>JAUPFR010000014.1:2625000-3825000 GCA_036925125.1 Oreortyx pictus
AAGCAGGCCATGTGAGACTGGCTCCATAAAGCTTTAATCAGTCATGGGACATTTGCTTGGAAGAAAGGAGAGACATCAGACTTCTGGCAATCTGAGGCACAGTATGACTGAGGCAGACAAAGAAAAGAGAGTGAGATCACCCTAGATCAACATAGACTGGATACTGCATGGGTACCATATGCAAAGCCCATTTAGATAGAATCCGTGGAAGTCCACCAGACCCACGGGGCATCATGTGTCCTTCCCACTTTCTGCTTCCACTCTCCTCACCCAGCACAGCTTCTCCTGGCCAGGGCTGCTGCTGGCTATGGATTTAGTGGGTCAGGTGTCACCAGATAACAAATTTGCAATAAAAAAAGGAAATTGATTTTTTCATTTTAAAAGAGATGGCTCTCAGCCAAGAGCTATGTCCTGAACAGTTCAGAGAATTTAAGACTGCAAACAGAACCAAGGGTTTGTGCAAGCCCTGTGGGGGTGAGAAGGGTGCTCAGAGTGCTATAAGAAGCTTCGGGGCGCTGAACAAACAATGTGAGCTGGAGCAGAGGCAGGAGAAGCAATATGGGAGTGCTGCGTGTCCACTCCGTTCTGGTGACCGGGGCCAACCGGGGAATCGGGCTGGGGTTTGTCCAGCACCTGCTGGCACTGCCAAACCCACCTGAAGTGGTCTTTGCAGCTTGTCGGGACCCCAAGGGACAGCGAGCACAGGTGAGGCTGGGCTGGGACGGAGCTGTGGGGGGGGGATGCATCAGGCATCTATGGATCCTGGGGGTTGGACAGGAGCTGCTGCTCCTGCTCCTGCCATTGCCTGGCACCGTGTGCCCCAGGGCTGGAGGCAAAGGGCTGGTGTTGTTGTGCGGATCAGAGCACGATGTATGGCTCACATCAGCTGTCTCTTACAGGAGCTGCAGAAATTGGCCTCCAAGCACCGCAACCTGGTCATTGTCCCGCTCGGTAGGTGACATGTCCCTTGTCCGGGCTCCCCGCTGTACCAGCACTGCATTCCCACATCCCTGGGCTGAGGGCTCTGTCCCAGCACTGTGCCTGGTGGCAGACACCGAGGGGAGCGGGCACTCACCTCCCCACCTCGCCTCTGCAGAAGTCACCGATCCCGCCAGCATCAAGGCAGCCGCAGCCAGCGTCGGGGAGCACCTCAAGGGCTCGGGGCTGAACCTCCTCATCAACAATGCTGGCATTGTAAGGGGAAACACACTTGACACCGAGTCACTGAAGGACATGTCCGAGGTGTACACCACCAACACCATTGGGCCTCTACTGCTGAGCCAGGTAATGCGCTCAGCCACAGCTCCAGCAACATCCCTGCCCTGTGACTTTGATGTTTTTAATGGAGGAGGGAAGGAGATGGTGGCACAGGGCTCACTGATGGGTGTCTGAGTGTGGGCAGGGACTGATTGCAGCAGCTGTCCAGTGTCAAACCTTGGAAATCCTCAAACTCACCTGGACACGATGCTGGCAGTGGGCTCTTGGTGACTGCTGGAGTAGGGGAGGTTGCACCAGATGATCTACAGAGATCTGTGTCATCCACAGCTGTCATCTGCTTCTCTGGTTCAGATGTGACCTGCTACTGTAAGAACATGCCCTTCAGTGATCCTCATCTCTGTGTGCTCCTCCTTCCTCTCCCCACAGGCATTCCTGCCCCTGCTGAAGAAGGCAGCCCAGGGGACCCCGGGCTCAGGGCTGAGCTGCAGCAAGGCAGCCATCATCAACATTTCCAGCAGTGCTGGTTCGATCAAAGAAATATTGTCATGGGAATTTGCACAATGCATTGCTTATCGCTGCAGCAAGGTATGTGCTATGTTGAATATGAGCCAACCTTTGCTTCTCTTCACACAGACAGCATGAAATCTCCAGTGTCTCTGCATCTGTCTCTGCTGTGGCTGATCTCGTGTCCCTCACTTATTCCCTTTCACAGGGCATTTTTGTGTTCCCCACCTGATCCATGTGCCGTCTCCCACAGGCTGCTCTGAACATGCTCACCAGGTGCCAGTCCATGGGGTACCGGGAACACGGCATCCTCTGTGTCGCTCTCCATCCCGGCTGGGTGCAAACAGACATGGGGAATTCAGTTGGAGACAAGGTAGGAGCTTCCCCATGTTGGGTGCATCCACACCCCGTGCTGTTTCCCACTGCAGGCTGCTGTCTCCCTGAGCCCTGCACTGAGACCCCCTCACAGGGAAGTGGGGCTGCTCCGTCAGCTCCATGGGCAGCTCTCCCTGCCCTGGGACCCCTGTGCAGCACCAGCCCTGGCTCCTGGCAGCCCCACCGCCTGGCTTCCCAGCTCTCACCCTCTTCCCAGGGCTCTGCTTCCCCCTCGGAATAGCTGCTGCCTTCCTGCAGCCAGGCTGCAGGGCACTGCCTGGGCAGCCCTTGGGCACACACGCCTGTGTTTCTCCCTCTGCCCTGCAGCCCCCACAGACCGTGGATGAGAGCGTAGGAGGGATGCTGAAGGTGCTCTCGACCCTCTCCGATAAGGACACCGGGAGCTTCCTGGACTGGGAAGGGAACGTAGTGCCCTGGTGAGGTGCTGGCCCAGCCTCGTGCCTGGATCGTGGCAGTGGCCTCTCTGCTGCTGCCTGACCTCTGCTTCCCCCTCAATAAACCCATATCTGAGAATAGCAAATTTTCCTACTCTGTTTGTGACCACGGCAGGCTCTGTTGCAGCTTCAAGACCACGATGTTGCAACAGTCACAGACACATGAGGGAGAGTATAAACATACAGAGAGAGTAAATAAAGATTTATTCAGAGAAACAAGAAGATAGGACGGGGACGGAGTGCACTGAAAATAGAATAGAGCCCTAGAATTGTTTGACCTGGAAGGGATGCTTAAATGTCATCCTGTCCAACTCTCCTGCAGTGAACTAGAACACCCACAGCTCCACCAATGCTCAGAGTGCCATCCAGCCCAACCTTGGCTTTCTACAGGCACTGGGCTGCTATCACCTCTCTGTGCAGCCTGTGCCAGTGCCTCACTGCCCTGCCTAAATATCTTCGTTTTTTTTTGAAACCATCTCCCTTGACCTATCACAACAAACCCTTCTAAAGTGTCTGCTGAAAATGCCACATCTGGTGTCTCTCCTGACCATCAGCAGTGCTGCAGAGGCATGTCTCATGTCACTGTCTCCATGGTTGCTTTCTCAGCTCTGTGTCTTGGCGCATTTGGTTTTCTGGCTCCCCTGTTTGGTATCTCATTCCACTTACAAAGCTGCCTTATGACCTACACTTGTTAGAGCAAGCTATCTCACTCTGGCATATCCTCACTCATAACTGACCAGGATGGGTTAACAGGAACATACCCCGCCTCCTTTTTAGGTCCAGTTTGTGTTCCAGCCCATTCTTTATGGCTTATTCAATCTCTTCATAATTATGTGGCACTGGAAAAAGGTTTTGACCCCTGAAGGAATACACACTCAACTTCAGTACAGCTTAAAGCAAAATTTGCCTTAAAAAAAATTCAATTGATTTTTGGCCTTGGCAACTTTAGCACTCAGTCTGGAGCTGTGTCCCAGACAGTTCAGTGAATTTGAGAGACTGCAAACAGAGCCAGGGGGTTGTGCAAGCCCTGTGTGGGTGTGGTGATAGATCAGCATGCTATAAGAGGCACTGGGGGTCTGAACAAACATCGTGAGCTGGAGCAGAGGCAGGAGAAGCAATTATGGGAGAGCTGCGTGTCCACTCTGTTCTGGTGACTGGGACCAGCCGGGGAATCGGGCTGGGGTTTGTCCAGCACCTGCTGGCACTGCCAAACACACCTGAAGTGGTCTTTGCAACCTGTCGGGACCCCAAGGGACAGCGAGCACAGGTGAGGCTGGGCTGGGATGGAGCTGTGGGGGGACAGCAGGGCTGGAGCAGGAGAGGGGACATGTGAAGGTCTCCTGCAGCGAGCTGCAGCTCCCAGCCCCAAGCACAGGAGTGCAAGTGTAGAGGTTCCTAGGGCTTCCAGGGATCAGGCAGGGAGCTGCTGTCACTGCCTGGCATTGTGGGCCCCCAGGGCTGGAAGCATCAGGCTTGTCTCAGCCGTGCAGGGTGGAGTGTGATGTGTGCCATGTGAAGTGTACAGTATGTACTGAGACACATTTGCAGGGAGTGGGACAGTCCAAGTAGGATACTGGGCACGAGGGGATGCCAGGAGAATGTGTAGATGTTCCTGCCTCTCTGTGCCTATGTAGCTCCTTCTCTTTCAGGAGCTGCAGAAATTGGCCTCCAAGCACCGCAACCTGGTCATTGTCCCGCTCGGTAGGTGACATGTCCCTTGTCCGGGCTCCCCGCTGTACCAGCACTGCATTCCCACATCCCTGGGCTGAGGGCTCTGTCCCAGCACTGTGCCTGGTGGCAGACACCGAGGGGAGCGGGCACTCACCTCGCCTCTGCAGAAGTCACCGATCCCGCCAGCATCAAGGCGGCCGCAGCCAGCGTCGGGGAGCACCTCAAGGGCTCGGGGCTGAACCTCCTCATCAACAACGCTGCACTTCTGAAGGTGAACACGCTCGACACCGAGTCACTGAAGGACATGTCCGAGGTGTACACCACCAACACTGTTGCGCCTCTACTGCTGAGCCAGGTAATGCGCTCAGCCACAGCTCCAGCAACATCCCTGCCCTGTGACTTTGATGTTTTTGATGGAGGAGGGAAGGAGATGGTGGCACAGGGCTCACTGATGGGTGTCTGAGTGTGGGCAGGGACTGATTGCAGCAGCTGTCCAGTGTCAAACCTTGGAAATCCTCAAACTCACCTGGACACGATGCTGGCAGTGGGCTCTTGGTGACTGCTGGAGTAGGGGAGGTTGCACCAGATGATCTACAGAGATCTGTGTCATCCACAGCTGTCATCTGCTTCTCTGGTTCAGATGTGACCTGCTACTGTAAGAACATGCCCTTCAGTGATCCTCATCTCTGTGTGCTCCTCCTTCCCCTCTCCACAGGCATTTCTGCCCCTGCTGAAGAAGGCAGCCCAGGGGACCCCGGGCTCAGGGCTGAGCTGCAGCAAGGCAGCCATCATCAACATTTCCAGCAGTGCTGGTTCGATCAAAGAAATGTTGTTATGGGAATCTGAACAATTTGTGTCTTACCGCTGCAGCAAGGTTTGTGCTGTGTTGCATGTTAGCCTAACCTTCTTTTCTCTGCAAATGATTTTATGAGCCCTCAAGTGTCACCTCTTACATTCTCTAAATCACTCTCTCTTTTCTGTGGCTGAGTTCCTGACAGTCTCTGCACCTCTTGCACAGGACATTCCCGTGTTCCCCACCTGATCCATGTGCCGTCTCCCACAGGCTGCTCTGAACATGCTCACCAGGTGCCAGTCCATGGGGTACCGGGAACACGGCATCCTCTGTGTCGCTCTCCATCCTGGCTGGGTGCAAACAGACATGGGCAACTCAGTTGGAGACAAGGTAGGAGCTTCCCCATGTTGTGTGCATCCACACCCCGTGCTGTTTCCCACTGCAGGCTGCTGTCTCCCTGAGCCCTGCACTGAGACCCCCTCACAGGGAAGTGGGGCTGCTCCGTCAGCTCCGTGGGCAGCTCTCCCTGCCCTGGGACCCCTGTGCAGCACCAGCCCTGGCTCCTGGCAGCCCCACCGCCTGGCTTCCCAGCTCTCACCCTCTTCCCAGGGCTCTGCTTCCCCCTCGGGGGAGCCGCTGCCTTCCTGCAGCCAGGCTGCAGGGCACTGCCTGGGCAGCCCTTGGGCACACACGCCTGTGTTTCTCCCTCTGCCCTGCAGCCCCCACTGACTGTGGATGCGAGCGTAGGAGGGATGCTGAAGGTGCTCTCGTCCCTCTCTGAGAAGGACACCGGGACCTTCCTGGACTGGGAAGGGAACGTAGTGCCATGGTGAGGTGCTGGCCCAGCCTCGTGCCTGGATCGTGGCAGTGGCCCCTCTGTTGCTGCCTGACCTCTGCTTCCTTCTCAATAAACCCATAACTGAGATCAACAATGCTTTTGGCTCCGTCTGTGAGCACAGCACACACTGTTGCACACTGCGAATCTCTGGCAGCCCCTTCCCTGGGGGTCCCACTCCTCATCCATGTGTGTCAGCATCCACTGCTCCCAACCACAGTCACTGCCAGGTGACCCCTCAAGTGACAGCAGTCCCTGCAGGAAATGTCCCCTCAGGAAGTGAATGGAACTTGCGTCAGAGCCGGCCCAAGGAGGAGGTCTTCCTGGGGCTGGAAGGACCAGGATTTGTCCAACAAGGGATACTCATGTGGGCACAGTTGGTTCGGAACACAAAGCAGAGTTTAGACAGTGCAGGCAGAGTTTGGATGGAGTTTGCTGCATGGTGGGGTTGGGAATGGGGAATGCTGCCTGTGTCCATGGGTACAAGCAGTTGTCCTCCCAGTTGAGGGTGGATATGCCAGAGGTCTCTTGCAGAGCTCTCCTATGGGAGGCTGCTCAGAACCACAAGGACATCCTGCACACTGTGCTCCACCATCATTTGTGTTTGCTGAAGAGGACCAGAACCGTTACGACCACTGTGGCTCAGGTTGGACACGGAGAGGTGATGGGTCCAAGTAGGTTGCAGTTTTGTCTCAGAATATGGAATCCTGGAATCACAAGTCTAACCTGATTCACTGAATCCCATCACTAAACTTTGTCCCAAGAGCCACATCCACACATCTCTTTAATATCTCAGTGATGGCAAATTCACCACCATCCTGAGCAGCCTGTTCCAGTGTTTGACAACATGAAGAAATTCTTCCTAATATCCAACATAAATTTCTTGTAACGCAACTTGAGGCTGTTCCCTCTCATGTCCTATCACTTGACACCTGAGAGAAGAGGACAACTCCTTCCCGTAGACTCCTTTCAGGGAGATGTGGAGAGCAATGAAGTCTCCCCTCCAAACTAAACAAGCTCCATCCCCTCAGTGTCTCCTCATAATCCCTGTTTACCAGTCCCTTCACCTGCTCCATTGCCCTTCTCTGCATTCAGTTTAGGAACTCAAGATCCTTCTGGCACTGAGTGGCCTGAAACTGAACCCAGTATTTGAGATACAGTCTCACCGGTACCACGTACAAGAGGACAGTCACGTCCCTAGTCCTGTTGCCCATACTACTTCTAACATAGGCCAGGATGCCATTGGCCTTCTTCCACACCTGGGCACACTTCTGCCTCGTGTTCAGCCAGCTATCAGTCAGTGCATCCAGGTTCTTATCTACTTGCTCTTTATAAAGAGACTGAAGCAGAAAGGACACGAAGCACATAAGTCACATCTCTATCTGGGATCCAGGCACAGGAGAGCTGGAGTTGGACAGAGATAGGACATTGTAAAAGGCAACACCTTTGTTAGTAATTACATGGTAGATTAAACAGAATAAAGATAATCATGCCATGCCCCTGTTCCTCCTCAGCCTAACAAACAAAATAATAATATTTCCCAAGATATCTGAAATGACTTTGTAATTGCCCTTTGTGCAGACATCTAGATGAGTGTGAATGCTGAGCAATCGTGCCCCACTCCTTACAGTGCACTAAGACAGACAGCGTTAGTACATGAAGCACAACTGCCAGAGGGTCTGTGGGAGGGATACACCAATGGGCCTTTCACCACTCTGAAATATACTGCTTTTGTTCATCCTAAAGTCCAGGCCATGCAAGATTATCTCACCCTTCTGCAGCTTTGGGGACAGCAGCGCTCGTGGCATGACACCATTGCCACCTGGGCAAGGCTGACTGCTGTTTTCTAGGTGTGTCCATGCAGGACTGGACTATGACCCCTGGAAAAGGAATGCGTAAATCATCCAGCATGAGGCCCCAGAGCAAAGACAACATTATAACATTACAGCTCTGAAACAATGGACAGGTTCAAAACCAACATGACACAGCAGAAACAGGAGAGAGAAGTGGTTTGGTTTTGGTTTTATCTGGTTCTGAGGCACCTTGAACTTTTCTAGCATACTGTGGGCAGTGATGCAGAAAAGGAAATCCATGGAAGTCTATTATGTGAAAGGGCTCTGCACTCTTCTGCAAACAGCACATAGCAGACACTGGTGTTCTCTGGCTGTGAAAGGACAGTGCGAATGCAGACAAGGCCATTGAGAAGAGCCACCAGGGGCTGGAAAGGCAGTCCTGCAGCTTGGGAGGCAGAGAAAATGAGCGATGATGCTCAGTGAGAGATCAGCCTCAGACAGATCTCATGGGGAGAAACAGCTGGAAAACACAGGTTCCAACTGGTGATGAGCACAGAGGAATTTGGCACTGAGAAGCTGAAAGGAGAGCCTTAGTTGACTAACAAAGCAGGAACAGATTGCAGCATGCTGGAGCAGTCATGTGGGGCCACAAGAAGGGCACTGACATGAAATAAAAGCGACAGACTGCAGAAAGGAGAGGGTCAAAGTGCCATCTTGGTCACAGCACCTTCAAAACTGATTGAAAAGTGAGTGCTTGACACGCTGATATTGCACCTGCATGCAAAGTGTCACGAACAGCAGCAGCAGAACGTAACAAATAAGCCAGCAGGGAATGCTTGCCCCAGGGTGCAGGAGAGGAAGCATTAGGCACTGCCTGGTGACAAACACTGCGTTCCATTCCCATGACAGGCAGGAAGCTGCATGTGTGTGCACTTCTGACATCTGCTCTGGGCTTTGTGTCCTGCTGAGGTGCTGTGGGTGGGTGTGCACAACTGGGTTCTCTCACAGACGTGTGCATGGAAATGGTGTTTCAGAACAGCACAAGCTGTGAAATTGTGTCTTGCAAGCCTAGGAAAATTATAACAGTGGGAGGTGTTTTCTGGCACTTGCAAATTTGCCCTCTAAACACCGTCTGCTGCAGTGGGAATTGGCAAATATGCTCTCTGCGAAAGGAAACGTCAGTGTTCCATACAAAATTGTTTCTAGCATTTCCAGGAAAATACTGATCGTCAACAAAGAGGCATTTGTCAGCAGTGGGAACCACATCCACATGTGAAGCATGTTGATATGATAAAAACCACTGAACTGTCCTGTTCTGGATTAAAAAGCACTGTGTCTGCCAAGGGAAACATCAGGGATGGGGCATTTGCTTGGAAGAAAGGAGAGCAGAAAATATCAGTTTGTGGCGATCTGAGGCAAAATGTGACTGAGGGAGGCAGAGAAAGGGGAATGAGACCACCCTAGACTGCTTTCTGTACAAGTAGGATGTGCAAAGCCCAGTTAGCTTGCGATGCTTGTGAAGCAGCTCTGTGGAAGTCCACCAGACACATGGGGCATCATGTGTCCTTCCCACATTCTGCTTCCACCCTCCTCACCCAGCACAGCTTCAAACTGTCCAGGGCTGCTGCTGGCTATGGGTTTAGGGCGTCAGGGATCTCCAGGAAGCTGGTTTGTAATTAAAAAGCAAAGAGACTTCTGTCCTTTGTAAGGCTGGCACCAAACCAGGAGCTGTGTCCTGGACAGTTCAAAGAGCTGGAAAAACTGTACCCAAAGCCAAGGGATTGTGCAAGCCCTGTGTGGGTGTGGTGATAGATCAGCATGCTATAAGAAGCCCCAGGGTGCTGAACAAACAACGTGAGCTGGAGCAGAGGCAGGAGAAGCAGTATGGGAGTGTTGAGTGTCCGCTCCGTTCTGGTGACCGGGGCCAACCGGGGAATCGGGCTGGGGTTTGTCCAGCACCTGCTGGCACTGCCAAACCCACCTGAAGTGGTCTTTGCAGCTTGTCGGGACCCCAAGGGACAGCGAGCACAGGTGAGGCTGGGCTGGGATGGAGCTGTGGGGGGGGGACAGCAGGGCTGGAGCAGGAGAGGGGAGAAGTGAAGGTCTCCAGCAGGGAGCTGCAGCTCCCAGCCCTGGGTACAGTAGAGAATTAGGGTGAGCAGCTGGAGAACAAGCTGTGTTTGGGGTGCCCAGGGCTCTTTTGAGTCGGGCACGGAGCTGCTGCTATTGCCTGACACCGTGTGCCCCAGGGCTGGAGGCAAAGGGCTGGTGTTGTTGTGCAGATCAGAGCACGATGTATGGCTCACATCAGCTGTCTCTTACAGGAGTTGCAGAAATTGGCCTCCAAGCACCGCAACCTGGTCATTGTCCCGCTCGGTAGGTGACACAGCCGCACCACAAGGATGCCTCGTCCAGGCTCCCTGCTGTACCAGCACTTCATCACCACATCCCTGGGCTGAGGGCTCTGTCCCAGCACTGTGCCTGGTGGCAGACACCGAGGGGAGCAGGCACTCACCTCCCCACCTCACCTCTGCAGAAGTCACCGATCCCGCCAGCATCAAGGCGGCCGCAGCCAGCGTCGGGGAGCACCTCAAGGGCTCGGGGCTGAACCTCCTCATCAACAACGCTGGCATTGTAAGGGAAACCACACTTGACACTGAGACACTGAAGGACATGTCTGAGGTGTACACCACCAACACCATTGCACCTCTACTGCTGAGCCAGGTAATGCGTTCACCAGAGCTCAAGATGCACTTCCAGGCTTGGGACAAGGCAGCAGGCTGAAGACTTTGGCACTTCGGAGCCTGAGGCCATAAGATAAGATCAGACTGCAGAAGTGTGAGCCCATGCCAGAGACCAAAGTATCATGACATGAGCCATGGGAAAAACCATTTGTGCTCTGCCTTTGTCCTGAGCACTGGTGCTGGCTGAGTGCTGGCACGGACTGATCTCTGAGGTGTGTGTGCCCATCTCCTTGGAGATGCTCAAATGTCACCTGGATATGGCCTTGGGCAATGGGTTGTATGTCGCTGTGGTTGGGTAGAGGAGGTTGTACCATATGATCTACAGAGATCTCTGCCAGTAACAACAGTTCTCTGACTCTGTGGTTCTGATATGACTGATTACAGAGGGAAATGTGCCCTTCCAGTAATACTCATCTCTGCGTGCTCCTCCTTCCCCTCCCACAGGCACTCCTGCCCCTGCTGAAGAAGGCAGCCCAGGGGAGCCCGGGCTCGGGGCTGAGCTGCAGCAAGGCAGCCATCGTCAACATTTCCAGTATTGGGGGTTCGATCAAAGAAGTCACTTTATGGGAAGCCATACAGGCCGTCTCTTACCGCTGCAGCAAGGTATGTGCCATGTTAAGCATGCTATCCCAACCTATTTTTCTTCGCAAATGATTACATGAACCTATCTGTATCATCTCTGACAGTCTCTGAACCTCTTTCTGCTGTGGCTGCGCTCCTGACAGTCTCTGCACCTCTTGCATCGAATATTCCCTTGTTCCCCACCTGATCTGTGTGCTCTCACCCACAGGCTGCTCAGAACATGCTCACCAGGTGCCAGTCCATGGGGTACCGGGAACACGGCATCCTCTGTGTCACTCTCCATCCCGGCTGGGTGCAAACAGACATGGGGGCTACAGCAGGATCCACGGTAAGAGCTTCCCCGTGTTGGGTGCATCCACACCCTGTGCTGTTTCCCACTGCAGGCTGCTGTCTCCCTGAGCCCTGCACTGAGACCCCCTCACAGGGAAGTGGGGCTGCTCCGTCAGCTCCATGGGCAGCTCTCCCTGCCCTGGGACCCCTGTGCAGCACCAGCCCTGGCTCCTGGCAGCCCCACCGCCTGGCTTCCCAGCTCTCACCCTCTTCCCAGGGCTCTGCTTCCCCCTCGGGATAGCTGCTGCCTTCCTGCAGCCAGGCTGCAGGGCACTGCCTGGGCAGCCCTTGGGCACACACGCCTGTGTTTCTCCCTCTGCCCTGCAGCCCCCGCTGACAGTGGATTTTAGCGTAGGAGGGATGCTGAAGGTGCTCTCATCCCTCTCCGATAAGGACACCGGGAGCTTCCTGGACTGGGAAGGGAACGTAGTGCCCTGGTGAGGTGCTGGCCCAGCCTTGTGCCTGGTTCCTCTGCTTCCTCCTCAATAAATCCTTATCTGAGTAAAGCAAATTTTCCGTCTCTGTCTGTGACCGCCAGCCTCTACTGCATGCTTAGAGCCCGTGGAGTGCAACCCCTTCCCAGGGGATCCCCCTCCTTATCTGTGAGCATCAGAGCAGACTGCTCCCATCCTCAGCCAGTGCCAGACATCCCTTCAACTGACAGCTGTCACTGCTTGAAATGTCCTCACCTGGAGGGAAGGTCTTTGGGTCACCTCCCTTCTCCATAGAGATGGGCTGCCCAGGCCTGGAAGAAGCACGATTGGGGCTGGGCCACAGGACCTGTCCTGGAATGGTTCCCCATAGGACACCAGGTGGTTGGGGGCATGGGGTAAGGCAGGGATTGAATGCCGAGGGCTGCACCACCACACTTAGGATGGGGTGCGGGAAGAAGATGCTGTCCGTCTCTCTCAGTGGGCAGAGGCTGCTGGGTCCATGTGGGGTAGAGGGGAATATTTTCCATTAAGGAAGGCTATGGAGGTGGGAAATGGGGCTTTGCTCTGCAGAAAGCTGGGCCATAGGCTGCTGTCAATAGTTTATGGGCTTGTTTGGCCCTCTTCCATGGTGAATAGCTCAGTTGATCCACAGACACACACTCCGAGAAAGGAGAAGAGGGAAGGGGAAAAGGGTGATGAGCCTAAAAGTAAAATGGCAGCAACAATCTGTGGAGGAAAGCTAAATTTGCTAAATAAGATATCGAAATGCAAAATAACACAACATAATACAGTATAATTGGAATTGAAGCCTATAAATAAAATGAGAGTATCCGAAAACCAGTATCCTTACAGTAACGCTGAAGGTGAGATGGCTAAAGAGCACCCACTGCTGGGATGACCCGAAAGGGGAAAAGAGCCAGATCTCGTGACTGGCCAACAGTTTTATCTTTCCCTCTTAGTGGAAAACATAAATGTTATGATGTGGAATAACAATAACACACATACCATAAAACCATGACACCTGTGCTGGCCGTCTCAGTGCTCACACTAGAGTGCACTGTGCACTGGTTTCCACCAGTGCCTTATATTTCTGTGGCTCTGATGTGCCAGACCATCAAATTTGCACAGTCCGATGCACTCTATTATTCCTTTCCCCACCCTGGCTGGGGCAGGGCCCCTCTGCTACCTCTGTTGTCCTTATGGCTATTGCCATGCCTGGCAGCCACTGGAGCAGTCACCGTTGTGGAGAAGTTCACCTTCGTGGTTGATCTGTCTTGTAACTCTTCCACCCATGCTTGAAGTGCAGGAGTGGTTTTTATCTGTCACTTCTTCCTATCTTCTTCATGGTTACATATGTAACACCACAGTGCAGTATGTGACATAGTCTGACTGTTGTCACTTGCTCGAGCAGGAGGGCGTCTTCTTTTAATAGCTGAGATATTGGATGATGCAGGCAGGGAGGAAACCAGTTTGATCAGCCTCTCCAGTAGGTTGTTTTGGGAATCCTGGTCCCCATCAGTTGTATCTGATACCACCATGGATTCTTTAGCTCCATCAGAACAAAGCATGGCAGACAGTTCATCAGTTATATCTTCTTGATTGTTCTCTATTCTATCTAGTCTTTCAGTTACTTTTTCAGTGGCTGAAACATAATCTTGTAGAGGGGTTAAACGTAACTCAAAGGGTTGAAGCTTATTAAACAGTTCATTTACGAGGGATCTTCTTTCCCCTCTGCCATATATTGCTGCAGGAGTGCCTTTCTGGTGCAGTCCTTGTGAATATACACCACATTTTTGGTGTACACCTGATTCTCTCAGGATCACTCTCTTGGTCTGGATCTTCAGGAATGTATGTGCAGTCATGTAACGTATCCACCACAGTCCATTCTCTCAAATAATGGAGGCCTTTTCCCATAGCAGTCCATTGTTATTTTTTTTTTCTCAGGCATCAGACCATCTTTGAAGGGTTATTTTTCTTTCACAGCTTACAGCATCCGCTTCCAGAGAGTGAAGGATCCATACTGGCATGTACTAATTACCTGTGTGGACGAGTCCCTGGCAATGCTACCCAGTTGGCATGCTGTTTTACTATCTAGTGACACGCCGTTGACCCCACTGTCCCAGCAGTGAAGTAACCAGGTGGCAATGGGCTCATGTGGGTGATGTGAAAAGTCTTTTCACAAACCTCAAATTTCATTAATTTCCAGAGGTCGAGTTGTCATGGTAACAATATCTTCCTCACCTCCTGCTCTTCCAGGGCTTGTTGTTATCCTCCTCGGTGTGATCTTTTTGGGGATTTCAGCTCTCCCTCTGGATCCCCTGGATCTTGGAGCCACTCCTCTGGACCTCTTTCCTCCTCTTCTCTCACAGTGTCTGCTTGAAAGGAGGCTCTCTCAGTTTGGAGGATGTCTCTTTTGGGTTGGAGAGGTTGCCAACATGTGCAACCTGGACTAGGGATCTACTTTGGCAGGAGGGTTGGACTCAGTGATCTCTGGAAGTCCCTTCCAACCCCTACAATTCTGTGATTCTGTGATACCAGATTGGTATTTCCAACAGAGTTTTTGATTTATCGTACATACCTATATCTCCATGGATCAAACTGGCTGACTTAATTAAGTCCCAGTATGTTCTGAGCATTGAAAGAGAAAAAAAACAATGAAAGGCAATCCTTATAAGTGTGGTTTTAAAAGAAAAAAAACACTTTTTTTTCTTTTTACAAAAGCAAGTTGGCATCATCCTAAAAGTTTTACAAATATCTCAGAAAAATTGGCAGCCTGCCTGGACTTCAAGATCATTTTTTTCGGTACAGCACCTGCAGTACAGATGAGCATTCTAACGAAGCCCTCCAAGAGCAGAGAGAGATTTATTCTAAATGTACATCTCTACCTGGCCAAGGTGGCTTATGCCCACAATCCCCACCAAAAATGCCAATGTTTTATGGGCTGGTTGAGCCCGGTTCTGTGATGAATGGGTCGGGGGATCCACGAGCCCACAGTCCAGGAAGGGGAAGGAGAAAAGGGAAAAGGGAAATGAGACTAAAAATAAAACAGCAGCAACAATCTGTGGAGGAAAGCTAAATTTGCTAAATAGGATATCGAAATGCAAAATAACACAACATAATACAGTATAATTGGAATTGAAGCTAATAAATCAAATAAAATGAGAGAGAGTGTCCGAAAACCAATACCCTTATGCTAACGCTGAAGGTGAGATGGCTAAAGAGCACCCACTGCTGGGATGACCCGAAAGGGGAAAAGAGCCAGATCTCGTGACTGGCCAACAGTTTTATCTTTCCCTCCGGGTGGAAAACAGAAAAACACAAAGCAACGCAGAGTTCTCTGGGATACGGAGCTCTTCTTTTTTGAGAAGGTGTACCTGGAACCAGCAGTGATCCATGGAGCTGGAGCACTAACTCTTGAACTCGCAGAGCACTACATGATGTTATGATGTGGAATACTGATTACAAACATACCATAAAACCATAACACCTGTGCTGGCCGTCTCAGTGCTCACACTTGCAGTACCAGGGAAGGGATGTGTGTCTGAGGGCAGATGGAAGGTCCTGTGGTCAACCCCCTGACGGCAATCATCACCAAATCCTCCCCTGCCCCCTCACCTAGATGCTAAACATGGGAACACCGGGGCTTCCAGCACCCTGTGGCACAGCCCGAGGGAGCAATGGGCACTGAGGGGCCCAAATCTGAACCCAGTATTTGAGATGCAATCTCACCAGTGCCACGTACAAGAGGACAGTCACTTCCATAGTCCTGTTGCCCATACTACTTCCAGCATAGGCCAGGATGCCGTTGGCCTTCTTCCCCACCTGGGCACACTTCTGCCTCACGTTCAGCCGGCTGTCAGTCAGCACATGCAGGCTCGTATCTACCAGGCTCTTTCCAGCTGCTCTTCCCCAAGCATATACCGCTGCATGGGGCTGTTGTGACCCAAGAGCAGGACCGGGTGCTCATCCTTGTGGAATGTCATGCAATTGGGCTTGGCCCATTGATCCAGCCTGTCCAGATCCCTCAGCAGAGCCTTCCTGCCCTCAAGCAGTTTGACACTGACACCTAACTTGGTGTTGTCTTTCAGATTCCTGAGGGACCACCCCATCCCCTCAGCCAGACCACTGGCAGAAATGTGAAACAAAACTGCCCCCAAGACTGAGCCATGGGGAACACCACTGGTTACAGGCACCCAGCGGAGTCACACCCCATCCATTAGGAACCTTTCAACCTGGACAGCCAGGCTGCTTTGTAATCACCTGATGGTCCCCTACGTGCCATAGAATGGCACTCAGGATGACCTGTGCCATAATGCTCCCAGCTTCCAAGGTCAAAACGACAACTTGTAATTCCCTAGATCGTCCTTCCTGCCCGTCTCATGCTCTGCAGTCACAGGCACTGACCTGCACTCAGCTGGCTCCTCCCCAGTTCTCCAGCACTGCTGGAAAATTGCTGACCACCTTGGCAAGCACTTGCACCAGCTCCACTGGCTGTATCTCATAGTGCCCACAGACTTAGGAATGTCCACAGCATCTAGGAGGTCACTTCCAGTTTCCCATTGGAGTGCAGGGGCTGTGTCTCACTCCCTGTCACTGTCTCACAGCTCAGGGGTCTGGGTACCCTCACAGCAATTGCTCTTCCTAATGTAGACTGAAGCAGAAAGGTCAAGAAGCATATTAGTAACATACCCATCTGTGCTCCAGGCACAGGAGAGCTGGAGTTGGACAGAGATAGGACATTGTAAAGCCAGTGGCCTTGATGAAAGGTAGCACCTTTGCTGGTACTCACATGGTAGATTACACGTAATAAAGATAACCATGCCATGCCCCTGTGCCTCAGCCTAACAAACAAAAGAATATTACCCAAGATATCTGTAGTGCTTTGTAATTGTGCAAACATCTAGATGAGTGTGAATGCTGAACTTTCAGACACTCATAATTTGGAGGGTGCAGTCGTGCCCCACTCCTTACAGTGCACTAAGACAGACAGCGTTAGTACATGAAGCACAACTGCCAGAGGGTCTGTGGGAGGGATACACCAATGGGCCTTTCACCACTCTGAAATATACTGCTTTTGTTCATCCTAAAGTCCAGGCCATGCAAGATTATCTCACCCTTCTGCAGCTTTGGGGACAGCAGCGCTCGTGGCATGACACCATTGCCACCTGGGCAAGGCTGACTGCTGTTTTCTAGGTGTGTCCATGCAGGACTGGACTATGACCCCTGGAAAAGGAATGCGTAAATCATCCAGCATGAGGCCCCAGAGCAAAGACAACATTATAACATTACAGCTCTGAAACAATGGACAGGTTCAAAACCAACATGACACAGCAGAAACAGGAGAGAGAAGTGGTTTGGTTTTGGTTTTATCTGGTTCTGAGGCACCTTGGACTTTTCTAGCACACTGTGGGCAGTGATGCAGAAAAGGAAATCCATGGAAGTCTATTATGTGAAAGGGCTCTGCACTCTTCTGCAAACAGCACATAGCAGACACTGGTGTTCTCTGGCTGTGAAAGGACAGTGCGAATGCAGACAAGGCCATTGAGAAGAGCCACCAGGGGCTGGAAAGGCAGTCCTGCAGCTTGGGAGGCAGAGAAAATGAGCGATGATGCTCAGTGAGAGATCAGCCTCAGACAGATCTCATGGGGAGAAACAGCTGGAAAACACAGGTTCCAACTGGTGATGAGCACAGAGGAATTTGGCACTGAGAAGCTGAAAGGAGAGCCTTAGTTGACTAACAAAGCAGGAACAGATTGCAGCATGCTGGAGCAGTCATGTGGGGCCACAAGAAGGGCACTGACATGAAATAAAAGCGACAGACTGCAGAAAGGAGAGGGTCAAAGTGCCATCTTGGTCACAGCACCTTCAAAACTGATTGAAAAGTGAGTGCTTGACACGCTGATATTGCACCTGCATGCAAAGTGTCACAAACAGCAGCAGCAGAACGTAACAAATAAGCCAGCAGGGAATGCTTGCCCCAGGGTGCAGGAGAGGAAGCATTAGGCACTGCCTGGTGACAAACACTGCGTTCCATTCCCATGACAGGCAGGAAGCTGCATGTGTGTGCACTTCTGACATCTGCTCTGGGCTTTGTGTCCTGCTGAGGTGCTGTGGGTGGGTGTGCACAACTGGGTTCTCTCACAGACGTGTGCATGGAAATGGTGTTTCAGAACAGCACAAGCTGTGAAATTGTGTCTTGCAAGCCTAGGAAAATTATAACAGTGGGAGGTGTTTTCTGGCACTTGCAAATTTGCCCTCTAAACACCGTCTGCTGCAGTGGGAATTGGCAAATATGCTCTCTGCGAAAGGAAACGTCAGTGTTCCATACAAAATTGTTTCTAGCATTTCCAGGAAAATACTGATCGTCAACAAAGAGGCATTTGTCAGCAGTGGGAACCACATCCACATGTGAAGCATGTTGATATGATAAAAACCACTGAACTGTCCTGTTCTGGATTAAAAAGCACTGTGTCTGCCAAGGGAAACATCAGGGATGGGGCATTTGCTTGGAAGAAAGGAGAGCAGAAAATATCAGTTTGTGGCGATCTGAGGCAAAATGTGACTGAGGGAGGCAGAGAAAGGGGAATGAGACCACCCTAGACTGCTTTCTGTACAAGTAGGATGTGCAAAGCCCAGTTAGCTTGCGATGCTTGTGAAGCAGCTCTGTGGAAGTCCACCAGACACATGGGGCATCATGTGTCCTTCCCACATTCTGCTTCCACCCTCCTCACCCAGCACAGCTTCAAACTGTCCAGGGCTGCTGCTGGCTATGGGTTTAGGGCGTCAGGGATCTCCAGGAAGCTGGTTTGTAATTAAAAAGCAAAGAGACTTCTGTCCTTTGTAAGGCTGGCACCAAACCAGGAGCTGTGTCCTGGACAGTTCAAAGAGCTGGAAAAACTGTACCCAAAGCCAAGGGATTGTGCAAGCCCTGTGTGGGTGTGGTGATAGATCAGCATGCTATAAGAAGCCCCAGGGTGCTGAACAAACAACGTGAGCTGGAGCAGAGGCAGGAGAAAAAGTATGGGAGTGTTGAGTGTCCGCTCCGTTCTGGTGACCGGGGCCAACCGGGGAATCGGGCTGGGGTTTGTCCAGCACCTGCTGGCACTGCCAAACCCACCTGAAGTGGTCTTTGCAGCTTGTCGGGACCCCAAGGGACAGCGAGCACAGGTGAGGCTGGGCTGGGATGGAGCTGTGGGGGGGGGACAGCAGGGCTGGAGCAGGAGAGGGGAGGAGTGAAGGTCTCCAGCAGGGAGCTGCAGCTCCCAGCCCTGGGTACAGTAGAGAATTAGGGTGAGCAGCTGGAGAACAAGCTGTGTTTGGGGTGCCCAGGGCTCTTTTGAGTCGGGCACGGAGCTGCTGCTATTGCCTGACACCGTGTGCCCCAGGGCTGGAGGCAAAGGGCTGGTGTTGTTGTGCAGATCAGAGCACGATGTATGGCTCACATCAGCTGTCTCTTACAGGAGTTGCAGAAATTGGCCTCCAAGCACCGCAACCTGGTCATTGTCCCGCTCGGTAGGTGACACAGCCGCACCACAAGGATGCCTCGTCCAGGCTCCCTGCTGTACCAGCACTTCATCACCACATCCCTGGGCTGAGGGCTCTGTCCCAGCACTGTGCCTGGTGGCAGACACCGAGGGGAGCGGGCACTCACCTCCCCACCTCGCCTCTGCAGAAGTCACCGATCCCGCCAGCATCAAGGCGGCCGCAGCCAGCGTCGGGGAGCACCTCAAGGGCTCGGGGCTGAACCTCCTCATCAACAACGCTGGCATTGTAAGGGAAACCACACTTGACACTGAGACACTGAAGGACATGTCTGAGGTGTACACCACCAACACCATTGCACCTCTACTGCTGAGCCAGGTAATGCGTTCACCAGAGCTCAAGATGCACTTCCAGGCTGGGGACAAGGCAGCAGGCTGAAGACTTTGGCACTTCGGAGCCTGAGGCCATAAGATAAGATCAGACTGCAGAAGTGTGAGCCCATGCCAGAGACCAAAGTATCATGACATGAGCCATGGGAAAAACCATTTGTGCTCTGCCTTTGTCCTGAGCACTGGTGCTGGCTGAGTGCTGGCACGGACTGATCTCTGAGGTGTGTGTGCCCATCTCCTTGGAGATGCTCAAATGTCACCTGGACATGGCCTTGGGCAATGGGTTGTATGTCGCTGTGGTTGGGTAGAGGAGGTTGTACCATATGAACTACAGAGATCTCTGCCAGTAACAACAGTTCTCTGACTCTGTGGTTCTGATATGACTGATTACAGAGGGAAATGTGTCCTTCCAGTAATACTCATCTCTGCGTGCTCCTCCTTCCCCTCCCACAGGCACTCCTGCCCCTGCTGAAGAAGGCAGCCCAGGGGAGCCCGGGCTCGGGGCTGAGCTGCAGCAAGGCAGCCATCGTCAACATTTCCAGTATTGGGGGTTCGATCAAAGAAGTCACTTTATGGGAAGCCATACAGGCCGTCTCTTACCGCTGCAGCAAGGTATGTGCCATGTTAAGCATGCTATCCCAACCTATTTTTCTTCGCAAATGATTACATGAACCTATCTGTATCATCTCTGACAGTCTCTGAACCTCTTTCTGCTGTGGCTGCGCTCCTGACAGTCTCTGCACCTCTTGCATCGAATATTCCCTTGTTCCCCACCTGATCTGTGTGCTCTCACCCACAGGCTGCTCAGAACATGCTCACCAGGTGCCAGTCCATGGGGTACCGGGAACACGGCATCCTCTGTGTCACTCTCCATCCCGGCTGGGTGCAAACAGACATGGGGGCTACAGCAGGATCCACGGTAAGAGCTTCCCCGTGTTGGGTGCATCCACACCCTGTGCTGTTTCCCACTGCAGGCTGCTGTCTCCCTGAGCCCTGCACTGAGACCCCCTCACAGGGAAGTGGGGCTGCTCCGTCAGCTCCGTGGGCAGCTCTCCCTGCCCTGCGACCCCTGTGCAGCACCAGCCCTGGCTCCTGGCAGCCCCACCGCCTGGCTTCCCAGCTCTCACCCTCTTCCCAGGGCTCTGCTTCCCCCTCAGGATAGCTGCTGCCTTCCTGCAGCCAGGCTGCAGGGCACTGCCTGGGCAGCCCTTGGGCACACACGCCTGTGTTTCTCCCTCTGCCCTGCAGCCCCCGCTGACAGTGGATGGTAGCGTAGGAGGGATGCTGAAGGTGCTCTCATCCCTCTCCGATAAGGACACCGGGAGCTTCCTGGACTGGGAAGGGAACGTAGTGCCCTGGTGAGGTGCTGGCCCAGCCTTGTGCCTGGTTCCTCTGCTTCCTCCTCAATAAATCCTTATCTGAGTAAAGCAAATTTTCCGTCTCTGTCTGTGACCGCCAGCCTCTACTGCATGCTTAGAGCCCGTGGAGTGCAACCCCTTCCCAGGGGATCCCCCTCCTTATCTGTGAGCATCAGAGCAGACTGCTCCCATCCTCAGCCAGTGCCAGACATCCCTTCAACTGACAGCTGTCACTGCTTGAAATGTCCTCACCTGGAGGGAAGGTCTTTGGGTCACCTCCCTTCTCCATAGAGATGGGCTGCCCAGGCCTGGAAGAAGCACGATTGGGGCTGGGCCACAGGATCTGTCCTGGAATGGTTCCCCATAGGACACCAGGTGGTTGGGGGCATGGGGTAAGGCAGGGATTGAATGCCGAGGGCTGCACCACCACACTTAGGATGGGGTGCGGGAAGAAGATGCTGTCCGTCTCTCTCAGTGGGCAGAGGCTGCTGGGTCCATGTGGGGTAGAGGGGAATATTTTCCATTAAGGAAGGCTATGGAGGTGGGAAATGGGGCTTTGCTCTGCAGAAAGCTGGGCCATAGGCTGCTGTCAATAGTTTATGGGCTTGTTTGGCCCTCTTCCATGGTGAATAGGTCTGTTGATCCACAGACACACACTCCGAGAAAGGAGAAGAGGGAAGGGGAAAAGGGTGATGAGCCTAAAAGTAAAATGGCAGCAACAATCTGTGGAGGAAAGCTAAATTTGCTAAATAAGATACTGAAATGCAAAATAACACAACATAATACAGTATAATTGGAATTGAAGCCTATAAATAAAATGAGAGTATCCGAAAACCAGTATCCTTACAGTAACGCTGAAGGTGAGATGGCTAAAGAGCACCCACTGCTGGGATGACCCGAAAGGGGAAAAGAGCCAGATCTTGTGACTGGCCAACAGTTTTATCTTTCCCTCTTAGTGGAAAACAGAAATGTTATGATGTGGAATAACAATAACACACATACCATAAAACCATGACACCTGTGCTGGCCGTCTCAGTGCTCACACTAGAGTGCACTGTGCACTGGTTTCCACCAGTGCCTTATATTTCTGTGGCTCTGATGTGCCAGACCATCAAATTTGCACAGTCCGATGCACTCTATTATTCCTTTCCCCACCCTGGCTGGGGCAGGGCCCCTCTGCTACCTCTGTTGTCCTTATGGCTATTGCCATGCCTGGCAGCCACTGGAGCAGTCACCGTTGTGGAGAAGTTCACCTTCGTGGTTGATCTGTCTTGTAACTCTTCCACCCATGCTTGAAGTGCAGGAGTGGTTTTTATCTGTCACTTCTTCCTATCTTCTTCATGGTTACATATGTAACACCACAGTGCAGTATGTGACATAGTCTGACTGTTGTCACTTGCTCGAGCAGGAGGGCGTCTTCTTTTAATAGCTGAGATATTGGATGATGCAGGCAGGGAGGAAACCAGTTTGATCAGCCTCTCCAGTAGGTTGTTTTGGGAATCCTGGTCCCCATCAGTTGTATCTGATACCACCATGGATTCTTTAGCTCCATCAGAACAAAGCATGGCAGACAGTTCATCAGTTATATCTTCTTGATTGTTCTCTATTCTATCTAGTCTTTCAGTTACTTTTTCAGTGGCTGAAACATAATCTTGTAGAGGGGTTAAACGTAACTCAAAGGGTTGAAGCTTATTAAACAGTTCATTTACGAGGGATCTTCTTTCCCCTCTGCCATATATTGCTGCAGGAGTGCCTTTCTGGTGCAGTCCTTGTGAATATACACCACATTTTTGGTGTACACCTGATTCTCTCAGGATCACTCTCTTGGTCTGGATCTTCAGGAATGTATGTGCAGTCATGTAACGTATCCACCACAGTCCATTCTCTCAAATAATGGAGGCCTTTTCCCATAGCAGTCCATTGTTATTTTTTTTTTCTCAGGCATCAGACCATCTTTGAAGGGTTATTTTTCTTTCACAGCTTACAGCATCCGCTTCCAGAGAGTGAAGGATCCATACTGGCATGTACTAATTACCTGTGTGGACGAGTCCCTGGCAATGCTACCCAGTTGGCATGCTGTTTTACTATCTAGTGACACGCCGTTGACCCCACTGTCCCAGCAGTGAAGTAACCAGGTGGCAATGGGCTCATGTGGGTGATGTGAAAAGTCTTTTCACAAACCTCAAATTTCATTAATTTCCAGAGGTCGAGTTGTCATGGTAACAATATCTTCCTCACCTCCTGCTCTTCCAGGGCTTGTTGTTATCCTCCTCGGTGTGATCTTTTTGGGGATTTCAGCTCTCCCTCTGGATCCCCTGGATCTTGGAGCCACTCCTCTGGACCTCTTTCCTCCTCTTCTCTCACAGTGTCTGCTTGAAAGGAGGCTCTCTCAGTTTGGAGGATGTCTCTTTTGGGTTGGAGAGGTTGCCAACATGTGCAACCTGGACTAGGGATCTACTTTGGCAGGAGGGTTGGACTCAGTGATCTCTGGAAGTCCCTTCCAACCCCTACAATTCTGTGATTCTGTGATACCAGATTGGTATTTCCAACAGAGTTTTTGATTTATCGTACATACCTATATCTCCATGGATCAGACTGGCTGACTTAATTAAGTCCCAGTATGTTCTGAGCATTGAAAGAGAAAAAAAACAATGAAAGGCAATCCTTATAAGTGTGGTTTTAAAAGAAAAAAAAACACTTTTTTTTCTTTTTACAAAAGCAAGTTGGCATCATCCTAAAAGTTTTACAAATATCTCAGAAAAATTGGCAGCCTGCCTGGACTTCAAGATCATTTTTTTCGGTACAGCACCTGCAGTACAGATGAGCATTCTAACGAAGCCCTCCAAGAGCAGAGAGAGATTTATTCTAAATGTACATCTCTACCTGGCCAAGGTGGCTTATGCCCACAATCCCCACCAAAAATGCCAATGTTTTATGGGCTGGTTGAGCCCGGTTCTGTGATGAATGGGTCGGGGGATCCACGAGCCCACAGTCCAGGAAGGGGAAGGAGAAAAGGGAAAAGGGAAATGAGACTAAAAATAAAACAGCAGCAACAATCTGTGGAGGAAAGCTAAATTTGCTAAATAAGATATCGAAATGCAAAATAATACAACATAATACAGTATAATTGGAATTGAAGCTAATAAATCAAATAAAATGAGAGAGAGTGTCCGAAAACCAATACCCTTACGCTAACGCTGAAGGTGAGATGGCTAAAGAGCACCCACTGCTGGGATGACCCGAAAGGGGAAAAGAGCCAGATCTCGTGACTGGCCAACAGTTTTATCTTTCCCTCCGAGTGGAAAACAGAAAAACACAAAGCAACGCAGAGTCCTCTGGGATACGGAGCTCTTCTTTTTTGAGAAGGTGTACCTGGAACCAGCAGTGATCCATGGAGCTGGAGCACTAACTCTTGAACTCGCAGAGCACTACATGATGTTATGATGTGGAATACTGATTACAAACATACCATAAAACCATAACACCTGTGCTGGCCGTCTCAGTGCTCACACTTGCAGTACCAGGGAAGGGATGTGTGTCTGAGGGCAGATGGAAGGTCCTGTGGTCAACCCCCTGACGGCAATCATCACCAAATCCTCCCCTGCCCCCTCACCTAGATGCTAAACATGGGAACACCGGGGCTTCCAGCACCCTGTGGCACAGCCCGAGGGAGCAATGGGCACTGAGGGGCCCAAATCTGAACCCAGTATTTGAGATGCAATCTCACCAGTGCCACGTACAAGAGGACAGTCACTTCCATAGTCCTGTTGCCCATACTACTTCCAGCATAGGCCAGGATGCCGTTGGCCTTCTTCCCCACCTGGGCACACTTCTGCCTCACGTTCAGCCGGCTGTCAGTCAGCACATGCAGGCTCGTATCTACCAGGCTCTTTCCAGCTGCTCTTCCCCAAGCATATACCGCTGCATGGGGCTGTTGTGACCCAAGAGCAGGACCGGGTGCTCATCCTTGTGGAATGTCATGCAATTGGGCTTGGCCCATTGATCCAGCCTGTCCAGATCCCTCAGCAGAGCCTTCCTGCCCTCAAGCAGTTTGACACTGACACCTAACTTGGTGTTGTCTTTCAGATTCCTGAGGGACCACCCCATCCCCTCAGCCAGACCACTGGCAGAAATGTGAAACAAAACTGCCCCCAAGACTGAGCCATGGGGAACACCACTGGTTACAGGCACCCAGCGGAGTCACACCCCATCCATTAGGAACCTTTCAACCTGGACAGCCAGGCTGCTTTGTAATCACCTGATGGTCCCCTACGTGCCATAGAATGGCACTCAGGATGACCTGTGCCATAATGCTCCCAGCTTCCAAGGTCAAAACGACAACTTGTAATTCCCTAGATCGTCCTTCCTGCCCGTCTCATGCTCTGCAGTCACAGGCACTGACCTGCACTCAGCTGGCTCCTCCCCAGTTCTCCAGCACTGCTGGAAAATTGCTGACCACCTTGGCAAGCACTTGCACCAGCTCCACTGGCTGTATCTCATAGTGCCCACAGACTTAGGAATGTCCACAGCATCTAGGAGGTCACTTCCAGTTTCCCATTGGAGTGCAGGGGCTGTGTCTCACTCCCTGTCACTGTCTCACAGCTCAGGGGTCTGGGTACCCTCACAGCAATTGCTCTTCCTAATGTAGACTGAAGCAGAAAGGTCAAGAAGCATATTAGTAACATACCCATCTGTGCTCCAGGCACAGGAGAGCTGGAGTTGGACAGAGATAGGACATTGTAAAGCCAGTGGCCTTGATGAAAGGTAGCACCTTTGCTGGTACTCACATGGTAGATTACACGTAATAAAGATAACCATGCCATGCCCCTGTGCCTCAGCCTAACAAACAAAAGAATATTACCCAAGATATCTGTAGTGCTTTGTAATTGTGCAAACATCTAGATGAGTGTGAATGCTGAACTTTCAGACACTCATAATTTGGAGGGTGCAGTCGTGCCCCACTCCTTACAGTGCACTAAGACAGACAGCGTTAGTACATGAAGCACAACTGCCAGAGGGTCTGTGGGAGGGATACACCAATGGGCCTTTCACCACTCTGAAATATACTGCTTTTGTTCATCCTAAAGTCCAGGCCATGCAAGATTATCTCACCCTTCTGCAGCTGAGCCTTGGGGACAGCAGCGCTCGTGGCAAGACTCCATTGCCACCTGGGCAAGGCTGACTGCTGTTTTCTAGGTGTGTCCATGCAGGACTGGACTATGACCCCTGGAAAAGGAATGCGTAAATCATCCAGCATGAGGCCCCAGAGCAAAGACAACATTATAACATTACAGCTCTGAAACAATGGACAGGTTCAAAACCAACATGACACAGCAGAAACAGGAGAGAGAAGTGGTTTGGTTTTGGTTTTATCTGGTTCTGAGGCACCTTGGACTTTTCTAGCACACTGTGGGCAGTGATGCAGAAAAGGAAATCCATGGAAGTCTATTATGTGAAAGGGCTCTGCACTCTTCTGCAAACAGCACATAGCAGACACTGGTGTTCTCTGGCTGTGAAAGGACAGTGCGAATGCAGACAAGGCCATTGAGAAGAGCCACCAGGGGCTGGAAAGGCAGTCCTGCAGCTTGGGAGGCAGAGAAAATGAGCGATGATGCTCAGTGAGAGATCAGCCTCAGACAGATCTCATGGGGAGGGACAGCTGGAAAACACAGGTTCCAACTGGTGATGAGCACAGAGGAATTTGGCACTGAGAAGCTGAAAGGAGAGCCTTAGTTGACTAACAAAGCAGGAACAGATTGCAGCATGCTGGAGCAGTCATGTGGGGCCACAAGAAGGGCACTGACATGAAATAAAAGCGACAGACTGCAGAAAGGAGAGGGTCAAAGTGCCATCTTGGTCACAGCACCTTCATAACTGATTGAAAAGTGAGTGCTTGACACGCTGATATTGCACCTGCATGCAAAGTGTCACGAACAGCAGCAGCAGAACGTAACAAATAAGCCAGCAGGGAATGCTTGCCCCAGGGTGCAGGAGAGGAAGCATTAGGCACTGCCTGGTGACAAACACTGCGTTCCATTCCCATGCCAGGCAGGAAGCTGCATGTGTGTGCACTTCTGACATCTGCTCTGGGCTTTGTGTCCTGCTGAGGTGCTGTGGGTGGGTGTGCACAACTGGGTTCTCTCACAGACGTGTGCATGGAAATGGTGTTTCAGAACAGCACAAGCTGTGAAATTGTGTCTTGCAAGCCTAGGAAAATTATAACAGTGGGCAAGTGTTTTCTGGCACTTGCAAATTTGCCCTCTAAACACCATCTGCTGCAGGGCTTTGGAGCAGTTCTGGCAGCACGGATGGGAGGAAGAAGCTCTGGTTAACCCTCCTGCGAAGACAACACAATTGGTGAAGCCAGCATGTCTGCAAGGTCTGTGAGTTCAGCGCTGCCTATCAACCCAGCAGCCTGGGCCCGTGGATTTGGGACTCAGTGCTCCAAAGCAAGGGGCTGAAAATGGAAAAATCAGGGATGGGGCATTTGTTTGGAAGAAAGGAGAGCAGAAAATATCAGTTTGTGGCGATCTGAGGCAAAATGTGACTGAGGGAGGCAGAGAAAGGGGAATGAGACCACCCTAGACTGCTTTCTGTACAAGTAGGATGTGCAAAGCCCAGTTAGCTTGCGATGCTTGTGAAGCAGCTCTGTGGAAGTCCACCAGACATATGGGGCATCATGTGTCCTTCCCATTTTCTGCTTTCACTCTCCTCACCCAGCACAGCTTCTCCGGGACAGGGCTATGGGGGGTCAGGCATCCACCAGGAAGCTGGTTTGTAATTAAAAAGCAAAGAGACTTTTACCCTTTGTAAGGCTGGCTCCAAGCCAGGAGCTGTGTCCTGGACAGTTCAAAGAGCTGGAAAAACTGGAACAAGAGCCAAGGGATTGTGCAAGACCTTTGTGGGTGTGGTGATAGATCAGCATGCTATAAGAAACCCCAGGGTGCTAACAACCAACGTGAGCTGGAGCAGAGGCAGGAGAAGCAATATGGGAGAGTTGCGTATCCGTTCTGCTCTGGTGACCGGGGCCAACCGGGGAATCGGGCTGGGGTTTGTCCAGCACCTGCTGGCACTGCCAAACCCACCTGAAGTGGTCTTTGCAGCTTGTCGGGACCCCAAGGGACAGCGAGCACAGGTGAGGCTGGGCTGGGACGGAGCTGTGGGGGGATGCATCAGGCATCAATGGATCCTGGGGGTTGGGCGGGGAGCTGCTGCTCCTGCTCCTGCCATTGCCTGGCACCGTGTGCCCCAGGGCTGGAGGCAAAGGGCTGGTGTTGTTGTGCGGATCAGGGCACGATGTATGGCTCACATCAGCTGTCTCTTACAGGAGCTGCAGAAATTGGCCTCCAAGCACCGCAACCTGGTCATTGTCCCGCTCGGTAGGTGACATGTCCCTTGTCCGGGCTCCCCGCTGTACCAGCACTGCATTCCCACATCCCTGGGCTGAGGGCTCTGTCCCAGCACTGTGCCTGGTGGCAGACACCGAGGGGAGCGGGCACTCACCTCCCCACCTCGCCTCTGCAGAAGTCACCGATCCCGCCAGCATCAAGGCGGCCGCAGCCAGCGTCGGGGAGCACCTCAAGGGCTCGGGGCTGAACCTCCTCATCAACAACGCTGGCATTGTAAGGGGAAACACACTTGACACTGAGACACTGAAGGACATGTCCGAGGTGTACACCACCAACACCATTGGGCCTCTACTGCTGAGCCAGGTAATGCCTCATCCACAGTTCCAGGAGCATCTCTGTTCTGCAGCCCTGAGGTCCTCAGAGGAGGAAGGATTGGGCTGCTGGGACAGGGCACTGCTCCACTCTCTGCATGCTGAGTTCTTGCCCTGCTGTTGGGCCCACCACACTTCAAGTCCCACCAGGTCTCTTGCTGTATGAAGCACAAAGCATTCCTGGAAAATCAGAGCACAAGATGTACTTTCAGGCTTGGACAAGGCAGCAGGCTGAAGAGTTTGTCACTTTGAAGACTGAGGCCATAAGATAAGATAGGACTGCAGAAATGCAAGCCCATGCCAGAGACCAAAGTATCATGACATGAGCCACAGGAACAACCATTTGTGCTCTGCCTTTGTCCTGAGCACTGGTGCTGGCTGAGTGCTGGAATGGGCTGATCTCTGAGATGGTTGAGTGTCCCTCCTTGGAGATGCTCAAATGTCACCTGGACATGGCCTTGGGCAATGGGGTTGTAAGTGTGGTTGGGTAGGGGAGGTTGCACCATATGATGTACAGAGATCTCTGCCAGCAACTGTTCTCTGACTCTGTGGTTCTGATATGACTGATTACAGTGGGAAACATGTAATTCCAATTATCCTCATCTCTGCATGCTCCTCTTTCCCCTCCCCACAGGCGCTCCTGCCCCTGCTGAAGAAGGCAGCCCAGGCGAGCCCGGTCTCGGGGCTGAGCTGCAACAAGGCAGCCATCGTCAACATTTCCAGTAATGGGGGTTCGATCAAAGAAGTCTATCTATTCGAAGCCATACAAGGTGTCTCTTACCGCTGTAGCAAGGTATATGCCGTGTTGAGTATGAGCCAACATTCTCACCTCTGAAAATGACTTTATGAGCCCTCCAATATCATCTATGACATACCCCGAACCTTTCTCTGCTGTGGCTGAGCTCCTGTCCCTCACTTATTCCCACTCTCAGGAAATTCCCTTGTTCCCCACCTGATCCATATGCTGTCTCCCACAGGCTGCTCAGAACATGCTCACCAGGTGCCAGTCCTTGGGGTACCGGGAACACGGCATCCTCTGTGTTGGTTTCCATCCTGGCTGGGTGCAAACAGACCTGGGGAACGCAGCAGGAGCCACGGTAGGACCTTCCCCATGTTGGGTGCATCCACACCCTTTGCTGTTTCCCACTGCAGGCTGCTGTCTCCCTGAGCCCTGCACTGAGACCCCCTCACAGGGAAGTGGGGCTGCTCCGTCAGCTCCATGGGCAGCTCTCCCTGCCCTGGGACCCCTGTGCAGCACCAGCCCTGGCTCCTGGCAGCCCCACCGCCTGGCTTCCCAGCTCTCACCCTCTTCCCAGGGCTCTGCTTCCCCCTCGGGATAGCTGCTGCCTTCCTGCAGCCAGGCTGCAGGGCACTGCCTGGGCAGCCCTTGGGCACACACGCCTGTGTTTCTCCCTCTGCCCTGCAGCCCCCACTGACCGTGGATGTGAGCGTAGGAGGGATGCTGAAGGTGCTCTCGTCCCTCTCCGATAAGGACACCGGGACCTTCCTGGACTGGGAAGGGAACGTAGTGCCCTGGTGAGGTGCTGGCCCAGCCTCGTGCCTGGATCGTGGCAGTGTCCCCTGTGCTGCTGCCTGACCTCTGCTTCCTTCTCAATAAACCCATAACTGAGTACAGCAATGCTTTTGTCATCTTCTCTGAGCACAGCACACTTTATTTCACATTTCTTTTTCTTGTGCCTCAGCACCCATTGCTCCCAACCACGGTCACTGTCAGGTGACCCCTCAAGTGACAGCTGTCCCTGCATCAAGTGCCCCCTCTGGTAGGGAATGGGATTGGGACCTCCACCCATCTCCCAGGAGGTGGTCTGCTCCGGGCCAGGAACAGCATTGGATGAATTGACCGTGCAGAATCTGTCCAGGAAGAGTTTCCCATGGGGGCCCAGGTGGTTGGAGTCACAGAGTGAGACAAATTTGGGGTACAGGGCACTGCACAGCCACATATGGGGCAGAGAATGGGACGAAGCTGCTGCTCATGTCCGTGTATGGGCAGGGGTGACATGGGGGGGCTGAGCTGGTGTCACCAGCGCACACAGTTCCCTTCCCAGTCGAGGAAGGCATCAGAGGTGTCCTGTGACAGGCTGCCCAGCACCTCAGCAAAGCCCTGCTCTCTTCTGGGTGCTTGAGGGAACATTTTCCAGGCAGAAATGCAGTGGAGCTGGGTAACGGGGCTTTGCCATGGCTGTCATTGGCATTCTGAGTGCTCACCACTGCATGTCCAGGCAGCATCCCTGTATTCTCCTCAGGTGACATGTCCCTGATTCCACCGTCAGCTCACATCCTTCTTTTCCCTCACTCTGACCAGCAGGTCCTTCCCTACTTGTGTTCGTTTCCTGACTCCTCTGCTTGTTTTCCTGTACTGCGGGACAGAGAGCTCTTGTGACTTCTTGTCATATTTCTCTGCTCCTTTGCCTATAAAGATAGCTTTCCAGGGGATCTTGCCCAGCAATTCTTTAAATACAATGAAGTTTGCTTTATTGATGTCCCGGGTCCAGACTTTTCTCGCTGCCCGGACCATCCTGCTCCAGATCACTGAGTCTAACATGGAGCATAGTCACTACAGCCCAGAGTGCCTCCCATCTTCACTTCTTTAAGGAGCTCCTCTTTACTGCCGAGAACCACGTCCAGAAATGCTTCTCCTCTCACAGCTTTGTCTAATACCCGGATCAGGAAGGTGTCCTCAACACACTCCAGGAGGCTTTGGGATTGCTGGCAGCCTACCATGCTGCTTTCCCAGCAGACTTCTGGGTGCAAGAAATCCTCCACCAGACTGCGCCCGATCAGGCAATCTGTAGTAGACCCTGACCGCCAGATGAACTTTATCATCCTGTCCCTAATTCTTGCCCACAAGATCTCAGCTGTATCTCAGAGGCAGCTCTTCACACTCTATCCACCCCCAAACACGTAGGGCAATTCCCCACCCCTCATTTCCTGCCTATATCTTATGAAAAACTGGCAGCCCTCAGTTGTGGAGCTCTGGTCATGTGAATCATCCCACCACGTCTCTATGATCACAGTTGGGCTTTACTTTTCTAATTGCACCATGCCTTCCATCTCCTCCTGCTTTTAACCAAGGCAGTGTGCTTTAGAGGTGTAGAGGTACTTCAGCTGAACTGTTTGCAATGTTACTTACCTCCAAGGAGAAGTCATCACAAGATCCTTTGTGACAAATCAGAGAATTTTACCCCCTTCTCCTAAAATGACAGCATTTTCTAGACATTCCCTGTCGCATAAAACTCTTTTTCCCCATCAAATCCAATATAAAGCTCTGGCAATTCATCCAGTCAGCTTGCACCTCAGAACAGTTCTGTTCCACTGGTTCAGTTGTGTCCCATCTGCTGCCAACATACTTGGTCTCTCATATTGCTGTCCAAGATTAAAGACTCCAAAGCCTAAAACATGCTGCCATCCATGCAGCGAGTCTCTTATCCAACCCATTGTCCTCCATCTTTCCAGATTCCTCCTGAGAACCTCCTTGCACTACAGACCCTGCTACAGAGTCTGCTGAAAATGGCACCTCTGCTTTCTCTCAGCCCACCAAGCAGTGCCACAGGCAGGCATGGCTCATCTCATGGTCTCTGTGGTTGCTGTCTGCATCCCGTGCCATGGCACAGTTGGGTTCCTGGCTCCCCATTCAGGATTACATTACAATTATCAAGGTGCCATGAAGCACACTCAGTGAACTGACTTCTCTCACTCTCTCACGTGCCCTCACACATCAGTGTAATAAAGCAGGTTGGGTTCTCACAAATGAGTCCCAGCTCAATTTAAGGCCTGGTTTGTGTACATGTACATTCTTTATGGCTGCCTCTCTTCCTCCATATCCTGTGTGGCACAGGAAAAGTGCCTTGATGAGCTGCAATTTGACCAGATGCTATTTGACCAGATATGCACTCAACTTCCAAACACTTTACCAGCAGTGTTTGCTTTAAAAGCAGTGACATTTTTGCCCTTTGTAAAGCTGGTTCCTATCCAGGAGCTTTGGCCCCATAAGTTCAAAGAGGTGGACAGATTATAAAGTCAACCATGGGGTTGGTCAAACCCTGTGTGGGCGTGGTGATAGATCAGCATGCTATAAGAAGCACTGGGGATATGAACAAACAACGTGAGCTGGAGCAGTGGCAGGAGAAGCAATATGGGAGTGCTGAGTGCCCGCTCTGTTCTGGTGACCGGGGCCAACCGGGGAATCGGGCTGGGGTTTGTCCAGCACCTGCTGGCACTGCCAAACCCACCTGAAGTGGTCTTTGCAGCTTGTCGGGAACCCAAGGGACAGCGAGCACAGGTAAGGCTGGGCTGGGATGGAGCTGTGGGGGGAATGCGTCCATGGATCCTGGGGGTTGGGCAGGGAGCTGCTGCTCCTGCTCCTGCCATTGCCTGGCACCGTGTGCCCCAGGGCTGGAGGCAAAGGGCTGGTGTTGTTGTGCGGATCAGAGCACGATGTATGGCTCACATCAGCTGTCTCTTACAGGAGCTGCAGAAATTGGCCTCCAAGCACCGCAACCTGGTCATTGTCCCGCTCGGTAGGTGACATGTCCCTTGTCCGGGCTCCCCGCTGTACCAGCACTGCATTCCCACATCCCTGGGCTGAGGGCTCTGTCCCAGCACTGTGCCTGGTGGCAGACACCGAGGGGAGCGGGCACTCACCTCCCCACCTCGCCTCTGCAGAAGTCACCGATCCCGCCAGCATCAAGGCGGCCGCAGCCAGCGTCGGGGAGCACCTCAAGGGCTCGGGGCTGAACCTCCTCATCAACAACGCTGGCATTTTAAGAAAAAACACGCTTGACACTGAGACACTGAAGGACATGTCCGAGGTGTACACCACCAACACCATTGGGCCTCTACTGCTGAGCCAGGTAATGCCTCACCCACAGCATCTGGAACATCCCTGTCCTCTGGCCTTGATGTTTTTAATGGAGGAGGGAAGGAGATGATGTTACAGGGCTCACTGATGGGTTCTCTCTGCCTGCTGAGTTCTTGCCCTGCTGTTGGGCTTACCATAATTCAAGATCCACCCAGGTCTTTTTCTGTCAGAAGAAGGTGCTCAAAGTATCCCTGGAAAGGCAGAGCACAAGATGCACTTCCAGGCTTGGGACAAGGCAGCAGGCTGAAGACTTTGGCACTTCAGAGCCCCAAGCCATAAGATAAGAAAGGACTACAGAAATGCGAGGCCATGCCAGAGACCAAAGTATCATGGTCTGAGCCACAGGAACAACCATTTGTGCTCTGCCTTTATCCTGAGCACTGGTGCTGGCTGAGTGCCGGCACAGGATGATCTCTGAGATGGTTGAGTGTCCATCCTTGGAGATGCTCAAATGTCACCTGGACATGGCCTTGGGCAATGGGGTTGTAAGTGTGGTTGGGTAGGGGAGGTTGCACCATATGATGTACAGAGATCTTTGCCAGTAACAACAGTTCTCTGACTCTGTGGTTCTGACACTAAAGAAGGAAATGTGCCCTTCCAGTGATCCTCATCTCTGCGTCCTCCTCCTTCCGCTCCCCACAGGTGCTCCTGCCCCTGCTGAAGAAGGCAGCCCAGGGGAGCCCAGTCTCAGGGCTGAGCTGCAACAAGGCAGCCATCGTCAACATTTCCAGTATTGGGGGTTCAATCAAAGAAATGTATGTATGGGAAGACATGCAACTTGTCTGTTATCGCTGCAGCAAGGTATGTGCCGTGTTGAGAATGAGCCAACATTCTCACCTCTGAAAATGACTTAATGAGCCCACAACTGTCATCTCAGACTGTTTCTGAACCTCTCTCGGCTGTGTCTGAGCTCCTCACAGTCATGGTACCTCTCTCAATGAACGTTCCTGTGTTCCCCACCCGATCCATGTGCTGTCTCCCACAGGCTGCTCTGAACATGCTCTCCAGGTGCCAGTCCATGGGGTACCGGGAACACGGCATCCTCTGTGTCGCTCTCCATCCCGGCTGGGTGCAAACAGACATGGGGAATGCAGCAGAAGCCACGGTAGGACCTTCCCCATGTTGGGTGCATCCACACCCCGTGCTGTTTCCCACTGCAGGCTGCTGTCTCCCTGAGCCCTGCACTGAGACGCCCTCACAGGGAAGTGGGGCTGCTCCGTCAGCTCCATGGGCAGCTCTCCCTGCCCTGGGACCCCTGTGCAAGCACCAGCTCTGGCTCCTGGCAGCCCCACCGCCTGGCTTCCCAGCTCTCACCCTCTTCCCAGGGCTCTGCTTCCCCCTCGGGATAGCTGCTGCCTTCCTGCAGCCAGGCTGCAGGGCACTGCCTGGGCAGCCCTTGGGCACACACGCCTGTGTTTCTCCCTCTGCCCTGCAGCCCCCACTGACCGTGGACACAAGCGTAGGCGGGATGCTGAAGGTGCTTGCGTCTCTCTCTGAGAAGGACACCGGGACCTTTCTGGACTGGGAAGGGAACGTAGTGCCCTGGTGAGGTGCTGGCCCAACCTCATGCCTGGATTGTGGCAGTGTCCCCTCTGCTGTTGCCTGACCTCTGCTTCCCCCTCAATAAACCCACAAACAAGAACGGCAATGCTTTTGTCTTCATCTGTGAGCACAGCACACTCTGTTGCACACTGCATGTCTGTGGATGTCAGCCCCTTCCCTCTCTGTCCCACTCCTCATCTGTGTGTCAGCACCAACTGCTCCCAACTTCAGGCACTGCTAGGTGACCCCTCAAGTGACAGCTGTCCCCATAGTCCACACGTCCTTCTTTTCTCTCAGTCTGATCAGCCGGTTCTTGCCCAGTCATGCTGCTCTCCTGCCTCCCCAACTCTCCTTTTCTTTCTAACACACATACAGTCACCATTAACACTCTGTCGTTTCCATTTCACATCTCTGAGAACCAGGAGGGTCCTTGCACTACAGACCCTGCTACAGAGTCTGCTGAAAATGGCACCTCTGCTTTCTCTCAGCCCACCAAGCGGTGCCACAGGCAGGCATGGCTCATCTCATGGTCTCTGTGGTTGCTGTCTGCATCCCGTGCCATGGCACAGTTGGGTTCCTGGCTCCCCATTCAGGATTACATTACAATTATCAAGGTGCCAAGAAGCACACTCAATGAACTGACTTCTCTCACTCTCTCACGTGCCCTCACACATCAGTGTAATAAAGCAGGTTGGGTTCTCACAAATGAGTCCCAGCTCAATTTAAGGTTTGTGTACATGTACATTCTTTATGGCTGCCTCTCTTACTCCATATCATGTCTGGCACAGGACAATGGCCTTGATGAGCTGCAGTTTGACCAGATGCTATTTGACCAGATATGCACTCAACTTCCAAACACTTTACCAGCAGTGATTGCCTTCAAAAGCAGCGTCATTTTTGCCCTTTGTAAAGCTGGTTCCTATCCAGGAGCTTTGTCCTGCTCACTTCAAAGAGGAGGAGAGATTATAAAATGAACTGTGGGGTTGGTCAAACCCTGTGTGGGCGTGGTGATAGATCAGCATGCTATAAGAAGCACTGGGGATATGAACAAACAACGTGAGCTGGAGCAGTGGCAGGAGAAGCAATATGGGAGTGCTGAGTGCCCGTTCTGTTCTGGTGACCGGGGCCAACCGGGGAATCGGGCTGGGGTTTGTCCAGCACCTGCTGGCACTGCCAAACCCACCTGAAGTGGTCTTTGCAACTTGTCGGGACCCCAAGGGACAGCGAGCACAGGTGAGGCTGGGCTGGGATGGAGCTGTGGGGGGACAGCAGGGCTGGAGCAGGAGAGGGGACGAGTGAAAGTCTCCACCAGGGAGCTGCAGCTGTCAGCCACAAGCACAGGAGCACTAGACTGGAATAACTTAGGTACAAGCTGTGCTTGGGGAGGCCAGGTCTTTTCTGAGTTGGGCACAGAGCTGCAGAAATTGCCTGTCACTGTGTGCCCCAGGGCTGGAGGCAAAGGGCTGGTGTTGTTGTGCGGATCAGAGCACGATGTATGGCTCACATCATCTGTCTCTTACAGGAGCTGCAGAAATTGGCCTCCAAGCACCGCAACCTGGTCATTGTCCCGCTCGGTAGGTGACATGTCCCTTGTCCGGGCTCCCCGCTGTACCAGCACTGCATTCCCACATCCCTGGGCTGAGGGCTCTGTCCCAGCACTGTGCCTGGTGGCAGACACCGAGGGGAGCGGGCACTCACCTCCCCACCTCGCCTCTGCAGAAGTCACCGATCCCGCCAGCATCAAGGCGGCCGCAGCCAGCGTCGGGGAGCACCTCAAGGGCTCGGGGCTGAACCTCCTCATCAACAACGCTGCACTTCTGAAGGTGAACACGCTCGACACCGAGACACTGAAGGACATGTCAGAGGTGTACACCACCAACACCATTGGGCCTCTACTGCTGAGCCAGGTAATGCCTCACCCACAGTTCCAGGAGCATCTCTGTTCTGCAGCCCTGAGATCCTCAGAGGAGGAAGGATTGGGCTGCTGGGACAGGGCACTGCTCCACTCTCTGCATGCTGAGTTCTTGCCCTGCTGTTGGGCCCACCATAATTCAAGATCCACCCAGGTCTTTTTCTGTCTGAAGCACAAAGCATTCCAGGAATGGCAGAGCACAAGATGCACTTCCAGGCTTGGGACAAGGCAGCAGGCTGAAGACTTTGGCACTTTGGAGTCTGAGGCCATAATATAAGATAGGACTGCAGAAGTGTGAGCCCATGCCAGAGACCAAAGTATCATGACATGAGCCACAGGAACAACCATTTGTGCTCTGCCTTTGTCCTGAGCACTGGTGTTGGCTGAGTGCTGGAATGAGCTGATCTCTGAGGTGGTTGAGTGTCCCTCCTTGGAGATGCTCAAATGTCACCTGGACATGGCCTTGGGCAATGGGTTTGTAAGTGTGGTTGGGTAGGGGAGGTTGCACCATATGATCTACAGAGATCTCTGCCAGTAACAACTGTCCTCTGACTCTGTGGTTCTGATGAGCCAACTACAGAAGGAAATGCACCCTTCCAATGATCCTCATCTCTGCGTCCTCCTCCTTCCGCTCCCCACAGGCGCTCCTGCCCCTGCTGAAGAAGGCAGCCCAGGCGAGCCCGGTCTCAGGGCTGAGCTGCAACAAGGCAGCCATCGTCAACATTTCCAGTATTGCTGGTTCTGTTGGAGAAATGTGTGTGTGGGAAGTCATACAAGCTGTCTGTTATCGCTGCAGCAAGGTATGTCTTATGTTGAATATGAGCCAACATTTTCCCCTCTGAAAATGACTTCATGAGCCCTCCAATACCATCTATGACAGACTCTGAACCTCTCTCTGCTGTGGCTGAGCTCCTCACAATCATGGTACCTCTCTCAAAGAACATTCCCGTGTTCCCCACCTGATCCATGTGCTGTCTCCCACAGGCTGCTCTGAACATGCTCTCCAGGTGCCAGTCCATGGGGTACCGGGAACACAGCATCCTCTGTGTTGCTCTACGTCCCGGCTGGGTCAAAACAGACATGGGCAACTCAGTTGGAGACAAGGTAGGAGCTTCCCCATGTTGGGTGCATCCACACCCTGTGCTGTTTCCCACTGCAGGCTGCTGTCTCCCTGAGCCCTGCACTGAGACCCCCTCACAGGGAAGTGGGGCTGCTCCGTCAGCTCCATGGGCAGCTCTCCCTGCCCTGGGACCCCTGTGCAGCACCAGCCCTGGCTCCTGGCAGCCCCACCGCCTGGCTTCCCAGCTCTCACCCTCTTCCCAGGGCTCTGCTTCCCCCTCGGGATAGCTGCTGCCTTCCTGCAGCCAGGCTGCAGGGCACTGCCTGGGCAGCCCTTGGGCACACACGCCTGTGTTTCTCCCTCTGCCCTGCAGCCCCCACTGACTGTGGATGCGAGCGTAGGAGGGATGCTGAAGGTGCTCTCGTCCCTCTCCGATAAGGACACCGGGAGCTTCCTGGACTGGGAAGGGAAGGTAGTGCCCTGGTGAGGTGCTGGCCCAGCCTCGTGCCTGGATTGTGGCAGTGGCCCATCTGCCACTGCCTGACCTCTTCTTCCCCCTCAAGAAACCCATATCTGAGAACAGCATATCTGCCATCTCTTTCTGTGAGCACAACATGCTCTGCTGCACACTGTGAACTCATGGACTGCAACCCCTTCTCTCGTTGTCCCACTCCTCTTCCCTGCACATCAGTGCCCACTGCTCCCAACCACAGTCACTGCCAGGTGACCTCTCAAGTGACAGCTGTCCCTGCTGAAAATTTCTTCTCTGGGAGGGAAAGGGTTTGGGGCCAATTCCTGCTTTAATTTAATTGATTCCTGCAGTGATTGTAAGGTTTGGGTTTCTGCTGAATGGTTTTTATCAAGGAACTACACAGCTGTTTCTAAAGCAGCCCCGAGTACTGCACAAATAGAAGATCTTTCTTTTCTGGTTTGGGTACGAGCCTCATTTTGTAGGATACTAATACAGTCAGATACACTTTGTAATTTAAGCCAGTTCTACTGTGCCCAGTTCATCCCTGAGAACAAGTGTGGTGCAACATGCTTTTCTAAAAGTTCAGATAACACATCTTCACTTATCATAGTTACTGTCCTGTCACTTATCTCTAAAGATATTCATGGAGAGGAGCACAAGAATTCAAAGCTCAGATAACTCTTTGCCTTCTTAAGAGAGGCACACACCTATCAAACAAATGCAAATGATTAGATCACCCCTTTACTGAGAGGAAGACACAAAAGGCAAAGAAGTTCAATCAACACATTTAGGTTTCAGTATGAGGAGCGATCTTCTTGGAGAGGCACACACACATAATGCACTCAAATCACTCCCCTCTTCCCCAGCAGGAACACACAGGAAAAGATTCAAGCAATTTGGTAAGTGGTGAGATCTTCTAGGAGAGGTGCGCACGTTTAAGTCAAAGAATCTCACTGCTCTCAGCTCCAAGAGGCACACAGAGAAAAAAAGGCTCAAATTTCACACTTCAGTTTCAGTATGTGGAGTGATCTTTCTGGAGAGGTGCTCACATCTGAGTTATCAAAGATATCTGTCCTTGCAGCTCCAGAAGGTGCACACGTTGACCATATCCGGAAGCACAACATTCTGTCTGTTGGGTACCCTGCCAACCACGCCATTTAAAAATGTCTTGCTCCAATTAGTAGGAGGGAGAGGAGGTTCTTTTGATAGACGTGTACCCAACAATGAGATTAAGACACAATGGATCAACAGTTAGCCGGATCGGTTTATAACAAATTTTAGTAGCTTAGGAAGATGGGGAAAGGAAGATAGGTGATGTAGAAGAGATAAGAAACAAAAGCAAGAAGTCTTTGAAGAAAGCAAGTGAGAGATAGTCACCACTGGCACTCCAAAATAGCTCATGGTTCAGATGCTGATCTCCAGTAGCGATGGGTCATTGGAGGCTGTGTTGTTCGGTTGATGATGAATTCTTATTTCTATTTTCTTCATGACAGGACCAACTTATTATAAGTAAGTTCAAAGTGATTGAGTCAGCTCTTTCTGGAGAGGCAGCTCCTGGCTTATGGATCTCTGCAGGAACTCCTTTGTTCCCATCTTCTGGGCCTTGTCAGAAGATTAAAGGGAGCAGAAAGATGCCAAACTGTGTCTGGTCTTCACAGGATACAACGATATCATCAGCCAAGCTCCAGTACCACTTATTTGGTCACAGGCCAGATCTTCTGCCAGTAAACACACCTGAGCACTCTCTTTCGAAGGCAAACACCTCCAAAGAAGTGCTTTCAAATGTGAAACAGTTCACAAAGTGGTGTGAGCCACGTGACACGCAGCAATTGCCTCCTAGATGAGCCAGAGTGTTATCACAAAAAATGCCTCAGAAGAGAGCCCGAACACATGAGAACAAGCAGTTGTTGTCTTTCACAGAAGGAGTCAGAGGTGTCCTGTGACAGGCTGCCCAGCAAAGCACTGCACTCCGCTGGGTGCATGAGACCAAAGGGGGAACATTTTCCAGGCAGTGGAGCTGGGTAACGGGGCTTTGTCCTGAAGAAAGCATGGCCATGGCTCTCATCGGCATTCTGAGTGCTCACCACTGCATGTCCAGGCAGCATCCCTGTATTCTTCTCAGGTGACATGTCCCTAATTGCACCGTCAGCAAATGTCCTTCTTTTCTCTCAGTCTGATCAGCCCGTTCTTGCCCAGTCATGCTGCTCTCCTGCCTCCTCAGCTCTCCATTTCTTTCTAACACACGTACAGTCTCCTTCAGCACTCTGCCATTTCCATTTCACATCTCTGAGAACCAGGAGGGTCCTTGCACTACAGACCCTGCTACAGAGTCTGCTGAAAATGGCACCTCTGCTTTCTCTCAGCCCACCAAGCGGTGCCACAGGCAGGCATGGCTCATCTCATGGTCTCTGTGGTTGCTGTCTCCATCCCGTGCCATGGCACAGTTGGGTTCCTGACTCCCCATTCAGGATTACATTACAATTATCAAGGTGCCATGAAGCACATTCAATGAACTGACTTCTCTCACTCACTCATGTGCCCTCACACATCAGTGTAATTAAGCAGGTGGGTTCTCACCAGTGAGTCTCTGGTTCGTGCATCTGTACATTCTTTATGGCTGCCTTTCTTCCTCCATATAACATGTGGCCTTGACCAGATGCTATGAGAACAGATACGCACTCAACTTCCAAACACCTTACCAGCAGTGTTTGCCTTACAAAACCAATGTCATTTTTGCGATGTGTAAGACTGGCTCCCAGCCAGGAGCATTGTCCCCAGCAGTACAAAGAGCTGGAAATACAATACAAACAACCACGGGTTTGCACAAGCCCCATGTGGGTGTGGTGATAGATCAGCATGCTATAAGAAGACTCTGGGTGCTGAACAAATAATGTGAGCTGGAGCAGAGGCAGGAGAAGCAATATGGGAGAGCTGAGTGTCCGCTCCGTTCTGGTGACCGGGGCCAACCGGGGAATCGGGCTGGGGTTTGTCCAGCACCTGCTGGCACTGCCAAACCCACCTGAAGTGGTCTTTGCAACTTGTCGGGACCCCAAGGGACAGCGAGCACAGGTAAGGCTGGGCTGGACGGAGCTGTGGGGGGACAGCAGGGCTGGAGAAGGAGATGGAACGTGTGAAGGTCTCCACTAGGGAGTTGTAGCTCCCAGCCCAAGGCACAGGAGCACTAGTCAGGAGTAACTTAGGTACAAGCTGTGTATGGGGTGCCCAGAGCTCCCTGGAGTCAGAAAGGGAGCTACTGCAAAAATTGCCTGGCACCGTGTGCCCCAGGGCTGGAGGCAAAGGGCTGGTGTTGTTGTGCAGATCAGAGCACGATGACACATCAGCTGTCTCTTACAGGAGCTGCAGAAATTGGCCTCCAAGCACCGCAACCTGGTCATTGTCCCGCTCGGTAGGTGACATGTCCCTTGTCCGGGCTCCCCGCTGTACCAGCACTGCATTCCCACATCCCTGGGCTGAGGGCTCTGTCCCAGCACTGTGCCTGGTGGCAGACACCGAGGGGAGCGGGCACTCACCTCCCCACCTCGCCTCTGCAGAAGTCACCGATCCCGCCAGCATCAAGGCAGCCGCAGCCAGCGTCGGGCAGCACCTCAAGGGCTCGGGGCTGAACCTCCTCATCAACAACGCTGGCATTGTAAGGGAAATCACGCTTGACAATGAGACACTGAAGGACATGTCAGAGGTGTACATGACCAACACCATTGCGCCTCTACTGCTGAGCCAGGTAATGCCTCACCCACAGTTCCAGGAGCATCTCTGTTCTGCAGCCCTGAGATCCTCAGAGGAGGAAGGATTGGGCTGCTGGGACAGGGCACTGCTCCACTCTCTGCATGCTGAGTTCTTGCCCTGCTGTTGGGCCCACCATAATTCAAGATCCACCCAGGTCTTTTTCTGTCTGAAGCACAAAGCATTCCTGGAAAGGCAGAGCACAAGATGCACTTCCAGGCTTGGGACAAGGCAACAGGCTGAAGACTTTGGCACTTTGGAGCCTCAATCCATAAGATAAGATAGGACTGCAGAAATGCAAGCCCATGCCAGAGACCAAAGTATCATGACATGAGCCACAGGAACAACCATTTGTGCTCTGCCTTTGTCCTGAGCACTGGTGCTGGCTGTGTGCTGGCACGGACTGATCTCTGAGATGGCTGAGTGTCCCTCCTTGGAGATGCTCAAATGTCACCTGGACATGGCCTTGGGCAATGGGGTTGTAAGTGTGGTTGGGTAGGGGAGGTTGCACCATATGATGTACAGAGATCTCTGCCAGCAACCACTGTTCTCTGACTCTGTGGTTCTGATATGACTGATTACAGTGGGAAACATGTCATTCCAATTATCCTCATCTCTGCATGCTCCTCCTTCTCCTCTGCACAGGCATTCCTGCCCCTGCTGAAGAAGGCAGCCCAGGAGATCCCGGGCTCGGGGCTGAGCTGCAGCAAGGCAGCCATCATCAACATTTCCAGTATTGGGGGTTCGATCAAGGAAATGTATTTATGGGAAGTCATGCAAATTGTCTCTTACCGCTGTAGCAAGGTATGTGCTGTGATGAGCATGAGCCAAACTTTTCCCCTCTGAAAATGTCTTCATGAGCCCTCCTTTATCATCTGACTGTCTCTGAACTTCTCTCTGCTGTGGCTGAGCTCCTGTCCCTCACTTATTCCCTTTCACAGGGTATTTCTGTGTTCCCCACCTGATCCATGTGCCGTCTCCCACAGGCTGCTCTGAACATGCTCACCAGGTGCCAGTCCATGGGGTACCGGGAACACGGCATCCTCTGTGTCGCTCTCCATCCCGGCTGGGTGCAAACAGACATGGGGAATTCAGTTGGAGACAAGGTAGGAGCTTCCCCATGTTGGGTGCATCCACACCCCGTGCTGTTTCCCACTGCAGGCTGCTGTCTCCCTGAGCCCTGCACTGAGACCCCCTCACAGGGAAGTGGGGCTGCTCCGTCAGCTCCATGGGCAGCTCTCCCTGCCCTGGGACCCCTGTGCAGCACCAGCCCTGGCTCCTGGCAGCCCCACCGCCTGGCTTCCCAGCTCTCACCCTCTTCCCAGGGCTCTGCTTCCCCCTCGGGATAGCTGCTGCCTTCCTGCAGCCAGGCTGCAGGGCACTGCCTGGGCAGCCCTTGGGCACACACGCCTGTGTTTCTCCCTCTGCCCTGCAGCCCCCACTGACCGTGGATGTGAGCGTAGGAGGGATGCTGAAGGTGCTCTCGTCCCTCTCCGACAAGGACACCGGGACCTTCCTGGACTGGGAAGGGAACGTAGTGCCCTGGTGAGGTGCTGGCCCTGCCTTGTGCCTGGATCGTGGCAGTGGCCCCTCTGCTGCTGCCTGACCAATTCTTCCCCCTCAATAAACCCATAAACGTGAACGGCAATGCTTTTGTCTTCATCTGTGATCACAGCACACTCTGTTGCCCATGGAGGGCAACCCCTTCCCTGGGGGTCCCACTCCTCATCCGTGCACGTGAGCACCCACTGCTCCCAACCATAGCCACTGGCAGATGTCCCTTCAACTGACAGCTGTCCCTGCTAGAAATGCCCCATTGTGAAAGCATGGGAACATGGGGGCTTCCAGCACCCTGTGGCACAGCCTAATGGGGCCCACTTTGGGGGACACATTGATGATGGTGGCTTCTGCAGCACAGTCCCTGCATCACAGTAGTCTTCCTAAGGGAGCTTACAAGCTGGTGAGGGACTGACATTTTTCACAGTCTGATAGTGGTAGGACAAGTGGCAAGGGCTTTAAACTAAAAGAGGGGAACTATAAGTTAGATGATAGGAAGAAATTCTTTACTCAGAGGATGGCGAGGCCCTGGAACAGGTTGCCATGAGAAGTCATGGATGCCCCATCCTCAGAGGCATTCAAGGACAGGTTGGATGGGGCTCTGGGCAGCCGGATCTGGTGGTTGGCAACGACATGAAAGGCGGCTAGAGCCTGATAATCTTCAAGATCCCTTCCAAACTAAGTCATTTTACAGTTCAACAATTCTGTTCCCTAAGTGTCTGCTCATAACTACTGTTTACCTGTGTGCTCACAGGCTTCATTGCCCTTCTCCTATTTAGTGGGAGTTTGAGTCCCGGTATGTTCTTTATGGCTCCCTCTCTATCTTCATATCTCAGGTGGCACTGAAAAAAGGTCTTGATCAGATATTAATTGACCAGACAAACACTCACCTTACATACACATCACATGCGCAGTTTGCCTCAAAAAGCAACATCAATTTTGCCCTTTGTAAGACTGGCTCTCAGCCAGGTGCTGTGTCAGCAATAGTTCAAAGAGCTGAGAGACTGCACACAGAGCCAGGGTTTGTGAAAGCTCTGGGTGGGTGGGGTGGAAGTTCAGAAGGCTATAAGAAGCTTCAGGGCACTGAACAAACAACGTGAGCTGGAGCAGAGGCAGGAGAAGCAATATGGGAGTGCTGCGTGTCCGCTCCGTTCTGGTGACCGGGGCCAACCGGGGAATCGGGCTGGGGTTTGTCCAGCACCTGCTGGCACTGCCAAACCCACCTGAAGTGGTCTTTGCAGCTTGTCGGGACCCCAAGGGACAGCGAGCACAGGTGAGGCTGGGCTGGGACGGAGCTGTGGGGGGACAGCAGGGCTGGAGCAGGAGAGGGGATGTATGAAGGATCATGGGACAGATGAGAGTGCTGCAGCCCCGGGCCCAGGCATACAAGAGCTGGGGAGGGATGGCAAGGGGACAAGCTGTGCACCAGGTGTCCACACATCCTGGGGGTTGGACAGGAGCTGCTGCTCCTGCTCCTGCCATTGCCTGGCACCGTGTGCCCCAGGGCTGGAGGCAAAGGGCTGGTGTTGTTGTGCGGATCAGAGCACGATGTATGGCTCACATCAGCTGTCTCTTACAGGAGCTGCAGAAATTGGCCTCCAAGCACCGCAACCTGGTCATTGTCCCGCTCGGTAGGTGACATGTCCCTTGTCCGGGCTCCCCGCTGTACCAGCACTGCATTCCCACATCCCTGGGCTGAGGGCTCTGTCCCAGCACTGTGCCTGGTGGCAGACACCGAGGGGAGCGGGCACTCACCTCCCCACCTCGCCTCTGCAGAAGTCACCGATCCCGCCAGCATCAAGGCGGCCGCAGCCAGCGTCGGGGAGCACCTCAAGGGCTCGGGGCTGAACCTCCTCATCAACAACGCTGGCATTGCAACGATAAATTCACTTGACACTGAGACACTGAAGGACATGTCCGAGGTGTACACCACCAACACCATTGCACCTCTACTGCTGAGCCAGGTGAGGTCCTCACCCACAGCTCCAGGAATGTCCCTGTACTGCACCCTTGAGACCTTTGGAGGAAGGATTGGGCTGCTGGGACAGGACACTCCTCCACTCTCTGCCTGCTGAGTTCATGCTCTAATGTCAAGCCCAGTGTTCTTCAAGATTCAGTCAGGTCCCTTGCTGCCTGAAGCAGGTGCTTAAAGCTGTATTAGAAGTGTTGACCTCAGTATGCTTTTTCGGGGCTGACTGGGACCAGGCAGCAGTCTGAAGACTTTGGCACTTTGGAATCTGGGGCCTCTCACTGTGAAATGAAGAGTGCAGAAATGTGAGCCCATGCCAGAGAGTAGGACATCATGATTTGAGCCAAGGGAACAACAGTGTGTGCTCTGCCCTTGGCCTGAGCACTGGGGGGTGGCTGAGTGCCAGCATGGGCTGATCACAGAGCTGGTCCCTCCTTGGAGATGCTCAGAAGTCACCCTGCCATGGCCTTGGGCAATGGGTTCTGGTGGCTCTGCTCGAATAGAGGTGGCTATGCCAGATGATCTACAAAGATCTCTGCCAACAACAACTGTATTCTCATTCTGTGGTTCTGATGTGCCAACTACAGAAGGAAATGCACCCTCCCAGTGATCCTCATCTCTGCATGCTCCTCCTTCCCCTCCCCACAGGCATTCCTGCCCCTGCTGAAGAAGGCAGCTCAGGAGAGCCCAGGATCAGGGCTGAGCTGCAGCAAGGCAGCCATCGTCAACATTTCCAGTATTGCGGGTTCAATCAAGGAAATGTATTTATGGGAAGCTGCACAATGTGCCTCTTACCGCTGCAGCAAGGTATGTTGGACATGAGCCCAAACTTGGCATAAAATGATTTCATGAACCCTCCAGTATCATCTGTGACAGTCTCTGAACCTCTCTCTGCTGTGACAGAGCTTCTATCAGTCACAAGTTTCATCTCACATCACATTCCCTTTACTGCTCACTGGCCACACTGCAGAGGACCATGCAGATGTTCTGTGAGTCCCAGCCAGGGGATCTGCACATGTAGCCATGCAACACCTTCTCATCCCCACCTGATCCGTGTGCTGTCTCCCACAGGCTGCTCTGAACATGCTCACCAGGTGCCAGTCCATGGGGTACCGGGAACACGGCATCCTCTGTGTTGCTCTCCATCCCGGCTGGGTGCAAACAGACATGGGGAACGCAGGTGGACACACGGTAGGACCTTCCCCATGTTGGGTGCATCCACACCCTGTGCTGTTTCCCACTGCAGGCTGTTGTCTCCCTGAGCCCTGCACTGAGACCCCCTCACAGGGAAGTGGGGCTGCTCCGTCAGCTCCGTGGGCAGCTCTCCCTGCCCTGGGACCCCTGTGCAGCACCAGCCCTGGCTCCTGGCAGCCCCACCGCCTGGCTTCCCAGCTCTCACCCTCTTCCCAGGGCTCTGCTTCCCCCTCGGGATAGCTGCTGCCTTCCTGCAGCCAGGCTGCAGGGCACTGCCTGGGCAGCCCTTGGGCACACACGCCTGTGTTTCTCCCTCTGCCCTGCAGCCCCCACTGACTGTGGATGCGAGCATAGGAGGGATGCTGAAGGTGCTCTCGTCCCTCTCTGAGGACTCCGGAACTTTCCTGGACTGGGAAGGGAACGTAGTGCCCTGGTGAGGTGCTGGCCCAGCCTCGTGCCTGGATCGTGGCAGTGTCCCCTGTGCTGCTGCCTGACCTCTGCTTCCTTCTCAATAAACCCATATCTGTGAACAGCAATGCTTTTGGCTCCGTCTGTGAGCACAGCACACTTCGTTGCAAGTCCATGGAGGGCAACCCCTTCCCTGGGGGTCCCACTCCTCATCCGTGCACGTGAACACCCACTGTTCCCGACAACAGTCACTGCCAGGTGACCCCTCAAGTGACAGCTGTCCCAGCAGGAAATGGCCCCTTGGGGAGGTAAAGGGACTGGGGCCACTGCCCATTTTCCAGGAGGTGTGCTTCCCGGGGTTGGGTGAAGCACGAGTGTTGCTGGGGCACAGGATCTGTACAGGAAGGACTCCCCATTGTGGACCAAGGGGCGGGGGCATGGGGGAAGGCAGGGCTGGGATGCAGAGGACTGCACCACCACATGTAGGATTCAGTATGGGAAGAAGATGCTGCCCATGTCCGTAGGTGGGCGTGGGCTTCTGGGTGCATGTGGAGAAAAAGAGGATATTTTTCAGGAAAGAGAACTTTGGAGGTGGGAAATGGGGGTTTGCTCTGCAGAAAGCAGGGGCATAGCCTGTGCTGGCTGCCTTGGTGCTTGCACTTGTAGTACCAAGTAAGGAATGGGTGTCTTAGGGCAAATGGGGGTTACATGGTCCACACCCTATGGGCAAGTATCACCAAATCCTCCCCTGCCCCATCCCCTTGATGCCAAGCATGGGAACATGGGAGCTTCCAGCACCCTGTGGCACAGCCCAATGGAGCCCACTTTGGAGGACACATTGATGATAGTGGCTTCTGCAGCACAGCACCTGCATCCCTATGTCCTTTGCTGCCTAAGAATCACAAACAAGGAGGAGGTTTCACTCAGGGTATGGAGTACAGGAATCACTGAGGTTGGAAGAGATCTTCAAGTTCCCAAGTCCAACCTGATTTACCAAATCCCATCACCAAACTGTGTCCCCAAGAGCCACATCCACACATGTGTTCAGGATTACAACTTGTAATTCCCTGGATCGTCCTTCCTGCCCGTCTCATGCTCTGCAGTCACAGGCACTGACCTGCACTCAGCTGGCTCCTCCCCAGTTCTCCAGCACTGCTGGAAAATTGCTGACCGCCTTGGCAAGCACTTGCACCAGCTCCATTGGCTGTATCTCATATTCCCCACAGACTTAGGAATGTCCACAGCATCTAGGAGGTCACTTCCAGTTTCCCACTGGAGTGCAGGGGCTGTGTCTCACTCCCTGTCACCGTCTCACAGCTCAGGGGTCTGGGTACCCTCACAGCAATTGCTCTTTCTAATAAAGGCTGAAGCAGAAAGGGCATGAAGCACCTCAATCTTAACCCCACATTTCATCACTGTGCTTCCCCTCATATCCAGTAACACATGGAAATTTTCTCTAACTCTTCTTTTGCTGTTGAGGCATTCATGGATGTGTTTGTTATATTCTCTTTTAGTGCATTAGCAAAGCTGATTCTCCTTTACAGTCTTTTCTGCCTCCCAACGCACTTTGTTACAGCTCATCCCCTTCTTTTGCACGTTCTCCATGAGTATGCGGAGCTCCCTGTGTCCCCACAAAGCTGCCCATTGCCATTCTCTCTTCTCATATCTATCACTGGAAAAGTCCAGCTTGATCCTGCTGGAAGTGCCACCTCTACTTTCTCACCAGCCCATCAAGCAGTGCTTAGGGAGATCTGTCTCATGTTGTTATCTCCATGGCTGCTTTCTCAGTTCTGTGTATTGACATATTTGGGTTTCTGGCTTCCCTATTTTGCCTCAGTTTCCAATTATCAAGCTGCCCTATGAGGTACATTTGATAGAACAAGTTATCTCACTCATGTGTATCCTCAGTCATGAGTACAATTAACCAGGTTGGGTTACTCCCTTCTCCTTTTTAGGTCCGGTTTGTGTCCCTGCACATTCTTTATGGCTTCCTCTCTTCCTCCACATATCCCATGTGGCACTGGAAGAAGGCCATGACCAGATATCCCTGAAGGAGTACACACTCACCTTCCATACACCTTATAAGTACATTTTACCATAAAAAGCAGAGCGATTTTTACCCTTTGTGAGGCTGGCTCTCAGCCACGAGCTTTGTCCCCACCAGTACAAAGAGCTGGATTGATAGCACACAGAGCCAAGGGATTGCACAAGCCCGGCGTGGGTGTGGTGACAGATCAGCGTGCTATAAGAAGCACTGGGGATATGAACAAACAACGTGAGCTGGAGCAGTGGCAGGAGAAGCAATATGGGAGAGCTGCGTGTCCGCTCCGTTCTGGTGACCGGGGCCAACCGGGGAATCGGGCTGGGGTTTGTCCAGCACCTGCTGGCACTGCCAAACCCACCTGAAGTGGTCTTTGCAACTTGTCGGGACCCCAAGGGACAGCGAGCACAGGTGAGGCTGGGCTGGGATGGAGCTGTGGGGGGGACAGCAGGGCTGGAGAAGGAGAGGGGATGTGTGAAGGATCATGGGACAGATGAGAGCCCCAGGCCCAGGCATACAAGAGCTGGGGAGGGATGGCAAGGGGACGAGCTGTGCACCAGGTGTCCACAGATCCTGGGGGTTGGGCAGGGAGCTGCTGCTCCTGCTCCTGCCATTGCCTGGCACCGTGTGCCCCAGGGCTGGAGGCAAAGGGCTGGTGTTGTTGTGCGGATCAGAGCACGATGTATGGCTCACATCAGCTGTCTCTTACAGGAGCTGCAGAAATTGGCCTCCAAGCACCGCAACCTGGTCATTGTCCCGCTCGGTAGGTGACATGTCCCTTGTCCGGGCTCCCCGCTGTACCAGCACTGCATTCCCACATCCCTGGGCTGAGGGCTCTGTCCCAGCACTGTGCCTGGTGGCAGACACCGAGGGGAGTGGGCACTCACCTCCCCACCTCGCCTCTGCAGAAGTCACCGATCCCGCCAGCATCAAGGCGGCCGCAGCCAGCGTCGGGGAGCACCTCAAGGGCTCGGGGCTGAACCTCCTCATCAACAACGCTGGCATAGGGAATAATAACTCACTTGACACAGAGACACTGGACGACATGCTCCACGTGTTTACTACCAACACCGTTGCTCCTCTACTGCTGAGCCAGGTAATGCACTCACCCACAGCTCTGGGAACACCCCTGCCCTGCAGCTCTGCATTTCTTAATGGCGGAAGAAAGGGGCCGGTGGGACGGGGCCCTGCTCTGATCTTGTGCAATGTCATGCCTGGTGCTCCTGAGCTACTCTGAGAAGTTGTGGGACAGGGGCTGGTGCTGAGGAGCTGGAACGTGGGGCAGAGGGAAGAAGAAGGCAGCTGCCTGTGGGGCTGGTGCCAGCATTGTTGCTTTGGAAGGAATTATAGAATTATAAGAAATCCTAAATTCAAAGAGACCCATGGGGATCATCAGCTCTAACCACGGGCTCCATGCAGTCTCACCCAAAAATCAAATCATATGGCTGATAGCAGTGCCCCAGCACTCCTTGAGCTCCAGCTCAGGGCCATGCCCACAGCCCTGGAGAGCTGTTCCATGCCCACCATCCTGTGGTGTAGGACCTTTGCCTAAACCCCACCTGGCCCTCCCCTGTTACAGCTCCATGCTGTTTCCTTGGTCCCTGTTGCTGTCCCAAGAAGTCTGCTCCCCGTGAGGAGCTGAATGCCATAGGCCATGAGGGGCTGCAGCCACCATGAGAACCCCCCTCAGCCTCCTCTGCTCCGTGTCAAGCAGAGCCCTCAGCTTTCCTCACACACAGTGGCTTCAGACCCCTCCCCATCTCACAGCCCTCTTTTGGACACTCTGTGGTAGTTCTATGTTTTTCATACAATCCAGTGCCCGGGGTGAGTCCTTACCTCACCTGGTAGCAGGGCTGTTTCTGAGCCACCCCAGGACACGGTCAGCCCTTTAGGCTCCAGGGCACTCTGCTGGCTCATGTTTAGCTTGCCATCAGCCACAAACCCACTCCACAGGCATTCCTGCCCCTGCTGAAGAAGGCAGCCCAGGGGACCCCAGGCTCAGGGTTGAGCTGCAGCAAGGCAGCCATCGTCAACATGTCAAGCACTGCTGGATCCATTCAGGAACTCTATCTATGGCAGTATGGACAAGCACTCTCATACCGTTGCAGCAAGGTACTGTCAGTCACTGGTTCCTTCTCACATGTGCTGGGCTGGGCACCTGCATGGGGAGATCGCTGTGCGGTCCCCATGCTGCACCTTCTTGTCCCCACCTGAGCCGTGTGCTGTCTCCCACAGGCTGCTCTGAACATGCTCACCAGGTGCCAGTCCATGGGGTACCGGGAACACGGCATCCTCTGTGTCGCTCTCCATCCCGGCTGGGTCAAAACAGAAATGGGAGGCACATTAGAAGATAAGGTAAGAGAGTTTTTGGCCAAGGCTTGGAAGAGTTTTTTTTCCTGTGGGAACGTGGAGCTTCTTGTGGATTGAAGGCTCCTGGATAGGCTGGGCCTCGGGCACACACAGCCATCTTTCTCCTTCTGCCCCTGCAGTCCCGCTTGACAGTGGATGAGAGTGTACAAGGGATGCTGAAGGTGCTCTCCTCCCTCTCTGAGAAGGACACTGGGACCTTCCGGAACTGGGAAGGGAAAAATCTGGCCTGGTGAGATGCTGACCCAGCCTCGGATTTTAACGCTGATCTCTTTGTTGCTGCATTGAGTTGTGCCTCTCTCTTAACTTGTGACTGCAAACAGTGATAGCAGTATATGAGCAGTATGCAAGCCGCCTTCTTGCTCTCTTTTTAAGTAAAATTTTGACAGTCTTCACTAATGCTTTGGGAGAATGTCTCGGTTATTTTGTACACGGCTGTGCTAGGTTGGCTGGAATGGTCAATCTTTGACTAGGGGCCTGGCTGCCAACTTGGTACAGCTCTGTCCCTGTGCCCAGGGGACAAAATCCCTCAGTTCTCTGTAGTCCCTATTTTCTCATGTGTCCTGAAGGAAAGCCAGCAGAAATAAAGAGTGTATTTTCCTAATGCAGCCATCTCAGGTGAGCCTGAAAAGAGAGGCTGCATTACTTGTAATATCAGTCTGCCTCCCCAGGGAAGAGAAGCAACACTCACTTTCAAGTCTCTGTTGTGGAGACAGCAGAACAGCCCTTCTCTTGGAAAATGAGAGTAGAAGCAACATGTTAAAAAACAGATCCTGCTTTCCCACCCCCTCAGTATCTTTTCTAGTCCATTTTTTTTTTTTTCACCTCTCCAGATGGGCAGTAGTGTTTTGTTCTTCCATTTACTGAGGCTATCTCAGGATGTCTGGTTTTATTTGGTGCCCCTTTGCACTTCAAAGAATCTGGCCATGCTCTACCAGGACGTTTCTTGCCCACAGGTCTAATTGTCAGGCCAGGATCCCATGCTAGCACAGATATCTTCTGCCAGTGCTTTTGCAGACCCCTTCTATCAGCCTTTTTCCCATATTCCAGAAGGCACACAGAGAGCTCTGTGCTGCACCAGAACGTCTCCACTTTGAGGAAATGTTTTAACCTCCTGCCTTTATTCTTTACATGCCTTCAGCCCTTTGAAACACTGAGTTTCCTTTGTCTTAGTGCCCTCTCCCGACAGCTGTGCAGAGCTCACTGCAGGCAGCAGCCAGAAAAGAAATGAAGGCTAAACAAAGTGTCTCATAGGTCTCTCCAGGAGTCACTCAGGGCTCAGCTGGTGAAGGAGACACTTGTGTGTGGGAAGGGAAGAGCGAAGCTTTTTACTGCAGACTGATGTTTTTCTTTACCCTTAAGCCACTTTAGAAAGAAAACAGAACGAGGAGAGGAACATGGGTCAGAGAGCTGTGTCATGGTTGTGAGAGGGGACAAATCACCATGGTGGGATGCTGCCCAGGTTCTTCTTTCTTGTCTGAGATCACACTGCTGTTGGAAGGAACTAGATATAGAAATGGAGAGCTCATTTGCCTGTCGGAATATCCATCCTGAACCCCCCCTGGCACAAGTGAAGGCCGTTACCTCTTGTCCTAACACTTTTACCTGGGAAAAGAGGCCAACCTATCCCACTTTTACACAGCTGAGACACAGAACAGAAAATGAAAACTTCACCATCCCTCTTTCCTCCTCCAGTCCAGAAAGTCAGTTTCAGGAATAAGTCCATTAAGCTCATTTGACGAGCAATAGAAAATAATAACTAACTCATGTTCAGGTTGAAAACCAAACCTTCCCAAGACGTGGAGCAGGAGAAGGACTGCAAAGGGTGGAGAAAGGGGAAGGAAGAGGTGAAGACAATGCTTTGTCTCAAATTCAGGATTTGACTTTGACAACCCACGGGACAGTCTGATGGACAGGGTCACCCCAGCATGGACAGTCCCCCAGAGATGAGGTCACTCCAGGAGGGGATAGAGAAGAACAAGGACATCCCAGAAAGAAGGCCAAATAAGATATAAGAGTGGCTGAGGACAGTGCAAACAGACAGGACTGCCCCAGGGGACTGAGACCTCCACAGGCAGGGACACAGCCTGAGTCACCAGTTGTCCAGCCCCAGCTCCCTGCCCTCACCTTGGGGTGCCCCACACAGCTTCAAGACCTCAGCTCCATTGGTTCCCTGGGCTGTCCTACGTCCTTTCACCCTTCACCCTGGGGCATGACGTGGGAGTCCGCTCACTTCCATAGACGCGTGAGTGCGTGCAGTCAGACCCTCGGGGTACATGTAAGATCTGGTTGAGCTCCATTCTGGCTATGAAAGGGAAAGAGAGCAGGTCCCTGCAGAACGGCCGTACGGATGCAGATAGGAGGCAGCAGGAGCCTTCTTCTGCCCCTGCTCAGGAGTTCTTCCTCTTAGAGGGCGGACGAGAGGGAAAACAGTCAGGAGCAGGAGCTTGGGGCAGGCTGCGCACTGCACTGGGTAGGGCAGCAGCATTCAAGGTCCACTCACTCAACACTTAAAGGATAAAAGCTTCGCCTGAACAGGGGCTTGAACCCTGGACCCTCAGATTAAAAGTCTGATGCTCTCCCAACTGAGCTATCCAGGCTCACGTTTAGGTTTTTGGGTGATGCTTGTGATGGCCCCTTGAGGACCCCACATTGCCACCACGGGGCAGACAACATGGGGAAGTGCTGTGCCTGCCCAGACTGAACTCAGAGCTCCAGCCCTGCCTTGAGGTACCAGGGAACATGAGGTAAACTCAACCTGAGGAGAGGGCCGGCCGTGACCATACAGTGATCAGTTCTGTGTGCTGTGGATGCAGCAACCTCAGTTCCAGCCCAGGACACAGCGGTGGTTTTGCAGAGAGCCTGCTGTGTCCCCTGCCGGTGTCACCCACCAAAGGCACGCCGTGGTCACTGCCTGCACACAGCTCAGGGACACCAATGGATTAGCCACTCGTGGGTACAAAGTGTCTCCAGCCAACACAGCGTACACAGGAGGGGCCTTCGTCCCTCCCAGTCCCTCCTCCTCATCCCGGCCAGCCCCTTGCAGCTCTCCCCTCCCCTGCAGCCGGGGCTCCTGGACCTGCCTAAGATATAAAAGGCGGTTTGCTCCGTTTGCTGGAGGGAGCCCAGCCAAGCTGGCCATGGGGAGGACGGGCGCCGGGTTCACGCTGCTGATGCTGCTGCTGCTCCCGCAGCCCACATCCCAGTTCTGGCTCTTCAATGTGCTCTTCCCACCCACCACCACCCCAGAGGCACCCCCGACCAACAGCACACCGCCCGTGGTGCTCGGTAAGGTGACAGCTGCCGGGCCCAGGGCGCTGGCAGTGAAGCTGGGGCACTTAGCAGCCTCTGCATGTCGTGCCATGTAGGAGCACTGAGGCTGCGGGGGCTGCCATGCTCAGGGGTTCTGAAATCACAGTTGAGGTGGGGTTCAGGTTTTGCCCTGCTCGGGGTGCTGATGGAGGGGCAGGGGTTGCCACAGCCTCCAGATTGCAGCTGTGTGCCACTGCTGCTTCTGTTCCACTGGGATGGAATCTACCAGTTAATCTTGCAGTTAATTCATCCTCTGCTGCTGCTGTGTCTGTCCCACAGCAGACAACCTTGCTTGGGCTATAGTGAGGCGGTGGGCAGCTTCTGCTTGCAGCAGAGGTGAGAAGAGAGGTTGGGGCATCACCTGGGGAGGTGGGGATGGGGATTTCCGCAGCCTGGCCGGGGTTGTCTGCAAGCAGCTTGCCCAACAGTGGCATGGGTTTTGCCATGAGACCTGTGCTGTGCACGGGGATTATTTTTCTACCCTTTTCTTGACTCAGAAGGACTTTCCCTTTTAAAAAGAGAAGAAAAAAAGCAGAACATCCAAAGAGTGACCCTGTGAACTCCCTTCACCACGGAGTTCTCTGTGCACAGAGCAGCTTGGCACACAGCTTGGCAGGGGCAGCCATGCCCACAGCCTCTGGCACTGTGTGGCTGGAGAGGCAGTGGGTCCAGCCTTGGTGGCCAGGAGACTGTCGCCATACCAGGCAGGGGATGGCACAGCACGAGTGACCTTGTGCCACTTTGCAGGATGGCATTCGGCAGCAGGAGCATCTCCACCGCCCTTCTGTGATCTTCTTGAGACCCCCAGGCAGCCTCATTCCAAGCGTTTCCCAGGGACCTCCCTTTCTCCCCATCCCTGCCTCTGCCCTGTGCCCCTATACCAGCCCCAGCCCCTGCCCCATGCCCTGTGCCAAGCCCAGGGTGCAGGGGTGGTCGGGACAGCATTCACGTGCAGCCCATCCCCCTGGGTCTGGAGTCCCAGAAACCCCTAGTGCCCTTAGGACGGATGATAACCCCTCCGCCCCCACAGGAACTCCCTTAATAATTACCTAGTGTCCTCTCTGAGGTGAGGCACAGAGTAGAGCTGAGCACTGGGGTGCTGGCTGCACCAGGGGGAATGGTGAAGCAGGAGGACACCCAGCTGCCCCAGCACCCTTGGGATGCAGGGACACTTCTGAAGCTGTGCCAAATCCCCGTGTCCTTGACACAGTGGGGGCTGCTGGATTCAGTCCATACCCAGTGCTCCCATCCCATATCAGGCTTGCAAACACTGAGGTCTCTTTGTTTCTTATCCTCGTCCAGCTCCTTGGGGCACACCTTGGACCCTGTGCACTGGCTGGGAGCAATGACAGCAGTGAATGTCCCCTGTCCCTGCCGGGGAACTACGGGGCAGCTCCCTGAAGCAGAGCCTCAGTCACAAGGCAGGCGATGAACTTGGTTAAAATGGTGTTGTGTTTACTGTATGATATTTGCAGCAAATTCCCACAGGGAACAGTTCAGAATCATTTCAGAGACTTTGTTCAATCTGCTCAGAGGGTTTAAAGTTCAGGAAAACAAAGTGTGGGCCTTGGGCATCAGCATGTGGACAGTTTTCACCCCAGACAGGGCCCCTGATACTCCTGGAAGAACTGATGGGTGTGATGGTAGAGCATGGGATATGGTGGGGGTGGGCAGTTCCAAGGAACACCAACTCCATCCTTGTGGCTGCAGACAGGAGTGGGGAAACCCAGCCAAGCTTGGAGAGAAACAGTGGGACGATCCATGCTGGTTATCTCTGTTCACTTGGACCAGTGCTGGGGGAGGGTGGCAGCTTGGTGTTCCCATAGAATGCGCTTTCAGCACAATTCCAATGCTTCTATGCCCAACCTTCATCTCCAAGTGCCATGCTTGGTGAGGACCAAGGCGTGGGGAGGCTGTTCTCCATGAGTGCTGTTCCAGCAACATCCAACAGCGACCAACAGCAGGTTCCTGGGTGTGCCCAGACAGGCAGCCCCAAGGGAGGGTGTGGGCCAAGGAAGCATGAGGCCAGGCAGCTCCACAGATGAGGTCTACCTGGCTGTAGTTTCCTTCTGTGATGCCCCCAGTGCCTGGGTGCCTTGGGAACCAACTGGAAGCCAAGCTGGACAAGCCGGATGTAGTGAACTGGATGTGCTACCGCAAAACCGAGGACTATTTCACCATCTGGCTCAACCTCAATACGTTCCTGCCAGTGGGTGTTGACTGTTGGATCGATAACACCAGGTACCACTCACCCCCCATCCCAGGAATTCCCCAGGTTAATGACCTACCAGGGATCTCCCTCCCCTCTCCTCCCTCTGTGGCCCTGACCCTGCGCACACACGCAAAACCATGGGAGCACCGTCACTCCCGGACTCTGCGTTGTGAACACAGCTCTCATCAACACTTTCTGAACACCAGCCCCTTTTCCACATCCCGCCATGTGCTCATGACAGCCCGTCCTCAGCACCTCCTGCCGATGCTGCCAACCTTCCCAGGGGCAGCAGCAGGGTCAGGATGTGGCCCCGTTGCTGCCTTCCGTCTTGATCTCTCCACAGGGTAGTGTACAACCGAACTGCTCGGAAAATGACCAACGCTCCCGGGGTGCACATCCGTGTGCCTGGCTTTGGCAAAACCTATTCGGTGGAGTACCTGGATCAGAGTAAACTGGCAGGTGAGACGAGCCAGCTTCATGGAAAGGCAGAGAGCATCCAGAGCTGCTGTGCATCCCCAGCAGAGATGAGACCCTGTATCTATGGGGTTCATCCCAGCGCAGTTCTGCAGAGCTGATGGAGCCCAGGTCACTTAGGTATGAAGGATGCTGCCCCAGGACAATGTTTTTCCAGCCCCGAGTGCTGTGCTATGCCTCCAGGATGCACAGAATTACAATCTCAGACCAGAGCAGTCAAGCTATGAGCTTAGCAGATGAAATTCCAGCCTGTGATCGGGATAAGAGTGGAAAAAGGATAACAGAAGACCAGTGGTCTAAATCCCATCTGTTCTCTCTCTCTGCAGGTTACCTGCACACCCTGGTACAGAACCTGGTGAACAATGGCTACGTGAGGGACCAGACAGTTCGGGCAGCCCCCTATGACTGGAGGGTTGGTCCCCGTAAGTGTAGGGTTGTGGCCAGATAACATGTGCAGGGAGGGAGGCAGGATGGCTCTCAGTGAGCATGCTGAGGAGTAGTGTGGTGGTTCAGCATGGTTCCCTTGGAACAGGGACGGATGTCTGTGGCTGTGAGTAGCACTCTCATGTGAATATATGCGGTGGCACTTCTGGCATGTGTGCCCACACGCCTCTCTGGCTGAGGCTTTTAGTGTCAGCCTGTGGTTATGGGAAGCTGGCCAAGAGCTGGTGCCTCTCTTGTCCACAGAGGAGCAGCCTGAATACTTCCAGAACCTGAAGGCACTGATAGAGGAGATGCATGATGAGTACCAGCAGCGTGTCTTCCTCATTGGGCACAGCATGGGCAATCTCAACGTCCTCTACTTCCTGCTCCAGCAGAAGCAAGCCTGGAAAGATCAGTACGTCGGGGGATTCATCTCTCTGGGTGCCCCCTGGGGAGGGTCTGTCAAGCCGCTGCGTGTCCTGGCATCAGGTGAGTGATTCCTTGTGGGCAGAAGCTTCTTCGTTTTCTTCCTCCTGCAGAAATGGAAGAGTGGCAGTGACAGAGAACAGGCACTGCGGTAGAAGAGCTGGGGGACAGAAAGCTGAGGACTAGGGGTGCTCCTTGAAATCAGAACTGCCCATCCTGGGCAAAATTGAAATCAGAACTGCAAAAATAATGCTGCAGCCACAAATTGTGGGGCCAGGAAAGCAGCCTGGGCCATGCTTATTCTCACTGCCTCCCCAGACAGCTGCGCTGCCTCCAACAGTGCAGGGCTGTGAGCTAGATGGACTTTTGCTCCAAGCAGAACAGCCCTTATGCAGCTGGGGACATGAAGGCCCCTGCAGGGACATGCACACTGTCCTACATCACTTTCTTGCATCTCCCTATATCTCAGAGCCCATCCCCCATAAGCTTTTATTTTTGCAGGCTTCTAACTTCCTTCACCTAGTTTCTCTTTAAGCCTCTTTTCAGCCCAGAAAGCCACAATCAATTGCCTAATGCTGACAGCACAAGTATCCACAAGTCACAGGCTGAGCCTCCAAAATGCATGGAATTCACTTAAAAACACATGCTTGCAAATTTTAACATCTGATCCCTTGCATCACTCTTAGTCATCATCACAATTTTCCCCCATTATCACAAGGGCCAGAGACATTTTTAAGGTAATTGTATTGTTGCATGGTCTTAGGGCTCCAGACACACTAAAAACACCCAGGCTTGCAGAATGAGCGCAGGTTGGCCACACATCATCAGCCCCCTTGGGGTGGGTGACATCAGCTCCCCTCATGTGTGGAGGTGTAGGGCTCGCAGGGCTCAGCTGTTTCAGGATATTATCTGTCCACACTCGGCCCCTTCTTCCATCTGGAGGGCTGATGTCAGAGAGGAGGGTTTTGACAGGTGCATGCTGTTGTCAAGAGTGGCCAAGAGGTGTCTGACCTCGGCTGCCCAAGGGTGCGTTTTGGTGTGGTCTGTCTGTCCCGCAGGTGATAATCAGGGCATCCCACTTATGTCCAACATCAAGCTGCGTGAAGAGCAGCGCATGACCACCACCAGCCCCTGGATGTTCCCAACGAGCTTGGCCTGGCCAGAGGATCATGTTTTCATCTCCACACCCTCCTACAATTACACCTACCGGGACTACCAGCAGTTCTTCACCGATGTCAACTTGGAGGATGGTTGGTACATGTGGGAGGACATGAAGGACTTGCTGAAGGGATTACCCCCTCCTGGTGTGGACACATATTGCCTTTATGGCACAGGCTATCCCACAGTGGAGACTTACATATACGATGAGCATTTCCCTTACGAGGACCCCGTGGACATGATTTATGGCGATGGGGACGACACAGTCAACAAACGCAGTTCAGAGCTGTGCAAGCGGTGGCGCAACCAGCAGAAGCAGAAAGTGCATGTCCAGGAGCTGCGAGGCATTGACCACCTCAACATGGTCTTCAGCAACCTGACGCTGACCTCCATCAATGAAATACTGCTGGGGAGTGCCAAGCCTGGGGCCGGCACCAAGGAGCAGGAAGAGCTGGAGCAGACGGGTGCTCTGAGATCCAGCCCAGACCGAGGGAGGAAGGGGCACAAAGTCCTTAAGGAGCCCAGAAAGAACTGAAGGAGGTGATGGCCAGCTTCCCTCCATGCTGGTATTCACCAGAAGCTGGCATGCAGGGGAGTAAAGGACTCGGAGCTGGGTATCTATGAGAAGGAGCAAGAACAACTACTCGGGTGGATGGGCTGGCATCCTCTTCCACTCTGATTGTTTGGTTTTTTTGTTTTGTTTCGGGAGCAGTGATTAATTACACTTCGGAGGCTTGTCACTTCCCACTAGTGGATGGATAATTAACCACGCTGCCAGCTCATTAACATCACACTCGTGGATTATGGCATGTGAGCAAGTCCTCAGTGCTAGTAAGCTATCTTTAGACACTTCAGGCCATGGTGCCATAGCCTCTGTTTATACAGGACAGCCTCCTTATAAGCAAGATAGTGCTAATATTGCCGGGGCAGCCACCAGGGTGGGTAAGGACAGGAGGATAGGCACAGCTTGCAGAAGGGTCCTCATCACACAGGCAATAAGCTGAGCCCCTGCTGCAAGACTGGCTTAGATTCAGCGGATCTACCTAATAAACACACTTGGCTTCTATACCTCCAGCCTCCTACGTGCAGCGTCTCCCAGTTTGCCTACACAACCACGGCTGGGTGATAACCAATGCCCAATGGAAACCTAAAGGGAGATTTAGTTCAGGTATTAGGGGAAAATGCTTCACACAGAGGGCAGCGAGGTGCTGACACTGCTGCCCAGGGCTGTGGGTGCCCCATCGCTGGGGGTACCCAAGGCCATGGATGGGCCCTGGGCAGCCTGAGCTGGGGGGGTCAGCCAGCCCATGGCAGGGGTTGGGGCTCAGCGGGCTTTGAGGTCCCTTCCAACCCAATCGTTCTGAGGGTCTATGAAAACTGTTGTGAGAGGCGATGGGGTGTGAAGGAGAGGATCGAGGCTGCACCCATGGAGGGTCAGGTTGGATGCTGGGGATGTGTTCTTCACCTCTAGGTTCCCCAGGGACGCAGCCACAGCCCCAGGCCTGTCAGTGTTCAGAAAGCGTTTGCACAACACTCTTGGATGTACGGTCTGATTTTGGGGTGACCCGCTCAGCAGGTTGGGGTTAGCCTCAATATCCTCCTGGATGCCTCCCACCTCCGGCAATCCTGTGAGATTCTCATTTCCAGACAGAACCCCAAGAGCTGGGCTTTCAGAACAACCCTCGCGGCACAACCACAGCGGGGCAAACATCAGCCACACGGGGCTGAGCCCACCACCCAGAGAAGCGCCAAAGCATCACAGCCCTCAGGCGACCGCCGCCATCTTACAGCCCGGGATGGGCGGGGTCCGTCGGGGCGGCGGGCGGGGGCTTTCGCAAAACGCTGCGCTCCGATTGGCTGTGAGACAGCGGCCGCGGCGCGGATTGGCTGCGTGCGGCGCTGCGGCGGGGGCGGCGGCGCCTGAGGGCGGCGGGGTCGGGGCCGCCGCGCTGGAGGCGATGGTGCTGGACCCGGGGGCGGCGAGCGGGCAAGGCCGCGCCGGGCTGGGCGCGCTGCCGGACCGCGATGGCTCCCGGCTGTGCTCGTGCCCCTCTCCCCCGCCTCGCCCGGCGCCGGCCGGCTCGCCTCGTCGCCCGCGGGGGAGCCGGCGTTTGTCGGAAACCGGCGCCGGGATGCGGCGGAGCGGCAGCCGCGGGAGGATGAGGGCCGCCGCCTCGCTGCCTCACATCGCGCGGGCGCGGGGCGAGGAAAGCGGCGGCGCCGGGAAGCGCAGCCCGTGCCTGCTCGTAGCGCTGCGGCCGCGCAACGTGGAGGCCGAGAGGGAGCGCTTCTTCAGGGAGCGCTTCGCCTACGATCCGCAGTTCGAGTACGCCGAGCCGGTGCCCGAGGCCGTGCTGGATAAGTACCGAGCCGCCTCCGATCGCTTCGTGGCTCAGGTGAGGGAGTGGCTCTGCAGCCACTGACAGGAGCGACTGATTGTCGCCCTGTGCTCCCTGGTGACAGCGATAGGGTGGGAGCGATGGCTGGCTGTGGGGGTTCGGGTTGGGGACTGGGAACAGCTGCCCAGGGAGGTGGGGGAGACGCGGTCCCTGGAGGTGTTCCGGGAGCTTGTCGTGTGGAGATGGCCTGTGGGTGTGGTGGTGATGCGTGGGTAGTTAATGAGATGATCTTAGAGGTCTTTTCCTGCTTGTATGGTTCTAAAGGGGCCTACTGGAGAGCGGGGGAAGGACTCATTATCGCGGGGTGTACTACTTTAGATGAGGCGTTAGGAAGAACTGCTTTACTGGGAAGGAGATGCAGCCTTGACACAGGCTGCTGGATGCTCCATCCGTGAAGGTGCTCAGGGCCAGGCTGGATGGAGCTCTAGGCAGCCTGATCTGTGGGAATTGTCCCCTCTGTGGTTGGGACTGGGTGGGTTTCTTTCCCACCCAGCCAGTCTGTGATAAGGTTTGATACATGATGGTGCCATTGTCTTGGCTCTGAGATCAGTAGTCACCACCAGGGTGTTGCTGGCAGGCCAGTCTGGATCCACATCACGTGCCATCCACAGACACCCCTCAGCCTGCTCCTGATTGTGGCTGCTGCTGTGTGACCTTGCTTTGCTTGTCATACCCTGGCCTGTTTGTTGTTTTGTTTTGCCTGTCCAAGCTTTCCTTTAATTACATGTTCAACGTACACCTTCTGTAGCTGATAAGAGAGTGACTCCTGGAGCTCGATCGTACTTCATGCCTCAGACTGCCTGCAGCCATGGTTGGGAGCTGGTACTCTGGCAGGGAACCCTTGCACTGTTGCTTTAGAACTGACAGAGAACTGGAACATGTGGCTGGCTTCGTGCAAAGCAGCCCCCAGCCCGCATCCTGCTGGCTGAGCCTGGTTTGTTTTCTGGAAGGTGTAAGGGTTGTCCTGCATGGCAGCATTCTTAACCCATAATTATCAGCAAACATGGTGGATGGCAGCTAGGTTGTAGGCTCCTCTTATTGCTTATAAGCTACTGAAATGTTCCTGGCTGTTCTCTGCTGCAGGTCGTAGTTATGCACGAGTGGCAGCAAACGGAGAGCTCTCGGTCGTCTGAGCAGGAGACAACAGGCAGGAGGTAAAAAGAGCAGGCTCCTCGATGCTCTGCCTGTACACAGCAGCCACATCACCTCTTGCTTCCTGCTTCTCTAGAGGAATGTTACCCAGGTGGTTTGGTCTCTGTCTGTAAACAACTTTCTAAGCAATTAGTCATTTCCAGTGCTGTTCCTGCTACACCTCTGCCCCAGTTAAACTGGTGCCAGCAATGCTGTTTCAGGGGAGATGGTTGGATTCCTCTAATGGCCTTGGTGTTTTTTCTTTCGTTTCTTCCTGCGTTTAAGCGTGTGTGGGTCTCTGACTAATGCAGTAAATTGAATTGTGCAGAGCTGCTTCCCCACTTCTGGTGCAGTTGGCTTACAGTGTTCTAAAATGCGGATAATTGAAACTATTTGTCTCTGTGCACTGCTTGGAATGAAATTAGCTGCTCATAAACAGCATTCTTGACTTGTTCTTACACCCACTGCAAGAGATGCTACTGTTAAATATTCTACCTATCTTTACAAGTTCTCTGTCTGTGTAATGTATCTTGGGAGAGCAGAGGTTCTTCCACCTTCTTAATAAAGCACAGCATGTAGCAGTCAGGAGTGAGAGCTGTGGAGTGGTACTTCTTGTGGAGGTGAGTGCTGAGGTGAAAGGGTGATGGATGGGAACCTGGCAGCATTGGTGGCAGTGGTCCTCTGCTGGCACCCTGCGCTCAGTGCTTCGTACTGATTTAGCATCTTGGTGCAAGAGCAGACAAACCAAAATCAGTTCCCTGTCCTTTTATTTTTTGTGTGTTTTGACGTTGATGTCTCCCTTTAGTTCTGCTGAATCAGCTGTTCTGTGTTGAGGAGTTGTTGTTGGGGTGGTAGGTTTTCTTGGTTTGGTTTGGTTTCTAGGCCCTCTATGGCTTATACTATTAGAGATCAAGAAGACTGTTGGCAGCCCAGTTCGTTGGAGGCAAAAGAACAGCATCAACATGGGGCTTGGAGCACAGCTTGAGTGTTTGTTGTCCCTGACACAGGCTTGTGGGCTGAGCTGGTGACAGACATTTTGCTCCCAGCCCAGCCAGGCTGCTGTCCAGGCAGGAAGAGCTGATGTGGGCTCAGCAGCTTCTCAAAGAGCAAATGTGCTATCTTAGGAACGTTGCTGTCTGCGACTTGCCTGAAATTTGCTGTAGCACATGCCCCTTTTGTCAGCTTTCTGCACAGTCTGCACCGAGTTCCTCTTTGTGTGCTGCTTGCCATCTTAGGGGATGGGGGGCAAAGTTTCACAGTGGGTGAACAAGGGTGATAGGAGGGAGTGGTCCTTTCCTCCTGTAAGCCGGCAGGAGAGGCTGTGGTGGCTCTCCCAGGTTCAGCTCAGTGCCTGTCTGCTGGCTGGGGAAGGGAACTGAGCTGCTGCAAGAGCACATGCTGAGGTGATGTTGGTGGTTTAGTTCCTGTGAGGGGCAAAGGCAGAGCAATGCCTCCACAAGGGAGGGCAGGTGTGAGATGTTAGAAGCATGTGAGCTTCAGGTAAGGAGCAAGAGGGCATGTAACCTCTGCAGGGCTCTAGCTAGTAGCTTCAGCAGATAGCAGGGTTTTACTGTGATAGGAGAAAGGGTGATCTGCTCTTGGGCTCAGGGGGCTTCCTTGCAGCTTCCTCTGCTCTCTGACAGGTGTGCATATATAGGAGGCCTCAGGTAACACAGACCTGAGGTCTCATCCAAGAGATCAGCTCCCACGCTCAATGTGAACTTGGCCTCTTGTTTGTACCTGAGGTTCTGTGCAAGTTGGTGGTGCGTTCCTGATGCAGGAAAGAGGCAAACACTGACACATGGAGTAGGGGTTTTAGCAAGTGCACTGCCGAAGAGCCTGAGTACCACCCAGTCTGTCATTAACTGTAACCGTGTGCTTTTGATTCCCCGCTGAAGCTGGGTGTGCAGTACGTAGGGGTCTCCTCAGGGACTGAACTTGCTAGTTGGGTGAGAAAGGACGACAGGGCTCAGGAGGAGCAGGTAAAATGCAAACAGTTCAGCAGTAGCATTTTGTCCTGGGCTAAAATACACTGCAGCAGCAGGTGAGAAGGCATCTTGCTGTCAGGTTTAAGATGCGGTAAAACTGCTGACAGACTCCAAAACGGCTGCAAAGGGCTGGTTGTAGTCATCCACTTTGAAATGTGCATTAACAAACGGTCTAGAGAGGGTCATTGCTTGCAAATGGCTTCCGTGCAAACTCACTTTAGGGGAAGAAACGTGCTAATAAGTGCTCATGTAGAGCGTGCTGTAACATTAACTCTAATAAAATAACACGTGCTGCTTTTATTTGTGTGCTGTTGTTGCAGTACTCTGGTTGTGTTGAGACCCCGAAGGAAGCAGCGCTGCTGCCCGAGGAAATGCTCTCTGTGGGAGCTCTACTGCAGGGCATGCTCCTGTTGTTTGCAGTCCTGACTCTTTCATGTCCTGAGCGCTGTGTTGAAATCATTGTTTCTGTAGAAATTCTCCAAAGCAGATGTGGTGACCAGTGAAGAACAAACATCTCGAGCTGCACGGTCGTTTTAACAACTTCCTCACCTCTCTTTAAAATTCTCTGCAGCTGATTCATACTAATTCTGTTGTCCTGAGCTATCAGAGCACAACAAAGATCTCTTCTGTAGCTCCAGGATGACCAGTCGTGAACCCGTCCTGTTTTCATACTCGCTACTTTCATGCCAGGCCAGAAGATGTCTTGCGCCAGGAGCCGTGCTGTATCAACTGCCTCCTGGGCTGTGAGTTCCTGAAACCAGTCCGGTGTTGCAATAAGAAACCAATAAGCAAGTTGATAAGATTTGCAAACACTTAAGTTTGAAAGAAGAAGTGAAAGCAGAAAAGATGAAAACAAATCGTGGCTTTAGCACCCCGAGGCAGCGTGCTACGTACAGTAAGGCTGTTTCACTTCTGGTTTGCTCAGTTCTGCAAATAAACACTTGGGAGGATGAGTGAAACAATAAGATGAAGGTGGAGTGTGCCATGGACTGTGCTGACTGTGTTATGTATTGTTCTGCCCTGATGCTCACCTGCCAACAAGACATTCTGTTTCTCTCCCACTCGCTGACACGGAAGCATCTCACCTCACAGACACTTAAGAGATGTTTGAGTCCTTTATCAGGGATTTCCTCAGCTGGGTTCTGTTAGACCTGGGAGTTTTGGTGCTGTGGAAGATGTACTTGAGAGCGGAGGAGGTGTTCTGACTGACACTTCATTTCTGTGTGTGTGTCACAGGCCATTAGGATCATTCACGCTGTCCTGGAGAAGTATGGGACCTATGAGAGCTTCGAAGTCGCCACGGGTGGGAGGCTGCTGAGCAAGTGTCAGATCTGGTCTGTTATCCGAAAGTACATGCAGAAGGAAGGCTGCACGGGGGAGGTAATCCTTGTCCTTGTTGGTTTGTTTTGTTTGTTTTTTAATCTTTGGTGAAATTAATCTGCAAAACATTTTTTAGCTTTGCTCTTGTTCATTGGAGTGTTAATTCTGATAACTGAGGGTTGAATTAAGGAGTGTTTTGGATACAAGGAAGAAATGGACTTGGTGGGGGAAAGAAGCTTGAGAGATTCGTGTCTCAGGGCTGGAGTTAAGGTTGCATCTGAGACCTGAGTTTTTAGCTCAGGATTCTGTAAACAAACTTGGCGGCAGTTTTGTTTGCTCAAGTATTTCACAAAGAAATTCAGCAATCCTTTGCATTGCTGCGTTGCCCTTACAGACACTGAGCTCATTCTTCAGGACATTTATGGCTCCCAGAAAAGGCCAGCACAGTGTAAGAGCCTGGATATGGGTTGGGCAAACGTGGTACAGCTACAGGATTTCTTTCTGACCTGAGTGCTGCCCGGTGCAAGCTGAGGGCCAGTGTGTTCTGTGCAACTTTTGGAAAACAGAGCAGGAGCAGCACCTCTTTGTGCAGAGCCACGTGCAAAGAGTAGAGCAGCACAGAGGCTGTACCAGCAGCTGCCCTGCGTGTTCCTGAAGCTGGCTTTCACGGAATAGTGGGGTTTGGAGCAGAAAAGAGCAAAGGGAAGTGGATCTGCCTTTCTCTTTTGCCTTGCAGTAAATTGCTCTGCTTTTCTGCTCTGGACTGTGGCTACCTTCTATCTCTGGCACGACTCCTGGCTTGCAGTGTCCTGAAGTTAGGAAGCAGGTGCTATTGCCCCACTGATTTGCCTGGATTTCTCATTCCAGAAGTATCTCCCCTGTAAGCTTGAGAAGAAGAGCTACTGCTTGTCCACGTGGACAGGCACACAGGGTTGGGGCTGATTTGCTGTGTCCATGAGGTATCAATTACTGTTGGGATGAATAACCTATTTCTGCTAGCAGTGGTATGGCAGAAATCTGTGGCAGCTGGGTTCGTTTGCGTGTACAAAGGCAGAGATGGGGGAGAGATTTCCGGCTTTTCTTTGGCACATTTTAGGTTCTGGTGCTTTCAAACTCCACTCTGAGGTTTTAAGACTAGAAAATACCTTATTAAGATGTTACTAGTGGTAAATCAACTGTGTGGGATGGAGGGTGGAAAGTTCCTGGCATCCCTTACCACTTGTAGCTGCACGCACTGAGCTGCTTTCTGACAGCAACCATTGGGTGCAAGCCTGGGTCTGGCAAAGCAGGAGGGGCTTTCAGCTGGCTTCCTCAATTTAGCCAAATAACCTTTCTTTCCAAACAACTCAAAACTCCTGCTGCTCTGTTACAGTGGAACTGCAAGGAACTAAGCCAAAAATCTCAGAGGTTTAAATAAGCGGTATAAAGATGTGCTCCTTCCTTTCTTGTTGTTTACCTCTCAGCTCCTGCCTGTAAGGAGCACTGTCCCTTTCTCTCTCATCTCAAAGTCACGGTGAAAAGGTGGGAACAAAACATATCTGTGGTCTCTGCATGCTGCGTTGTACTGCTGATGCCACTGTCACAGCTGCTTGGTTGGAAAGCTGCTCTCCTTTTACACGACAGAGCTCAGGGATTATAAAGCAGGGTGAAGAGTTTGAGGATTTAACCATGTTACAATAGCGTTTCCTGGCAGTGGGATGTTCACAGGGAAGAGGGATGCCCCATGGCTTTGTTTAAAGGGCTTTCTCCTCTTCCTCCCTGCAACGTGTGTGCAAAACACTTCTGTGGCCCCAGATCCAAGTAGTGAGAAGTATTTCTGGGCCAGCCGTGTTCTATGTCTCAATTTTATTAATTGATTAAATTCAGCTATTGTATTATTTTGTTAATCTAAAACATATTGAGCTCTACCCAGGCAGAAAGACTTATTTTCTTAGCTGTTAGTGTGACTTTCTGCCAGCCCTGTATCATTTTTCCTATATTTAAGGGAACTAAAAGTTCAGTTATCATGTTTGTACATTGGAGTGCAAGGTACGTGGCTTGTGTTTTTCCTGTAACTTTTGATAAGTGCCTTTAAAACCATTTAAGCATCAGTTTATGAATTACCAGACACTACAAACTGTGGTGAATCTCTCTGGGGAGGGGAAAATGGAAACGTTTCACCCGCTCTTTTGTATAGCAAACACTGTCAAACTTTGCTCCTGGTACTGGACAAAAACTTGCTGCCATTTGTGCACCTTGCTGAGGAACAGAGCAGCTTCACGGAGCCACCTCCCTCCCCACCCTCCCTGCTGCCTGTGTATCTCTGTTTGCTGACTTCACTCTGCTGTACCCTGTCTGTTCTGCACCGCTGTTTGCTTTTCTGTTGCTGCTTTCGTGTTGCACACTAATCGCGATGGGTTTCTTACAAAAAGAAACTCTATCTCATGGGGCCCCCACAGGTCACTGAGCTGCCTGGCAGCGTTAGCTGCAAGCACCCTGTGGTTCTCCCATCACCTTCCCTGCAGGGTGTTGCTTTGACAGGGTGCAGAAGGCACCGTGATCCAGAGGACTCAGCATGGATTTTCCTGATACAGTTCTCAGCCCTGCAGTAGTTTCTCCATCAAACCTGGAATAGCACAGAGCTGGGCTGTGTCACACTGCTGCAACTCCAAACAGTTCCCAGGCCTGTTCCACCTGTGCCACAGACTTGCTAGGCACTAGGAGCAGCCCAGAAACCTCATGGCATTGCTTATTTGTGAGTTGGGGATGCAGCATGGGCTGTTAGTCTGCAGTTGAGAAAAACAAAGCTTGTGTCTGATGTGGCCAAAATGTTTGCAGAGGGCTGCAGGTGTACAAGCATGGCTGCTGCTTTCTCTGCTTGGCTGGGCTGTGAGGTGACTGCGGGCCTTCAGCTGCAACCCCTGCAGCAACCAGAAACACAAAGTCACAACTTGTGCTGCTTCTTTCAAGCTAATCAGCAAGCAAACAACACTTTAGGGAATGCAAAAACAGAGCTGCCTGACCCAAGTGAAGTCCGAGGACAAATACTTGTGCAGCATCTAGATGAGTCTTTCCAAAGCTTGTAAAGAAGATGGTTATTTGGGAATATGGTAGGAAAGGAAAGTCACTTCAGTGCATCTGAGCTGCCTGCAAATGGGCAGGGCTGGCAGCACTGCTTGCCAAGGAGGTGTCAGTGCAGAGTGCTCCTTTTGTGCCTCCATCCCTGGCACTTGAGGTATGGAGGGATGGTCTGAGCTGTGATGAAGGCAGGATGCCAGTTTCCAGCACCCCAGGGAGCGTGTTTATGGGTAAGTATTTGCACTGCAGTGAACTTTGCATATTCAAGAGTTTCTTTATTGTAGTCCAAGCTGCAGGTTCTGAGGCTGTTCTGTTTCTGTTCTGGCTCAGGGCTGAGGTGGTGCTGCCGGAGCTCAGACGCCTGCTTACCATTTTTCATGGATTTCCCAGCTGCTCCCAGTTTGCACTAAAGAAACCCCTGACCGTTGGTAAGTACTGTGTAGTAATCCAGGCATTGTGAAATGTTCTTAAATAATGCTGGCTAGCGTGTCCTCAGGTCCTGGCAGCAGTGCTGGGCCTGCCCCATCCCACCACACCCTGCCAAGTACTGAGCAGATGCACACACTGCTGTCAGTGCAGGGGAGAGGCGTTGGTCCCATCAGCATCCTCTGCTTCTTCCCAGAGTTCTTGGGGAGCTCTTTTCTCTGTCATTACACCCACAAACTGGGCAGGCTGCTTAGTGGACCACAAAGTTGTGCTGGAGATTGTGCTTGGGCCCAACCTGTGAACACTCTTCACAAGAGAAGCTGCAGATCCAGATTGCTGGCCTTGCTGCTGCAGGAATAAGGCTTTGGTTACAGTTTTAGTCCTCTGCTCCCACAGCGTCTGTACCTGGACAAAACTGGGGAATCCTGACGTAATGCAAGTGATGCTGTCTATCAGACTGCAGTCACAGAGCTGATTTGATTACTCAGCAAAAGCCAGCCTTAGAACAGTCTCTTTTCTTCTTTCTTGGGCTGTGTAGTATGTTGTTCTGCTATGGAATTGGGTCTTGGAAGGTGCATAGGGTTCTGTGACAAAGGTGCTGAGCTGAGCACACTGGGAAGCAGTGGCAATTGTGCTGACCTGGCAAGGATCTGTGCTTTCCAGTGGAAGCATCGGGTTTCAGAGCCAGCTGCTGAATCCAGAAACATGCTGTGGGCAGCACAGCAGGAGCATGCAAGCTGCAGTCTTCCCTGGAGATACACAGAATTGCACCCAAAGGGTTGGCTTTGCACAAAGCAGTTCTTGGAGCTTCTGTCTGATGAGACAAAACAACACTGTCAAACCGTGTCAAACACAAACACACAAAAACCATAAGCCTATGCCTCTAAAAATTAATCATATTTTGCTAAAAGGAATGAAAGAGGAGTTAAGTCTTGAATCTTTGCTTGTCTTCTAATTGCAGCGTGCATCCACAAGCCCATGTTGTCAGTGCTCACCCGTAGACCACGATGTGCTTCCCTCAGCTAGTTACCCTGGTAGTAACGAGCCCTATCTCCCAATTCTTGCAGCACTCCTGCTTCCTTTCCTCACTGTTTTCTTTTTTCCTGTCCAACCTGCTCAGAAGACCTTCATCCCTTTTCCTCGAATGTCGCGTGGCCTTCTGCCACAGCAGTCCACTGTCTTCCTGAGCCGGAGATGGTGTTCCTGTGTGCAGAGTCCTTTCCATTCATTTGTCTGATGGATTTGAGCCATTGTAAACCTCCCACAGCAGGTTGCACTGGTGCTTCCTTGTCCTGAATCTGCTTCCTAATCACTTCATTTGATGTCATCTAGCTCTTGTGTAGGAAAAATATTAGATTCCATTTCATTGGGTTCAGTGTTGTCTTTACTGCAGGAGAGGAAGAAAAAAAACAAGTGTCTTCTTTGCCTGGTGGTTACCTTGTGCTTACACATGAAGCATTACCCCAGGGCCCCTTGTACAGTGATCTGATGGGGTTGCTGAGCCCAGTGACAATTGACTTGTGCTACAGTATAAATGCAGAGAAAATAATTCAGCTCTCAACCTTTTTAACACAGAGTGCTCTGTCGTAGGTGTTATTTACAGCTTATTAAAGCTGAGGCATTTCTCTCTGTAGGTCTCTTGAAGAGGGACTTTGTGCAAACAGGGGCCTCCCTGACCAAACTCAGCCCTGGCAGCACACCCAGATGGCAGCAGGGGTAAGGCCTTTCTAGGCATCCCTGGGGGTGTCACCCCTATCCAGCAAAGTCCTTCTTGAGCAGAGAGTACTCACTTTCTTGGCTAGCATGCATCTTCACCAACTGAGCAGAACCCTGGTGTTCAGAACAGCTTCTTCCCACTGTTAGAGTGCATCAGAATGGATGAAGGTGTAGAAACCAGGGCTGTCTGGAGAAGCAGCTCTATCTTCAGCTGGTCTGAGGAATGCTTTTTGCCTTTGTGTGAGATGCAAGAGGAGAAAATCCATGGCCCCTGCGTCACTCCTGCAGTCAGCGGTGGGAGAAAAATGCACTTCCAGCAAATCCACTGCCATCAGATAAGGAGCAACCTGTGCTGTGGATGAAACAAGGGTTGTGTTCTTCAGCAAAGCATTTCCCTCACAGCAGAGGAAAAAGCCGTGGACAGGTCGTTATCATGAAGCCTGGCTGGTTTTCTTTGGTGGTGGAGATGAAGGTGAAGACAGGAATGGAGAGTTAGATGTCATCAGAACAGCAGAGCTGGTCTGCATAGAGCACTGACCTCTAATTTGGTTCATGTAATTAAACTCTCGAGTTTATGCAATATCTCTCTCACTTGCGTGGGTGCTCTTACAGTGTTGTTTTCACAGTCAGCTTTTCAAATACTGAAACTTGAGCTGTTCAGGGGGTGCCAAGTGAGCAACACCCTCCCAAAAGCTGCCAGCTGGGATAACCCCAGTGAAGCAGTTCCCACTGGAATAGACATTAGAGGGATGTAGAAAACCACTGAATACAAGTCTTTGTCCTTGAGGAATTTGCCATGGTATGGACAATTGGGCAGTGTATTTTTTTGATTATTTACCTTTTAAACAGGCCGGGGGAAAGCAGGTACAACTGAGAACGTTTATCCTAGGGGAAGAGGTTATCTGCAACTACCCTGGCTGTACTACCCTAAATTCCAACCTCTTGTGGTTTGTTTGTTGTTGTTTTATTTTTCCTGTAGGGGCAACTGAGAGTGACAAGGCAGCAAGATGTTGTCCCGACCACCCGAGCACTGTGTGTTAGATGGTGTCCTTGCAGTTGAGCCCCACAAGCTGACACAGCACATCAAGTCCTGTGCTCCCTGGAAGGGCTCTAGGTCGAGCAACAGCGAACATGGGACTGTCACAGGAGTTCAAGCACCAGTTCTGTGCTGAAGAACACTGCAATGTCTTCGAGGGAGCAGGAAGAGTACTATGTCAATGAAATGCATTCCTTATCTTTGTTTGTTTTGAGCTCTGTCCCTCTTGTCTTCCCTTCCCCTCCCAGGTTCCAAGATTTCAGCTTCATCTGGTTTTATTTGGGATTGCAGTACTTGTATTCATGTCACGTTGAGTTGGCGTAATGGATAGGAATTAGTCAAAATAATACCAGAGTTTGGTTCCTGTGTGCCTCCTCCTTTCTACTTGCTGTGAAGCTGTTTCCAGTTCTCAGCCACATCTCCTAAAATCTGCAGGACTCAGCTCATTGGGGTCCCAGGTCAGGACTTGTGCCTAAGGCCAAGATTGGCGCAGTGACCTCTGAGTGCTGGCTGGATGTGGGGAGGGACAGCACAAGGACAACTTATATTTATTTGAAATTGCTTTCTGGAGCAGAAGTAAAGTTGAAGGGATGCACACCTTAAAAGTAATGTGGCAAGTCTTTTTTCTGTGTCTTTCATATGTGTGACCCAGTTAAACCATTGCTGTGGAAGTCTGTGTTGCTCTGTTACGTTGCACTTCTGGCTGTAATGAACAGCTTTGCACAGTAATAAATCTCGGTTTAGAACAAACTGATTTTGTCTCCTCTTTTTTATTTTAAGAAAAAAGAAGGAAAAGAGATAGGAACTCTAGTGTAGTTTGTGCATCAGTCTGGGCTGTGCTAGCAATTCTGCAGTGAAACCTGAGAAGCATAAAGGCGGTGTCTTGTTCGGGAGTGCAGTGTTGTCAGGCTTCTGCTCTTCAACCTGGAAAGTTTCAGCTTTGAATCAGATGTTTTTTAGAGTTCACGTGTACGTGGCAGAAGGATTTTTGAGGTATGGGCCCATGCAGACATCTCCTGTGTGATTGGCTGGATGTGGTTTGGTTCTTCGTGTCACAGGAGAGAGGCGCAGGATCCACCTCCAGGATGGGTCGGAGAGCAGTCATGCTGATGTGAGCTGTTTCTTTCTGTGTAAAGGTGTTCACCAGTCGTGCTGACAGATGCCCAGGTAGGAAGCGTGGCTATATGTGTGCGGCTGGCAGCTCTTGCTGCAAGTGTGTTGGATGGGTCTGTTCTTGTTGCTTTTTTCTTAAGCGATAATCAAAAGAAGATGAAGGTGTGAAAATGGAGCTAGGTTCTCTCGTGGGATATTTTTGGCAGGTGCCCTATAAGTAGGACACATTACAAAGCAGTTCGTTCCCATTGCTGTGCATGCAGTGCTCAAGGAAAGGGATGGGTGAGAAGGCTCTGTTGGAGCCGGGTGGAGTTAACTGAGACTCTTTGTGCTTCATTTCCTATAGTGGTGCACTGGAAGACTTTTGCTACAGAAGTAGGAATGGTGTAATTGTGTGTGCGGGTGGCACACTGATGCTGCTCGTGCAAATCTGCTGTGCTCTGCCCTCGGTCGTGTGCACAGCACCTTCCTGGGCAGGGTCCAGGTGCCTGTTTCCCAGTACATTTTCTACAGTGCGACCCCTGTGCTTGTGCCACATCTGTGGTTTGCAAAACCTGCTCCTGGACTGAGGGGAGAGGGAGATACAACCCAGCAGAGTACTTGGAACTAGCCAAAGAGGTTTGGGTTTCAGGAAGGTTATCCATCTTTTGCCTGGGAACGGTGTGGGCCTCAGTCTACCCATGGGAGGTGAAGATGGAAAGCCACGCATGGCCCTTGGTCCTCTTGGTCCTACAGCCCATCCAACCCTGCTCAGCCATGTGACGGTCACCACGTGTGTCCCCTCTCTGCAAGCCCATGGAACAATGTGGCTTGTCTTTCCCAGGGTACAGGAATATTACCAAATGTGTTAGGGCAAGCATTTCACAGAATCTCTGAAAAACAGAATGGTTGCGCTTGAGAAGTGTCTTAGAAGCTGTTCGGTCCAACCCTGTACTCAGGCACCCACCAGGAGCAGGTTGTCTACTTCCTCATCAGATCCTGCTGGTATCCCTAATTTTGACATATTTTCTTTCTGGATTGGAGTAGTTGTAGTGTGTTTCCTTTAGGCATTTTGAAGAGCTGCCCAAAGTACCATCTGCTGCTCCTGAGCCAGCAGAAGATCGCTGCTAATACAGCTGCTTGCCTCCTTCTCTCTCCTCCGCAGGTAGTGGTGCAGCTCACCGATGATCTCCTGTCTCAGGCCGTGATGATGGTGGAGGACAGCAGGCCAACGCTGGCCATCAACCTGTCAGGAGCCCGGCAGTACTGGCTGGAGGGCATGCTGCGCCACGAGATAGGTCAGCAGGGCAACGGGGGACTGTGGACAGAGCAGGGAGGATGCTGAGCATCTTCAGTGATCGTTGTCGTGGGGTTAACAGGCAGGATGGATGCGGTGGGGTTGAGATTTTTGAGGTTCACCACGTCAGTTCACCCAGCTGACAATGCTTGCTGTTGTCTCCTCAGGCACCCACTACATCCGTGGGGTGAACAACACCCGCCAGCCCTGGCACAGCTCAGAGGGCCGCAAGCAGTACAGCCTGAAGCCTGCCAACCCCACAGAGGAAGGTTTGGCCAGCCTGCACAGCGTCCTCTTCCGCAAGCAGCCCTTCCTCTGGCGTGCAGCCTTGCTCTACTACACCATCGAGCGGGCCAGCCGCCTCTCCTTCTCCGCGCTCTTCCAGGACCTGGAGCAGTATGTCCAGGATGCTGGCATCCGGTGGGAGTACTGCGTGAGGGCCAAGCGTGGCCAGACTGACACCTCACAGCCAGGTACGGCTTGAGGGGGACAAAGCCTTCAGTGCTTTGGAAGGGATTTTTGTATTTCTGCAGGTGCATTCTGGTGCTGGGTGGCCAGAGCATCCTCCCAAGCAGTGGCTCTGCTGCCCTCTCATCCTCCTCGTCCCCAGCTCTGCTTTCATATAGGCCTACACTTCTGTTTATGGTATATTTTTCAACACCCAGCAGCCCTGTCACCTCTCTGTCTGCTGTCTAGCAGGCAGGGATGGATGAGGCATCATGGGGAGCCCTGTGGAGTCATCTCAGTCTGATGGATCTTAGCGGTTACTTGCACAATCTCTCAAGGAGCCAAAGGAGAGAAAATACAAGCATTCTGAGGATGCATTTAGATTCCAGCATTTAAAATAAAGCAGTCACAAAGCATGGTGAAAATAGTGAGAGACTCCAGTGCCTGTCCCTTTTTCCTAAGTGTTGGGGAATGGTGTTTCACTGCACCTTGCTGCCCCAGCTTCTCCCTGGCATGGGACCCTGGTGCTGGCTCTGCTCATCCTTTGAGTCTCTTCCTTCCTGCCAGCCCCAGCACATCTGGGAAGATAGGGTTTATCCTGGAGTCGTCTCCCCTGGTGTTTCCCAGGCCCTCCCTCTTTTCCAGGCTGCTTCAGTAAGGACCAGGTGTACCTGGATGGGATTCTCCGCATCCTGCGACATCGGCAGACAATCGACTTCCCATTGCTGGCTGCTCTTGGAAAGGTAACAGCCTGGGGTCACAGCTCAAGCTCTGCACTGGCAAGGGGCTTTCTGGTTTTGGACAGCCAGGCATGTTCTCCCAGTGATAACAAATAGGATTTTTCCAAGAGCACTGCATCAGACACAGTCTCACCTTCCCTCCAGGCAGCAGCATTAAGCGTCAGTGTACAGACAGCCCTGCATGCAGCAGCAGGGCCACAGCACTGTCAGGAGCCCTTCCTGCTTTGCCTTCTGCTCAGAAATGATCAGGTTTCATGGCCAGCCTGCAGCATGGACAGCGCCAGTTCTGTGAGGCCATCTCACTTTGCTCCACATCTTTCCCTCCCAGCCCCTGTACGCAGGCACACAGCTCTTCATGTTTGGTCTCTGGCTCCCCTTTTGCTGTACCCACCCTCCCCTGTCACAAAGCTCAGGTGCAGGGATCACCAGCTTCTCCTGTCTACCTATGTTTTCCCAAAGCTGAGACCTGGCGTAGCCCAATACTTCCCCTACAGGAATTTGTGCCTCCACAGATACTTTCTTCTCCCATGTCTTTCTTTCAAAACTTACCTTAAGCTTTCATTTCTATCCCTTGGCAGTCTGTGGTCCCATTTAGGCAGTGTGAGGGTAGAAAGCCCAGCCGTGCAGGCCAAGAGTGTCGCAGGGGGATAGAACCCCTTCATCTGCACGTGCTCATCCATCCCCTTGCTTCCCCTCAGGTCTCCTATGAAGATGTGAACCGCCTGAAGAAATTTGGCGTCCTGGAGAAGGCCCGCATCCCCCATTTCATGCAGGACCTGGAGCGGTACATGAAGCAGCTCGACCACATTGTCACCACCAACCAGCTGGATGAGCAGGAGCTGGAGGAGCTGCTGCCAGAGTGAGCAGCACTGCGCGCCGTACGGCCGCCCCGTGTGCCTGAGTGCAGCCTGCCAGCACTCGGCTGATGCTGGCTCTATTTATTCAGTATTTATTGGGGCTGTCAGGCCAGTTCTTGCCTGAAGGAGATGGCACAGCTCGGGCTTCTGCCCAGGAGGCCGACGTGCATGCACTGCTGTGCAGGGTAGCGCAGCTGAGATGGTCGGTGTGGTTGTTGTTGATTGCCCCCCTGCCCAGGTCTGTGCATTTTGGGGAACGCTGTGCTACTCCGTGTGGTTCTGGGGAAACGAAGGTTTAGAGGGAATAAGGGAAGAGCCGGGGAGCTGAATCAATCCTGCAACGGTGCAAGAGGCTGTGCTAGGCTGATTGCAATGGGGAGAGGGTGGCAGGGTCCTCAAGGTTCCAGCGGTGCTCCCAGCTCTCCTCCTGTCCTCCCTGAGAGGCAGGAAGGACTTCAATCCCCCGATACCAACCTCTGCTCTCCCTGCTTCTGGATACCTGTCCTGCCATTGCAGACCACGTGGACCCACAAGCAACCGTTACTGCACCCTAAATACATGCTCTGCCTGGCATCAAGGCTCAAAGGACTCTGGGTAGGGATCTGGCTTGATGTTATGAAAAAAAGGTGTAATAAAACCCATGTAACGGAAACTAAGCGTGGGCCAAATCTTACGGGCAGCATCCAGAGCAAAAGCCAGGCTGGCACCACCAACACTAACGTGTTACATGGGCAAAGCTTCACACTGCTGAGCTGGTGCGTCAGGAGCAGGAAGGGGTCACCAGTGTGCAAAACTACCTACTGAGCAGGAACAGTGAGAATAAATAGAAGCAGGCAACAGCAGGTTGAGCTGTGCATGGTTTTTAACGTGAGATCTCTGCCCCAGTCACAGCACCTTGGCTGTGCTATCTGCGGGGAGCTTTACAAAGCAAGATTTGCTTCTCAGTTCTGGGAGTTGGAACCTTTCATCCAACTGAGCTCCCCTAAAGGTAGCACAGGCCAATTTGTGGCTTCAGAGAGCCCAGGCTCAATCCCAACTGTTCCACATGGGGCTGCACGTGCAGTTTGTGGCTCCTCCAGCTGCTGCAGACCCAGCAGATCTCACGGGGCAGCCAGAGCCTCTGCAGACCAGGTGCTGCAGCAGGCAGCATAGCACGGAGCAAGCTGGGAAGGGATGAGACAAGTCCGCCTGGGGATTTGGCTTCCATCTAGTCCAGGCTTCCAGAAGCAAGCTGGTGTTTTTCACCACTGCCGTCCATGAGCACCCCTCTCCCAGCACACTGCCAGCGTGGCCAATTAGACTCTGCTCTTTAATATAATATTTCCTCCAGCATTGCAATCCCCACCTTTGAATGCGATACAGCACTGCATTAGAAAGGTATTTACACACATCCCAGCACAACCCCCTACTTGTCATCACGAGGAGCAAGGCCTCGACTGGCACTAAGAACCAACCAAGGGAAGTCTCTTGCAGCCTTCATCATGGAATGGCAGCAACGACAGAGGGAAACATAGATACTGTGATGCTTTCCGATTGGCTTCAGTCGCATCCCTGATGAGATAACAGCATGGAGATGAGAGACAGCATTAACCTATCTCCCCAGCCAGGGCTAGAAGCGCTTCATCTGACGGCGTTCCTGGCGGCGCTGCTTCTTCTCGTTTGGCTCCTGACTGGGGGCTGAAGACTCCGCTGTCAACCATGGCCCCAAGATGTTCACCCACAGGAGGTAGAGAGCGCGCCCCGGAGCCTGCAAAACACGCGTGGAAGCAAAGTCAGACACTCTGGATGTGATTTTGGCAGGTTAGGGTGGGCTGGTCCTACACGGGAAGCCAAAGGAGCTGGAAAACGTTTACAGGCTGGGTCAGGGACACCGCAAGATCCACTGAAATCAAAGGCAGCGGCAGGCGCCCAAAACAAATAGCCTGATTGCATAGAATTCAGGAGCCTGCATACATTTCTGGGACTTCATACGTGGAAATGGCAGCATCAGTTCTGAATTACCCAGGATGATCCAACTTCCTGCCTGTTCTGCCTCTCCCTCCTTCAGAACCAAAATCACATTTCTCCGAAGGAAAAAAAACCCCACGATCCATATGGTGCAGTCAGAGCCGAGGCTGCCCCCTGCCAGAACTGGCTGGGAACTAACTTGTGGGGTAGGATTTAAACAAGATACCTTCCTGCTGTTCCAAGATTGTCTTCCTGGGATATACTCCAGGTAACCCTGGTGTAGTATTTTTTTAAATCCTTCTGCCAAAGTGGCTCTAGCTGAAGAAACATGAGAAACACTTCAGGAGCAGAAAGCACCTGGTGTTGAGGGGGATGAAAGCCTGCAGTTTGCTGTACTCAGTGGCACGGGGTCCTGCAGTTCCCAGCCTCAGTCAGTGCTGGTGAGTGACAGAAAACCCCACAAGAAGAAACACAGTCTGTTTGTCACAGTCACAAAAAGGCAAAGAAAATAGCTCTGTGCACAAAGGCGGCTTTCATCTGTTCCGTGTTTCCCCTTGCTGTCTCATAGGACCAGAGGGAAAGGTCAAGGCCAGCCTAGTTTTGGCAAGGTTTACCACAAGACTGACCCAGAAGGGTTGGGATTTCTTTTTCACAAAGGTTTTATGAAATGTTTACATTATCAGGAACCAGTTTCAGCCTGAAACAGGACAGCCCGAGATGAAATGGATAAACTGCATCCTCAGCTCTGAGAGGGGAAAAGTCAGGGATGACTCTGAGCAATGAGAACAACTGCAGGGCTTACCAGGAGCCAGAAGTACCAGACGTAGAGGGAGAAGCAGCTCAGCACCTGGACCATCGCTGTCAGCAGGATCACATCCTTCAGGTGCCTGAGGGAAGTAAAGCAGCACATGAACCTCCCCGTTCCAGCCCCCACCAAAGCCACCAGCTCCTCAGCCAGCTCGTGGTAGAGTGAGGGACAGGAGCAGTCTCAGAGCCAACACACAAGGCAGGTATGTAGTTCTCCAGCACAAGCCACAAAGAAGCGCAGGGATGGGTTAGAAAAACGCCAGCTTTCATTCCCACTGAACCATTATTGGAGCAGTGATTCCTACCAAGGTGGATGCTGGTGCTGTCCTCCAGGTGCCAGGCTGCAGGGAGGGCTGGAGCCTGCCTCTGAATTCAGCAGACAGTGAGCAGACTGTGCATCATCAGAGACAAAAGGGAGATCCTCCCAGTGTCACAACTGGAAGAGCCCCAGCCCAGCACTGCGGAAGAGAAGCAGGCAGTGCCCAGCCTCGTGGTGGAGGTCCTTGAAAAGGATGGAAGCTGGTGATTTCTGGCACCAAGAGCTCCTGCCCAACCTTAGGGTTTACACCCAAAATAAGTTCACCACGGTCAGCACTGAAGGGGAACCATGTGTCCCTACAAGCAAAGAAATGGGTGCAGCTAACCCTAAACCAAGCATGAGCACCAGTAAAGAAACGCTGAGCTGTGGCAGTGGGTGACACCCTGCTGCAGGGGACAGGAGTCTGGAAACCAGGGTCATGTAGGGTTAGGAAATTAAAAAGATGAGCTGGAGGTGTGTGTGCAGCTGCAGAGCTGTGGCCTTGCTGGCATCACTGTGGCGTGATAGGACAGCTCCCATGGCTGCAGGTTTGCAATGCAGGGATGCAGGCTGCTCAGGAGGGACCGTATGGGAAGAGGAAGGGGAGCTGCCCTTCATGGGAGCACAGCTGGACTGTGTGGAGCTGTGCCAGCAGATGCAAGATTGAGCTAACCAAGAGTTTATGGGTTAAGATTAAAGAGAAGACGGGTGATGTTATAGTGGGTGTCTGCTACAGGCCACCTGACCAGCAAGAACAACCACGTTCAAGATAAGCCAGCCAGTCATGGCTCCTCGGGGCAAAGGTGAATGGTGTCCTGCACTTGATTAGGAAAACTGCCAACAGGTGTAGGGAGGTGATCCATCCCCTCTGCTGAGCACCACTGAGGCCACACCTGTGTACTGCGTCCAGTTCTGGGCTCCCCAGTGCAGGAGAGACAGACTGGGGAGAGTCCAGTGAAGGACCACAGAGATGATGAAAGGACTAGAGCATCTCTCCTGTATGTAAAGGCTGAGGATCCCATCAACATCTGTAAATACCTGAAGGGAGAGCGCAAAGGGGACAGTAGCAGGCTCTTTTCAGACAACATTAGGTATTCATCACCAGAAACAACCGGTTTACACTTGGGATACCATCACCACACCAAGAAACTGCAGTGCCATGATGAGACACGGGATGCAAAACTCAGTGTACCACCGCCACGAATCGCACAGGGGCACTGCCACACTGAACCAAGGCAGCAGGAAGGCCCCGCATCACCTTCCACAAGCACAGCAGGTCAAACCCAGCAGTGCCATCACACGCGTGCACCAAAGCAGCCAGCGCAACTGGTTGCCTGCTGCACCCCAAGGGCGTCCTCCACAACCCAGGGTGACATCAGACTTCCTCATTTTCATTAATGAATGGCCTCATATCGTGTTTCCACAGGAAAAAAAAAAAAAGTACCCGAGATATTTTATAGCTCTGAAGTTATTCACAGGAGCCAAAGGAAATGGTGAGGGTAAAGCACTGCCAAGAGGGGAATAAGAAGTCCTTCCAGGCTTGAAAGCAAGCTGCTTCCCTGGGAGGGACCGCTACACCTCGACTGTCGGGCACAGCAAGAAACCTGCGTTGTTATCCTATTAAACACAGATCAAGCACAACCACAGAGAAAACCCAAAGCAGGGAAAGGCTCCGCGGAGGTTTACAGCACGGAAACAGCTGCATTAGAAAAGAGAGGCACCGGCACAGCAGCCCCCGCGGCTCGGAGGAGAGAGGGGCACGCTCCGGGCTGGGGGCCCCGCTCACCTGGGCTCGTGCGGGTGAGGACACTCACTCTGCCATCCCCTGCTCCATGTTCAGGTCGATCCCGCCGTCGGCGAGGCTGCCGTCGTCCGCGAACGCCGGCCTGGCCATGGAGCTCATGGAGCGGTAGCTGGCTCCGTACACCGCCGCGCTGAAGGCGAACGCCAGCTGCCGAGACACGAGGGGCCGTGAGCCGCCGAGCGGCGGCACGGGGAAAGGGGCGGGGGGGGGGGGGGGGGAACACCCCATAGCCACGCTCACCCACGTCCACGCGGAGGCGGCGGAGTAGAACACGACGAGGTTGACCACGGCGTACACGGCCTGCGGGACACGCGGCTCCGTTGGCAACCCGGCCCCGGCAACCCGGCCCCGGCAACCCGGCCCCGCGCCCTCCCCCGGCACTCACGGAAGCCCCGAGGATGATGCGGAGGTAGAAGCGCAGCGTCTCGCGGTTCTCCTCGAAGATCTGCTTCTTGCCCTTGGTGCCCGCCTTCCCTTTGGGCTGCGGGGCCGACACGGGCGGTCAGCGGCCCGCAGCCCGCTCCTCCCCATCCCCCCCCAAAGCTCCCGGCCCCGCCGCTCACCGCCATGGCCGCTCCGCTCCGCGCTGCCCCTTCCGGCTCCGCCCGCGGGGCGGGGATCGCGGCTCTGCCGGCGGGGATCGGGGCTGCTGCTGCCCTCGGAGAGCCCTGAGGCTGCCCGGGGAGGGAAGGGGAGGAGGGGTCACAGAGCCTGGGGCTGCCCCAGAGCCGCGGGGATGTGGCGGTGACGCTCAGGGGGGGGGCACAGCATCGCTGCCCCCCCCCCCCCCCAGTCCCCTTCCCTCTTTGCCTCCCAACTCCATCCGGTGCGGGACAGTTTAAGGCGGTTTTTACTCTCATCCAACCTAAACCACCCCTGGAGCAATTTGTGGCCGCGTCCCCTTGTCCTGCCGCCTTGTCACCAGCCAGCAGAGCCCAACCCCGCTCTCCCTGCCGTCGCCTTTCAGGTAGATCTCAGCGAGGTCTCCCCACCCTACAGCACACGTTCTCCAGGCCCTTCCCCAGCCTCGCTGCCCTTCTTTGGACCCTTCCTTCCAGCCACCCCACGGGCCTGGCAAAGCACCCACTGTTCTCCCACGACGGCGTTCCCCACTCCCAGCTTCTTTCCGTAGCACAACAAGGTGTGTTTTCCACACCCGGTGCCCCAGCACGCTGTTCTTTGCTCTCTTCTTTCCCATGCACGCACCCTGCCCACCTCCACCGTGCCCCCCCCCAAAAAAACCATCACCAAGGAGTTCTCCACGAGTGTTTATTGCCCAAATCTGCGGGAGGTGGGGGGCACGGGCAGGGCCCTGCCCACCCCGCAGCGTGCAGTTACAGTGCTCGCAGGATGCACCCTGGCTACGACGGCACCTGCTGCAGTGGCCACAGGCACGAGGAGATGCAGGGCAGCGGGGTGGGGGACGTCTGGGTCACGGAGGAGGTAGCTCTCGCTGTGTGCAATATCCGCCGGGGTGGGGAAGGCACCAAGGTTGGCACGAGCAGCTCAGCGCTTGCTCTAGGGTCCGGGCAACGAGTCCGTGCCCGTCTCATATTGTGCAAGGGAAGAGGATTCGTACCCTGAACAAGCTCTGGGAGCATCCTGCTGCCCTCGCAGCAGGGAGAGGGAGGAGAGTAGGAAAAAAATCAGTGCGTTTAAGTGCCCGCCTGGCCCTCTGCAGTGCTGACCCTGCTGGAGAGTGCTGTCTGCTCTGCAAACCAAGCAGCCGGAGGACTTCAGCCTCTCCTAACTCTTTTTTTCACCCAGAGGGGAACCTCCACCCTGAGCAGCTGTGCTGGGGAGGGACAGGGTGTGCTGACCCCCACCCAGCTGTCACAGCAGTGTCTGTACCGTCCCCCCCTCCTGCTGTCCTCGCCCTCTGCCCAAAGTGTGACTGCAGCAAAGGGGGTACGGGGACAGCATCACCATGGAGGGGTTCAGCTGTCGAGAACCGTCTTGTCCCTCCTGCCCGTGGCTCGGGAGCAGAGCAAAGAGGTCCCTTCCCTCCAAGGGAGCAGGAGCCTGAGGCTCAGTGGCTCAGCCCCATGCTGTCACTGGACACAGGTGATAAAGGGAAGGTGCTATGCCCTGAGATGCTGGTTGAGTTCTGTCTGGGCACATGGCAGAGGTATGGAAAAGGGGACAGGATGCCCTGCTCACAGCCACCAGCACGGGAAGGGGACAGGCAGCGCACACCCAAGCCCCATCCAAGCACCTGGGCTCATCCCTCTGGGGATGGAGCCTGGAGGAAGGGTTTGCTGTTGGCAGGCAACAGAACGTTTCCAGCTCCGACCATCTCGGAGCTGAGCGGAGCAGCCTGCAGAGGGGGCACGGGGATCGGGCACGGGGCGGGATGCAGGAACTCACTGTTCTGCATGGCTGAAGTCATAGCAGAAGTTGAGGTTGCTGGGGGGCTTTGGGACAGGAGGGGGGTTGTCAGGGATGCTGATGTTCTCCAGGTCCAAAAGCCGCAGTTTGAGTTCCATGGACAGCAGGACATCGAGGTCCGTCTGCGTCCGCTCGCTCGTCATCTCCTTGCCCAGAAGCACGTTCAGCCCATCTGTCCACAGGCAAAACTGGGGAAGCAAAGAAGCTCAAAGCAGTTCTGCTGTGCCCTGTGGCTCTCAACCCCAAAGCACAGCATCCCTACCCAACACACCTCCCCCTTGTGCCTTCACCCAGCCCAGGGCAGCTCAGCCCCCAACATCTGATCTTCCCAGCCAGACTGGGTCTTTGTTCATCCCCAAATCTCACAGCCAACTAGAGAGCTGCAGTCCTTGCATTCCTCCAGGCCCTCAGCCATGGGTGCACAAAGGCATTTTTGTCCTTTCAGTGCTAGCCCAGCACGCTGGCTGCGGGCCAGGGAACCCCCAGCTCCTCTGCAATAGGCAGGGGAGGGTGGGAGCAGTGTCTCAAATCACCCTTTAGTGTCCAATTCCAGGTCCGGGAGAGCAGAGAAGGGGATTCCCTCACTCGGCCTCCCTTGGCAAGGATGTGTCCTCCTGAGCTCACCTCGTAGCGGGTGGGGGCAACAAAGTTCAGGCAATATTCCTCCACATCGTACACGATGGAGAAGGCAAGCTCCAGGACATCCTATGGGGAATCACAGAACCACTAAGGTTGGAAAGAATCCCTCAGACCCCCAGCTCAGCCCACCGTGCCCACTGCCCACGTCCCTCAGTGCCACATCCCCACAGCTCTTGGTTGCCTACAGGGACAGTGATTCCCCACCTCCCTGGGCAGCTTTGCCACTGCCTCACCGCTCTTTGGGAGCACGAACTGCTCCTAATACTCAACCTGATAGCTGCCTGGGTACTTGGCCTGTCGGCTGGGTTCTTTGCAGCCCACTGGGGTTTGCAGCCTGAAAGACCCAACAGGTCTCCAGCCTCAAGCCACACCAAAAACATGGCCCACACACATGCTTGCTCATCCGATCTCCTTCAAAGCCTCCAGCTCTTGGAGCTCTGGGTTGTGGCCAACACCCTGTGCTGGCTGTGCCCTGGGACACATATGGGACGAGCAGGAGGCACAGAGTGACAGAGCACAAGGAAGGAGAGGAGCGTGCAAGGCAATGGGGGGAGGTGCTGACCTTGTTCTGCTTCCCAGAGCTCTTCTCCTTCATGTGTGGACACTCCTTCCCAATGAGCAGCGCCTTCATGTCTGCCACGGGAACTGGGGAGCAGAGGAGCTGTGGGTGCCCGCTTTCCTGGTCCTCACCCCCAGAACCACTGCCCATCATTTGGACAGCAGTGTGAGCTGCCAGGACCTCGGTCACAGCCCCGGCTGGGGAAGGGATCCCCAGTACCAGATCTCCCCCAGCCCACAGCACCTCCAGGGCCAGACGTGGTACCCTGATAGCACCTACTTTTCTCTGTCAGGCTCTCGATGGGGGGCGACTGCACCCCTTCCTCCACGTCCCCGTAGTGCAGCACTTTGTGGTTGGGTGACAAGCGGCAGTACCAGAGCTTATCTGCAGCACAAAGGCCCCTTCTGAGACCCCATCAACACTTCTGCTAATGAGCCGCGGTTAATTGCACCCCCTGCCTGCCGGGAGCAGCCGTGGGGGTGTTGGCACTCACCCTGGCGCCGGCGGCTGCTGACCTTGCGGAACAGGGTGCCCTCGCAGAGGCGCAGCAGGCGCTGCTGGCGGATCAGCTCCAGGAGCTCCGGCTTCAGCCTCTCGCGGAGCTCCCTGGGATGCCAGCCAGGGGAAAAGGAGCACGGGGCTTTCAGCTTTCACCCGGCGGCCCTTACGGGGTCACCTCCCAGCACGGCCCCCTGCCCACAGCCCACTCACAGCACGGGCACGGCCAGCGTCTCCTCCTGGTGCAGCCGCTCCGTCTGCCGCAGCTTCAGGATCTCGCTGTAGTTCAGCGCGTTCACTCTGGTCTTGAACAGCTCCAGGGAGGTGGGCTTGAGGGACAGGGTCCTGGTGATCTGCTCCCGCACCACCTGCAGCACCTGGGGGGGGCCAGACAGCATCCCCAGTCCGGTGATGCTCCAGGGACGCGTGCACAGCCCCGGGGGTCCCGCTGTCACCTTATCGAAGTCCTCCTGGGTGGCTCGCATCTCCTTCCACGTCTTGTTCACCAGCTGGATGCAGATGCAGAATAGCTCTTCAAAGAAATGATCCTGCCCGAAGAACATAGGGTAAAAGGCCTGAGCTGTCTCCGAGCCTGCGGTGAGAAGGACAGACGATGCCATACTCCCATTTTCCTGCAGCATCCAGGAGAACCCAGACATCTCCCAGCCCTTCCTCGGCTGTCAGCTGTGTCACAGCCCCTCTGCCACACGTCCCCACTGCTGGGACGGAGCAGGGCCGGGCACACACGTACACGGCTCTCCGACGTGCAGGATCTCGCAGAGGATCAGGGTGAGCTGGATGCTGCTTCGAGCGAACGGGCACTCGTGTTTGTCCTCACGGCTGCTGTTCTCGAGGACAAACTGGAAGAGACGGACACGGCTTTGTGTTACATGCACTCCCACTGCTGGGAGATACCCCGAGCAGGAGCACGCACCCGGCTGTAGGCGCTGGGGGTGTGCCTGGAGAAATACACCATGTTGTCCAGGGCGAGGAGCCCCGGCGGCGCGCGGCGCAGGTCCTCCGCTGGGTTGCTGTTGTTCTGCCAAGACACAAAAGGACGCAATGGAGCACTTCTTCTCCCAGCAGCAGCCTAGGGGAGGTGCCAAGGTCCCGCTGAGGCAGGCACATGGACGGTTGGGGCCGCACCATGAAGCCCAGCTTGCGGAACTCCTTGGCGCAGAGTGACCGCCGGCGCTCGGTGCTGAAGGTGCTGGCAGGAGCATCGCTTTCCGACTCGAAGGCAGCTTGGCGCAGCGACTGGAGGAGCTCCCTCTGCTCCTGGAGGGAGAGCGGAGGGGAAGGACGCTGATGAACTAAAATCGATGGTGAAAGCCACCGTGCTGGGAAAGGAACACACCCCAAAGGTAAACCTTCACCCGCCCGGACTTCCAAAGGTGGAAGCACGGCCAGCAGGCAAGGAGAGAGCTCCCAGACCTGTGAGTAGGGGTCCATGGAGGTCCTCATGCGGCGCTCGTGCAGATTGAGGCTGACGGACTGCAGCACGTAGAGGTAATGGGCCATCTCATCTCCCAGCGGCTCGGAGCTGTGGATGATGTTCTACAGGAGACTGCGAGTGAGAAGGGACCCTCGGGTGCTCCAGACCCACAGGGACCAACAGCCAAAGCCCTGCAGCCCAAAGGGGCTTTGAGAAGGGGACAGCAGCCCAGGGCTGGGCTCTGCGGGTGGCACACACGAGGAGGAAAGGACAGGATGAAGCACGGAGCTTTGTAAGAACCTCACTCCCCACCTTGTGGATGAACTGCCTGATGTTCTTCTCTCTCAGGTACTCCATCATATCCTAGAGGGGAAAGGCTGTGAGATATCCCCCAGCCCAGCACTGCTCTTTCCAGAAAAGCCAAGTGTTCCCTTACAGTCCCCATCCCTGCTGTCCCTGGCTCTGGGCTCTTGGCAGAGGTCCCCGGCAATGGGTACACCGCTGTGTTGGGATCCCCAGTGCCCACCACAGCCCCCACGTGCTGCCCACCACCCCATACCCGCCGCTCAGCATCGGTGGCAGCCAGCAGCAGTGCGATCAGCAGGGCCATGGCCTTCAGCTGCAGCTGGGTGTTCATCCTGGGGAAGGAGGGAGGAATGTCGTGTCACCGGCTACGAGGACGGCCCTAAGGCACAGTCCTCTCCCCCCTTCACTGCCAGACCCCCATGCAAACTCTGTTCAGTCCAGCCCAAACCTCCCCCAGCACCAGGGTAACAGATGCCAAGCACCCACAGATTGCTTCGGAAGGGATAACACAATGTGGTGCCAGGGATTGCCAGCAAGACACCCCAAAAAATCCCTTCCAGGGCCACGCTCCCCCTGGCTCCCCACTTACACCTGCAGGTGGGTGAGAAGACGATCCACAGTCACTTCTTTTTTGACGAGCTCGAAGAGGACACGGCTGCTGGGTACCATGTTCTCCAGGATTGACATGGAGAGCTGCTGGACAGAGGCATCCATGGCGTTCATGTTGACGTAACTCACGATCTGCAACAACAGAAGCCATCAGTACAAGGCAGGCCGAGCTGCAGAGACAATGGGGCAGCCCACGGCACAGGAGTTGTGTACTTTTTTGATGAAGGCCGCACTTAGAGTCTCCCAGGAGACGAAATCGTGCTCCATCAGCTCCATGAAGGCCTTCAGGGTGTGAGCGAGGATCTCCCCTGCACTGGAGAAAAGGGAGAGCAAATTGAGTGAGGATGGGTCTGGAACACAGTAAGGCAGGACCCAGTGGTCGGCACCCACCCGTTGTGCTCACTGTGGGGTACAACAGAAACAACCAGAAAAGCAAATGGAAGAGGATGAAAAGAATGACAAAGAGAGAGAATGCTGTTGGGTAGGAAACCACACTGTGGCTTAGTCATCCCAGGAAGCCATGGTAGGGGAAGTGCAAGCTTCTGGAAAGCTGTGTTACCGTGGTACGAGGACCACATACACAGGCCCTGGGGAAACCAAAACCACCTCAGATCCCACCCATTGCTTCCAAGAAACATGCACTTCGCTTTTTGGGTTCGGCATCCAGACGAGATGCCCCATCTCATTGTGAGAGGAAAGCATCAGGGTGGCACTGCTGTGGCACTCAGGAGTTTCTCAGACTGCCCGTAGACCTCTCACAGCCAAAAACAATAGAGAGGGATTATCAAGGCCAAAAGAAGCCACCAGTGAAGCCCAGCTCAGAGCTCACACAGCGTTAGCAAAGGAGAAGGCGAGATCTGCAAGCAAGTTCCCCTCCTGATACTCACTCATTCCCTTCCTCCACAATATAGAAAATCAGTTTCAAGCCATTCCTGTTGATAAACTCCTGAGCAAAGGTAACGTCCTGGGAGAGGCTCGCAAGCTTCTTCAGTGAGTCAGTCTTCACGTCCACGTTGTTGCTCTGGATCCCGCTGTACAGCCTCTCTGCTTCTTGGTCCTACCAGGAAGGAAAGAATCAAGCCACACGGGCTCATCGAAAGGCAGCAAGAGACCTGGAGGCAGAGGATGGAGGAGCTGAAATGCAGGAAGGAGGCGAGGAGGGGTCTGAAAGAGAGCGACCAGAGCAGAGACCAGCAGAGCTGAGGAAGGAAGTCAGACCAGCGCTGCACTAAGTGCATTCTGATGTGTCCAAAGTGTTTCCCAAGACTACGAGTTAGTTTCTCTTCATGCTCCCCTGAGATCTACTGAGGGAGAACGAAGGTTGAGAGAGGTCTCCCTGTTATTTCTGCTGGGTCTGAGGCACCGAGAGGAGCTGTCACGAGCCAGATGTCACCGAGCGAGGCAGCACCGGGGCCTTGGAGGGCCACACTGCCCCACGGCAGGGAGCAGCGGGCCAACCCCGGCGCCCGCCTTCGGAGAAGGAGACAGGGGATGTACCGGAGAAGTGGTCAGTCGCAAGATGCTCCCGTTCTTAATCTCCCCGCGGTTCTGTGAGGAGAAAGGGAAGGGGTGAGGGGCACACAGAGCCACTGGGGCCGGGGACCGGGTGGGAGGCCGCTCACCAACTCGGTGATGTATGTCTGGCGCCCGTCAGCGTACTGCAGGGCATAGCGCTCCGCGTTGGGCAGGCTCCACCTGCAGCAACATGCAGCCAGTCATGGCGGTGGGACCACCAAAGGATGGCCACTGCTTAACATGACACAATGGGCCACCAATGGATGGCCACCACTGCTCGTCATGACCCAATGGGCCACCAACGGATAGCCACACTGCTCATCGTGACACAATGGGCCACCAAAGGATGGCCACCAGTGCTCATCATGACCCAATGGGCCACCAATGGATGGTGGCCACTGCTCATCGTGAAACAATGGGCCACCAAAGGACGGTGGCCACTGCTCATCATGACCTAATGGACCACCAAAGGATGGCCACCACTGCTCATCGTGACCCAATGGGCCAACAAAGGATGGCCACTGTTCATCCACGACACAATGAGCCACCAAAGGACGGCCACCACTGCTCATCGTGACGCAATGGGCCACCAAAGGATAGCTGACACTGTTCAACGTGACACAATGGGCCAGCAAAAGATGGCCAGCAAAGGATGGCCACCACTGCTCATCAGGACACAATGGGCCACCAAAGGATGGCCACTCTTCATCGTGACCCAATGGGCCACCAAAGGACGACCGCCATCTGTCACAACGCAATGGGTCAGCACCCATCACAACTCTTCAGGCCACCACGAGCCGGTCACCACCTGCCCCGACCCAACGTGTGACCAGGTCACCGCAGCCCCAGGTACTCACGCATCGCAGACGTCCTTGAGCACGGCGGCCAGCGGCTTGCTCTGCGGGCGAGGGAAGGGGAGAGCCGTGAGCGGCCGGCGGCAGCGGGGCGGGGGGCTGCGGGGGGGCCGGGCCGTACCTGCTGCAGCTCGATCAGCTGCGGGATGGCTCCCACCATCTGGATGGCGATCTTCACCACGTCCTTGGGAGGCGGCATGGCTCCCCGCCGCTCCGTGCCGCAGTTCCGGGTCTCCGCCGCCACCTCCCCGCCCCCGGGAGGGCCGGGCCGGGCCGGGAGGCCGCCGGGGAGGGAGTCCCGAGCGGGGCCGGAGCGGGGCGGGCACGGCCGTCCTCCTCACCTGAGCTGACGCAGGTGGGGCGGCCCCATCCCGTCCCGTCCGTCCCGCCCCGTCCCATCCATTTCCATCCCGTCCATCCCTCCCCGTCCCATCTATTCACATTCCGTTCGTTCCATTCCACCCTGTCCCTTCCATCCCATCCCGTCTATTCCCATCCCATCCATTCACATTCCACCCCTTCCTCCCTGTCCCATCCCATCAATTCCCATCCCCTCCATTCCATCCCATCTGTCTCTATCTCCTCTCATCCCTCCTGTCCCATCCCATCCCCTCCACCCCATCCCATCTTGTCCAGTCCAGTTCCATCTCCCACCTATCCCCATCTCATCCCATCTCTCCCACCCTATCCATCCCCATCTTGTCCCATCAATTCCCTTCCCATCCCTCCCACCCTGTCCACCCCCATCCCATCCATTCCCATCCCCTCCCTGCTACCCTGTCCATCCCCATTCTGTCCCATCGCACCCCATCCATTTCCATCCCATCCCTCCCACCCTGTCAACCCCCATCCCATCCATTCCTATCCCCTCTCTCTCCCCATGTGTCCCCATCTCATCCCACCCATTCCCATCCCTCCCACCCTGTCCAGTCTCATGCTGTCCCCTCCATCCCCAGCTCATCTCATCCCGTGCCACCCCCACAAGCAGCACAGGCTCTGGAAAGGGTTCGTTTATTCACTCAACAACTGTACAAATATTACAGGCAATTTTCCTTTGCAAAAACAAAACGAAAGTATAAAAATAATCTTTATATAGGAATCAAAGTTCATCTGTTAATCTTCTCTACATCTTGGTTTTTTGTTTTTTTTTTTTTCCTTTCCCAAAGCGGTGGTGAACATTAACACGGGGAGGGAGCGAAGGTCGGGAGCCACAGAGGGGAGGAAGGACGGCACGTGGGCTCCACGCTCAGCACCCACACGTCTCCTCTCATCCCCTGTGCTGCCATCAGCCAGCAAGGGTTCGAGGTCGTCCCTTCCTATCGAATTCATTGCGCTTTACTACGGTGTGCAGAAAGGAGAGGTTCTGCTGGAGGAGTCCCACAAAGAATAAAACAGCGCCGGGAGACGCCGTGGAAAGAAAGGACCCGAACGTACGGCCTTCTCAGCTCTGCAGGCGAGCACGTCCTGCTGGCAGTGAGGAGCCGGCCTCCCCCTCTGGCAGTTTGCAGAGCAGGAAAGGCTCCGTGGGACTGCTGCGACCGATGTGCAAACCTGACAGTCAAAACTGAGCCAAAAGCAACGCTGGGGTTCGCAAAGTGGAACAAATCCAGGAGGGCTTTTTGCTCCGACGACGGTAAAGACAACAAGAAATAAATGCGCAGGCTCTGCGGCCTGAAAGAAACAGAAAGCCACACTCCAAAGCCACCTCGACAGACCTTCCATTGAAGAGCAAACTCGTGACAAAAAAAAAAAAAAAAAGATGCAGAAAGGGAGCACGGGATGAACATCAGAACAAAGTCATATAAACGGGAAGGCCGACCCTGAGCACATGCTAAGGAGGAAAAAAATAGAGGGGAGGGGGAACAAAACACTATTCTGACCACACCTGTGTAACTCGTCGTGGCAAAGTACTGCTGAATCTTTCCTGCTTGGTCGCCTTTACAACAGCTGAAGGCTCAAGTGCAACGCTGGAGAATAGCTAGATGCTAATGCGAGCGGCGTCTGACGGGAGTTGGAATACCTTGAAGGCACCAGCCAGAGCAGTCTTAGCAAACGTGAACACTGGCACCCCTTCTTCAGCCCTGCAGGAACACACGGCTGCTCCACACGGCGCTGCAGCCCTCGGGCTGAGCGAACCCCACGGGAGAGCCAGCACTGCTGCTGAGGCACAGCAGGGAAACTGTCAGCTCAGCTCCTGGATCCTTCTGGGAGGGGCAGCCAACAGAGAAAAGTGCTTTATCTTGTAAAACATACTAGCTTGGTTTGGAGTCACTGGAACAAATGGACCCTTTGGTGCCGTTGGTTTGTTTTTTTGCCTATGCCATATAACCACCCCACAGTGAAACTAACTACCTCCGGGCTGGTGAACCGACCACGCTATCAGGGCTCCGCGGAGCAGCTGGTACCTAGGAGGTGCAAAGTGCCTCTAGGAGTGCAGGAAAACCAAGGCATGCAGGTTTGAGGAAGCTCGGAGAGGCACCTGGGTCAAACTCAACACACCACAGACCCTCTGAAGCGATGCCCAGAATCCGGTGAACAGAGAGATGCAGAGAGGCGAGTTCAGTCCTTGCACGTGAGTGACAGGAAGAGAAAGAAGCGACGGGGAGGCTCCCGGCCTCCAAGTCCACATCTCCTGGTTCTGAGTTCATATGAGACTTATCTCTGATTCGCTCAACTCGTCCAACTCTAGCACAAAAGGAATCCAAAAATAGACACTTTCCGAAGAGTTACAAAAGGGTCTGTCCGCGCGAGGCTCGCAGCCGCGCTCACGAGTCACAGGTTAAGGACAGGCACATCGAAGAGGTCGCAGACGCCTTCGCTCTCATCCAGGTTGTAGATGTAGTCGTGATCTCCAGGAGGGGGGGAGAGGCGGAGCAAGGGAGCGAACACTAGGAGAGAGAAGCCAACAGTGGGTTACAAGGCTCAGTGCTCCCACAGCTAGCCCGGAGCTGAGCCGTGGGGCCTCGAGGCCTGGGATCTTTGAGATCGCTTCTCAGCAGCCTTGCAGCACTGGAGAGGCTCATCTCGTCCTCATGCATCACTCACGGATTGGCACAGCAGTGAGAACGATGCCCTGAGCACAGAGCAACGAGGGCAAGCCTGCAAACGCGTGGCTGTCACCCGGACGAAGGCACACGGGACTGGTCTTCTCCCCCAGAAAGGCCACACCACGAGGGGGAACTCCTGAAACTCACCTTCAGATGACATCAGCTCCTCCAGCAGTTCAGAGTTCATACATTCTAGGGAAGAGACAAACACAGTAAACAACGTGCTCTGACTTCTGCTCCGTTGTGCGTGCATAGTTTCCCACCCCCCCCAGTTTTCTGGTCCTCAGCCTTGCCACTCCTTTCTGGGCTAATTCTGTGTGCAGCGCCACTGGGAACCACACACCCCAAACATTCTGCACGAGGTTCCTCCCTGCTCAGCTCAGCCACAAGCACAGTGCTTTCACACCAAGGGTGATGTCTTATCCCTGCATTGGTGTTCTAGCTGACGTTCCCAAACTGTTCCAAAGGAAGCTCTCCAGTGCGTATCTGAGTTTGAGGTGGTAAAGCCTGATGCGCCCCTCAGTGCTGGAGTGGGGAAAAACGAGCTGTTCCAGGAGCAGCACAACTAACCAACGTCTCCAGTTCCCTTCAGATTTGTCCCTGATTGGATCCCTTCCCTCCACAGCTGCGATATGCCATGGTAGATTGGCTGGCTGCCCACCAGCAAACATCTGAGCTCTGCATAACCTTCCCTAATGGGCCATTAACTGCTCTCTACTCTACTGCCCACACGACATTATAAACAAAGATTATCTCCAAAACGTCATTCCTTCCCCCAGTTAATCTTGGCTCATCAGCCCACAGAGCACTTGAAGGGCTGACAGGCAAGCAGCCAGACCAAGCATGTGCAAGCAGATCTTTTCACGAGCCAAGTGCTTGAGAACAACTTTCTGAATCCCTCTCTTGCTTCACCAAGTTAAACAGTGACGATCTAAAGCAGTTTTGGCCAAGGTGATGAGGTACCACCCACGTGTGAAGTGATCTTTCACAGAAGAAACTCAGATGAGCCCCTCTTCAAGATGCTGATCCACTGCAGGCCATTCCCCAGAGGGCAGGGACCTACCTGCCTACTTCTGTGCTGAGAGATGAGAGCACCTCAACTGGAACTGACTAGAATAATACCAGCTTCAATAAACAGCAGTTACGTACAGAACCTACATTCTTAGACCTACTTCAGGAGATGAGGGCTAAGACAAGCAGCTCCTTTACACCTTCACTCCTGGATCTGAACGTCACCCCTCCAAACCAGGAGGAATAGTACATAAAACAGTGTGCTTTACTGCAGATAGCAAACCCCTCCTTCACGACAGTGTCTGCAGAGTCCCACAGTTCACACCCTGCAGCAGCTTATGTTCCACACTGCAAAGAATCAGCTTGACTCTTCATACGTGTTCGGTCATTACCAAGACCTCATGGTCTACAGCAGTGGATTCTCCAGTGCAGGGCTGAGCACGGGGGAATGGTGTTCTCTACGTCAACTGTGGCATTTAAGGCTGTGGGGTTATTAAAGCAAAGGCTCTACTTTCACAACGAATCCACTGGAGCAGAGAACCAGGAACAACTGTGACGTGTTCTGTGACCACCACGAAGTGCTTGTGTGTACTCAGCTGCAAGGCTGGGAAGAATGACACCAGCATTGAAAGGAACGACTGGAGTCCAAGCGTGCACATTTAGAAACATATTTCCCAGTTTAGGCTTAAGTTAGATGGAATTCTTGCACCCCTCTGCCTCAGATCGAAGTCCACCACTAGGTAGTGACAGACAGACGTACCTTGGACAGAGGTAGAACTGACACAAGTAACAGCATCCCCTCCCCAGCTGCAACCCTAAAACCACTAGGGGGTACTTCAAGGGCAGCAGCTGATCTCTCCAGATTATTTGCTTGCATTAGCCTTGGGCAAGCTACAGTTGAAGCAAGGCTAACAGGGATTTTGCTGGTAGCACTAGATGGTGCAGGCAAGTTGGAAGAGGAGCGTGGGAAAGCAGAACACAGATTAGTGCTGGCACAGGGCCTGACAAGCCCTCATCTACGGGCTGCAGGGCAAACTTGCACAGGAAAGTGGCTGGTAACACGAAGACAGAAAAAAAAAAAACAGAGTGCCCAGCTATAAGGAGAGAGCTAGCAGCTGCCACGAGCACCTTAAAATGAACAAAATAACCCAAAAGGGAGTGAATAAAACAAACAAAACACGAATGAGCTTCACACAAACTTCTGCAGGCGGATGGAGCAGAACAAGGCTGTGATCAGGGTGTGAACGTACCTCTCGTTGGATCAAACATCTCTGACAGCTCTTTGGGAAGCTCCAGCACTGCGAATACAACAAACCAAACCGCTAAGCGAAGTGGCTGAAATACTTTACAGCTTAATCACCTGCTGCCCTACTGCCCCTGGTGCACCCAGATCATGCCACACCACCCACAAATTCCTCTCCCACGCCCCCACGTCAAATACATCAGCTGAAATGATCAGCGACAAAATACTCAAGCTCAACTGAGATCAGCAGGAACACCAGTACATGAACACGTTATCACAGCTGACAGCTCTGGAGTTAACTGAGTGCATGAAACTTGACACAGCATAAGGTTCTGCACAACACCTTGGTTTGTACGTGCAGGATATGGGCATGCTACCAGAAGGTCGGTACAGCCCTGCTGGGCAAGCTCTGAGCAGATCAGATCAGCCTGATGGACTAGTCCAGGACGGAAAAGAACTGCACGAGCTACACTTGAGCAAGGTTTCCTCTTCTAATACTTTAACCTGAAGTATTTCTGCAGGGGAAGTAAGCTTTGAAGCTCACTCCCTCGATCCCAGTGGCACAACCTGGAGGGTGCATACTCACTTCCCGCAGGATCGGGTTTGATTGGCTCAAAGGAGGCAGAGGGGCTGGGAAGGACGGAGCTGCTGTCCAGCGAGGCAGAGGACTGCAGCAGCTGCGTGGCTGTCTGGCTGCTGGGTGCAGACACATTGCTGAGGGGCTCAAGGTCACTGCTGCTCTTGGACTCTGCCACCGAGACACTGCATTCTGGAAGGAGCCACAGACACACACAGTATTGTCATTAGCACATCCAGTCCCACTAAGGTGAAGTGCAGCAAGCACGGGGGTGCTCCCTTTGCCAGGAGCTGACCAGCAGTGCCAGACCACACTGCCCTGTTGGCTGGCAATGGCAACCATCCCATTCCTGCTTTCTGCGACCTCCCTCTCACCTGTGCTCGTGTCTTTCTGCTCAGGAGGGCTGTGATCCTGAGTGCTGGAAGGTGTTGGTGTAGAGGGCTGGGTGCTGCTGGGGACAGATGCCTCCTGGAAGTGGGTGAGTGGCGGTATCGGTGGTTTTGAGGGTGCAACTGCCTGGCACTGGATGAGGTCTTCAGGAGGAGGGACGGGTAGCACTACAGGAGGAGAGCTCCAGGCATCCTTGTTTACTAAGAGAACATCAATCGGACCACTGGTGCTCTTCAGATGGATCTGATATTTCTTCTGCCTACTCGAGCCCTGAGAAAAGTCAGAAGCAAAACACAGGCATACGTTAAGAGCCCTATCCAAACAGAAGAGGAATTTCCCAGTGGCAAGACATGCTGTCCAGGCAGCTCAGGACAGTTCATCTCTCAGCAGCTCTCTCCAAAGCTCCTACACTTCAGCACTTCCAAATAAGAGAGCTTGCTGGCACCTGTTTCCTCCTTCCTTGAGTTGCCAGTTCCCCCCAGTTCCATCGAAACCACGACCACCAATCCCTTCCCAGCTCCCAACCTGCTCAATCCAGCAGCACTGCCCCAGAACACACACATGCATGCGATACAGCTGCTCTCCATCCGTGCATTTCTCACTCACCTCAGGGATGGGAACCTCGAGGCGTGTGCCTGATGGGGCTCGAATTGCAAGGAGGGTGTCTCCTGTGAAAACAGACTGGTCAGCACCCAGAGGGCACACAGGCTGTCCTGATGCTGACAAAGAGCCCCTCATCTCCTGCGCTTCCCAAAGTCCACATGGCTTTCCCCCCCTTGGAGGATTGCCACTGACACCCACTCGAGCTGCTAAGCATATTGTAGAGCTCTGAATGCGGCATAAAGGGCGTGAAGAACCTGCAAAAAATCAAGCTTTTTTTTTTTTTTTTTTTTTCAGCAGATTCCTTAACCAGTCTGAATTGTGAACACAACAGCACACAGCTGGAAGAGCTGCCCTGCCAGCACAGGCAGCACGGCAGCTAACAGCAGCCTCACGTGTTCAAGTACCACACCTGAAACCAACGCCCCCTTGCCTCCGTCAGCAAGAGTTGCCTGGTGCTGGCTGCAATGGCCCCTGCCCAGAGACACAAAGAGCCAGGCTGGCAGCATCATCCCCCTTCCAAGTCCTGCAGCTCCTCCAGAACATAACAATCCCAGATGAGCAGTTTCTATTCTGCACGTGGGTATATATTTAACAGGAGAAACGTGAATGGGGAAACACCAGTGCTGTGAACATCAGGCATACTAAGAGCAAGCAGTTAGCAGCTTTCAGTTTGAATGGTTCAACTTTCGTGTGGTTTCACCTGCATGAAGCTTCAGTGAGAATCCTCTCAAAGATCCACAGAGTGATGAGAGGGCAGACAGCAGAAAAGCACATCCTTCAATGTCAGACAGGCAACCAAAGGTCAGGTGAGCAAAAGTACAGGGATTAAAAGCACAAGATTTGTGAAAAAGAAGGGAGCCCTGTAACAAATCTGTGCTTAAGGAAAGCACTGTTAAAGGATGTTACAAAGGCATAATAAAGCCCAAAGATAAAGCTCGAGCTTTGAGACCCAGCAGCCTCTACAACACAGGCACTGCCCTTCTATCTCTCTTGATAGCCGAGTCCCAAATATTTTCACAAAGCAATCCGTGTGCAGCACGTTTCTGCTTCCTTTCTGATTCTGCAAGCACAAAGCATATCACAGCAGGAGGGAAAACTACGTTTCCCAGCCACTAAAAACTAACATATTCTCACATTTATTTTTAAATTCAGATAAAGAGTTCATATTTGACACGAGTCCAAGCACAGAAATCACCAAGTCCTAACTCATTTTGAGAAAATGACTTTTAACAGCAGTCGATAAGAATAAAAAAAGGGGCTCAAATTCAGCTTTCACCACAACTCAGTGGCACTGGGGATCTGACACAGAACCTCTGCCAGGCTCAGGCACTTGGCAGGAGGGGAATCAGATACTCCGTGCAAAGAATGCTCATGCAGCAAAACCAGGCACACGCCAAGCAAAGGGAAAGCACAGCTCGAGCTTCTGTTTCAAAGGATTTTCAGATTTGCCCTCACTAAGATCTCATCTTCTCTGCACTTTTTGGTGCAGTCTGACTTCAGATGCAAACTGGTTCAGAAAAAGAACAGGTGCAATAAAATGCAAAATGCTCAATCAACCAAGCAATAATCTGTCTGCCAGGCTCCAGGAAGCTCCTGCAGGCTGTTATGACTGGCCCCAGGCACTGTCAAACTGAAAACACAACCCCTGTCCCCAAGAAGCACGGCCTTATACCAGAGGAAACAGTAAAGCACACGAGAAAAGCAGCAGGAACTGGAGCAGGATAAAGTCTGGTGAGCAAGGACAGTGCAGGAAAGAAAAGACGAGAAATGCAAGAACTGATGAGGTGCAGGATAAGGAGACAGCTTGGGAGAGGTGAGCACTCAGACAAGGGAGAGATTATGCACAGCTGGGGTGGGCAGAAGCAGCTTCCACCCTGTACTCTCTGAAGCAAGCACGCAGATGTAGGTTGCACAGGGTCAGGAGAGGTCTGAAGCAGAAAGCAGCTCTGAATTCACACTGCTACAGCTGAGGACAGGTTATACAGAGCAGGCTGCCACACTGCACACAGGATATTTCCGGCCCTGCAGCTAGTATTACAACTGCCAACAGAGAGGAAACACTGACAAGCATGGTTTTCTTGCCACTTCTGCCCCACAGGGAAGTGAGGTCACAGCAAGAAGCACGTTCCCTTTATCCTGCTCTTCACTACCTCTTGGTAAAAGGTGTGATGCAGCTGAGGGAACACTGCTATGCGTCAAAGCTACTGTTCATTGGTTCCCAAACCAAAGGATGGCAGCAGAGCTTCAAGTGCATTTTCCATGAAGCTTACGAGGCAGTCCATGCCCAGGACTAAGCCAAGATGTGCTGCTGCTTTTTTTTTGGGGGGGGAGAAAGGGAAGCAGCAGGCACAGACTGACAGGACTGCAGCATTGTATCTTTATGACGCAGCACCATTTCCTCACCTGTGAAGCACTTGCAGATATCTTCATGTGTCACGTAGGCTAGCGTTTGGAAGGTTAAGGAGAAAGGATGCAGTTTCCTGTGAAGACGGGACTCAAAGGGCACCCGGTGTCTCCTTGCTTTCTGAGCACAAGAAATGCTGCAGAGGAAGCTATTTCCTACTCTGGGCAGCGTTTCTCTTCTTCCAAAGAGGGGCAGATCCTCCAGCAACACGAGGTGCCCCCAGCAGGGCACAGCCAGCCCAGCCCCAGCTCCCACCTTCCAGCCCCGAGGAACGGCCAGCTGACAAAAGGATATCAGTTGTTTTGCACGTCTTCTGTGATGTTTTTGATGCTCTGCTGAACCCACATCTTCTGCTTCTCCAGCTCCTGTTCCTGCTGCTCCAGGTCCTCTATGTCTGCCTTCAGCTCTATAAGCTTGTGAGCGATCTCACGCGTGTTGCAGCCAGGGCCCACCCCTCTGCAGAGCAAACAGCAGAGACATGCATCAGCCAACAGAGCACCCAGACCCAGCCTCTGAGAGCTGCCACCTCCCCTCCTGCCCTCTCCATCACACATCAAGGCCAGAACAATCTCACCTGTACCCTCTCTGCAGCCCCACACCATCTCCCAGCACAGCACCACTCAGTGCATCCTCCTGCATCCCACAGCCCAGCAGGGCTTTCCCCCACCTCCAGTGCCACAAAAGGTATCTTTTCCAACCCAAGACACAGAAATACTTTGTACCAAAATACCAGCTCTGCTGTAAAAGCGACGTGCCATACGTACGTCAGCTTTCCTCATTGCTACCATCAGCACAGCTCAGCACAGACCACTGAGGAACGAGCAGAAGGGCACCCAGAAGACAGGACCTTGGACTAGAGGGGACCTGCGAACGAATTAAGCCTTCTCTGTTACTCACTTCCACTGGATACTGTTCTTTGACTTCTTTTCGATCAGCCCAATCCCTTCCAGGACATTGGTGATATCATAGATTCGTCGCTTCTGTCGCACAGCCAAGGTATCTGCAGCCTGCAACAGAAGTCAGACACTTAACTCCAAACTCTCAGTCACATTCCTCTCCTCCCTGCCTGTCAGATTAACTCCTGACCAAGCTGTCTGGTCACCATCCCACACTTCTTATTACAAAGCCGTGTTCACAACATCGTTATGACCATGAGGAGCCACTGCCCCTCTGTTCCTTCTCTTACCAGCACCCTCCTGCTGAGCACAGATCAAATTCCAGCCACCTCACTCAGAGCAGCTCCAGGAACCTCTGCTCCTCAGCAGCAAGGCAGGGCTCCAAGCCTGGCAGCCTAAATACTCAGTGCTCCTCCAGGGCAAGGAGAGACGGGAGAGAATGCAGAGAGCTGTCTGACTGCCGACAGTTTAGCAAAGCTGAAATTCAAAAGGCCTTTTATATGCAGTCCTGATGCCAGCTGATAGAGAACGGACACTCAGGAGGCAGAGTCCTCTGCAAGTGGCTACAAGGAGGACAGCAAGCATGGGTGCAAGGACAGAGCACTGGCACAGGCAGCCCAGAAAGGCTGTGCCGTTTCCATCTCTGGAGTATTCAGAACCTGCCTGGATGCTTTCCTGTGCATTCTAATCCAGGGACTTGCTTCAGCAGGGGGCTGGACTACGTGAACTCCTGAAGCCCCCTCGAACCCCTACAATCCTGTGATCCGGGCTCTTCAAAGAGCCTTCCCTCGGGTTCAGGAGGCCCCAGGTGGTGCCGATCTCATTTCCACTACCAGGCAGCGACGCGGCACCGGCACGAGTTTACCCGACACCGGTCACCCAGTGGTGTCACACGGAGGGCAGTGCAGATTTGACTTTCCCCTCTCACGCTCCAGCACCTCGCTCACCCTGCCCGAATCACGCTAACAATCACGGCCGCACCGAACTGACACCTTCACTCGGGCTCAGCGCAGACGCGGGGCGTGCGGCGGGGCGGGGGCAGGAGCTCACCCCCAACCTGCACCTGACCCCCAACCTGCACCCCCCCCTCCCCGCTCCCCCTCCCGTGCGGGGGACCCCGGCCGGGCCCCCCCTCCTCCGGCGGCCCCGCACCAGCTTCAGGTCCAGCACGCCGTCCTTGGCCTCCTGCAACAGCGACACGAACTTGGTGGTGAGCAGCCCCAGGCTCTTCTCGTGCCGGCTGGGCGCCCCGGATCCCCCGCTCCCTCCTCCTCCTCCTCCTCCTCCTCCTCCTCCGCCGCCTCCGGCCCCGGGGGGCTGCGGCCCGCACTCCGCCATCTGCCCGCCGCCGGCTCCGGGCCCGCCGCGCTTCCGCTTCCGCTACGAGGGACCTTCCGGTGCGGGGCGGGGCGCACGTGGACGGCGGCTCCGCGGAGGAGGGGAGGGGGGGGGGGGCCGTTTTTTGGGGGGTCAGCTCGGCGTGGCGGGACGCCGTGCCGTCGTGCCCCTGTCGGGGGCTGCGGGGCGGTGGCTGAGCTCTCCGCGCACCGCTTCACCGCGGCGGGGGGTGTCCTTGCGCCGGGTGAATGCGGCGCCCCGGAGATGTCCCGGTTAACAGGAGCAGCCGTGCGTGCCGTCGCCGCGCCTGTCGCGGTGGGTTCCCTGCCCAGACAAAGCGCGAGGGGAGCTCAGCTCGTAGCGGAGCCCCGGGGCACCCGGGGACCCTCCCTCCCTGCGCCGTGAGGGACCGCGTGGCGGTTCTCTGTGTCCATCCTTCTTCCCGTGCTTCCCCCCCCCCCCCCCCCCCCACCTCCGGCCCCGACATCCTGAGCGCGTCCTCGGGAACACAATGAGCCCCTGAGGAGAGCCGTGCGCTTCCTCCGCTCGGCTTCCTCCGCTCAGCCCAGCCCCGCTCGCGCGTGGACGGCGGCGGTGGGACCATGGGCATGTCGGCGAAGGACGAGCGCTACGTGAGCCCCACAGGTAACGGGGACGATGCGGTCCCCGCGGTGCCGGGCTGGGGAGGAGGGGCTGCCGCTCCGCGCTCCCCCAGCCCCTGATTTGCCACCTTTTCCCCACGCTGCAGCCCACGCCCGGTGCGTGCGGGCGGGTCCAAGCCGAGCTCTGCTTCCCTCTGAGCTCCCCGCCCTCCAGGGATGCGCTGCTCTTCCTTGAAAGCCCCCAGCCCCGGCGGTGTCTGTGCGGGGGAGCTCGGCTGGGGTCAGGGTGGCATCCCCGGGGGAGGTGGGGGGAGCCCCACTTCTGGGAAAGGGCTGGGGAGGGTGGAAAACGATGACACAAACCGGGAAAATAAATCCTGGAGGTGAGCTCGGTCACGCCCTCAGGCGCTGGCATGGTTTTGGACACTTTTGTTCGGACTCTTTGCTTAGACAGCCCCACGCAGCCCATCAGGTGCCTTTGGGACACCAAAGAAGCCAGGAGCCTGGGTCTACTCGTAGCAGTGTGGCTGCCCCCCGTCACAGCCACCATCGCCTCCAGGAGTGCCACATGGACAGACAGTGCCAGCTCTTTGTGCCACCTGCTGACTCACTGCCTTCCCAGGTGGCACGAGACCCCCTTGGGCAGCCAGTCCTTGTCATTGTGGGTCACTTCAGCATGGCACCCCGAGATGACAGGTTGGATGACGGCTCCTCAGGGCAGCCTGCTGCCCACTGTGTGGCCCCATCCATGGTGGTGGGATGTCAGGGAGCCCTCCCAGGATGTCTCCTTGCTGCCCTGCTGTCTGGTTTCCCACGTCTGGGTGTGCTTGAACATCCGCTCATGATGGTTTCCTGTTTCTGGCCTCAGGGGCCTTTCCTGCCCCGCAAGGAGAGGCTTCGTTTTGCTCATTAACCCCTGGCTTCGTCCCCAGATGAGGAGTGGCCGGAGGTGGAAAAGGCTGAGAAGTTAGCGAGAGGAGCTGCTCTGAAATGGGCTTCGGGGGTGTTCTACCGCCCTGAGAAACTGGAGGGGCTCGGGCACTACCGAAACCGAGAGACACAGAGGAACAGCTCCATCCAATCCCGGCTGAAGGTGGGTCTTTGTCACGTCCCACCCGATGGGTGCCCGCAGCTTCACGCCCGTGCACAGATCCCAGTCAGGCTCTTCAGTGTGGAATCATCGTTTTACCCGCTTCTGGGACAAATCTCACCCTTTGGCTGGCACTTGGTGGGGGAGAAATGCAGGTCTTTAGGTTTAGTTCTTTAGGATTTGGTAAGCACCCCTGCCCTGCTCAAAATGAGCCTCCTCTGCCTCTGTCTGTGGTTCACTAACACATCCCACATGTGGGACACTGCAGTCCCATCTCTTTCCCCGCAGTTGGGAACCCCATCCCTGCCCGCAGAGCCCACAGAGAAGCAGTATTTCTGCACATATAGATAAGGGATGTGCACACACTTATTCCCTGGCCCAGGAAGGGCCAGGGTGACTCTGTGAACCCTTTCTGCACAACCTGAAGACCAGTCAACCTGAGCAGTCTTTGGAAATGGTTTTAAAATGGAAAGGAAACGTCTGGTTACTGCTCACCCTGCTGCCTTGGTAACCCCAGAGGGATGTCCTTCTCTCTCCTCGTGCTCAGTAGCCATTAGACACCCCAGACCCTGCAAGTGGTCACCATAAACAGTGACTCAGCACACTCAGAAATGGGCCATTCCTGCTGCTGGAGCAGCTTTCTTGATGCTGTGTGTATTTGGGGACCAGTAGGGTCATGGTGAGTGGGGACAGCATGGTGGCAGAAGCAGGTCTCACCTTCTGGGGCTGGGAGAGGGCACGCAAGAGTGTCCTGACAGGGCTGGGCCAAACAGTGTGGGCCTTCAAGAGCTTCTCTGCTGCCTCTCTTCCGCTCCCCAGTCAACTCTCCAGTCTTACCTGGAGGGGGTGAGCACTGGGCTGGAGCAGCTGCGGTCGGCGGTCCAGGAGGTGCAGAGCGTGTGCCAGGACATGGGGGCAACGAGGTGGGCCCTGCTCGACTGTGCAGATCGCTTCCAGGATCTCCAGCAGATGCGGGCGCTGATGGCGGAGCACGTGCAGCTGGCCTCGGTGGTCCAGGTGCTGCCCCAGCTCTTCTCAGGTAAGGCACTGGCCCAGTCTGTATGGAGTTAGACTGCAAGTCCACTCAGTGTTGTTATTCCAGTCCAACCTTGGGCTGTGCATGGGGCTGGTGGCAAAGTCAGAGCAGGTTTGGGGGCTTTGCCAATTGGGAAAGTCTGTGGGTGGAGATGCCCCTGCCTCCCGGTGCTGCATTCCCAAGGGGTGCCCACTCCCCCTTCGCACCCCGTGCTCAATCCCAGCCTCTCTTCTCCGTCTCCCACAGTCCACGAGGTATTTTCCCACACCCTGCAGCTGCTCCGTGGGCAGCATCTCCTGGAGGCCCACGCGGAGCTCATGATGATGGAACACCTCCGAGATGACATCCTCTCCCAGCTGCACCTTCGTGGGCTCTCCAGTGCCCAGACCACTGTGCTGTCCTACTTCAGCGGTCTGCAGGAGCTCAACGAGAGCCTGGCCAAGCAGCTGTGGGGCATCGTGGGCAGCAGCCTGCAGCTGGTACGGGAGGACCCGGCTCTCTTTGTCACCGCCGTAAGGATCATTGAACGGGAGGAGAAAATAGATGAAACTCTACTCCTGGATGCCACCTTCCTGCCCCCTGGCCGCCCAAAGGGCTGGAGGCAGAAGTTCTACCAAGTTCTCCAGGAGAGCATCACAGCAGCCCACTTTAATGCCAGACGCATGGATGCTGAAGGCCCGGGGCTGGCCAGGCACCTCGCTGCTCTGCAGAGGGACATCGTGTCCGAGCTGCGCGTGGTGAAGGACCTGATGGTCCAGTGTGTCCCAGCACACTACAACATCCTCAGCATCTGCACCGCCATGTACCACCGAGCCCTCAGTATCCACCTCCAGGACATCCTCCGAGAGGACCTGGACAAGCAGGCACTCTTCCTCCTCCTCGAGTGGGTGCTTCGCATGTACCCCAGGTCAGCACCGACCTCGCAGGTTGTCACCAACACACGGCCTCTGGCTGCTGGAGGTGACTTTGGGGAGGGCAGATGTAAGGACTGCTGGCAAACGCAGCCCTGACCCATGTCTGCCCTCCAGCCCGGAGGTGATGGGCCACCCTGACCTCCTCCCAGAAGTGGATGTTTCTTCTCTGGGCCCTTTGATCTCCCCTGAGCTTGTGGATCAGACAGAGAGGAAATACGTGGAGAAAGTCAAGGTGAGCAAGGACAGCATGTGTGCACTGGGTGCGGGGACACAGCCGTGGCCACCGTGCAGGAATCTGCTCTGACAGCAGCAGGAACCTGTGGCATGAGGCCTGGGCTCACTGCTGGGCTGTGTGTTGGGTCAGGGGGGTGTTGGTGGCTGACTTCTGGGACTGGCTGTGGTGGGTGTCCATCCTGCAGGCGAGCGTGATCGAGTGGATGCAGAGGACCCTGGAGGTGGAATTCAAAGAATGGTTCAGAGAAGAGGAACCTGAGGTGGACCATCAGGGCTTCTTCCAGTCTGCCCTGCCTGTCATTGTCGTGCAGGTGGGTGTCCAAGCACCGTGCTTTACCCCAGGCACTTGTGCCTCTGCTGCTTTGATGGCTCATCCAGGGCCACGCTGTGCTCATTGCGGTTCCAAGATGCGGTCCGGCTCTCCTCTTCCCTCGTGTGCAGCTGGGGCATGGCCATGCTAAGAGCCCCCCAGAAAGGGGCCGTGGCCTGCAGCCCCCACTGATTCACCTCTGCTCTCTTCTCCCCACGCAGATGCTGAGTGAGAATATCCAGGTAGCCTCCTTGATCACGGACTCTCTGCAGCAGAAGGTCTACAGCATGGCCCTGGAGGAGCTCGAGGCTTTTCTGGGACGGTCAGTGGAGCCCCTCCAACCCCTGCCCATCCTCGCAGACCCTGGGTCCCCACAGCACAGCCTTTCTACCCACGGGACTGTGTCCCAGCTCCTGGGGGCCACCCAGAATCTGTTGCCCCAAGCACCTCTCTGCTGGTGCTGAGCCTTGCTCTTCTGAGGGGTCCAGAGTGGGTCCCGCTGTCCTATGCTGTCCAAGAGAGGGCTGCTGCCAGCCTGGCAGCAGTGAGCTGGAGGGTTGTGGGAGGCCTGCTTGCGCCCAGGAGCTGCGGCAGCATCCCAGCTCCAGGTGTTTGAGGCTCTGCCCGCTCATCACGGATCACTGGCTGTGTTGCAGCCTGCGGGAAGTCCTGGTGCAATGCGGGAAGGAGCACCAGAAGGACCGTACCGTTCCCAAACACTACGTCCCCTACCTCCTGGCCACGCTCAACAACAACCTGGCTCTCAGGTAATGCACGCCTCGTGGATGCCTCTCAGAGCAACCCCACCACCACAGGGAAGCCACAAGTTCTCCGTCCCCCTGCACTCCCTGGGCTAACTGTCCCCTCCCTTCTCTCTCTCTCCTAGCTCCTCTGTCCCCTCTCTGCACCCCAACGCTGCCTGCAGAGAAGTCCCTGCGTCCCTCCAGGCTGCTCTGGACAAGATGCAGAAGAAAGCCTGCCAGCTGCTGCTGGAGGAGCTGCTCCTCGACCTACAGGTATGTTTATCCACGGCCCAAGGGTGCTGGGGATGCAAAGATCCTTCCTCGGCAGGAACAGCACTATTGCTACCCTGCCTGCTCCTGCCTAGCTTTACAGGCTGCATGCTAGTGAGCTGCAGCCAGCCAGCTATCATCCCTCAAACACATCTCCCAGCCCTTGATAATCCACCAGCAGCCTGCCAGCACCACCCTGTATCACCAGGGCAGATGGCCCCAAACCCACCAACAGACCGGGCTGGGGAGCCACAGCCCACCCAGGCTCCCTTGCACTCCTTTTCTGTGTCTCTTTCATGGCACAAAACCAAGGAGAAATCGTGTCCGTGCAGAGGATACGAAGCGATGCGTGTCTGCCCAAGCTGTTTCCTGCCTGCGTAGTCAAATTTAGCCTTTTCCTGGAGAAAACCTGGAAAAACTAATGGCATTGCTATTTAGGGCTGGAAGGTGAATGCCATGGAAACAAAGGAGCAGCTAAAGGGTGAAACACTCACAGGCAGCCTGGAAGCTGCCACGCAACAGAGAGTCTGTGCCTTTAGGCAGAAAAGTGCTGCTTACAAGGACAGCAGGGGAGGAAGAGGTCAAAGCCCCTGGCCAAAAAACATGTTATGTCTACACAGGAAAAGGGGCAGGAATTAAAACTGCATCAGGGCAGGCTAAAAGCAAGCATGAGAGGAGCAGCTTGCTGCTCCAGACGTCAGGTGCTGGCTGTGGTGCAGTGACCTGTGGGCATTAGGAAGGCCCAAAAGGCAGCCTCAGTGCTTTCCATCCCTTTCCCGATCTAAATCACTCTTTGTTTTCTGTTGGCTCTTGCCAAGCAGGGCCCTCTTGCAGCAATGGGCCTGGGTGCACTGCCAGGCTGCAGGAGGGCATGTGCTATGGGATGCCATGCCTCTCTTCAGCTGGGAGCTACTTCAAGGGCAGTGCAGTGCAGGACACCTTACGCTCCTCCTGTGCTTGTTTCAGCCCCTCTACGCGCAGCTGCCTTCCCACAAGTGGCTCTCTGGGTCCCAGCTGGTCAACAGCATGTGCGAAGTGATTGACAAACACACCAAGGACTTCTCCCACGTCAGGAAGCCCGCCTTCACGGTACAGTTGCTGCAGGGCTTCCCTCTGATGAGCTGCTGGTTGTTGGGCAGTTGGTTGGGGTGCTAAGGCCCAGACGCAGCTCAGAGAGTGCTGGGAGGCGAGCAGAGATGCAGGGCCAAAGTCGCTGGAGTTCTGCTGGAGAGCCCATATCCTCCAGAGCATCCCACAGGGCACCGTCACGCAGATTTTCCCTAAATTCAGATGTTTTTCTGTCTGCTTTCCCCTCTCCTGGTCAATTCCTGGCCAACCCCCTGAGCCTTTCCTCTGCCCTGGTGCCCAGCTCCTGCTGATGGAGACCGAGCTCCTGGTGGCGAGCCAGTACCTGCGGGCACTCATGCAGAAGAAGATGGTGTGCAAGAGCAAGGAGGAGCGCGAGCAGTTCTGCGATCGCCTGCTGCAGGATGCCACGCAGCTCCGGGAGCTCTTCTGCAGCCTGGTGAGGGGTGCCCGAACATGGTGGGGGGCTGAGGTTGGGCTGCCAGAGAAGGGGCACTGCACAAGGCCTGGGGTAGCCCCATAGTGAGGTCAGTGCAAGGAGCTATGAGCTGTTCCTCCAGCCCACGGCGGATGGAGAGCTGCATCAGCCCGCTTGAGGGGGGCAGTTGTGAGGCCAAGATGGGAGAAAGCAGCTGGAAGCTCAACCACGTCTCGTTCCACTCCTCAGGGCCTGGACAGGAGCCAGCAGAGCCTCGAGGCCGTGTTCGCCCTGCGGGAGCTGATCTGCCTCAAAGACCCAGGGCTGCTCAGCCTGGAGGTGCTGGGTTTCATCACCAAGTACCCTGATGTCAGGTAGGGAGCCCAGCTCTGCTCACCTGTGAGATGGGGGTGGGCATGAAGGCTGTGGGGAGCCAGGCTTGGGCTGGAGAGCGTGTGGAAACCGGGGTGTTTTCTCCCTCCTTCCTGAGGTTTCCTTTTGCCATGACCCAGATTTGAGGGGATGACAAAGATGTAAAGGAAACAACAGTACAGCTGTGGTGTTCACCCATGTATTTAGTCGTCAGAAGGGTGCGAAACTGTGAACTGCCAAATCAGAAATGTCAGAATCGACCAAAACCCATGAAAACCCAGGATGAAAATGCTGAAAGTTTTGTGGGGTTACTTTCAAGCCAACTATAAAATTCAGCTGGTTTGAAGCGCCAGCCCTCCCCAGCCTCAGCTCAGCTTCTCCGGACCATGGGAGGGTTGGGGGACACGAGCAGGGCTGCAGGGGATGGTGCTGTGAGCCAGCTGCTCCCAGCTCACCTCCTGCTCTCTGCCCAGTGATGAGCACATCTCTACCTTGCTGGACCTCCGTGGCGATGTCTCCAAGGACGTGAGACACATAGTGCTGGAAATGATGGCTCAGAACCCCCAGCCTCTGCCCGAGGGCTACCGGCCCATCTTCAGCACCATCCTGGTCCCTGCACCCGAGCTGCCCTTCTGCCTGCGCAAGGCCAGATGTGCCTGAGACATCCTGCTGCCTGCGACAGCCCTGCTCCCCGCTGCCCCACCAACCTGTGGACCCAGCAGGACAGCTCTGAGGCTGTGTGTGGGGAGAATGGAGATGGCAGCTGGCATCCCCACAGCTCTCCCTGTGTTGGGACAGTCTGGATACACGCCGTCCTGCTCTGAGCTTGCCTCACTGAGCTGTTAACCCTCCAAGCAGATCCAGGAGACCTGGGTCAAGAGAAAGTCAAGGCTGCTCATGTCTAACTTACTGCCTGGAGGAGAAAGAGGAGCAGCAGAGCAAGGGGCTGGGGGCTACAGCTGGAGTGAGGCTGTCTCTGTGGGGCTGCAGCCATTCCCTGAGCAGCCAGACAGCCAGTGTGCCTGTGCGTTGGTTCTTTTCTCACCACGGCTCCAAATCTGGAGCGTTGCTAGACCCAGGCTTGCATGGGAGAGTTTCCTCTCCCATTCCACCAGCCTCAGCCAGCTCACCGTGGGTCATGGTCTGAGAGGAGAAGGAGGACATGAAGCTCTTGTCTCCCTGGGTAGTGCCACCAACTCTCTTGCTGCTGGGCACGAAGGGACAGCTCTGAGTGGTAGTGACCTGCCCAACTCCTGGCCCAAGCTCTCTTGTCAACATTCACAATGGCATCGAAGTCCAAGATTTCAATGCTTGGGAGAATGTGAGTCCCAGTTTCCTCCATGATGGGCAGCATCGACCTGGGCACAGGCATCCTCTGCTGCTCTCCATCCCTTGGTCCTCTTCTCCCCAAGTGCCAGGGGAAGGTGGGCAGGAAAGCACGTCCTTCTGCTCTGCTTCCTTGGAGCCACACAGCTCTCACTAGCCACCTCCTCCTCCTGCCAGCCCTATGGGTGCTTTGGGTGGCAGGAGGGCTGAATACTATGCTCTGCCTCTCTTTCTGCCTTATGGTGAGCCTGATCCTCCTGTCTTTGTGTGCCACCAATGCCAGAAATAAAGACCTGAGCTCTGCAATCACTCCAGTGTCCAGGCTGTACCTCGGGGGAGCAGGATGTGGGGAGCACAGATCTGAGAACACGTCCCTGTGCTCGGTGTTATTCCGGGGACAGCTCCTGACACTCAAGTGAGCATCACCCAGGGGTGTGGGTGACACACAGACGCCGCTTTCTCCCTGTGCCCGGGATGGTGATGGTGGATTTGGGGGAATCAGGCTACTCCATAGCACGCATCCCTGGGGACAGAGGGATCAGGTGTCTGCAAGAGGAGCTCGGAGGTGGTGGGGTCAGGCAGAAGTCCACTGTCCTCCTTGGGGCTCGCTGCCTGCTTTCCATGGCTCATGACTGCTTGGGAAGGCTTCTGCCTGCCCCACCTGGCCCTGGGATGTGCTCACCTGCACAGGGGTGTGCTCAAGGATGCCCCTGGGCTCTGGGAACATCCAGCTGGGACACGCACGTTGCCAGGCCGCTGCATTGCAGCTGCCTGTGGAAAGAACAACTCTCACACTGGCCTGGAGGGACACAGCCAACTCCCACAGCCCAGACACTGACACCCACCCCAGCCCTGCCCGTGTCCCTGTCCCACCAAAGCTCAGCTATGGAGGACCCATGCAACTCCTTTCAGCAGCAGCCCAAGCACCACAGGTGCTTTCTGCCAGCACGGTTCTGCAGCCACTGGCACCACTGAGGGAAGGGTGGGTGCTAGGCTTGGCATGGCACTGCTGCCCACAGCTGGGACAGGACCTTGTCCAGCCTGGCCACGAGCCACACAGCTCCCGGCTGCTATAAAGCCAGCAGCCCTGGGGCACGGCCACATCTTCCCAGGATGGCATTCCTGTGGGTGCTCACCTGCCTGGCCCTGGCCAGCACCGTCTCAGGTAAGCACAGCCACACGCCCTGAGAGGTTTGCGTCCCTCTGCTCTGGGCGGTGCGGGCAGGTCCTTAGGGTGCAGGAGGCCCAGGGATGGTAGCACAGAGCAGGAGTGCGAGCAGCCTGCAGGCACGAGCCCTGAGCCCCTCCTGTGCCCCCACATAGGCTGTGGGGTGCCCCTCATCAGCCCCTCGGTGCAGTACAGCGAGAGGATCATCAATGGGCAGAACGCGGTGTCCGGCTCCTGGCCCTGGCAGGTGTCCCTGCAGGTACGTCCCTGTCCTGCTCCTGTGGATGGGCTGCCATGTGGGTACCCCCTGCCCACCCCCAGCTCCTCCTCTCCCTTTCCCCCCAGACCCGCTCGGGATCCCACTTCTGCGGCGGTTCTCTGATCAATGAGTACTGGGTGGTCACAGCCGCCCACTGCGAGTTCAGGTGAGGAGCGATGCCGTCCGCACCCCGCGTTACATGGGGGACACCGGATGGATACGGGGTCAAGGCACACTGGGCACAGCCCCAAAACGCAGCACCGAGCAGCCCACCACCCCCTCCCAGTGGCAGGACCCCCAATTCCTCTCTCTTGCAGCCCATATAACCATGTCGTCGTCCTTGGGGAATACAACCTCAACTCCGCGACTGAATCTGTCCAAGTGAAGACCGTGTCAAAGGTGAGCGGGGCGGCCACAGTGCTGGGAGGGCACTGCAGCTCTGCCCCACAGCCGGGACGAAGCCCTTGTGCCCTCGGCAGGCTGTCACACACCCGAGCTGGAACGCCTACACCCTCAACAACGACATCACGCTGCTGAAGCTCTCCTCGCCCGCCCAGCTCAACTCCCGCGTGTCCCCCGTCTGCCTGGCCTCCGCCAACCTGGTTCTGTCCAGCAACACGCAGTGCGTCACCACAGGCTGGGGACGCACCCACACCACCTGTAGGTGACCCCACGGCGCTGGGGGGGTGGCTGCATCCACTGACGTGCACGCAGGGATGCGTGTGATGGTTGAGTAACGCTGCTTTTTTCTCCCCCTCCCCAAGCCAACGCGCTGGCATCACGTCTGCAGCAGGTCACCCTGCCCCTGATCTCCCAGAGTCAGTGCCAGCAGTACTGGGGCAGCAAAATCACCAGCTCCATGCTGTGCGCCGGGGGGGCCGGTGCCTCCTCCTGCCAGGTGAGGAGCAGAGTGACAAATGCCTGCAACGAGGAGGATGCGTGGGGCACTGCACTTGGGGACTACGAGCTCAAGCACCCCCAGGGTGGCAGGGACCTGTCTGGAGCAAGGTCCCAGGATCCGGGTGCTGGTGGGGAGGGGGGCACCCCTAAAAGAGCTCTCGTCCCCGCAGGGCGACTCCGGGGGTCCCCTGGTGTACAACAGTGGGAACTCCTGGACCCTGATTGGCATTGTCTCATGGGGAAGCAGCAACTGCAACGTCAACACGCCCGCTGTCTACACCCGTGTCAGCCACTTCCGAAACTGGATCGACCAAATCGTCGCCCAGGGGTAGAGCTGTGGGATCGCTCCGGCAGCGCCAGCACAGGGCTGAGCGCAACGAGTGCCTCACCTGGAGGCAGAGTAATAAAGCATGTGCTTGTGGGCAGACCTGCTGCGTTCCTCTCGTGGTGCTGCATGCTCAGGAGGTGTGCGTGGTTTGTTAAAGCAGGAATTGCTTGGGTTTTAAAGCAGGAATGAGGACTACTAGAGGCATCCCAAGTGATGTCAGAGTCCTGTGTGGTGTGGGAGCAAAGGGCTCCTGGCAGCCCCAAATAGAGCTGGTCATGGGGATGTGGTGGAGAGGAGCAGGACCATGGTGTCCCAGTGCTGGCTGCAAAGGCCCAGGGCAGGAGGGCAACAGGGCCCACTGTAACAGCTGGGTTGTGCCTTCACCCAGCCGTACCCGAAGCAAAACCTGCCATGTGGAACAAGCATGCACATTTCTGGCTTTAGCTAGCTTCCACGTGGCTCTAAAGGCAGTTAGGGATGCAGGAATGGGGTGTGTGGGCAGTGTGGTTCTTTGCTGAGTGCTCAGCTCACCTTCAGCCCTGCTGCTGCCCTCGCCCTTCCAGCAGGACGTGGTTCACAAGGAGCACGTGATCCTCACTCTATTACGGGTTTTCCTATTGGCCCTAAAAAGTGAGAAAGTGGAGAAGTGATGAGCTGTGAGCAAAGCAGAGCATTTCTCCTGCCCTGCTCACCACCTCGCAGGCAGCTAACAACGAAAGAAGGGCCCGAAAGCCTCCGAGCTGTGATTTCCAAGAGGGAGTGCCCACAGCCCCAGAGCAGCAGCCACGAGCCAGAAGGAACGACACGGAACGGTGGGGTACACAGGATACACTGCCGTGTTTAACAGACCGAGTACACAAAATAAATAGCTCTGTACACTCTAATCACAACGTTACAGACTAATTACAACGTTTCAGACCCCATTCTATGAGCCAGTCCATAAAGACGGGGCCCGAAGGCAAGGCACAGAGCGGGGTGTTTCTTTAGGAGCCAACAGGACACGAGCGCTGCGCTTCCAGCCCAGCGCAGGAAATACAGTGACTGAAAATAACAGGTCCCACGGCTTCCCCAGGAGGTGTCTTTCCGCAGTGAAAGGCAACGGGAAGGCTCCCAGCATCTGCTAGGTGCTCGTTTCTGGTTTTGGGCCAGGATTTGTTCCACATTCAAGAGACGCAGTGCAACATCTGGGCAGCAGCAGTGAGTGGCTCGGCCGTCACACGCATGGGATGTACAGTGTTAGAGAAGGGGGGACAGCAGGAGGAGGACACGGGGTCACCGTGGCAGGGGAGGGGGCAGCTCTCTGCACCATGGGGACACCAAGGGGGGGGAAGGTACCACGCTCCATTATGACGCGGCCACGAGGCATCCCTGCTGCTTCACATTTTGTGGCAAATTCACCGCTCGGAGATGCTCACCTAGCACCCGAGGGCTGTGTTTCTGAATCCAGGATGGAAGAGGAGAAGCACCAAAAAGCTCCTGAGAGCAGTGTGGGCAGCTTGGGGCCGGGTGTCTGAGAGGTGAAGGCACGGCACGCTGTTTGCTGGGATGAAGAAGGCTGAGAAGTAGCTGCCCAAACCCATGGGCCAACCTGGATTTCTCACTTTGGGAATCCTCCAGTGCCATCTCCAAAGAGTCAGCCTCTGTTTTACTCTGCCCGTGGAGATGGGCAGGAGAAATGACACAACCCAAGGTGCCCACGCACCAGGGACCTCAATGGGAGCACTCTCCCTCCTGCAAGGCACTATGTGTTGGCTTCTACATCACCCCACGACTCACCACAGCTCACAGGGAGCTCTACCCAGAGAGGCTGTCCCACAGCAGAGCTGACCACAACTCATGCTCCCCAAGCTACGGCTCTGCTGAGAAACAGAGCAGAGAAAGCAAATTTAAATTACCAGAGCAGAAAATATCTGAACTAAAGGAAGGACTAAATATCAGGTTGGGTATTAGGAACAAATTCTGCTCAGAAAGAGCGGTGAGGGACTGGCACAGCTGCCCAGGGAGGTGGGGGTGTCACCACTCCTGGAGGTGTCCCAGAGCCGTGGGGATGTGGCACCGAGGGACGTGGGCAGTGGGCACGGTGGGGTTGGACTTTTGGAATCAGCGAGGTTTTTTCCAACCTTAATGCTTCTATGAGTCTACGAAAATATCCCAATTCCAAAGCAGCTGAGAGTTTGAGGCTCTCTCACTGTCCAAACAAACAGGTAAGGCAGGCCCTGTGCTGCAGGTTTCACGTCACCACGCAGGCCAGCAGGGCAGAGCCCTTCCTACGGGTGGGAGCAGCTGGATGCTGCTGCAATCTCAGTGCTAAGCAGCACAGTTTGCTTCTGGACTGAAGGAGCGAGGGGATCTGCTAGCCCTGGGCTGACCTGTTAAGTTTACAGAAGCCTGAGAGTAAGAAGTAAATCACAGCTGGACAAGCAAATGCTTTTTAGCAGAATATGCAGGAAGATGCATCATACGCTCAGAAATCTGTAAGCGAAGCTCAACAGTCTGTAGACTACTTAATGTTTACTCTGGAAGACCTTTTCACATTCACTTCCCCCCCACAACACCAAGGAATCAGCCAGCAGCATTCTCCCCAAGAGAGCAAGGGAAGCTTCCAGGGTAGAACGATGGGATTGCTTTACACAGTAGTGCTAAGTTCCAAAAGACAAATGTACGACGTTTCCCTGACTCTGTGCAACTTCATGCGGACGAGGACACAGTGCAGCTTGCCACTAGGTGTCCTTCCAGCTTCGTTTTCCCCCTAATAAGCAAGCAGAGAAAACAAAAGCCCCACTGCTGAGATTGGCACCCTACGACGACACAGCAATGGATTTGCCACCCGTGCTCTCCTGGCTAATGCAGTGCTAGGGGAAGCCTTGCAAGAAGACCACAAGTCAAAGGCAGAACCACCAAACGAAGAGCTGAAAAAGGAAATGGGGAAAAAACAAAACGAAAACAAAACAATAAAGCATCAGAGATTTTAACATCTAACATCCCCAGGCAAAGGCACTTCTGAAAAGGGGAAAGTCCTGAGACGTGAGATCAACGGAGAGCTGAGATGCCCTTGCAGAATACAGATGAAGATGAGCAAGATCATTCACAGTGAAAGCTTCTCAAAGGACAGGCTGAAGTGAAGGCACCTGAGCTGGTGGCACGTTGCCTGTCCCCTGGCTGGAAACGTGCCACAGCTGCAAGGCTGAAAGCACTGAGGAATTGTTCTTAAGCCACAGATTGGAGGATCCTTGCTGTGCCGTGTGAAGGAGAAGCAAGCCTGGTCAGGTCAGAGCTCAACCTCCTGCCCTCCTCTCACATCCACACAAAGCAAGCAAGGACAGGGTAGGTACAAACCTGCACATCTGGGCAGGACAATGGTCCAGTGGTTCAAGGAAAGGCTCTCAGATTCTAGGGGTCTTGGCTCAGTCCATCAGTTTGACTTCCTTGCATAGGTAGAAGATCTGCTTTAAGATAATCTGGAGAGGGCTATAAAAGCATCGAAGAGGACACAAAGTACACAGTGCCCCGCTGTGGTGCTCCAAACACACAGAAGAATCCTTCAAGTAATGGCTCGTAACCAGAAACCCTCTGAGAAAGCATCAGGCCATCTCTTCATGTAAGGGGACGAGCACTTTTCCAGCTAATACCTGCCTTGAAGTACTTGCTGCTTGTGAAGAGCTGTTTGCAGGGATACAAGGAGCACCGAGCTGCTAATGAAGCAGAACGTGGCAAGCTGCCTGTTTTCTCAGAAATGGTGTCTGGTTTGTCATTCCTGGTAATGAACCAGGAAAGACTACAGCAAAAGCTAAAAGAAGCCGAAGAAACCTTTTCTGTAGCCCACAAAGCTGAAGTGAAAGCAGCTAGTAGTTCTGCAGCAGCAGTTCATGCTGATGGAAGAAAGCCTGCACGAGATGTGGCAGGATGGGCACCCAGGACAGAGCAGCCTGCGAGGGATCCAGAGCTTCTAATGCAACGTGCAAACCCATGGGAAGGATTTGGAATTCACTCCTACTGCAAGGCCGTGCAAGACCATGGTCCTCAGGTATCCTCTGTCATATGTGTGAAGTGGTTAGGCTCCTAGAACTGGGGTGTAAAGCACACCCCTAAAAATCTCCTTTTTTCAGCTCAACAGAACTGAAAGCCCACGTTTTCCTGGTGGATTTAAGCTGTATCCAACACCTCGGTGGTTTCTGTGCAACATCTCTGACTGCTGTCATTCCAGGTCTGGATTCTCCTGGCCAAGCCCCTACCCTACTGCTATGGAGCCACTTGTGGCCCCTTCACCAGCTCCCACCACCCCTCCCATGCCCTGGGAAACTGATGGCAACACCAGGGGACAGGGAACACCCCAGAGCAATCGAAGCTTTGGGGTGCTGAAACGCAGTCAGTAACAGCAAGCCATGTCACAGCAACAAGAACAAACCCTGCACAGTAGGCACTGGTCCTACTACAAACAGGGGAATCCCTACAAACCGCCTTCATCTCTGTGGAGCACAAAGCTCCTGCAGGACGATGCTTCTCTCCCTGCCCAACACCGGGGAGCACCCACGCAGTCAGGACGAAAGGGATGGGACTCCAGCTCCGAGGTGGCAGCATTTCAATGCAGTTGCCAATCTGCAAGGTGTGAGCAAACCCTTGATGTCAGCACGCTGATGGCAGCCCTGTGGGGATCCTCACAGCTTCACAGCCACCGCACACACAGCTGCAGTCTGGCATCTCCGCGCGGTGCTGCACTGGGAGGAGGAGCAGGCAGGCAACACACCGGTGAGTCAGTGCTGTTTGCTTCTAACTGCATGTGACTCACACCAGCTTCACTGCAAGGCACCACGGAGTGTAACTAAACCAGCTCACAGTGTGTGTATATATATGTTTTTTTCTAAATATATACACACACCCACACGTGTGTACGTGCATACATGCGCACACACAGAGTGATTTTGTTTCCATATGCAAGTGGAATTAATAAATAACTATGAACAACCAGGCTCCTGGGCTACAGAAAGAGCTCTTCTCCTCACTTGCAGCTCCTTAATTTGGGTGTTACTCGAGGCTTCGAGCCAACAAGAGCTGCTCCATTTCCTGCGTGACACCCTGCGGCACAGCTGGCCCAGAAGTGCCACCACAAGGTTCCTTTTCCTCCACACCTGGGGGGGGAGGGGGGAAACACCTGAAGGAAGGGAGGGAGGAACCTGCAGCAAAGGGTGCCGCACACTGCAGAGAAGACATCTGGAAAGACTTCGGGCAGGTCCCAGCCCAGTGCTCAGCCAGTGTACTGCTGCTGGTAGCGCAGGTTGAGCTCTCGCAGCTCCCGTTCCCGGACCCGCCGCGACTTGTTGGATTTGGTGGAGCGGCTGGAGCGCGTGGACTGCGCCGACTTGGTGCTCTGGCAGCGGGAGGAGGCTCTCTTGAGGAGGTTCTGGGAGATGGAGCGGTGCAGGTTCTTCATGGAGGAGGAGGCCGCCATGCTGACCACCCAGGGGTGCTTCAGGGCCTGAAGGGCCGTCATCCTGTCACTGGGGTCCACCGTGAGCAGGCGATCGATGAAATCCTTGGCCAGGTTGGACACGCTGGGCCAGGGCTGAAAGATAAAAGAAGGAATTAGAACCAAACGTCCCAGCTCAGCCCTGCTGATTCATTCAGTCACTCCTCCCGGCCCTAAAAGGTGCTGCGGGGCATCCTGCCTCTTCCTCTCTCATCCTCAAATCTTTGTATCCGGCCAAGGAGAATAAGAGGTAACTAGTTTGAGAACCTGCAAGGGGGAGAGAGAATCCATCAGCCCAACAGAGATGAGGCTGCCTCAGCTCCACACCTCAGGGAGCTCAGGGAAGTCAACATGGATGCTCTAGGGGTTTCACTGAGTTTCTTATAAATAAAACATCTTGCACGTACTTCCCTTCACAAAGATGCCAAGAGAAAGAGCTGTTATTTCTTTACTGGGAGACTTTATTTTGAGAGTTGCCCTTTCATTCCAGCCCTCCTTCGGAAAGAGGATCCCTCTCACGTTGGAACCAGATCACCTTTAAGGTCCCTTCTAAGCTCAGCGACTCTATGATTCTAACTTGGGTTCCCACCTGCTTTGTCCTGCTGCAGCCCATCCTGTTTGAACGTGAGCCATCCTGCTCAGACGGATTGTGACACGCTGCCAGAGCACTGGTTCTCCTGTCCCTTTGAATCTCACAAGCAAGTGCTGACCTTTGCATCAGTTCCAAAAACAAGGGCAGGGAGATTTTTTTGCGATGGTTCTTGGTCTCAGTGGTCAATCCTAAAACGGCCTCAATGGGAGGAAGTCCATGAAGTGTTCAAAATCCACCAGGGGTTGTTAGATAAAGGATTTTTGTGAACGCATCACAACAAAACAGGAACAAATCCTGCTTTTAAAGAAACAAAGCCTAGCCAGAAAGTAATTGATTACGCCTATAACCCCTTAATACACAAAGTAGAGCCATAAAGACTTAGGAACGCTGATAACAAAGCCTTCAAGTGCATGGAGACCCCTTCCAAGTGGCTTTAACAACAGCTGAACAGCTTAAGGCAATGAAGTAAAGACTCTGGCACAAGAGATGAGGTCATACACCACCACACACGTGTAGCCAAGTGAGACCAGCACGTGTGTTAGAAAAGCAGGCTGCTGCTCCACGCCTTCCATTCTTCTTTTGGTGTGGAAGAAAAGAACGTGGCTATTCTACAACAGGATTCTATCTTTTCAAATTCAGCACCTACCAACTGGAGAGTCAGATACAATGCCCTTTTCTTCTTACAGAAGGTCCAAAAAAGAGGCATCTCCTGATATTTCTTTTTTGAGGTTTGCCACTCACCAAAAGCAATTTTCCCTTTTAAGAGGCTGAAAGGCACCTGCAAGACAGCTAATCCACAGGAGGACTTGACAATGAAAGGGCAGGATGCTCTCAGAGCTGCTCTGCTCTGCCTGCCTACAGCCAGCACCGGGCTGACACTCAGGACGTGCTGCTTGGACATCGGGGTACAGAAAGTCTGTACTTCACATTTATACAGCACTTCACGCTGCATTTTACAAGGGATGGCTGAAGCAGCCTGCTTCCTTACCTTAGCTCACTTGTTCCAAAGGGACACACGAGCACTGCCACTAACTATACGAGGAAAGACAGAAAAAGGCACAAAATGGGACACAAAGGAAATATTGGTGCACAAACAAATTCTCAGTGTCCTTGAGCATAGAGATGATGGGAACTGAAAGTCCTTCTACCATTACACCCCTCGTGGTCTGGAGGGAGGCACAGCACTCTCACACAGATCAGACACCACTTCTGTGTTTTGGAGCCACGGACAAATGGCACTCGTGCCCGTATTTCAAGAACTAAGTAAGTTAATAAAAAGGTCTTAAAGCTCAGGCTGCCTGCTATTTTCAGCTATAATTAGTTGGCCATTGCCTACCACTGAATAACTCCTTTCTTGCCATTTATTATCAAGATGCATTTCATCAGCTGAGTAAAGAAAAAAAAAGAAACAGACGCTTCTTGCCTAACAGAATACAGTCTTTGATCAGAGACTCATTATGGTGTTTGGTGATAAAGAGGATACATGAAATGGCAAAAAGCCTTTTCAAACGTGGGGGAGAAAAAGCACAATGAAGGCTGCAGCTGAGCACGCTGGTTCATTTTACAGAGCCACGGACATTCTGAAGTGGGCAGCCCTTGTGCTGCTTGCAACGAGAGAACCAAAAAGCTAAACCTGACTCTGACGTGCAGAGATATCAATCACATACCAAGCCTGAAGCCTTCCCACCATACTTTAGCACCAGGTGCTTCTTTTGTTCAATAAATAGCAAAGGGAATCATCTTTTTTAGTCTTGGTTACCATCCGCACTATAGTTAGCAGCAAGTGAGATGAGTGTGGTAGCTTGAAACAGCTCCTGCCCCACTCCAATGGAAAAAACAAATGCAGGATTTGTATGGCTCCAACCTTGTTGTTTTTCACTTCTTCATGTCTGTCTGCAATCTTTTACCCTTCTGAACACCACCTGTATCACAGAGATGCAGACACTCCAGGATCTCCATCCTCTCTTTCCTACTTTGATCCAAAGAGACACAAAAAGATGAACAGAAATCAATAAATACTTCAGGGCTGACGTGCAAGAACACTTTTCTCAGAGCTATGTTTCCAGGAAAAGCATGTAAGAAAAGGCCATTAGAGGTGTGGGTGCCCCATCCCTGCAGGTGCCCGGGGTCCAATGGCAAACTTGACGATTTAAAATGTGAAGAAACTCACAAAGAATGTATCAGCCTGCCTGAACACCCAGAAATCACACTGCAACAACCAGCCTACGCATGCACCAGTCCAGCTAAATGAAGCCTAAGGAGGAACAAGCTCCAAGCAGAAGCAAATTGGATTTCTCATTATTCCAATTATTCCAGCTTCACCGTAAATGTTGAATATGGAGTACTTGCAATTAGCTTTTTCTCCTGGTCAGCAAACACAAATCAGTTTATTGATCTGTTTATGCAAGCAGAAGTTTCATTTGCTGCACCACACACGTCCTTGCTTTTACTTCACTGAAGCTTTTTGTTTAAAAATAGGGAGGGCTACATTCTATGGAAGCACCAAGTGGAACAAACTGTGCAGTTTTCAAGCCCATTCCCTGGGGAAATGTACCCACTTTCCAGAAACCTCGTGCCACTCTGTGGTGCTCTCCCTTCTGTTCAAAGGCACGACCCACACCGCGGGGCTTCTGAGATCAGACCCATGGCTCACTTCTATCTGGATTTTCCTTTTAGACAACCGAGAGCAAGAGGTAAGAGGCCTCTCAGGAAGATGGGGAGGAATCACAGCAGTGTTTGAGCTGGAAAGAACCCTTGAAGGCCATCTAGTCCAACTCCTCTACAATCAACAGGGACACCTACAGGTCTCCAGGGCACCCATCATCTCTCTGGACAACCTGTGTCAGTGCTTCACAACCCCACTACCCTAAAAACACCCTTAATATCCAATCTCAATCCCCTGTTCTAGTTTGAAGCCTTTTCCCCTCATCCCATCACAACAGACCACACTGAAGTGTCTTTCCCCTTCTTTCTTACAGCCCCTAAAGGTACTGAAAGGAGAAAGATGGGCTGCAAACACATGTATGGGCACTGTACACCAAAAAACTACACAGTTCCAGGTGATCTGCCTGAGCCGGAACTCCCAGAGCTGATGCCTATCCCTCTTTGGCAGGCTGAGAGCTCCCCTCACAGGAGCTCCTTCACATTTTCCCTAGAGAAACAAAGCAGCAGAAAGATCTTCTGCTCAGTCCTGCGAAAACAGCACAAAAACAAGCTGTCTCGCTTCCAAGCTTTGCCTTTAGACTTGGAATTATATGCTGAAGGAAGAGATGCACATCCAATTTCCTGACTCCAAAATGAGCTGCGTGGTGCTGTCAGCAAAAGCAATGTGAGCTCTCCAGACAACATTACAGGGAAGGAGAGAGGCACAGATCTGCTTGGGCCCTGGATCTCCACTGCCAGCTGGTTCTGACAAAAAGCTGAAGCACAAAGCACGTTACCACAGCTTCAAAAGGTTGCTCTAGTTCAGTCAGAAGTGCTGCATGCCAGCCTCACTGATTCATAGGAAGAGTCTGATCAAGTGCTGGAGTACCCTCAAAGCACCAGGGAGACAGAGGAGCCCTCCAGCTCCACCTAAAGAAAACAGATGGCTATTTAAAGTTTTACAAGACGCAGAAGATTTTACCAGGAGTGAGGCTGCCCCAGCAGAGAGTATCATAGAATGGTTTGGGTTGGAAGGGACCTTAAAAGCCATCAGCTCCCACTCCCTGCCAGAAGCAGAGACACCCACAGCTCCATCAGGTGCTCAGAGCTCCCCACCCAGCCTGACCTTGGCTGTCTGCAGGGGCAAAATGAGACCTCTCTGCAGGAGATGTGAGGATGCACTGCACACTGATACTGGAACGATCCGTGAGCCTCAGCAGTGTGTGACCCCTGGTTTAGAAACCCATCATGCTAAGGAAAACCCTCAGCAAGACAGCAGAGGGGGGACAAAATGCCCACTCACACAAACAGAATAAGTAATTCTGTAGAAGAGGTAGAGGCTGTCAACCAACCAAGCAGCTGGCAGTGCGCTTCACCACCAGGCATCTTCACAGCTCAGTCCTGTTCTGATGCTGCAGCATCCACCACACCAGTGCGGATGTTTGTGCAAAGTGAGCCAGAGCTGGGAGCTCCCACCACTGTTTTGCTGAGCTTTTCTGCCACTTATCCTTGCTATGACTCACAGGTGGGCTATGGAGGCACCCAACATCAGCCCAAGTGAGCAAGTGGCACAACGAGCAGCACTTCAAACAGACACGAAACCACCAGAGCCTTATTTACAGCTCTGATGAAGGGGGAAGAACTCCTGCTGTGGAGATCTGCAGCTTTTGCCCCTCGGGGATGACAGCTGTTGCTTTCAAGATGCAGTGACATTTACGACAAAAGCATCTTTTAAGCTCCTAAGCTGCATAAAACATGGGGTGCAGCTCTGATCCGCAGCTTCCACGCTGCTCGATAATAAACCCAGGGGAAAAACAGCCTCGTACACTATGCCTTACAGAGCTCTCAAGCGTGCTCTATTTTATTCAACTCAGGCTGCATGAGGAGGAGGGAAAGCAGGAGAGTCACTTAGGCTAGGTGAATGCACACAGAGCTGGGCCTCTGTGGTTAGATCACATTGTGTCCTTAGTCCTCTGGCTTCATTTCTTTGCTTATTTTGGAGCTGTTTTGTGTCATTTAGGAAGTACCTGGCAAAAGAGAGATGCGGAACTGCTGGAGCAGGTCCAGAGAAGGGTGACGAAGATGCTCGAAGACCTCTCCTATGAAGAAAGGCTGAAGGATGTGGGCTTGTTCACCCTGGAAAACAGAATGCTCCAGAGAGAGCTCACTGCAGCCTTCCTGTGCTCAAGGGGGTTTATAAAGAGATGCAGAGCAACTTCTCACAGAGTTCAATAGCAACAGGACAAGGAGTGATGGCTTTAAACTAAGAGTGTCAATTCAGTTTAGATACCAGGAAGGAATTCTTCACAATGAAGGCAGTGAGGCCGTGGCACAGCTGCACAGAGAGCTGTGGGTGCCCCATCCCTGGAGGTGTTTAAGGTCATGGATGGGCCTGAGCTGGTGGGGGAGGGGGCAACTGTGCCATGGGTTTGCATTTTGATAATCCTCCAGGTCCCCCCCAGCCCAAGCCATTCTGTGATACTATGACTTCATAAACTGGAAACGTCAACTCTGAAAATCATCTCTGAAGTGCCATGCAATGAAGGATCCTGGCCAGCACTGAGGCTTCAGCACTGAAAAGACTGCCCAGCCCAAGGCAATGCCCAGCCCAGAGAGAGTTGCAAGGATGTGCTCAGACCCAAGCAGTTCCAGAGGGCTGGAACAGCAAGTTTCTGATTAAAAGATGCCAGCACATCACATCTCTGAGCTAACGGCTGCACGCACGACAGATCCCCAAGTACTCTGCATTAATTTGTTGATATGGGGAAGAGGAATAAAGGAAGGATGAAAGAGGGAAAAACGACGACCCTTTAATAATCCACAGCATTATAAGTATGCGTGGCCATCTGGTGCCGTGAACTTCTGTAACCCAGCTTTCCAAATGGAAGCAGACGAGCTACAGTCACACAGCAGAATCACTGCAGACACAAAACCAGCAAAGCCAGGGGTGGCTCCTCCAACTGCAACGTGGTCATGCTGCCTAGGGAAGTATCTGGCATGCTAAAAGTGGGCTGATAGCCATTGGTTTGGCTGACAATGGGTCCACGAGCTAATCACTCACTCTGGTTGGTGTGCACGGCAGGCTGGGGAGGTTAAAGGGATGTACACTGCTACTCAGAAGTAGTTGCATCATTTGGATGTGCTGCCTGGCTCTGTTATCCTTGTAATGAGGGGCACAGGAAGAAGCTACACCTTGGAAAACCCATATGAGGAAAGAGCAAGGGAAAAAAAAGAGATGACTGGAAGGGTGGTGCAGCCCTGGAAAGGTGAGTGGGGAGGTGGGGATCTCCTGCCCTGAAGCTTTTCAAGCCTCAAAAGAAGACATTCTCAGCCAACCCACCTCAGGCTGTGTCACACCTCCAGAGGTCTCTCATGTTCCTGTGAACAGCCAGGAGCTGGACTCGATTATCCTTACAGATCCCTTCCAACTTGGGATATTCTGTGATTACCAAGGTTTGTGCAATTCCAACGCCTTTGTGTCCCTGTACATGCTTCTCCTCCCTGTACCAGCAACCTCACACAGCACAGCCCAGGCTCCATCCTGCAAGCTTTGTGGGATCAGGCTGAAATTCAACATAAACCTTAAGGAATCAGTTATAGGAAAGAGAAAGAATGATGGCACAGTTGCATAAAAGCAAGGCTGCACAATGGATGCCCGTGGACCATCCACTCCATACCACCATCCCCACAGGACCCACAGCTGATGCATCACCCCTGACAGATGACAGCCTGACTTGTTCTACAAGACAGCTTCAGCAATCTCCTTGTAATGGTTCAGGGTGGGTTTTGTTGGTTTTTTTTTTTGTACATATCTATTTTTTTAATGCACAGGAGATGCTAGTGAAGCATTTGAAAACGTCCAGCATAAATCTTTCTAGAAGCAGTTTAAGGTTCTTTTTCACCATAATCTGGAAAAGAGATTACTCCTTCTCCTGTCTGAAGCACCCTTGGTGTATTTGCAAACTGCTGTCACGACATCTTCTTTACAATTAGTGATGGTAAAGAAAAAAAGCAATCATTTTTCAACTTTCCAATGACTGTCTTTGTGACACCCAGTTGTCTCTGTTGACCTGTCAACTCTGCCCACTTGGCCTGCAGGCTTGTTTATTTTTGCTTTTCTGTTTTTGGGGTGAGTATAACTGTTTCTAAACATTTGGATCTGCTGTTGAGCTGCTCAAATCTGTTAAGACGATCAGGAACCCAGTACCCTGGGTGGCTGCTACAATACAATGAATGCATCCCCTCCTCCCTTGTTCAGGATAGCTGACAAAGCCCTACGCACCACGGGACCTTTGGGATTGGCCAAGGAAAGGGACACATGCCCAAAGCCAGATAAGATGGCTCCTTGCTTCCCCTCACCTCCACACATGCTCAGTTCAGCATCCCACCTCAATGCAGTCATTGCACTTGTTCACATGCTTTGCCCATATAATCAACACATGCCAAGCACGCTTGCAGTGCAGAGTACTGATTGTCTTGCTTTAAAAACTCAGCAAGTGTTACAGTGCATTTCCAAACCGTGATTTATTTCCTCCACCCTCCCCTGGAAACTACAAAATGCTTTCATGAAACAACTAAAAACAACCCCAATGATCCTTGCCAAGTGCCTTGGCCATCTACTGGAGGCATGGGAACTCTGACCAAGCCTGGAAGCTCCACTCCACGAAGCGATTTTATGTTCTCACCCAAGAGCCTTAGCTTATCAAAACCAGCCTCCCAAGCAAAAAGGGACCTTCAAAATGGCTTTAACAATTCCCCAAGCTTGTGAAGCTTAAAACAAATGAGAAAAAGGCAGAAAGAAGTAAGAAACTACGATTCCAGACCTTTCTATCAGTATATGTTTTAACAATATGGATGAACACCTCTGAGTCATCCTGGCTATAACAAGAAACCTTCCACGTGTCAGAGCTCCACACACTGCCTCAAAATGATCAGGCTGCAGGAATCCCTCAGACAGAAAGGATGACCCAGGAAGCAAGTCTGTGGTTGGACTAGATGATCTTGGTGCCCTTTTCCAATCTGAGTGACTCTATGATAAGAACACCTTTCTCCTCAGCAGAATTTCACCTCGTACTGGGCAGGAAACCACACTCAGTGACTTACTGCTCCAAACACCGGGTGCATGTGATGCTGATGGGAGCTCCCAGCTGATAGGCACACAGCCAGGCACTGCACACCAGCTAGGTGCACACGGCATTGACAGTGGCCATCTCATCTGCATGGTTCCCATCTCACCAAGCAACGCTAATCAGGTGCATTAGCAAAAGCTCAGTTTTCAGGAAAATCCATACAAGCAGCCACTTCAATAACAAACGAATCAGAAAACATGCCTGGGACTTCTGCCTCAGCAGCCTCTGGGCAGCAGGAGGGCAAAGCAGCAGCCAACAAGAATGAAGAAGTGAGAAGCAGAGGAGTCAGCCACAAAGCTCATGCTCCAAAACACCAAAACCTCCCCCAGCTTCTAGATGTGCTGCTGTTGGTGTGAGTCACCTCTTCCTGACCAAAGCTCAGCTCCTTTGCCACTCCAGGTATGAAAGTTACAGCTGCAATCTCATCAGATTTGGGGATTTCAGGGATTAGGTGAAGAGGGGGCCAAGAACAACCAGGAAACATCTTGCCGGCCCTCAGCACCAACATATGATCCCCCAAGCACTTTTTGTTTTCTTTTTTTTTTTTTTTTTCAAATGAAAAAATATCTGAAATCAGGATCTTGGTTTCAGATGGTTGTCCTTCTCCCTCTGCTGGTTCAGTCCTCCTTTGTCCTGCACCAGGGTTAGGAGCACACTGCACCCCTGTACAACTGCAGCCTGGTGCTCAGACAGAGCCAGAAGGACACTGCAGCTTCTCCAGCACGCAGCACATTAGCAGCATCCACCTGAAAAATCCAAGCCATGGTTAATAAGCAAAGGAATTAATCAAAGGAAGAAGGACACAGTGATGAAGGAAACTGCCTGGTCTAGTTTCAGGGCATTGAGTCAAACAGGGGAACGGAGTCAAACAGTTAACAGTTTAAATCCTTTGTTGATAGTTTATATTCTACACAGAGGCAGCTTAATAATCTTTTTCTACCTTACCAATGTTCCTTTATCCCCACATCCCTAATTCTCCACAAATACTGTTTTGCTGGTAACAGGATTTTATGCAGCCGAGAAATCACACAGCAAAGTGCTGGATGACTGCAAGTCCTTCTCCCTGAGATGCAGCTCCTGCCTTCCTCCATCCTCAGCTACACGCCGTGCCACAGCCCCAGATGCAGCCTTCCATCTAAAAACCAAAGCCTTCCAACCCCACCAGCCTGTAGGTGCCATGGGATGGGATGAGGGGTTCACTCTTCTCCCTGCTTACCCTTAAGGTAAGGAGGTCTCTTTCCAGCTAAGAGTTGCAACATAAGCTGAAGCACACCATGTCAAGGCAGCAGGAATGATTCTGATGAGGTCCTTGTGACACACCAGCTGCAGAGGAAACAATCTTTGGAGCCTCAAGAAGCAGCCAAAGCAGAAAGGGAATCCATTTTTAAACGCATACACTGTTTGTCAGCCTGCACAATGCCCTGTTACAGGAGGAGGTGTTGCTTCACCTGCAAATACAGCATCTTCCAATACAGCACGCTGTGGTTTTGCAGGAATGCAGTCGCTGACAGACACTGGGCTGAAGGATTTCCCACGTTTTAACTGAGCTGGTAACATTTCAGAGAGCCTAAGATACCTGCACCTGCTGGGTAAACACTTCAGCTGCCACAGCGTATGCAGCAACACAAACCCACCTCTACCCCCACCCACCCCGCAGGTTCATTAGAAAAAAGAGAGAGGAGATGCTCCAAGGAACACATCTGTGAGCCTGGCCACGGTGCTTTGTGCCTGCTGGGAGAGGCTCACTTTCATCCAGCTCAAGTGCCTCAGCTCTTCAAAGCAGAGCACGGTGTTCTTTTCAACAGAGCCGCCCCGCTGCATCTCACCACCGCTCTCATTGCTCTACACCACGGCCTCACAGCTAGGAAATGCAATAGCACATTCCTCTGGAAATTGATTCCCCCCCCCCCCCCCCCTCGCTCCTTTTTCTAGGCAAAAAAAAGGAAAACCCTCAGATTTATACAAAGAGCAGTTCTTCCTTACGTGGAGGAATATCAGAGCAAAAGAGACTACAACTGTGCCTTGCAAAAGCTTCCCATGGGTCTGGCATGGCTCAGGAGGGCAGAACTATGGCTGTGGTGCCATGGAAGTGCTTTTCATCTTTATCCCTTGCTACCTGTCAGGTAGCAGCTGAGAGAACAAGCACTGTTTGCTAACACACTGCTTCGTTCTTGCTGTTTCTGATGTGCCTTATGGACAATTTGTGTCTTATTCCTTAATTACCCTGACTTAGTTACTGTGACACCACACCGATCGTGCTCACCTCTTACTAAGCGAACTCGGTTATCATGTAATCAGTTCACAGAATCACAGAACTGTAGGGGTTGGAAGGGTCTTTTAGAGAGATCGACGAGTCCAACCCCGCTGCCAAAGCGGCTCCCTAGCCCAGGATGTACAGACAGGAGTCCAGGCAGGGCATCTGTCAGCCTGAATCTATCCACAGACATACCCAGAGAGCTTCCTCAATGCCTGCAGGTGATCACTACAGTGCTTGTTTTCCTAGGAAACTCCCTTCCATGCCATGGACAGACAGACACACAGACCACAGCACGCCCTTCAGCACTGGAGGTTTTGCTACCAAACAAGCAGCCACAGGCTGGGTGAGCACAGGGTGAACGTAGGGTGCAAAGGAGCCTAGATGGAAAGTGAAGGTCACAAGATGCCAAAGTTACATTTCAGCCTAAGTTTGGACAAAAGACAAGGCCTGGAAAAATGGACTTGAAGTGCTATTTGGACATGAAGGTGCACAGTGTGCTCTGCAAAGCTGTGAGAGATATGCAGGTTACTGCCATTCAAACACAACAGGAGGGAGGAAAAAAAATGGAGAGAGCTGAAGGCGAGGAAAAAGGCATTAAGGATGAAAAAGACAAGGGCAGGACAGGGTGGACAGGTGAACTACAAACAGATGTGGGAAACTGCAGATCATCCTGGGCCACATTCTCCCAACCTGCTGTTTTTTTTTCTCTCTGAACAGCAGAGATCCCAGGGCAAACTACTGCTTATCAAGCACACTGAGCTGATACGAGCTGCTGCTCTTCCCATCCAACAAAACACTGCCAAGCACACGTGTGCCACTGCTCCACAGTGGATACATCACCTGCTGCTACAACACAACCACGAGTCCAGTCCTGGGGGCTGACTGCTGTTACTGCAGGGGAAAGGAGAGCCAATCTGACAGATGTGGGTCCACCTGAGGGAACAAACCTTGTCTACTGAAGTCAATACCAAATGTGTTTCCATGGTTCAGTCCAGAATCAATATGCATTACGCTGTACTTCAAACCTCCACAATCCCACATCACGCTGCCAAGTTCTGAACCTTCTGTGAAACATCTGATAAAGCTTCCCAAAGGTAACACAGCATGACAGCAAGAACATGGCTTCCTTCAAGAGCTTTCTCCTCTCCAAAGTATGCATGCCTTTGAGTATCTCTCTTTCAGGTCTAGCAGTTCCCCTAGACTGCCCACCAGCAGACCAAGAAGAGCAAGCATTTACCACCTGCAGAGCACGGTGATTAAGCTAAACATAGCTGGCACTATGACTCATGAGCCATCAGCAGCAGATGGACAGGGAAGACATCAGAAGGCTGCTTTCAGACCTTTCCAAGGAGAAGTATTGCTGTGAACTGGTAGCTTCCATTCATCAGGAGTGCTTAATAAAGGCCAGGAGCTGACACAGTAATGACAGTTTAGGGAATGCAGAGTTTGTTTTTAGCTGTAGCATACAAGAAGCCTCAGAAGCAATTCAATGGTGGACAACTGTCTTGCATCCTTTGGAGGACGAGGGGCCTCGAGACTGCGATCCACTAAAAATCCATTTCTGCAGCTGAAAGAGAAGGTTCTAGAGACTTAGGAAGAAAAGGTGAGAGACAAATGAACACAGTATCTGTAAGAACAGACACTCAGGTGATTTGAGGACAAAAAGCAGAGAGAGTCAGGTGGACCTTCACCAAGATAAACTCAAATCCTTCCGGTTAATGAAAGAAGCATCTTCCACTCGTGATCCCACTGTCCCACTCTTACTCTCTCCTTCTACCCACCGCCATTTCAGGTTGGGTATTAGGAGAAATCTCTTCTAAGAGGCAGTGGCACAGCTGCCCAGGGAGGTGGGGGTGCCACCATCCCTAGACGTGTCCAAGAGCCGTGGGGACGCGGCACTGAGTGATGTGGTGGTAATGTGTTGACAGCTGGGACCTGATGAGCTGAATGACTGTATGAATGTGCCACCAAGCTTTCCCCCAGCACAAGCAGTTGTGGTACCTCCATTTATCCCAGCATGTGGTGTCAGAGAAGGAAACAATAGGTGCAGTTTTAGAAGATGGTGTCTCTGATTCGACCCAGCCCCTCAAGGATGCAATGAAACAAGCAAAATCCTGAACAGGAAAACCAGGTGGCAAGGGGAGCAGCCAAACAGCAGAGCCATCGCACAGGGGAGCCAGGCAAGATGATAAGATGGGCTTTGTGTTCACATTCCAATCCTGGGTGAGTCACCCAACAGAGAAGAGCAGAGTGGCATGATAACACAACTCACACATTGGCCTTTATAGATGCAGAACGTCATGGCAGACTCATTTCTCCTCAGGAAAAAAAATGCTTCTGGAGGAGAAAGGGAAGTGAAGTTCATTCTATCATCTGCAAAATGCACTTCCTATTGCTAGCAAGTCTGCTTTTACACCCATGTACAGAGCAACTCCAGCACTGGGTCATAATTAAAGAGTTCAAGAACATTTCTGTTTAAAAGGGAAAATTTACCCTCTTTACTTTTTACATTTCCAAGCCTTACCAAGGGAGTATCACGCAGTGAGCTCCATCAGCGGGAGCTGGGTAAGCCTCAGGGCTGATTTCTGATTTCAAGCTCAGCTGGCACAACGCTGCCTCCGAGGCACAAGCCAGGGCCACGTCAGACATCAGTACCTGCTCCACTGACGTCAAGTAGGACGGACACACCAGTGTGCACATCTGACACAGCACACGATCCCACTGAGCTGCTCTGCAGGCTGCCCCTGGGGCAGGACAAAGCCCTAAGCACAGAGGGACAAAAAGAGAGGAGGAAAGAGCAGCACCACCAACAGACAGCGAAGTTAAGGATGCAAGAGGGTGGAGGAAGCCTTTACCTAGTCCAGCCTGGTGCCTCCAACATCAGTCAGCTGGCTGTAGATATGGAGGGAGAGCTGAAGGAAACCCACCAGTCATTAACACCTGCCACCACTCCAAATTCCCAAGCATTATACACTTGAGGTGCAGAGGGCCTCTTTACCCACAGCTGGGCTTCTTACTGTTATTCTCTCAATTCATTTGTTTTCCACACAGGTGCTGTTTGAACTCAGGTGAACTTTTAGGGGACCCCAGAAGCCAGAGGGCTCCCCAGCCCGTCTGCACCCCGAGGAACCCAGCACCACTGCTTCTTACTGCAATTTCCCCCCTCCCTCTTGATTTTAACGCACACACCCAAATATCAGTTGGTTTTTGGTTACTGGGATCTAGACAACGAGTGGAAGCGTTCAACCAAGAAAAGCAAGCTGCACCTTCAGAGCTCACCATCACTTACAGAGTACTCGGGTTGCCTTTTCTCCCACGGGACCACTTGAAGCTTGCCTACAAGAGTAACAGCCAATTTATCACCCTGTTTCTCCCCTCAGCATGCAGCACAGCTCAGCAACATTGAATGGTTTGGTTGGAAGGGACCTTACAGATCACCTAATTTCAAGCCACGCTTTGGGATGGGTGCCCCTACAGCTCAGGCTGCTCACCCGTGGCCTTGGGCACCCAGCACCAGCTCAGAGGAGCCAAAGAAACAAGCACAGTATAAGAAACCTCATGGGAAGAAGTGAACGACCATGACACACAGGAGCTTTTTGACAGTTAATTTCACTGTCACTTCAGAATCATGCCCACACTCGCACATTCCCACTGGGCTTCATTTCACCAAGTTCAGGAAACTAGACACTTTTTAAAGGCAGAAGTTAGGAAAGCTTGCTTTTCGAGCATCTTCAGTGAGGAATACAGCTAGAAATCCAGATTGCTCGCTGGAGGACAGCCTGGCACCCAGCTGCGTGCTCAGCCTGCTCCATCCTGTGGGGTGATGGGACATCTTCTGCCCAAAAACCACCCCTCAAGGTTCCCTTTCCCAGAGTTACTTAAGAAAGCCATCCTTCTATCCTCAGTTCTGTTACTACCTAAGCTCAGGAGACAACGCAGATTCACTTTAGGTCTTTGTGTGCCGCAGCATCACCTTCCAGCACAGGTATTTTTCAGACTACGCTTGGGTTTGTATCTGTACACCCCCAGTTTGATTTCCTACTACATTTCAAACACTCCTGGCACGATTTTCAGCAGCACCCCAGCTACTTGCCTACAAGTTGCACAGTTCTCTCGGTCCCTCCAGTTCCGTTCTGGAGGAACCAAGATCTTCAGACGCACATTTTTTTCAAGAAGCTCATCGCGCTGCAATGGAAGCAGTTTGGGAAAGGAGAAAGGATTTTCAGGGCCAGAATCACACACTTTTAACACCGCCCTACATGAGACCACACAGACCCAAACGCAGAGAGCTCCTTGCTGGACTTCCCCTCACCTCAGCCCCGCCACACTCACCTCGCCTGAGTAACTGTACTTTCCTTTCAGGATCTGTCGGTACAAGCGGGTGCGGTTGTCGTCCTCAAAGGGCATCGTGCCACTCAGGAGGATGTAAGAGATGACACCCAGGGCCCACATGTCCACAGAGTTGGTGTAGGGCTTCCTGACCAGGATCTCGGGAGCGATGTACTCCGGCGTCCCGCAGGTGGTTTTCATCAGGCAGTCATCTCCCTTCTTCCGAGCGCTGGCCAACCCGAAGTCTGTAATCATGATCTTGGAATCGGTTCCAGGATGGTAGTAGAGCAGGTTCTCAGGTTTCAGGTCCCGGTGCGTGATACCCAACGTGTGCAGGTACCTCACACCATCCAGTACCATCTGCAGCACGCGCGTGGCGTCCCTCTCCGTGAAGGAACCTTTGGCAATGATTCTGTCAAACAGTTCTCCTCCAGTAGCCAGCTCCATCACCATGTACACGCGATCCTGGGTCTCAAACACCTCAATGAGCTGGATGATATTGGTGTGGCGGACGCGGCGCAGCACGCTGAGCTCCGACTCGCACACCTCCCTCCCCTCCCTGTATTTGGTCTCTATCATCTTGATGGCGTAGGGCTGCTTGGTGGCCTTGTGCTCCACACGCACCACACGGCTGAAGCTGCCCCTTCCGATCAGGGCTTTGATGTCGTACTTGGCCGTCACTCGGGGGTCAAACTTGGCACGGTATTTGGCCACTTTGTTCTTGCGGGGCTCGGGCTGGGCCGCATGGGCAGGGAGGGGGTTACCAGGAAACGGGTCGGCGTGCCGCGGAGGGGAGGGAGAGCCGGCTTTGATGACAGCCCCACAATCATCTTTGATGAAGTGCTTGTAGATGTCACTGTGGCCCGTGTAAGGCTCTACTTTTTTAACCAGATCGAGCTGCACATCTTTGGGGGGCTCGGGAAGCACTTTGCTGGTCCCACAGCCCATCACTGACGGGTGTTAATTCCCTATCAAGGCATCTTCCCAGGGCAGCGCCAGCAGCAGCTCCCACGTGTGAACCTTCCAAAAAGGACGAGGAGAAACAGATGAATGGCAATCAAAGCCATACAGTTTCAAACAGGAAAAGCACGCTGGTGGTTCGTCCTGCCACGGAGCCATGCTACCACATGCCTGCTGGGGATTTTCACCCCTTTTTATTAAGCATAGTTTACCTAATGTTCCTAACCGAGCACTGAAGCACAGAATAGCTGAGGCTGGATCTCCACAGCTCATCTCGTCCAGCCCCAGCAGCTTAATCAAAATCAAGGGCAGAGTTAAGCACCCTCCTCAGTTTTGTTTCATCTGCTAAACTTTGCAAGACACTCACCATCCTGAACCTTATTTTCTCATTAGAAACTCCACACGTTCTCTCAGCAACTCGTTCACTCAACAAATCCTTACGTTTTCTTAACACTAAACTTGGACTGGTGCTTTAAACCCCTAATTACTTTGCTCTCAGGGGTCAATGGAGCTGTGCAGAAGGCAGGGAGCATGCAGACAGGCAGGCTCTATTCACAGTGCGTGTTACTCATTTATTCACTGCATCTCCTGCAGAATGCCAGGCCTTGCTCAACTTTGAGCTGACAGCTCTCTCGGCCTTCAAGCCTTAAGAAACCAAGGTGGGCTTTGATGTTTCCTAACACCTAACACAGTTTTGCTGCCTTCTGCACTTTCGGATACCAAACAGCACTTCTGCTCTTCCATACGGAGCTGCACTTTGCTGCAGCAAGTAGAATTTCAGCCAGTTGTTCTCGATTGGAGTCAACAGAGCTCTCGCTCACCACACTCTGCTCCAACAGAGCCAAATCAGCTGCCTGCAAGCCTTTACTTTAGGTCCTGATTAAAACAATCTGGAGGTAAAGAAACTGCCCGCGTGCATTCTGGCAATTAGCTGAGCAGTTTTAAGTTTCTGCTTTGGCTCAGAGCCCATCAGCACAGTGCAACATTTGCATAAGACTACAGAAAAGCAGGGAGCCTTGAGATACACCCGTCCACCTTACCATCACCAAGCGTATCTTCACTCATTCACCACTTCTCCAAGCAACTATTCAGCACAGCAGGAACCCCAGCAGGTCTCCCATCAGAATTACGTGTGAGAAAAGGTGCTCCAGAGGGACAACAGCAAGAAGTTTACGCTCTACATTCAATCTGGAAAGAAAGCAAGGCTTTAGCTAAGATTCTGCTTTAAAATCAGACATCTGTCTTCTCACATAAGAGCTCCTGGGAGTACCACGAGGTCAGATAACAACCACGCACAAGCAGGTCTGCAGCAGACATAAAACAACTCCACAGGTGGCTTAATGGAGACAGGAACTCACTGAGGGCTGTCCTACAGCTGGGTGCTCATTCAGATTAAAGCACTTCGACAAGGAATACACGAAATATTATAGCTACTTTTGAATCATAACTCACACGAGCAGTTCTTTCCCCCAGCATTACTGCACATTAAAATATTTTAAGTTAGCAGAGAAGTGGAATGAGAACATCTGCAAACAAGGCTATTACAGAGCAACTCCGTGTGCCAAGAAAGAAGCACTTGGGTAAGTAATCCCAGCAGTAAACAAAAGCAATGAGAAGTCTCAAACACAGAGCTTGAAACAGTTGTGTGTGAATCCTGCTGCTAATAGCAGAGATCAGGCATCAGCCAGCAGCGTCTGCCTTGTGGGAGTGCCCAGCACCATGCCAGCGTGGGGGGGTGGGGGGGAGGAAACACATGAAATCACTGAGAAGACGGGAGCTGAATGTGTTATGGCTATGAACCCCCTTTCCGAACAGGAAACCCCACACTCAGAAGGCTCTAAACTGCCCAAGCGACGTCAGCGTGCCTTTGTTACAATAGGTGAGAGGAAGAGCTGGCTGAACACTTTGCTATCGAAGAGATCCCTTCCTCAGACGACTGGCAGGGCAGTGCCACAGCTCCTGACGGCAGGCAGGCATCCTCCAGCCCCCCTGGGGGCTTACAGCTCAGTAATACACCCGGGAGCAACCCTGACCGCCTCAGCAGCACCGATGAGCGGAGCACAGCGGCCGTGCAGGACGGCTTAAGCTGGAAGGCTCCTTAAACCCCAGCACCCCAGAACCCACAGCCCCACCCAGCACAGCCCCGCGCATCCCCCGGGGATAAGCTATTCCCAGTTGCTCTGGGCAGCCGGGCCGGGCCGGGACGGCACTACGGGGGGACAGAGGGGGGAGGGGGGGGGGGGGGAGGGGAAAGGAGAGGAGGAGGAGAGGGGGGATGGGGTGGGGAAGGGGAAGGGGGGGGGGGGAGGGGGGCAGCCCCGGCCCACAGCCGCGCCCCGACGGCCCCGCTGAGGGCACCCAGGGGCCCACAGCCCCGACGCGCTGCCCCGGTACCCCGCCCGCCCCGGGAGGCTGTGCCGGGCCCGGAGGAGCGGAGGGGACTCGGGGGACCGCGGCCCGACCCCGCACTCACCTCAACCCGCTCCGCCCCGGGAACCCGCACCGCCTCCTCAGTCATCACCGTGCGCCGGAAGCGCCGCTGGTTGGTGGAGAGAGGGAGGTGGGCGAGGCAAGCGGGCGCGCTGTACCGCCGCCCCGCGCTCTAGCGCCCCCTGGCGGCGGCCTCCGGAGCGCTGCCCGTGGGCTGTTCCCGCTCCCCGACCCGACCCCCGACGTGAGCCGCCGCTCCCGCCCTTTCGCTGTCGTCAGGGAGCGCGGGACGACCCCCCCGCTCCTCACGCCCTCCTCTCAGGGGTTGCAGAGCCGCGAGCTCTCCCCTGAGCTCCTCTTTTCCAACGGACCCATCCCGTTCCCTCGGCCGCTCCCACAGCGCAGCGCTCAGACCCCTCAGGGTCTCATTCCGCCTGTGGAGGGACGAGGAGGACGGTGCAGGGCTCAGGCTGTGGTCCCTCGTTGTCCTCCTCCAAGGGACGGCTCATCCCCGGACCCACTCGGCGACGAGCTCAAGGTTGTCCCAGCAAGGCCGAGCAGAGGACGGAGCAGGAGGATGTTCAATTAAATCTGCTTAGAAAAAGAAATCCTCCCCCCCCCCCCAAAAAAAAAAAGCCCCAAAGCCGAGCACAGAGGGGCTGCCAGGCTGGGGCTGAGCACAGAGGTGACTCCAGATCAGCTGTTCTGCTGCAGCCGATCTGCAGGGATTGAGGTTGCTGTTCTGGGTCCAAAAGGTTCGACCTTTTGCCCTACAACACAGCATCCTCCAGCCTTCGTCAGCCCCGAGACCACATGGGGGTGTGGAGGAGAGCGGCGAGGCCCCTTGTACCTCCACCAGCAGGAATTTCCTTTGGCGAAGGAAAAGGAGGAGCAGAGCGTGGCGTGGTGGAGGCAGCGAGCACCATGGGCAGCATGTTGGCCCTCAAGTTGCCATCCCACGTGCACTGTCACTGTCACGCAGCTGCCTGGAACACTGTCACCATCTGGTTCTGGCTGCCCAGGGAGAGAATTTGTGCATCAACTCAACCAAACTCTTTCCCTCATCCCCTTCCCTTCTTTGGTTTCCTTCTTTTTGTTTGTTTGTTTGTTTGTTTTAAATGATTCAGGTTCTCCTCTTAGAAAAGAGAGGGAGATAATGTCTGCAGAGCGTTTAATCTCCTGCCCAAAGAATAGCAGAGAGCAAATTAGGATCGACTCCCAATTAATTTGCCTTGATGGGCAAAATCTGGAGGGCGGCCATATCTGGGAATTAAGAACAAAAGCGGGGAGTGTAAAGTAGGTCGCTGGAGTTTCGTAAGCGGAGCGATGGGTTTTTGCGATGCGTGGAGGTGCCCTGCCCCGGCACTGCCGCAGGCACCCACCAGCTGGGAACCTTTAGGCTGTGTTTGGGGTTGAGGGGCAAAATATGAGGTTGGATGGAGAGAACAGGGATATGGTGCTGGGGATGAGCTAGCCACACTGTGTTTTCTTCATTTTAGGGGGTATGATTTCTCTGCCCAAGCAGAGCTGAGCAGCTCTGAGCTGAGCAACCCAAGCTCAGCAGCCTGGGACAGAGCTGAGCTGTGTGGTCTCAGCTTCGTGCAGTCACTTGAAGGACAATGAGCAAACTGCTGTGAAGTCCAGGGGGCAGGAATGAGGATGTGCCCCTCCTGCCATGGGACACAGCTGCAGGACTGGTGCCTGCCTTCACCAGGAAGCTCTGAGCCCCTCCTGGACACAGGCTTGTGCCACAGCCCTCGTCCAAGGCCAAAGAAAAGCAAAAGCCAGCAGATAGATGGGGCTCTGGCTGCTCCCCACTGTGGTGGCCCCAAAGCCGGATGAAGCCCTCCATGGCCAAAACCCCATTCCTAAAGCCACCCCATAGCCCCTCTGTGCCACACATCCACCTGTGAGCTGGCCGAGGACGCGTGTGCCACCTCACCAACTGGTGATGGTTGACCACCACAGTACAAAGAAGGACATAAAGCTATTAGAGAGCATCCAAAGGAGGGGACAAGCATCACCTCGATGTTCCTCCAGCTCCCCCAGCCACCTCCAGCAGCCCCCCAGAGGTGCCAGCTGCCCACCCAGTGCTGATCCTCTTAGATCCCGGCACTAATTCAGCCTTAAACACAGGATTGTCAGAAATTGGAAATGGAAGAATAGGCAGATTATCCCCCTGCGGCAGCGTTAAACACAGGGAGCGGCAGCTGCCGTGCGAGGAGTGCTGGGGCAGAGCTCTGCCCTGGGCTGTGTCCTTCCCGTGCAACGCCTTGCTTAAATGAATTAATAGCAGGTCGTGCCAGGCTCGTGTGAGCCAGCAGTGCTGGAAGTACACCTCTGTCCTCAGAGAGCTTTAAGCCCAGCAGATGCTCGACTGATAGCTGCCAGTGCTGACCGAGGCTGCGTCCATCACAGAGCTCTGCCAAGGCAGCAGGCCCTGCAGGAAGAGCTTTTCAGCTCCTACAGGGAACGGAGAAATAATTTTCCCTGGTTCGACATGGACGGTGATAGCTGAATGTCTCACCTTGAAGTGGAGACGTTCAGATACCATTATTTCAACTCCATCAAATCATCCCAAAAATACAACTGCACCTAACCATCCTCTCTTCACTACGTACCCCGATTTCTTCCGTGGCCGTTATCAGGACCAAATGTAGCAGGGTTGGAATCAGGCACAAAATTGTACAGTGCCACAGATGGCACTGGGGCACCCTGGTGCCCTCCAGCCCAAAGCTGGGCCGGGCATTTGGGCTCCACCAAGGGAGATGGCAGATTGATTGCATCAGGGTCGGGCTCACCTGGGAAGGTGAGATCGCTATAAAGCTCTTATCTCCCTCAGGGACACCTGTGTGCGCCCCACAGCAGGGACACTGGAGTTTCCTGGGTGCCAACGTGGCAGAGGAGACAGCATGAGGCCACCCTAAGCCACATAGGGTTGGGGAAAACGCGAGGGCACCGTACAGCAGAGAGATGGGAGAAATGTAAAAGCATCTTTTAATATAAATATAAATCCATCTGAAGGGTTTCAGGAGAGGGTGAGGGCTGCGGGGCCGGGCCGGGGTTCAACCTGCGCCCACGCTGAGGTCTGTGGGGACCCCGGGCTGCTCCCTCCCACAGGGCACGGCGGGTCCTTGGCTGCGGGCAGCTCTATGCCCAGGCCCCCAGCAGTGCCAGGGCCAGCAGGGGCAGGATGGCAGGGTGAGCAGGAGGGGCTGAGCCCCGCAGCGTGGCCTGGTTGGTCTCGGCGGGCGGCGAGCCCTGGGCGCTGGCCAGGCGGCCCCGGGCGCTACACAGCTCCTGCAGGTTGCCCTGGAATTGGATCTTGCGGGATTCCTGGCGTAGAGATTCCCAGATGGCGGCCGCCTCTTCGGGGCAGCGAGACAGCACTCCGCTGGCACAGGCGTGGAACTCATCCCAGGACCTGGAGACGGAGATGGGCGTCAGGGAAAAGGCGGTGGCAGCTCCCAGGAGCGGGGGACGGGAATGGGACCGCTCACCTGCAGATGGTGTCCAGCTCCTGCGACTCCTGGCTGCCCTCCTCCTCCTCCTCGTCCCGCTGCTGCCGCATGCTCTGGGCCATGCTGTCCCCCAGGCTGATGAGGCAGCCAGCAAAGCCCTTGTAGATGGTGTTACACTTCCCCGCCGTGCTGATGGGCTCCTGAGCGACGGCTGCGGGGGGACAGAGGGACGGAGCTGAGCCCCCACCACCAGGCAGCACCCGCTGGGCTCACGGCGATGCACAGCCCACCAAACCCAGCACTGCGTCCCCGTGCCCAGCGATGGAAAGGTTGGGTTTGTAAGGGAGGGGACAGCGAGGGTGGGTTGGGTGATCTGAATGGTCTCTTCCAACCTTCACGATCCTGAGGTCCTACGGAACAAAGCAGCCCATGCTGGGGACCCCATGCAGAGGGGCTCACGTTCAGGCATAGGGTGGGAACGAGCTCCTTCACAGCCCCAGGAATTACAGCGTCTGCTGCCCGGACCCTCGCTCCCAGCCTGCGAGGATCGCTCCAGAGCCATCTGTGCAGCCCTCTTATCCCCAAACAGCACAGATTAATTTGCGACTACAGCAGAGCGAACAAAAGCAAAGGCTTTGAGTGGTTGAGCAAGAAGGGGGGGGGGGGGATGCTCTGAGAGAAGGGCAGGAGGAGAGAAAGGGGGGAAAAAGGGAAAGGGGAGAGAGGGGGAACAGAGTGGGAAGAGGCGCAAGCGTGGCTCCGGCTTGAAGTGGCTGAGGGAGATGGGATGCTTTAAGACAGAGAGATGAGAGAGGAGAAAGAGATGGAGAAGAGGCACAAGTGCGGCTCCGGCCGCCCCACCTCGGGGATCCCCCTTTCCCGCAGCGCTCCCCGCACCTCCACATCCATCCCCGCAGCGCGGTTAGGCGAAACAGGACGCCGAGATCCCACCCTTTACTACCCTCAAGCAGCATCCCGGGCTCCGGCATCCCACGCCCCGCGGCACTCACCGATGTGCAGCATCAGCAGCATCAGCAGCGGGCTCAGGACGCCCAGCAGCCGCCCGCAGCCGCAGCCCATGGTGCGGAGCACCCGCACCGCCACCGCTCCGTGTGCGCAGCGCTCCGCGCCCCGCGCACCAACCCCCCCCCCCCCCCCCCCCCAACATCACACCCCCTCCCCCGGCCCCGCCTCCCCCCCGCGCTGCCCCCGCCCCGAAAGCGCTCGGGAGATGCTGGTTTTCTTTTCTTTCTTTTTTTTTTTTTTTTTTTTTTGTTCGTTTTTCTCCAAAAAAAGTTATTTATTGAATTGTTCTGAACGTTATTTCCAAAAAAAAAAAAAAAAAAAAAAAAGATAAAAAGAAACCTCCGCCCTCCCCCCCCACTCCCTCCCCCCACCTCCGTGCCCCGGGTGTAAAATCCAAAGTAACAGCTGAACCAGGGACGTGCTCCCACCCACAACAGAACAGCAGCCCCCACGGGCTTTCCTCCCCCCTCGGGGCGCTCCTGCCAAGAGTTGGGGGTCAATAAGTGCCCCCAACCCCGCCCCCCCCGTCCCGCTGATCCCCCCCCTCCCCATCACCACATCGGGGCAGGATCCGAGCCCCACTCCTTGTGAACGGCCCCTCACCCACCTCCTCCCTCCTGTGCTGATGGCAACGGGCTCCAAAGCAAAGGAGTGAGAAACCCCCTGGCATCAGCTGGAGAGGGGGGGGTGGGCAGAAAAGAGACCTCCATCTCTCAGGAGGGGCCATTGAGGACTACAAGCCAAGTGAGCGTTCAGTGACTATTTGGGACTACACGCAGATGGCGTTTGCCTTAGAGATATCACACACGAGTTGATAAGATTTCCTGGCAAGAGCTCTTTAACACAAGCTGGAGGTGGTTAATAACTACTGGAGCCAGGGGAGGGGGTTCCCCGGAGCATCCAGCAGCCCCCTCCTTCCCCTCCCCTCCCTAGGTCATGCTGGGAGTGACCAGGCCCTGCAGCATGATCATCAGGCGGCGTGCGGGCTTGCTCAGCGTGTTGTGGGGTTCCACCTGCAGGAACTGGAAGAGCTTCTGGCGCACCTGGCTCATGACCGACCCCATGTGGTCCCGGGTGATGGGATCACTGTGGTCCAGGTGCATCACTGCCTCCTCCAGGTAACTGAAGGGGAGAAAGGTGGGTTAGAATGGTGGGTCAGAACCAAACCCAGCGCCTGACCCCATGCCAGTTCCCATCCATCTCAGTGCTGCAGAGGCACAGCCCTGCTCCTAAGTTCAGTTCCTAACAGTGCCACGGTAACTGCTCACCAGCTCTCCTGGAACTTACAGCCCTCATTTCTTTCTGGCTTGAGCTACCTTTATCCCCAAGACTGAGTTTCTAACTCAAAGCTGAGACGTTTTCCAAACATGCTGTTATCAAATCCTGCAGCTATCGTAACAAGTTTGCTTTCCAGGGCAGCTGAGAGGGTTCTGACTCAGTCTTAGTTCATGCCAAGTGTCAGCACAGGCACACGTGTTTTGCTCAGAATAGCCGACCAACAGCACATCCCATAGCTCCTGCTGACAGCTCCCACTGAACACCTCTGGCAGAGAGTTTAGAGCCAGGAACACACCTGCAGGGGCTCAAACCCACGGCCCCAGTCATACTCACTTCAGCTTCAGTTCCGTACGAGTACCCAAATCCGAGGAGAGCTGCTGAATGAGTGAGAGCAGCACGGGCTGGGACAGCGGGCACGGCTGCTGGCCAAACACTTGCTGCGTGTCCACAGTCTCACAGACATACAGGACCAGGTTGAGATCAGCTGCTGTTAGAGCCTGCAAGAAAGACACAGCTAGGAACGCAGAGGAAGCATGAGGCAGTTGAGGGACACGGGACAGCTCAATGGCTCGCCAGCCTCCTCTGGTAGCAGAGGGCTCAGCAAATCCCACTGGTGCAGGCTGGACTGTGTGCAGGCTCTGTGTACACTATGAGGACACCTGTGCTTGTTCTAAGCTGAACAGGCAGGTAACAGCTCACAGACAGACACAGGGGACCAGGTTCATCAGCAGCATGAAGAGGGGTCATGCCTGCAGCTCGATGGCACAGCACTGTTTCTATTCCTGGTGGAATCGGTCTGCAGCAGCTCAAGTGAATCTGCCTGCATGTTCAAAGGCAAAGCCAAGGTCAGGTCCCAGCTGGCAGATCTGCCCAGAGAGGCTTACAAAGCTGCTGCACTTCAGGGGTGCACCATGTGCTGCTGCTGACGGCAAAGTCACTGGCTTACTGCAGCACCGATGCTGTCCTGACAGGACAAGGAAGAAGGAACTCCAGTGCCATCGTGTCATGGAACATGCACGGCTCTGGCCTGACCTGCACAAGTGCAAATTCACCCCGAGCTGTTTGTTGCCACAGGTCTTTTCAGCCAGCTCCTCTGAGTTGTGGACTTACACTCCTCCCCCGCCTCAAGGAGCCACTTCCCCCTCACTCTGTCCCCTAAAAAAGCAATGCTGCCCCTCTGCAAGGAAGACCACGTACCTGCTGGAAAGCTTGGTTGAGGTGGCCCTGCTGGAGCAGCTGAAGGATGTGAGTTTGCTGGGATTGGAAGTCCAGGTGAGTGGAGGGGATGGGAGTCCCTGCAGCCGAACGCATTGCCTGGACAATGCTCGAGGTGACAGCTGCTTGCTGCTCCTTCATTGCCAGGCTCACTTCTCCTTTAATGACTCTCTGCACCTGGGTCAGAATAGACTCCTGCAGACTAAAAAGAAAGAAAAAAAACCGAAAGGTATCTCTGAAAACAAAGAGCTGAGGGATTACGTTTCATGATGCTTGTAGCACAGGCTTGCTTATTTTAGTGTGGCTCCCAAAGGTTGTTCTGAGGCACAGCCACTGGAAATGGGCAGCCCAAGGAAGCTCTGTGGCAGCAACACATGCTGAAACATAAGGATTCTGTGTGGGAAAGTGATGTCCCAGGAAATTCATCCTCATTACTTCGTGTTTTCATTCTTCAATATACCCGGGAAGGTGATGATGCTGTAGGTTTGTCTCTGAAAGGCCAACTCACCACAACAATCTCTTGCATGCAGTGTTAACCCAGGGGTGGGGATCCTCTCCTCTACAATGGGCACAGAGCATCAGAGCTGCTCTTCTGTGGTACAGCAGCACGGCTCCCCTGGGAGCTAGCACTGCCCATGCAGCAGGACTGGAATTTGGTGTGGTGTTCTCCCTGCCAAGTCTGCTCTGCACTGAAGACCCCAAAACACTGACATACGCTCTAATGGCTTAAAATAAATGGGGTGAATTCTGCCCTGCAGGTGATATTTGCCAGTCTTTACACCTGGCAACTGCCACCAGCTTCATGGCGTGCACAAACTGAAGGCACTGGCAGGATACAGTGATCCATGCCAGGATCATGTCTTGAATCTGGGATGGCCAAACAGGAATTGCTGCTGAGAGGACAAAAGTAGCCTGCAAAACTGCTGGCGTGCCTGAGGACATAAAGAGGAAAAGCTTTGAAGAGACCCAAAGATCATTTCAGAACAGAAAGAAGAGGGTGACTTGAGAGCGCTCAGGTACTCCAACAAGCAGTGGGCATACCGTGACAAGCATGCCCCAAACTCCCACACACAGCAGAGATACAGCTGCTTGTTCAAAGGGTTCTGTGGACTTTGTTCTGTGCCTTACAGTTACACCAACCCACATGCTTTGTCACACCATACAGATGACAAGCAGCCCTCTGGCAGGGGTGGCAAAGGGCTCATTTCCACAACAAAGTAGGGAAAAGTTTGTTTTTAAACACCTGTGCTTCTCACTGACATTTCTTTCAGCAAGCCCAGATGCCAACTTACTTGCCCACAATAATGTGCAGCTGGTGCTGCACCTCGGCATGGATATTGGCTGCGATGGTGGAGGCCAGCTGCTCCGTGGTGCTCTGGAAGGTGCTGATGAGCTGTCGGAGCTGATTCAGCAGCGGGTCCCGGGCCTCCTGCTCTCGTGCCTTCTTGTTCTTCATGTGAGTCTCGAGCTGCTGAATGTCTGCAACAGCCAAACAGGAAGACATCTGAGCTGTAAGCACTGTGGTCAGAGCGGAAATCCACCGCCAGGCTCCAGGCATCCTGGAGCAGAAGCCAGTGTACAAGCACAGAAGAGAATGCTTGTTGTGGGCTGTGTTGTGCTAACCTAGAAATCCTGCTATGGTCTCCCCACCACAGAGAATTACATGAGACACAGAAGTAGGATGTGGTAATCGTACAGTAGTAAAGCCCAGCTGCAAGTCCCCTGTTCACTGAATGACACTGAGCACTTTGCAGTGCGGGTTACAGAGCTTGGAGCTGGTGCTGCAAGAACAGAGATTCACCTACAAAACCTCCTCACACCCATTTCTCAAGTGGGAAACGGAGCAGTACACTTTCAGACAACACCACTAGGATAAGAGCTCAGCAACTACAGCGAAACTCTGAATGGAAACAACATTAGCCAAGGGCCAATTTGTCAGTCACTAACACAAAAATGCAGCAGAGAGAAAACCCTGAGAGGACTCACATTCCTGCGTGCCCTGCTTGAAGGTGTCGTTGATTTGCTGGAACATGGACTGGCAGCTCTTCTCAAAGGCTGGCAACACGACGCTCTGGAAGGCTTCCCTGTAGGCCGACTGGATGGGCCCCTGCAGGGTATCGGCCGTCGCCCTCACAACACTGTCTGTAAGGTTCTTACAAGAACATACAGAAGAGACTCCAGAAAATTAACTGCAGGATAGAGATGCGAATAAACACTCTCCATCCCGGCAACACACCCACACCAGATAAGGACAGTCCAGTGTCAGTCAGAAGCGTGCATTCCCTGAGAAACTCCGTTCTCTAAGGCGCACCACGACTACAGCAGGCAGAGCACCTGATGACTGAGGGGGTGCCCAAGAAAAGTGGCAATTTCCCCACAGTTCAGCTTGAGGGCAAGGCAAGGCGGTGCAGCCAGGCACGGCTCCTCTCCTCATCCACAGCTTCCCTCCCACAACCCATCACTGCCTGCTAACGCAAGTGACAAGCTTGTGCTCCTAAAAACATTCACCACTTGGCTGACTAAGGCGGCCCTAAAAACCACTGCTCTAGTGAGAGCCTCTACTACAGAACATGAACAACTTGGTAAATGGAAGAAGGGGCTAACGAGGCAGAGGAGCACACAAAGAGCTTTCTCTCCTGAAGAAACCAGAAGAAAGCTTTGATCACTGTCAGCTAAACTGACTTCAGACCCACCTGGAAATCCAGGTGAGAGGAAAAGCTACGAGGAGTCACTACCCATGCAGGTGACAATGCTGTGTCCCCAGGAATAGCTATGGTCTGGTTCTCCTTACCTTTGATTTCACTAGCTTGGTAATGTTCTCTTTCAGTGTCCCCTCAACAGCAGTGAGCTTGGTGGCAATAGTGTTACTCAGCTGGCCAGCAACTGGGTCCATGCTCTTGGAAATGCCTAGGCACAACACAAACAAGTCTAAGTTGCAGCTTTAAAAGCCCAGTACTACACTTCAAACCTTGAAAAAGAAAACAGTGTCAATCTCTCCCCAGAGGTGCCAAATGACACAGGTAGGGACAAAGGTCACAAGCTCTGGCTCGGGAAAATAAGGCTGGACACGAGGAGAAAAGTTTGCCACGCACCAGAAGCCAACAGAGAAGCCACAGAGCTTCAACCTTGAAGGTCTTCAGGACTCATCCCGATAAAGTAACAATGTGCAATGACAACTCTTCCTGCAACCCAACTTCTACGTCACGCAGCGCCAGCACTTTAACAGAGCGCGCCTTCCACCTCTACCAGAATCCACCTTCAAAGCCCAGGCAGCAGCACTCACACTGGGGTACTGTCTTCTTCATCTCCTCACGAACGGTCCTCTCCAGACGGTTGCACACTGCAGTGGAAAGGGTCTGAGAGAGCTGCTGAGAGAGATGCTCCTGGAGCTGCCCGTTGCGCTGCTGCCCTTCCGTCAGCGCTCGATCCAGTCTCCTCTCTACCACACATGCACGTTAAGGAGCACAAACAGCTTACAATAAAGTGACCTGTCGGAGAACTTAGGACCAAGATCTTCCAGTGAATTAAGAAAGCAGAGGCAAAAACAAGTTATGGAAATACACAGTCACTTCCCAAAGCAGAAGGAAAGCAAGACTCTCTATGGAGGCACAGATCTGCCAGAAACAAGAGATTTATGGATAATTTTTTTCATTTAAAATTATTCACCATCACTAGAACTACACCTGACTGCAAAGCACACAGGTGGGTCTCTCAGCACTCACTGAGAAGAGTTCAACTGCTGGCAAAATTTGATGCTCATGAGGAAAATTCACTGTAACATCACAATGAAATTCCAGTCTGCACTTCAGTGGAGGGCCCTCTGTGTTATCTATGAAAACATCAGGCTGGTGATCAAAAAGGAAAATCCAAGATTAAGAGAGAAAACAACCTGCTGTCACATCATCACAGGAGAGTAAGGTACACCAGCATCCCGCACAGGGCAACAGTTCCAACTTTATATAAAACCAGAAGGGGTACAAAAGCAGGGTAGGTAATTGAGATCACCAGTTAAGAATGACTTCAGACGAGATGTGAAATAGGCTGCTCAGCTTGGGGAACGTGACCAAACTCAACACAGCAGCAGATGCACAAGAGCTCACTGCTCTCAACACGGAACCGAGGCATGGAATAAGTGATGTGGCCAAGCCATCAGATGAATATGTGGATACAGACAAGAAAAGTCTGTTTGCATCCATGGGGTATGGCAGTCAGATGCTATTTCTGGTGCAGTTTCTCAAAGTACTGCATCAGCTTTCAGGAGGAAATGAAGGAAAGGATCAGTCTGCAAACACTCCTGTGCAACTGGCCACTGCCTGAGGAAGGGGAACACCTTAGGTGCAACTTCTGTTGCAGCACTGCAGCACTTATGGCCACCATAGGTAAGCTGAAGATTTAGGGGTATGGACAAAGTACCAACGCCCCATTCTACTTCAGAGTTTCTCGCCCTTGGAAAGGGACTGAGAAGAGCTGAAATGATTAAACTGCAGCCAGGCCTTCCTTTACAGCACCTATGCCCCACGCTATTAAGACTGCTGAACTTTCTCAGCCCTCCTCATGCCTCGCAGCCTTCCACTCCCTAATTTCAAACAAGGATACGCTCCTGCTCCTGCTGGGAGTCAATCACCCTCTCCATGTGGCCCATCAGTGAGCTCTGAATGGCATCAAGATGATCTGTGAGCCTCTGCAGCAGCTCCATCTGGTTCTGACGTAGCTCAGAGAGCTCACGCTGTTGGCTCCTCAGTACACACATCAGCTCTTCCTGGAACTCCGGTGTCACCTGTGTGTGGAGAGGACGACCACTCACCCTGACAGCATCAGCCAAGCTTTCTGCTAGGTGTTTAAGTCAAGCCCCATGCCAGAGACAAAAGCACGACAAAGCAGAAAACTGGGTCAGCTTAATGTCAATTTCTAAGACTTTTGCCACAAGAAATAAACTGATGAAGTACACAAAGTGTCTGCAAGGAATTCCTAAGTGGTTGCTTAAAATATGCTGAACTGTGTAGATTCAAGACCCCCTTCTAAACTCTGGCATTAAAAAGAAAACAGGAATAAAGCAAATTTTATTCACTTGGTCAGGTATACAGAGGTCCTTATGTAAATAGGGACCTCAAATGCTTGTGAAAGAGCTGTGCAATCAGTGCAGTAAGGAGGAGGTTTCCAAGAGCACTCCCTCATCTTTGGTCAGTACTCAGAGTACACACCTACAGCTGTCTCTTCAGCTGCTCAGGAAGTCTAAAGGAAGCACTTAACTCTGCTGAGCACGTTTTCTACCAGATAAAGAAGTGCTGTCAACAGAGATACCCCAACAGGCCAGTCCCACTGTGATCCTTAGTTTGCTGGGAACAGCTTACCCCTGCTGCCAATGCATGCAAGCTATCTCAGCAGGGAAGAGGAAATGAGGGATAGAGTTTGGGATGATAAAGAGCTTGTGAGAACACAGAAAGGCAAATCAACATGCAAAAATGAGAAGGAAGCCCTCGGCCTGGGCATCACTGAGCAGCTTCTCTGGTGTGCAAGCCACAGAATAGAGCAATGCCATGCTGACTGCAGAGGGCCCACAGTACTTAGTTAATTGGGATTATCCTTCTCTCAGGTCTTTAGTATGACAGCAGACAGCTGGAGCATCAGGCCCTTGGAAGGGATGGCAGGAGCAGCTCTGACTCACCTGGTTGTTAGATGATCTTGGCGACTGGTTCAAATCCCTGGAGATAAAGAGAAAGAAACAGGAACTCAATTATGTCAATTGCACTGATTATCAAAAGCGCCCAAACAGATCACGTATTTCACAGGTCACTTTAGATTTCATACCCAGCTCAAACTCCTGTTTTGCCTAGCATAATGTGAGTGCAACAGGAAAGCAAGGAAGTCCCAGTCCCCACTGCTCTGTGCCTCCATTTGCAGTATTCACAGGCCCTTAAGCCCCTTACAGACTGGTCCCTTCACAGGGCTGCTTTCAACACCCAACAGACTTGAGCCAAGTCTGAATGGGGGCTGTTAAAAAAGAACAACACAGTCTTGTCCAAGTTCAAAGGCAGGGAAGGCTTTGCCAGAGAGCTTTTGAAGGTCTCCCAATATTTCAGAAAGAAAAAACCTAGTACTCATTTGTTTTGAAATTCATTAATTTCCTGTTTCACATTTCTAATGATCTCAGTTCTGAAGGTGAAGAAACCTTCAGGAAAAAAAAAAAAAAAAAACCTACCAGAAGGGAAGTACACATTTGCATCCATTCAGCACCTTTAAAAAGACCGAGGCAGGAGAAATGAAAAGCACTTCTGGGTGTCACAGTGGAGGACCACAGCCAGAAACTTAATGTCACGAGCTATGTTTTTTTGCAATCTGCACAGCTAGGCTCCAAATCAGGGAGCCAAGAGTACACAGGAGGAGCAAAGCCCCTTGCAGAAGCTGTGCTACTTTCCCCTCGTTAATACAGACAGGTTGCTCTAATTTCCCATGGGCAGCTCTTCCCAGTCATCAATTTTCACTTGCCAAGACATTCATACGGGCATGTTTAGAAACACACAAAAGCAGCGAGCAGGTAACAAAGGATCAATGTTGCTGAACAGAGGCACTGTGCCAGCATTCAAAAGCCAACCAGAAATCAAGGCCATATTAAGCTACGGCCAGTGTCACATTTCCAACAGCTGGCAAAGGCACCCAGTGTTCCCCCACCAACGTACAACTCTATGATTTACCTGCCATAAATTCCTCTGCTGCACTTTGAACTCCGAGTAGTGCAGAATCTCCTCCCACATCCCTAAGTGAACCCAGAGCAGCCAGCAATGCTTTCTGTGGGGTTGGCTCCTATTTGTGAAGTGGGACCGGTGCTGGGAGCTCCTGGCCCCAGAGCCAAGCCTTGCTGCTAACAGCTCTGTCAGGCCCTGCACAGCTGGCCCCATGCCACCTGCAGTCCCCATAAGCTCAACATACCCATCATCTTTCTTGGCCTTCCGCTTTAGCTTTGGGGAAGCCCGAGGGGATGCCTTGGCTTTCCAGTCCTTCACAGGCAGCCTCTGTGTAGATGCTTTGGCACCAAATCCACCTGATGTAGAAGCCAAACTTGCAACTTCATCATCGTGGTCACTACGAAGGAACAGCAGGGGAGAGGACATCACTTCCAAGATTTGGATACTGGTCACACTGGTAATTAAACCAAGCTCGGTCCCTGCTCTTAGGAGCGGTACAGCCAAATCCTGCCCTCCAGAATGTCAGCTGGACAACGTCCAGATGTCAATCACGACCAGCTGAAGGCACCAGAACATTATGGAAGCCGGAAGGCACACACACACTGAATCAGGAGACAAAGCAAAGACATTCACCCCACATGTGAAGGCTTGCTGGGGACAGAAGCACGAATGCAGCCTGAACAGACTCCATGCAGGGCGAGAGAGGGGGCTGAGCGCTCTTGTACCTTTGTTCTGCACTAGCATCCTGGCTGTCATGCTGCAGCAGGTGGTAGCTGTGTCGATGATAGGAAGAGCTCTTGTGCTTTTCTTCAACCTCATCCCTTGGGCTAGAAGAAAAAAATATATATATACGCCATCATGAAAGTATCTTTCAGCTTAGTTATTTGCTCACTCCACTTCATATGGGTGATTCTGACGGAAGATCTAAAATTATATTTAAAAAGCAACACAAAAATCAACACAAACAAAAGAAACCTATCTGCACAGATCCAGAGAGCAGCAAGTGCTGTGTACAGGTACTAATTTCTCCAAGTCTTCCAGTTCTTGCAACACCAAACCCAGTCTGAAGCTCTGAAAGCAAACTGCACATCCAGCTAAGCCACAGAGTGGGTCTATTTGAGTTGAGCATGCAGGATCTCTAAACGGGAGTGAGAGCTTATCCTTTTAACAGGGGCTGATGGATTGACTGAGCAACAGTCTCTTGATGCCAAAGCTCTTGTGGTGCAGGCAGTGGTAGCCTAGAGAGAGACTGGAGCCACCTCACTGGCCCCAGTCCCACTAGAAGATGGGGACACTAATTCTGCAATGAATGCTAGCACAGCTGCTTGCATAACTGTTCGCTTCTTGTGAGCAGGCCTAGGTGATGCTGCCCCATTCTGCACGCCTGCTCCACACAGGTGATGTCACGCATGCCCTCGCTTCTAAAGTACTTCATTTATACTGCTAGCTGCAGAAAGCCAACCACAGAAGAGAGACACAAGTAAACTATAATCAACTTGTGAATTATGTGCCAACTGATGGCTTTCAAAAAGACTGTGCAGGGAGATCGCTTGAGAGGAATTTAGCCTGAACCGCCTTTGCTTCCAGAGACGGTGTATTAAAAAAAGAAAAACAAAAAGATTCCAGCTGAAGTCTCTCTTCAAGGTGAACACAAAGGCCACTAAAACAGGCTTCACCTTCTTAGCAGATATCCTTTGTGCTCAGAAGAGTCTAAGAGCACAAACTTGATAAAGCCAGCCTAGGAAGTGCAGGATGCAGCCTATACAGAGCAGACACACAGAAGGGTTGAACCACCAGATTCTTTAAGGATGGAAAACAGTTGCACCTTAACAACAAACATGAGACTTTTCCATCAAGCCAGCAGCTTGAAAAGCACAAAGTGTCCTAAGCAAGACACATCCAAACGATTACCTGTCTGCCATGCTGTTCCTGGTTTCTCTGGTTATGTCAGGAGCTGCTGGCCATGGCTGACTCACAACACTGTCTGAAGATGCATTTTCCTGAGTTAAAGCAGTCTCCAGTAACGATGGAGCATTCAGTCTGTCCACCTCCACCGGAGGCATGTCCAAAGAGTGGTGGCTGTGCTCTGAATTGTGCCGGTTCCTTGGAGACAGCAAATGCAAGGCTGAGGCAGCAGACGCCATGCTGTCTGCGTGGTGACTGGGCTCCAGCACCTCCGCAGACAGCGCAGATGGAGCTGCTGCAAAGCTGCGCTGCAAGGTCTCGGAAGCAATCTCAGGGATGTCTTGGGACATGGCTGTGGAAGCAGAGGAAATGACATCCGGAGAACGCTCACGGGTGGGAGAAGCCTGAGGCACCACCAAGGGCTCCACTTCCTGCAGTTCCAGTGCTAGAGAGGAGTTTCCTGGGGTGACCTGAGTTCAAAAATCAAACAAGAGACTTCAGGGTAATGCAGAGATACCCCAAGAATGAGGCAGCACGCTTCCACCTCCATTTGCCCCCCCTCCAACTTTTCAGTGCAAAAGCAGCACATTTGTTCCCTGCCAACTACAAGCATAAAAACATTCAGTGACCCTTCAGCATGTAACTCTCCTCCAAATGTCACTCTCTTTGACTTGCGTGTAAGGGAACACAGAACCAGACTCACAATCCAACTGTCTCTTAGCTGCCAATGTTAATTCAAACACACTTCCAAAGGAAAAATGCAATGCTGGAGAACATGAAGGCCAATCTAATTTCAGGTTGTACATGCCCGAGGAGAGGGAAGAAGCAACATTCTGAGCTTACTGGAACAGGTGCCTTTGGTGTCAGCTTGTCAGGAAGGCCTGGGATAAGAACTGAATGGCTCCTAGGACTGGTTTGGAGGCTGCTGCTACTGCTACTCAGCGTGAGGCTGGTGTCCAGCTGCATCTTGGGGCTCACAGTCAAGTCTTCTGATGGCCTGCAGAGAACAGACACAAACAAATCAAGCAGGCCAACTCCACAATACAGGTCTGCATCAAATGCTCACGGTGAGGAGACTGGTCCACAGGTCAGCAGAGGAACCTCAGCTCAAATTTCACTGCTGTCCTGAAAGCCTTCCTTCTTTCCACCAAGGTCAGCTACTCCCTGTTCTCTAACAACTGCGTCTCCCAGTCACAGAGCTACCCAGAAATCAAATGGAAGCAAAAGAAATAGAAGGGCTTTGTAATCTCCTAGAATTTGCAGGGGTCTGTAAGAAAAGGGGCCTGTTATATCTTCAATTCACACTGTACCGTGTTTAGAAAGAAACAAGACACTACACAACAGCTCCTTGTCCTTTTCCAGCCCCCAGAAGTAACATCTTTCCCTGATGTACAGCCCAACACACCTCAACACTAGTAAAACTTTCCTAGCAGTCCCAATTATCAGCCTGCTCCTCAGTGGCTGCAGTGTTCTCTTACCTGTAAACAACGACAGCCCTTTGGGAGAAGCATGTAAAGCAACAAAACTGAGAAGCAAGAAAAGAATCCCTGTGAGCACAAATTAATCACTGTTGTTGGCCCCCTAGAAGACAACAGGCATGCTCCAAGCTGCATCAGAGATACAAACAGTTGCCCATATAGGGACTTTGGGACACGGGCCAGATTCCAATTCCGGTTACAACCACCTCTCCTATTGGACACACCACATCTCTGCTCCATGCTGAAGAACAGTATTGATTCAGATGCAAATATATTATTTAACACATGCTCTATTTACCTGGACATAGATGCATCTGTGACAGAAGTGCTGCTCATGGCTGTGACTGCAGTCAGAGAACTGACACTGCTGCCTGGAGATACAGTGATCTATAAGAGAGCATACAGAGGTGAAACATGACAGAAGAATCCAACAGCAGTACTTAAGCTGAGAACACTGGCTTCAGAAGAACTCGTAAAGATATTCTGGCAAAGATGGAAAAGAAAACAAATCATGAGTTATAGTGCTGGGGTGCTCAGGGGCTGGTCAGAAGCCAGTCCCAACACATCCTCATCACACGAGCCATGACAGCTTTTAGAGGTACTGCTCCCCCTAAACAGCAGGGGCATTCTGCAGGGCTCAGCACTAGATCACCATTCTGTCTTCCACGCAGAAGCGGAACACTCAGGTGCATCTCATGATCTGGTCAGCAGCACAGACCACAGAGGGATGTGCGGGCCATAAGAAACACCTACAGAGAAACCAACATAAGCACCCATACTCAGCTGGGAGAATCTGCTTGGCCAGGCTGCTTACTCTTCACACTGCTTATGGCAAAGCACAGAGATGAAGCTGAACTGAAGGCTGTGCCCACACTACAAGGCTCCCTGCTACTGTCACTCCAGCAATCTCTCTGCTCTCTCAGGACATCTTCGCATTGGGAAGGCACATATTGAACTTCTGCATTCAACAACTCAGTTCTGCCAACACCAACAGAAATCTTCATGAGGATTTGAGTTTCTTCTTTGCTCCCTAGGTCGCCAGTGGGGGTGGCTCAATGTCACTGGTCAGCTCAATAGTAACTTCACTTCTGCACATCTCCACCTGCTGCTCACCCTCACCCAGGCTCCTCCAGTACACATACACGGTGACAACCACGCATTCCTCCCCTGGAAATGGAAACCCTGCCTTGGGATGTGCATGCAGGGTGCTGCTCCCAAGCACCTTCCTCCTTGTCCGTAAGAACCATACCAGCACAGCAAAAACCTGCTGACGTTCCATTTCCTCACAGGAAGACAACGAAAACACAAGCAGCACAGATTCTCACCAAAGGAATCCACACCTTATCATTACACTGCAGATCAATCTACTTAAGGATGTGATTTTAAGCACTCATGCTTGCTGATGGCTCCTCACCCAGATATTTTGCTACCCCTCTCAAAGATCAGCAAACCCCAACTAATGCTTCATGTGCTTCCCAATACCACAGTCCCTGGACCAAGTACAGCAGACTTGACTCCCACATGAGTTAAGGCATGCTGTGCCAGACTCAAAACACTTCCAGAGCCAACAGATTACTGATTTGCAGATCTTATGCAGGTGCTCCAGTCTCATTTACTTACCTGATCGTGTTTGACACGCACTCCCACAGGACCCTGTCAGACAGGACATACAGGGACAGCACAAGCTGACAGGGCTTTTCTGCCACTACTGCTACATCACAACCCCAAACAATGTACGTAAACCAGTAAAAGCAGTTTCCCAGCGTAGATAGGTATTTAGCACACACATTTCTGCACAACACAGCTACAGCTGTTTTACAGCTAAACAGAGAGCTCACAACACACGCGTAGATGTCTTAACTCAGTTGGATTTACAAGAAGAGCAGTGGTTTTTGTGTTTGGTCTGCCTGAGTAATAACTGCCTAGAAAAAGTTCTCAGAAGTATCAAAATCCACACTCATAGCCCTCACCACCCCCATCAGTGCCATCTTCTGCTTTACCTGCTGAAGAGATGTACTCGGTGTCATGAATGCATCTGGAGTCATCAGCTTAGGTTTGGCATCATTTGAGAGTGAAAGAAAGTCTGCTGGTACAGGGAGATCAGTGATACGTCGCAAGTCTGGTTGAGAGCCATGCACAGATCCTTTTTCAGATCCCAGCCCTTCCGTGCCTAGATCAGCTATGTGATCTGGAAAGGCTTCCGAGAGACAAACAAACATCAATTTGAAGGAACCTCCCTCAAAAGCTAAAGTTTTAATTCCACAAAGTATGAACTTATGCCAGTGCCAGCCATACTGGATTCCAAAAGACTAAACAGAAAACCTGCAACATGCTAATCAAAGCTAATAGCAAGGAGAACTTTCTGTTCTCCTCATTTCTTATGTGCTAAAGTGGATGTTATCAGGCTTTGATAATACAAGGTACAACCTTCCTTTCTTCTCTGAATGCAGCAGCATTATTTTTAACAGACACGTTCCAGAGCAGGAAATGAAGTGAAGGAGAATGCTACACACAGCCCAGTCCCCTCTACCCCCAGAGCTCTGGTGTCACTGAGATCTCCTCTGCCTGACACAAAACAAGAGTCGTGTTTCTGGCACCAGCACCAGATCATCTAGGAAAGCAAACCCAAGAGTGCACATAGTTTTAGCACTCCCACCCTAACATATCCTTGTGCTCCACACTCTCACTGGGCTGCAATCAAGTAGCCTGTAAGGCTACACTGAGAACCAGTCATGCAGTGACACCACTGTTATAAAGAAGCACCCAAAGCTGCCAGAAGCCTGCCAACGCCCTCCTGCTGCTTCCCTCTCAAAAACACTCACCAAATTCTTCATGAGAGCTGTGGGAAGGCACAGATGCACCCACGTCAGGACTATGGAGAGGCTGGAATCTAATCTGCACATCCTGTAGGGCTCTGAAAAAAAAAAATTTCAAAAAAAGGGGCATCTCTGATTAGTTTATGAGTCGTTAAGAAAAGTTCAAGCCTTAGAAAACTTCTTTTAATGGAACTGACACCCTTGGAATCCACATTGGTTATTTGCTGCCTGGGATGAAAGCAGAAGCTGACCCCCATTCAGCCCTATCACCCAGTTCTGGCACCCAGAGCACGTGAGAGGTGTTCCCCAGCCGCAGCACCACGCTGGGCTGCTTCCTGCAGGGACATACTAAATGCACCACAGCTAGAAGTTTCAAGGGATCCAAGCAGTTTTTCCTCAGGAGCAAAAGAAATCGGTAAGCAACCAGTTCCTATAAGTCAGTGTGGGATTAGGACCACTGGGGACAGCAGTCTGTGGCAGCTGCTGTACATACTCACTTGGTGTGCACACAGAAGAGTTTTATCAGCACGCCAGCTGCTGACTCAACAGCCCCTGCTCCCTGAGCACCTTCTGAAAAATAAGATAAAAGTAAAATGTGAAGTTGGATGGAAAAAGCAAGCTGCTACTAATCCCATCAGAGCAGGGAACCAGAAGAACACGGCTTCATCGCTCCTCTGCTTCAGAGGTAGATTCATTCTGTTAACGGGAAAGAGCAGCCTGCATCTCTTATACTTACGTTCCTTTTACTTTCTAAAGTGAGCAATCAAGTTCACTCTAAGCAAATCAAATAAGCCCCAAGGAAGTAGGTACATTCCATCAGGAAGAGTCAAGGAAGATGCGGTCTGGAGTTTGCTCTGGTTGTTGACATGACTGCTTGGATATATTTTAAGAGACACGCTACCCCACAGAAGTTCAGGCTAGGTCATGACCCATCCTCCTGGCTCTGAGTAACTGCAGTTATGAGAAGCTCAGCAGAACCTCCCACCAGCTAGTGCTAACAATACCCAGCCAAGACATGAATCATCCTCCTCGCTAAGAATGAAAGCTGAGTAGAAGGGATAACTCCCCATAAGAAAAGCTAAATTAGGCATTCCTATGCAATTTGTCCTAATTATCTAAGCACTAATCAGGGACCTGAAGCTTCATCCCTCCTGCTCCTGACTTGCATTTCCATTCCATTTCAGTCATTTTTTCTCCTGTAATTTAGAGCAATGTACCACTAACATTGAATCAACTTAAATCATGTAGAAGAATAGGCATAGGGAAGGATACTGTACCAACAGCCCAGGAATCCCTCTCACGTGAAATATGATGATGTTATTCAAAGCACCTTTCCAGGTTTTACTAACAAAAAGTAGAAAGTCAGGAGCGGGGTAACAGACAAAGAGAGGCAGCAATCAAGGAACAGTTCTCCACAGGGCTTGCTGCATTGTAATAACAACCAGAAGAACACATCTTGTATCACTCTCAGAAGCTTCTCCTCAAAAAGAGACTTTCTTGTTCAATCCTGCTGCAAGAAGCTTTGTGGCTTGGGCAAGTGCTTTCCATACACGATGGAGAAGAATCTCACCCTTTCCCTCAACTCAGAGTGTCTAGCATCCTCATATCCCAGCACAGCTAAGGCAGTACAACTCAATTGGATCTCAGACCACGTGCTCACACCTCTCATGTTTAGTCACACAGAGTTTACCAAGACAGGCAGTCACAGAACTATGTCCTGCTGATTCGTTCAGGAATTCTTTTGTTGCTGTGTGTCTGAAATTGTGCTGGAGAGACTCACAGCCCTACGATGACAGAGGCTTCCCCTGGGTTCTGCTGGGGACAAGGCAATGGCTATGATCTGTAAGTTGAGATTCCCAGGCTGAGTTTCTTTTGAAGAGGTGCAGCCCTAGGACAGGGCACCAGAGCACAGACAGAAATGTCACGTTTCAATACCTTCAACAAAGAACTGGGTGAAGCCAGAACTGACTCAGTCTCAAACAGCAGGCTGGCAGACCTCCAGGCCTATTGCATTCTCCTGTACAGTGCTTCCCAGGAGTACCCTAGCTGCACAAAATGCCTTTCACACAGAGTTAAAGAAGAGAGCAAGCTTTTCACGAGGAAAGCCAGAATCAGGCAGGACAGACAACCTGATCTCACAGCAGCCAAACTCTCTTTGTCACTTACCTATACTTAAGTTGTCATTTTCCTCTTCTGCTGGCAGCACTTCAGTATGCCTCAACCGGCAGCGGCTCACAGCCTGGATGCCAAAGCTCAGGACAGGATGGGTTAGGAGAAACTCTGAGATGGAACTGAAATAAGCTTTGCCCTCCTCCTGGTTCTGCATCAGCTCCATCACATACAAGACCTAGCAGAGTCAAAAACAGTATGTCATTGGGCTTTCAGAGAACAGCATGTGTATGTGCCACGTGGGCATAAAGCATAGCACCCGGATTCGGAAACATGGGAATAAAACATGGCTTGGGATGTTTACATCTGGAGGAGTACACCCACACTGGGCAACCACAATAAGCACGTTCTTATCTGAGTTAGAGTTGATCAGGAACTCAATCCTGTTGCGCCAGACAAGTTCCTCCACGTAAGAACTTTACTTTGGGGAAAGAAATAATCCTTAAGGCTCCTCAGGATTAATCAGCTGTTCAATTGTCACCATCTGTCATCTTACACTGAGATAGCTGAGGCCAACCTCTGAGCATTTTCAGTTATTAACATGCAAAGCCTTGTCCCAGGCAGCAGAAACAGTCACAGAGAACATTTCCCCTGCCACCACACAGCCAGCAATAAAATGAAACACCTACTTTTCTCTGCACATCGCTCAGTATCAGATATTCAGCAGAAAGGTCCAGGCAGACTTTCAGGCTGGGAAGAATACTCATGGAGCTGAAGATGTCAGGAGAAAATCTAGATCCAGAAACAAGACAGGAGGAGGCACAGAAAACAAGGCATATTAGTGCAACCACGACTATTGTGCATTAATTAAAATGAATCTTAAGGAGTTCATAGTCACACTATAGCACAACCACCCCCTAAAACAAAAGCATCGCTGCTAAAAGTCACTGCTGACTGACATCAACTAAGAGGACAGCAAGAGGATCACAGAGTAGGATCAAGTCACGAATTCCAAATATTTAAATAAAAGATGACACTGTGTGCTCAGGTAACTTATGCTACATTCATGGGAGGACGACAGATCCAGACTTAAGAACAAACATCCACCAATCCACAAGCACTGGATCTCCTGTAATATGAGAGAGAATTCAAAAGTGGCCTTACTCGTGCATGTGATCACAGAGGCCACAATCTCCTAGCAAAAAAGTCAAATGAAGGAACAGCACAAGCTGAGCAAAGGGAAGGCCTGCAGCAGCATTTGAACTTCTGGACCCACGTGGCTCAGCAAATAAACTTTGCAGAACTGCTCAAATGCTGTCAACACAGCGGCTTCTCACTATTTAAATCAGAAGAGGAATAATAGGAAGACATCCTAGGTTGACTATTCAATACCTAGTATTGATTACAGAAAAAAAAAAAACAGTTAAGTGCAATTTGCAATGCCTCTCCCAGTGCTTACAGCTGTATCTACACTTTACAGACCAAAGCAAGGATTACAGATCTCAGTAATAGGAATGACTGCAAAAAGATCGACCTCCTCTGCTCCTGTACCAAAGCCTGACCTGACAGCCTACCACAGCCCTCATGGCCTTCAACAGATGTATCACATCAGCCAAGAGAAAGGTTCTAACTGAAATTAGAGCAGACTCCGCTAAAGATCACCTCTGAAAAGTAAGGATAGGTGGAAGCTGAGAGCTTTGTTAGGATATAATGGCTCAAAGGAAAGCCAACCCTGCAGGTGAACGCTTACCGGACAGTCTGCAGACAGGTCCAAGACACGGTGCACCACATCTTCAGTTCTCTGTTCTGATCTGCCCCTGTGATGAGAAACCTCCAGAAGGGAACCCTGCAGACACAACACAATTTTAAGTTCTTCTAAACAAGACCTGGTCCCTTGCAGCAGTGATATTTCACTGAAACATCCTTACAAGTGTTACATAGGTGGTTTCACCCAACAGTAAAGTTCCCAGAAAATCTCTGTTTCTAATCTACCTTGGAAACCAGTATAGCTCTTGTATAGTTCTTGAGCTACATCTATAAGCAACTGAAGAAAGATGAAAAATAGCTATTTTTCTTCTTTTTTTTTTCTTTCTTTTTTTTAATTAAAACAGCTATTTTTTTAATTCATCTGCAATAGAAATTCAAAAGACAGCAGGCCAGGCAAAACTGACCACACCACCACAAACCTGAAAGGACTCATCAATTTAGATCTGCCCTTGCTTTGATGAAAGGCATTAGAATTAATGTAACTTCAGGCTGTGTTCTGTCCACTCTCTATTTCTCCATCACTAGAAAACACAGTATGAAGAGGAGAGGACCTGCTCCTGCCACAAAGCTAAATTCCTACAAGCAGAGCACAACTTCAAGGAACGCCCCGAAGTCAGCATTAGAAGGTGTTACCAAACTTTGATACACAAAGAGGACCGGGGCCTTACTCTGGGTCTTGCTTTTTGTGGTTGTCACAGAAGAGCAGGCAGGAAAGAGGCCTACCATCATGTGGTTTCCACTCGTGAAGACATCTAGGAAAGAATCAGAGAAATCAAGCGTGAATGGAAAGATAAATGAAGATAAGATGTCAGTCCTGAAGACATTATACCCTGTCCAAGGGAGCATCTGATCAGTAGGCACTAAGAGTTACCAGCCTGTAGCTGTTTACAAGTGTATACAAAGTAAGATCAGATACTGTAGCCACTGTTAGTGACAAAAAAAACACCCACGAAGAACACACATGCTGCCCTTCAGTTTATCCTTATAAGGACAATATATAAAATAAGTCAACACAGAGATGAATAGCCCAGAGCAGCTTTCTGTATTGAAAAAAAGAGTAACAAGTCGACTCCGAGCACAGTCTGTGCAAAGCACAGAATTCAGGATTTTACTTTTTACCTTTTCCTGAGGTCACCAAACCATGAGCATGCGTGATATCCAGTGACACAAAATCACCATTCACTAACAAATCACTTTGCAAACATTTCACCCTGTACTTTATTGTGCCCTGAGAATGATTACTTCATGTAATCCTATAACAAGAAAATTCTCAGAGAAAAAGCAGCTCTGCCCCAAGTTCCTTCGTCTTCTACTTCTCTGGTTACCTTGGTTCATCTTGCCCCTCAATATAGATCTGCCAGAATTTGACAAAACCGTCATGACTTGCTGTGGCCAATACAGTTCCATCAGGAGAAAGTGCCCCCTCACTCAGGTACTGAATCAAAAAGAAGAAAAAAAAGAAGTAATTTTATAGCTCTTCAGGGAGAAAGAATACTCTCTTCAAACAGGAATGTGATTAACATGCTGATAGGACCAAAGATCTGAGTGATTCAACACATCCTTCACTACACAACACTTCAGAGAAAAACTGATTTTTTTTTTTTGTAGTAATAATAATTAATAATCTACTTTTCCAAACAGGAAGTTAAATACTATGGATTATATGGATTATTCATCTGCTGTTCCCACCATTTATCCTATTACAAACAGAGCTCATTTGGTTTTGGGATTTTCTGGCTTTTCACAAGCATTAATTACTTTGTTTTATCTGGGTGACATAATTAATTTGTCATTTTCCCTTTCAGAAAGAGAAATCGGACTCTTTCCAGTTTTATCTTTCATATTCAAAATATCACCTTCTGGATGCTTACCTGTAGCTCTGGTCCACTGTCCTAACAGATAATAGCTATACTTATTTGGGGGGGGGGGGGGGGGGATCATAAAATAATAAAGAAGATGTTGGGCTTGGTTTTCCCTTTCTCATCCAGCAACAAACAGCAGCATTAGGTGCTCTATTTACTGTGATACACAACAAAACAGTTGAAATACAGCCCAGGTTGTCAAACAGGCCCTTGGAAATACAGGTGACTTTTTCAAAGCAAATATCCATAAATTCACCTTGGCTCTTGAAACAAAGGTCACTTACCAGCGACGTGTGCACTTAATCACATAACCAGAAGGCTGTGGGTGATGGACAAAGTGGATGGACAAGGAACTGTTCTGCAGCAAACTGCCCTAAGGACTCCAGCCCCAGACTCAGTAAACCCCAAAGAGAGCCTAAATGATCTGTAGTGATCACCTACGTGACAGGAGCAAAGAAAATGAAGCAGACTCGTACCGTGCTGTGGCCTTTCACTACAATGAAGCCTTCTTTGATGTTAGGCACTTCCACTGGCCAGGATCTGTTGTTTGAGCGGATAATGTCCAAATCCCATACCTCTGCCTGGAAAATAAATGTGAACGCACACAGGTTTACTTCTGCAAGTACTGGTTTCAGGCAGATGAGAAATTCTTACATCTCTGCCCAACCTATCAGCGCCGTGGAATTACGTGACACAAACCTTCCTCTCTCTACCTTGGCCATTAGATGCTTTTCTAGTGCTGCTCATGGCAGCGATAGCTGCTGCTCACCAAACCCCTCCCCTGCCTACTGGCAAAGCCTGAACAAGGGGACGATGCCCTCCACATCTTTTTTAGCAGTGTTCAGTACTTGATCTTCAGAAGAGAGGAATTGTGCACCTCTTTACGGGAGGATCCCTGCACACTACAGAAGCCCGACACCTCTAACCGTATATACAGGCTCCTTCCTCGATGAGATTCTTCCCCTCTCATGACAACACAGGACAATCTTTCAAAAGCAGCATTTCCTTACCCTGTCCTCGTGCAGCAAGGCCAACGTTTGACTTCCCTCTTCATTATTCTCTTCATTATCATCTGGGATGAAAGGACACCAGATGATTCTTCGAGAGGTGTTCAGAGGGGTACTGTCGGGTCGTTTGATGTTCACCAAGATCTCCTCTCTGATCACCACAGTTAAGAAACATAGCTTTCTGGCTTTTTGGGTTTGGCCCTCTGGTAAATACTACTAAACCTCAAGTTTTTTTGATCATTGAGATTCAAAGAGAATTGTGGTTTAAAAAAAAAAAAAAAAAAAACAGTAGGGAAACTAGCTTTTCTTCACTGCAAAAGAAATTCAGCTTACAAAAGCTAATAGATTCTATTAATTTTCTCTTGTAGACTGCAGACTGGAGAAGGATAAGCACAAGAACACATACCCCCATCTGGATGTATCATCCACACAACCGCTGACGGACAGATTAAGTTATTTCAGCCAGCACTGCATCAACACCAATACCACAGAGAACCAGAAAAGCTACTACAGTGCCCCAGGATGAGTGCTCTGGTCCATCCATACTCATCAGATAATAAACAACTACAACCACCTTTACTCTGGTTGGTTTTGGAAAGAGTGGATACAATTAAAATGAAGAAGCTGCAACCTAACAAACCATATCCCCACTGAATGCTGGAACAGGTTGCCCAGAGAGGTGGTGGATGCTCCATCCCTGGAGACTCTCAAGGTGAAGCTGGATCAGGCCCTGGGCAACCTGACTGAGCTGTGGTGTCCCTGTTCATTGCAGGGGAGTTGGACTAGATGGCCTTTAAAAGTCCCTTCCGACTCTAAGGATTCTATGACACCCCACTGACTGACGTGCCTCAGAAAAGCACAAAGAGATCACACCTAGCAAATAAAAGGAAATTAATTTAGGGCGATGAATCAAGCATTAAAATAAATTTCAGGACCACCAAAAGAACAAAGGTGACAAGTTTGAAAAGAAGCTACCTGAGTGGAAGGATTGTATTACCTTCCCTCCCCCAGAAAAGTAACTGGAATCAGGCAAAGGTGAGTAAAAAGCTGTCACACAAGTCCAGGTGACATTACTCATGTTTAGGGCCAGCTAGTAGAGATTAACATTGAAGCCTTCTGGACTGAAAGCTTTTGCCTGGACCAGGAGCACAGAGATGAAATTGTAGGAGTGACGAGTTACACAGTTTCAAGTAGTGATTGCGCTGATTACAGGCAGGGGCTGACTTTGCAAACACACATTTGATACTCCCTGGGATGGGCACAGCTACTGACCTCCTCCTGCAAGCTGCTGCTCTAAGGAGGCCACGATAGGTGCAGCAATTCTGAGCTTGCATTCACACCTAACCATTACCCTACCACCGAGGCGAAGCTTGTTTTGACAGGATACTGGATTTTGTCTTTCTCCATGGCCAGGCGCCAGACAAAGAGGTTGCCAGCCTCATCCAGGCACGCCAGCTGGTTGGAGTTGAGATGAGCAAAAGCCAGGTCTGCCACACCACCCGTGAATCCCTTCAGCAGGGTCCGCTCCGCAGTGCTGACGCTCAGCACTCGCACCATAGCGGAGCCATTGCTGGCAGCTGCAGAAAAGACAGAAGGGAAGAGTCACTACATATCCGTGCAGTTTCCCTGAAGGATGGCCTCCCCACTTGTCATTCCCAGCATCCATCCTGCCATCAGCTGCTCTCAGCAGTGCACCGAAAACCCACGGACAGCACATGAACGAACCCTCTGAAGACCCAGGATGCATGCAAAAATATTCCCCTGCATTTTTCAGCTTCGGTGCAGAAGAAGGGAACAGCAGCACCAAGGATTTTCCCTGCCTTGCAAGGGGCAGCTGAATTCCCTCTATCTTCTGCACTGTTTCTTGAGTGCCACAAGTCCTAAGTTGTTCTACCTAAGAGGCAATCAACGTAAGTTGATTTCTCACAATTCTCAGCACTTCTTTCTCTAGAAAGATGCTTTCGTTTAATGCAGTGCCTGAATTTTCATCCCAAGGTGATCACAAAGCTACCAAAACTTCAAGATCGACCCCAGTGACAGCGAATTAACACTAACTGCAACTTCACTTTCAGTGACTGGACAAAAGGAGTCACTGAGGCAGGAAGCTCGAACACATCTTCTACAAGAACACAAAAAGCATGATCATCCACCTGGAAAAGGCACTGCTTTTTGGTGTGCACGGCTGAAAAAGTCATGACTTAATGCATGGGTGTTCTAGCCAAAATGTTCAGCTCCCCCACTTCAGATAAACATGGCTGTAACACAGGCAGTCTTACAGAGACCATATTGTTTCCCGCTCCACCTGGCCGCCCAACACGGCCCTAGAAGATCACTCAGCTTTTCTATGGCACACGAGTTTTAATACTTCAAAAAAGGGTAAGGCATCCTAACAACGGCTGCGCCAGGATAACCTCAGCTGCAAGAAGAACACAGAAGTGGAGTAGCAGATTTTGTAGGAGGCCAGACAAATGGATGGGTGCTAGAACTAAGAAAGAGACCAAAGAGCCCCAGATGCTGCGTGGTTACATGAGAGCACTGTAGATGTAAGGGCTCATTTGTTTCATAAAGACTATTTCACAGACTGTACCTGCATTTTTCTGCTTTTCTCTCCTGCAAAACACACTGCCTTTGCACTGCTCTCTGCCTCCCCTAAATTTAGCCTTAAGCTCAACTCTAAATTTATGCAAGCAAACCCATCACAAGCATCTACTCAAATTACCACGGGGCTGTTTCTGTGCAGAGAAGCTTGTTTGCTACTGAAACATTTCATTAGATGAGTACCGTGAACATCTGCATACTGTCCAGCAAATCCTATTTCTACCCTCAGAAAACTTCTCCACGTAAACTCTCCCATACCACCTTCACTTTTCTCCCCTGTACTCTTTACTCTTTCTCCTGTTAAAACGTCACGCTGGTCAGGGCATTGCAAAAAGCATTTCACTTGTTGTTAGTTACTTTCTCCTGATGCAAACCTTGCCTCTTGGAGAGACACAGAGCAAAACAGCAAACACGAGAAGGTACCTCACCTCTAAGGGCATAAGCCAGGTAAGAGTTTGAAACAGCTATCAGATTGCCATAGTAGTATTTCTGCTCCCAGTCGTATCTAGCAACAGGCTGTATTTTCACCTGCTCAAGAGAAAGAAAAAAGAATTACGAGAGTCTTGAATAAACTTTTCCTGGAACAAACTTGCCAAATACAATTTCCTCTTGGAAAGCCTAATGCTTAATAGCAAGCTTTGAAGCAGCAGTTGCTAAGAAGAATTGCACACTGAATGCCAAGTATTAGAACCCTGAACTCTCAAAGTTATGAAGGCTGATGAATATTTCCTTCCATTGCAAGAAGGAATGCGACTCACTCAATGTCACACTGCAGAACAAGTGCCTACCCTTCAACTACAGCCAAGAGGCCTTTACCTCCCCATTGGCACTGCATCCGGCCTCCCAGTTCTTGGAGACACTCTTGAAATTCAAAAACTATTTGCTGCATTGGCACTTGCTCTTTCCCAGAAAAGGAATTCTAGTTATATCTGAGAAATATCTCAGTGTTCTGCAGCCCTGACCTGCTGGCAGGAGACCTCAGCAGGACTGGTGCTCGGGAGGACCAGTGAAACGCTCCCTCTATAGAAAAGACCCTCCAGCACAGAAACAATCAGCAAGATAAATTTGTTCAGGGAAGAAGGGCACTTTCTCAGCAAAGCCCAGCTTACATCACAGAATTCCTCCTGAGAAGTAGAAGGCAGCTTGGCCAGCCTCTAGAGTAACAGTAGCAATCAATCACAAGATACTGCTCCAGTTCTTTTCCCCTTGCTAAGCTCTCTGACAAACTCCCACAGCACATGAAAGAAGAGTCTTTTCTGTTTAAAATACAGAAGCACTGAGCTGATGTGACTGAAACGGATAGACAGAATGTGTTCCCTTATGCTCCTTACCTTGTTGCTCCCTCTGGCCTTACTGCTGATGCTGGAATCACTGCTGGCCACTATTTCCACATCTTTTGCTGATATAACTATGCAAGTGGAGCTGTCATCACCAGAAAGGCAGCTTTTAAGAAAAGCAGAGAGAAAAGAAATCAGACTGGACTCCACAGGAAGAACACAGAGGACACAACTGTTCACAACATTAACAGCAACACAGAAGGAATCCGTGAGTCTAGGAGATCTGACCTGAACTGAAAAGATAAACTGCTTTCATTTAAGAGCCTCCATTCTCCAGATGTCAGAGTTTGAGAAGAGCCAAACACCCGGTTTGCTCAGCTCCTCGCAGAACATTAACCTACTGGACTTGAGCACAGACCTATATTTGGTTAGAGCAGCCCTGACTACTATCCAACACAAGATGCAAACGGAGCAAAGCCAAGCAGCTGAACTTCAGCAGCAGAGCATCCTGCTCATGGCTCTCATAAAACCTTCTCTCAAAACTACAAAGAGAAAACTCACATAAAAGATATTTACACAAATTCTGATGTTAAGAAGGGTGACTGCATGAAGCCAAGCATTACACTAATTAGACTGACATACGATAGCAGTTCTGGATTTGCATTTTCTCCCATGACAAAGAGCAAATCCAAACTGTTCTACACACATTTGCTTACATGTAAGCAGTAAAAGCACGTATGCTGTCCAAAATACATCAGTGCACAGGCATAGCTCAGCAGACTTCTAGCTCAGGGAGTAGCTTTTCTATTTTAAATAATGGGGAGTGAAACACTTTGACAAGTGCACAGCCTTCTCTACTGCAAACCAGCTTAAGTTACCTCTCAGGTAACGCAGGTCCCTGCAGGAGTCCAGCTGGAGTTCTTCACACAAATGCTATCTTTCCCTGCAGCCTTGCTTATTTACCTGCATCCCTACTCAAGTGTTTGTCCCACAGACAGTTCTGCTCTCCTCCCTAAACAGCCCTGACAATGTTCTTCAGCTCCTGCACAGCACAGCAGTCAGGTTCAGTGCATCAGCACCACCAGAGCTCTGACCAGCAGCAGAGACTCACAGCTGCCAGCTGAGTTCAAAGTAAAACTCGACCAGATTCCCAGCATGCTTTCCCAGGCCCATCACGAGTCATTTTTAACTGCTTCTTATCCCCCCTCAGCCCTTCTTGAACGACACTTACATGACTTGCTTCTCCTGCACAGCCCCCAGAGAAACGCTGCGGTGCACCGGCTTCGCCAGTGAAGGTCCATCTCCAGCAACAATGGGATCGGGCACCAGCAGCCCATTCAGGTCTCCGTTATAGGAACTGGACGGTCTCTGGTTCTCATTCACCGAACCTAGGAAAAAGGCAAGAACAACCATGCACAAGATCCATATAAAAGAAATAGAGCTGCAAGAAATACATCACCTCCAAGCGCTTTCAGTCAGATATTATCACGCAGAACTCACCAAGTTGGCTGGAAAAAAGGAAGACCTCCCATCTAAGGAACTGATATAAAAGGCTGAAGTCATAGTGCTCATCTTACACAAGGAATCCCAGCAGACCAGAATAAACGGGAGTGAGATTATGAGGCTCAAGGAGGTACAGAAGGGCTAACAACTCCGATTTACCAAATCTCATATTTACGTTCCAGGCCAAAGGGTTCTTGATACGTCATTTCTAACTCCTGTGCATTCTCACTCTTCAGAGAGAGCTCTGAAGGCCAGAAGTACAGACAGCAGCACCCACAGCACTTGGGGTTGGCTGGAAATAACGCCTTCCAAAACCATTCTCTAAGACATGACCTCAAAGGCCAGAGGTGTTCAAGCAACTGAGCTACAAAACCACGCAGCTGTGCCTGTGGGATTCCCACAGCTGTCCCCTGGTTTACACAGCACACAGAAGTTCACAGCGCTCAAGTTCAGGGCAAAGCAGCCACTTATTCAGAGCTTCATCTCTGTTTTCAGGAGTGTACACATCCTGCCCTCATACATCTGGCCAAGGGCAAGCTGCCTGGTGGCTTCCATGTTTCCACAACAGCTGATGATCCCCACCAGAGAGCAAGCTCACTCCAGCAGTGCCTACGTGTGACTGCACAGAAGCCAAAGCCACCTGTCTTGGAAACATTCATGCTGAAAGGCTGAAATTACACGTCCCGTTGCCAGGTAACAAGTGCTGCAAAGCTCCTGTGAGATAGCAGCTCGCAGGGCCACGAGTCCCACTGCTGCTGCCACACATAACACATCTAAACCAGGGGCAGGAGGAAAGCAAGGCAAGCTTCCTATCACCAAACAGCCCTAATGGCATTAATGCATCAGCATGAGCGTTGCTGCCTACAGCCACAACTGCAACTATTACTCACTTGCCAGAAGAACATTTAAAACCTGCCTGCTTATGAAGAACAAGGTCAATAAATCAGCAACTACAGTACGGACACAGCAAGCATGTGCAGCTCCAGGGCATCCCAGCACAGAGCACGACACTCCAGTTCACCTGCCCTGTGTGAACAGGACAGCAGTGCAGCCACACTGCATGAGGCTGCAGAATGCAGCCTTGTAACCAGCCAGCACACCCGAGCTGGGCTCGTTGCTGCAGAAGAAGACTGTTACAGCATACTGATAGGTGTGATAAGCTTCCATCAGCTGCAATTTATCCTTTGTGGCCAAAAATAAGAAAGTAATGGCGACGGAAAAGCATCCAGGACGACAGAGAAAGATGATACGTACTTTGCTCTATTTGCAGCAACAGGAATGGCTCACATCAGTGTTTATGGACAGCAGGGTGATGACATCAGCTCCGGGGGAAGAAGGAAACGCCCCACAGAGGATGATGGGCACCACAGTGGGACACCACGCATGGGAATGTGCTCAGCCCCTCACCCCGCCCTAGTGGGAGCCAGGCCAGCACAACCCTGAAGGCATAAGAAAAGGGAAGAGACTCGGTGCTCAGCAGGTAAAAAAAACAAATATCAACACCAAAACTGGGAGAAATTCGTGCTGGGAGAGACTTCTCAGAGCTACCTGCAGCTAGCAGAGCAGAACTTCCATTGCGATAACAGCCCTGGAAAGCAGCTACACTCTGCATGACATCAAAATCTGTAAGTGAAACTCAGGCAGAAACAGAAAGTGGAAGTACAGAGATTGTTGGGAGCTTCACGCCAGATAACACTGCCCCGCACGTGCAGCTCACAGGACTGCTTCTATTCTCTGTCAAAGGCCTCAAAAGCTTCCCCTTCCTCTGATGCCCACGTGGGAGGGTCAGAGGCTTTCAGCTAACAAGTCCTTCTGCTTTTCACTTTATTCTGTCCAGTTCTTCCAAGTCCACATGCCCACTCGGGCAGCACTTCCTGCTGAGAACAACTGCAGGTTCATCACTGACTTGCCATTTACTTGCTCCTCCTCCTCTCAACTGCCTTCCTACACACCAAAGCTCAGAGAAAGGGAGAATAAGAGGCAAAGGACAGGCATGAATACGAACAACAAAAAAAAAAACCCAGAAAGAAATAAAGCATCCTCAGAAAGTAATTCCTTTGCTTCTACCAGCAAGAGAAGTTGCTTCAAGGGAAAGTTAAGCTTCTCTCAAGGTGACAGCTTCATCACTGTCCCAGCAACGACGCATTCTTTCAGTTCCCAAATTGCTCGTGAAATAAGAGTTTCCTCATCACTGCACCAAGTTCTCCTTTTGGAAAGGAAAAATGTATTTCCTTATACTATAAGAAACAGAATTTTGGATCACCTATGTGTTCCAGAAACAACAGAAACTTCCAACCACTGGAAGTTTTCTATAGCTATAATGGAAACGGACGAGGGTGGTGATTGTTCCCTTCTGCTCTGTCCTTGTGAGGCCCCACCTGGAGTACTATGTCCAAGCCTGGGACTCCCAGCACAACACAAGAAGCGTGCTTGGAGGGCCATGAAGACACTCAGAGGACTGGAGCACCTCTCCTGTGAAGAAAGGCTGAGGGAGCTGGACTTGTTCAACCTGGAGAAGAAAAGGCTCGGGACGCTTCAATGCGTCCTCGCAAAAGAAGACAGAAGTGACCTCTTACATAGTCTCATAGCTGTAGGACAAGGGGGAACGAATGGCTTTAAGCTAACAGAGGAGAAACGTAGGTTAGATGTTAGGAAAATACTATTTACTCAGAGTGGTGAGACCCTGGTAGTGCCCCATTGCTGGCGGTGCTCAGGGCCTTGGATGAGGCTTTGGACACCTCAGCTATGGGAGGCTTTAAGGTCCCTTCCAACCCAGCTGTGCTACAAAACTGCCTCTCCGTAGATTTGCTCCATCACAGCCTCACACCAACCTCCGAGCCTTGTGCAAAGGCAGTATGTGCGGTGGCTGCTCCGGAGCTCAGACAGTCATAGAATCATTAAGGTTGGGAAAGACCTCTCAGATCATCAAGTCCGACCCCATCCCACTGTGCCCACGTCCCTCAGTGCCACATCCCCACGGCTGCGGGACACCTCCAGGGACGGTGACTCCCCCACCTCGCCGTGCAGACGTGCCATTATTCCCAACACCCAACCCAACGCGAGCCACCGCTCCTGCCCTGTCGCCGTACCTCGGCACAGATGCCGGCCCCCTCCGCCACACCCCGTCTCAGGAGTTGCAGAGCCACGAGCTCTCTCTCCCCTGAGCTCCCCTTCCCCAACGGACCCATCCCACTCCCTCGGCCGCTCCCCACAGCGCTGCGTTCAGACCCCTCACGGCTCCTCTCCCTCCCAGGAGCCTCCACGTCTTTCTCGTAGCGAGAACACGGCACTGAGGCGCCGAGCCCGTCCCCACAGTATACGGCCGAGCCAGCGCCGCGCTACCAGGGCACGGGCCGAGCGGGGCCCCACCCGCGGGGCCTCGGGCAGCGCTCACCCCGCCCGGGCCCGCAGCCGCCCCTCACCTCCCGGCCGGTCCAGCTTGAGGATGTCCCGCAGGTGCTGCGTGGCGTCCTCGATGTCGATGCTGTTGGAGGAGGCCATAGGGCCCGCTCCGCTTCCCGCCCGCCCCGCCGCACCGTCCCTCCCCGCCGCCCGCACTTCCGCCTCCGGTCCCGGCGCTGGAGGCGCTCCGGGAGGAAACCGCCGCCGGGCCAACGGGTTCCGGGCGCGGAGAGGGCGGGGTCAGCACCGGCACCGCCCCCGGCAGTAAGCGACGCAGTGCAACACGCGGAGCGGGTGAGGTTGGCTTAGACCTTCCAGCCCCCCCCCCCCCCCAGCCCCCCCGTGGGCTGGCTGCCCCCTGAGCTCTGCAAGGCACGCGAAGCCCCCTGCAGGCCGGCTCGAAGGGCTTAGTGAGCTCTGCGGGTAAAGGAGCCACGGTTCCGCTCGTGTGCCATCGATCCCTTCAGTAGTGAAATGCCGCCACCTCCAGGGGGACGCGTACGTGAACGGCCAAGCACGCTGGAACGTTATCGGCCAGCCCTAACTGTACGCAGAACATTGTGGAAACACTCAGAGCTGGATACCGACTGAAGGAGGGCACTGTGGGATGGACCAGGTGCCTCAGAGCTGGAGGCGGGTACCGTCCCACGCGAAGAAAATACAGCCAGCTTCTTTAGCTTTGAGGGTTATCGCAAGAGAGGTCACGGAGATGAACTACAGGCTACCACAACTGTCAGCCTTGTGAATTAGTTTAGGGTTTTGCATTGGTCAAATAGGACCGCTGAGGCCCAACGTGTCAAGCAATGCTAAAAGCTGAGCTGGAAGCTTCTCAGAGCTGCCAGGGAGGAGGAAATAAGCCGTTTCACCAGGCTGTACTTGGAAAACATCAAGCACTCGCTCAGTTTGAACTGTAGTTTCACAAACATTTGCCAACCAGGCAGACAAGGGGCACCCAAACCAAACACCACCGTCACACACACACACACACACACAATATCCAACTCATTAAAGCAATTTAAACTGTTAAGAAAAATCTCATGTTTTTATTGTGTAATGTAGCGTTGAAACATCTGAACAAATCTGTATCTGGGCTGTACGGGCTGCTGTTCTTTCAATTCTTTGGGTTATAGAGCATTTTGTCAGTACATAAACAACAACCTTTTGCATTTTCAATTCTTTCCGAGGCATGCTGGTACAACACAAATTTCTCTTGTCAAATGCAGCTAACTAACTTCCAAACATCATGCACAAGGAACTCATCTAGTGACAATGTAAACTCAGCAGGAGGGCAGGTCACAGCTCTTGCTTGCTCGCGCTCTGCAGTGCTGCAGGTTTGTGTATGATATTTGGAATGTTCTGTGAGTGTGAATAATATCAGTAAGAGGAGAGGAGGAAAAAAAACAAAAACAAAAACAGGTGCCTCGGGGTCGCCAGCTCAGCCAAAGTTGTGCAATGCTAGCCTGAACATGTCATTGGTGCAAACCCAGGCATCATTGATGTTCTTTAATAGAAATATCTGGTGGAATCCCATGATAGGATCTTCATCAGCCTGTGGAAAGAAAGGAAACAAAGTTCAGAAAGCTCTTTCTTGAGAAATGTACTCCAACACACAGTAAGAAAATGTAAGAAACTAATGCTGACAGTGACACTGCATGCTGTAAGATGTCTAGTACCTCGAGACACCAACAAAACCACAGGTTCCATCCCGAGCTGCTTGCAAACACACACCTAGGGCCCACAACAGAAATCCTGCCACGGTTAGTTAGGGTTTTCTGGAAGAATTACAGACATCTCACAGCAGCAACTTCATAACGCCCGTAAAAGCACGCCTGCCTCACCACGTGGAACCACAGCTTTCCTCTGGGCCTCGCCCGAGGAAGCAAGCGTAAGATGACACGTTTCCAGATTAGGTTGGAACTGCTGTAGTTTGGATCAGATCTCAGAAGAGATTTTGCTCTAGAAGCCAAGAGCAGCAACACTGCCTGAATTCTCCCTATAACGATCGAGGCTTCTGAAACGCTTCCCAGAGCAGGTACAGCCAGCCAGCAACACAGTGCTCCCTGCTGCCACAGTCCAGGACCGACTCTGAAATGGAAGCTGTAGCTGCAAGGAGGTGTTCGACAGCACAGAGAATCTTCTCAGCAGCGCCTTGCCTTCTGTCTTTGCCAATTCATTGCTATGTTTACAGGAATTAGGAAGTACAGAAGTAGAAATGTCAATAGTGCTGAATTGAATTGTAGTGCAGGGAGGCTAGTTCTCCAATCTAATGCTTACCAGTCTCAAAAGAGACATTATGCTGCCTCAGTATGAGTTGGAAATCATGACAGGATTTAATGCGAACAATCCCTAAGATCTAGTAACAAAACAATCCCCTTACACTGACCATGGTGTATTCAAGTCAGCCTTTTTGGAAGGCTTTAAGCTTTCGGAATGAAAAGGGGGGAAAAGCACTAAAAAAAAAAAAAAAAAAAAAAAAAAAAAAAAAAAAGTAGTATTGAAAAGCAGCAGCCAGAGGAACACGAGACAAACTGTCAGAATGCTGAATGCTTACTCTCAGTGGTCTAGCTGCCTAGCAAGAAAAGCAAATGAAAAGACTGAAGAAAGGCAACTGCTATGCATAAGCATATTTTAAAAAATGTCAAGTGCATGTAGATGATAAACTGACTGTGGAACAAAGTCAACTTCGAGGAGCAGCAACCACATCACAGAGCAGGAAGTCTGCCAGAGCACTCAAAGGATCGAGTGTGTGACTGAAGTGTAGCAGGAAAACACAAATCTAAAACCAACTGCAAGGATTTCATAGCAACAACTAGCAAAAAAAAAAAAAAACCCACAAAAAAAACCAAAAAAACACCAAAAACAAAAAACCAAAAAAACAGTATGTGATATGTGGTGTCAGGAATATATCCATGTAGGATGTATTTCCAAGTATACCCACGGAGGAGCTGCTGTCCCTCAGGAAAGTGATTCTGAAATCAGTTTTCAGGTGCTCCTGTGCAGAGCCAGGAGTCACTCAATCTTTGAGTGTCTCTTCCAAGTCAGGATATGCCACGATTCTATGAGTAACTTACTGGAAATAGCAGCGCAGAGCCCAACAGCTATCACGACAAAGTGTCAGCAGTTATTAGGAAAGGAACAGAGACCGAAGCCCATAATTATGCAAACACAAATGCACAGAGCACCCACATACCAAATCCTGCATGCATTTCTTACATTAAAAAAAAAAAAAATAAGGAAAGGCCAGAAAGGGTAAGAGATGATCCAGCTCCCAAGCTTGCTACTGAAGAAAGTAAAGTGAGTATGACTCCAGCTTGCAAAAAAACGTGATCGAGTGGGAGAATGGAGAAGATAAACTACTATTAAAAAAATCACGAGGGGCAAAAGGAACAAGGAATCTACTTCCCTACAGTCAGAGAATAAGGCAGCAGAAGTATTAGTGAGTCCAAGCACTCCACAGCCAAAATAACAAAAGAGAAATCATCGAACCAAGGCAAGTGCTAATGAAGTCACTGCTCAGCACGATGACCCGAGCAGCTTTTTGTCGTGCTGACATAAGCCTTCTTTTGCACTGGGCAGAGGCTCCACAGTAATTAACACGTGAACACAGCAATTGTGCTGAATTAGGCTGGCTGTCCATCTCGTTCATTAGCACATATGACAGCAGTCACACTGATTATTTCAGGGGAATTACCATCATTATGTCTGCCCAGAAAGATGCTTGCGTATCCATCCCGAGGAAATGCCTGCCCAGTGTGCTGAAGTCTGGGAGTGTAATGTCATTTCTTGCTTTTCCTAGGTACCAAATGCAACGCTGAAATCCCAGTAAGGTCTTGCTACCACCTGATACTCATTGTATACCACGCACACAGAAAGGTGGGTTCTTTAAAGTCTGAAATACAACCTTGTATTTGATAGCACCTTATTAATGCTATCTTTCTTGACGAAGCCAGAATCGAGTTCAGGTTCACTTCAGCTCCTTTCTAATGGCTTAATTTACACCACCAGGCAGAATGTCACCGGCTTGACTAAGTATTAATTACAGCTATTAGTAAGCACTTTGCATACTTGCAGTTGCCCTCTGGTCTCCTCTTGAGTCACCAAGGCCCCACTAAAAGTTGATTGAGTAGTTTTCACCAAATTTGAGATTACTCATGACAGACGTGAGTGTACCTCTGCAAAAACAGCTCACTGAGAGCCTGCTTTTAGAGCATGCTTCCTCCGTGCCTGGTAAGCACAGCTACACCCCAGCTGGTAGTGCTCTGGCTTCAGGGGAAGTTCTTCCTTCCCTATGTAATGCACGACTGGCCGCGTGGAAAAAAAAGATGAAGAGCTCATCCCCAATTAGCTGCATTTCTGCACATGGCAATTCCCACTATAAGGTCACATACTGGTGTTTTCTTTATTCATTTCTTGTTATGTCTTTATAGAATAGAGGAGCAGTACTCTCTTAAGAATAAGGAAAATCTTCAGCTACACCTAGAATGAATGATTTATAGCCTGTTCTCAAAATTCTGAACACATGCTATCAATAGCAAAGACCCACAGTCAAGATGCTTGAGATGCTCCAGAAGGCACAGACTAATCCAAGCCTACCTTATTTGGGATCTGCATCACAGATCAAATAACCCCACAGAAACTCCTTATCCTTACATTCCACTCCAAATTCATCTGTGCCCAACTCAAAATCTGCATTCCAGATGCGAGCACAAGCTTTAAATATAGGGGTTTTATTTTTCCTAATTTATTATTATTTTATTCCCTATAGTTTCAACACTTCCATAACATCCTTGATTAAGGCACAGAATCAGACTGATAGGATCCTCTGATTTCCAGTCGAGTCTCATGCTTGCAGCAGGACTACCAGCAGCACTGCATCAGACACAGCTTCATCTAGCAGAGTCCTCCATGCACCAACATTTCACATATGTGTCCTGGAAACACCGCTCAGGGATCCAGCCCTTCTGGTAAATTGTCCCACGTCCAGTGTAAACCTCCCAAGCTGTGGTCTGCAACCACTATCCCTTGTTACAGTGCCTGTGGCACCACCAAGAGTTTGCTTCAGGTCAGTGGAGGTACTCAAGTACCAGTAATTAGCACAAGTACTACACCACTTTACATCTACTCTGCAGGTACCTCTTCCCCAGGCTCAAACTCTCACACACTGATCTTGGCAGCTTTTTGAACTATTCCAGTTTATCCTTCATCCCTTCTGGCCTTGAGGTTTGCAACTGTATCAAGTCATCACCTCACCCTGAGTCACATCAGAAAGTTAGTTGCTACACTACCTTGTAATCCAAACATAGCTGCAAAAAAAAAAAAAAAATTCAATAGTCCAAAACACAAACTCCTCTTCTTGTATGGAAAGAATTTCATCAGCACCCCACAAAAAGTGTACTGAAGTGCATACTTGGAGCTACCTTTGTCTCAAAGGAGAGGCTACTGACTAAAGAGAACAGATTTTTTCAGATGCTGGGCCTCATTTGACAGGCTTTAAGCAATGCTTTAAGTAGCCAACATGCACTGCAAAACCATCCAGTGATTTGGGTTACCAATTCCCTTTCAAGGGAAAGTAACACTGCAGAATAGTTAGTTATCCACGTTAATTCCACAACACTTCAAAATTCACACTCAGATAGAGCTGCAGATCTTCCACACTGCTCTGAGAATGTGCAAGCCACAGCCATGCTTCCCAGCCACCACGAGCTCAGCTGACAGAAGAGGGAGAAGAAAGCAGTCCTTACTCAACCAGGACAGCGAGGGCTGCGGGGAGCAGAGGTAAGGCAGAGGTTAAATGTTGTGGAGGGCTAGCCTGAAGACTTCGTTGGTGCACACCCAGGCACCTTGAATATTTTTCAACAAAAACGTTTGTTGGAAGCCTAGAACCTGGTCGTCATCTGCCTAAGCACGACAGGAGGAGAAATACGTCACAAGGTGAAGGAAATAGTGGGTAACATGCTGGATGAACATAGAACTAGCAGTGCCACAAAAGAAACTTGCTTCTGAAGGCTTAAACCAAAGCTCAGCCTTACTAGTTAATGTGAGCAAGCACACACCATGAACAGCAATAAAAGCTGTAAGAACAGACCTGGAAGAGGTGAAGGAACGTTTATTACCACCCTCCCTCCCCCAGTTTGAAAACATTACTATCTCAACATCAATTAGAGAGGATCGTGCACATTTACTTGACAATACTGCTTTTTGATAACAGCCCTCACTGCGTTTTTTCTGCTGGGGAGCCTGTCCCTTGCTAGGGGCATCATTCACTCCACTCAGATGCACTCTGTTAAACTCCAGTGTCCTTTCCAAGGAAGCTGTTGTGTCCAATCCTCTTAAGAGCAGGTTGCTCCAAAAGATACTGCATGTTTACAGGTCACGTTGGTGTGAGCACACTAGGCTGCAGACTGGAGCAGCAGAGGCAGACCCACAGCCTGACATGACACCAGGGCAGTTATGATTACAACTGACCACAGTTAAATCCGACTTCAGGAGAGGCCAAAAGATTTAAAACATAATAATGCATGTTTTGTGAAGGCATATTGGCATGGTAAAGGAAACAGAGTTTGACAACAGCAGCCTTTGGCCCTGTTAATTCTTCATAACCATTCTTGCACAGCTAAGAGAGCCAAGGCTTTATAACAATCTGGTAACAGCTCATCCCACAGTATATGAAGGAACAGTAAGGTTGTACTGCTCAGGCATTTTTTAGTTTTTCCCCCTAAAATCAAACCAGATGAAAATACAGTGGCTTAAGGGTGAAATGCCAAGATGCAGCCAGCTCCCTTAAGAACGAGTCTCCACTGAACTTTTCAGACTAGCCATTCAACCAACCATGGCCTCTGAAAACCCAGTGAAGCCATCACGCCATGAATGACCACTCAGAAGAAGCATGCTGCAGGTACTTCAGCCTGGTTACTTTCCTGCAAGATCCTTCGCTATGTCAAACAACGCAGGTTTTGCAAATACATGTGCTTTTCAGTTCTCTATTAATGGCACTGAGTTTTCAAGAATTTGATAGAGTCATGTGAATAGGATAACTGAACAGTCAGTAACAAACGTGTTTCTCCCCTTCAAATCCAGCTATTAACGGTCCTTACTGTCTTATCTCTTGCACAAATCTCTCTATTTTTCCTTATGAAAAAGGCAATCAGAGCTGTGCAGAACAGCCACGGCATTAAGAAGGTTTCTTTTTACTAAAGGTAAGTGTGCAGCTCCGTGCTTCTGTGCTACAGCACATCCTGATCAACCCAAACTACAGATGGGTTCAGTTACTCACCAGCTCTAAGTTACTTACCAAACCCCGCTGTTCTGAGTCACTTTATCTACAACAGCACAAAGATGTACTAAAGTGATTGCTAACAGGCATGCATAAGCACAAGAAAAAGCATTTGCTGAGTATGACAAACAGCTTCACGCACTCACAAGTGGTTACTATATGCATCATGCTAGAGACTTGCTGAGTATTTCATGTCTGTCTGTAAAGAGTACCACACACTGGTCTTTCTGATCATTCCCTCAGTGAGAAAGAGCATTTCTGAGCATTAAACTACACATCTTAAAGCCAAGATTGAAGACTCAAATGTGAAGACTGGAGAACATTCCTCCCAATAAGAATTTGCTAAAAACCTGAATTTCACACTGACAATAGGCATGTATTATTCCAGTATGTTCTAAGTAACTAGATGCACTGCTGTGTTATCTCTGAGGTTATTCAGAACATAAAAACTTCACAGTACATCACCACTCCAATAAGCGCTATTTCTGAAAAGCTTTCAGACTGCCTCTACCATCCTAACAGCTTCTACATCATGAATACACTCAAAAGCTTTACAGAACTTTTAAGAAACTCCACATCTTGCCACAGGATTCAACAAAATCACTGCAGCGAGCTGTGATCTGCTTGGTGATTACACAGCAACCTTAAAAACAAAAGGCAAAACTGCCTCTGCAAAATGAGAGGCAGCCGTGACTGGCTCAGGACATTGACCTAAAAGGAGTCTCAGTTACATCACTGAGTTTGTGCACACCCAGGCATCAGACAAATGAGATCAGCATGTCTGACCTCACTCCTGCCCTGCAATGCAGTGCTTCCTCTGACCACGCATGGTTCTTTCCTCATTCAAGTACGGGCAAGCAGGAGGGAGAAACAGGAAAGCTGGAATCCAACCTGCAGCCAGGAAGGCAGGAGCAACTTTAAGGAGAGCCAAAGCCATCTGTGTTAGGCTCAGAAGTGGATGCCCAAAAAAATGAAAGGGAATAGCTACGCAAACAGATTCAAGCTTTCAGCCCTAGGTTTGCTTAACAGTACACTCTGTTGAAGTCTGAAGGTTAACAGAAGTGCCATTCAAAGTTAATAGGACAAGGAAGACTAAAAAAAAAAAAAAAGAGAATCTGGGATCAAAGCAACTCTACGGGTGGCATGGCTTTGGAGTCCTGATTTGACAGCTTGGCTGGACCCATCTCTGAGAAATCTTCCGGTCATTACAATTATGGCAATTTCACACTTTTAAAATAAACCATCACGCACTGAGTGCAAGTTCTTACATACAGGAAATTTTTGCAGATTTTAGGACAACTTCTTTCATTAAGTAGTATCATCTTGCATCACAACTTTCTTCAGAAGAAGATAAGATTGAGCAAACTTATGCAGTTCAGTACTCCAACTTAAACAGCAGTGTAACCATAATACAGCCTGAAAACTATTCTGGCTTTCCTTCACAAGAAGTTCTTTCAGCAAGAAGTGTTTAACTCAGAGGGAACATTCCCACTGCTTTTGCCTACCAAGGTTATCAGCAGGATTGTGGTTTTGTACCCAAAGGGAGCAAAGAAGTGTTGTCTTACTGAAGGGTCATCAACTAACAGAAGAAGTATACTACCACAGCTAGAGATGCTTTTGTTGTCCAGGAACAGTGTAGTGATGCTTTTCAATGCAAATGGGGACACAGAAAGCTTACAGTAGAATAAGGAAAATATTGAAGCTTCCTGAGCCGCTGGTATACTTGTGTGCATAGTACAGCACAACCACAGTACCTTCCTGGATGTGAGCAAATGACTGTCAAGTTACAGGTGATTTTACCTAGTGCTAGCTATCCAAAGGGTGAGTACTTTCTTGACAAACTTCAACAGCAGTAGAACGACATCCCAGTGCAACCTTACCAGAATTCCTTCCCCACCAGAGAGATTATTTTGCTTTCAGAAATTGGAAGATTTATTATCCTGCAAAAATCTAAGATATAATCATCTGTTACTACTTAACAGAAAGAGTTTACCTTAAGCTGTCCCACTACCATACTGAGTATACAGCTGTCAGGTGTAGGTTGGTGGTCTTGTGCTGTGATGCTGTGTTGTATTTTCTGGAAAGGAAGGCTCTGTAATGAGAAGTGAAAAAACAGTCATTGCATTACTGAACTCACAAAACACAAACCCAACATTATGAAGTATTAGACTATTTGAGTAATGCTGCATAGAAGAGCTTTTGCAACACTACTCAGCTGGGTGGATCGTAACAGTTACCTACTTTCAAAGCACCACGACACAAAGTATGTCACCATAGTCATCAACTAGTGTCTTTTCCTTGTCTAACTGCATGGCCTCAAGAGCTTTACTTCCTCTGAAAGCTGCAAGTTCACACCAGGAAAGAAGAAAGCTCTGCTCTTAACATTAAGAACTGAGTATATGATCTAACACACAGGGTTTACAATACAACTCCAAATATGCCTCTTCCTTCCAACTATAAACAGGAACAGACCTGAATTCCTCATTTCCATTTCTTCAGTTTGTTTTTTTTCTTTGATGTCAGCAACTGAGGGGAAATCAGAACAGCAACTGGCAACATCTTTGCCATGAGCCAGCCAGGACAGCAAAAGCACATATACCGAGAATAAAAAAAAAAAACTGGAGTTAGAAGTGCAAATAGTTTCTCAGAGTTCTGACGGAGCTCTAGGCGATAGTGTGGCTGGTATCCAGACTCGAGCACTGCACAGGAATGCAGCATGCAGTCATTCAAACGCGTACGATGTACTCCAGCATCACTCGATCTTTCTAGTTTTTCAGAGGCTTAAGACAGACCTATGCACTTCACCAAGTTCTGCATTATCCTCTGGTGGAAAGAGCCTGAAAGACTTCCTAGAAGGCACAGACATAAGAAGACAGAAGTGCTACTAGCAATAACGTGAACTACAAACATGGCCCTACAAGTATAAGGTTTCAGGAAACATACCAGGAAGCTAAATCCTTGGCTAAGAGAGAGCACAACACTGTGCAAGGATCAGGACTGAGGGGAACAAAGTAAGTGTACAGAGCAGCCCTCCAATTGCAGAGAGACACTATTCAACAACAGCCTTGAATAAAGCCTCCAGTATTTCCACTTGGCTGGGTTAATAATGCCAAACTACTACCAACTGGAAAAATGAGTCAGCTGGTTTGCAGAACGTTTTCCAGGGTCACCATCCTGAACTTGAATGTGTAATGTGCATGCCCAGCCTGCACAAGCATAGGCTGGGACATCACACAGCCATTCTTCTACAAGTGAGAGTACTACAAAACTCGGTGTGGCCTCAGCACAACAGCAGTGTGTTAAGGAAGTCCTGCAACAGTCTTGCTGGGCACAACGGTGCCTGCCTAAAGACACCTGACTGACCCCATCAGAGAAAAAGGGCCCTAATGGCTGGGCAGTCAAACAAGCCATTCCTCCTGGGATATAGTGACTGGGATGGGCAGGGTCAGCCAGCATCACCAATACCTAAGATCAAGGGAAACTACCCCAAAAGGATGGTTGCTTACAGATATCCACCTATACCTAAAAGAAGCTTTTCTTTACATGCAGAGTACAAGAAAAGTGGCTGATGAGTGAAAAGCAACAAGCAAAGCTTTTAGAGTCCTCCTCTTTTCAAGTCATGAAAAATTCTGTAAGAATAAAGCTTTTCTGGGTAGTTTAGACTCAGCCCTGGTTGCAGTCTAAGCAGGAAGCATGAGAAGCAAGCTACCTGCAATACAGCATCCATCCTTGACTTTCTCTGATGGACCTGGCAATGCAGGGACTATTTCCTACCACACTTGCAAGCACTACTCACACCTTCTGAGATGCCCAGCCTGAGAAGCCTACTAGGTGCAATAAGTTAAATCCAAAGCCTTACCATCAGAGATTTTGGATAGGTTTGGTTAACATAGGGCAACAAAACTGCAGCAAGGTTCTTCAAAAGACATGAGGAGAGATCTCACTGAAGAGTAAAGCTGGTCTGCAAATGCTCTGTCACTAGGGCTACCTGCTCCAGCTTCTTCCCTGCTCCATGAAGCTGCTGGAACTACAGGACTGTCTCAAGTGCTCAAACCTAACAGGCTGTTCTCCTAAAGGAGACGGGCACTCCGAGACGATTCATTCATCCAGTACCAATTAAGACAGAAGGCACTCGTGTAAGTTCCCCCTCTTTAACAAGGGTGCAGGTGCACAAGTGCTTGCAAAGCAACATCTCTGTGACCTTGCCCAATTCATCAGTATCAGCATCATCTGAAAGCAGACTGAAAGGTGCAGTAGCATTGCTGTTATACAGCAGAGATCCTCCTACTGTGAGAGAAAGCTGCCACTTTGGGCTTTGGGCTCAGTGCTGAAGAACACAGGACCACAGGAATGCAGAAAAAACTTCAGCACAAAGTTTTCAGCCATGTTCCCAACAATCATCAGACACTCCAGAAGCACACACAGAGCAGGTAAACACACTGGGATAAAAGAAAAACAAAACCCACGCAGCTCAGTGTTGACAGCTACAGAGCAAGAGTCATGGCAAGATGCTACAGTCCCATAACAAGCCATGGCACAGGAAGGGCACTTCCTGTATATAATCTTATTGCATTTCTTCCTTACTTTAAGCAGATGGATGTAATCAAAACACCTCCTTGAGGAAAAGAAGTATGTCTCCGTTCACAAAACAAGACCGTGTAGCAAGCACGTGAATGCACAAAGTTCAACTTCCACCACAAACTGGTTAAGATGATAAGATGGTACAACACTCTGGTGGGAAAGAGGCTGATCTGCGCTGGATCAGACCCAAGGCAGCAGCCTGAGATGCTGCAGCCAAGCAAATCTTAGCTGGTCGGGTGTCTCGGTGGCTGGTAGCCCAGCTGTCTAAGGAACACTGAGTAAACAAGCAACTCCAGAGCGTGATTATCTCCTCATGTCTCATCTAGAAGTAAGTAGTTGCAAGCTATACTATTTCCGAGGTGCGTGGCCTTCTCAAAAGCAAGGCAGGCATCTAAAACTCAGATACGAGAGCAAATCTCAGCCTCCACAGTTCAAAATATCTTGGATGAAAGCACTGATCCCAAAACACAGGAGGAAGAGCTGTGCAACAAGTGGCCAAGCAATAAAGATTTTCTTTTCAAAGCGTGAGACAGACAGCCTGAAACTGCACTGTCTGACATAGCGTGCTCTGAGCAGAGCATCAGGAGCTATAAAGCACACAGTCCACATATATTGCAAGAGAAAAACTTCCAGGTTCCATGACAGCTTATAAGCACACCCATTTCCATAGGAGAGGTGTATCTCAAAAAGATAAAACTTCTCCAAGATTAAATGAAAAGACACGAACAGAGATCTTCAGTCTGTATACACAACAAAATGCTTTCTTCTGACTTGATGCAAGAAGAGACACCGGCTTCAGAGCACTGAACCATAACTATTCATATTGGAATAACTGCACTGAGGGCAACCCAGGTTCTCTGCTACAGAACTCAGCTGCAGTTTATGTATTGGAAAACAACAAAACCATCCCCTACAGTTATGTGGTTAACCTCCATCACAAAGAGATCCAAAGAGCAGGTCTGCTGTGCTACTAGCTTAGCATCCTTAAAAATCTAACCCAAAACCCCTTTCATTCCCTGAGATTGAAGGGTGAGCTTCATAAACAAATAACATAAAATGGAACTGAAGTCACAAAACAACCTTGTAAGCTAAACAAGTCAATTAACAATCTACCATTAGAGTCACTCCCACAGAATTAAACAACAAGTAACATCTTTTTGGAGACTACGTTCAAAGCACAAATTAAATTTTAATTAGCTGCTGGGTTTAAAGCACATTTTTAAGAGGCAGCTAATTTACAGACTACAGAATTCTTTCCTGAAACATTTGTGAAGGATTAGAGACTTACAGAGAGTTTTTCAACGATAGCTGCTTTGCCCTGGAACTGCTGTCCTTCCCACGTAAGGCATGATGCATCAATCTGAGGGAAAAGGGAAAACAAATCATCAGCCTGCTTAGGTAATGCTTCACCAGCCTTATTAAGAGGCTTTGCTTACTTGGCATGTAACCTTAGAATCCAGCTATCTGGAAACTATCTCAAAGAGAGATGCAAAGAAACCACAAAGAGCAATTGAAATAGTTTACAACTGTCAGCTGGAAATCAAGTAGATTAAGTTTCATTATCACAATTCTATCAGCAAAAAGAGTTCCTGGCTCTGGATTTAAGTCAGCTTTCATGACAAAAACTAAAAGTACTGACACAAGTCAAGCACACAGAGAATAAATTAAACCTAATAAAACGAGTTGTATCATCACAATTTTTAAACTAAGGTACCAATTTGCATTTCCTATTTACACACAGAAAAGTGCCTCTACAGGTTTCCTAGTAGATTGCTAGCCCTGTGTGGGACAAAACCACTGAGATGCTTCAGCCTATAAGCTCTTCCTGTGTACGAGGGAGAGCATAAAGAGCACACTATATCAGGTGCAACAGCAACAGAAAAGAACTTCATATTCCTGGAACACCAGCTTAACACAGCCTGCCCCTGCACAGGTACCTGTACTGAATGCTGATGAAAGGTAAAAGGGCCCTCAGGGCAGAAAAAAAGCACGAGTTCATGGTATGGATGGCCATGTTTCCAGACTTCATCAGTCTGTACATATTACCAGTCTTCTGAGGATTTCAAGTGTTTTAGTAATGGCATGACAGGAACTGCTAAGTGCCTTCATATTTAGAGCTGTGATTAAACATTAGCTACTTGTTTTTCCCCTGCTTTATGGGCTCTCTGTTCACAATTTCTTAATCAAAACAAGGCAACAGCTAGCAAACACAAGAACCCAAAGAGCAAATGCTATCAATGCTGTAGAGACTGCTGAGGGGTAGGGAGGGGCATCAGACAGTGTTTCTGCAACTTAAATCCTACAGAACTTGGTGAATCTTCATATGACTCATGGCAAGGGTCAGAAAAACAGGACATGCTGCTGGAAGACTTGTCAGACTTGAGTGCCTTGCTGAAACACCTCGGCCAACCAGCAGCATTCCTCACCACCAGCAGTCACACACAGAGCACTCTGCATCTTCTGGAGGCAAAAACTCTAAGCTCAGCAAGCGCAGCTGCACTGACTGATATCCTCGAGAAAGGATAAAACCCACTATCCCAACCCTGTGCATTCCCACACATCAAAACAAGGAAGCCTAGGCATGAGGCTGGGCATCTTTTCTGGATACTTACATATATTGCTCCTAACTGAGTCCTGTCTGCGTCAAAAAGCTGGTAGTAATGTTGTACGAAGCTGGATCCAATCTGCTCCCAGATAGGCTTGTCTCCCATTCTGAATCCTCACCTAAAGCCGGTGACTGCAAAACAAAACAAGGAACTATCAGAAAGAGCAATGGTGTAAACAAGCGTAGCACGTGGCTGAAGCACCAGTGGATACAGGCTGCCTCAGCTGGCCCGAATTATTCCTTAGGAAAGTGACAAACATCTCTGCATCCCAGATATCTGTGAAATAAACCCATTTGGCGTCCGAGGTTTTTATTTTGTGTTCGAGCAGCCGGTGATTTCTAGCGCTATTTCAGTGGAAGGTCAACTCACAGAAGCAGAGAACAAGAACCAAAGTGAGTAAATGTTACCGCCTTACATTCACACATTTCAAAAATGTCGCCATCTGAAAAAGTTGGCTAGCTGCTGCTATTATGACTTGAGCTCACTGTTAACAGCACAGGCATTAGTACTGACTGTCTGCAAGTGGCTTACAGCACTTCTTTACCTATTCAGCTCCTGAACAGTGCATTCTACCACACGCAGGACCCTCTGTGAAGAGTGTCCTATTATTGGTACACAATAGGAGTTCGTTCACTTGCACCAGCTACCTGCATAGCACAGGCTTACTTTAGCACCTGCTCTCCTCTAGCATCCCATCACTAAGGCTGATGTACACTCAGTGTTTATAATTGAACCCAGGGTCGTTTCAAGGTGTGGTGGTGAAATCAAGATCTCCCCTAATCAAAAGAACATTCCTTTCAGCTAACACAGTCTGTGTTCCCAGCTCAGTGCATGTGATCTACGCGGGACGTGCTGCTCCTACAGGCTTTGCTACAAAAAGGCCATCTCTCCATATCACTGCATGATTCACAGACTGATTCTTTCCTAGAATCATGGCAGTTAGCGAGCTAATTAGAAGTCCAGTCCTCCAGGGATGGGCACCTGGCTCTGTTAGCATTGATTTTTATCTCTCATTTCTGAAATACTCCTAATTCGTTAGCAACCACCCAGTCAGAGTGGTCAGCGCTGAACTCAGGAACCCATACCATTAAGCAGACAACCTCAGCTTGAACTGAAGGATTTTGTATTGAAAGAAAACCTTCCTAGTCAGTCCCTTGCTTTCAAACAGCCTCCATCCCACACCTCAGAAGATTCACCGGCAGCTCCCCAGGTATACAACAACTCCAAGGTGAGCCAGAGCAGCACAAGAAGGATTTGCCAATTAAACTCCCCAGACGAAGGAAAGATTTCCCTCCCAACATTGCTGGGGAGCAGCCCCAGTCCTGAACTTGCACAAGCACACCGGGCTTTAGAAACACACCAAATAATCTCATGAGAACTACAACATGAGTTTATTGCACAAGGCCTACAGTTTTCTTTACAACCTATCATCAACCAAAAATGCAATATGGGATATTCTTCTTCCACTACGTCTGCAAGGTCTGTCCTGACAAACGCCCACACGTCCTCTCAGAAGAAACCTCAGGATCTAGAGTGAATGCCAAGACTGCTACGGGCTCAAGCATTCTGGCTTTGTGTCATTATCCTGTCCATCCCTGTTCAATTCTTAACATGGCACAGGCTACAATTTCTGTGTTTCACAATCAAAAAAGCCTTCTTACCACCCCTGTGTCCCCTAATACCAACCCTTCTACACTGGCTCACTCCAAGCAAATGCCGTGGGAGTGGTTTTGACTTGCTGAGTCCTGGCTGCACAGTCCTGCTGTTGTTTCACAGCCTCCCCTCTTAGCTCCTGCAAAAGCTTTCTGACGCCCTCACTGCACTTCTCCCCTGTACTTCCCGCTGTTAGGAGAGGACGCCCATTCCTTGTTTGGAAAACCAGAAGTACAAGTACTTGTTTTGTTTGCATTCCAGACCTGAGGGTACCTACAGGTGGTAGTCTGGGACAGCAGGCTGGTGGTTGCTGCGGAGCAAAGAGCCCAAGTAAAAAAATCACTTCATTTTCTGCGGTCCACCATCGCTTCAGCTCCACCCCATGAACACAGATAAGCATCAGACATCCTTCCTAAACACTCATGTGCAAATCTCATTAAACAGTATCTAGCTGGTAAATGCCAACCACCAGCTTATTCTTCTGCATGTAAAAGAAGCTAACCCCAAGTGAAATCTGCTTAATCCACGATGTGTATCCCCCCTTAAGAGCTCATTGCCCCCATCACAAAGCCATGCTGCAGCTGTATGCTGGCCCTACAGCTCCTTTAGCCCCAGACACTTGCAGCTCCTTGAGGCACACAGCCTCTTATAAGCACCAGACACCTTCTGTTCAAGCACGAAACTGAGAAAGCTTTTAAGACTGTCAGAAATTAAGGGTTGGAATTTCAAATTTAGAAAGTGGTATTATGGCTTTTTAAATTAGCATGCAAGCTCACTACCTCCTTAAAAATGTATTTGTATTCTCTGAGGTGAACTGCCCCTAAATAAATCAGTATAAATCCAACAGCGATGATTTTGTTAGAGAAGCGTGAGCTGAACTAAAAAAAAAAAAAAAAATCTGCTGAAATTAACGACTCCTGATTAATTTTGACTTTTTTTTCTTCCCCCATGCTGCTCATATACGGTTTTGTTTAATGTACTCTTCACTCTTCCCCAAAAGACTTGTCTTCCTTTTTTGATTTGTCACCCTTTCCTCCATGGTGTCTCACGTTTCCTGAATACAAAGTTTAGAGCAGAGATTCCTCCCAGAAGTGCAGCAGCAGCAGCACACAGCTATCAGCGTGCCTCACGGAAGGTAACACTTTGGCTCACCGTACTTACTACATTTCTGGGATCTGCTCATATTATAGAATTCATCCCCAGCCCAGACATCAGCCAGCAGTCAGTGCTCAAGCAGAACCCCACAGCTGCCAACAACTGTCCCTCTAACAGGTACAGAGTGACAGCACAGCATTCTGACACTGCTCTACAGGGCACCTCTTGGTGACACCCACCCAAGTTTTCCTTCCTCAGCACGCACTGACATCCCCTAGTGCAACCCCCGCCCCCTTTGTGCCTCCCACACCTCTTGACCAATGCATCCCCAGATGTATCCCCACCACCCTCATCCCACGCTCACCCTCCTGCAGCCCGGCACTGACACATCCCTGACCCCAAAGCGAAGGTCCCACATTCAGTAAGCACAGGAGATGGAATTCATACCTACACCCTGCAAGACTTCCCAGTTCACCACGGCAACCTTTCCTCAATGCAAACAAAGCCACCCCAAACAAAACTTCTGCATGGCCCCACCCACCGCAGCATCACTGCATGACGGGTTGGGATGAACACAGGGTTTGGCTGAAAACTCACCCCACTGCTTCCTTCAACAAACCAGAAACCAGGAGAACCAGGAGGTGACTGTCAGCATGCTGTAAAGCAACTCAGATACAAACCAAAGAAAAGCCACCTTTTTATTTTGCCATTCATTGACAGATGAAAACAAATCACTTTCCCTGAAGCCTTGGGAGCACTGGCAACCTCAGGAGGTGGGCTGTAACCACATCTGTGCAGGACAGAGAAAGGCCCAAAGAACTGTCCCAGCCAACAGCCATGCTGACTGCATTATCAGACCCGGACACATGCAAGCTGGCTGCTATCAGGTAAAGTCTTTCTGAGTTCAAGAAGGGCACATCAGCACTTCTATAAGAACCTTACTCTTTTTGACAGTGTCAACAAAAAAATCAGTACTTAAGGCATGAGCAGTATCAGGTGCAGAAGCATTCTTCAGCTATTTCCATTACAAATTGGACTCCTTCTGCAAGGGACTGCCCCCTGTGAGAAGCAAGCTACGAGGAATCACACCACCACCACAAGCAAATAAGCTCAACACAGGCTTTCTGATCTGCAGAAATGAAGAAAGGGAAAAGCCTAAAAGAATACTCCACCACACCAGCAGAAGGGAAAGAAATCCCCACCTATGATGCGGTTTCCCAGAGTGACTACACTACTTCCATAAGAAATCTGAGCACAAACAAACCACACCCCCAAATGTTAAAGCTGCCTCTGCACATCGCTGCACCAAAGTTGAGCTCTCTTAAGATCACTGAAGCTTAAAAATGCAGCGAGTTGGCAGGCTGCTCTCTGGAAGATGAGAAGAGCTGTGGAACAGGAGAAGCAGTGCCCCCTTCAAACCAGTGCTATGGGCCCAGGGCTACCTGGGGATCCACACAAACACAATCCGGACCATCCGTTGCTGCACCCTTTGCTACAGATCACCAGAAGCACAGAGAGACAATGAAGAACGCTTGGCTCTGTCAGCTCCTGTTGCATGTACTTGTGGCACAAACGTATTTTGTTCACTCCGAATGAGAAGCATCTTAGGCAGTCCTCCGAGCACCACAAAGGAACACGTAAAGCAGCGGACAACTTTTCTACTATCTCTCCTTTGTCCTCTTACCTATTGCTACTAAAACATGACAGGAGTTTCTCCTACTCATGCTTTCTAAGAACACAATGGGATCACAATCAGATTAGTTACTCTTCAACATATCACCCAATTCCTACACAGAGGATCACTCCTCAGCAGATCAGCTGCATTCAGCAAAGGCATACACCATCGAGAGAAGAAACAAAGCAAACACGGTATTCATCTCAGGAGCTCCAACCCCCCATCTCCTGTAGGTCAGCCAGGGCCTCAGACCAGATCGTATCAGGCTGCCCAGCTCTTTACCCACTTTGATCCCAAGAGCTTCTGACAACAGAGATAACATAACCCCCACAGGCAAGCTGTTTCAATGCTCCACTCCCCACAGAGAGAAAAAGCCCCCCTCCCAGGTCTAAGCAGAATCCCTTCTAGCTTTGGACATCTCTCACCTCCTCCAGACCCCCCCCCACCTCTGTGGAAAGCCATCCTGCAGGTGGTGGAAGGCCAGGGCTGAGCTCTGCTCATGCCTCCTGCAGAGAAAGCAAGCTCAGGGCAGACAGAACACATCTTAACAAGAGGGTAAGAATGCAAGAAATTATTCTAAATATGCTTTCAGACCTGGAAATAATTAAGTCCGGGTATGTGCACAGCTGAAAAATGGAAAGTGAAAAAGGCGTGACAAGGAGCAAACTCCTGAAAAATACAGAATTGACTTTACTAAGTTTTGTGGGTTTTTTTTCCCCCCTCTCCTCCAACTTCATTAAAACAAATTAATGCAGGAATTACGCCAACCTGAAGTGTGTTTCGGTGGTTTCAGACATTAGCAAGTACAGGGACACGAGTGAATAAATGGATGGGGGGAGCTGGTTCTGGAAGAGCTTTCCCTGTGCCCAGTTTGATGCTCACCCTGTCTGCAGTCCAACAGTCCACAAGTCACAGAAGTACCCTAGATGATTTTCAAATAGATGGCCACATATTGTTTTATACATAACTGGATGTTTTGCTGTTAAGCAATAGCTACACATCTGGCTTTTTTTTTTTTTTTAACATGATGTTCTTGATGAAATCAAGAAAACTGAATACAAATAAATGTACGAGGCTGAAGCCCTTGGTGCACTCCCCAGGAAGAACTCCAGAATGGCCACCTGCAGAGAGGGAGGGGGCAAGGGGCAGAACAACACAGCTGCTCCACATCTTTCCTCACCTTCTAGGCAGAGCAACACAACATTTCAACTCCAAGGATGAGCAGGCTGTCAGATTTTTCTGTCTGTCCACCTCTGTGACTATTACAACAGCTGTTTCAGGTAAAGAGAAACGTTATATTTTTCCCTAGCAAACAATTACTCAGCATTTAAACAGGTTTATTCAAGGACTGAAAGATCCAAAGTAATATTTAGTTTTATTCCTGCAGGATCTTCTAACAACGGCCGCAATCTGATCCCTTTGTTAGGATGGGTTTGGCCCATCCTAAAACAACCCCAGCTGCATGGTCCAAGTGGCCAACTGCGTAAATAACAGCTCTGCAGGAGGCAGCACAAAGCAGCAAAAACACACAGCTCTGCGGACTGACTGAGGTGCTAAATGCAAGAGGACCTAGGTAACAGGTGCATTATATTACCTCGATGTAGGTCTAGTCACATTCCCTTATTCCTGACTGACACCATTCAAAACACAAGATTTCCTCCAGCATGCTTTCTGATCAAGCTTTGCAGGCACGTAAGCATGGTGTGTTACACCTTATCTCTGCACCAATGGCCTCAGATCTTTGTTAAGCTCCAGATTTGCAACATATGCCTGGAAAAAGAAAGAAGAAAAACACAACACCCACACTCACAGAACTTTTCCTATGGCACCTACCTACCTCACGCTTCCACAACCACGCATTTTCTCTCCTCTTCTGCTTCCTGCGAGCACACGGTACCAAAGAATCACAGAATGGCTTGGGTTGGCAGGGACCCCAAGGATCAGCAGGTTCGAAGCCACCCTTCACAGGCAGGGCCACCAACCTCCAGATCCGCCCTAGACCAGGCTACTTAGGGCTCCATCCAACTTGGTCTTGAACACCTCCAGGTACAGAGCACCCACAGCCTCCCTGGGCAGACTGTGGCAGCACCTCACCACTCCCTCTGTAAAGAACTTCTCCCTGACATCCAATCCTCCTGGAGCTTAAAACCTAAAACCATTCCCCCTTGTCCTATCATTATCTACCCGAGCAAAAAGCTGGTTCCCCTCCTTTTTAGTAATCCCCTTGTAAATACCGGAAGGCTGCAATGACATTTCCTTGCAGGGTCTACCTCCAGAGAACTGGGTACGAAAAGGTGCATTTGTGCACAGACACGGATTTTAAAGCCACCCGTGACACCCCAATGTTTGGGAGTTTAAAAGCGACCCAAAGAAATCACCTCTCAGTTATCAGCTGTTTGTATGGGCTACAGTCCTTACACAGAACATAACCATACACCGCTACTAACGACACGATCCTACTATTAGAATCACAGAATCACCAAAGTTGGAAAAAAGACCTACAAGACCATCCAGTCCAACTATCCAATATACCCAGGGTCAGCGACTTCACCACCTCCCCGGGCAACAGGGACAGCAGGGACAACAGAAACCCCACCAGAGAGAACTGCAGAAAGTTACTGGAACGTTCAGGAGGGAAGAAAAGACGGATGGTAAAACAAATATATTTCAGACCACCCACTGAATGAGCTGCAGCCTCCTAGGGAGGCACAGGAAACAAGCAGAAAGCAGGGTGGAAAAGAGCTGAACAGCTCAAAAGCGGGACAGAATATCACTGCATTTTCATAGAGTGGGTTAGGCTGGAAGGAGCCTTAAGGATTACGCAGTTTTAGCCCCATGCAGGGGAGAGGGCTGCCCGGGGCCCACCCACGTCCAGGGCCACCGCCAGGAATGGGGTCTGGGTGGGTGCCCCCAGCTTCTCACCTCCCTTTGAGCGAAGGCTTTCTTCCTCTCGCCTAGCCTAGATTTTAAAGGAGACGACGCGTTTCATTGACGACACGGGAACTTCTCTACTTCTCACCTGAGAGCTCCTCTTTCCTCCCCGTCGCTACCGCAGCCTAAAGTCACCGCCGGGAGAAGGGCCGCCCGACCGCAGCAGCCGAGGGGAGCAGCCCCGAGCTGCCAGCTCCGCAGCCCTCACCCGCCCGTCCTTTGTTCGCTAACGCAAAGCCGGCACGAAAGCCGTGCCGCCGGTGGAACACAAGGGCTGCGAACGGGAACGAGGATCGCCGCGCCTCGGGCAGGAACTTCAGCCCGGATCCGGACAACTCGGAGCCTTACGGTTAGCTCCTCTCCGCGCAGCCCGGCGCCGGGCGAGGCAGGCGGGCACCGCGGCCCGCTCGCAAAACCACCTCCCTACACCCGAACGGCGGCGGCGGCGCCGCCCCTCCGCCCGCGGGGCCTCGCCCCCCCCCCACCCCCACAGCCTCAAAGACGGGGAAGGTCAGGGCCCGGCCCGGCGCCTACCGGCAGCGCCCCGCAGCGCGGAGCCGCCGAGCGGGGCCGTGTGCCGCCGGCCGAGCCCCGCCGCGCCGCCCCGCCCCCCGCACTCACCCCGCAGCTCCCACTATGGCGGCGGCCCCGTGCGCGGCGCGAACCCCCTCAGCCTCTCCGGCCCGCGTTCCCCGCCCCGCCGCGCCCCGCCCGGCCCCGCCCCGATGCACGCTGGGAAAGCGAGTCCGGCCGGCGGCGGCGGCGCGCGCTGGGAAGTGCGTGGAGGACTACAAGTCCCGACGTGCCCCGCGGCGCCGCCCGCGGTCGCTCATTTGAATGAGGGGAAGGAGAGCGCGCAGCGCTGCGCCCGCGGGCCGTGCCCCGGAGCACTGTGGGATTGTGGACGAGAGCCGAGGGGTTCGTTCCCCTCCCCCGCCCTGGCTCTGTCGGACAGCGCGGGTCAGGGCTGTGGCTGCCTAGGGCTTCGAATCCCGACAGGGTTTCCCCACAGAGGGGTCCCGGGGACACAGGGGACGTTCCTTGTGTGAGGGAGCGGCTGTGCGTCCTGAAATCCATCTCAGCACGCTTGGCCAGGAGCCGCGCAGTGAAACGGGCGGATAAGAAACCCAGTGCGCTTCCCAGATCCCCCTCCAGGGGAACGAGTTAGGGTAGAAGCTGTGGCGCGGTAGGAAAACGGCTTCAAATAGATGCTTCCACGCATAAATATTGTTAAGAGATTGGGCCTCGCTGGGGGGGGGCCCTGTCTGAGTGCCAAAGCAGAGAGCTGGAGGAGGGGTGAAGGCTTTGTTATGGGGCGACAGGAGCCCCTCAAACAGCAGCCTGGTGCTGCGCCATGATGGTTAATGGACAGGGGCACTGCTCTGAGGGCATCACAGAGGCTGGAGGAGATGCAGCCATGAGATGAGGCCTTTCTGTGGCTGTGGGGCTGGTGAGGGCTGAGGGAACACCAGGAGAAGCAGAACAAAGGTGGCTAGCATGAGCCCCCTTCCCAGCCTCATCCAACACACCGCTAAGGGTCAGTGTCTTCCGACAGGATTCTCACACCGCCAGAGCTGTCAGCACAATGCCCACCATCCAGCTCAGGGTTCGTTGGGGCCTCAAGGATCTGTGCCGTGAACAAAACCTGCTTTTTTTTTTTTTTTTGTTTTAATCATGGAGCGTGTGACACTTCTGCACTGGTAAAGATGTTGCACGCAGCAATCCTGACTCATCAGTTGTGTCATTTTTTATTTTATTATTCCAAGGGCTGTGAAGAAAGGCTGAGGGAGCTGGGCTTGTTCAGCTTGGAGAAAGCTCTGGGGTGACCTCCCTTCTGGCTGATGTGTTGCAGACAGTTGCAAACGCAGGGCTTGAGCCTAGAACTTGCAGGCCATTTAACATGGCACTCATTTTCCTTCTGCTGTTCCTGTTGTAGCCAGTAGAGCACAGGAAATATCTTTCAGGATGTGAGCATCCAGATATAGCAGCCCCTTTCTGCTCTGTGTAGCAAAGGTTCTGATATCTGAGGGAGGGGCACAGAAAGAATTACAGGGATAATTGCTATGTGAAAAGTAGAAAAAAGGTGAAGGAAGGCAGAATAGAGCACATCAAGGAGGTAACTGGGCTTTAGGGATGTTTTGCTTGTGTCAGTGCTGTTTCTAAATTGTTTTTTCATCAGAACGAACATGCCGAAGTTTGTGCTTTAACCCAAGGAAAAGAGCAGAGTGATGAAGGTCCACCAGCAGGTGGTAAAGTTGTCATCCAGAAGAGCACACAGTTTGTATCTCACCTGAATAACTATATCCAGACTGGCTGTGACCATTGCCCTGCCACTACCGGCCTGCTCTCTGAGCCAGTCCCAGCACGCCTTTCTGAACTGCAACATTTCTGCTGGGAAGCCACCACTGCTTTCTGTATCTGGGAGCAATGCTGGGTGCCTGCCTTGCCGCCTGTGTGGAGAAGAGCAAAGGGAGCTGTCTGCATGGGACAGGAACGGGCCTCCAATCCCCTGCCATGAGAGAAAAGAAGGATGGCAAGAAGTAAAAGAACTGTGAGGAACAGAAGGCTAGGAGGAATTGTTTGTGCTGGCTCGTTTTAACTCTGATCTAGCCCAGGATTTCATCTATTATGATCTCTGTGCAGAGAGCAGGGAAGTCTGAGGTTGTATCAGTAACATTCACCACCCATCCTGTAAGCCCATGCTTTCTAGAACACCAGTTCCCAGGAGAGCCTCCAGGCTCTGCACAATGACGTTTAGTGGCACAGCAACTTTGGCTGTGTTCTGTCCTTGTCACACTGGAGCTCAGGTCACAAGGAAGAGGTAGGAATGGGCAGTACTGGGAGTTGGGGCAGCAAGAACTGCAGATAAATGGTTTGAGCAGAGCTCTGGAGAATACTCTTTGCGAATGGCACACCAAGATGCTGTGTCAGAGGCCATACGTCCTCCAGTCATTTAATGGGAGCAATAATGAGCTCTAAAACACAAGTGAACTAAGCAAGCCTCATGCTTGCATACAGAAAACGTTCAGGGTTTTATTTACACGAGAGAGGGCTTTGCATTGGCAAGAAACTTCCTTGTACCTTTCTCCTGTTTGACTGTGAAGATGGCATTAAGGTTTTCCCTTAGAACAATAGAAGCCATTCTAAAGAAACATTCTTTCAGCCCCCTTGTAGGGCTAACATCTGTTATCTCATACATATAAACACTCAGGAAGGTGGCAACCAAAGACAGCTGTTGCTGGTAGAAGAGTACAGAGCGTGTATGTGAGTTCAGAATGCGGGATGCGGAAAGGTGAGACGTTAACATGGAAGAAAAAGCATTTGCATTGAGCATAATACAGTGTATATGTTTGAGGTACCTTCCTAATTAGCCTCCTAATTCACTGCCAGCGTGGTTGCACACTTAATTTAGCAACAAAGGGGGAAATTGTGCACGTGGAAAAATTTTCGCTGCTTCATTTAACGTTTCCAGTGCACCCCGTCGAACGTCTCGTGTGCCAGCTGTAACTTTTTGCCTCTTACAATGACTCAGTGCTCACAGTTGCAAGTAATGACGAACTCTGGGAACTGCACAAAGGTGCTGCATGCTGGCTCTTCCCTGCACGCTGCAGTGGGCTGGTTGCCGGGAGCCCACGGTTCCTCCTTCCTCAGCCACGCACCGCGTGTGAGCCTCGTGCTGTCCCTCTGGTGTAAGCACTGTGTGAGAAGCCTGGCTGGTGCTGCTCAAATTGCTCCTATTTAGATCCTGCTTTTTGTCCCAGCAGCTGTCTGCTCATCAGACAGCTCCAGTCCCTGAGTAGGCAGGCACACAATTACACAGAACAGACCTCAAACTCTTCTTCCTTACCCTACATTAGTTGAAGGGTGTTCACGCTGTGGAATAGAAAGTCATTCTCAAAGAGAAGCAAGCTACAGCCGCTGACCTTCCAAGCAATCCAGTCAGCCTGACTGCAGACGTCCCATTTTCATTTGTAGTAGCCTCCAAGGTAAATGTTTAGCAAGCGAAACCTATAATGATAAAACTACTCGCACTGGGAGAGTGGAAGCAGTGAGTCAGCATTCAAAGTGAAACTTCAAGTCCCCAGATAAGAATGCTATAGAACTACGTGGCCAACAAAAAATGCAATATTATTATTTTTTTCAGGTGTATTACCAGTATTTAGTTCCTTCGGTCTAAAGAGGACAGTTTGCAAAGTTCCACCTTGGCCAGAACGCACTGCAACCCCTCCGGATCCCCTTCGCAATTACACAAGGCAGAAGCAGGAAACAAAACAAAATATACTTTATTAAAATTAAGCAAGTTAGCACCTCAGTGTAACCTGGAGAAGTGGAACAGTCCAGCAGTTAACCAGTCCAGCGGGATAAGTGGCTGAACATCCTGAAGTGCATTCCAATGGTAAAAAAAAGTACCACGACTGTTAAAACGCGCGTGTTCTCAAGAAGCTAGGATGCACACATGGTCTCGTTTGTAAGGAGAGACGTTGTGCTGCCTATTGTCTTGCTGGGAGCATCGATCTGCTGGACCAATTACATATGCTAAATCAGACAGGGTAGAGGGTATCTGCTTTCCCTACCCCAAAACAACAACAACAAAAAAAATAGCAAACAAAACAAACTTGCTGCTTACTTGACTTGCAGGAAAATCGGTACACCACAGAGCTGAAGTTAGAGCTACACATCAGAGAAAATAAATTAAAATGAAATAACAGGAAATACTTAGTACATGAATAGACCTGTAGTATCCTCACAATCAACCATCCAACTCAGTACACACAGCAATAAAGAAATGACCCATGCATCACATGGCAGGCTCTGACAACCACTGCCTTCAGATGAACTGGCTGCATGATCAACAGACACACCTCCAGCTTGGAAAGTCCCATGTGCCCTTTTGTTCCCTCCTACAGAGGGCATGAAAACCCATGGTTGGAAAGCTATACGCTAGCCAGTGTTACAAAGATTACACTATTTTCAAACCAATTATACTTTTTACATTTACAAAATACTTATATAAAATTTAGTAAAATCGACATCTCAACCTACTAAGTGTAACACATTCCAAGGAAGAAGATCTCACAGACCCAGAAGCCACCTGGGCACTCCCTCAAAAGTAATTATGGGCACACTGTGGTGAACTGCCTTTTGTTTCCAACACACATAATTGTCAACCTGTCCCCCCCCCCCCCCCCCCCAAACTAAGTACGCTCAGAAACGGAGTCAGAGCGGCACGCCAGACGCCCTCCTCCTGGAAAGCACCAAGATCCATGGCTCAGCCAAGCTCATCGCCTCACTCTCCTCATTCCACAACCTTCTGGCCAACTTCCACTTGGGTTCCTGTCGCTGAATGTGAGGGGACTAACGCTGGCTAGAAACAGAAACTACACAATCATTCCACGTAAATCTGTTAACAATACTTTTAAATCTTGGTTTAAAACACGCAAGCACATTTCGTTAAGGTCTTACCTAAGGTACAGATTATTAGTCATGCCAACTAGGTTAGGATTAAACAGCAAGGGTTCGCAACCACCGCAGATACGATATTTGCTTGACTTTGGCTTCACCCCAGATCGCTGAACGAAAGCCAAGGATTTAAATTCCAGCGTGTTCCAAAGCCCATGTTTCACGAGAGGGAGTTCTTAAGCCACTGGGATAAACTACAGACACCAAATGCCACCAGGTCCTTTGTACCAGGTCACAATCCTTGCTAGTGTCGAGAGCAGAGACAACTGTAACAAATACGTATGTTCTGCTGAGAAAGCCAAGCCTTAGGAGCACTCTTAAGTTTCAGGATTCTTTCACACTAGAAATAGCAGTCTTTTATGGCATCAGTAATTTACTGAAGAAACACATCACCCTGAGAGGGTTTCTAAAGCTTTCCTCATGCCTTTGCTAAGCAAGGCCAAGCAACACATCGTTGTTCATTCCTATGATGGGTACAGTGGCAACCATGCTTTCGGATGTACCTTCTCCAGGGGGTAGTGTTCCTGCCACCTCACTTAGCGCAGTTTATTTGCTGAAAACCAACACCCTACATCCACTTAGTGGTGACATGGGGTCCCAATGCCCTAAATGAGAACAATTTCAAACTACACAGAGGATGCCAGCGGACCTGGCGTAGGCCAGAGGTGTCTCTAAGAGAACGCTGTGTTTGTAACAGCGCTCCTCGGCATCTCCTGAATCCGGTGGGCTTGCACGGGGGCGAGCGGGGCCACGGCCCGTGGCCGCTCTGTCCCGGGGTGATGGAGGCTCAGGGTTCAAGCAGGGCCCGGCCATGCCCCGGGAGGCGTTGGCCGCCCTCAGAGCCCGTGGCGCTTTCGGGTCCCGACGCTGGCGGCGTGGAGCAGCCGGTCCTTCTCTCGGATCTCCTCGCGGAGCTGGGCCTCGGCCAGGCGCAGGCGGCGGATGCTGCCCTTCATCTCCTTCATCTTTACCTCCAGCAGAGCGATGATGTCACGCTGCTCGTTCAGCTTCCTCAGCAGCTCCTCCGACGTGGTGCCGGACGACAAGGAGTACGAATGGTCCGGTGGGCCGCCTTCCACCGGGCCCTCCTGACCCACCGGCAGCCAGCAGGGGCTGGGCCCGGCGGCGGCGGCAGCGGCGGCGGCGGCGGCGGCCCCGAGCTCCACCTGCACCGTCAGGTCGATGGGCTTCACGTCCTCGGCCGCGCCCCCTACCGGGGCCTCGGCGGCGGGGCCGGGGCCCTGCGGGGCGGCGGCGGCGGCGGCGGCGGCGGCGGCGGCGGCGGCGGGGCGGGGGCGGCGGGCGGCCCGCGCTGCTTTGCGCTCGTTGACGCCGCGCAGCGGGAAGATGGTGGGCACCCGCACCAGGTAGGACTTGCGGCCGCCCTGGAAGTGCTCGCTGCAGACCCGGTGGCCGGTGGTGGGCTGGAAGGTGCTGAAGCAGCCGCTGACGCCCGCCCGGGAGACGTTCTTCAGCCAGAGGCGCCTCAGCTCCTCGTCCTTGGGGAAGGTGTAGAAGTGCAGCGCCTTGTCGCGGTGCGAGTTGTTGTAGCAGCCCGGCACGCAGCAGGTGAAGCCCGGCATGGCGGGGGTCCCTCGGGGCGCGGGCGCGGGCCCCCCCGCCGGACTACAGCTCCCACAAGGCCAACCGCGGCCTCTCGCCGCTCGCCAACGCCGCCCGCCCGGGCCGCACCGGAACTACGCGGCCCACAATGCAGCGCGGGGAGCGGGAGGCCGAGCGCTGCCTCAGCGCTGCGCCGGAACTACGCGCCCCACACTGCGCTGCGCTTCAAAACTACCGTTCCCGACGGGCGCCGCGAGGTTTCTCCAGGTCTCGCGAGACCGCGCCCTTCGCGCGCGTTTTTCGACGCGGCGGTTTGTCCGAGATCTCCGCCATGGCCGGCGGGGCCGGGAGCCGAGCCGGCCGCGGGGCTGCGCGCACACCGAGAGCTGCCGTCAGGGCGTCTCCGAGGCACCGGGCTCGGCTGAGGGAGCGGGAGCACGTCGTGTCCTCCGTGGTACGGGAGGGGCTCTTTGTCTCTCCCTTTCTGGGCGGTTGTGGGGGAGGGGTGTGAGCTGAGCTCGGGGCGGTTGTCTGTGAGGAGAGTTAGGCCGAACCTCGCCTCGAGGGAGGGGATTGTCATCCGATTAGAACGTTGCGAAGCAAGATCGCGCTGTTTCTTCGTGGGAAGCTGGGGGAGGCGTGCTCTAAGCTAGCTTTAGCTTTTGTTTGAGTGTAGATGATGGTGAATGGTTTTAATGCTAGAGTTCTAGTGCTAGAGTACTGCGTCCAGGCCTGGGGTCCCAGTCCAGGAAAGGTGTGGAGCTCTTGGAGCAGGTCCAGAGGAGGACCACTAAGGTGATCAGAGGGCTGGAGCATCTCTCCTGTGAGGAAGGGTTGAGGGAACTGCAATTGTTCAGCTTGGAGAAGAGAAGGCTCCGGGGAGACCTCAGTGCAGCCTTCCACTACTTGAAGGGAGTGTATAAACAGGAGGGGGAACGGCTGTTTACGAGGGTGGATAGTGATAGTTCAAGGGGGAATGGTCTTAAACTGAGACAGGGGAGGTTTGGGTTAGGGATTAGGAGGAAGTTTTTCACGCAGAGGGTGGCAGCACACTGGAACAGGTTGCCCAGGGAAGCTGAGGATGCCCCATCCCTGGAAGCATTCAAACCCGGGCTGGATGCGGCTCTGGGCAGCCTGCTCTATAGTGGTTGGTGACTCTGCAAGGGGGGTTGAAATCAGATGATCATTGTGGTCTTTTTCAACCCAGGCCATTCTATTCTATGATTCAGCCTTGTTTGTGACCACGGGATGTTGAGCTGTGTGTTGTCTTTGGTGTCTGTTCTCAGATTGGAAGGAGTGGCTCAGGGAAGGAGAACAAGGCCGGCAGCAGCAGCGCCCTGCTGAGGCACAGGCCCAATGCCTTGTCTGAGCTGGACAGTGCCACGCCGCGCCGCATGCTGCGGAGGATCATCCAGAACCGTAAGCAGAGCCTTGTTCTTTCTCAGCAAAGCGTTGAGTAGAAATGCAGCAAGTGATGGCTGCACAAGGTTATGCCATGTGGCTTCAAACACCAGGTCTTGCATCGGTGAAAACTGTTGAAGGTTCTTTTCGTTGTTTTCTTGCCCTGGCAGACAAGCCAGTAGCCCTGGCACTGCCTTCTGCTGTGAGAAGGTGTGCGAGGTACAGAGGTGTTTGCTGCTCACTGCGTCTAACCAGAGCTCTGCAGGTGGTGGAGCACTGATGCTGCCATTTGTCAGTGTTCATTTGTCAGCCTACGTGACAGTCCTCCTAGGAGGGAAATTCAGATGTTTTGCACTTGATCTTTGAACCCGTTAAGAAATGTCATTTTAAGAGCATAGTATGTATTTGATACTTTCACGGAGTCGTATTATTGTGGGGATTGGAGGGGACCTCCAGACTAGTCTTGAATATCTTCTGAGAAGGAGACTCCTCCACCTCTCTGGGTAGCCTGTTCCAGCACTCTGTTGGCCTCACATTAAAGAAGTTCTTCTTTGTATTAGTTTAGAACTTCCCGTGTTCCAGATTCTGCCCATTGCCCCTTGTTCTATTGCTGCACACCACTGAGAAGAGTCTGCCACAGACTGATTTGACTCTTTGAGTTTTAGACAAGTAGTTACGAGATTCCCCCTCAGCCCAAAGAATCCCAGGCTGCATTTTGACACTGTTGCCAGTTTGAGCTGTGGAAACCAAAATGTTTGGTTTTGTTGGCAGAACCACAAGTGTCACCTCTGGCTCTTCAGAAGGTTCAGTGTGAAGAAAGAGAAGATGTTCAACCAGAGCCTCCATCTCAGAGGACTTCGAGCACGTAAGTACTTTTTTTTTTTTTTTTACACTACCAGGTACAGCTGCAGTTTCTTTTCTGATAACACTGGAGAGCAGAGTTTCTGTTTCAGCAGTGTTCAATTTGTGTTGTCATGCAAGATTTTTCAGAAATTACCTTTCCAGCTTTAAAAACACAGAAAGAATTGCTGGGAATGAGGGAGTGAATATTAGACACCTTGGGTTTGCACTAGTCCTTTTCAAATGCAGACTTATCATTTTACAGTGGAAATGATTGCTGGTTGTGAAAAGTCTGCTTAATTTTCTGTAATAGATAAGACACTAAGCAAACTTCAGTCGTTCTGCCCTTTTCACAGAGGAGGTTGGAGTTTGCTGGGAGTGTCATAACTTGTTGATTTCTTTTTTGAAACTCAAGCCAGACGAGCAGTGTTATCTCAGCCCTTCTTCAGTTTGCTGGTTGTAGTTCCTGCGCATCTTCAAATGCATGTCTCATTGGCCTGCCTTAAAATAAATCAGGTGGTTGGATGTCTGCAGATTTCCGTTCTGTATGTTAGCTAGTTTTTGAAGTTAAACAGATGTAGAGTTCTTTTTTGCCTTCCTCTGTGCTGTTAGGTGAAGAAACCTTTGGAATGTTTTGGGAGCCCAAGCTCCTACTCTAGCCTGAAGTTCCTCATCCCAGTCTTTCTGAACATGCACTTAACTTTTGCTTCTCTTACCTTGTTTTAGTAGGCAAGAGCAATATTTTCCCATGTTTGCTGGGCTAATCATTGATTAGTTCATTATTTCTGCTTCAGTAAGGACAGATGATTTCCATTTATTTTCCAGCAACATCACAGATAATGTAGCTGAATAATGATGTCCTTTATTAAAGGCTAGGTTTGTTTTGGTAGGGTGGAACTGCAACTGCCAGACCTTGCTCCTGAGGGTACATCTGTCACTACGTTCCAAGTGCCTAGGAAGAGAAAGAAACTCAGCGTCTCCGAATTTGAGAGAGCAGCAGACAAGCGACTTCCTCAGAACCAGGGTAAGGCTCTGCATTTGCTGCTGAGTGATATACTGCAGTTTAGCACATAGTAACTTCTCAGCTGGGCAGTTCTATGTTTGGAAGCAAACCCTCTTGTACAAAGAGGATGGCAAGGAAGAGGAAGTTAAGTAACCATTTTTGATCTGAGTAGCAGGCTCTGTCCTAACTGTATGTGACTTCTTGATTTATTTTTTTTTTTCACCTTGGTGCTCTTTTGAGTTTTGAAGCATCTGCAAAGGAAGCAATCCCTGTCTCCTCCACATTCCAGGATCTTAAAAAAAAAAAAAAAGTACAGATTTTGTTGTAGTTATGTCACACAGGCTATGCAGTCCTTGTCTGAGGAAAACGTGTCTTGGAACTTTATGGGAGAAATAATATTTTATGTTGGAATATTTTTTTCCCTTAACGTAAAGTTTGTGAATACACTTTTATTTTAGTTGCGGTTTTGCAGAGATAGAAGGCTATAACACCTCACCTTAGTTTATGTATTCTGTGGGCAGTACCAACTGGAATAGAATTCAAATGTGAGAGTCAGCTCCAGCTTACAGATCTCTGAATCTGTGGGCCTGCACGTGCACTAGGTAGCTAAATTGCTCTTAAAGTTTAAATGAAATCTACCCACTGGAATCTGGAGAGTGATTCAGCTCAGCCCAGAATAAATGGTGTAGTTGGTGAATTGTGTTCGACCATAATGGGAACGTGGACGTTTGTGTTCGGCTCCTAATCTGGAGCTGAATCCCATGCTGTCTCCCCTGAAATTGACTTCCTTTTCTTTAGTCCAGTGTCTGATATGAATGTGTTCATGTTTCTTAAACATTCCAGTTCTGTAGAAACAGAGAGGACGTGCTCTAGTGTTTACTAATGTGAGCAAGACCACTGCTCTCCAGGCTTGCTTTAACTAATGGGTTGCCAACTTCTTTTTTTTTTTAAGCTCGTTTGACATTGGACAGCACTTTGGCTCGGTGAGTTTAAAGAAAAAATGCCTTAACTTCTGGTTGCTTTGATTCATGACCACTGTAGCTGTGAGCAGCGTTATAGATAGTTGGATTTGCAGTAAAGAACCGTGTCAGTAATAACACGCTCATCTCTCATATTTTATTACTGGATTGGAAGTGTTGTGCTGCATGCTTTGTATTCTCCCAAAATTGTGGCTGTGTACTGCATGCCCCAGCAGGTCTGCCATGTACTTCTGCCTTTCTGTACAGGTGCCATGTCCCTTCTTTGCTTTGTAGGCCCATCCCTTTTCCCCCCTTTCTTTCTCATAGTAAATCAGTGCATAATATACCTTAGAATATCATTTCTTTCTGTTAATTGATTCGTCACGTCAGTTGCACCAGTGCAGACTTCAGACTAACTTCTCTGGACTTAAAAGGCTTTTTGGCACATGATGAATTTTGTTTCTTCTGTTAAACTTGTACTTTGCTAATGATCCCAGCCATAGTTAGCAGCTGTTCATGTTTCTCACTGCAGTCCTTGCTCATTGTCCCATGCAAAGTGAATCATAAGGCTGAATACCATGCTTGCTATCTTTTAAATCCTCTTTTATCCTGAATCCTCCTTTTGTTAGGGCTGTCTAGGAAGAAGGACAAGACATAGCTGACCTGGCTGCTCTCATTAAGATACAAAATATGTACATTCACATAACATTTTCTCCCCCCATATTTATTTATTCCTACCTTTGCTCCTACCTCAAAAAGTTGATGCTGTTGTTTGCTGTCATTACTGATACTCAGCAGCTTCTTACACTCTATCACAATCCTCCTCCCTCCTCGCTGTGAATTGAAGTTCACTCTCAAACACTTGTTTTTCATGTTGTTTCTATTTTTTTTTTTAATGATTTCTGAACCTTTTGCCAGATACGTTGCTGCAGTCCTTGCTAGGTAGGAAGCTGTAAAACCAATCTGTTTCCTGTGGTGCGTACTCTGATGTCAGATAAGAATTAGAAGTTAGACCCTTTGCTTAAGGAAGACTACTTTGTCTTCCCAGCTGAGGATTTTCTGAAGTACCTTGTAGCTCCCTGCCTGTAATCTGAGAGCAAAAGAGGAGTGTGTAGGTTTGGAAAACAGTTTCTGGCTGCTTCTTCTCACAGATCTCTTCGCATGTCAGTTGGTTCCCTGATTGCACCAGACACTGTTGAGAAAAGAGGCTTACTCAGGAGGCGGCAGAATCACAAAGCTATTGACATTGTTGCTTTCGAAGGAGGAGTGGAACAGAACATGCTGCAGAGAAAAGGTTTCTTTTGTGTTGTTACTTGTGTTTTGGGACAGAGGGCTTGTATAATGTGACTTTTAGTAGCAGTTGCTGAAATGTGGCCTGTACTTCAGCATTTAAAGGCTACTAACTTGTTCACAGAAATCTGGTGTGATTTAGGAGGGCAGATTTGGCCCGCCGTTGCCTTGATTTTGTGCATTTGCAATGTCCTCTGCTCAGCTGGGTTACATACACCCCACAAATTGTATACTGCGTGGGACTGTGTTCATAACTGCAGGTACTGAGGAGGTGGTTTGGCTCAGGCCACTGAAGAGCAGTGGTAGAGTTTCACAGTTCAATCTGCTGTGGATGAATGCATTGGTTGAATGACTTAGATTTTTGAATTATGTAAGTCCTGGTAATACATGTGTGTCCTTATAACTTTCAATGAGTTTGGTTGTTTTTTTTTTTTTAATTTATTTTTATTTTTTTCCACGTAAAACTTGTTTTTCTAAACAGCACAGGACTATCTTGTGGATTTGCATACAACATCTGTGACCGGAACAACTAGAGTGGAAACGGAAGAAGTTGTGCTGAATAATACAGAGCTCTTTGTTGAGCCTCAGTTTGGTGAACAGAACCCTTTTCCCCCTGAATCACAGCTAGCAGATTCAAAAACTTCAGTACGAAGGAGCAGCGCTTCGTATCCTGCCCATGGGGAAGCAAAGCTGGGGGGCCTGGTATCTGGTGCGGGCATGGATGAGGGAAGGACCCAGAGATTTTCTGAGAAAGACTTAATAGCTGATCATAAACATGTTGTTGGGATAACTCAGAAAACACCTGCAAAGCAGGGAGAAGAGGAGCAAGATCGTCCCCAGCAGAATGACCCAATGGAACAGTTCTCTGATTCAGAAGAAATGGTTGGTGGTGAGTACTATGGGTTGGGAACTGGGGGTTGCAGGTATTATGTGGAATCACAGGGTGACTGGGTTGGCAGGTGTAGCAGAAATGCTGAGTCACAGCTTGAGGCAGTGCTGGAGCACCTGGTGGGAAGGCAGGGCCAACCCAGGAGAGCTCTGGTGCACTCAGTGTGCCTGGGTGTCTGGAAGGGGTGGAGCCAGGATCCAGTCCTTCCCAGACCTCATTGGAGGGTTGACAGTGGCAGTAAGGGTATCTTGCTAGAGATCCTTGCCTACTTGAGGCCTACAGGTAAGCAGACTTTTTCCTTTGTATCTGCTGCATTTGGCTTATCCTCGCTTACTGCAGCTTAGAGCTTTACTCCCCCACTATCGTTGCTGTGCTTTCTGTTGCATTACAGCATGGAGCTCTGGAGGTCGCCTTGTGCCACCCCTGCTCCAGCAGAGTCACCCAGAGATGGTGCCCAGGGCCACATCAAGCAGTTGTTGAAGATCTCCAGTGATAGAGATTACACAAGCTCTCTGGGCAGCCTGTGCCAGTGCTCTGTCACCTGTGCAGTACAGAAGTACTTCCTGATGTGCAGAGGGAGACAACAGTCCCAGCTCTCAGCCTTTCCTCATAGGAAGGATGCTCCAGTCCCTTAATTGTCCGAATGACCCTTTGTTGAACTGTATCCTGGCTGTGTAAATGGGAGCATATTTCCCTCGTTCTGCACAGAGCAGAGCCCAAGGCGTGGTTGTAACCATTACATTTTCTGCTTAATGACTCTAGGATGCCTAGTCAGGCCAGGGTCTGCTGTAGTGAGTAGTTTTGTGCAGTTCTTCATGGAAAGCATAAGCTTACATTTAAATACAGACAGCTGATATTTCTTTTTCGTGTAGGGTTTATTTATTTATGATCCTTTGTTGAAAGGGCCGTGTAAATAACATTTGAAGAAGGGTTGGTGTACTCTGTACTGCTCAAATGAGGGATGGAGTTCTTACCGTGAGAAGCTTAGAAATTACTTAGTGCCTGGTGTCCCAGTGGATAATTGCATTGTAATCCGCTTCTGGAGATTTGCAGCTGGCAAATTTGATGGGAAAAGTTGTTTTTTGAAAGGACAACAGAAGAGATGAACAGAAAAGGTGAATTGCTCTGAAGAGATCAGTACTAAGGACTTCTAGGACAGGTGGATTGCTAACATGGAAGAAAGTCAGGAGAACGTGAAAGAGAGGTCTGAATCGAGTGACAGGAAAAGGAAGGAGAGAGAGCATGTCTCAAGGATGCTGGAATTTGCAAGCTGTTATCATCAAAAGTTAGTAATTACGTAGTTCTGTTTTACCAAAGGCAGCTAGTGACAGCTCCCCAGTACAAACTGAAAGAACACATGCAAGGACTTTTCCAGCTGATTCCTAAGATGCACTGTAAACTCTGAACTGTTTCAAGTAAAGCAAGAGCACTTTCTTGTGTGTGTTTTTCCCTCTGCTTTCTTATTCATCCTGTCAGGAAAACTGGAAGTGTAAGAAGATACTGGGGGCAGCATTAATGCTCTCAATTTCTGGCTGTTAATAGATAGAGCTCTTCTTTGCCATCCAGAAGATCAGTTAGCTGTTTGAGGTCTACTGATGGTAGAATTTCCTATTTTAGCTACAGAGCACCCTGCAGATGCTGAATATTCTGAACATTCAGAGAAGAAACTGTCAAGAAAAGCAGCATCACAGCTAACAGTGGCACAGGATGCTGGAGTTGAAATGGAAATGACCCCTCCAAGAGGAGGAGGAGTAGCAGAAGACTTAGAACACCAAGACCCTCCCGAAGCTGGTGAGACCAATAGCACTGGTACCTCTCAGGCTGCATTGCTTGGAGATGTGCTTGTTAACTCACTCCACATTCTGCAGTCTGGGCTAAATGCTGGGGGCGAAAAGCCAAACAAACAGCCACCTAATTCTGACATTTCAGCTGAAAGACTGCGTTGCTGCTCGAGTGGAAAGCAGATTTTTCTTGATAATAGTGACTGGAAGTAAATAATTGCTGAGAGCTTCTTTAATTGTAACGCACTGGTGGGAGTCTGGGAAAGATATGCAAAAAAATGTTTTGGCAAATCTAAATCTGCCAGGTTAATTTTCTTAAGTTATAAGGATTCATCAGCGCTTTAGCTACCTAGCTTAGTAACATTCTGATCCTTGAATGTCGGAGTGTAATAGGCGGTGACTTCAGGATTCTAAAGTTGGGTTTAATTTTCTGAAACTTCGGCTGTGATGCTTGTTACAGTAATGGATTCTTCCTGTTTTGGAAATCTAGAGCTGGAGATGGCTGGAAGTGTTAGAGCTGGAAGTCTGGGCAGGCATTCTCATGCTTCTTACTCCATTGAGAAGTCTCAAGCAAAGCCATTAAAAGAAGCTGCTGAGCAAACAGGTGGAATGGAACATAAGACCGTTGCAGGAGAAATGGATGCTGCTGAAGAAGAGTCTGTTGATGATGAAAGTGAAGCAGAAGACCATGAGAGTGAAGGTAAGAAAAATTCTGCAGCAGTAGTAGAAGGCAGTTGAAGTATCCCCTGATATCTATCAACGGGTTGATTAGTAATGTGACCAGCTGCTTAGTCCCTAGGATAGTCCAGGTGAAGCTATGGACTGGTATTCCTAGGGCCAGTGGAAAGTGTAGACTGTTACAGAGACAGTGATAACCTTGTGCTTGTTGAGGTTAGGTAGTGGAAGGACACACTGTGTACAGTACAGTGATGTGAATCTTCCACCTTACTCCTACGACTTTCCTGACTCCTGTCTTCATGCTGAGATTAATATCCTAGCATTGAGCTGCTTTTTTGGAGCCGTTTGTGGACCTCATGCTTTCTGTGTGTGGTTACAGATTTCCTTTCTAGTTAGCTGAAAGTGTAGATGGATTTTTCCAGAAAGCTGAGAGGAAGTATCCGTTTCTTAGCAGCTCTCCAGATACTTTATCAGTCTGCTCCATTGTGCCAGGAGGTTTTCATACCATTTGGAAGAACATAGTTCAGTCAAGGCCATGTTTGAGAATACTCATAGCATAACTCAGTGCTCTCTTGAGCTCTTTCAATGTGTAATGTATCCTGAACTAAAAATTTAACTAAGGGCATCCTGAAAGAGTCCTGTTGCCAGGAGTTTTAGGCATTGTGAGGAAGCTCAGCTGTGATTACAAGATGGCAATAGATCTGATACGCTCCTTCCATAAGGAAAGCTGAGGCAGGGGGGGCTTGTCTGCTGTCACTGGACAGGTGCCCTAGCCTCCTAGGGAGGGTGATGAAATACAGTTATCAGATACGCTGGATTCTTGGGCTCTGCTTGGCTTGTGAGGGAAGCTGGTAGGCAAGAAGTCCTCTCTGACCACTCCTAGACAGGAAGCTGCTTCGTATTTCAGTTCTGTTAAGATTTTCTTTCCTGCTGTCGTTGTTAGAAACTAAAGGAATTTAAGAGTGAAGCTGGAGGATGCAGGTTAGGCTTGGAGGGAACTGAAATAGATGGTGCACAGGCAAAGGAAAGGCAAGATCCTGACTGCATCCTGAGCCTTAGCTGAATTCCTGAAAAAAATGAACGTGGGAGATGCTCATGTGCTCACCTTCATCTGGTGACTTTCTTGCTCTACACATCCCTCTGCTCAGGCGAATTTGATACTGATTTAACAGGGTGACAGTGAAGTAGCTTTCACGCTTTGAATTCCTCTGGGAAAAGAGGCTGCAACTTCTTGTCAGTTTAAGTCAATGGAAGCATCAGCCCCAGTGTGTGTTTGTTGTGGTGTTGGTGCCAGTATTCCGCGGAGCTCCGCACTGGTCCCAGGCCCGTGGTCTCTCTCAGTGCCGTGGGGATTTCAGCACGTGTGCTTCCCCTGCAGCTTGTCTCTCTCTCAATTGTTCAATTCCCTCTGTTTCCCCCTCCCCCAGGAGCACACAGCTCTGCTCGGGCGGCCGCATGGCCACTCACGGTGCAGTTTGTTTGTTTTTTTTTCCCTTTCTCTCTCTCTTCTCGGTTTCCCTTTGGTCACTGTCACGGATAACACCGTGACAGCATTGTAGGCCCTGCCCAGCCTGCTGCAGTGGGGAAACCACCAGTGTGTGAGGCAGGAGATGAGCAGGTAGAACTGCAGCTTGGTGCTCATGCTGGTTCTGTGGAGCCACAGCCTGGGTGCAGGCAGCATGGCACCAGACCAGATCAGTGGAAAGCTGGCTGGATTTCTGTCTACTGCTACAGTGTTGCTTGCTGCAGGGACTTGAAAAATAGATTTCAGTTCCTTAGGTAGCTGGTACCTTTTTGGTTTGGTTTTGTTTTTTTCCATAGAAGTCTCCATGAAGACACCCATGTTCGTCCATGCTGCAGCCTACAGAAAGCATCCTGTGCTGTCACCTCCACGTCCTGTAAAATCTGCTGCTCCTGAGTAAGTATAAGCAGCCTTCAGCAGTGGTTTGATAGAAGTGTGTCTGGGGAATGCAAGTAGCAAGAGCGGAGAGCTCATAGTGCTGCTTTCTTGTTAGCTGTCTAATGTGCGCTGGTCTGAGATTCAGGGTTTTCTGTTTCTTACTTTTCTACTGAGTGAAATTGGGAGCTTCCCTTTTCTGTGTTACGGATTTTCCTTTTTAGATAGGAAAATGGTAGTAGTTTCATTTGGGACTTGAAAAATATTTGCTTAAGGGAGAAGGAATGCAAAAGGCCAAATAAAACATTCCTAAGAATGTAAAAGTTTTTTCTGAACATGTTTTTCATGAGTCAGAGGAGGAACTTCAGGTGTGTATTGTCCACCGCCTAAAACGGTGCACTGTACCCTGCAGACTGCTCTCCTGTGTGCAGGTACAGAGGCAGCCTAGGGGTACCTCAGACTTTTTCTGCTCCTGGAAAGTGAAAACTACAGGGAGCTGTAACACAGATGCATTTATATATTAGAGAGAACTATAGCTTGCTGACTATTTGCTGTGCTAGCACCCTTGTTTCAGAAAACTCGAGCCTTTCTCCGGAGGCTGGAATGCCACATGGCCAGTTCACAGAATCTATACTTTGTGGGCATGAGAGTTTTCAGCAGTTAGGAGGGAGAAAGAACTACCACAAGCTCTTAATTCCTTCAAATTCAGCATAAGATTTGCTTGAACTTGGTTCTCTGGTTGCACCTACTGCCTGTGTTTGTTCACTTGATGTGTGGATTTTCTCTCAAAGGTTGCCCCCACAGCCAGTGCGGGCTAAGCGAGTTCCAAAGAGCTCAGGAGCAGCACAGAGGAAAACACGTGAGCCTGAAATAGCAAGCAGTTTGATAAAGCAGATATTTAGCCATTACGTGAAGATGCCAGTGACCAGAGATGCCTATAAAATTGTTGAAAAATGGTAAGTAGCAGCAAACTGCTCCTCCTACTCTTCTTTTCTCTGTTGTTTTTTTTTGTTTTTTTTTTATTCTCCTGTAATTGCAAATCCTCCCAGAGACTCGCTGACAAGTTGACAGCTCTCCCTCGGCCCTTCACTTCTCAGATGGTGAGAAGTCTGCAGGAGGGGTGGTGAAAATGGGGACAGAAATGTGCTAGGTGCTTTTGGCTGCTGCATGGCTATCAGTGAACAGCATTGCCTTGCAGCAGCTTCTGACATTTGTCCCAGCTGGGAAAAATTGCACTGTGCAGTCTTCTCTAGCTAAAAGCACACTGCATCACTGGCACTCTCTGACTCTGGAGAATGGGCCCTGTGTCAGGCTGAGCAAGGTGAAGCTGTTCCTGCTGTGCAGGATTACAGCTCCAGGCTTTCTCAGCTTTTGGAATCTATAAATTATGTTCCTGAGTAAAATCTGGGGATTGTTCCAACACTGTACACAGTTAGAGCCTAATAAATCCGTGTTAAAGATGAGACTATCAGTTAACTCCTGTTCTTCCATGCGTGGGGGTTTTGGGAAGGATTCTGTTTGTCAAATGTGCAGCTGTTCCACAGCTATCTTGGCACGTTCAGAGTTACTGTTTGGTGGTCCAGAAAGTCTGGGCTGAGATGCAGTACTTCATTCCCAGCGTTGTCGCGTTTCTTCTCCCACAGTTTTCCCTGGCAGGCTGTGACCTGCATAGAGAGCAGCTGCAGTACAGCTCGTCCCACAGAAGTGGGCAAGCACTGTGTGTTAGTGCACAGCACAGCCTGATTTTATTTACTTCTATAATTCTTCAGCTCTGAGAGATACTTCAAGCAGGTCAGCAGTGATCTGGAAGCTTACAGCCAGCATGCGGGGAGAAAGACAGTGGAGATGGCTGATGTGGAAGTCCTCATGAGAAGGTAAAGGAGAGGTGTTGTTAACCTGTATTGGTGGTCTGTGTTGCGCTGATAGCCCAGTAAGATTGTCACTGCCTGGGTGTGCACACTAGCAGTGTTTCTGCTGTAAGTATGATAACTGGTGATTAGCTCTGAGTGATGCAGCTTGGCTTTTTGTCCCCCCAAAAACGTTTATGGACTTGGATTTCTGTACTCTAGGGCCAAGGTAGTGGAGGGCAGGAAGAAGTAGTGAGGGGCTGGGAGTGAAGGAGGAATCTGAGAAACAGGATGTGTGTAAGGGTGGAGTGGATAGGGCTGAGATTGAGAAAGTGTGGGTAGAAAGTGCATTAAGTGCAAGGGCAGGCTGTGCTGCTTGCATCCCTGAGAGCACTTGCAACTGAAACAGTGTGTATGCACAGTCCCTGCTGTCCCTTTCTGATGACTTGCCCCTCCAAACAAAATCCCACTCTTTCTGCTTCTGCAGAATCTTAATAGAGTGCAAATTCCTGCTTCCTTGCCAAAGCAGGAAAAGGATTCTGGCCTGACTTCTCCTGACAACAGTGTTCTTCTTCTTGCTGCTACGAGAACCCACAGAGGGCCTGCATCCTGTGTGGGCTGTTCTTGGAGTCTCTTCACTTTGGGCTCCCTTAGTTCCCCCATCTCACGACTGGACTAATGTCCTGCAACCAAAATACAAGGGTTCTGTTCTTGGGTTGGGAGCCCTCTGTAAAGCTGAGGCATGAGAGCACTTCCCGCTCCTCGTTTGAAGTCATGCACGTTGTTGTTCCTGGTTTCCTCAGGAAGAATTTCTTTCAGATGCTATGTTGAAAGTTATTTGAGGGATTAAACTAAATAGTTTCGTGTGGGCTGGAGTCCCAGGAGCTGCTGCTGCTTGAAAAGAATAATCTTGTGCTGTCTAGGGAATTCATTTGCCCACCTGACAGCTGTGTATTGAAATTAGTAAAACAGGCCAGGAGGCACGGGGGCTCACTTGGCCAGGTTGGAGGATTCTGTATGCTTGTTTTATCTCTTTCCCAATGTCTTTATGCCTTTCCACTGCCTCATAAAGAGATTAGGAATTGTTGCCAGTTAATGAACAAGAACAGCATTTCTGCTCTTTCCACAAAGAAAGCATGGATAAAGGCTGCTTTCTTCTTTCTGTGAGAGGCTGAGAGATGGTGGTTTATTTTTTTTTCAGGCTAGTCAGCTAAATGGTGTTACTAGGAAACAACACTTGTCCGCAGTTTTAAAACGCCAACCACTTCTGAGCTGTGAATGGCATGTTTTAAAAAAAAAAAAAAAAAAAAAAAGTCTGCTGGACAATTGGATGTTTGCTTCTCTTGGGTTATTCTGTGCGTGTCCTTAAATGGTAAAACTTACCCCGTGTCATGTGGATTGTGACCGTAAAACGGAATGAACCACTTTGGGGTAGCTCAGTGTGCTGACTTTCACTGTGGGGAGCTGCACCATATATGGCACCGAACACATCACGTGGGAAGGTTGTGTGCAGATAAAGGAAGATGGCTTTTCTGTGCAAACAGCCACAGCCTCTGCATTTCAGGTGCTAAATGCAGAAATGTCACTGCAAGGAGACTTCAAGAACTTTACTCTGATATTAAGTTTATTGGAAACTCCTGCTAACAATTGTTTCTTCTCTGCTCTCTTTTCTGAACAAAGGCAAGGGCTGGTGACAGACAAGATGCCATTGCACGTGCTGGTGGAGCGTCACCTCCCTCTGGAGTACAGGAAGCTGCTGATTCCCATTGCTCTGAGTGGGAATAAAGTGATTCCCTGCAAGTGAACGTGCCCCTCTGGCAGTGGGCATGTCCCGGGGTGCAAACATGGCCTGCCTGCAGAAGCTAGCTTTAGGTTGTTCCATGTGATGGTTTTCCACGTGTAACTACTGGGGCAATTAGCAGCTGACACAGGCATGAATTGATTCAGGTTGTGCTGTGGCTGTTGTGCCAGCCTGCTGGATCTCACCATCCACTGTTATATATTATTTTTGTATCTTCCCTTTGAGTACTTTTACAGCTTTGTAAAATAAAATGTGATGTGTATTCTGTATGATACTAATGCTGCTTATTCCAGGGAGTTGAGAGGTTACCGGGTGTCGGCTGCATTTTCAGAATGGTCCTAATAGACACTTGTGTTGGTGCTCTTCATCTTAACCATTTGTTTGCTCAAATGAGAAGTTATAGGCTGCCTTATGAGAAGACGATCATCCTTGATACAGCTGTATATTTTTCGTAGAGCAGGGTCTTTAAAGCTTGGGATCTTGTCGTGCTTTGTGAGTCCGCTCTGCGATGTCAAGAGCAATTCATAGTTGCAGCAGCTGCTGGGGAGTTAACGAGCAGTGATTTAAGACCACCTGAGAGGTTAAATTTTCTGTCTAAGACATGGTATATTGACTTAATTGTGTATAATTGGTTTACGTAGCAAAGCTTTGGTAATGAGGGTACCCTTGTGTCAGGCAGAGCCCGTTCTAGCCAGTTACAACATGGAGCCACCACTGGCCAAATCAGAGCCATTCTGGAATGCACCACAATGCAAACAAAAGAAATGGTAAAAAGTTCTGCACAGCAGCTGTGTGAGGGAGTAATGAGGAAACTGTGAGAGAAACGATCCTGCAGACCCCTAGGCCAGTGCAGAAAGAGGCAGGAGAGAGCAGAAGTTCCCTGCAGCCCAGGAGAGGCCCATGGTGGAGCAGCCTGTCCCCCTGCAGCCTGAGGGCACTGCATGAAGCAGAATGCCACTGGGCAGTGTGGGGGGAAGCAGCTGGGATGAAGTGTTAGGGGCTGATCACAGCCTGTGTTGCCCACCCTCCTGTGCTGTGGAGTGCCAAGGGAGTAGAAGAGTCTGGGAATGAAGGAGTGACTTAGAACTTTGGAAGAAAAGGGGAATGGAGGAAAGGCATCTTCGGACTTGTCTTCCTCTTGCTGTTCTTACAATGTAATTGCCAGTAACTTAATCTTACCTGAGTCTAGTCTGTTTTGCCCTTGTTGGTAAGTCATATGTGATCTTCCTGTTACTTTGACCCTGGTCTTGTCCTGTTGAAGAGGAGTAGCAAGATGGTGGCTGGCTGAGATACAGCTAGCGATAAGCCACCATGCTTATCCATCTTTGGGCCCTCCATTTCTGCAGGTATTTCCTGTTGCCAGCCATGCTGCCAGATAAACCCTTAGGCCCTTCAGTTAAGGGAGATGACAAGTGAAATCCTTGTGTGTGGTTTTACCACTTACAGTGAGCTGAAGGAGCAACGTCAGCAACACTGGAGGGTTTGTAAGGTGCAAAGAATGATAGATTTCCGAAGCAATTCACAAGCTGGGAAGGAGTGACACCTTTTTCAGAGGAAGAGGCATCAAACTTGTATGTAATTCATCTGCATATTGTTCTGTTTTTTCCAGTCTGACGTGCTAGCGTGCTTCCTTTTCACTTAGCTAGTTTGCTGCTTCCAAGGTAAGGTAATTACGGTGCTTATTTATTTTTAGGGAAAAAAAAAATCCATTCCATCCTCCTCTGATTTTTAGCTGTTACCTTAGATTTGAAAAACTGGAGCTTTTAAATTGATAGATTTGTTTTAAACAGTTGAATCTTTAAATTGATTAATTTTTCTGTGTGGAAGGGAAGGCTGAAGGCTCCTGCTCTGCGTTGCCCTTGAGTCGCAGTTGGGCTGAACAAGGCAGGTGCTTCCAGCTGGGGTCAGCCACAGCTCAGCCAAACATCTTACCAGTGCCTCTTCTCAATGCACCTGCTATGACTGTGCTGAAGGAGTGGAGTAACTGCTTTTTCTTCTTTGCATTTAGAAATGTTCTAAAGCCACTAAATACAGTTTCCTGTGTTGCTGGATCTGCGAGGAAGAACTCCTTACTGGAAAGTGCGTTGTATCTTCCCAGTGTCTGGAATTGGAGCTCCAGATGGTACAAGGACTCCTGGAAATCATACCCAGCTTTTGGCAGCAGTGCTGACAAGTTAAACCAATTTTGCACGACACTAAAGGAAATGAGGGCCAAAAGAGTTAGTTATTTTGGCAGGCAGTTTACCAACGCAAAGGTCAGTCATTTTCAAGTTTAAAAATGTAATTCCATTATTACAGCCTTTTCCTCTCTAGTATTTGAGAGGAAGCAGCTTTGTTGTCTTCACTGACGTATTATAAAGTTTTTTTTAAAAAGCTCTTTCTGCCACTGTGCAGCTTTTTTTTAGTGCACCATCAGATCTTTGCATGCCAGGGTTTGAGAATTTTGGTCTGAGGTAATAACAGAGCTTCCAGCTTTCCTCCCTGTTGCTGAAGCACTGTGAGAACCCTCTTTTTCTAAGAGCACTTAAGGGGAGATGATAGAGAGCTGCCTGGCTCCGGCTGCGAGGGGGCGAGGTAAGATTCCCTATTTCTCTCCTATTGAGAGGTGTTCAACTTCTTTGATGCTCTAGTTGACTAAATTGAAGGCTTGGAGGGATAGATTGCTAGGAGTTGAAAGATGGCAACGTAACTGGATGGTCAAAAGAAAGAACCACTGTTTACAGGGCAATGTATTTAACTTCTTGGAACCTGTAGTGCTCAAGGTGAGGCAAAACAAGTCAGTCCTGCTTTTGGTAGTGTAGTGCAGTGCTTTCTCTGCCTCTCCATTAGGTGCTTTCCTGAAGAGCTCTGCAAATTGGATGTTCATCTATCAAACACATTTTCTGTGTTTTAATCCCTCTTTGTAGCTACTCTGAACTTCACTGTGTTAAAACTGCTGTTTTCAGAATACTCCTCCCAGGGATACGTGCAGTTGGGACACCTGATTTCTAGCTAGACGATGCATGTCCCTTTTCAATGCTTTTGTAGCTCCTTTCTGACACTCTACAATCTGTGCTGGAGGAAGGCAGCGCCAATTTCAGTAATCAAGGCAGAAATTGCAGGGCCTTCATACGCCTGGTGGTACTTAACTGTCACGCACGCTGTGATGTCTTTCCAGTTCACAGATGCAGTCAGTTTTTGCAGGATTGCTCAAACTAACCTATCCTCTCAACTAGTGATTAGGTGTGTCTCTACATGCATGGGAAGAGGTATTTAGTGCTGTAGCTCTGACACTCAGCTTTGTATCCAAAACTGCAGTTCAAACGTGCTTTTTATTCCTAATATGGGAAGCCTCTTTACTCTCCTTCAAAGTCTGTTGTGCTTTCGTTCCCGGGTGAGGGCCCTACTCGTCTCACATCTCCAGCACAGAGTCTCTCCAGTACGGTGTCTACAGGCACAACTTCTTGGTCAGGGTGTTCTCTTCTGACCTGGTAAACCAGGCTGATGTAGGTATCCAGTGTCTGCCCATCAATCTCGGGATCAACCCTGCAGAAGGCTGCCTTCAGATCGTCTGCATTCACCTCTCTGCTTGGAAACACAATTCAGTCACTTGCAGTGCTGTGGTATGTGGCAGCAATGCTTGAGCATTTGTACCACACTGAGAATCTGCGTTGCTCGAGTTGTTCAACGTTCTCTGCTTTTGCTAGCATGTCTTTTAACATGCATTTAATGAACTAAGTACTCAATTTCAAACAGAAGTTAGGGAAAGTTAATTTGTGATCACCTGGGATGACTTTAATTATACACTATTAAGCATTTTGATACCCTTTCTACATAACTATGCTTCTGTGTGCTAACCCAGTGCCCGTGTTGGACAGTATCCCTGGGCATCCAGCCCACCTTCAGTGTTACCCTCATTGCTCCATACCTGGCATGAAGCTTCTTTTCAATTGCTCTACCTTGTCTGTCTCAATTTGAGGTGGAATTTTTTCTCAGACTTTTTTGCCTGCAGCTGTCTGTTCTGTTTGCTTTTCTGTTTTCAGAACCAATCTTAGAGCACATACAGGATTTAACTGCTGTTTTTGGAGAGCTGAGGAATGTTGAGACATAAACATCAAGTACTGAAGGGGATTATTACTAGTACAGCCTACCTTCTTTACTCACTGCTTGCCATAGCCCTTACAGGTTGTCTGTCCTGCCTCTTTGTGCCCTTTCGGTGCTGTTCCAGATAAGCCTGTTCACTACTTAGCAGGTTTCTCAACCTGACTGTGGCTTCCTCAGCAAGTTCTTGACACTCTCTGCATCTCCACTTCCTTCACTGACCCTTCCGTGCCTCATCTCTTGCTCTTTTTCCTTGGTAAAAGCTGCTTGTTCTTCCTGACTCGTTACCTCCCTCCCTTGTCTGCAGCCACTCACTGCTGCTTCTTGCCAGCACCTCCAGTCTGTGTCCCCAAACTCTCCTCCTCACCTGAATGCTCTCTTTCTCCCTGTTCATTCTGTCATTTTGACTCCCAGTGCTCCTGCAACTCTCGACCTCTGCAGGAGCCTTGGCCAGTGGTCATTCCAGAGGCCTTCTGCCTGGCCTGAGTGTGTTGCTCCCACTTGTCCTCTGTTTCCCTGGCTGTCAGGCTAGACTCCTGTCTGACCACCATCAGCCCGTTCCCTTTGTACTTACGTTACATCTGCCAGGCTGTTCTTCAGCTCCTGCAGGTACTCCTGCTTCTCACTGACGTACTGGCTCCTGAGCTTTGCAACAAAAGGTCCAGGGTTTCCCTCTTCATCCTGAAAGAAGTTACAGCATGTGTTTCTCCATCCCAGTAAGAGTCATTCCCCAGTGTATGTTAAAATAGAAACTCCATTCCTAGGAGAACTATGTGGAAAGTGGAAATAGGAGTTTTTCCAGATTGTCTTTCTATAGCAGAAAAAGGCACGAGCTTGCATTACAAAGGTCTGCACATGGTTTTCAGAGAGCCCGTGGAGTCTGTGGTGTGCACTGTTGCTATGGTAGTTGGATAAATTGTCCAACCAGCCTTATTTCAGCCTTTTGCTGAAGTCTAATTCAAAAGGAAAACTTATGCGAGCTTACTTCTTTGAATAAGGCTCTGTAGTCAATGGGATCATCAGTGGTATCCAGACTGAACCTGCTTGCATTAACCAGCTCTTGGATTGCATCTCTTCTTTTCAGGGGAAAAGTTTCCCTCAGAGCCATCCTGTTTGGAGACAGGCAACAGCGTGTGAGCAGTTAATGAGTGCTGTATGGACAGCAGTGTCTTAGGTTAGCAGAGCATGCATGTACACCATGGGGCAGATCTTCAAAACTTCATTGCTCTCAAGAGGATACAGGGTGTGGGTGCTGCCTCATCCCACTGCATGTGTTCTCAGGTTTGTCAGTTTTGCTACTCAAAACCTACAGTTTTCACATATTTCTAAACCCAGTGCAGAGTTTTACAAGTAGAGACACGCTATCACTGTCCTCACAAGAATTTAAGAGAGAAGAACTGTTCCCTAGGCTGTGCTGATAGATAAGCAAAGTAGACAGATTCAGCGTATCCCAGCATTCAGTGTGTGGTGCTTGGCTCTTGCCTGAACTGCTCACTGGGCAGGAACCCGCTGCTGGAGCTGTCACAGGCAGCCAGCTCCTTCTGCAGGTTGGAAATCAGCTGGTTCTGGCTGTGGTATTGCTCTTCAGCTACCTGTGGAACAGGGAAGGTTCACGGGTCAGGAATTGATTTGGCTGTTGGGCTGCATTTAAGAGGGAAGTGGAACTGCAAAAGGACTGCGCTCACTTCTAAATCAGCTTTCACCTGAGCTGCTTTCAGTGATTTATAAATGATTTAGCAAGCAACACCATGGCTTGCAGGGCAGCTGTTCACAACAGTTCTTTATTAAGCACACTGCTCTGGAGCAAGTTGTTTGCTGTTACGTGTCGTGGGGGTTGGCCTCTTCTCCCAGGTCACAGTGATAAGATGAGAGAGAATGGACTCAAGTTGTGCCAAGGAGGCTCAGGTTGGATATTAGGAAAAATAGTGGTAATATGTTGGAACAGGCTGCCCAGGGAGGTGGGGGAGTCACTGTCCCTGGAGGCAGTCAGCAACCGTGAAGATGTGGCACTGAGGGATGCAGGCAGTAGGCATGGTGGGGATGGGCTTGATTTTGGAGGTCTTTTCCACACTTATTAGCTCTGTGTGAACAGGTGGTGAAGTGATGCTGCCTTGCAGAATGTTTTCCTGCCTTCTGTCTATCCCACCAGCAGTGTCTGGGCAGAGGTTGCCTACCTTCCCAGTGAGTATCTCATAGAACGAGCTCATGATGTGGTTTGATCTGCAGAGTCGTGTGTACTCATACAGAGTGTAAGACCATTCCATGGCAGAGGCATCTCCGTGCTTCTTCTGGAGGTAGCTGAGAAAGAACTCAGGAAGACTGGATTGCTTTCCTGTCTGCGGGTAACAAGTGAGTAATGCATGTAAGCAGCAGAACTAAATCTAATCTGCCAATTTGACTGCAGCTGTTTGCACACAGATGTGTCATCTGGGGACTTCTGCTGGCAGGACTAGTGCTGGCCAGAGCCTTCCCTGCTATTCAGTCATTCAAAACCTTTCTTCCATGTTTAGTCTGTACAATCTAAATGAGGTTAGGTATATGAGGAAGTTCTGTTGATGAGTCTGCAGACTGTCTTTTCTACTGCCTATCTTTGTGGAATATTTAGGAACTTATTTCCTGTGAGGTGCTATCCCTCTGCATTTAGCTAAGCTTGATTCATGGGTTCAGACGACTTGGAGTGGTTATTGGAGAGACCCAAAGCCAGACAGTGATTGCAACAACCCTGTTTCCCCAGGAATCTAATCTGAAAGCAAAAAGCAGCCATCGGAAACACTAAACTGTTTAGGGCTGACCTCAGAGATGTATTTAGACTTCTAACTCAAGTGAGGAAATCTGTAAAGTGGTTCTGCTTCTGTAAAGGTGCCTCTCATGTGGCTGTGGCACAGTAACAGGGCATCGTACCTGTCCCTTACATGGGAAGGTTTAAACACACCTCAGTCCTTTTGGTCTCCACCCCTCACTCCCAAACCACCCTGGACAAAGAAGGGGAAATTCTCTGCTTTTTTTTTTTCTGTGTAACAAAACCAAAACACTTTTATACTAATTTGCTTAGTGATATGTGATTTTTTTTTTTTCTATTCATCACTGTTATTTCCTGTGGTGCCCCTTGTTCCTCTATAGACCTTTTATAGTGGATTAAAATGTGTTAAAATCAGTCCAGGAAAAAAAAAATGCAACCAATTGGCCGTGCTTTGGCTGCCAGATATTGCCAGGGCTTCCATTACCTAAGAACAGATGCTACATAGTTGTGATGGCATCCTGGTGCACAGTGCACCAGCACACCCCAGAATAGCAGCAGTCACTCTAGCTAAGGTCTCAGGTTTGTGAGCATGGCTGATTTAGCTCAGGGCTTTAGAGAAGGAACATGACAAACCTGCTGATCTAGTGCAACTTTCTCTTTCCAGATGTCCTTCAGGATGTTCACCACATCCTTCTTAGTCGGCTTTTTGTTCTTGATTTCACCTTCGTACCTCAGGTACACGGGAACCTCATCACCTTTGCCCTAAGTAGTGGAAAAGAAACAGAGATGAGGCCTTCCCCTCACTGGCAGCAATGCAGCACTGATGTAGTGTCTTAATGAATCTCGTAGGGAGACATGTTGAAGGACCAAGGAAGTGTTACTCTGGCCCTGAGAAAATGTTTGGATACGTTAAGCTTTGTATGAGGTGAAGAATCCTTGTAACACTGCTTTGTTCCTGTATCAGGAAACTACCTCCCCTGCTTGATGGGGTGCAGTGCAATGGGACACTGTGGTTTGGATTTCCTCCTGATGCCATGGGAAGGAGTTGTCCCCCACAGTGCCCTTTTGCTACATGCTCTGAGTCGTTCCAGTGCTTGGTTGAGATCATTCAGCAATGATCTTTTCCAGACTTAATGATTCAGTGATTCTATCCTTCAGCTGTCTTCAATATGCTCACCCTCGGATTCAGCTTTTCTCCTGTGTATGATTTTCCCCAGCTCTGAAGTTTTCAGTGGTTATGCTAAAACACTGAGCCCAGCCATGAAAGCAACTTTCCCACCTTCTGAATGGGTATTTAGTACTGGTTAATCTCAGTAGAAACAAGCAGAAGAGAAAGCATGCACGTACCCATCCGCGGAAGGCGTTAGTCTCTTTTAGCACTCCCATTGCTATTTCTTCCAGAAGCACATCCACCAGCTCATCACTGCTCTTTCCCTCAGCCAGATAGCCCCACCGCTCCGCTCCTCCCGGAACCGCTTCTGCAACAGCAAAATGATGCTAAGCTGCTGAGAGAGGGGGATTCTTCCCATGAGTACTGGTTTTGTGTGAGTCCATTAGGAACTGTGCAATGGACGCAGCTCTATAGGCATCTAGTCTATAAGCGAAGCAGTGGTGAGTACAGGCAGCACCTGAACACTTGGCCCAGTTGGGCCGGGGCGTACGACTGTGCTCAGCTTCTTGCAGTTGGGTGCAGAAGCTGTCTCGCTCTTCTGCAGTTTTTCTCTGGATTTCCAGCAGTGTTCCATACTCCTCGTGGAGCTGCTCAAAATCGTTCCTCAGGGTCTTCATCTGAAGCATACAGAAAGGAGGGCTGCAACAAACCAACCACAGCAATGGAGACTTTCTGTTGTCTGACAGCTCAGGTGAGCAGTTGGTGCAGCCCATGGATATGTGGAGAGCAATTCTTGGTTAACAGCCTTTAGATTGGGTGAAAAATAAATAACACGTTATTTTTTTTTGTTATCGTTTCCAAAAACTTCAAGTAGAATACGTCAGTGATGTTTATTGTGCTGTTTTTTTGTGTTTGAAAACAGACCTTAATGCACTAGGAGATAACAGGAGAGGTGTTGGTTTGTTTCTTTTTTTGCTCTAGAAATATTATGCTCACTTCCTTCAAATCTACTGATCTTTATTTAGAACGTCTTTCCTGTTCATATAATTTATTCTTGCTGTGCTGGTTCAAAGATGTGGAGTCCTCAGTACAGGAGAGACATAGACCTGTTGGATTGTATCCAGAGGAGGGCTGCAAAAATGATCCATGGAACATCTCCCTATGAGGACAGGCTGAGAGCTCAACCCCAGCCTGGAGAAGAGAAGGCTCCGGGGAGACCTAAGAATGGCCTTTCTAATGGGGAGCTACAGGAAAGAAGGGGAAAGACTCTTTTAGCAGGCCCTGTGATGATGGGACAAGGGGAAATGGTTTCAAACTTGAAGATAGTAGATTTAGGTTGGATATAAGGAAAAAATCTTTTACAGTGAGGGTGGTGAGGAGCAGAGAGTGAAGAATTACAGGGTCTTGTCCTGGTTCAGTGCTTTTCTCTGGTGGAATCCTAAGATGCTGCTGAGAAGGTCTTGCACAACTCAAAGCCATCCTGGCACGACAGGTTCTCCTTGGGAGAACTTGGAGCTGGAGAGAGACAGCTTCCATCATGGACAGGTCTCCCTGGCTTGAGGAACCTCCTCTGCTTTTATCACAGCTGGAAAATGCATTGATCTCCCTGGTGGTGGAGTCAACAGTCTAGAGTTGCAGTAAGGTAAAGAAAGAAGCCATGAAATGCTATTGGAAAAAGCAAAACCCAGCTAGGCTGGGTTAATAGCCCAGTTCAGCAGTAGATTTTTTGCTGTGCTTTAGGCAAAACTGCAGTGAATGTCATACAAACATAGTTCAAAAGCATGTATGTGAGTTCTGTGCGTACTGAGTCCCTATCCTAACCTGAGTACTTAGGCATCCCATTGTGTTTGCATGTATGTGATACAGCTCCAAAATTCACAGCTTGTGCTCACCTCCTGAAGTAAATCAGAGTATTTCTTCTCCAGTGATTCAAAATCTCTCCTGGGTACAACGTCTCCGTACTCTGCTGTCATTGCATTCAGCTTCACTTGGGCTTTTGTGAGGTCCTGCCGAGCCATCTTCAATGCCAGAGTGAGCTTCACCACATCTTCGCCCTTGCCACCTTTAAAACCATAAGCAGTGATGGAAACTCGTGGCAGTAAAATTGCAGTCAACGTTTGCTAAAGTATGGAATCATACAGTTACTATGGTTGGAAAAGACCACTAAGATCACCTAGTCCAGCCGCCCACCACGTTCCAACCTAATCCCTTCCCTGTGTGCTTATAGATATTTTATTCACAAATTTAGCTTACTTATTTTAAGAACCAGATCATATGATGTTTTGGGGGCTCTCAGTGCTGTGCTGTGGGTGTTCCCTGGGCCTCTGGGCAGGACAGGTTCCTACAGAGATCTACTTTCCCCACCTTGGACCTGGTGCTGTTTCACGTCCAGCTGCTCGCTGTGCATCTCATTCAGTTTTGCTAGAAGCAGTTTGCGGGCGCCGTGCTCCTGGAGGTAGCGCGTGTACTCCTCAGCTACGCTCAGCTGCAAGCGTTCCACCTGCATGAATGGAAGCCTTGGGCTGACGTGGTGAGCCTAGAGCAGGACTATGGGTCAGAGTGGTGTGAGGGATGCGAAGTGGGGGGAAAAAAACTGGAGCAGAGGAGTGGGCAAGAAGTAGCACTGTAGGAAAGGATCGCAGAATTGGTTGGATAAAAATAGGCTGGAAGGGTTCAGACTCGGAAGAAGTGCGCAGAAGAGTGCTCTATCTGTTTTTGCCTTTCAGTGAATTACATCCATTTCACATTGAGTTACACCATTTCTCTATTGTAAGCCCGTTCCTAAAAACACCAGCAGGGACCTTGGAGAGCTCTAGTGATTCTGGTGAGAACCACGATGACGCAAGCTATGCTAGTGTCACAAAAATGTGAACCCTCTGTAGCAGTGCTGCTTTGCCTATGGCCCTATACCATCGCAGCCACAACTGCACTGCCACCACCAAACCAGCCAGCAGCTTCGTACAGACATAAAATCATTAATGTTGGAATCTCTCCAAAGAACTTTGTGCATCTAACCCAGTTACAGCACTTGAATGCTGTCTCAAAAGCAGAGTTCTGGTTTTAGCGCTATTATCTTTCCAACATCCTTCGTGCAAACTGCAAAACTCAAATAGCCCAAACTGGAAGTTGGATTTCTCCTATTCCCAGGAAATGCAATTGTACGCCAAAAAATATATTTTAAAAAGCAAACTATTCTTAAATTTTCAGTCGCCTCTTAAAGAGATGGTCCTGTTTATTTCTACGTGAGGCCTGGAAATACCAGTGAGTGGAGGGATCTTTAGGACTGCAAAGGGAAGAAATATTTCTGGGCATTTCAATCTAGCTGGTGAAACCAAAGTCTCCAAGGTTCGACAAGTGCTAGCTCCATGACTAAGGAGCCTACAGTGCAGCACAGCCAGCCCTAAGGAAACAGGAATGCTCTAGAGCTGGCTGAGATCCAGCATCGCTACGATACCAGTTGCTCACTACCAGCTCCAGCACTTCTGGCACCAAAGGATGAGCACCTGGGAGGTAAGAGATCAGGTGCATCCGGCTGAATTTGAGATATGTTTGACTTGTATTATTTACCTGAGTTTGAAGAGAACTCTTCTCTTCCTTCATGTTGTCAATGAACTTTAACAAACGTTGTTTCTCCTGCTTTAAAGTGTTTATTTCCACTTTTTCCTTTTCTTGCAGTGCCAATATCTGCTGGGTGCACTCCTCGGACACAGTGGTGACCATGGCCTTCAGGGGCTCTAGGGCACGGATTGTCTCCTTCTGATGAGCTAGAGAGAGCAGAGGTGGGTTCTTACAGTGAGCAACAAAGCCTGAATTTTAATTTAATTTTGTTTTCCAGTGTACTGGTACTTGAGTTGGGTGCCAGATCCCAGTTACGTGGTAGAACTTCACCTGTCACCATCTCCTTGGTGTGGAGGCTTCTATGACTAGAAGGAATTCCACCAGGAGAAGATGTAATTCAAATGAGGCTGTGGCAAAGGTTTTGCTAGCTGAATAATGCATATACTTTCTCTCCTGAATGGGATAGAAATGCTGGTAGGTATTGAATAATCTGATCTGCAGATATTTTCCTCCTTGACAGAACTTTAATGTAAGTATTCATGTACAAATACTATCCAGCAGACTTTGTATTTTGAAACTAAAAATGCATGCTTAAATCTAAAAACAGAAACGACTTTTTTTATTACTCTTGGGTGTGAGTTTCCTTCCTGCACTGTAACTGTACCAGAGGCTTTTCTGAGCTCTTTCACTGTGACGCTTTCACTGTGCTGGGGCAGCTCCCCAGGAGATGGCAAAAATTAGAAGGCTAGCATAGCTCAGTTGGTGTGAACGAAGAACACTGTGTTCTGAGGTGTAATTGGAGTGTTTCACAACTGGCTCCTGACCAGCTGGAAAGGAGGAGTCAATGAAACACCTTATGTAGAAGATATGCTTAAACAAAGATAATAAAAGAAAGTTTCAGCACAATGCAGGCTATGGAACAGACACTATAATCCTCTGGGAGCTGAAGGGATGTCTACTAGAGTACTGGAAGGGAACTGAAATTATATCAGAACATTTTTATTATTGATTAATAGTGATTCGTTGAGCTGATGTTGGAGTGCACTGTACAAAGATTTCTGCCTACAATGAGAGACTATCATTAGGCAGCCAGGTAACAGATACTGGGATAAACAATACTTTTTATTTAAGAAACTGTCCCATTAGAAAACGGCTGACATCTGCAGGCCGCTCACTGTGATGGGAGTTCCCAGTCACAGGCTATTTCTAGCACCCTGACTGTTCACAAAGCTCTGCTATCACTGTGGCATCTGAGTGCCAAGAGGGGTTTAAAGCACACCACGAATGGACAGGGAAAAGCCAGTCCAGCTCTCTGCCCTGCCTTGCTTCAGGAGCAATGTGAGCTTCAAGTTACCACTGCAAGTGCACCCAAATATATCGGTATGATGTACTCCACTATCAACGTGGTAGTTTCAGAGGAGCTTTGAGATACAGATGTTGCCTAAACTGTATGCGTGGGGAAGATCTTAAGGAATAAATACATTAAACCTGTACATCTAAATAATAAAAATCTGATAAAATACATTAAAAAACAACAACAACAAAAACAACCACAACAAAAACAACCACTTATCTGTGAAGGAAGTAGACTCCCATGTTGTATCTAGGCCAGGGGAAGACTTCAGTAATAGGCCAGGGAGATAAGTTTTACCATTTGACAGATTTGTAGGTCCCTCAAACTGAACTGTTCTGTGTATATATTTAAATGGTCGTTATATATATATATGCGTGTGTGTGTGTGTATATCCAGTATGTAATCAGCTGTGTAAGATTACATCTCCATCAGTGTTTTCCCCTCAGAAGTCCAAGCCAAAGAGCTTACCCAGTGTGGCCTCATACTCATTCTTTATAGCTGACAGCAAGGGCTTGTAGGTCTTTAAGCTGTCTATGAAAAATTCAAAGATCTCTCTGTAGGGCTGAGAGAAGAAAGAGAGGTTGAGAAAGCATTATAGTTCACTTCTCGGAATTCAGATAGTTGGGCCCTGGGCCAACAGGTGGGACAATCTGGTGGGACAGTCCATGTGCTGTCCTCAGCAGAATAACTTGTTCAGGGTGGACAGTCAGAGTCCCATGTTGTATCTGGGCCTGGAAAGACTTCACTAGCAATAGGTAATGTTCTCTCTGAGGGTACCTCGCTATTAAATACAATTAAATTATTTTTTCACTCCATGATGTGAATACTTCCCAAGAATAACGCATTCACGAAACCTCTGCTTTCTCTTGCTCGTCCATCAATAATCAAGTGATGGGGTGATGGCTGGACTAGGTGATTCTAGCTGTCTTTTCCAGCCTTAATGGTTCTGTGGTTCTTTCCCTCCATTCTTTTCCATTTACCACGTTCTTTTCTTATCACTGTAGGATTCCTCTGGGAATTTGAATTCATGCAGAGAAACTCTACTCCAAATGTCTCACTCTTCATCAATGCTCTAATTGTGTTTTGAATTCAAGTGGTGGTTTTCAGTGTCTTCAGTAGCTGTGTTCTCAAACAAGCAAGCCCCCAGTGTCAGGCCTGGTTAAAATTTAATCTGGGGGATCTTGATTAAGTAAAAGCTTGATAAGAAGCCCCCTTCTTGTCACGTGCAGAGGCGTAACATCATGAATGAAAGATTTTGAAGTGAAAACTTTGGAACCTACACACTTGCTTTATGGGTTTAGGCAGGAGTCTTCAGAAGCTCAGTGAGTAAATAGTTTAACACCTGCTTCATCTTACCATGTCTTCTTGAAGAATTGGGCTTTGATTTGAAAATGGAAAGTTATACAAGCTGTGGAATATACTACTCATCAATGTATAAACCCAACATATAGGCAAATTACTTTCTGAGTAAGTTCTCTATAGTGAGCTGTGAACCAAGCTATCTAATAATAACTGTATGTGCCTAATTTTCCCATCTGCATTTTCTGTTGGATGACCAGATGAGTAACCCATCTCAGCACATTTTTCCAAGTCAACAGAACCTTGGATCTGACCTGCAGCTTCAGTTCCTGAGAGATCCCTTTAGTCAGGTCTAGAGTCTGTAGCTCTTTCTGTAAGTAGGACTCCAATTGTTCCAAGTGACGTGGCTTTGGAATGGTGAGAAGGGCCTGATCGTTGCTGCAGAGACACAGGAGAATGGACATCAGCTCAAGGACGTTGATTTTCTTTCTACATCCCACTGCTACCAGACAGGAGCAACAGTATTACTTATTATGCTCAAGTTTTGTGAGATAAGCCAGTTCTCAGCAACGCTAGGAGAGACTCCTGGTTTCCAAACCCTGCTTCTAGCTATCCTGTGACTTAGCTAGCAGTACAAGCCATGCTTACCTAGGTGTTCTCTCTTCTGGGGTGCTGCAGGGTTTGTGATTCCTTAGGACTATCTCCCCAGCTGTGAATGCAGGCCATGTAGACCACTGTCCTCTAGCAGAAAGCTGGAAAGACTGGACAGAGAAAGGAATAGGTTTGAAGAGCACTGCAAACACAACAGAGAGCCAAAATGAGGTTCAAATATCAACAACAGTGCCTCGCAATCAATCCAACTGCCCAAGAGTACAGCGGATAGAAATGCAACCTGAATGTTAATGGAAGTGGAACAGAAGTTGTCAGAGCCAAGAACAACGTTTATATTCTGCTCCTCTTCCTTCCTCCCTTAAAATCTGAACTCACCAGAGCCTTCTGTTTCTTGCACAGGGTGGGTTTCGCAGTGCGGATGTGCGTTTGGCAATTTGCAGTCTCAGAGGAAGACCCAGGAGAGGTCCTGTGCGACGGCAGGGAAGAGACTTTTCAAAATGCACACGATTAACTAAATATTCCCTTGGAGATTGTGAATCGGGCTGGCGTGTGCCTAAAGCGAGCAGCTAATTGTGATGTGCCTCAAAGATGGAAACACCTGACAGGACAGTGTACAATGGGAAGATCTACAGTACAGATGAACACTGGAATTGGCACAACACTGGGTGCTTGGCTCCTTGTCCCAGTGAGAGCAGCCAAGCTGAGCCCTTTGCTGGGCAAGCCTGAGTGAGCTGGTCTGCTGAAGAGGTGAGCTTAGAAACTGAGCTGGAAAAGTGCTATCTGTGAGTCAGGAGCTGGGATTTGGGGCCCCAAAAGTGCCTGCAAAGCTGGTTCTCTTGGGTGGCCGTAGTGCAGACATCCTGCTGGCCAGTAGAACTGACAAATGATGGGGAAAATACAGCCAGGAACTGTCTTTCTTAGAAGCAGATGGGTGTAGGCAAAAAGGCCTTTCAATAAGTTAACATATACTCACTATGTACGTTAGGGGAAATTAGGGTTGCCATAACATGGGAAAGCAATCCAGAGATCACAGCGGACTTGCAGTCGTTCCATTGGCACAATATAACAAGATGCTCAGCTCAACATCTAAGTGTTGCTAGGGGCTGCTGGGTTGCTCATCAAAAGGCAGATATGCTGCTGAAAGGGCAGCTCCTCCTTCATCTCTGCCACAGCGGGCTCCTGGTGCTCGTGGGGCACTCCTGATCTCATGAAACTCGCAGGGTGGAGAACGGTCAGCGTTGTGTGAGGTGTGCCCACAGAAGGGTGCGGGTACAGGGAGAAGTGTACAGGGCACAAATACTCTGGAATCACACAAACCTTGGTTAGGAGGTTACTCAACTATAGAAAGAGGGGAAACTTAGGTTAGATGTCAGGGAGATATACTCAGAGGGCAGTGAGGAGCTGGCACTGCTGCCCCTCCCTGGGGGTACCCCACGGCATGGATGAGCCCTGAGTGGGGTGGAGGGGGGGAACTGGGTAGGCTTAAAGGCCCCTTCTGACCCAACCACTCTATCTCCATGATGGTGACGATGTGGGATATGCTGGACACCCCTGTGAGCTCTGTTTTACCTCGCTGACCCTGGGTGAAATAAACCTGCCCCACTTCCTGCTGAGCGAGGCAGTTCAGACTGAGTAAACTGTAACCATGTCACCCCAGCAGCTGGCCTGGCTCAGCCACCCACAGAACGGCATGCAGGGCTGGGGCTTCTCCCTGGGATGCAGTGAGCAGAGCCAGGAGCTCGAGTAGCACCAGCCTGCTCCTGGGACAGAGGTACAGCTTCACAGAACCACAGGGCTCTGCAGATCCACAGTGCAACCCCGTGCTGAAGCAGTTCCCTGCAGCAGGTTGAGCAGGAAAGTATCCGCAGAATCACAGAACGGCCCAGGTTGGAAGGGGCCTCAAGGACCGTGAATCTCCATCCCCCCTGCCACAAGCAGGGCCACCAACATCCCCATTTCACACTAGACCACGGTGCCCAAGGCCCCATCCAATCTGGCCTTGAACACCTCCAGGGATGGGGCATCTACAACCTCTCTGGGCAGCCCGTTCCAGCACCTCACCACTCATTGTAAAGAGCTCCCTTCCTGTCTTCGTAGGAGAGGTGCTCCATCCCTCAGATCATCTCTGTGCCCCTCCTCTGGACCCTCTCCCAACAGCTCTCTGTCTTTCTCGTACTGGGAGCTCCAGACCTGGACGCAGTACTCCAGATGGGGCCTCACAAGAGCAGAGTAGAGAGGGACAATCCCTGCCCTGTCCCTGCCGGCCACCCCTCTCCTGATGGAGCCCAGGATACCGTTTGCTTTCCGAGCTGCAAGAGCACGCTGCTGGCTCACGTTAAGTTTTTCATCCACCACTACCCCCAGGTCCCTCTCTGCAGGGCAAATCCAACCGGGTTTGAATATCCCCGGAGAAGGAGAGTCCACCGCCTCTCCGTGCAGCCGGTGCCACAGTGCCCAGTCCCTTCTTCCAGCCGGTGCCCGTCTCCCCCTGCCCCGTCGCTGAGCCCGGCCCCACCCAGCTGCCAGCCTGCCGCTCTACAGCCGCGGGGCTCTCGGCCTTTCCGCGTACGGGAGATGCTCGGAGCCCCTGTTCGCCTCCACAGCCGCTCCCCGCAGGGCAGAGCAGCGCTCCCTTACCCGGCCCGCGCCGCCATGGCCCGCAGGGCCCGCCTGTTTACTCCCGTCGCCATGGAGACGCCGCCTCAGGACCCCCCCCACCTCCCGCCGCCATAGCTGCCGGCGCGGCGCCTGACGCCGTTCGCCGCTCTCATCGCCCCCAACCGCGGCCCGGCGGCGGGCGAGCGACGCGAGACGGCGGCGATCGGAGCGACGCCGTCCGAATAGCTCCGTTCGTCCGTCTGAGCGGGCGGCCGAAACCGGTCCCCTCGCGGAGGCGGCCGTCGGACTCCGGCAGCGGCGAGGCGGCCCCTCGGCAGCCCCTCGGGCGGGACCTCGGGCGCGGTGCCCGTCGGGATGTGTAGTCCCGGTGTCGGCGGGCGGCGGGCTCGAGGCGGCGGAAGGGACTCCGCTTCCCGTCGGGCAGCGCGGGCCCATTGTGGGCACGCTCGCGGCCCATTGGCCGGCGGCCGGAGCCGGGCCTCGCTCCCCCGCCCGGTGACACAAAGCGAATCCAAGATGGCGGAGGCGGGCGCGGGGAGCCCGCGCGGGGGGGACGCGGCGGCTCCGGGGCCGCCCGAGGAGCAGGAGCTGACCCGGCGCCTCCGCCGCCTCTACCCGGCCGTCAACCAGGAGGAGACGCCGCTGCCGCGCTCCTGGAGCCCCAAGGACAAGTACAACTACATCGGCCTCTCGCAGGGCAACCTGCGCGTCCACTACAAAGGTGCCGGGTCGCTGCGGCCGCGGTCGGGACGGGACGGGAACCGCTGGGTCCGGTCCCCTCGGGGGGAAGAGCTGTGGGGGTGGGGGGGCCGGGCTGCGGCGCCCCGGGCTGGCGGAGTGAGGGCGGGGGGGGGGGGTGGGGGGGAGGGGTGAGGGCTGCGGGACGGGACGGGACGCCGTCCCGGCGCTGTGGGGTCGGGGATCGCGGCGATGCGGCCGCTCGCGGTGCTCCGTGCCCCGCACAGCCCGGCGTACCCCTCTCCTGCCCGCTTGGTAAACACTGATGTCATTCCCCTCTTGCGTAATGGAGCTGCGTGCCGCTGGCGTGCGGCGCTGGGATGGCAGCACCCTGCGTCCTGCCGGGCCCCAAGCACGGCGGCTGCGAAGGGACAGCGGGGGGTTCCCCTGGCCGAGGTGGCAGCGCAGCTCTGCTGCTTTCAGCTTTCAGGTGGATGGAGAAGCTGCTCCCGTCCCCCTTAGGGCAAACCGACAAGAGATCCAGGTCTCCCAGTGCTGACCCTTCTCTTCTTTCTCAGGTCATGGTAAGAATCACAAAGACGCTGCCTCGGTCAGGGCCACGCATCCCATACCCGCGGCTTGTGGCATTTATTACTTTGAAGTGAAGATTGTCAGTAAAGGGAGAGATGGGTGAGTACCTCCCTCTGGTTTTTGTGCCGTTGGCCGTCCCGCTGCTCTCCTGCCCTCCCTGTTCAGCACTGCAGGGGTGGGTGCATCGTGGGGAAACTACGTGTTGTGGTTCATAGGTTTAAATGTGGCAGAAAGCACTGGAGGCAGAGGCACTTGGACACTTCTGTTATCTGCAGTTTGCTACGAGCAGTTACGCAAATGGCAGAAGCTCAGGGTGTCACTTGCAGTGCGAATTATGGTGGTTTTTCCTCTTGCTGGCTGGGTCTGAACACTCCAATCCCCGGAATTACAAAGAAGAATTATGGCACCATGGAGATTTCCTGGCAACCAAGCCCTAGGTCCTAGAATCATTTCCATTGGAAGGGACCCTTAAAGGCCATCTGGTCCCAGCAAGCAGGGACACCCACAGCTCCATCAGTGCTCTGAGCCCCGTTCCCTGACCTTGGCTGTCTGCAGGAACGGGGCAGCACCACCTCCATGGGCAGCCCGTGCCACTGCCTCACTATCCTAATTGTAAGGGCTTCTTCCTTAGCTCCAATCTAAATCTATCCTCCTTCAGTTCGAACCCATTTCCCCCGTCCTGTCCTAATGCTAAAGTGTCTGACCCCTTTGAGAGAGGGGGAACTTACAATAGACAGATTCCACTTTTGTTTTCTACTGCGATATGGGAGCGAGCGGGTTTTCATGGAGACATTTCTGCTGAGACGTGGGTAGGCTTCACAGCGAGCGTTTCTGTAAATGGGTGAGAATGAGGACCTCTGCCTAAACCCCTGGTCAGGTGATGGCACACGGCTGTTTTCATTAATGTATGTCACAAGAAAAAAAATGTAGAACTCGGGGTCTAACCAGTGAGTGCTGTGTACTAAGTCATGGTGAGCTGTGATCCAAACAGGACGTGGAGTGAAGAGGAAGGGAGGGACCTGGAAATTAATTTTGGATTGTTGGGTGTTTGCATGGGGAAGAGTAGTCATAGTGTGACTTGAGCACTGGGAGGAGAACCTCGGAGTCTGTTTTTTAGAAGCTTTGTATGCGTGATGAAGAAAGAGATTCTTTCACAGAGGGGGAAATGTAGTGTTTGTGTATATAGGCTGGAGTCTGTGAAACTCAGACTGCTTCTACTCTAGGACTTGCATTTGGGCTTGTCTCAGGATGGGTTATACCACGGAGTGTAGTGACCTGTGCAAGCTTGGGAGACAAAGCTGCAACCAGAATACTAAAAGTGAGACCGTTTTTCCTGACCAAAACATGTTGTTTTTTTGTGGCATTTAGTATTGAAGGCTGTCCTGTCGCCCCATACCACTTTGAGGGGAAGAATTGTGAGAGCAGCAAACCCTGCTGGCATTAGAAGCAGCTGTAAGAGGCACCTCAGTGACCTGACCTGGTGGTGGATCCCATCTGGTCCTGTGGTCACTCTGTTGGGTGATACCTCGATCCACAGTGTAGGTGACCCAGGATGTCCTTGATGCAGTTCCTTTAAAACCATATTTGGGATGGTGGGGAAGCAATAAAGGGGCATTTTTAACGAGGTTTGGGCTTCTGCTGCTGGTGTAGATTAATTTTTAATCACCGTAAAGGTATTAACCTGCTGTGTGAGCCTGTGTGTAGTTTCTCCGTTGCTCAAGGATGAATATTGCAGCTGCAGCCATCCAGAAGGTAGAGCAGCACTGGGAAAGGTCTCGAGTGCAATTAATTAATCCAGTCCTGTGAGAATCACATTTGAACTCTGGCCAGTGCAGGGGTCTTAGGGAAAGGCAGCAGGCATTCCCACTGGGAACCAAATTTCAGCCATCATTTCTTACTGTTGAAATCTTCTTCTGTCATTGTTAACTTCAGAACTGGTCTGTATGAAAAGAGATTGGCAAAAGAGCGTCGTTTATATTGCAATAAAATATAAAGGGTTATCTGTGCATAGATGAATGCTGGGCTGAATGGCCCTTTTTTTTCCTTCTTTTTTCCCCTTCTTTCTTCACAGTTATTTTGAACAATAAGGAATGGTTTGTATTAGCACTGTGGCAATACGAATGCAGAACGTTGATAGCTGTGGTCTGAAGTCAGGGCAGTGGTGTGCCAGTGGAGGGCTTGACCTCTGTCCCAGCCACTCCTGTGCCTTGTTTGGCTTCTCCTGGTAGAGAGAGCTCTTTATCTTGGGCATTGTGGTAATGGGGATTTGTAATTGTGACTTCAAGTGACAGGCAGTGGCTATAAATATAATGCTCACTCTTGTATGTCTCATATTTAATAGTTTATAGTCAGCCCACTGGGGCCCAGTGCCTTGTAACACTGAGCTGTGTCAGAGACATCTCTGCTCTTAGGAGGTTCTCTGCCATTTATGGTGGCTTCGGTTAAAGGAATAAAAAGCCAGAAAGCTAGAGGAGGGATTGGAAAGAAAGTTTTCAAGTGGTGTAAGTGGTGAGGTCTGTCCCTACTGCTCAGCTGGAGGCCCTCTAACAAGGGAAGGGGAAAAGGAGTGTTGCTGAGCTCATTTTCAGGATGGATTCTTTGGGCATAAAGTCTGCTTTGTAGCTTGTCACGCTTTGATGCTGCTTGGAACTACGAGGTGAAGATTCGCTGTGTGTCCAATGCTGGAGTTTGGGATGGCTTTTCACATTTAGGCTTAAAATGTACGCTGTCGAGCTGCTGGAAAGACTTCCTCAAGTAGCCCAGGTGCTGGCAGTGCTAATGTGCAGCTGAAAAAAAGGGTAGAAGCTCACAGAGGCTTTGAGTGGAGACTTAAGGAGCCTGGGGAATGTCCTGCTATCAAGGTACAAAAAAAGCAGTGTGCATTTGAGAAACTTGTCAGAGTTACCAGCTTCTCTTACCTTGGGATCTTTCACTGCTTGTGCACTGAGATATAGCCCCGCTCCACTGAGCTAAAGAAAGACAACTGAGACTTGCTTTTGGCTGAGCAGTGGTCTGTTCTCATATTGATGGTTTTAGTCTTTACTGTTGAGACAACGCATCTGTCTGCTTGTTTTGTTTTCCTTCTTGCAAAAGGAGAGGATGCCAGGCTACCACTGAAGAGCTGTCTGGGAAAGGAGGTTGGGGTCTTCACGTAACAAATCAGATCTGTCTGTGTGTGGGTCTGTGGTTTGTGATACTGTGTTTGGGGAGGTGGTTCTTATCGTCAGAGAGCAGCGTGGAATCCAGTTTGCAGTCACTAGATTAGCTGCAGCCCTGTTCTCACCTCCCTGTCTGCCATAAACACAAAGGAAGCGGTTCCACGTCATCTTCCCTTTGCCTTACGTGCCCATGGCTTCCCTCATGCCCACAGTCTGTTACTCAGTCTCATGGCAAGCTGGTTCAAGGAGATAATTGCTTGAAAACTGGCCACGTCACAACAGTTACAAAGATTCAGTCTGTTGACATCAGTGCCAGAAATTGCTGCTTGTTTTTTCCCCCTCTTCAATAAAGGAGCAGGGTTCTACTTTCAGATGAGGGAGAGTCAGCGTCAGCCCTCATGGAGATCAGTTCAGAGAGCTGAAGAGTTTTCATAGAATCACAGAATCAGTGAGGTTGGAAAAGACCTCTAAGATCATCAAACCCACCCCCACCCCACCGTGGCCACTGCCCACATCCCTCAGTGCCACATCTCCACAGCTCCGGGACACCCCCAGGGATGGTGACTTCCCTCCCTGGGCAGCTGTGCCACTGCCTCTCTGCTCTTTTGGACAAAAAATTGTTCCTAATACCCAACCTGAACATCTCCTGGCTCAACTTGAGGCCATCACCTCTCTTCAGTTTTGCCAGGGGCTTAATTTCCTGAGTGTGTGGTCCGTGAGCCCAACAGAACCAAAGGCAGTGCCCACAAACACCAGCTGGACGTGACCCTCACGTTCCTGAGCTGCCACAAATAACTCATGCTTTCATCACAGTGATATCCGTCACAGTTCAACCTTAACTATACTGGAAGTGCTGAACTTTTATCCTCCCTCCCTCCCTCTCTGTAAAATAGGTGTTTCTGTTTGCTGTTGGCATGTCAGCACATCTTGCAGCCTCTTTTTTCCAGTTGGTGATCTTCACTCTGTAAACAGGAGCAGTGTCTGTAAGACTCATCAGGGTAGGGCTGTCAGCCCACAACTTAGAGGCCCTTGTGACTCAGGAGGACAATTGAGCTTCCTTATCCTCATTATTCTGGGGCAAGGTGAATTGTCTCATGGCTGAGGGAGCTGGGCTTGCTTAGTTTGGAGAGAAGGCTCCTGGGAGCCCTGGCTGCAACCTTCCTGTAATTGAAGGCAGCTCATAAGCAGGAGGGGATCCGACTTCTTACACAGCCTTATTTGAACGTATGCCATTCCTCAGACATCCATTTAAACAAAACAACACATAAATACCCCCAGTGAGAATCAGTGAGCAGTTCTCACCTCGTTCCCATTTGCAAACAGCCTTGCCCAAGCGAGTCTTGCTTGCTCAGCCACTGCCTGGCTGCTGTTCTGCTCAACCTTTGGTTGCAGTGCAGAGACCCTTTCATTTTCTTCTGAGGTTTTATACTGATTGATGACAGCTCAAGTCACCTGTTACTTCATGTTGCTCTCCTAAGTTCTCTTGTAGAAGGAAGTAATGCTGAGGGCAACTTCTTGCATGTAAAGCGAGTTGCTAGACTGGAACATCTGATCTGCAGTTGATAACTTCAGTTATAAAAAAAAACAAGGAGCCGAAACGTGGTGCGTTGTGGAAGTATTGTTGTAGTGGTGGAACGTAAATGTCTCATTAAAACAATTTGTGGAATAAGGAAATTAGAAGGAAAACAGTGATGGCGGTGTGTGACTCTGTCACTGTGATGTCTGCGTGGAGGTCTGAAGTCTGAGGTATCCGAATATCTTTTCTGGTTGTTTTTTGTTGTTTTTGGTTTTTTGTCCCAGTTAAAGTAGTGAGATTGTGCGCAACAAAGAAGAGAGGTTTGAAGGAATGGTTCTTTCCCTTCTCCTCGGCCCTTGCTGTTCCCAAATGTCTGCTACAGAAAGGTGGAAGTACAGTGAAATTCTAACTGGATAAACTGGGCATCTTTAGGATACGTGAAAACCTTATTTTCCAGTTCCTCGGAATATGTTTACACCTAATAAATCAGGTCACAGAATGATGGGAGCTGGTTGTTTAAATGTTCTGGGGTTATGCATCTGGGCAAGTCTCTGTTTAATTATTAAATCAAACCAGTTGCATAACTGTTATTGAGGGGAATTCTTCCTTCCTTCGTTGATGAAGGTGGAGCATGATGAACTGGTGAAGAATTTACCATCCTCTGTGAGGCCTGCATTGATGGCACGACATTAACTCCTGCTGGATTGATTTTCCTGACTGCTTTTCTAGCAGTGGAGTATGCGGTGTGTAAAGCCAGGGTTCTGTTTGCACGCTGCAAATCAAATCTTCCTCCTTGTTTACAGGTTGAGTATTGGTGCTTTCCACTTTGAGTCCTCTGTTCCTTGGTGTGGGGATGTGGACGTGCAAAGGATGGCTTGGCATGGCAGGGACCTTAAAGGTCATCAGTTCCAGCCCCCGGTGGCTGTTGCTCCACTGGTGCTCTCCCCAACCCTCTGTTGTGTTTACTTTTTCCACTGTTTCAAAGAGCAAGTGGTCTCATTTTGTTAAGGACGTCTATCAAAGCTTCATGCAACATTTCCTCGTAACTAAAATAAAAGCAGTGCTTACGTGAACGTCACAGTGTGTATACTTCTGAAGAGGAGCAGCTACCTGGCCTGATTTGGGTATTGCTTTTACATTCCCATTGTCTTTTAGTGGAGAAAACAGGAGCTCGAGCTGCTGCTTGAAGTTGATGCGCTGTTACAATGGACTGAAATGTATGGTTAGACTCTGGGGTGGGAGGTGTAGCCTAACCATGGCTTGTCCTCTGTTGGACACCCTTCTCTTGGGTACTGCTGGTATCTCCACTGCCTGTCCTTCTGTTGTTTAGACTCTGTTCTTGCTTAGCCTGGCATTCAAACGCTCTAAGATCCATTTGTCCATGGAAACCAGTTTACCAGTGCAGTGACAGAGCACTGGAGCTTCTCAGAGAGGTGGTGGAGTCTTATTCTCTGGAGGTGTTTAAGACCCACCTGGGCACCTCCTGTGCAACCTGAGCCAGGAAGCTGCTTTGGCAGGGGGCTGGACTCGATGATCTCTGGAAGTCCCTTCCAACCCCTAAAATTATTCTGTGATTCTGTACTGCCCAAATAAATTGGGTACAAATTTCCAGCAACACTGAACAGCGTGGAGGTGAACTCTGTTAACCAGCATGGCAAGCTGGACAAAAAAATCATTCTTACTCAGTTGGGTGTAACCAGAATAAATAATCAGGGAACTGTTATCAGCAGGGCTCCGTGCTGCTCCCGGAGCCATGTGCCACTGATGTGGTTTATGTGAACTTAGCTGAGCAGCAGCTTACTTGGGGAACGAGTCAACTGGCAAGAGTGGAAGTCGAAAGTTGGAAAACTGCTGTGGTAGGACACCTTGGCCTCAGGGACTGTTGGTTTTGACCACTGTGTAATGCAGTTTGAGGTGCTCTTGGATGTGACCGTGTTTTGGGGCGGGTGGAGATGTTACTCTGGGACCCTAACAGTGATCCCAGCTTGTGTTGCGCCTTCCTGCTGGAGTGATGCTCGAGTCAGATCATCATTTCTGATCTTTATTTTGTCTTTCAACATTCCTACATGTACGTGACAGTGTACAGCATCCCCTTCCTGAAGGTAACTGGCACAGAAAAGGACAGGTTTATCCTTCCTGGGGCTGACCTACCCGTTGAACACGATCCTGCAATTGGAAGGGAGATCCTATACCTTGGGGTAGTGAAGAAAGCTTTTCTCCTTCCTGTAGCATTGTCAGTATTTACTCATAAAAGGATGAGAAGATGTTATGTTAGCAGAGTACTGAGTCTAATTTTGTTCTCTTGCTCGTTTCTTTGCATGTTGGCTTTTAGAGCTTCGTTGCCTTTGGAAGAGTTGATGCGTGCTGGGCTCCTCCAACCCCAGGATGCTTGTGGCTGCTTATAACGAGCTCTTAAGAATTCTATTTTCTTGCCTCTATATGCTTCTTTTCAGCCCTGCATTATTTGTCTTTCCTGACCTCAGCTTGGGGAATTGGGATTCTTTCTGGAGCCAGTCAGTGCTATTTCTGAAGCACTGCCACAGAGCATTACATTATCCACAAATAAAACCAGAACCACTTCCACTGTAGGGATTCATCATGTTCCATTATGGTGTAGTTCCAAAACGTTCATTGTTACATGGAGGAGTTGGAATCCATGCACCACAGGTAACTTCTTTAAACAGGCCTGACTTGTTTGTCGCTGCCTCAGAGCAGCACGTCCCTTCCCCTCACCATAAATAGGACAATGTGAAGCTGCAGGTGGTGAACTGATAGGGGTTATCATTTCTTTCCACTCTCCAAACCTGGCACGAATTCAGGGCCCACCTCAGACAGCAAGACAGACAGTTCAGGGCTTTGCACAGGAAACTGGAAGTCTCTGAAATGCCATCAGTGTGACGGGGTGCATTATTAACCTCTAATTGTGTGATCTAGCTTCAGTATTGTAGATTTAGCTGTGCGTGTACTGAAAGTGTGGGGTACAGGATAGCTGGGAGGGCAGGATTCCTGCCAGGTAGTGGTGGTTGGTGGGGAAAGAGCAGAAGAGACTGCAGGGTGCAGCGAGCCTTTGAATCACAGATTTGTCTGTGGGTGGGAGAAGCACCCCGTATTTGACTCCTGGCTCAGCTGGGCTGCTCGCTCTTAGCTGCTCTGTGTAATAAAACACCAATCCTAGGATCTTCTGCCATGTGGTAGTGATATTGTTAGTTCGCTACCACTTTGCTGCAAGTTGTGGCCTACAGAGCCAGTTGATTTATATCTGTGTTTGTAATTCTTAAGTTTGAGGCTTTTGGTGTGTCTCAGCATGCAGACAAGGCACCCTGTACGGAGTGACAACTGTGTCAGCGTGGTTTGGCACTGTAAACAGGTTCCAAGCTTGTGACCCAAGCAATGCTAAGCTGGTATGTTTTTTTGCCTTTGTTTCCTCAATTTCACCTGGGGTAAATCATGTCCTCCTACCAGCTGAGCTTCACAGGCACTCGGGAGAGGAGAGGCTGGGATTGTTTCACCAACCTGACGTGGTACCTTGCAGTGAATTAAGAAGTATACTAAGAACAATGGTAGTATCTTCCAGGGAAGAATCAGAAGTAGCATTGGGGATGAGTACTGTTTTCAAGTTTCTTGGAGAAAGTCTTGTAGCTTTTTGGGTAAGGAAATGACCTCTCTCTTCATCCAAAGTATGCTGCCCTGGTCCAGTTACAGCCACTGACTAATTGCTTTCTTCCTCCTTCTGACTCACTCCTATTTATTTTGTGCATAGGAGTGCCTCCTAAGTGCTGGGCGCTCTCCAAGCATTCAGGAGAGATGTTCTTGGCTTTTGGCATTCTTAAAACTGACAGATATCAAGTACGAGTATATTCGAACTCTTTTGTTGGTGTGTTCTTCTCCATCCTCAAACTACATAGTGTGCTCTTCCTTCCTGTCTTCTCTCCGCTTGAGAAGCGAAACAGATTTCAGGTGCTAGAACTTCAACATCAGTTACTTGCTGTCAAAGAACAGGTCTGTTCTTAGCCCCTCTGCTGGATCCTTGAGCATTTTTGTGGGTTGTTGGCACAAAGCAGCTTTAGACTAGCTCCAGAACTTTCATGCTGACTGTTTGGCAGGCTGTGCGTGTGTCATGCTTGTGCTGGAGGAACATCCTTTAGCTCGAAGAATTGCTTGTCACATGGGTGGATGCTGCTGCTGGGGGCTGTTTACCTCTGACTCCTTGAGAAGCTGTGTGTATGGGACTGTGAGGTCTTCAGGGCAGGCTTGTAGCCTTAGAGATGGTGTTAAGGGTTGAGTTTCTGCTCGTTGTGTTGGATGATTTTTCTTGGATGATGATTTCAAAAGGCAGTGGGAAAGGGCAACAGCATTCTTAATGATGTGCACAAATCTTAAAGGCAATTAAAAAAAAAAATCCAGTGCTTGCTAAATCCAAACTAGTTACTAAGACCATATCATTTGGGGACCTCTGGCAGAGAACTGTGTTAATTCCTTGCATTTCAGCTGTATTCCAAGTGTAGCTTAGCAATATTGGATTCTGTGTTCACGCTGATTGCCTTTTATCTGACGTGTCAGATGGGTAAGGGTGGGTGGTGCGATGGAAGGAGAAGTGGTGCCGTATGCAGCCTGGGTCTGTGCTTTCCTGAGGCTGCAAAGCCATGGAAGAGGTTGTCACCCCACTGCCATCTTGAGGCCCACGTGTCAGGCACCGCTGCTCCAGCATGGATAGTGGGGAAAAACAGTCCTTCTGCAGGTAAGTCAAGGTGAAGCAGCAGATCCTGAGTCAAACTGAGCCTTCCCCATATTCCACCCATTAGCTGATGGTGAGTGCAGCAGGTTCTATAAGTGGGATGCCCAGCAGGCTTGTACAGTAATTGTACAGTGATGCCTGGCCTCTACTGGTTGTGCATCAGATAAAGACTTGCCATTGTGGAGTGCGTGTGCAGTGGGCTAGAGTTGGGCAGTCTGCATCCAAAGAGTGCCTGCAGTTGGCTAAAAGGGGAACATTTCTTTGCTGGACTTAACGACATAAAGCAAAACTCAAGGGTTAGGGAGTACAAGTTAATCATTATTATGATGTATCAGCCTGTGAAAACCTGAAGTCTACGTGTCAGAAAGTCAAAACCTTTTAAATAATCTAAGAAAATGAATGGAAATTATGTGGTACTGCTAAAATCTTTATTGAATCAGCACGCTGAGAGTTTCTGTGCTAATGAAGACAAATGAAATGTTCTGACCACAGACTTGGGTCATCTGATACACTCCTGCTGGGGTGGGAGAGTGCCCTACCAAGCAATCCTACAGGGATTAGCATTACTTCTAGAATTAGTGGATGAATATGCCAGAGTGTACCCTGTGTGACACCAAGGGCAGCCTCCTTAGATGGTCATTTTGTGTGAATTTGGGTTAGTTATGACTCCCACGAAACAACTTTTGTTGCTGCCTGTGACAGTACGTAATGCTTCTTGACTGACTCAGTACGTCAGTCTGAGGTCTTTTGTAGCAGTAAGAGTTTGGGTTGATGCTGAAGAGCAGTCATGACTTTGGCCTTTTTTTAATCTCTCTCTTCCAGGGAGTGTTTGTTTTTGAAAGATTTTTTTAATTACTAGTTGATGAACCTGGCTGCTTGAGCCTCTTTAACTTCTCAGAAGCCATTGATATCCACAGGGTAGGGCTGAGGTGCAGTGGAAGTTGGAAGGAGTTTGGTGCTATGGTAACTGCCGAGGTTGCTGATGGAGGGGAAACAGAGCCGTTCTCCTGGTTGAATCACTGGCATGTGTCTGCATTTATTTTTGTCTGCCTTTCTGCTCTGTTTGGAACTGATCTGCTGAATAAGTGCTGCAGCAGTTTTGAAGCTTCTGAGTGGTGTGGGGGCAGGTGTAGGTATCCTGTAACAATTAGTGAGAAGGTGGGTTTAGGAGATCTCTTTTTGAAAGTGGATGCTGTTGTTGCTTGCGTATATTCTGTACAGCTGTACCAGTGCTTCACCAGCTATGCATCCTCGAAGGCTTTTTAGATCCCTCAAAAAGTGTCTGCAGCTGATGAACAGAGTCAGAATAGTAGATTCGTTTGAGCTGGAAAGGACCTTAAAGGCCACCTGGTCCCACACCTTGCTGCCATGAGCAGGAACACCCGCAGCTCCATCAGTGCTCTGAGCCCCATCCATATTGAGTTTGTCCACAAGTAGTTCAGGAGGCCCCTGATGTTTTTAGTGGTGGAGATGAATTTTTCTCTTAATTTTCAAGAATAGAACACTTTTTTTTTTTTTTTTTTTTAATGTGAGGCTTTGTAGGTTTCAAAGCTCATCTCATCCACCACTTCTGATGTGTTAATTGATAGGAGGTGGAAAAAGCAAATTAGCCAGCGTCTTCTGAAATAATAACCAGCAATTAAGTGTGTGATGATGTGAAGTTCTGGGTATAATCTTTAGGCTGTTGAGTTGATATCCAGCAAGCTGAGCAAGACATTCAATATTGTCTGCAAATTGTGTGTACAGTTCTGCAAAAGTTTCAACCCTATTTTAATGTTTGTTGTAAGCTGTAAGGAGAAGCATAAGTTCAAGAACAACGTTTGATGAACCAGGAAGGCTTGTGGTCACCTTCATGTTTTGGGCTGGATGCCCCATCCCTGGGGGTGTTCAAGATCAGGCGTGATGGGTTCCTGGCACTCTGATCTAGTGGGTAGAAAATAATAAAGTTAAGTGAAGCAGGAGATGACCTATTTTATCTGACTTCGATGGTTGTTATTTCTTAGTTTCCAGCACTTGGCTCAGCACTGCAGCTCTAATGGTGATGGTGCAGTGCTACGACTGCTTTGTGTCATTATCCAGCACGACTTGGGGACAGAAGAAGCACTGTCAGAATGCTGCAGCTGTGATACCAATGAAGCTGGGTCATTCTGCAGCAGCAACCAAGCAGTCTGCTCCTCGACAGGTTTTTGCTAAGTGTTTTCAGGCCTGCCAGAGACAGGGCCAAGCACTCTGCTATTAATGGTCCAGACTTAATGGTGCTTTTACTGTGTGTCCAAACCATCTGGGACCTTGAACTCTGAATCACAACTCATCGAGGCCTGAACAATTGGCAGAGGTGGCACTTCTCACTGCTCTCTGAAGCAGTAAACAGCTGGAGTGTAGTTTTAGCTGTGGACTCTGGTCCTTGCTGCAAGCGTGCACAGTTGAAAAGAGATTGAAACAGCAAAACCCTCTATGTAGCAGAGAAAGCTGCAGCAGCAAGGGGGGTTCCAGACTCAGGAGGAATAAGAAAATTGAACTGCTAACAAACATGCTGTAATGTCTGTCAGTGCTCTAAGAAGGTGGGTGATGAAAAAGCAAGAGATCACCTTGCAGCTCTAGGGAGAAACCTTCCATATTGTGCCTGGCAGGCTGTAAACACAGCTTTAAAATAGTTTGTTCTTTATAGATCATGAGTGTGTCACATAGGAGTGTGAGACGAAGTTTTTAAATGCTGTAAAAGACTGATTCAAAGAGGTTAGTCAGGGAACTCATGAGAGGATGTAACTACTGACTCATGCTCTGAGCAGCACAGAAAATCATTTTTTAAATGTTATATATACTCATGTTTATCATGTTCCTCTAAAAAAAACCAACCACACCAAACAGATGCTGTATACATTGAGGAAGCTTGTTTAAGACAAGTTACTAACAAGATGGAATCATAAAGGTAAAACGCTTTCAGATGGTGTGGAGATTCTTTAAACAGGTTTTGTCCTGGAGGATCAGGATAAATAGGTATGAACTGTTGGACAGACTCGAGATGACCTAAAAACAGTTGACACAATTAGACACAGGAGTGAGAGAGGATGGAGATACACCCTGCAAAAGTTGAAGTTTTATTTGACAAGAACAAACTTGAAGTGTAAAAGCACAGTAGAGTTGACCAGAAGGACCTGATGGTTCAAAGCGAAATGTTAAAGGATGTTTTTCCATCCCAAAATATCATGTACAGGAAGCGAGCCAGGAGGTGATTCAGGAGAATTTCTTAGGAAGGGCTCTGAGAAGGTAGGGCCATGTCAGAGAAACAAATTACTTTGCAAATGTGTCCATTGTGGAGGAATGTTTAGAGGCTTCCAAGTGCCAGTCTGCTTTTAAAGGATGATTTGGCTTCTGTTGATGAGTTAATACCACAATGATGTTACTTGTCAATAAAACACAGGAAGAAGTCATTAGAGGTTATCTGGTCTTCATTCAAGAGTTCTAATGAATGAAGTAGCTAAGCCATTAAACTGCAGTGTGTGATCTTTAAAAAGACTTTGATTTCTGGGGGGAAATGTACTTTTTTATGGAGATCCCAGTGAATGAGATTACACAGTGCTTTCTCTTCAAGTCTCTTTTGTCCTTGAGATCCCTGTGTTGGAGCAGAACCTTCCTTGTTGTTTTTCTTCAAGTGAGCACTAAGTTCAGGACACCATCAGCCCAACTCCTTGTGGCAGTGTGTCCGGCAGGAGTTGTCATGGCATTTTTTGTTTGAGAGTTCAGGATTGTTCCATAGATCCTACAAGAACAAGTTTTTTTTTCCTGGATAATTCATTCTCTTTGATGACTAGGGAGAAAACTGCTGTCAGCTGATGGGATCAGATCAGCTCGTGGTGCACATGTGTGCTTCAAAGTTCTCTCTTCTCCCAGCTTGCTTGATAATGTGCATGATGTTCTGTAGCCAAGAGTTTGCTGCCTGTCAGCAAAATTGTCTTGAAGTTAAAGTATCATTAAATAACTTAGGCTGAAAAGAGTCTTGGTAGATCATCCAGTTCTTCCCCATTGAAAGCAGGGTCAACTGCAGTTACCTCTGTTTCTTCAGAACAATATGCAGTCAAGTTTTTGAACCTCTCTGTGGGTGCAGATGCAGTATCTTTTTGGACCCTTTTTCCAGCATTTGAACACCTCTGCAGTTAAAATCTTTTCAGTAATGTTTCATGGGAATTTTCTTTGCTACGACTTGTGTCAGATGGCTGAGAAGTCTGGTTTCACCTTATCCGTAACCTGCCGCTAGGTAGCTGTAGACAGCAGTAAGATCTCCTCCTGGAGTCACAGAGCATCCAGAGCTGAAAGGGGCCCACAAGGACCATGTAGCCCAACCCTGGCTCTACACAGGACTACGAAACTCCATCTGCAAGTGGCATCCAAATGCTCTTTGAGCTTCTGCAGATTGAGACTCAGAGTAATACAGCTCAGAATGTGGTTGGTTGGAATACTTCTTTCCTGTACAGTTTAATCATGTTCTGTTACCATCCCCACCCTACTCTCCCCCATACTTCTCTTTCTTGGCTTTCCTGAGTCTTGAGGCCATAGGTTTGGAGCCTGTAATCTTCACCTCATGGCTGTGTTCCTGCAAGCGTTTTTCTTAATCATGGTCTTCTGTCAGTGAGTTTAGTAGTCTATGATGTGATTTTCTTTTTATACCAAGATAAGTTATTTAAGATCTTCTGGTGAAGGACCTTAATCAAAACATCTCTGGGTTCCAGCAGTGGTACTTTGCCTATGATGCCACTTAGTTTTTTTCCACGTTCAATAGTTGTTGGTGCTGGAAAGTCCTACTAATGCCTTGCATAGAGGGGTTCTGAAAGTCTTGTCTTCTCTCAGAACAGGGAAATGGGCACCAACAATTGATCTCAGTTAATAAAAAGCATAATCGTTTGCTGATACCTTTGATCAGGACAGTGACTAGCTGCTGTTGTCTTAGATGATAATTGCCACTGTGGTGTCCTTCGCATCTCTGTTCAGTTGCATTTTTAAAGGAACTGCCTGGAGTTCGCAGACCAACCAGTGTCTTCCCATTTGGACTCCGTGGCACGAAGGTGCTAGCAGTTATGGTATCCTTCCTCAGACGGAGCAGTTTTCCTGTTTACACTGAGTCTCTGAGGTGTGACTAGTCTGGAGAGTAGGTTCTTTCATCTTTGCAGTTCTTTGGAAATTTGAGTGTTGGCATGAACTCCCAGAGTTTTTGGCTTGTCACTGATATCTTATTCATGTAGATCTTGAAGCAGTGCCGGTCCTTACCATTGAACTTTCTACTTCAGGGTATTTTACAGGCTGTTCAGAGTTTAGTTTTGTATAAATCCTTCCATTCTTTTGTTGCATCTTGCCTTGCTGCTCTCAAGCATGTGGCAACATAAGCCTTAGGGATATCTTCTGTTCTGTTGTCATCTTGTCAGCCTCTAATGCTTGCTTGGAGTTGGTACCTGCCCTGGCAGATGCCTGCTGACCTTTGGCTGCTGGTTCCCTTAGTGCAGGTGAAATAATCCCTGTGTTGGTGGAGTTTGTTGGTCTGTGGTAGGGAAGGGGCTGCCCTTGGACTCCCATCTGTCATGACTGAGAGGATGAGGATTTTCTTGGAGGTGCTTCCCATCTCCACAAAGCGTCCAAGCTCCATTGTGAGCATCCAGTGTTCTGCCTCAACAAGCCGAGTGCTCTCAGCTCTTCTTTTTGTAGACAGGCTGTAGGCTTTTAGCACTTCTGCAGAGAATATCAGATTTGCTATGTGATTATGGATAGCCTAGGTATTTTAGAAACCCTCACAAATCTCCTTTTATCCTTCTAAGTGAGAAATAGGAGATTCAGCCAAATGTCCTGGATTCTGTCCTCTGCAACTGGAGAATTTCCAAGATAAATATGCTTGACCTAAATGCTGTAGGAAGTTCAAACCTTTTGCTCCTGAACTGGCTGCTGCCAAAGCCCCTTGGGAATTTTTCTAGATTCAGTGGTCTTCTCATTGTTTCCTTCATCAAAAGCTAACGCTTTCCTGGTGCTTGTGTAATTAGTTTTCTGCGTGCTGAGAGCTGGAGGACCTGGGTTGGTGTTTCTTGGTTGTGGTTGGCTGTTAAGTTGACCTGGCCCTATGTGTCAAAGTTCAATACAAACATGCAATTCCAGCAGTGGATTCTCATTATCAAAAGATGACCACATATTAGTCTGCTCTGAAGGTAACCCACACTGGCCTGGTATCAGCTAAAAGAAAAGATGAACCATAGCGTAATTAGCAACTCAGTGATTAGGGTTTGTAACTGAAGGGGGATGGGTGCTGTGACATGCCTGGAAGGCACCAAGTTCACAGAGCACCTGAATAATGTATGAGGTGGTGGTTGTAGTCCCTGTAATAGTGAAGGCCTGGTGAAGAGGAACAAACCTTTAACTAAATCTTCCTCAAGTGGAATCTGTTTTGTTTGAGATGGTGACTGGTGAGCGATCTCCTTGTTGTTATTTTGACCTAGGAGCTTTTAACCTTACTTTCTCCCTATGTCTTATTGAAGAGAGAATGGCTGGGTGGCTGTTCTGGGGCCAACCAAGGCAGTAGTGGAGACGGTGAAGGCAAGAATGAAAAGTGGTTGCCTCGTGGGACTTAACCCACTGGTCTTGAAGAAGTCATAGAATCATTAAGGTCGGAAAGACCAATAAGATCATGTAGTCCAACCATCATCCTGTGCCTGTGACTGCTAATGTTGCTGTGGGGCACAAATCAGGAATAGTATTTTCAGACATGATTAATATTTTATGGAGCAAGGTAGTCAGGTAAACCACAGGAAGAAAGAAAGTTGGTGCTACAAAAGAAGAGTAGGGCACTGGCTTTAACCTGTTCAGACTTATAACTTTATGTGAACAAGAGCCCCACAGTCAGCTGTGGCTTTCAGACTCAGTAACCTAAAAACGTGGAAGCTTGTTAAAAATAAGCTGAGTAGGGCAGCTGTTTCTGTGGCTCCAGGGCATATTAAGAGAATTACAGACCATGCAAATGAACAGAAATAGAACAAACAAAATGGGTTCATGCATAAGTTTTACCTACTGGGGAAGGAACTTTCTTGGAGATTGGCTGTGCCTTGCAGTCCTGTTGGATGCACATGTAGATTAAGATTAATCTGCTTGCATTTGCAAATAGTGTTTGACCAGGTTCATCCCTGAAATATGTAAGGAAGGTAATGGAAATAGGGGATAATGTGTGTCTGGATGGTTGGATTAGTTAACAGGTAGGAAATGGCACAGAATGGCCTCTGCTCCCTCTCATCCCCGTGGCTGAGGATACTCTGCAGGGGTGTGTGCTGAGCCTGCTGTGTTTACTTAATGAATAACCTGGAAGGGAAATTAATAGTGAGATGATAATTTTTGCTGGTGATATGTAACTAACAGTAGTTGTAAAAACAAGGGCTCACTCGGAAGAGCTGCGGAGTGATCTGATGGTACTGGGTGACTGGACAATAAAATGAAAGATGGGTGTAAAATGGTTTTCATGGGGGGAATAACAGCAGTCAACAGTCACACTTTGCTTTTGTTGGTTCTCCCTCAAGCCGTGGGAAATCTGGTGTCTTGGCCCTTCTGAGCTTGACTGATACTGTACTTTTTATTCTTTTTTGTAAGGTATATGGGAATAGGACTTTCTGCTCAAGGGGTCAACATGAACAGGCTTCCTGGTAAGTCTCTGTAAAGACTTTTTTTGGCTTACAGTCTGTGTTAAATGTTCATTGAAAACAATTTGTATGTATGAATTGATGAATGTGTGTTTCTATTAATAAAATATCATGATTGAGTGTCTTATGTCCGGGAGTTTCTTGTCATATTTGCTCCTATTTCCTTTCCGTCCCCCAAACAAAAAACTGGAAATATGTGACGGAGTGGTATGTCCAGTTAGTATTGTTGCTTCCCTTTTTTTTCTTAATGTTTTTAGTTTAGCCTCTAAGTTGGTTAAGTAGTTTCTTTAAAAGGAGTACAGTCTTTATCATTTCTAGATTTGGATCAACGTAGTGACTTCCATAGTAGGAATTCTTTCAGTTGGGTTTGAAACTGAGAGTTTTCTGTTTGTTAGAAAGTGAATGTTCTTCAAGTGCCAGAATGAATGGCAGATGGCTCAGTATTATGTCATAGCATCGGAGCAAAGTGCCTGAGTTCTGTGCTTCTGAAATTCTGCTGAGACTGCAGATAAGGAGACAGAGGTGGACAGGATCCTTGGGTGATTTCAGAGAGCAGTCAGTTTTCTGGTGCCTGCTGTTTTAATTGCAAGTTTACTGCTGTACTGGGTAATGAAACAACTGCATTGTCTTGTTACTGGAGGGAATCTTGGAGATCTTGGAATGCCTGAGGGAGCACTTGGGACCTTTTGCATTGATAAAGAAGAAATTCTGAATTGTAGGCTGATTACGTTATGTTACTAGTTCAGCTGAAGATTTCACCAGTAAGTAGTCACCACTCATGGTGTCGGAGCAACAAATTTCAGTGCAGCATGTGGGCTGTTATAAATCACAGCCACGTTCGAGAGCTACATGCTTTCCTTTCCCAGGTACCACTTTGGTGATGTTGGATCTACCTTGAGAGTCTGCTTTCTGCTTTTGGCCACTGCCAGAAACAAGCCCAAAGAGCTGCTGGTCTGACTTAGCCAAAACCATCCTTTGTTTCTCCTCTCTGGTAATTTCTGACCTGCACATAGAGGTTGTTTAGCCTCCAACCTTGGAGATATTTAGGACTCAGATGAGGGAGGGACCAACGTGATCCAACGTGATTGAATTAGACCTAGTTTTAGCAGGAGTTGTACCAGGTGACTTCTGAAATTCCCTTAAGTTATTCCATGCTTTTGTGATAACTCAGTTTCTGGGAGAACGGTTTCAGTGCCACCCGTGCTTTGAAGAATTTGTGTCTTACTGCAAACTGTTATTTGCTAGTAGTTTGTAACAGATCTAGAGTACATACCATTGGAGGGAGAATGGGGTAAAACCTTGTGACTCAATCGGAATTTGACCAGGGAAGGAGGAAGGCAGGACACTTCCAGTTTCCTCAAGTGATGCTTGCTTGCAAGCAGGTAGAGAACACACAGATCAAGCTGATCCAGCATCAACAGGTATAGATTTCTGAGTTTTCAGACTCCTGTCTGTCTCCTCCCCAGTCCTTCTAGCCAGGTAGGCTCTGTGCGTGTGTAGGATGAAGTGTGAATCGAGCCTTGTTTCTTCATCCCAGTTGAGATGCTTGGCTGCTTTGGGGAGGAGCTATTTGGCTTTGAAGGATACAAGTTCTGTTCAGGATATGGCTTCTAGCTTGTACCATGGAAAGATGGATGGTATTGTCTTGTATGTGGCCTGTAGGTTGCTCGTTCGGCTCTGGCTCTCTTTTTCCTAGGATTATACCAGCTTATATATAACCCTTAAAGATTAATCTGACAAGATATATCCTGAGCTTCATAGGTGTGTTGTCCTGAAATGGGACCTTTTTAACAGCCCTGCCAACATCATCTGTTTCAATTTGTTTTCCTTCAGGGACTGAAAATTGACCAAAGCACTTCTGATAAAAGACCTTAAAGTCTAAGAGCTACAAGAGCAGGTTTTTTGTGGCTTGTTTGAGTCGAAGTGCCTGTGCACTACAGTTACTTCTGGAGCGCATGTAGTGAATGTGGAATATGGGATTCTTTTGTTTGAGTATGTGGAAAAAAAAGTGAACTTGAGACTTAGTGCTTATTTAGCAGTGAACCATACAAATTTGATCCTCTGAACCTGTTGTTTGTTTGATCACTTGCAGAGTATGCTGCCAGGAGGGATCCTGCAAGTGTAATTAGATCAGTCTCCCACCACCTGTATGAAATGAAACGTGTTTCTACACTGCAGCTCAGTAATTGGTCTTCCTGGCTTTATGAGATTCTGATTTCATTTTCACAGTATATTGCTCAAATAACTGAAGTTAGAAACATGCATGATGCTTCACTTGTTGTCAGGTCTGTTACAGCGCAGTGAGAGCTCATACCGAACTGACAGGCTTGGAGTCTTGGCTTGGCCTTGTGTCAGAGTATCATTTTAACTTTTTGTGACCAAAAACCCTGCCAAGTTTGTCTCCTAAGACTTTCTTAATTCACTTCTCCTTTAACAGATTAACTTTCTCTAAGCAGGACATGACTATTACAAGTCATGGTTCAGGAGCCCAGAACCTGGTATGGAAATCAGTCCTGGCTTCTGTCACAAACTCCTCTTCCTGAAAACAAACACTTTGGCCATTATCAAGTTCCAAGTCAGGACATCTGTGCTTTATGCCAAGTTTATTTTGGCTTCAGCCCAGATGGGTGCTGGTGGGGGTAGTGTTGGGCTGAAAGCTGGAAGTGTGGCTGGGGCAAGGCAAACACTCCCAGCAGCTACCCATCTCTGCACTGGAAGCAGTCTGCCTTTAAATGGAGTCTGTCCTCTCCCTGCTCCTCTCAAAGGTTTCTGTAGGCTCTGCTTTGAAGTTCAGTCATCAGGTTGGAAATGAGTGAGGTGGTGTGGTGTTTTGTTGTTTTTTTTTTTAATTATTTTTTTAAGAAGTTCAGGATATTTCGTAATAAATGTCCTGCCTTAAACTAACGGCTTTTATTGAAAAGCCTGCTCACATCTTTCCCCAGATTTAGCTTTTTTCGTATGTGCTCAGCATTTTGGTATCTGAGGGTCAAATTACACATTGAAGCTGAACTGATCTAGCTCACTGTCATCAAAGGAGGGCAACCCAGTATTGTCTCTTCCCATCTGCACAGTCCCTCTTCCCTGTTTGGGCAAGCCCATGCCTCTGGCACTTGGCACGTCCTTTACCAAATCAGTGCTGCTTGAAGGCGTAGCAATACCCTGCTTGCTTTTCTGCTGTGTCGGGCTTCTTTCAGGCTGGTTCCTTCAGCATTCATAGAATTACAGAATCATGCAGGTCAGAAAAGACCTCTCAGATCCTCAGACCCAACCCACAGTGCCCACTGCCCCTCAGTGCCACATCCCCACGGCTCTGGGACACCTCCAGGGACAGTGACTCCCCCACCTCCCTGGGCAGCTGTGCCACTGCATCGCTGTTCTTTCAGAGAAGGAATTGTTCCTAATATCCAAGCTTATCCCCTGGCACAATTTGAGGCCATCACCTCACATCCTGTCGTGGAGCAACGCTCCTGCCTTTGCATGCTAAATATAACACAAAATAAACTGATTTTAATTTATCCCTCCGTGTAAGAAGTTGAATGTGTCAGTGGTTAGCTACGAGTTCCATCTAACCTTCATGAAACGAAGAAGATAGTTTCAGTCTTTAATGTGGATGAGGCATTCCTATTGGAGGTGACTGCCCCATGCATGTGATGTTCTTGATTGGTGCTGAGATAACAGTTCGTTTGTCTTACCTCTTTGAGGGTAGCCCCGAGAGGAGGGAGGAGAGGGAAGGACTGATCCCCTAGGGTGGCTGCAAGGTCTGAGGTGTTGGTGTTGGGAAGCCATACCCTTAGGCATGCTCTGCTACAGTCTGTAAGGCAGCACACGTAGGATCTGAGCAGTCACTTCTGGAGACTTGGAACACCCTCTGGTCAGTAGCTGACTTGCCCTGCTGTGTGGGTTTGTGCTTCTTGATCGGACTGCCTGCTTCTGCTCACCATCGCTTTGTTTTATGAAATGTTTTGGTTATTTTCTGCCATACTGAAAGATGCTGCTTGGCTTATTTGCTACTTGTTTGCTTCAGACTCCCTATTAGAAGAACAAGCTTTTGAATTTAAGAGTGTTTAATAGACTTGAGCTAATGTGCAGTCAAAACAGCATAATTTGGAGTGCAGAAGCTTGCTACCTACTGGATTTGGTTTCTGTAATGCCTTAAGCCAGATCAGCAGCAACTGAAGCAGTTTGTCCAGCTGTCCTGTACCTTTGTTCAGTAAAGTAAATGCCCTCTTTCTGTAGACATGTAATTAAAATAAGAACAAGCACTGCCAATTAAATCTTTCCCATGCCCCCTTTCTCCGCAAAAGCCGTCGCTTCACCTCCATAAACCACCAACCTGATGTTGGTTGGTGTCCATTTTGGTTTCATTTGGAGATCCCTTTGTTTATTTTGCACTCCTCCCCTGCCTATAGGTTTTTCATGATGTTTGTAGACAGGACTTTATTTCTCCTATTCTTTTTATCAGCATATGCTTTGGGTCTTTGCTTTCTGTGACAAATGAAGGATCTGTGCAAAAGAGCATGACCCCAGTGGTAAGTGTAATAATTATAGAAGATGGGACCTCACCACATCTTCTGATCTGAAGCTAATTCAATTAGACAGCAGTCCTGCCTGACAGGTGCATGTCTAAACCAGTCTTTCAGTACCTTCCTGGCAACCTCCTCCACCGCCATCCTTGTGTTGGAAAGCCTGTCCTGATGACTGCGTTAGATATCCTGTCATTAAAAGCCCATTGCTCTTAGATCATGTGGAGGTGGAGAACAGTTAATTAATTTCTTACGTCGTAGTCAGTGTGTGCCTGAAGACCTCTGTCACTGCTTTGTGGTCTCCTCTCCAGATATCAAGCGCCAGAGTCTTAGTCCTTATAGTAAAAGGAAATATTAAAATTCAGAGCAAGTCTTGGAAGCATCTCTTAACCCATGCTGCAAACAAGACAGTGGAAAATGCTTGCCAAGCTTTCACCATCTCTAAGGCTTAAGCAGAAAATGGGGAAGGGGACAGGAGAGGCTTGGTGGTTAAATGGGAATGAGAAGGACCCTGCCTCTGAGCTTCTATTGTGGGGTTAAATATATGAACAGTTTATGGCAAACAAACAGTGATTCAGTGTGCTTTCAAATCCTCCTGGTTAAACCAGCATTTTGGATACCCAGCTTGATTTTCTATCTTTAGAAGTAATTTCTGTTAAGTTTATTTAAGGATTTATGCAGCTGATCAAGCGATGTCTTAAAATATCTTATGGTATATGTTCTGCTGCAAAGCTCTTCTAGAACTGTCCTTAAAAAATAGTTGACCAAAGTGGTACGTGGGATTTTCATATGATATCTTTGTAAAATATTCTACAAAAATGAATTTATTGTCTCTGTAGTAGATGTATCTTCTGTAGCACATCCTGGGGTTGCAGTGCTGTTCTCAGCTCTGTTGGCTCCACTCCATAGATGTGCCTCTTCCTCTCCATTTCCAGTGCAGGAGGAGCTGTTGTTCTCTAACATAAGGTACTCATACCTGGTATCAGTTCCTCCCTTTGCTTATTATCCATTAGGAAGGCTTAATCCTGTAAAGAGGCATGGAGAAGTTCACTTCACTTCATGTTGTCGTTCTTCATGGAGAGCTTACACCAAACATTATTCTAGAACTGCTGAAGGAGACCTGATTTCTCAGAAGGGTTCTGAGTACTTACTTTTACATAATCACTTCTTATAGGTCCCTTTTTCTAACTTGTTATCCTAGTATTTTCTACTTACTCTTTGTTGAGTCCTCTTCACTGCTAAGCACCATAGAAACCTGTGAGTATTTTGAGATTTTTAAGTTAAGAGTGTTACTGGAGTAATTTAACCAAAGCTGTAACAAAATCAATACTTTGTTCCATGTCATACATTTTATGGCAGTAAGAATCTCTCAGATTACTCCTGTTGGGTTGATAATTGCCATGCTGCCTATGCCATGTCCTGCTGGAGTTGCTTGGTGCGGGTTTGGTGTATGGCCCAACTGGGCTTGCTGCTCTGTATTTAAACCTCTCCTCTAGCAAACCAGTTTGTGGGGCAGCAGGAGAACTGGACCGTGTAATTGGGTTAATAATACTGCGTGGGGGACACTGCTTGGTTTTAGGGTTATTATTAACTTGGATCTGTTGTGTGACCCAGTTGATCACGCAGGCAGTGCGTGTTGAAACAGCTCCTCTGTGAAGCTTTATCCTACAGAAATGCGTGGGTAACAGCGGTCTGAGATGGTTTTTGATAGCAGCAAATACTGCTCTCACCTGAGGAAGCTTTAATTATGGGTGCACAGTGCTTATTGCAGATGGGTTTTCGGAAGGCACATCCCAGTGGGCTGCAGGCTGGTGCTGGGGCTGGGGCGAGCCTGGCTGCCTGCCTGCAGCTCTTCACTTTTTATCTGCCTCTGCCTTCCCTCAAGTTCTTTGCAGATGGTGGCTGTAGGAGCTGAGAAATCAAAGCAGCCTGAGAACTGCTTCAAAAACTTCACTTTTTGCAGCTGCTCAATTAACTAGGCTTTGACCTGAAAAAATAATTTGTCGTCAACTTCTTAAGGGGCTGTTTGGTACATTTAGAAATGGCAAGTTTTGGTACTGTGTAATGGAAGAAATGAAAGCAAACAGGGTCAGTGTGTCAGTTCAGCTCCAGAGCTAGCAATCCTTTTGTACATGGGGAATTTTTGGAAGGATTTCATCCAGACAAGAGAGAAAACAAGGGTGGATGTTAAGCTGACACTGTCAAGAAAAAGATGTGCATTGCATAGATGTCTGGTCATTGTAAGTTACAGCCTTCTGAAATTTGCTTAAGTGAGACCTGTGCTGGAAGTGGGTTGTATTTTGGACGTGAATTTCCTGGTTGTCACCGTGTGCTGTGCTTCAATTTGCATCTTCAGCAGTGCTACCGTTGTTTCTTCTTACCTGAACTGAAAGACACTCTCCAGGGTCACAGTTAATGCACTCTGGCCACTGGTGACCATCCAGAGCTAAGCCATAAGAGGTAGCCGTGGAATCATAGGATGGCTTGGCTTGGAAGGAACCTCAAAAGGAGCATCTAGATCCAACCCCCCGCCGTGGGCAGCGTTGCCAAACACTAAATCAGGCACCAGATCAGTCTTCTCAGAGCCTCACCCAACCTGGCCTTGAGCACCTCCAGGGATGGGGCAATATCTCCGATATTGTCATCCCTATTATAGAAAGAAGGGGGGATATAGTGTCCAGAGGCTGACTGAAGCCTATTGTCTTTCTCAAATCTACTCCCGTTGTGCTGCACCGTGTGCTAGTTAAAAATAGCTTTGAGGTTTTTTCTTTAAATCCACTAAAGGAATGGTTGGGAAAGTTGCACTTTTTGTAATAAAACAAAAGGAACTCGAGCTTTCGAATATTTTTAGCGTAGGGATATTTCTCATATGGAATCAATTTTGTGAGCTCAGCCTGTATAAAATTTCATCATAGGAAAGTAATCTGAGAAATGCTCATTTTCTGTTTATTCTGTTTCTAGTGCTGCTTTTTTAGTCCCCACTCACGATCCCGTGTGTGTGTGTGCACTGCCTGACCAAATTTTAAATGAGCCACGGGTGCCCTGCTGCGTCTGCAGCCTAGAGCCACGATAGCACCTATCACCACTTAACTCATCCTCATCCGTTCTCTCTTCCTGCTTCTGCTCTCTGCAAATCAATCAACACTCTTTCAAAAGGTTATTCTTTCTCATAACGGTGCTCTTGCTTTATTAAAGAAGATGCTCTGCATATCGTTTGTGAATCCTGTGTTTCGGGATTTACGTATCCACTGCCCACTGAGGCCTGCCAGGCTCTGCCTGATTGCTGTTTTCTTCTCTCTGCCCTGTGTAAGCTTGCTCACTCCGCAGTCAATTTGCTGTTCCATGGTTCTGTGATTCTGTGATGTTGGTCTGCACACTGAGGACGCATGAACTTTCATGCAAATGACATCTTGAATATTGAAACGGCTTTGATGAGTGAACTCATAGCATATCCCATCCTCGGCTCCTTGTACTTCCAGAAGAACTGGAAGTTCTCTTCCACATCTTATTCCCTTTGATTTTTCGTGTGTCATAGAATCGCAGAGTCATTTCGGTTGGAAAAGTCCTCTAGGGTCCCAGCCCCAGCCCCACCCCACCGTGCCCACTGCCCACATCCCTCAGTGCCACATCTCTATGGTTCTGGGACACCTCCAGGGATGGTGACCCCCCCCCTCACTGAGCAGCCCATTCCAATGCATCACTGCTCTTTCAGAGAAGAAATTGTTCCCATTATCCAGTCTGAACCTTCCCAAGGTGCAGCTTGAGCCCATTACCCCTCATCCTATTGCTGGTTACCCAGGGACGGTTGAGAAGTACATAGCTGCTTAAAGCGGTGTCTTTTTAGTTATCTTGCTCTACACATTAAGGTGTATTCTCAACTTTAAGAGAGCAGCCCCAGGACATGGACCTGTGGGTTCTGTCTGGCAGTGAGTTGAGCAGTTATATTTGTGTCTGTACCTGGAAACATGCCATTTATGTCCTTCTCCTCGTGGCTGTGCCTGCGCAGCAGCAGCCTCACCCAGCCCTTCTGTGCTCTGTGCAGTAGGTGTGCCCCACGAGCAAGTTATCTTCCACACGCTGGGTACAGCTTGTCTAGGTGGGACGTGTTTTAAACACGAGCCTTCTGCAGGGAGCTGATACAGGGTGACAGTGTAGTGGTGATCGTTGCATCCTCGGTGCACCCCCAGTCAGCTGTGTTCAGAGCAGGAGTGCAACAAAAGCAGCTCCCGAGCCACAGAGTGAGGGTAAATAACCTGACTTTAGGTTAGGTTTAAGCTCATGCTTCATTTATAGCTGTTTACATGAAAATTAGGTCTGCAGGAAGTTACTCCCTTTTCCCCTTCAGACCTGCTTTTGTTTGTGTTTACTTGTATTGACTGCCCTCTGCTCAGCCACGAAAATCGCTGCCAGCCATTGGGTCAGCTTCATATGGTGGTGGTGGTCTACTTTTTTTCTTTCCTACCCCTCCCTTTTTGATCTGATCTTTGTACTTAGATTCCCCTCTGGGCACAAAGTGCTTTGGTTTGGGGGTGAGGAGGCAGACGGAGAGCTGAGCTTCCCATAGAACCATAGCGTGGCTTGGGCTGGAAGAGACCTCCAAGACCACCTAGTTCCAATGCCCAGGTATTCATAGCAGCAGTGAGAGTTGGCCAGCAGTGCAGAGACACCACTGACACTGTAATTGTAACCTATAATGGTAACGACTGCTCTTTCTTTTGCTGTAGTTATTTGAAAGCCGTTAAATATATTATCAGCCCTTTGTAATCTGTACTGATGGTTCTACAGATAAAAGGGTCTTTATAGGTGCTGTACTTATTACATGAGCCTTTCAGATAAAAGATAATATCAGCACAAAGCTAGATTTCCCTGCAGCCTCAAATGGGTGACTAAATACAATCCTCCTCTAAACACCTTATTACTTTACGTTAATTGATGCAGAAAGTACTTCAGGAACCTCTGTTTTGGATCTAGAAGGACTTGTTTAGCCCCTTGCCATCATGAAGTGCTCTTCTGGAAGAAGTCCCTCTCAATAAAGTCTTGTGTTTGCATAAATAGTTCTGTTAGTTTGCATAAATATTCTGTTATTTCCTTAACTCGCTCAATACTTGTTTAGGGCACGTCTTAATAGTAGCTGCCTGCCTGCATTCCCCAGTGGGCTCTCATGTTGTTTTTGACTGAATCATTTACCTTCTCTGCCTCAGCATCTCTGTAAGATGACTTTTCATCGTGGACTCATAGAAGATGATCCTTGAAGGCCATCAGATCCAACCCCCTCAGCTCCATCACGTGCTCAGAACCCCGTCCAGCCTGGTTTTGCCCATCACTGTGCAATGCCCATTACTTTTTCTGAAGGTGGCTTTGTATTTAATAAGGTGCTCCTGCCCATCAGCTATAGGTCCGCATATAAATGTGAATAATGTAGTGTGATGAGATTTGAAGCCTTTGTCTGTGATAAAAGCTGCTGTAACCAGCTTGTTCTTTGCCCCTGCCACTTAATAAATCAGTGGCAAACCTCCTAACAATTCTTTCATCTCTTGTTGTTTTGGACCCCCTGACCCATGTACTTCCACCAGTGCAGTGTGTCAGGGAATACAGTGGATGCTGTACCCTGTGCTAACCTGTTAGTGCTAGAGAGCTTCTTCAGCCCCTTTTGTAGATAAAGCAACCTGTTTTGTTGTCACACTTTAATTATGCTGTGCTCTTTGAGAGGCAGTGAATGGCTTGTGGTGTGCCTTGGCCCTCTCTGGCATAGGGGACGCTAGGTCATGTTGTGACACTGGCAGAAGGTGTTCAATCTCTTGCAGTTCTCTGATCCATCAAGCTCATAACTCAGGAGGGCTTGCCGTCTTTATTCATTTAAGGAAGCAGGATTTTATCTCAGTTACTGTGTTCTGCAGTGAGCTGCATGCTAAGTAATGGTGCAGTGGATTCATTAACGAGTCTTTGGGGCAGGTGGAACAGAACATTCTTGTTGACTAGGTATTGCCCACGTTGCAGCCATTCAGAGGCTTCTGGATTTGTTTCTTTCCCCTCTGTGAGTCAGAGGGTAGTGTCATTTCATATAATTAAGCATCAACTGTGGTTTGATGTTGTTTTGAAGCTTAGTTAATATCTAGTGGCCGCCAAATGGTAGGAGCCGAGGATCTGGTCTACCAATTGTCATACAAGGTCAATTATGTTAAAAAGGAAAATATACAGTGTTACCTTGTGCTTATGCACAGTAATGGATGGAACAGTTTGTTGGTATTTGCATTTTGTTGCAACTCCCAGACTCCCATGCAGACCTTTCTGCCTGTCTGTCTTAGACTCTGTTTGATCTTTGGGTCACTTTGTCCTTTTCTTTCTGCTCCCTGTTGATGTAGGGTAGATGTGTTTTCCATCTCTTTTTTTTTTTTTCCTTCTTGCCACGGTTAAGACTTTCTGCCGTTAAGATTTGTTCCAATCTTTGTCTCTGTCACAATTTAAAGTGAGAATTACTTTGTTCAAGACCACAAAAGGGTTCCTGAGCCAAACCTACAGCCAGCTCTGCCAAAAGCCATGCAGTCTCTGATAATCATCATCTTGTGTTGCTCTGTAAGAGCCACTCTGCAGGGACCTGACCATATGCAATCACTGCCTTGAGAAGTTTGTCCTCAATGGGGCAAAATGCTTTTAGTGTCTGTGTAAGCACTGATCCCACAGTGCTGTGCTTGAGGTCATCTGGGTGCCTTGCAGGAGTGGAAGCTGTTCTGCGAAAGGGGGTGCATGGATTCAGAAGTTGGGCTTGCCCCAAGGTGAGTGGGTTTGAGGGAATGTGTTTTTTCCCCTGACTTTTTCTGGGCAGATATCCAGGACCTTGAAGTTCTGCCAGGAGGATGCTGGGATGCTGGCCGCTCTGCTCCTGTCCTGGTGTTGTGACTGCACCTTCCTACCACCCCAAATCTATAGCACAAGTTGCTGTGGCTACTGAGCAGATATTTGATCAGTCTGTATTTTGAAGCACAAGGATGTGTTGCAACAATAACAGTTGCTTTGATTCTTCAGCCTGGTTGAATGAAGAAGAACAAAGCTATACCACTGGTCTCACCCAAGCATCTGATGTTTGTGCAGCTTTAGAAGGCATGGTGTAAAGGCTGGAGAACTGAACTACTGCTGAGATACTGCAGCACCACAGATGTTCCTTGGGGCAACGGGCTTTTCTTGAAGCATTTAGCTTCCAACACTGTAGGAGCACAACCTTCCCTTTGCCAGTGGCAAAATGATGCTTTTTCTTACATGGGCTAGCAGGCACCAAAGGCACAGTGAACTCCACTGCAAGGTGGTACAGCAGTCAGGCTCTGTAGCTGGCTCCACTCCTGGTAGCCCATTCCCCAAGCAAGATTTGTGCATCTCTTTCTGCTGTGCTTTGTACTCAGTAAGTCTTGTTGACGTTATTTTGTTTGGTTTATTTCAGTGTGTTTGCACAAGTTCTTGTTTGCCCCAGCTACAAAGAGAGAAGATAGGTGCAGGTAACATTCAGAAAGGTATAGATGCTGCAGGGATTCCATGCAGAACAGTCACCCAAGTCTGTCCTGAAGATCCAGCCTCCAGCTTCACAGAGGGCACTAAGGACACAACCCTCTGTTCAGACGTCTCATTTCAGGCTCTCTGAGGAACTCCCTTCTCTTCTCTGTGTGACCAAGTGTGTATTTCACCAGCATCACTTAACTTCTTTAGATGTCTCAGGTTTCCTGATGAAGGGTCAGGTTGCCAGGGAATCTCTTTGAGTCCCTGCCCTTTGCAGCAGCTTCTGCAGCATCTACAGGTTACGGAGAACGCATGGCATAAGCCTCGTGGAACATGTTTCTCCTCTGGAATGAAGTCCACGTGTCAGTGGTGAAGTCAGCCTGTCTGTCTGCGGTCCTTTTAATGATGACAAGCAGCATTGCAGGGGGGACAGAGGTTTCGAGTTGTACCTTATTGAAACAATCATTTCTCCATGATCACTGGGCCTTGCAGGCCTGCCCTTTGGCATGGCATCAGAGGAGAGCTCAGCACAGATGCCCATGAATGTTGCCTTCCCGGTTTTTTCATGCCCACTGGCCAGTCTGGCACATTCAAAGCTTGATGCACTGGGGATTGTCATCAGTTTGCATTCCACTCCGCATGGAAAAAAAGATCTGGTCAGCAAAGTGATGATTAAAATATTGCCCTTGGTTATTTACGTTAAAGCGTTCGTCACTGTTTTGCCTCTGTGACACATATGTGGCCTGTTGCTGTGTGCTTTCGAGGCTGAGGAGCACGCTTAGTTCCTAGCTGTGAGCACAGAATTAAGGTTGGAAAAGACCACCAAGATCATCAAATCCAACTGTCGACCCATCACCACCATGTCCCTCAGTGCCACCTCTCTTGGGACACCTCCAGACATGGACACTCCCTCACTTCCCTGGGCAGCTGTGCCAGTGCCTCACTGCTCTTTCCAAGAATAAATTGTACCTAATATCCAACCTGATTATTTAATTGTGATGCCAGTTTTACTCAGTGCCTCCCTAACAAAGAGGTTCCCGTGCACGTTGCTCACGCTCTTCGTATAGAAAGCTAAAATGACTTCTTGTGACTTATTGTGAGAGCCTGGTCTCAGGAATAGGAGATAAACCCATCAAGAGATCTGTCCAAAAAGCTGAGAGTGAAACAGAGCTGACCTTGAATGGGCAATGTGGGATTGAGCAAGGATTGCTGTAGGACAGTTTGGGAACGCGTTTCATAGTGCTCATTTAGAAGCTGACCCTGGAACCATTGCGTAATTGTAGCCTGGTTTATTAAGCAGCTACAGTGGAACTTGGGGGTGATTCTTTTTAGGTGAGTGTCGCGTTAGGGATAGTTTGCTAAGAAGATTGAGGTGTCAGCTTTTTCTTGCAGGTGTTAGCAGGCTGAACAGTCTGGTGTTGAACATACACTCTATGCACTCCTAAACCCTAGTTGTGGTTTCTGCTTCTCTTCGTGAGCTAGGTGGCCAAACCCTATCTATTCTCTGCATGTTTCCCCTCTTAAAAATGATTGTAAGCTTTTGAGGAAAAGATGGGGAAAGAAAAACAGAGAATGGGAGAACTGTGCTGACTGAATCTTGCAACCACGCCAGCTCAGCTCACTTGATTTCAGAGTATACTGTAAGGACCTTTGGGGATCCCTGATCTTCTTTATGGAAGATCAAGGGAAGATCATTCTTTTGCAGCTGTAGCACAGCATGTTAGTTCCCAGACAGCAGAGCCATTGCATGAGATGATCGTCCCATTTGTCTTCCCTGCCTCTGAGCAAGGCATGTGGCTCTGGAACAGCAAATGGTGATTTTGATCAAGATAGGCCAGAGCTGATAGAGAGCTCTCTGATTTGAATCCCGGTGTACAGGGCAGGTTAAAGCGTCTGCTAGCCTTCCAGAGCTACGTGTCGTGTAAGAAGGAAGGCTGCCTCACTTTTGTTTCCTTTTGGTATGTGAAAAATGAGGTGGTTTCTTAGAGGAAAAGACTATCCCAACTGTTCTATTCAGCAGCTGGCATGACTTCAGTGACTTCTGTATCAGAAAGTCTTATATCCCTTGTTCAGTGAACTGACTTGGAAGAAGCGATGGAGCAGGAGGAGGCACTCTGCGAAGGACACTGAGCTACTGTGGGCAGTAAGGTGAAAGACACTGGAGAGGAGCCACGAGAGATGGCCTTGCATGGCTGGGCACAGGGACAGGTGAGGGTCAGCACAGAGCAGCACTGTCCCTTTGCAGGCAGGAGTGATGATGCATTTAGGACTCAGCACGGCCCTTTAGGCTACACAATAGCTTCCTGGAAACATCAGTGGTAGAAAGGATTATAAAGGGGAAAATGCTAGGATTGACTCACAGAGGACTAGGGGACAGTACAGAAAACAACTATAACCCACTTCCCTGTCTATGGTACACCTGCATTTCTGTTCTGGAAAGCAACGGTGTAAATCTGGGAAAGGTCCAGATGGCCAGAAACGGAGGGAACAGCTAAAAAAGCAAGGATTCACTAGCCTGGGAAAAGGGTAATCGTGGGGGATGTTGTAGAAGCCTATACAATTTATTCTGCAGACACTGAATACGTGGTTTGCCATCATCTGCGGTGCAGGAGCTGCAGGGTACTAAATCCAAATAGGAGGAGGCTGGTTTCACACAGCTTGCCATCATGCTGTGCAGCTCCTCGCTGTGTGCTTCTCTGGGTATGGTGTGGGCATTTGTGTGTGCTTATGGGAGAAATCCATAGAAAGAAAATCCTTTGAGGAGTGCTAACTGAACAGAATCTCCATCTGGCTCTGTGCGTCTGTGCTGCAGACAGTTGGAAAGCGTTCAATAAAAGCATGACACTTCATGTCCTGTGTTTTGCTGTCTCACAGGCAACCACATCTTGAACAGGATCCCTATCTAGGTTGACCCAGTGTCCTGCACGGCCGTTCTTTTGGAGAACGTGCAGATAGAATCTCATCTCTGCCTGCTGGGGCACAGCAGTAACTTCTGGAAATACTTCAGTGGTACAGAGGTTAAACTGCCAAGAGGATTTGCAGAGTTAAGTGTGGGGAAGTCATCTGGGAAGCCTCATTCAGCCCTTATTGACGTTCTAGGACTGTAAAGGAAGCCGTGCTTGAGTTGAGTGGAGCTTTGAGCAGTGTGTAAAGGAGCCAAAGAACTGATTGTAATGTCACGGACTTATTACTAGGTGGCAGTAGTAAATTGTTACCGATGCGGAAAAGTCCCAAGTTTTCAGCAAACGTCGTTGGAGAGAGAAGTCAGAGGATGTATTTATAACATGCATGTGATGAACTGTTCCCTACTCTGCTGGTAACCAGAGAGAATGCCAAACGTCTTCCAATAGGAAGGTGCTGCTTAAATCAACGGGGCCCAAATAGCTTTGACCTAGAAGTGTTGGAAGTGCTGATTGTTATTTCAATTTAGAATGGCAGGACATTCCAGAAGGGTGGCTGAAGTTTGCCAGTTTACCCTGATGCTGATTCCGGAGAGTATATTAGAAATACTGATACGTTATTTGGTTAATAAATATCTAAAGGTTAGGGATATAATTAGTGCCACGTGTCTGATGTTTATGGCGAGTACAGTGTGTTCTCTCAGAGAAAACTGACTTGTTTTTTTTTTAAGATGACCATGGTGATTTGATAAGGCTGACAGATTTAATGCACTTAGCGCTGTGTTAGGTCCAGATCTGGCACTAGACAACAGCCGTGTTGAAGAAATTAACCCTGTATATCATTGTCAGCGTGCTGAATGGTCGAGGCTTCCTTAATAGGTAGTATTGGTGGTGATGAGAGGGTGGTTGGACTAGATGATCTTGAAGGTCTTTTCCAACCTTAATGAGTCTGTGGTTCTGTTAGTGATTATCGAACAAGAATGTTTCAGATCAAGATTTTTTCCAGGTGCTGTTGCACAGTGCATGCCAATTAACTTAGCCTTACCTAATGTGAAGCATGGATATGTGAGCATCTGACTATTTCTCTGCTGCAGAGTCGTGTGCAGAAGAGATACAAGTTTGTGTTTGGATAGTATGATTGTAGCTTAGGAGAGAAACTGAGCGGAGTTATCAGCTGACGTTCACAAACTGTTTCATTGAGAGCTCATGAATTTGCATACAATTAACAGCTCTGTGTCTGAGGAGACTTAAGCAGTGGATCAGCAACAGAAAATATAAGAGAGAGCGGAATGAAGCCGTGTTAATATTCCAATGAGATTTTTACTGGAAGGAGTCTTAGCAGTGGAATTTTGGCAATTAACTCTATAGAGATAGATCGCTCCCTCCTTTGTTTTTGGCAGCCCTGTTTGGCATTGGCTTTGAGCTCGCTGAGGGTGCTGTTGTCCTTGTCCTTCAGGAAGACATTGCACAGGATTGGTGATGGTGTCACAACTTCTTTGGAGCCACTCCTAGGGAGGGCAGAGCTGGCAGCTGGGATGTCTGTCTGTCCCTGTGGATTCCTTAGTAGGGAATTATTCCTTAGTAGGGAATCATTCACCATTTCTAGACTGTGGTTTGCCAGGACTTTGTCACACCTTTCACTCCCAAACTTTGCCCTGAGGTCTGCGTTTCAGTCTTGCTTCATTCCATGACTTTTCTCTTGGCATTACTGCACTGTGGTGCAATGAACTGGAGGCTTTGGACATCCACTGAATATTTCATGCTTTTCTGAGAAACCGGGAGCATATGGAGTCTGCCAGTGATGCCCCATCCCAGGAGGTGCCCAGAACCATGGATGAGGCCCTGGGCAACCTGGTCTGGTGGGGGACAGCCAGCTCGTGGCAGGGGTTGGAACTGGATGGGCTTTGAGGTCCCGTCTGACCCAGTTGTTCTGTGATTCATTTATTCTATGATTCTGTGATTCCAGCTCAGGTGGCTGCTTCTCTCTCTGGGGGCTGCAACATACTAAAGCTTTTTTTAACCTTACTTCAGGATACGTACGCTTTCTGCTTTTTAACTCATTTCCCCTCATAGTTGTTTTATTTCTTCTGTAGTCCAGTTACCAAATGCTGCTCCACATTTAACAGGTTCTCTGGTCCCCTGGTGACTTCTCACTCATAGGTTGTGTAAGGTCAGAAGTTGGTCAGAGCCCCATCTTGTGTTTCTGCTTCAGTTTGGCACAGTCTGCATCAAACCATATCAGTTTAAAACACAGTAGTTACCAGTCATACTGAGCATTTCTAAATGTGAAAACATTGTGTCTTTGAAGCTGTAGTTTGGCATGTTCTCCGTTGCTGACACGCCTCCCTTGCTGACCTGTTCTTTTGTCTTTCTTCAGGATGGGATAAACATTCTTATGGGTACCATGGTGATGATGGGCACTCCTTCTGTTCCTCGGGGACAGGACAGCCCTATGGCCCTACATTCACAACTGGAGATGTCATCGGTTGCTGTGTCAACCTCATCAACAATACCTGCTTCTACACAAAAAATGGCCACAGTTTAGGTGAGTAAAGAAGGTTGTTCTTGAGAGGAAGGTGCTCAACTGCTGTTTATTCCTAATAAGTTTCATGTGTTCTACCTCTTGTTTCACTATTGTGGGTAAGTTTCAAGAAACAAGACACAGAGAGCACTCAGGAGCAGTCAGGAGTTGTAAGGTGGCTTCAAGACATAGATCCTTCCAACAGGTAAAATGATTTCTGTGCTGCTCAGTTTAAGTAGGTTAGGATTGCGTCCCCAGATTCTGCTCCTTCTGCTTCTGCATGGGACATCGGATAAGACAACTAATGGCAGGACAACAGGGAAATAAAGAAGCAGCGAGCTTAGTGTATTATTCAACCAGCTACAAAACCACAGTTACCAGCATCATCACTTTAAAGGGACTTTTCCATTCATAAGCCACATTGGTCCAAGTATTCCCAAACATAGATGTTAATCAGCATTAAGAATCTTACATAAGCACTGGCCTGCAATTTGCTTTATTTCACAATCATTGTAGTAGTTCTCCTAAAGTTAAGGATTTAAGGGTTTTGTCCAAAGGAGTATGTTTTCCAGGCATCTGTTAGATCTGACTTGTCTAAAATAGAAAGTTGTGTCTGTTTTCACCTAAAGTATCTTTCCCTTGGATGGCATATTCTCCAGCATGGATAAATTCGGGTTGATTTTTCTCTAAGCCATGCAGTAAATAGGGGGCAGGCATTCCTTTCCTTTGCTTCTCCTTGCTGTGCCAGTTCTACTTTGGTGAATTCACAGTGAAGAAGCTGGTAGAAAAATACTCAGTTAAAGGAGTTATCATTGCAGAAGGTGCTTGAGTGACTGGCTGTGCTGAAAGAAGGAGCAGGTCTGGAGTGCAGGATGTGCCTGTAGAGCATGCAACCTCTGGTGAGTTCCTGGTAAGAAAAATACAGGGCTCCCCAACTCATGAGAGAGATGGAGCTACAGAGGAGAGCCCAGTGAAGGACCACGAACACGCTGAAGGGACTGGAGCAGCTCTGCTGTGAAGAAAGGCTGAGACAGCTGGGACTGGAAAGGATGATGCCAAGAAGATGAAGCCAGGCTCTTGTCAGTGGTGCCTAGGTACAGGACAGGAAGCAGCAGGCACAAACTGGAATACAGAAGGTTCCCTCTGAACATCAGGAAGCACATCTATGCTATGTAGGTGCTGGAGCGCTGGCGCAGGCTGCCCAAAATTGAATCCCTGTCTTTGGAGATCTTCAGAAGTCACCCGGATGTGGTCCTGGGCACAGCTGTGAGTGGCCCTGCTGGAGCAGGGGATTGAGCCAGATGGTCTCCAGAAGTACCTGCCAGCCTCCACCAGTCTGTGGTGCTGCAAAAGCAGCAGGCAATGTTGTAGCTGTATCAGAGAGATGGATCTGCAGTATGGAGCTGCTTCTCCTTTGTCTCAAGAAGAATCCATTCTGTGAGGCTGATTCAGAAAGGCCTAGTGCTCATGCAGACAGAACTTCTTTTGAAAAACGGCTTTCAATTTTCCATTCCATTTTCACCATTTGTTGATTTTTAGGGGATGGTTGCCTAGAAGTGAGGCACATAGCTTCATGGAATCTAGCCCAGATGCTTTGCAACACATTGATGTCTACAGCCTCCAGTGGAAAAAAACAACTACTCTCAGTGCCCTGCTGAGATGCTGAGATGCTCAGAGTTAAGGATGTTTCTTTAGGAATACGATTTGAGTTCTTTTTTGAAGTAACTATTTCCTGGCCTGATTGTGTGTGATGCTGGGTGACCTCTGGTGAAGACTTCTGGTTTACTACCTAGTGAAAACAATCACTACCTGTATTCTAAATTTAACTCAGTCTGTGAGCAGCTCTGTACTGTGAAGACAAGAGGAGGTGTGAAAGCAACAGCTAATGATGTCAACAGAGGTTTATGGCATTCTCTAATGACTGCAACCAGCAAGGAGGGCTGATGTGGTCAGCAGTGATTGAAGTACTGGAGAGTAAGGCCACCAGTTGTTGTCCTGACCCCCACAAAAGCTGTTGGAACATTTTGCTGTGTGTTTTGCCAAGGTTTATCAGGAAGGGGATGAATGTGCCTTTTGTTGGCTTTCTCTGTCATGAAGTCTTCAGCTGCTGAGGCTGAATCTCTCTCCTTGTAGGGAATGAGGTCACTGCGTAATGCTGCAGCAGATAGAAAAATATTCATGAGACTAACGAGCCCCTTTTTGATGGCATTAGCTTGACAGTAGGTTTCACGGCCCTGCCTTTGGGCATTTTAATTTGCCTCACTTTTAATGAAAATACTGTTGCTTTGTCTTTCCTTAAATGTAATATTCTCTCTTCATCGTATTCTCTCTTCATCGCGACTCCTTTTCGTCTGTTTGTTTAGATACATGCCCCCTTTGTTTTCCTTGCAGTTTTCTCCTGTTGCTTAACTGTGATCTTCCATTGTCTCCATACTTTTTCATTTAATCAGATCCATCAGGACCACTGTGTAGGAACTGTTTTCTTGGCCATCACAATTTCTGGATGTTTTGGTTGGAGCTAAGTCTTGAACTTTGTTTGGAGACGTCACATGAGAACTGTTTGACATCGTATGTAGTCTTAATTATCTGTTCTGGAAAATGTCTTCAATGTTTTCTGGCTGCTATAATTAAATGCTTTTGACAGGTCTGAGCAGAGTCCTGGCAATAAAAAAGATGATGTGATATAGATAGGAGTGTGGTGAAGGTGAATTAGGTGAAAAAGAGTGAGATATATGGGGCTCTAGCCATTAAGCAGACAGTCTTGCATATAGGATGCAATTCGGGAATGTGACTGCTGTAGGTTTCTGTGATTAAGTGGACAAGTTTGTTCAGAGACTGATCTACGAGTGTTTCAAATCCACAATTATGGCAGCAACCCAAAGTAAGTGGATCGGTGAGGCTAGAGAAAGAGCATGCAGCCCTCTGAAGCACTGGCACAGAAAATGTCTTGTGGTCTTGTCCAAATTCAAGTGCAGGTTCTTGGAAGACCACGTGACCCATTTTGCTGCCAGTTTAGAGATGAACACTGGTGAAAATCAAGGAAGCTGTCATGTATCCTTCCCCGTTTTCCCAGTTTTAACGCGTTGGTTCTCATACCCTCAAACCAAATGAATGGAGAGCAAGAGCACTGAGAGGTTTAAAACAAGACTTCATAGATGAATTTAAAATGAAAGAATACACCAAATGCAGCTGCAGCCTGGATTCTCTGTAGGAACACTTTTACCCAAATGGCTCAACTGGGTGGTGACTGTTTCCAGGACTACGTCAAGCTATGTGGCCATAATAATGCTTCTTCTGAACAACTTGTAGCTGTATTTCACAGGCTGATAGTTGATAATCTAGTCTTGAAGGTGCCCATCTTGCTGACTGTTGTCACTTGCTGCAGTCTGCAGCGCAGTGGGTGGACGTGTTGATCACACTGCTCCCAGCACTGATCCTTCATTTAGTGTTAATGCCTTTTTATCACTGCCTCGATGATGAGGTTGACATCATGGACCTACAGGAGAGGCTCTTCACACATTGCTATTGCTTCGTGACCCCTTGAGCTGTCCGGTTCTTATGTCTTTAAATTGCTAACATTTGTTATTTCACATTGGATCCAGGCTTTGGAAGTGCTGCAGAGAGAGAGTGCAGTTTCAAATTCAGCTTCCTAGTTAGAGCTGTGATTCTTTTGCTTTCTGCTGTTGACTTTGTTGGATGCAGGTATGTAGCAGTACAGGTTCAGATGTGTTTGTGCGTTTAAAGCATTTTATTCGTCTTAGTTTCATAACAGAGGGCACTAAACATATAAATGCCTTAATTTTAGGGCAGTGTAATAAATTTATTTACAGAACCATAGAGCAGTTTACATTGGGAGGGATCTCTGGAGGTCATGTGTTCACCTCCCTGCTGAAAGCATGTAGGTCAGGTTACGCAGAAACTGGTCAAAATTTTACTGTCTTCAAGAATGGAGACCCCCAGGGGAGCTTTTCTGGTCCCCTCTTTTGAGTTTGACCACCTTCATACTGACTTTTTTCCCTTGCCATGTTGCAACTTACCTTTTTTTCCTCCCATCTGCTGCAACTTCGAGAATAGTCTGTCTTTTCTATACCCTCCCATTAGCCAGTTGGAGGCAGCAATGAGTGTCCTCCCTTTTCCCTTTGCCTCCCTTCTTGTTGGCCCCTGCTGGACTCAACGCCAGCAGAACTCCTCTTCAGCTGCTTTTGCTGAGCTCCATGAGGCTTGTGCCGGATCCTTTCTGCAGCCTGAAGAGCAGTACATCCCCCAGCATGTTGTCCACACTCCTGGTTGGTACCTGTGAGCCTTCTGACAGCGCGTGCCCTCCGTCGTCCAGGTCATTTACGAAGACAGTAAACCGTGTTGATCCTACCGTTGATTCCTGAGGGACAGCACTTGGACTTAGTGCTGGGGCATCGCCTGGACTTTGTGCTACTGGCTCTTCATTGCTGACAGTCCAACCAAATTCCCACCCACTTTATAGTCCACTCATGAGTTGTGTGTTTGCCCACGTGCTGGATGAGATGCTGGAGGGCAGGGGAGGACTTCCAAAGACGAAGTTAGCCTTGTTCATATCTCGGGGTAGAAGCAAAGCGTGAAGCTTTTGCCTGTGGTGGGGAGCATATGGGACGTGCAAAGAATTAAGTAGACAAAGTGATAGATGAGACAAATTGCCATGATGTTAATTAAGCATTATTGGCTTTTTAATCAAAATCCGGGATTTGTTATTTTTTTTTTTTTCTGAGCATTTGATTTTGGATCTGTGCTGTTTCAAATGGTAATTGTTTCCTTTGTTGCTTCTTAAAATTGGTTTAAATGCCCATTTCAGGCTCATCTGGTAACACTGCCCAGAGAGTTGTGGGTGCCCCATCCCTGGAGGTGCCCCAGGCCACGGATGGGGCTCTGGGCAGCCTGAGCTGGGGGTTGGGGCTGGGTGGGCATTGAGGTCTCTTCCAACCCAACCATTCTACGATCCATTGCAGCTCTTGTTTTTCTGGTTGAACACCTGAAATGTGCTCATAAAACAGCCATAACATTAACAAAAGGCAATGGTGCCCTCTTACTTTGACACAGGCTATAGTGCTTTTCAGTGCAAAGCTGAAGTGGGACGTGGGTTGGAGCAGAAATGGATCCTGCTACAAGCAGCTGTGATTTCTAGTTCTAGGTTTTGCTCTGTATCCCTTCCCATATATCAAAGTGAACAAAAAGGGAAACAATGCGCTTCTTTTCTATTGCTTATATTTGGAACTGTAACAGCATCGTGGAGGATGAAGCTGTTCTTTGCACAGGATTTCTCAGGTGCTTCAGGCTGCAACTTGGTCCAGTGGCAAAAACATTCCCCAGCTGTAATGCAAAACACTGGGATATTCATTCCTGTCTCTGTCTAATTGGTGAGAAGCAGCTACAGACTGACCCAAAGCAACACGACAGTAAAGCTCTGCTTCTAAACACAAAGTGTGCCTGGTAAAGTATCTCCTTCAGAGTAACAGAGGGAGAAGCGAAGCAAAGAGGAGCTGCTTTTTGGAAAATTAAACTTTAAGGAGAGATTTCCAAAAGATTTAGGGTTTTCCATGGACCTTTCTCTAAATCCAGCCTCTCCAGAGGGGTGGGCTGGGGAGGGAAGGTTCTTCTCTATATGGCAGGTGGTTAAAGGCAGGGTCAGAGGCAGGATTGATTGAGATGTAGTGGCTTTCTGTAGCATGAGATGGATATTGTCAGGCGGGGAAAATATCTTTTGTCTTTTTAATTGTAATATTTTTCCCCCACAGGTATAGCCTTTACAGACCTCCCTGTAAGTACACCTATTTTCAGTATTATAACTAAGACTGCAAACAGAAGGGAGGGGGAAGAGTGTGGGGATGTGGTTTTTTTGCATTTTTTACTTGCTGTTTTCATGCCCTGTTAAAAAAAAAAAAAAAAAAAAAGGTAAAATGCAGCACTGAATGATATAGATGCACTCCGTTCTGAAACTTCACAATCCCGTGGCTGAGGATGTGTTCTGCTCACACGCCTCCTTCGATCCCTTGCCACTTTGAAGAATATGTCACTCCTTTTCCTGGAATTAAAGCTTGGATTCAGACTTTGTTACAGGTCACTGTCTTCCAAAGGCAGCATCCAGTGTGGGGAGCATGTGTGCAAAGTCACTGGGTAGTCTTGTGCTCTGCCATCAGAGAGCACAGAAATGCCCAGTGATGTTATTCCCAGCTTCTCCCTCTCTTGCCCAGGGCATCCCTCTGTCCCGCTGTTCCTCAGTCTCCCTTTGATCTCCCACAGTATCAGGATTTCAGTTATTTCTCTCCATATTCTAAATAGCTCAGGTGTTGTGTTGTCACATTCACCCTACGGATCTGCACTTGACTTCTGTCGTCCCACTCTCCTTTTCCAACATCCTTTCCTTGACAAATTTCCTTCTTTTCTCTCTCCTGCACACACCTATGCATTCCATATTAGGATATAGTTCTGGCCCTTTTTGCTCCCTCAGTCCGTTGCTTCTCTGTCGCTCTTTTAGAGAGTTAAGGTTACTGCCTCTTCTGAGAAAGGAGATCCTAAACCCAAGTTAAAGCTTTTGATTTCCATAGTACAACTATTGCTAGAGAAGTCTTGAAGTAGTAGGAAATGGGAAGTTGGTACAGCTTGCGAGTGATATCTTTCATTTATTACAACATTGTGATCCAATCAGGAACATAAGATGCATTCGTTTTAAGATAAACATACGTAATGTGAAAGATAAAGTGTTCTCACCTGCTGAAACTACAGTCTGAAAACTTAACTGCAAATGGGGATGGAGTCACAGAAGAAGTCATTAAGGTTGGAGGAGACCTCTCAGATCCCCAAGCCCAAACCCAGCCCACCCTCACCATGCCCATCAGTTCCACATCCCCACGGCCCTGGGACACCTGCAGGGCTGGTGACTCCCCCAACTCCCTGTGCAGCTGTGCCACTGCATCACTGCTCTTTCTGAAAAGAAGTTGTTCTCAATATCCAGGTGAGCTTCCCATGATGCAACCTGAGGCCTTTACCTCTTGTCATATAACCTGAGCCTTTGTACGCAGCAGTCTGCCCTGAGTCACCCTTCGGTTTCTGTGATTTGTGAGGCTGACACACATTTCTTGGCTCTGTTACACTCTTTCTTGCCAAATGCCCCCAGCACAGTCTGTAGTCTGAAATCTTTCACTGTAGCTTACGTGATGTTGGAGCTCACTGGTAGCACCTATCAGTGAGAAGGTTGGCTGGTTTAGCCCCATTGCTTTTCCACCTCTTGAGCTTCAGTCACCTTTAGGGCGATTCTGTTGGCATAGCAGTGAGCCTACACAAGACATAAAGTTGGCTCTTCTTCTTGGTAATTGTATCCTTGAAATGTGGGCTGCAAAATTCCCCTTTCGGAGAAAAGTGATGAAGACAGTGTTTTGCAATATTTGCAGTAGCAGGAAGTTGAAATGGGGACTTGTAATTGAAAGTGTTTTCTTGTGATAATTCTGACACACAGTGAAGCGTAATTGCTTCAGCTTGTTCCGCATTTCAGATCCCTTTGATGAGTGTTTGATGTTCTTTTCCACCGCTGTACACATTTGTTCAAGAAAAAAAATCAGGCTGAAGTTAATGCAAGAATAACTGCTTGCAAATACAAGTGGAGATCCCACAGAGGGAGTTCCCCCACAATAAATTAGTGCTTACACCTAGCTCTGTGTATTTCCACAAGCCCGTATCAGGTTTATCCTGCTCCACAAAGCAGCTGTGTGGCGAGAGTGCAAACGTGCAAAAAGAAGAATGTGGAAAAGGCCCAGAGTGGGACTGCAGGGACACAAGGGGAGGAGGAGGTTAGAAAACCAAATCAAGATGAGCTGTGGGGATACGAACAGCTGGCTGCCTGAGGGAGGGGTGCTGAAAAGTCTGTGAGAAACAGGAGAAACTGACTTCAAAAATAACCGTTTCCTCTGGCAGTTCTTCCTTTATCATGCTGCCTTTTCCTTGCGCATCCTTCTAGTGCAGCGACTTCTGTGGTGTGAGAATGTGAAAGCTGAGTCAACAGTGCCACAATCATCCTGATTTCTGATGCCAGTTCCTGTCCCGTGTTCATAGATTCATTTTTTTTTTTTGTTTGACATTAAAGATCCCAGAAAGGTGCAGTAGCAGCCACGTGCCCCTGACACAGAGGAACCAAGTGTGAAGCTGTCATATAGAACGGAGAGCTGGTGTGAGCTGGTGTCTGCATGTGTGTAATCCCACACGAGGGGCTGGGACAGTTATCTTGTGTCTTTCCCAAAATGAGAAGTGCATCTTCCAGGTCTTGTTTGTTGTCAGAGAGTTGCACTCCTGCAGTAGATCCTCATTATTATTGGGGGTGCTGTTACTCCTTTGCTTCTCTGTGACGTGGTAATACTGAGAGTGTTCATTTGGGCTCGTATGTATGGCTACCTCTTCACCATCTTGACACCACACCCCACAAAATAATGGAATCTTAGAAAAATTCCGGCTCAAAGATGTTGCCAGAGATCATTGAATCATAGAATATCCCAAGTTGGAAGGGACCCATAAGGATCATTAAGTTCAACCCCTAATCATTGTGGCTAACCCCTGCTCTCTGCAGGGCTGATTTCAAAGCTAGAGCAGGTTGTGCAGTGCTGTACCCACTTAAGTTTTGAAGATCTCCAAGGATAGAGATGTTGTTGTCTCTTTGGAAACCTATTCCAGTCCTTACTCATCCTCAAAAGGAAGATTGTATTCTGTATCAGAGCTTCCCTGGTTGCAACTTGTGCCCATTGCCTCTGGACGTTTCATTGAGCACTTCTGAGAAGAATCCATTTTCATCTTTTAATCACCTCCCTTTTGAGAGTGGAAGACTTGCAGTTACATTTGCATTTTTTTTACCTTCCTGACACCCAACATAGGTTCAGCCACAACCAAGGTGCCGCAACAGGGCACCTTCCAGACTTTAATTTCACACGTGCCACACTGCATCTCTGTGCCTTGCCCATGGTCTGTCTGGTTTCTAGCCATAACAGCCCTTAATGTGTTAGAGCAGAGTGAAAAAAAATGGCACCAAGGAGTCCATGAGCGCCATGAGATTTTTTCGTAAGCCCTGCAGGCTGTCAGTAGATGCTCCGAAGTCAAGGATTAATGCAACTTCCTTGTGCTGCAAGCAGGAAAGTAGTTTGTGCTGTAGAAAGGTAACGTAACTGTGAATGGAGCATGCACTTAAAAATTGTAGTGCACTGAGAACTGGGTCAACCTGTACCTTTCCTAATGGCATTTCTCTTCATGTTTGAGTGAGCTCAGAGATGCGATTTGTATCCATATAGAAGTCATGGAATCAATCATTAAGTTTGGAAAAGACCTCCATCCAAAGTCCAACCCCAGCCCACCCCACCATGCCCACTGTCCACATCCCTCTGTGCCACATCCCCATGGCTCTGGGACACCTCCAGGGACAGTGACTTCCCCACCTCCCTGGGCAGCTGTGCCACTGCCTCACCGCTCTTTCTGAGAAGGAATTGTCCCTATTATCCAATCTTATTGTTAAAATAGACTGAATTCAGAGAACCTCTACACAGACTTTCACTACCTCTTTTAATTTAGACCATCTTCTCTGGAATGTGTATTATTAGCTCAATTTTAGAGGTATTTTAACAATGGCGGCCTTTATGTCTTCGCCTGTATATATTCACCAGCTTCATTGCCCTTCTTTGGACACCCTCCAAGGCCTCAGTGTCTTAATAAAACTCATCTGTTGATCATTTCTTGTGTGGGTGGCATGTTGCCTTGGAATCATCGAAGACCTGGCCTCAGAGCTCTGCTACCATCTGTTTCCTTATGATCAGAGATGTAAAATACCCTGATAGCTGTTCACGTCAAGGAATCAGTGAGTTCATTTGAAACAGTGGGAAACACTTAAATTTGCTCTTGGAGATTGAACCCATTGCTCTGGTTTCGTGCAATAACTTCTAATAACTGCGCGGTAAGTCATGAGGTTCCTTGAGATTTACCTGTAAAGGGCCTATTGCTCCTTCTTGTTCTTCTGTGTGTTTCATTTTAAAGAGCAACGCTTTGGTTTACCAAATCCACGTAACTGGAACCAATAAGAGAAAGCTGAGTTTAATGCGGGTTTCTTCCTCCTTCCCAGTCAAACCTCTACCCTACGGTGGGACTCCAGACTCCAGGAGAGATAGTGGACGCCAACTTTGGGCAGCAGCCGTTTGTGTTTGACATCGAAGACTACATGAGGGAGTGGCGAGCGAAGATTCAGAGCACCATTAAGCGGTTTCCCATCGGAGACAGACTAGGCGAGTGGCAAGCCATGCTGCAGAAGTAAGTCACTGTGCTGATGTTTAGCTTCTTGGGTTCTCTTACATGGTAAATATTTGTTACTGCTAACTTCTGCTTTGTTATGGCAGAAGTTGCATTTTGCTCAAATCTAATATGTATGGTTTTACTTTCTATTTTGCTGTTTAGTATCTTTCTTGTGTAGATCGTTGCTGCTTAAAACTTTAAAGATATTGGAGAAATTTTCAGTCAGTGTCTGCATGAAAGCTTGTAATAATGGAAGAACGTACATGTTGAGGTGATGCACTGGGTCAAGGGGAGTGGAGAGGAAACCATAAATGTTCTATCGCAGGAGGAAGGCCAGGACATAATCCAGCTGCATACAGAAATGAAAGAGCAAGAAATAGCCTAAGACAAAGACTTGCAAACCTAACCAAGCTGAGAATACAGTTATGACCATTTTCAGGTACATGAAGAAAAGGTAAATCATCAGGAGTGTAGTCAGCATGACTTCAAAAGGGGAATTCATATTTGACCAACTTCAGAAACTTCTGTGATGAAATGGCTGCCCTGGTAGATGATGGATGACCAGTGGATATTATCTGCTTGGATTTGAGTAGGGCCTTTGACACCATCTCTCATCAGATCCTCACAGACAAGCTGCTGATGACTTCATGAATGGTGGTGGGCAGGCAGTGATGTGGGTTGAAAACTGACTGAGCTCAGGAGTTGGTGATCACTGGTGCCAAATCTGGTTGGGGTCCAGAAGTCAATTCTGGGTCCAGTCCTGTTTAACACCTTCCTTCCTTAATGTCTAGAATTCATAAGTGGATTCAGCTACCAGTTGTCAGTAATTGCTGGCCGAGTAAGTGAGAATAAAAATTCAGGATCATAATGGAATGAAAGAATCAGAATGTTGGGGTTTTTTGAGGTCTTGAAAAGCCGTGAGCTCCTCTGAGGTTGAGATTTTCTGTCTGTATGGGAAGATTGAGCTGTGTCTTGTGTGGCTAGAAGACAGCAATGGCCCTTATATAGTAGTGAGCTCTTACAAATGACCTTTAGGCAGCAGTAATTAAAGCAATAAATACTATGTATCCACTGGAAGTTTTGTTTTTTTTTGTCAGGACCTTGGTTATGTCCTAACTGAGCTGAGTTTGTTCACTGAAATTACAACTTCTGTTCTGCAGTGGGATTACCCTGTGTTACCTCTTCATCCATTTGTATTTTCTTGTTTTCTAGTATGGTTTCTTCATATTTGGTTCATCATGGGTACTGTTCAACAGCAACCGCCTTCGCCAGAGTCACCGACACCGCAATCCAGGAAGAACAGACCTCAATAAAGAACAGGCAAAGTAAGTCTCCTGGGTGCTCATTCCCAGCGCGTGGCATTCTGGCCACGTTACGCTTTTGACTGCAGCACAGCTATCCAGGACAGGGCCACCTACAGCTTGCGGATCCCTTACAGGGGAACTATTCTAATTATTTGCAAGCTATAGATGTCCCAGATGGAGCTGTAGGTGTCCCTGTTCATTGCAGGGGAGTTGGACTAGGTAACCTCTAAAGGTCCCTCCCAGCTCAAATGATGCTATGATTCTACAGTTGTTAAGAATTAGTATTCCATGTCTGCCTTGGATAATTCTCTTTCCTCTGCAGTGGTTCATCTCTCAGTGTGGAAGCCCTCTTGGCTCCTGCAGAACAAGGCTTGCAGCTTTCTCCTGCTGCACTTTGGCTTCTTTAGCCATTCTGTTCGTGGACTCAGACCACGGGGTCACAGAACATTGGTGTGTTTTCTGCATTCTCCCATTGAGTGCAGGCTGTGCCTTGCCCTATGCATTTCTCTTTCCTTTGTGAACCATTTCTCACGTGACCATTACGCATCAGGGGCATCATTCCCCTTTGTAGTTGTCCCTTCATACATCACGTGTGCCAGGCCAGCATTCAGTTGGTTTGGATACTTTGCTCACTACTCAGAATAACGAGAGCTGCTGCCCGTGAGTGCCTTTGCATGGGTAGTGCTGATGGGCTGTCTGCTTCCTAGCCATGCAGCCCTCACCCAGCTGGTGCTGTTGCTGGATTGTGACTCCCAGTGTGCAAGACAGCACCGTCTCACAGTCTTTGTGAGCACAGGTGACAAGGCAGCCTGGAGGGAAGGAATACAGAGCCCTGCAGCTGGGGCTTAAATGAAGGTGTGAAGAGAGCACAGATGGGAAAACAAAGAGAGGGGAAGGTAGAAAAGGCAGAGACATCTGTGAAAGTTGCTGAACAAGGTGAAGAGGAGAGCCGACAAAAGTGGCAAGATGTGGAAAGTTGTGTGCAAGGAAGTAGAAGGAACAGGACAGAATGAAGACTGCCACACAGATTGGTGTGAGAACTGTGTCTTTGGTTTCAGCTGTCAGTTATGACAACAAGCAAATAGACGCTGAGAAATGGGAGCCAGACTGAGTTGTTTCAGCTTGTTATTGGGGATTGGTAATGGGGATTGCTGGGCTGTGCTTTCAGCTGCTCATGATTTGCAAAAATCAGCCTGTTAGTTTTGTTGGTGTTGCTGTGGCTTCAGTCCTCCAGCCCCTTCATTCATTTTTTTGCTTGTCTGGTGGTCTGCCATACAGTAACCTTCCAACCACGAACCAGCAAGGGAATGTAATATGGGGTTGATCCAGGGGTTCTCCCTCTGAAATCCTGGTTTCACTGCATCTTCTTGCTCCCATCCATCTGTCATGTCCTCCTTCTTTTCCACTGATGCCTAGCTTCTCTGACTGAAGGACTAAAGGCACACAGCACTCCACCCCAGCACACCCACTTCAACTTTCAGATGCTCCAAGTGTTTCTGAGCTCCTAACAGATTCTCCCTCATGTAACTGGCTTTTCTTCATCCCAGTCCATCACAAATACAGGGTGCTCCCCAGTGCTCCCTAGCCCTTGTGCGAAGTGGTAGTGGGGAGCTGTGTGACATATGTGAGACTTCTTCCAGCCATTCTTGTTGGCCTGCCCTATGTGTCAACAGATCTCCTTCTACTTTCAGGAATACAGAAGCTAGTATTAGCAGGCAGAGTTGGAGAGGCTATAGAAGCCACCCAGCAGCTCTACCCTGGCCTCCTAGAACATAACCCCAACCTGCTCTTCATGTTAAAGTAAGTATGAATAGCTTTCTGCTCCCTAATGCCATAATGTGAGGCTGAAGGAGATCAGGGCTGCCAGCCAGGGAAGCTGCACACCTTGGTCTGAATTCTGCCTGAAGTCCCATTGGTCACCAGCATTTCTGAGTTATGGAGTAGAGGGGGAACTCTCATTGGCAGTTTTAGTACGTGCCCTGAAAAAAAGAAACCATCCAAGGTCTAGTTTTGTAGAACCGGCAGAGGTGTGGAGATGAACAGCACAAAGGAAAGAAACTTGCTTTTTGGGACCAGGAAAACTCTCCGTCCCACCATATGTCCTCACGGCATGCTTAGCATCACAGTAATTCTCTTGGGTCCAGAGCAGCACAGACTTGGCAGTTTTTGGTTAACTGGAGGAATGTTTCTAAGCCCTGGGGCCATCCTGCTGTGTCAGAAATATGCTGTGGTTTGAATCTCTGATCCTTCGGCCCCATTGACACTGAAATGCTTTTTTTCCATCCCCTCTCTGCCTTTGCTGATGCTAGCCAAGGTGGAACATCGTGTCAGTGGAACGAGTGCTCCCCCAGGAACGGGGCTGAAAAGAGAGTGACTGTTGTTGTACTTGTCTGTCTCTGCATGGTTCTCAGCATTCATGAGCATCCACGTGGTGCTGTCTGAACTCTCCTGCTGTAGTATCATCGCAGCACCCTCAGTACAAATGTACCAGGAGTTTAAAACATCCCTTTCGAAGCCAAGAAATGCAACTTCAATCCAGTTCCTAAGACTCCTGCAGGCAGTGACTAAGGAAACATCAGAGCAGAACATCCCGGCTGTCACGCGCTCTTTTCTTCTTCCTTCCCATGAAATCAGGTGTCGGCAGTTTGTGGAGATGGTGAACGGGACAGACAGCGAAGTACGTTGTTTCAGTGCACGCAGCCCCAGATCCCAGGACAGTTACCCTGGCTCCCCCAGCTTAAGTCCCAGACACGGATCCAGCAACTCACATGTTCACAGTACAGGTAAGTGCTTTTTGTTCCTTCTGTGTCTTCTGGTGAAAAAAGCAAATATTAAAGGTAGCTGCCCTGCTGCATCGCCCATTACCTGCTGCTTTCTGTGCCTTTTGCTGTCAAGTGCTCCTTTCCCTTACAATGCTTGCTTTCCAGTAGGGCCCCTCCGGTCTGCAGAACTCAGTCCACAGCCTCTGATCTGACCAGTTTAGCACAAAGTTAGGGGGTTGCCTTGCATGCGTGCTTCTCCTTCTTCTCTCCACGGACTTACCTTGCAATGAAACTGTAGGATTTTAAGTGGAAAGAACAAGGTAAACCAGGACATCTCAAGATACTTCTGTAGGTAATTTCTGACTGTGATGCTGAAGGTCAGGGTGCAGGGCCCATGAAAACAGCTTGAGCTGTTTCACTGAGCCTTGAGCTGCTCACAGCTGAAAGTGAGTTTTGTTTTTGGTTAATTTTTGTTCCCGTGTGGTTCTGCTGATCACTCATTTGCAGCCCATTTCTGGCACTACTTTATGTTCTGTTGTTGCTGGTGAACAGTGCAATACTTTCCATATTCATTTGTGCTTTCTCTAAACCCCATGAGTTTAATAGTGCTGAATAATTAAGATCTTCAGTGTTTTGCTTTCTTCCTTTGGGGCCTACTTGATAAACTGTTGATTTCACAGCAGAGTGTCAATGTCAGTCTGGTCTCATTTTTCCCATCTTTCTTAACCTTCAGGAGCAGATAGTCCTACCTGTAGCAACGGAGTCATGTCCACAAAGAGCAAACAGAGCCACAGTAAATACCCAACACTGAGTTCATCTTCGTCATCTTCCTCCTCCTCCTCCCCCTCATCTGTGAACTACTCAGAGTCCAATTCTACAGATTCTACCAAATCTCAGCAGCACAGTAGTACGAGTAACCAAGAAACCAGGTATAGTTTTATTCCTTATAGGTCCCTGAGGAGGGCGAGGTGGTGGGAGGGGGCCCAGTGTTCTTTCTGAAGATCATCTGTCCTGCTCTTTTTAAACAACAGAGTAACTCTTCCTATCTACAAGCACACTGCTGTTCCCAGCAGACACAGATCTGTTCCAGTTCCCTGTTCTGGCTCAGGCTTGCAGGCTCATTTCATAACAGAAGCCTGTTTCTTCCATTGTCTTCAGAAGCCAGTGATGATTTTTACTGCACTGAGTTAAACCATCTTGCTTCCCGTAGCACCTAACTGTGGTTTACTAACCATTGCTGGGCATCATTTGTCACCTGAGCTTTTCATTTCTTCCCTAATGTGAACACCTGACTTTTCTTTCTTCCCTTAACCGCAGTGACAGTGAGATGGAAATGGAGGCTGAGCACTACCCCAATGGAGTCCTGGAAAATTCATCCACCAGGATAATGAATGGCACCTACAAACACGAAGAGATCCTGCAGACGGACGAATCCAGCATGGGTAGGGCCTCAGGCAGGAGAGGCAGTGGGAGATAGAAAGAGATGGGATCAGGAGTTAAAGTAGCAGTTGGATTGTGGGGGTTTCGAGATACCAGTTTCACCAGGGAAATAAATCTGTCTCAGAACTGAGACTGGGTTTGATTTTCATAGTCGTGCAGCAGTGCTGGTGATACTTTGTGTAGGGAAAAGCAATAGGAGTCAAAGGTTTGTTCAGCACTGGTTGTGAATTCCAGTGCACAGCAGTCCAGGCACTTTGAACAGCTAAAGAAATGAACTGAGCTGAAGGGTCTTTGGCACAGTATGGCCAGCTAGAACAATCTTCCTTGTGTGTGCTTCAGCCAGGAGGGAGAGAGGAATCAGCTACATTACCTCTGAAACTGGGAGCTGCTCCAATTACTAGTGTCTTGTGGTCACCAAATATTGGAAAGTTGGTGGTGTGTTGGTACCTCTGACTGAGACCAGGGTTTGTTAGACCAGATTTTCTGCGGTGTGTGGACTACCTTACACACATGAAAGGGTAATGCAGCTGGACTTGCAAGTTCCCATGATTTTATCGGAGGACTTGGTCTGTATGTAGGTAGTCTGCCAGCATTAAACAGAGTTCAGGGTTGCCCTGTGGAAAAACCACAGCCCACTATTGTAGTGCAGGACTCAGGAAAAACTTCTGCTTGGATAAACAGCATGTAACTGCTCCAGAAAGGGGGGGATTTGGGGCTGAGAAAGGGCAGCATGCTGCACAGTGGGGAATGAGAGACAATTGTTCCTTCTCCCCTGCCTTTCCTCTAGAAGACAGCTGTCCCCAGAGGCAGCTCTGTGGAGGGAACCATGCTGCCACCGAGCGAATGATCCAGTTTGGACGGGAGCTGCAGATGCTGAGTGAACAGCTGTGCAGAGAATATGGGAAGAACACAATGCACAAAAAGATGCTTCAGGTAAGCCTGGGCCTTATGCTGCCTCACAGCAGTTCTCTGGGCCGGGACTGCTTCTGCAGCTGGTGAGGAAGAGGGGGCCAGTGAACCCAGAGCACCTAGACCCAGTTCTCAGCACAGGAGGGAAGAAATAAAGTTCCTGTTGCCTTCCCAGGGCAACTACACGATTGTCTTCTCTCCAGGTAGCACTCTGCCTGCCTTCCTGTGCAGAGTGGAGAGATCTCCCTCTTTAATCTACTGTCTTGATGGCAAAGTACAGTCCCTTGCTGCCAAGGAGGCCATTTCTTTGCAGGAAGCAGCAGCTGTCACGCTGGAGATGGCAGGAGGTGCCCCAGCAGACAGACTTGGCAGTTCTCCTGTGTGTTCACAGCCATGCATGTCCTTACTGTACCTTTCTGTTCTCTCACACAGGATGCATTTAGCTTGTTAGCTTACTCAGACCCTTGGAACTGCCCTGTTGGTCAACAGCTGGACCCAATCCAGAGGGAACCTGTGTGTGCTGCTCTTAATAGTGCTATTTTGGGTAAGACCTGGTTCCTGCGTGAGTGCTACGCACTGGATATACCTGCTCACAGGTGCTGTCCTGTGGCAGACAAGCCTTAGGGAGTTGGGAGAAAGTAGGAAGTACTTGTCTTTAGCTTTTGCCTCTTTTTCTAATGCTGGGGACTGAGTGAAAGGGCAGGGCTGCAGGGAGGTGGGAATGAAGTTGCAGAGGATGGGTGTTTCCAACCTGTCTTGCTTTTGGCTCCCTTCATTAGGTCTTCCTCGGTGCTGCTTCCAAGAACTCTCCTTAGGATTTTCCTCCCCAAGTTTATAAAGGAAGCCAAGATCTTTTAGAGTTTGGATCTGGCACCATTTCTGGTGGGGAATGCAGTTGCTCTGTTGCAGCAGCTCATAAATGCAGCAGGTTCCCACAGCATTAGCTCTGAATTGGAGAGGACCATCAATTCCTCTTACCTCTGAGGCCATGCTGAACATGCAGACTTAAATGCAAGCAGGCTCTGTATTCCCTTTGGGCATATGTCTGCATGTTCCTGTGGTGCACTGTGCTTGGTGAAGCTCAGAGGTCTGGCTCCCTGGAGCCTGTGGTCTGAATCAGGGCTGGGTTACTGGTGAAGACGTGCTGGGTGCAGAGGTCTGGCTGTACGTTGGTTATCTTCAGCTAGCAAGCCAGCTCCTCCTTTTCCAATGAGCTTTGCTCTTTGTGTCAGCAGGACGGCTCATGGCTGGATCCATGTATGAGCAGTCTCTGTGTCCTCTGAGCTGAGTGTTTATGGCTGCTCTTCCAGACATACATAGTCTTCTTAGGCAGGCATGTTCTCTGGTCCAACAGCTTGTCCTTTATTCTCCTATCTTGAACCTGGTTGTAGGAAATGTGATAGCTTGCCCTGATGAAAGTCTTGCATTTGCAGTCACTGAGTTGCCCTTCCATTGCTGACTCTCCTGCCATCTCCAGCTACAGAAGAACCTATGGTGGAGTACAGTGAAGTGAAATAAGCTTATAACCAGCCACCAGTCTACAAGAAAGGGGTTGTTTCACACCAGGCAGACCCCTTAGTCCTGTCACTGGGCCCTATGCATGCTGTGTCATTGCTCAGATAACTTTACACTCCTCAGTCTTGGGTAGATCAGTCCATCCACAGCTGACCTAATACCGTCCACTGGAAAGCTCCTCTGTCTCAGAAACACTTATTTCACTGCTGTGCTCATGGCAGCTCACGGTGCCCAGACATTTTTCCACATGGATCTGCTCACAGAATTACCTTCTTGGGGAAGGAACAGCTCGATGGGCAAACCTGTGAGAGCTCCTGTTCTGTCTTAGTAAAGGAACAGAAATATTAGGATGCAGGAAAGAGTCCCTTCACAGTCAGCATGGACAGCTGTGCATTGGGGGGGCTCAGTTCTTGCCACTGTTTGACCAGAGCTTGGGGAGCCCAGACAAGGCAGTTAAGGATGTCTCAAGGAAGAAATGAAAGGCGGTGTCTGAATGTCCTTCAGCGCACGTCTTAACTACAGCAGCTGAGGATTCCCTCTCGCAGATGTAGGAAAAATGACATTGAAAAGAATTGGTGACCAGTGAGGGAGTTTGTCTGGATCTCTGACTACTGCACAGAAGCAGGGCAGGGAGCAGCTGCCTCTCCCTTAAAGCTAATTTATCCCACCTTTCCTTATTCTCCCGTGTTCTGATCTGTGATGCTTTGAGGGTTTTCTAGCAGACACTGAGGCAGAAGGGGCGATGCTGCTGCTTTTTTGCCATGGGCATCTTTGAGAAAGCAGCACTTTCTAAAAGGCCCCGTTGAATCGCGTCCCCGAGGGTGGGCAGCTCCGTGTGGGGTATGCAGCAGTGCAGAGCCAGCATAACTCAGGAGTTCCTTCCTTCCAGAGCCAGGGATGCTCAGTTTGGTGCCTGCAGGTGAGCCAGCATGCAGCCAAGACACCTCTTCTAAACAGATTTCTCTTTTTGCCCTCACAGAATCTCAGAACCTGCCAAAGCAGCCCCCGCTGATGCTTGCCCTGGGCCAGGCCTCGGAGTGTTTGCGACTCATGGCTCGCGTGGGCTTGGGCTCCTGTTCCTTTGCCAGAGTAGACGACTATTTGCACTAGCCACCAGAGCAAGATGGAGCTGACATCGTTGAGTGCTGCCCTTCACCCTCCGTTGCTGCCACTACAACACCACCTCGTCCATAGCCCGACCTCCCACCGACACCCCCTCTAGCACACACACACTGCCTGTGAAAGGATCTAGTCCCTCACCACGTGGCCATTCCTGACCCAGGATGACTGGCAGACCTTACCTGTCTCCCCGCACCGCTGCGGCTCCGGCGGCACTCAGTATTTCGCTGGTTATTCTCATGTAGCGCCTTCCGATGTAGGGATTTCTCTTTGTTTTGATTTGAGTTGTTTCTCATGGATCCACCAGTGTTTTATCTGGAGAGTTTTGCTGAGCTGGTTTCTGCTGATTTACGGAGGAAGCTTGTGGAGTTGGTGACGCCTTGTTCTCTTCTTCCCTCCTTCCTCCATCCGTGCACATGCAACATCATCTTCTGTGCTAGTTACCCGAACTCTTCTCGCAGCGGCAGTTCAGAGGGTTTTTTTTTGTTTTGTTTTTGTTTTTTAATTTTATTTGAATCCTGTTTATTAAAAAGGTCTCTTCCACCTCCACAAAGTCATTGATGTATTTATTGCCCAGAGACTTTGGCCCAGCCATGCACGTCCCACATCCCCGCAGTGAGGTGTGTCCTGTCATATGCTAACGATGGGAATCGGATTTGGATGAGCTTGGCCTTTCCTGTCTTTGTGAGTAGGAAAAGTAGATTTGGCACTGCTTATGTCAGTGGCCACGCGGTAGAAACATTGCAGCCCCTGTCAAGTGGGTAAATCTGGCAGCTAGGGGGACAGGGCTAACCAATATGAAGTCACCTGCCATACTGATGGAAGCAGATGGCAGTCAGGAGGAGATGTGGATGCTGCTTGGTCAGGCTGTTGGTTCTTGTGCTGCATCACAAAATCCCTGTTTGTCTCCATGTAGGAGGGCTCTGCCACTAAGATTGATTCCCTGTGTAACACTGACCTAAATGATCATTTCTGTTGTTCTGAGTTTACTGACTTGAAGCATGCTCATCCTTGCAGTGTACAAACACTCAGATTGCAGGTTAGGATCGCTGCTGTCTTTGTACTCATTCAAAAATGAACTGCAGTGTTTCTTTGAGGATTAAGAACGTGATTTTAGCTCCAGGTCCAAAAGTGACCAGCAAGGATGTGTGGGTGAGTAACCTCCAGGTAAGATGAACGTGGTCATGTGTCACTGCTGCAGTCCAGGGACTCTGAGTGCTGCAAAGGCTTTGGCACTTAAACCATCTGCCAGCAAGTGTTTCTAGGTGTATTTTGAACTGGTGTGCCGCGTGCGAAAGAAAGTTGTTGTGAGAACTCTGCGCGTGAGCTGAGAGCTCTGATTGTTAGCTGCATTTGCAGATGTGGAGTCATCCCTGTCCCTGGAGGTGTCCCAGGCCATGAATGGGAGCACCCAGCCCAGGGCAGGGATTGGGGCTGGATGGATTTAAGGTCCCTTTCAACCCAGCCATTCCGTGATTTGCTGCTGGAGGGGAGCAAGTGTCCCCTTGGGCCACTGGTGGCTTTCCTATTGGGATGCTTCCTGTGCTGTTGGGCACCATTTAGCTCATTGCTGTCCGGCTGCAGTCAGACTTCTCTTCCATCTTTGTCTCCTTTTGAGTTTTCTGTTCCTTCTTTTTGGGGTAGATTTTGGTTCCTTAAAGCCAAACTTCTGTCATGGATTACCCTTGGTCTCCCAGCAAAGTCATGCTGACTGTCCCTGACCGTGGCAGGGCCAGGTCACCTCCTGCCACCAATGCTGTGCATCACACAGTGGCAGTGGATCCCTATAGCCTTGGCTTTATGTCTAAAAGCCTTCTGGGCTTTGAGTTCTCATGGTTGTTCCTTTGTGGTTTGTATTTTGGAACTTTGCTATGATATCAGTGAGAGCTGACTGACAACGACTGTTTACACGGGCTGATAGTGATAGGACGAGGGGGAATGGTTTTAAAACTAAGACTGGGGAGATTGAGGTTGGATGTCAGGAGGAAGTTCTTCACTCAGAGGGTGGTGACACGCTGGGACATGCTGCCCAGAGAGGCTGTGGATGCCCTATCCCTGGAGGCACTCAAGGCAAGGCTGGATGTGCTCTGGGCAGCCTGGTCTGGTGGCTGGGGACCCTGCCCACAGCAGGGGGGTTGAAACTCGATGGTCTTTGAGGTCTCTTTCAATCCAGACCATTGTATGATTCTATGATTGGGTTGTTTCAGTCATTTAAAAATAAAAAAGAACTAAGTTGAATGGAGGTCTTTCATTTTGAGCGTGGCTACAGCGTAAGTAGGGCCTTCAAGCTCGGAAGTTATTTGGAAAACTGATTTGGGATTTCTTATTTCAAGTGCCTCATGCTTTGCTCAGAAACAGATGAATGAGGTCTGAAGAACACCCCGGCTGAGACTCAGCTTTGTCTGGGGGCTGAATTGATGGCTTTCCCCCATGGGCATCAGGCAGAGGGAATGTCTTCTTGTCATAGAATCATAGAATCACCAAGATTGGAAAAGACCTACGAGATCGTGCGGTCCAACCGTCCACCTATCACCAATAGATCTCTCTAAACCACATCCCTCAGGAAAGTCTGAGTGTTCCTTGAACGTCAGAGCACACCTTGCAGGGCTGCTGTGGTGCTGCTGTGCTTTGTTACCAGTTCTAACGCTCAGGTAACAACACGTGGCAGAGGCTGGCAGCATGTTGGTGGGCACGGCGGTCACAGAAGGTTTGGGGAGGAGAAGGGAGCAGCTGAGAGCCTTCTCCCTCGCTGCTCACCAATGCTCTTCCCTGGATTTGGGGAACACCATCCCCCTGACTGCAGGAGCTCCCAGCAGCTCCTCCCTCTCCAGGAGGGAAGCTTCACTCCTGCTCACAAAGCAGTGGGATTCGCACAGCACTCGGCTGCATGCTCCATTCCCCTTTCCTCTGGGCATCGCGGGGCTGCTCTGACACGTGGACCCCTCTGCGTGGGACTTTGTCCATTTCCTTCCTCTGTGGGCGCCAGTGTGCCGAAAAGGAGAAGCCAGGGCAGATTTGAGGAACGTAAGGATCTGTAAGAAAACGTTCATGCAGAATTGCGGTGACTTTCAAAGGACAGCATAGGCGACCACTCCCACTGGGACACACCGTGGCTCTCCAGCCAGAACCCAGCGGTGCCAGGCGCTGCCTGGAGCACAGTGAACTCGAAACTCAGGTACGAACCACTCGGCTGCAGATGGGGAACGAGGGCTGCGTGGGACCCCGACAGCCGAGCACCACAGTGGGGCTGCGACGGAGCAGGTGGCCGTGCTCATCAGCGCCGTTGGAGGGTTTCCTCCCCTCTGCTGCACCGTCGGCTGCGTGGACGTCACACACATTGTGCACACTGGTTCAGTCCAAGCGTAGTATTTGTGAATTAAGTTACCCGACGCTTCGCATGAAAACTTCTGAGAGAAAAAACGACGACAACAAAACAGGGGGAGGGGATTTTAACTGAGAAAAACCTATGAAAATATACTGGAAATATGGCAAAGAAATCAACATTCTGCTGTATAGTGACAGAATTATTTTTATTAAAATACGCATCCATGTGCAAGCGCTCGTGTGAAGCCGTGTGCTTTGTGGGTCTCTGCTTGCTGCCAGGGATGAGCAGAAGAACCAGCCCTGGCACTGTGTCTGCAGGAGCTGCTGGCACTGCTCGGCTCTGGGGTCACAGAAACAGAACGACTCAACAGCCTGAGTTGGAAGGACCAACTCTGAATGCTCACACAGATGGAGGGGGGAATGGCACTGGATCCCACAACCGTGTCTCCGTGGTGCGCTGCAGCTCCCAGGTGGCACAGGGACATTGGGGCCGTGGCACAAGGGGAGCTGAGTCTGCATCTGATCCCAGGTCGGGAAGGGCACAGACTGAGGGCAGCACCCAGCTTCTACACAGATCTATGGCTGGGGGGCAGGCAAAAGGTGTGAGTGGGGTCAGTGGGAGCTGGGGGGGACCCGTGCGGGGTGGCTGTGGGAGGGGATGAGAAAGGGCAGGGCTTCTCAGAGAAGCAGAGAACAACAGTTCCTTGAACTTACATCTGTACAGCTTCTCTGGAAGGAGAAAGGAGAAGAAAACACATCAAATGTGCTGATGACTGCTTTGTAAGAGGTGGTCAGCAGCCCGTGGGTCTAGTGGCCTGGCACAGAGTTGGGCATGGCACTACCCAGAGCCATGGAGGCTGTCAGCTCCCAGCCCAGCTTTAAGGTCATTTCTACAACTTTTAATACAGATACCAGTGACACAGAAAAGGATTCTGCAGGCGGCCTCTGCTCCCAGGTAACAGTGATAGAAAGAGAGGAGACAGCCTCACATGGTGCCAAGGCAGGTTCAGATTGGGTATCAGGAGCAATTTCTTCTCAGAAATAGCATACGTGTGGCCGTGTCTTTGCAAACACAGCTCCTGAGCTCCCCGCAGCTCCGTCCTCTGCATTTGTAAAGTGCTGCCTGTGCACAGCCCCATCTCTGCAAAATCACTGCTGTGACTCGGATTCGAACCGAGGTTGCTGCGGCCACAGCGCAGAGTACTAACCTCTATACGATCACAGCCGCGTGCTCAGAGGCCTTAAATGATAGCAAGCTCGAGTTACAGCAAATAATTGCATGATTTTGGTACACAGGTTGAAGACAGACCTGAGAATGGTGAGGAGTGTGCAGCTGTGCTTTTGAATTTGGTGAAGAGATTAGAGAACACGTTAAAAGATCTCCTAAAAACATCCTGTTTTGTATAGAGGCAAATCACCAAAACATTACCTGCAAATTTTCACATGGAAGGCACAGAGTTGCAATCAGACATTCCACTCAAATGAAAACCTGGTCATGACTCCTTATCAGACATCTAAAAGCCCAAATGTAATGCAGTAGTGGGATGGAAAGTACAGCAATACAAATGGAAAGACAATGTCTTCAGCTGCAGCAAAGGAGGACAAGCCCAAGAGCAGCAGCTGCGGGCACAGACACAAAGGAAAAAAGAAAAAAAAAAAAAACAAACTTGGGAAGGCTGCAGGCAGGGATCTCCAGCAAAGATACCTCTGCTGCCAACCCTTAAAGGAGGTCTGGGAAGGGGTGGATCCTGGCTGCACCCCCTGTGGTCACTCAGGTACATGGGGTGCACCTGAGCTCCCCTGGGCTGGCCCTGCCTTCCCACCAGGTGCTCCAGCACTGCTTCAAGCTGCACTCAGCATTTCTGCTACACCTGTCCTACCAGAGAAAAACAGCCCTGGCTTCACCATCATGCCTTCTTCATGTCATCACTTCTGGGCAGTACATACGTTGGTGAACAACTGCTGTCACGGATGAAATGCAGGAACATCCATATTTCATGAAAAGCCTCTGAGGTACACCTTGAGAACTCACCGAGAACCACAGATACTTCCATTGCATCCAGCATTGGTCCATTAGGAACACAAAAGCAGGGTCAAATATCCCACTCCTTTTCTCTATTTTTTTTTGGAGGTTTTTATTATGATGATTATTTTCAAACAAAACACAAAATAAGTCTTGCTATTCAAAAATATTAACAACATAATATATTCTAGGTGTGGCCTACAGCAACTGCAGTCCATGCAGTGCAGCCCAGGATGTCAAAAGCTTGCACAGCCGTGCCTCGCTGGGGCTGTCGGAGCCATCTGCCTGGACTGTGTTGCCTTTTCTCTCTCCGTGTTTGTCCCTCCCAGAATCACTCTGGGGCCTCCTCATCCTTGCAGATACGGTGGGCATCCATGGTCCCTCTGTTACCTAGCACTTCAGCTTCTCTGGCAGCGACGCAGGGGAAAGATGCGCGGAGTGGATGGCAATCCCCGTCAGGTTCTCGCTTTCTGATTTTGGGCCAGGGCCCGCAGCCCAGACTCCAGCACCCGGATGATCTCCCTCCTTTTCCATTCAGGCATCCTGATGGAGTCTGTTGGGGCAAAGCGCTGTCCACGGCGATGGCACCGAGCACGCGTTGCTGTGCGGGCCGTGCTGCTCTGGCTGCTGGACTCCTGGGCCACTCGGTCGCTCTCGGAGGCTGCCCTGCTGCTGTCCTTCTCCAACACGGCTCGTTGGTGTGGCCGCTCCCTGCCAACGTAATCCCAGTGGTGCTGCGGCTTCTTGGAACGGATGTGCAGCTCCAGCATCTCGCGCTGCTCCTCGGGCACGAACGTGGGCTCCCTGCTGGGGAAGCAAACTGGCACCTGTTGGGAGTGAACTGTGGGTGAGGCTGCCGGGCAGGCAGTGTGTGCCCCGGGCTGCTTCCTGGAGGCTGCAGCAGTCTCATTCCTCTGCAGCTCACGCTGTGGCTGGTAGAGCTTTTCCATGGAGTGCTGCACTATGTCGGGGAGGCATTTCAGCTTTATCTGGAGGCTTTTACTGGATGTGTGGAACACTAGCCTGCTGTTCACCTCCTTCTTCGGCTGCAGATTCACGTGGGGGACAGGCGTTGCAGCACGGACACATCTCTCGTCCCCAGCTCTGCTCCCACTTGAGTGCTTTGGCACGGTAACAGCCAACTGTGCTGCCAGTCCCGAGGCCTCCTTGCCTGTGTTGGGAAGGACCGGGGGCATTGCGGTAAAGCGGAGAAGCCAGAAGGGTCCTGGCGCCCTGAAGTTCAGCCTGCTGTCTTGGAGAAAACAGTTCCAAGGAGCAGAGTTCATCAAAGGCAGCGGTGCCTGCTGTCTCCCAGCACCACCAACAGAGTCCAGGTGCTGGGCCGGATGAGTGACGGGTTGCTCCTGCTTCTCCTCTGTTTGATCCGCAGCACTGCCCTGACCCAGACCTCGTGGCCTCCATTTGCTGTGCTCACGTTGGAGTCTCAGGTCCCGCGTTGAAGGCAGCAGTAAATGACACAGCACCACCAGATCCAGGCACTGCTTAATGGTTTTAGGTTCCCCCAACAGACTCTGGGCGTTCTTCTCCATCAGGTTGGCTGCAAGGATGTTCAGCTTTCTCTGCAGCCAGAGGCACTGCCCACGCTGCAGCACAAGCTGCCTCTGTCCTGAGCAGATCAGCTTTGGCAATACAGGGCACCCATGCCACAGCACAGCTGCTTGCTGCAAGTGCTGCACAAAAGCAGGCAGGGCCCCCACGGCAATTTCCAGGTCTTCCCAATTTCTATGTTTCTTTAGACCCACTGTGGATTCCAAGCCCTTCACGAGTCCGGAGCAGCAAGAGATCTTCAGCTCCTCAGGGACTCCTCCATCTGACGTGAGGGTGACATCGCAGGGAGTCTTGGTGGTGTCTGGACTCTTGCTCAGGGCACAAGTGGGGCCATGTGCCTGCTGCTCACTTGGCTCAGGAGCACGTCTCCACCAGTGCCACCATCGCTGTTTCCGACGGCCACCCTGCGGGCACAGAAGCACGGCAAGCTGACTCACCATGTTGGGCTGGATGCCGATCTTTAGGACCTATCAGTTGGTCTTGAGGGCTGCCTGGCCCCCAGCACCGCATGCTGGTCCAGATGTGCAACTCGGGGTGCTCCTGCTCTTTTTCAGGGTGATCAGCCCTGACCCAGGCCTCATGCTCTCCACGTGCCGTGCTTGCCACAGAGACTCAGGTCTGGGCAGCAGTGGAGAAAGACAAGGCACCACCAGTGCCAGGGGACTACTTGGTGCAGTTGGGTTGGCCCCACTGCCTATGGACTACCTTCTCCATCAGCTTGGCAACAATGCCGTCCACCATCCACCGTCCACTGAAACCAGGGGCACAGCCTGCACCACGGCAAGGCGGATCAGTCACAGCATTCCCTCAGCTTTTAGGGGTGTCCTCTATCAGAAGCCGGGGGGAGACTGCTGAGAGTGTTGGTGGGGTTCAGGCTCATGGCACACGTGGGGCCATGCACCTGGCACTCACCACCTGCAAAATGAGCAGGGGCTCTCAGCTGTGGCTGCGGAGGGTGTCATCTCAGCCAGGCAATGGGGGCAGGCGCTGACAGCCTTGGGGTGCTGGGGTTCTTCCACAGGGCAGCTACTCGGCTCAGGAGCTGGCATACATCTCCACCAGCTCCACCATTGCCATTACCGACAGCCACCCTGCGGGCACAGAAGCACGGCACGCTGACTTACCTGGGCCAAGCGCACGCATGGCACCTCACCACTGACCAGCCCTGAGGGGCCACAGAACTGTTGGCGTCGGGCAGTGGTGAGCTTGTAGACCAAGCCTAGAAGGCTCAGAATGCAGAGATCCACGAGGAAGTGGCTGAGAAGCATCGCAAAGCGGTCTGCAAGGCCACAGCGGAACAGGAGGGATGTGGCATCGGGTTTGTGTGTACGGTTCTGTGACATCACAGTTCTGCAGGCGCAGAAGATGGCAGAGCTCGACCCTGCTGACCTCCTGTCCCTCACAGCTCTTCTGCTACTCGCTGCTGTTCTGGATGCACTACAGCCCCCTGCGCTGGCTCCGCACTGGAGCCAGCTGGAAGCAGCCAGGACTGGCACTATATGGCACAGGGAAGCCCTGGACCCTCCTGCCACGGAAGGGCAGCTCTGAGGCTAAAAGTTCCCCAAACTCCCAGCACCAACAGAGTGCAAGAGCTGGTCCAGGTTTGCGTGCAGGTGCTCCTGTTCTTCCTCCTCTGGGTACTCTGCTGCACTGCCCTGACCCAGGCCTTGTGCTCTCCACGTGCTGTGCTCAGAGTAGAGACCTGGGTCCTGGGCAGCAGACAACAGAGGTGTGCACGGCACCACTAGGGTCAGGAACTGCTCAGTGGGGTTGAGGTCACTGCCGATGGGCTTCCTTCTCCATCTGGTTGACTGCAATGATGTCCCGCTGTCCACGGATGCTGGCTGATGCCATCTCTGCAAACCCAGCTCCTGGAGCTTCCCCACAGCTCCCTCCTCTGCATTAGCAAAGTGCTGCCAGTGCACAGCCCAATGTCTGTAATAACCACTGCTGTGACTCATTTTTGATCCGAGGTTGCCGCAGCCACAGCACGAAGTACTAACCAGTATATGATCATGGCTGTGTGCTGGTGTCTGGCCAGGAGCTCCCCCCCCTTCCACTCCCTACCAGAACATTAACTCCATAACTCCCCAACATGGTGTTCTGATGTGGGATACCAGCAGCAAAAATAAAAAAAAACCACGAAACCACAACAGGATGAGATCGTAATACAGCAAGTGTATGCTCAGAGCAGCTACAGCCTAGGCTACATCACGCATTGCTTGTGCTTAGAGCCTCTCAGTCCACTGCACTCCCTCCCTGCCCAGCTCACGAGGCTTCAGGAGGCCGTGGATAAACCTCCTGAAGGTGTAAGAGAGAAAAAGACACCACCTCTCTTTAGTGTGTGAAATAAACCTTTATTTTTGAGCTGCGTCCTGCAGGTGGGAGCTGGATGGGCTGCAGCACCTCGGGATGTGATGCCACACAGGGTTCTGTCATCTGTCAGCATTGCGGACCTCCGCAGGAGGCTGAGTATAAATCTTCCCATCAGGAAGCTGTGATCTTCAAGCAGGATGTCCTCTCTGCATCACACAGCTTGAGGGTCATTCTCCTTCTGGAGTTTCTTGATTGCTTTTTTCACCCAAGGTGAGTTTGGTCTTGCACAGACCTTGTTCCCATTTTTTGTCACAAACCTGCCAAGACAAAGGGCAAAGGTTGGTGGGAAACAGCAACTATCATCACTGTCCTCTGCCCTTCTCCTCTCTTCCCTTCTCCGCACCACTTTTTCCTTTTGACTCCACAGTGGGCACACGGTGTCCTATGAGCAGGCTGTCCTACAGCTTTTAGGCTCTGTGCAGACCCTTTGGGAGCCCCTCTAGACTCGTGGCCTTATAACTTCACCCCATAGAAGCGACCAGAGGGTTGTGTCCTCCTCTTTGTGCTGCAGACACCCACCCTGCCACAAGCCATCCTTTGGATGGAGGCGATGTGGATCTGTCACCAGACAGGGTGGATGAAGGCACACACGATGTCCCGAAGACAGCATGGTAGTAGGGAAATTACCAGGACTTACACAACTGATTTTAGAACACACTCATTGGGAGTCTCGTAGAAATTCTTCAGCACGTTAAAGCGGAGAGCACCTTTAAAGTGATTATAGCAGCATTCTGAAGGTGCATATGGAGCTGGAGAAGAGAGAGAAAGAGAGAGTGAAAACACAGGCTTTGGAAAGCAGGCTTTAAGACCTTTCTCCATAAGAAGGCTGGCGCACACAACGTCCCCCAAATTCTGCAGCTGCCCCCTTAAGGAGTGCTGAGCGAACTCCTCCCGCAGCAGGACAGTGCCCCATCAGCCCTGTGCTGAAGCCACGCAGCCCAGGGTGTCCCATCCCAACCAGGAGCCCTCAGGGTTTCCCCATCCCTGCTCCCTGCTGGGCTTCCCCATCCTCCCCAACGGGACATCCCCAGCCCTGAGCAGGGTGCCAGCAGCCTCACCTGCAGAGCTGTGCTGGGAGCCGCCGAGGAGCAGCAGGAGAAGCAGGACCAGCCTTGTGCTGAGCATTGCGGCTGTATGTGAGCTCTTCCTTAGTGCAGTGCTGCTGTGCCTCTCCCAAGGAGCTCCTAGTTGGCTCGGCAGGGAGCTGCTGCAATTTATCCTCTGCACCACCTCCCCATTTTAGCTCTTTTCCGATGAATTTCTAGTGAAAGCCCAGCGCGTTTCCTTAGAGCAAGGGGATTTACACGTCACGTGGCAGCTCTCTGGCTGCAGACAGAGATGATCCCTAGAAAGAAAGGTCAAACAGACTTGGGCCACTTCTTCATAAGCTGAGGTTGAGTCTGGCCTGTGGGAAAGCCACAAAGCCGGGAGGGAAGTGATACCCTCCTTTACGGAAGCAGAGCCTGTATAGTTAACAGAATTAACAATTCCAAACAGTACTGTAGTCAGGTATTTTAGAGTTTGTAGAGCTAGAAAGATTGTCACAGTGGAGATAATAAAAAATAAGTGAAATGCTCATCAGTGTCCTAGGCTCACAGTGAAAAAAATACTCCAAAGGGAGCAATCTTCAGAAACAGCTCCTTCCCCAGGGAGTGTTGGAGCCAGACTCCACCCCTTTTGGTCACACAGGTGCATTGCCTTCACCTGTGCTCTTGCAGTTGACTCAGTGCTCACCTCAGGTGATCCATCAGTGGTTCAGGACGCAATTCAACAGTTCCCATACAGGGCCCAATGGCCTTCAAAACCCACCAAGAGTGATTCTGTGGTGACAAGAAAGGCAATGCCATGTTTTATGCAAAGTCATTTCTCAGCCTGAGAGCCGGAAAAGTGTCATGGAGAAAGCATATATCAGTTGGATTCCCTGTCAGCAGTAGTGCAGAAGCACTGCCCCCACTGCCCTCCGTGGCTCAAAGGCTGTAGGCTGTCACACACTGCCAAATATCACCCCTCTACGGAGAGGAATGCGTCCTTTTGAACATAAAAAATAATGTGGGATGCAAAGACAGCTGCAGTCAGGCAAACTCCCTTTTAGAGTGGTCTCCGCTGCTCAGTCTGCATCCCATAGCCACAAGCAGAGGTCAGAAAAAAGCAGGAGCAGCCTCCCCAGGTCAGTGTTTCCTGTGTCGTGCTCCTTCCAGCTGCCCCACCCTGAAGGAAACTCACGGCAAGCGGTGCCATCAATTCCTGTATCATTGGGACCTAATGGATGAACCTTCCACTCTTTCAGTTCAGACATTTAGGCTTGATGTTTGCCTTTCTGGTGTTCTTTAGGGCTGAACCTAACACCAGATTGGAGGTGGTCTCATCTTGCCATGGCCAGCAGATGCAGAGCAGGGACCACTCTCACTCTGAGCCCTGGAGCAAGGACCTTCTAGTGCACAGCCACCAACATGAGGATGCAACCACTTCACCAATCCTCATCCTTCAGCGTGGAAACAGAGCCACAGCTTGGAGCACCACATCACTGCCTGCACTCGTGTCTTGCTGTGAGCATGCATGTGGGGCTGGAGTTTGATGATTTTTAAGGTCCCTCCCAACCTAAGCCACTCCATGATTCTGTGTGTCTGTGCGCATCTCCCTGTGCAAAAATCGTTTGGAAAGAGAAGATGCTGGACAAAGTTTGAACAGCTGCCAGGGGTCTCCAGTTGGCCAGAGCATCGAGGAGACTCTATCTGCTCCTTTCTTCATTTAACAACTCTGCAAAATCACTCAAAGGGCTGAAACATCCTAAGCAACATTTTGTCAGACCATAAATGAAGGTCCCCAGTAAGGAATCTTGAAAAACCCAGCAATCCTAGGAGCACAAGGTAAACTAGACTAAAAAGAATGTGGTTCTAAATAGGTCACATAATCCCTAAAGACAGTGCTGCTCCTCCTGGCTTGTGTTCAACCCAGCAACTCAACGTCTCCATGAGCTGCAGTAGGTTCCCCATGCTACTGATCCCCAAAAGCATCTTTCCATCCTCCCATATGCTTTGGGGGTCTTCCCTTCCCTTCTCAGCCATTTTCCCATCTCTGATAGGCTTTGAAGCAAGAAAGAAACATTCTGAGGACTGGTAGGCATGACTTTGCTGCAAGCCCATGGCATGCCTCAACCTGGGCTGGGGCTTTCCCAGCCAGATGTGCAAGGGAGGACTGAGGCACAGGAATACCCATACAGAGCCCTCGATGGAGCAAACCTGAGGAAACAAGTAAAATGAAGCAAGATCTGTGCTTGTTTTTCAGGCACTGCTTCCCCTTCCTCTAGTTTTCAAGACATCCCTACCACAGCCAAACAGTGCACAGCTCCCTGGAGATCCCTCGATGTTTATTTTTTAGGGCTTTTTTGGAAGGGAAAGGCTGGTGTGCAATCATGGACTGAAGGATGCTGGAAAGTCCCACAGCTTGATAAAATTCCTTTTCATTTGAGCAGGCAGAGGAGAATTTGCTGGTTTACATGAAAAATAAACAGCGTCATCCTGAGTTGGTACTAAGGAACATGGTTTAGTGGGCAATATTGGTGGTAAGCGGGCAGTAGGACTAGATCTTGGAAGTCCTTTCCAACCATGATGATTCCATGATTCTGCAGAAGGTGGAAGAGGGGAGTGTGGGGACACCTCAGGTACAGGGCTTGCCTGCATCTGTGTCACTGTTGGGAGGAAGGATTTGGGCATAACAAGTCACATTCTTGGGCATGGGGTCTTAGCAGGTAATCGAGCCCTGCTGGAAAAACTCAGCATGCAGTTGTCACATGCTCTGAGGCCCCAGCTCTGTTTTGAATCATGCCAGCTCCTACAGGCTGGAAAGGCTTTAAAAAGGAGGAAAACAAGAGTCCCTCCCAAAGCCTGCTTCCTACAGCTGGACGCTGGGGAGCACCGAGTGCTGAAAGCTGGGGATCCACCAAAGCACATCCTGTGCAGAAAGTCCTGCATGGAGCCACAAGACACGGGGGCTGCAGGAAGGACGTGTCCAGGAGCCTTTCCCCAGAGGATCATCTGCACTGAGTGCCTGAGCGACTTGCCGACACCAACTCTTCCCTGTGCCCCAGAAGCCAGGAAGTCACCACAGCCAGCACGGAAATAATCAGATGATGACAGTTTTCTCAAGTTAGGGCAGAAGAGTAACAGAGCTGGAGGAAGGGTATGTCCACATGGGCAAGAGCCCTGACCCTGGAGCCTTCTGATGGAGCTCTTTTCAGTGAACTTCTAGATCTGTGGATGGCGAACTAAGGAGACGTTTTTCCATCTTTCTCCAGTGAGATCCATCAGCCACTCTTTACCATCTTTAAAAGGTCATGGAGGGCAGGAGAGGTGTCTGAAGATTGGAGGACAGTCAGTGTCACACCGCTCTTCAAACAGGGCAAGAAAGAGGACTGGGAAACCCCAGGCCAGTCAGCCTCACTTCTGTCTCTGGAAAAGTGATGAGCAACTTGTTCTGGATTCTATCTCCAAGCAATTGGAAGAGAAGAAGTTTATCAGGAGTAGTCAGCATGGATTCACCCAAGGAGAAATCATGCTCGACCAACCTGGTAGCCTTCAATGATGTCACCACCAGAGGTGGGGGGAGCAGAGGATGTTGTGTACCCTGACTTCAGCAAGGTGTTTGACACTGCCTCCTATAACATGCTTGTAATGAACCTCAGAAAGTGTGGGAAAGAGGAGCAGACAGTGAGGTGCGCTGAGAACTGGCAGAGTTCAGAGGGTTGTGATGAGAGGCCGTAACTAGTGGGGTTCCCCAGGGGTCAGTGCTGGGTCTAGTTTTGTTCAACATCTTCATCAATGACCTGAATGAAAGGATGGAGTTCACCCTTGGCAAGTTTGCTGATGATACAAAGCTGGGAGGAGTGTCCCCTGTAGGGAACTGCTTTAGCAAGGATTTGGATTGGGGGGTTCCCCAGAGGTCCCTTCCACAGGCTATGATTCTTTGACTCTATGAACACCCTCCAGGTTAATGAAGAAGAGTGAGGAGGAACTGCTGCTCTCCAGAGAGCAGATTCTCTGGAGGGAATCTGTGCTTCTGTATATGGTGGAAACAACGTTTGGTGAGGACTTCAGCCTCCTTTCCAACCCTGACCTTTCTTGAGTTCCTGGAACTGGAACAGCAGTGGAGAACCATCATGCCCTTGGTGCCTTCTGTACTAACCAGCAGCATTACTAGGTTCAGAGTGTCTGGGACATTCAGGAGAAAGGAGAACTGACTGCAGTCATGGGGTGGCAGGGCTGCAGAGGCACAGCTCAGTAGGAGCAGCTCAGCCAACAGCTCCAGGTCAGCATAAAGTCTCAACATTTTAGTCTCCCTGAAGGAAACTGAAACACAGAGAGAGGTGAGAGACCTTCTGGTAAACAGAAGGGGACATGCTCCACACTACTAACACAGCATTAGTGAAGGGGGGTATGTTAGCTTGTGCAGAGGCTGCTCTACGCAGGCACAGGGTGATGTAATACTTCGTAGAAAAACCACAACACCAAGCAGGAACAGGGCTGACACCTCATAAGTCACAGTCCTCATCTCAGCCCTGAGAGTGTGGAGACTGCAGGGGTTCTACTTCACAGGAATAACTCACACATCACCCTGGAGAGGGGCCAGGGCTTGGAGAAGGCAGTACCAGAGGTGAATCTCTGCCAGGTCTGTTACTGTGGGGTGCAGCGAGAGCAGGATGAACCAAGGGTGACCCCAGCACACGCAGTGACTTCACAGGTAAGGTGATGTCACACCGGGTCTGAGCACATCAGAGAGCCAAGTGCCACCAACAGAGGCTACCAACAGTCCCAAATATAGCAAAGTGAGGTGATGGACCAGGATTCATTGTAGGAAGAGCAGTATGGAGCAGCAGGTCATGGGTCCAGGGACACAGTCAGAAACCCAAGAGATCTCCCATCCATCCATCCATCCATCCATCCATCCATCCATCCATCCATCCATCCATCCATCCATCCATCCATCCATCCATCCATCCATCCATCCATCCAATAAGCTACCTGCAGCAAACAGGGTCAGAGTAATTACATCAGATCAGTGCTCCTACAACACCCAAACCAGGGACTTGAAGACCCAACCCTGGGCTTAAATGGGTCCTCTGGGCCTTGTGTGGGGAGGGAGACTATCCACTGATTAAACTGGTTGGCGTGAGTACGGCCAATGTGTACCTTCAAGGGCTGCCACTGTGCCACCTGATGGATGCTGTGGGGAGATGAAGGGATGGACTCATTCAGATACTGCCTTGTGGTTCCATGCACTCAGTCATCAGTCTGCCCTGTCCCAGTGCAAGTCAGGTCCACTTAGTGCACGGGAAGTGAATTATCACTGTCTGTCTACAAACTCATTTTTTTAGGCAGCCTCCCCCACTCCTCTAATAACAGAAGAGGAAAAAAAAGTTCTTTCTACAGAGCTTTTTACCCTCAAAATGACCTTCCAGGTCCGGTGATTCATCAGGGGAAGTTCTGGTGGATGTAGCCAGCTTCCCCATGCTGGTAGTGCAGCAGAGTGGGGCAGGATGCAGGAGGGGAGCAGGCAAGAGAGGATGCAGGAGCAGCAGTGGCCCAGGGGACATCCTAGCCAGCCCTGGTCTGAACTCCCAAGGACAATGGTTTTTATGTAAGAACTTTATTATCATTACTACTACAAAAATACAGTATAAATCCTATTCACACACATTCACATAGACTCAATACACAAACAAGCTGGAGCTAACAGTAGTCACTGCACTCTAGAACAAAAGGATCCTTCTTGGAGCCCATCTCTACAAGCAGCTCCCACCCTGCCGTGCGTTGGGAACTGCCCCTCTCACAGACTCAGCCCACGGGTGGAATCCTGCCCGAGGACAGCGTGCCAGCACTGTGCCCTGGGCAAGGAGCAGGGTTGGGATGAACACAGCTGGTCTGGAAGGAGGAAAGCTATGGTAAAGCATTTGCCAACTTCATTGGCTGTAGTGCCTGGACCTGCGTGGGGTTCTGCTCCCACTGACATGAACAAGCCAGCCAAGCCCAGCAAGACAACAGAGTAACAGTGCAGCATTTTCCAGTGTTCACATCACTTTACTCACTCTCTTGATGCTCCACGAGCAAGGACAGAAGGTGACGTGCAATCACATAGCTGCAAAACTTTACTACAAAAATAGTTATTTCTAATATTTCATATAAAAGAAGAGTTATAGTATACCACTCCACAGACTGCAAGGCTGTGAAACCCAAGGGTGACTGGGAGTGCTGCTGCTGGCAGCTCCTGCAGGTGGATCAGCCCCAGGTGGTGGTAGGGGGCTGGAGCTGCGCAGCTGCCGAACACAGGTGGGTTACACCCCAGCTTCCCAGTTACAATCAATCCTTTCTTCCATACCTGCAAAGCCCTGGGTGGATCTGTCCCAAGCCAAGATATAAGAGGCTGAGTGATGGCAGAAAACAGCACTGCAGTCATCTGTCCACCTCCAGGGCTGTGTGGATGCCTCGATAGCAACCGATGGATCCGACAGACCAGCCTTCCTCTAGCTGGTTTTCATGCCTGGCGCATCGTTTGGCTTTGATTATCTTGCTGATTATGTTTTTGCTTTCTTTTTCTATTTGTAGTTTGGGGTCTGCTCCACTGAGAGTGGTTGGAGGAGGATCTTTGATATGTAGTAACTTCACTATGAACCTTGGGTACGTAGCTCTACCTGCAAAGCATGCTGTCGTGAAGACCTTTACATACTCAGATGAAAGTCATACTGGAGTAGAAGTTAAATGAGGACTTTCAGGAGCTTACCATGGATAAAAGGTAAAGCTTACATACAGCAGTGTCTAGATGTGTGAAAATGAGAAACAATTTAGGTTAAAAAACCCCCACTATTCTTTGGTACTGTAATGGAACTTGCATAGCCTGCTGATATATACAGGTATATATAAAAATCTGTATGAAAGCTGGACGACCTCTGCTGGCTCTAGCCATTAAATACCTAATTAAATGGAGTGTTTAATCAGCCCAAGGATGGCCAGCACCCAGCTTACTGCCAGCATCAGTCTGACAGAGCAGCAAACAGAAACTTCCACTTCCTTCTTTCTTTGCACTTCAAAGTGCAGACCTGATGGTTTGGTGTTAGGACTGCTGATGGTGGCAAAGCCCAAGTCCCAGCAGAGGGGGTGAGTGGGCGGGTGTATAACTTCTCAGCTGGATGATGATGAAATGTGGAAAAATCCCCAACATTCTCTCCTGCCCACCACTTGGCAAGCAGCCCCCGTCCTTTCTACGTAACAGTGCCAGAGGAAGGAACATCCCATATATTCCTAAAATATTGCCATTGGCTAATGAGAACTTATGGGTTTTTTTTTTTGGTTTGTTTGTTTTGTTTTGATATTCTGCTCTGAAAAAATAATCAGCTTTCTTATGATCTGCTTTGCACTGGTCACCAGTCCAGCATAAGCTTAGCTTTCCTGCAGCAGCACACATATGTTCTAGGCCCAAATCGTCCATGCCATACAGCACTCAGATCACTTCCATTGGGTAGACATTGTCGTGGTGGCCATCCTTCTGGTAGAGCAAGCCTTGTACCATTTCTCTTGACTTCGTTTCTGGTCTGATTCCGAATTTTGTATATAACCAAACAGCAGCAACACTGCAAGCAAACAGGCCACCCGCCAGGGCAACAGGGAGGACAAAGTGTGCCTGAGATCCATGAGAGAGGCTGGGTGCAGGCAGGTTGCCTGGGCTTCTTGTGGCCTGCACGCTGGCTTGGCCTGAGAACATCTGACTGGTGAAAACTACCGTACCTGGAGGATCTTTCTTTCCTAAGGGCAATAAACTGTCAAATGTCCCAGTACCAAATGAAGAGGAACTGAAATTTTTGTTGGCATGGACAGAAGGACCTTCGTTTACGGCGGCTGTGGGATTCTGAGTAGGAACTGGAGCATCTGGTGTGGATGGGACAGTGCTGAGCTGTGTGCTGCTTAGGGTGGAGGGAAGAGCTGAACTAAAACTCAAAGCAGTGCCTGACGTGCCGCTGCTCGCACTTACTGGGCCCAGGGGGTCGTTTGTGGGAAGACCAGGACGGTCCAGTCCTTTGGAAATGGATGCGGGGTCCGAATTTGAGGTAGAAATTGCATCTTGGGCATCACCCGCAGCAGTTGTAGCAAATCCTACAGTTTCTTCTGTGCTGTCAGAGCTGCGTGCAGGAGCTGTAGGGTATGGGCTGGGCCAGCTGGTAGCTGTGCCTGCTGCGTCAGTCATTGGAAGCACAGGAGATGATAAGGACTCTCTGTCTGCTTCTGAAATGGCAGTGGCTTGAGGTGGAGAGGGTACTTGAAGACCAGTGTGTTTGTGGAAAATGCCCGGCTCTTCTGGCTCCAGTGCTGCAGTGGAAGTGGCAGCCTGTGGAAGCAGGGATGCTGCCGAGGCCTTTTTCTGGTCCAGCTTCTGCGTGATCTCCATCACCCATGGTTCTTCTGGATTTGCACAAATTTCTCGGAGCTTCTTAGTAGTAAATCTGCAATGAAAATAGAAAGAGATCAGTCACTAGGTAAGGAAAACAGTGCCTTAGGTTATCGGGGTGATACAGAAGACATTTGGGGCAGGAATGCTGAGGAATGCTGTCTCTCTTTAGCCCCCACCATCAAGCTGGATGGATTATTTTAGGGAAGGGCAGGTGCCTCAGATCCCATGTAGATCAGTGAAAGCTGAACATGACTCAGAGGTGAAGGGCTTCCTTTAAATCAAAGTCAGCATTGGCTCTGTTTCCAGCAGCTCCTTGCCCCCAAGCAAGGATATCTGATAGCAGTGTGTATTTTTACTCAGTTGGGGAGGGAATACATCAAGGGAAGGGGACAGAGGCTGCTTACATGATGACTCGGCCTTTCTTGGTGCACCGGGGCTCAGTCCAGCGGTAGCTCTTTATCCGGCTCGCATCTATTTTATGGTGGAAAGAGTCACACACTTGGGAACACTTCAGATGTGCTTTGGGTTGTCCTGAAATAAAACATTCAACATATTAAACACTGGCAGTAAACACTGGCTTGGATTGTTTTTTCTCCCTCTCTAGGAAAAAGAGTCCGAATCTTGCTGTGGAAGTTTCCAATCCCTGATAAAACGAGGCGTATCTACAAGAACAAATGCCATAAAAGCCATGATTGTTTGGTCATACCACACCTAGGGAATAAAAGAAAAAAAAAACCAAACGAAAAAAGCACTGTCCAAATTGTGAGGCTCTTGGAACACCAACGCAGCCTGCCTTGTAGGATGCACAAGCACAGGGCTGGGAATCAATGGGACCCTTCCCCTTTGGTGAAAGAGACAGGAGCACATTTGGTGCCCAGAAGATACAGTTCTCCACCCCGCAGTGACATGCTCTATCACTAAGAGGCTTTTGGTGCAGGTCAGAGGGCAAGATGATTGTTCTCTACTTATCTCGATTACTCATATTCCTTTCTGCTGCAGGGCTTCCCCTCATAGCAAGCATCCTGCATCTCTGAATGATGCTTTAAATAAAAGCTGCGGAGAAAGAGTGCTTTGAAAAAGTCACGTTGCTCCCTCAACCTTTATTGTGTGGGGGATACTGTCCCAGCAGCCCAGCTTCAAAGCCACAGCACTTTCACCAAACATCTGCTCTCTATTTGGCCAAGTGTACAGACATCCTCCCCTTGTCTGACAAAGGGATGAAGGCAGGAACACCACCAGGGAGAACGCAGCCATACCAAGAACAGGCGCCTGCCAAGTGAGCGGAGGTTGCACAACGCAGCAAGATGTTTCTGCTCTCATGGGGGAACCAGGCTTAGAAACATAGATCCTGACTTATCCCAGGCCCCTCTGAAGAAGGGAGACAGAGTCCAGTTCAGCTCACACAGTCTCTACAAAATATCGTCCTGGATTTCCAATGGATTTGGTAAATTTAGTGAAGTTCAGTTAGGAATGACTCAGGCACCGGGCGTGAAAACAAGCACTGCTCCAGGAATGGCCCCGAGCTCTTCTGGTTGCAAAGGAACCACGAGCAAACACTCCATTTCAACCTCTATACCTCCACAATGCTAAAGCAAAACCCTTTGTTCAGCCTGTAACATCTTCTGTGTCGCTTTAAGGTCGAGAATACTTGTTCCCTGAGCACGCAGGAATGACCTGCTTCTGATCCCACCCCCACCGTGCCCACTGCCCATGTCCCTCAGTGCCACATCCCCACGGCTCTGGGACACCTCCAGGGCTGGTGACTCTCCATCCCTCAGGATGATGCATGAGAGCCCAATCCATCCCGAATTGAGTGATTTTCCACTTCTGACCTGAGTCAGTCTTGGACTGAAGGGGCGAGAAGGAGCTCTGTGCCCAGCTGCTTTCCCGGCTGTCCTTGTTCCTCCCATCTGGTGGCAGCAGGGCACACACCTCAATAAGGGCTCTGCCCCTTTCCACGATCATCCCTTTGACCTGGGCAAAGTCCAGTTCTGCTGGCATTGCTGAGAAGCTGCCCAGCAATCTGCCCTGCTCTGTTTGTACAGCAATCACCGCTCTGCACGTAGACAGCTTACACTGAGAACAACCCAGGAAAAACGGTGCCCGTCTCCCCTCGGTCCTCCAACACCCCGCAGCATGCTGGCATCTTTACACGGCAAACAGGAGTGCTTCCAACCCGTGTAAGCATGCCATGCACACGTGAGCATCCCAACGGCCGGTGCAGACAGACAGACAGACTGACAGACCACCACCCTCAGGCAGGATGCTGCCCCAATGACACACGGCCCTGGGGCTCCATGCTACCCTTTTAAATGGACCATCAGAAAGCCCTGGCACTCCCCGGCTGCCCTCAGAAGTGACAAAAGCCGTCAGCAGGGCCACATGGAGTTCCTTGCCGCAAGGGTGACAGTCGTAGGCTCCCGCAGGACTTCCTACCCAGCCTGTTCCTGCCAAAGGATTTCCCAAGCCAAGGTCCCTTCATGTCTGTAACCTGATCCAGCGCCGACTTCTCTGTCTTGCACAAACATTCAATTACTCCAATCCCTTGCATAATCCCTTGCATGGAGCCACAGACCCCTCCATGACACCACAGATTCCTAAATGACACCATAGACCCCTAAATGAAGCCACAGACCCCTCACAGCTCTCATGGGGAGCCCAAGGGTTGGACCCAGAGCTCTCACCTCCAGCCATGGTTGCCAGGGACAAAACCATCAGTGGAAACAGGATCCGGAGAGAAGCAACCGTCATGTTCCCGTGGTCAGCAGCGGGAAGAGTGCACAGAGAAGGACGTTGGGTGGTGATTTTCACTCCTGGCTGCTTACAGCATCCTCTGAGGCAACGCAGCCGAGGCAGCTCATTCCGGGAGTACGAAACCTTGATTCCTGTCACCAGGAGGCGGATTCTTGTGAGGCAGGAGGCGGAGAGAGCCAACCAAGCTGGGAAAGAATACTGCTTGTGCTGCTGGAATTCCCCGTGGTGTGGTGACGGTGGCTCCTCGTAGCTGTTCTGACTTCTTAGCAAGGGCTCAAGGAGCAGAGCTGGCTGCTCCACATCTCTCACCCGCTGCCCATAGGCTCGTAAAGCTCTCTCCACCTTCAGCCCGCAGCTCCCCAGTACACGTAAAGCTCACGTAATTCAATCTGAAGGAAAAAGCAGCGGTCCCCTTCCTTTCCGGGAAGCCACTTTAGAACAGTAGCGTTAGTTGTTGGGCCAAAGAGTGAGGCGTTGCTGATTTGCTTTCACAATTCATCAGCTAAACTGATGAGCCGGGCTGCCACCTGGGTGACGGGAACACAGCCACAGCCAGAGCTGTAGCAGACAGGCAGTGCCTTCCCCAAGGACCATTTGCTCCAGGGCATGCTGCCTGTCATCTGTTTGTCAAAACAGCTCTCAGCTTTGGCACAGGGCAAGCTACCAGCCATTGGGGTCTGCAGGCAACAGGAGTGGCCGGGGGCTTCCCAGCACCTGTGGATATGCCAGCACTGCGCTCATATCCTGCACCATTTCTTTGTGTCAAATCCCAGATGAATACAATTTTTTTTTTTCCCCTGCGAACTCACAAGCTGAAAAACGAAGATAAGATTACAATTGAGACAGTGTGGCTCTCTGAAGTCCTTTCCCAAGGTTCCTCAGAGCTGGTGGTGGTCTGACTCCCCACAGTGGGAAATTCCACTTTTCAGTTAAGGATTTTAGTCCGGAACAGAGTAAAATCAAAGTTTCCAAAGAAAGAATTGTTAAAGCTTTCTGTGAGAAATTCCAGCCTCCCAAATCAGCCCTGTTTATATCATAGTGGACAAGTGTATTTTAGGTGTATGCACATTCAATTCAATCTCTATTTAATCTGGAGCAGGCGGGGCGGATTGTGCCCTGTTTGTCAGGTTCCTGCTCCTTGCAGTGTTTTCTCAGCCTTAAGGGAAACTTTTATTTCCGGGAAATGACATTGCCTGTGGCTGCTTTGCTGCACGGGTATTACCCACAGCAGTGGCTAAAACTGAGAAGGGCTCCATCAGGCACACACGGGCTGTGCCAGACCTGGGCTAGCAGCAGTAACCTGACGTCCTCGCTCCCTGCCCGCTTCCTAAAAGCACCGTCCAACTTTGATTGCCTTCATTTGTTTTCATTTTCTTTTCGTTTATGGCAGCAGCAAGTAGGTGTGCAGCGTGGGCAGTGCCCAGCTGTGGGAGTGGGCTGCAGTGCTCAAGCAATAGAGCACGATCCCGCAAACTTCGTATGGGCAGCTTCCAGAAAACAGGCAGTTTCCAGAAAAACCAAGGGCACATCTGAGCAGCTGCACCACAAAAACATACAGAAGTGAAAACAAGCAGACCAGGACTAAGGAGAAAGAAAGCCCAGTGGGAACATCACGTCTTTCCGGTGCCAGCTGTAGTTCATCGCAGCCATTTCTTCCTTAGGGTGGTTGGAGGAGATTTTCTCGGGTCACCCTTAGCATGCAGAGCACCCAGGAAGGGTTGCAGAACACCTTCAGCACGTCTGCTGGTGATCTGAAGTGGCTGACACAGCAGCAGGCTGTGCAGCCATCCAGCAGGAGCAGGACAGACCGGTGAGTTGGGCAGAGAGGAACCTGATGGGGTTCAGTGCGAGCAGGCAGAGGGTCCTGCAATTGGAGGGGGGGGGGGGGGGGGAACAGAGACTCATACAGTCGTCAAGGTTGGAAAAGACCTCTAAGATCTTCAAGTCCAACCATCCACCTACCACCAATATCGCTGCTACACCACATCCCTTGGTGCCACATCCGCATGGCTCCTGAGCACCCCCAGGCACAGCAACTCTCCCACCCATCTGAGCAGACATGCCAGCGCCTCACTGCTCTCCCGAGAAGTTCTTCCTCCTGTCCAGCCTGAAACAGAGGAATAACCACACGCATCAGTACAGGCCAGGGGGGAATCTGCTCAAAAGGAGCTCTGCGAGCCACCACGAGCCAGCAGCGTGCCTCTGTGGCTGAAAAAACCAATGGCATCCTGGGGTGCATCGAGAGCGGCCAGCAGCACGAGGGAGGTGACCCTTGTTCATTTGTTCCTTGTTTTTTAGGACTACAAAGGCAGAAGGAAAAAAGGAGAACCGGATCCCAACCTCACGCTGGGACATGGGCTGTGTGGGCTGACGTGATTGCCCACAGCACAGCTGATAACAGCCTTCTGCAAACAGCATCTGCTCTCACCGTAAGGCACAAGCTGGGGCCGGCACCACAGGTCCGTGCTGCACAAGGCTACAGAGCAGCGAGCTGGAGCACCCAAAGGTGCTGTCAGCTTGGGTCGCTGCCAGGGCCATTCGTCTCGGAGAAAAAGGAGGAGGATCCTTAATCTGATCTGAAACGCGGCCAAGGAAAAGCCACAAACAAACAAACAACGGCTGTGATTCTGTTGCTGAGCGCAGACCGAGGGATCCAGCGCAGTGTCCCCACCACTCACCACCCACTGCAGCTCTGCCTGAGTTGTTCACAGGCAAGTGCTGAGCCGTGCGTGGGCCCAGGGCTCTCACCAGCCAATGGGAACTGTGAGTCACACAGGGGGAATTTACCACGAGCACACAAAGCACTGCGACCCTACAGCAGTTAAATGCAAAACAACATGCAAAGAGAACGAAGCTTGTCCAAAACAAACAGGAAACTGACTGATGAACACTGCCCTTTTCCTTCGGGCTTTCGCACTGGAAATTCTGGCTCCTTTGCTACCCTTGGTACTATCCATTGCTGTCACAGATTTGGTTTCCTGGAAATCAGGTGGAACTGGAGAAGAGAAAAGCCAGGGAGAGCTGAAAGGCTGTATGCAACCTGAGAGAGAGCCCAGTGCTCATCAGGTGACGATTTCCACTGAACCATCCATCCAGGTGCTCCCAACACCTCCACAGCAGCTCTTCCAGGCTGAACCAGAGCAGGGAGGCCCAGCACCTCTGGTGGCAGGTATTAACAACATCCTTTGCAGTTCGTGGTGCCAGGTTCTCCATCTATGCCCTTAGAAGCTTGCTGGAAAGAGAGAGTGGGAACACAGCTTTTGGGGGGAGTCTTAGTGCTGCAGAGACAGCCCACCAGGAGATACTGATCCAGAGGTGAGGTCCCCAGTCTTCCACCAGAAAACTGATATAGATGATGTTTTTCCATAACACTCCTTAAGAAAACAGGCTCACTGCAACACTCTTATCGTAGAATTACCGAATCATTAAGGTTGGAAAAGACCTCCAAGGTCATCAGGTCTAACCACGAACCACCGTGCCCACTAGCGATGTTCCTCAGGGCTAGTTCACGCAGGAATATCTGGGGGTCCTCCTCCCTACAGAAGTAGCTGTCCCTCTGCACTACAGTTGCCCAGACTTGTTCCATGAGCGCTTCATGCTCTTACAAGCCCATGGGAGACTTCAGCCTGGAGAAGCCACCATGATTTTTCTGGTACTGCCACAGCACTGGGTGGTATGGCCCAGAGCAGCCCGGAACCAACCCCACAACCTCACCCCTCCTGGCTAAGGCAACCCAGGGAATGGTTCCTTAGAGCCAAAGGGTGCCTCTCGTTGTGGAGATACCCTCAGCCTAACATAGAGCTCTTGAGCCATGACTGTAATGTTTGGGAGCTGAACCCAGAAAGCGTTTGGCACTGCGCAGCTGACTTCTCTCACATTAAGGGAAGCAGCAGGAAATGAGGAACAGCTGTCTGGGACTGTCTGTACTCAGCATCTTTGCAGAGCAGCTCCTCTTTGGGAAGTATCTCCCGTTGCAGGGGTTGTGTTTGTAAGGAATTGCTTTACTTGGAAAAAGATGGCTTTTATAAATAGCAGAGAACACCACACAAGCCTTTGTTTCTCCGAACACCACAAGTTCCTCCTTCAGTCGAGACGGACAGTAATTCTGGGTAGCAGCACGCTGCGCAAAGTGCTGATGCTCTGTGTTCTTCCCACAGTTACCGGTCCCGTACCCAAAGCTGCAGTGTATTACCCCAAAGGCATGTGGGAGCCCCACCTCACCAGGGGACTGCTGAGAAGAGAAATAAACAAGGTTTAAGTTGGTTCAAAACGCTGCGTGCAAAGAAACAAACACAGAGCGATGCACGCATGATCTTCCTTAAACAGAAGAGCCTCTCGTCCCCAGAAGAGGGACGCAGATAAGAAAGCTCTTCTGGGGCTACGATGGCATAAGTTAAACAAAGGCTGCTTTTCCAGTAAGGGAAGGGATGCCGGGACTTCGCTAGGACTTGCCTGAGCAGAGCGGGGCCTGGCTCCTGCTCGGAAATGGAAAGACCCCGTGGTGTTGCATGTAGCTGCAGGCCACACGGGCACTGTTTCCACAGAGCTGGCACGAACAAGGAAATATCAGCTCACCTCCGAAGGAGGGATCCTGCACTGCAGCCAAGAGAGGGGAGAGGGGCAGCTGACAGCGGGCACACCAGGAGCCTTTGCACATCAGTCCCCGCGCAGCGCCCCAAACCCACCGCGCGGCGGGCGGGGGCAGCAGCGAAGACTCGAGCAAAGGCGGAGCCGCACGGCGTGCTGTCAGGATGGCCGAGCGGTCTAAGGCGCTGCGTTCAGGTCGCAGTCTCCCCTGGAGGCGTGGGTTCGAATCCCACTTCTGACATGAGCCGAAAGTTTTGAGCTTGGCGCCTCGGTTTGTTTTTCGGTTCGTGTGTTCTTTTTTTTCCCCCCCCAACCCCCTCTGCGGCGTTAAAAGAGCAGCAGCCGCCCGCCGCAAAACTGCTGTCAGAAGTGGGATTCGAACCCACGCCTCCAGGGGAGACTGCGACCTGAACGCAGCGCCTTAGACCGCTCGGCCATCCTGACCCGCTGGGCGCTTTCTCGCCATTCGCCCTCTTGGTGTGTCCACCCAACGCAGCGCCGCCCCGACGGGGCGGACCGGGTATGGGTGGGGGGGGGGGGGGGGGGGGAAGGGGGGGGCTTCCCCGGGGACTGTCCCGCCCGGCAGCGCTGAGGGCGGCCCGAGCCGAGCGCCCGCGGCATGGCGGGGCTGCCCGGTGCTGCGGGGACGCGGAGCAGCTCCCCGGGAGCCGCCGCCACCTTGCCCCCCCCACGCCTCGACGAAGCCTTCCTGTGCTCCCCGCTCGGGGGGGTGATGGGCGCCCAGGCCGTGAGTAGCGGGCTGAACGGGAGCGGGATTCGAGTGAGGGGAGGGTCGATGAGGCTGTGGCATCCGCGGGGCCCTCTGCTCCAGATTTGGGCTCTCGGGCGCGGCTGTGGCACGGGAAGGGCAGCGCAAGGGGTGGGTGAGGGAAAGGGACGCAGCCCAGAGCACCCCAGGGTTTCCCCCATCCCCATTTCTCCCAAACGAGGGTTAGAAATAGATACAAAAGAAAAGATGGCATTGTCCGGACCGAAACAACAGCAGCTGAGCATGTGCACAGAGCAGGACAAAGGCCACTGTGTCCCCTGGGCGACAATGGGGGACGCAGGCATCGCAGCTCCTCCGCTCTTGGCTGAGCTCATGGCTGAGCCGTGGGTGCAGCCCCAGCGGCGTCGGGATGAGGACGGTGAGACCTCAGCCGGAGGGCTGCAGACGTGGAATCCTCAGTGCAGGATTGATGCGGACCTGATAGAGCCAAAGGAGGGCCACAGAAAGCACCCGAAGGATGGAACTCCTCTCTGAGGACAGGCTGAGAGCTGGGACTTTGCAGCCTGGACAAGGGAAGGCTCCGGGGAGACCTGAGAGCAGCCCTTCACTATCTAAAGGGGAGGGCTGCAAGAAAGAAGGGCCCGTTGTGATGGGACAAGGGGAAAGGAAGGGAGATTTAGACGTCCCCCTGCCCGTCCTGCAGGTGCTCGGCCTCCTGGTGTGGGCTCTCCTTGCTGACACCACCTACCACCTCCACGCAGCGTATGGCTGGGTGCTCTTTGTGTCTATCTTCCTCTGGATAGTGACGGTACTGCTCTTTGTGATGTACCTCCTGCAGCTCCCAAAGAAGTTCTACGCGGTCCCCTGGTCCCTCATGGTACGTACACAGCGTTCGCTCCCAGGGTGAGGGGCTGAGCCCTTTTCCTGTGGTTCTCCTAGGAGAAGGGGAGGAACGTGGGGTCAGTCCTATGGGGTGACTGTAGGGGCAGAAGCTCATGCATCAGTGCTGACCGGGGAACCTCCATGCGGCCCAGCTCTTGTACCCAAAAGTGTGAGCACGTGCCTTTGGGGTAACAGAACATGAAAACGAGCACAAGTGATGGGAAAAGAGCTTCCAGATCCCTCAGTCCAACGCCAGCCCACCCCCACTGTGCCCACTGACCGCGTCCCTCGGTGCTGCATCTCCACATTTCTCGAACCCCTCCAGGGACGGTGACCCTGCCCCTTCCCCTGGTTTGGCAGCTTTCTGCTCATCATCTCTGCACCCATAGCTGGGGACAGCCCTGAGCCAACCCTTTGCTGCTCGAGCCTTTTCCTTTTGGAAGAGCCCTACACGACCGCCTCTAGGAGCGGGCCGCCGGGTGTGGAGCACAGCGCGGATCTCCTCACCTCTTCTTTGCCCTCTGCAGCTGATGATCTTCAACGCGGTGGCAACCGTGCTGTACGTGGCCGCGTTCGTCACGTGCTCAGCAGCCGTGCGTCCCACCTCGTGGCGTCAGTGGGATTACAACAGGAGAGCTGCCGCCTCCGTAAGTACGGGCGCGTGGGCTGCGGCCGAGCTGGGGACGCGTGCTCACCCACGGCTCTGCTCCTCTTCCAGTTCTTCGCCGGCCTCGCGATGCTCACCTACGGGGCGGGCACCTTCTTCAGCTTCCGTGCCTGGAAAGGACTGGGCAGCAACGCGGCCAGCAGCCAGGCGGTCAGCCATGCGTGAGGAGGCCACCAAGATGGCCTCGGGCCACCACCAGGGGCAGTGTCCGTGGTGCTGCGGTCACCCAGAAGCCGTGCTGTGCTCTCAGGTGATGCTCCCATAGCACAGAGCGAGGTGCTGAGGGCCCACCGAGGTCCTCACAGGGTGCAGAGTGGAACGGATGCACCGAGGGGGCTCAGTCCTGTACTAACGTGCACTAATCCGAGCCCACGTGGCTGTCTGTGCTCACGCGCAGACGCGGTGTAAGTAATTGCAATTAACTTTGGTCAGCAAAGGGGTGGGGGAGGGCAGAGCTGGAGGATGAAGGCTACGCCAAGCGTAAACTGTCACTGCACTGATCTAAGGTCAGGGCAGAGTTTTATGCTTTAAATAAAAATCTTCCTCAGTCCAGCCTTCGAGTCTGTCTGCTCCACTACCACTGCTGTCCACAAATCCAGCTTTTGTGTTTTGGGGAAGTGGGTGGGCATTGGCCACAACTGGTGCCCAGTTACTCACAGCAACACTTTCATTCACATCCTTCTTGTACAAGCTACAAGTTTATTTCATCTGGTTTTAAGCTATTTACACACAGTCAGCTGCTCTGCAAGTTCACCACGTCTGCGTGGGTTTTGAACGACTCGTCTGCAGAGGTGGGCTCAGGAAGTTTAACTGCATTAATGAAAGGCGTGAATTTAAAAGGGAGAGGACATCAGAAGCATGAAGGTTGGAAAAGACCTCTCCGATCCTCAAGTCCAACCCCAGCCCACCCCACTGCCTGCAGCCCTCAGTGCCACGTCCCCACAGCTCTGGGACACCTCCAGGGATGGATTCCCCACCTCCCTGGGCACTGTGCCACTGCATCACTGCCCTCTGGGACAAGAGTCAGCCCCTGACAGATCCTGCGTGTACTATGGAAGAAGGGTCTCAATAAATACATACAAAAAATCCAGATGAAAATTGGCCTCTTCACACATTTTGGAGGCAGCGTTAGAACTCTTTAAGAAACGAAGTCAGGCTTGCACACAGTCCAACACGTATAGAAATTTAATCTCTTAGAAATAGACCCCTGCCTGGACCAGAGCCCAGGCCGTGTGTGTCACAGAGAAACCAATTACTGCAGGAACACCAGACAAAGACACATCTGTCCACAGCCAGGACAGAGCAGGCAGCTCCGCTCAAACCAGGGCAGCTTTGCTGCAAGTTTCCAAGGTCTAAAACTGAAATGAAAAAGGAGCAACTGCAACATTTAGTTGTGAGTTGGTATCAGCACGCCCAGCTGCTCACAAAGAGCATGAACGCCCACATGGAGGCTGCTCACAGCCAAACAATACAGAGGTCAGCAACATCCCCACCTCACAAACAAACCAGTGACTCTAGTCAACACACTCCTTGAATTATTTAACAAAATAAATTCAGCTGAAAATGCACAGTTTGTGGGTTAAGAAAGCAAAACAGCACGGACCTCCAGACAGCAGAGGAAGAGAGGAGCCACGCTTCCCTGAAACGGTGACTTTGGTAAATGGTGAACTCTGAGAAAGAAATCCCATTCCAGTATGAACTCAACCCAATCTGTGTGTGCCCTGTGGACTCAAACTGCACGAGGCTGTGCTTAAAACACAACAAGCTCCCTCCGAGAAGTAGCTGTCTGGTTATCCACTCACTGCCATTTCCTCACATAATTACCTAGAGCAATTGCAACAGGAGAATAAGGAATTTGTTCCAGTTAAGGAGGGAAATGCTGGTGTTGGTTAGAATTCACGTAGCTCAACAATTCAAAATTAAAACGTTGCAGTGAGGTTTCTTCTAAAATGCCATCAAACCCGTTTGCTGTCCTTAAAAGTCAGGGGGAAGAAGACAACCAAAGAACCCCTGTCTGTGTATTAATGGCAGCCTGAAGGATTAAATTCCTTCAATTTTAACCTCAGGATTCAAAAGGGAGCACAGCATCTTGTTAGGATTAAGAGCTACTCCACAATGTTCTCTTTTTTCTGCCAACAGCCATCTCAGAGCACTGCCTCTGCTTGCTTCCCACCCCTGCACGCTGGGAGTCCCTGGGGCAAAGCCTGCATGACTCAGAGTCCTCACTGCTGCTCAAATAAACTCCTTCATTTCCGAAATCAAACCCTGGCAGAAGCCAACAGCAGCAGGATTTCACCTCGTTTGTCCTGGTCGGATGCTTTCTCCCTGCAAAGCAGGCTGTACTTTTGCTCTGCCCGGGTTCTCAATGAGTGACAGCTACTGGCTGTGCCAGCAGGGAGTGCTCAGTGCTCCGCAGCGACGGCAGCCTGCTCCTGTCTGCTCTCAGTCTGCTGCTGTCTGTCTGTCTGCTCCCAGCCTGCTCCTGTCTGCTCCCAAGTCGCCTGAGCATGCCACTAAGCAGCAGATTAACGTGTCTGAACAGCAGAGGGTCACTGTGGCTCCAAATACATGTTAATTCCAGCTGCCAAGACAGAAGCAGCTGGGGTTTGGTGGCAGGCTTACAGCCACAGCCCCACAACAAGCACTCGTGTGCTGCTTCACTAACACTGCAAAGAGAAAACACATCCATTTAGATCAGCCCACTACTTGGAGCAGTAAGTGACATGGTGGTGAACAGGTCTGTGCACAGTGTACCCTTGAGCTTACAGCATACATAAGCCAGCGTTGGGTTTTCCACTCTTATTCTTTCAGTGTAGAACGGCTGGGGCCTGAACCAAAGGGAATCAAAACTCTGCACGTTAAGGATGAGAGCGACTGAAGCCAACGAGCAGACTGATTTGCACACTAACACATCAATCCTCAGGGAGCAGACAGGCAGCCTCGGGCTGGGATATCTACAGATGAAAACATACACCTCTGTTACAAAGATGTAGCACATAATATCAGATTAAAGATTAAAAAAAGGCATGCTTGTATTCACAGCAGCCTGAGAGCTGGACAGACACACTCCTCTCGCATTGCCTTCTTGACTTTTTGAAGTTCTGCCTTCTGGAATGATGGCTGAGATGCCAAATTCCCCCCAAAACACATACAGTTCTATTTATTGACCTCTCAGTGCACTGTAACAGTTAGGATGGACTGCAAACGCTGTGTATTTAAAATACAATTACTCCAGGAGGACTAAAGTTCTCTTCTTCTGTGGCCGTTGAATACCAGCAAGTTTCTGAAGGCATAGTCTGAGAGTTTCCATCACGTAAAAGCACCTTGATTCTCGTGACCTGTAGTGTTATAATGTCCAAATGAAAGCAGTAGCACTCATCTGGAAGAGGAAAGCAGTGCACCAGCTGCCCTAGGAGGAGGACACCGATGATTTGTTTAGTGATGTCACCACGAATCCACTGCTTAAATCCAGACCTCGACCTTCTTTTTCCTAGAAATGTCAAAAAAAAAGAAGAAATCCTTGACTCAATGCTGCTCTGAAATAGAAACGTGCAATTCATATTGCGTGTGTCAAACCAATATCGAACTACATGTGACCTGAGCACCTAAGATTGCACACAGCCTGCTGTGAAACTTGAGAAATCCTTAGCAGAGTGTTTATTTTTTCTTGTTTCTACCTGTTTTCTCATCTCCACATCCAAACCTCAGCAAGGGGTCGTGCAGAAGCTGGCTTCTACATCTCTGTCACTGCCAGCTGCACACCCAGCTCACAGCAGCACTCTGCTTACCTCTGGTTGAGAACACCACTGTGTGCTGTGGGAACTGCTGACATCTAGCTCCTGTGGCTTCACCTTTTGTGTCCAAAGTGGAACCCCCCAGCTGAAAACTATTCCTGCTGCTGAGACACATGTTGTCTCCTCAACCTGTCCCCGGGAAGTTACAGGGGTGGAGTCTGAGTTTAAAAAGCCACTCAATTAAGTTCTTTTCCTGCATAACCTGTGAACGAATGCTGTTACCCACCATAATGACAGTGCCTTCGGTGCTCTCAGGCAGAGCTAAACAAAAATGACAGCCATCATGCCAACGAGAATGAAAAACACGACAGACTTACAGCTCTGTAATCCAAGAACATCTCCTTGAAAGCCAGGAAGTCAGTAAATGTGAGGAGCATATCAAATATATCGCCTGCCATTTCATCTTTGTGCTGCCTACAGAGGGAAGAAGTTGAGGAATGAGAAAATCACGTGTTAAATTCTTATGTTAAAACGTGAGGTCAAAACAGGTACCAGGACACAAAGAAAATTTCAACAGGAATGTGACAGGCCTCTCATAAAGCAAACTTTCAGACAGATATTTGCTTGCAGCATTTCCAGTCGTTATAATATATACATTAAAATATTACCATCTATCTAAATCCAAGCTGTAGGAACATCAGTTTCTTTGCCCCGTTTCCAAAGACTGATGTGCAAGACAAAAGAATTCATATTCAACCAGAGTTTGCTCCAGTTATTCTAAAGCAGAAAAATACTACAAGTTGTCCTTCGGAGAGCTGCAAAATCAGCTATTAATGCAGCTACCCATTTAATTAGCCTTTAGCAGATAGCACATACCTGCACACACGATGCAAGTCCCTCACTGCTGGAAGCCTGGGGGATGCTACTGAGGGGGAATTCAAAGCTTTCTGGACCCAGACCTCTTGAACTCAGACCCTGGAGCAACCCTGCTCGGCTCCCAGAGTCACCAAGCATAACAAAAACACATCCAGAAGGTGGGGAGTGTGAAAGTTTAACAGGTTCAAAGCAAAAGAAGCTTTGGGTAGGAGTGGTTGTGGGTTTGTTCTGCTTGTTTACCAGGAGTCTATGCAGAAAATGATTAAAAACCCAACTTATTTCAGCATAATATTCCAGGAATTCGGACTAGCAGAGCACCACTTCTGTTATTATTATAATTAAGGAGGAACTTCCTTCTCAGGGGAGAACTACGAACACCTAAATTCAAATCCAGACAGAAAAACTGAGACACACAGAACCCTCCCTCCCCTTCACAAAAGCAAAGCAGCAGACTTACTGCAAAGACATTGTGAAAGCTGTCATATTGAAGCCAGGAATCCGATCGAGCAATTTTTCTTCAATGTATTTCTCTATTAAGGAGATCTTAAAAGAAAACACACAAACGCCCATCAGTCAAAGCCAACAAAACACAACCAGTAATCCCCTTCATCCCACAGCATCTTCATACTCTTCACATGCAAATCTGAAAACAATCCTCCTGAGGTTGATGTTATTGTGTTATTTACTGAAGCAACAGGCTAGATTTCTATTCAAGAGTTAAACAGATGCTCTGCTGAACACTGTGTAAGCTTTCAGGTGAAACAAAACGGAAGGAACCTATGGCTGCAGCTAACAGCTCTCCTGCTGAGCTCCACAGAGGCAGCATGCTGAATGCTGGCTGTGCTCCATGTGAACCAGGTAACTTACAAAAGGGGGAATGCAAGACCTGACGTTGGCCTTAGAAAAATGAAGAAGCAATCCATGTGAGGAAAAAGAAAAAGCATCTTACGTATTCATTAAAAATGGAAGTGTAGATGAGTTTGTTTTCTTCTGAGTCGTCAAACTCCTGGTAGTGCTTCTCCATAAAAGTCCTCTGTATGGCCTGGAAGTCATCATCTGGACCACAACAAAAATGCATCATCTAGTTAGGAGTTGAGTCATTCTTTTCACAACAGAAAACCCACTGTCACCGGTTCTGCGTCCCCGTGGCAGCCACCGAGCCCAGCAGTCACACCAGGAGCACAGCTGCTGCTGGGCCAGTTCCTGACCTATCTGGGAGAGGACAGAGGGCATAGCCCTGCTCCAGCTGAGGGAGCACGTCACCCGGCAGCAACACATCGCGCTGCGTTTTGGCAGCAGCTCTGCCTTCAGAACAGAGCTGGAATTGTTTCCCTTGAGTTTCTCAGGTTGAGAAGTGTATGGGAACTGCTGAATCACAGCCTGAATGACTGATGTGGATCACCTGAGGTAAGCAGAGTCAGCTGCAGGAGCACAGGTGAAGGCAATGCACCTGTGTGACCAGAAGGGGTGGAGTCTGAATCCACCTCTCCCAGACCCCCCATTTAAGGGCTGACCACCAATGGGGAACGAGCTCTTTTTGGAGATTGCCTCTTTGGGGTTTCCTACCACAAGCCTAGGATGTGGGTGAGCATTTTCCTTTATTCTGATTGCCTCTTTCCATCATGATAACCTTTCTAAATATACCATGTGTAAGATATCTCTGCTGCAATACTATTTGGCACTGTTCATTCTGTTAACCACACAAGAAGCACCAGCAAGACTGTCAACTACTGGGGACTTCTGTTCCATTTGTGGAAATTAATAAAGCAGGTCACCACCAAACTCAACAGGCACACCTCACAGCTGAGAGCTCACGCGGTGTGAGATCAGCTGCACCCAATACTCTTACTACCAATGAGTTCTGCCACATTGCAGACTGCAAACAGAGTACAAAATGCTTCCCTGTATGTTTTTTTACTGCACTAATGATAAGAAACAAGGAAGGAAAGCTTTTATGAGCAGGCAGATGCTAGACTGGCTCTGTGTGCAGCTACCACAAGAGTGGCCTGCAGTGTTTCTAGCACCCATCTTGTCTGCTTGCTGAGCTTACCCATAATGATATCCTCCAGGTACCCAACGACGGCATCAAACTCTGCATCCGAAGGGGAGGAGCTGAAATAGATGGTATTGTGACACATATAAATACACAGGACAAATAAGTGTCAGCATTAAGAAATGCTAACAAAAGGTCAAAGGCAAACAAGGCCAGCAAACTGAAGCAAAGATGATTCATGTCTAGAAAATACTCCATGGGACTGACAGTGAGACTGCTGTGTGGGATTTTCATCAGGCATCAGTAATGTCAAGTTGTTTCACTGGTGTTACTATTAAGTAATTCCAGCCCTGATGCAAGAAGGATAGGAAGAGTATAACCATAACACCAAAATAAGCAATTTTTTTTAATGCCATGAATCCAGGCCTCTACCACAACATTTACTTCTGCTCTTTTTCCTGCATAACTCAGCATGGTGATCATGGAACTCTAGGCACTTGATCTGTACTTGACCTGGTGGAACCACTTAAACTCAAGAGGTACATTATTATTTCACTGAAGAAACTTAAATGTTTTTCCTTATGCTTGCTACATATAAAAGGTAGAGCCCCAAAAGGTCCTTCTGTAATAATAAACAGAAATTAAGCACTGTTATGGATCTGAAGACATCCAGAGAAGAAACCTTTGGCAGCAGCGTATCAGGACTCTGCTCCTTTTTAAGCAGAGCAGAACTCTTTCAGACTGCACTGCTACCAAACAACACTCCACAAAGACTTAAGCCAAGTGCAGTTAAACTGCTCAGCCATAGGGCTCATCCCGACCAGAAAAACGTAAAGGTGTTTGAATAAAGAAAGCATCTGATCACCAGGCGATGTTCCAGCAACGTCTGTGACTGTTAAAGCTCAGAAGAGCAAAGCATGCACTTCCACCAGAGGGCACAGCTGGTCCAGAAGAGCTCACACAGGACGGCAGCACCGCGTTCCTCCAGCACTGCCCTTCTGACTTCATGCAACGGGGCTTCTCATTTCGCACTTCTATGCGAGGAGACCTTGCTATGGATAGTTTCATTTTCTACCCTTTTTTCCTCTCTCTCCAAGTGAACGCTACCACCACTTCTAGAAACTTCCCGTCTGATTCTATTAATTTAAACCAGTTCCAGCTTGTGAGGCAAATCACCCAACTGCAGCTGTTCCAAACCAGCAGTGACTGCATTTCTCTCTACAACACACCTGCACACCTCAGCAAACACACGCTTCCAAACACCTTTGGTTTAAGCACACCCAAGGCCAGCACAGCCCGCGGGCCTTCGTGTCCTTGGAGTGTGACAAAACAAACGGAGCACGAGAGGCACAGGCAAACGTTCCCCTTCTGCCACAAGCTTTCGGTGAAGAGCAGGCAGGGCAGCAGCAGAGGGAGCACCTTAACACCCACCCGTGTACAATTTGGGTACGTCGGAGAAGCACAGAATGGTCGTGCTGGGAGGGACCTCAGCACCTGCACTGGGGCACCCGCAGCTCTCAGGGCAGCAGTGCCAGGGCCTCTCTGCCCTCTAAACCTCTCACGATTTAAAGCCATTCCCCCTTATCGCTGCAAGGGCTGTCAGGCACTGCTCGGTGCACGGAGTTTGGGAGTTCATCTCACCTCTGGACGGATGCTTCTCTCCCTCCCAGGGCCCTGCACTGCTCTGTGCCCTCATCCTCCCAGCGGGCACCATCTGTTGTCACGCACAGCACGCGTTGTATTAAATTCCTATGACGACAGCGTGAGCAGGAGACAGCTCACGGAAGACCCGGCGCAGAGAAGAGCGTACTCACACGGCTACACCCAAGCTCTCCTCCTCCGAGGCATCCATGTCCACATAACCCGTAGCGGTGACAGCGCGCGAGTGGAGCTGGCTGAGCTCGCTCGGTCACGTGGCACAACGCGCTGAGAGCAAAGCAATTAAGGTAATTAAGCCACGCGGAGCGCAGCCAGCGCCCCACGCACGCGTACAGGCCCCGCCGCTCCCCCACGGGGCCCGGCCGTTACCTGGGAAACGCTTCCTTCCGGCCCAGCCGCAGCCAATCGCAGAGGGGAGGCGGCCACAAGTCCCGCCCACGCACCGGGAAGAGCCAATGGGAGAGCCGCAGTGCCTGTATGGGGGAAAGGGGGGGGGGGGGGGGGGTGATGGGGAGGGGAAGGGTCTCCGCGTGCATCAGCTTCCCCTTACAGCTCTGGGGCTGCGACCTCAGCCCCCAGCACGAGCAGAACAACAAACGCACGGCAGACACTCTTCAAGACGTTTTATTTTTGAACAGATGACTTTGCCACGCTCCGTTTCTCTCTCCCCTTCTTGGGTTTCCCACCCCAAGGACCCCCCCCCCCCCCCCCCCCCCGCTGCGCCAGAGCCAGCCACAGCCACAGCCTTTCCATTTGTGAAATGAGTAGGACAGTCCTCTGCAACAGAGCTCCCTCCCGTGCCACTGACTCCCCCTGCCCAGTGCCAGCTGCGTGGCAAAGTGCTCTTCTACAGCATTCAGGTCTTCTGGTCAAGAAAGCACACGGGCACTCAGACCCACATCCACAAAGGCCCCTTGGTCCCTCTGTTTCAATGGGACACCTACACACCTCTGCAGGCCTGGGCCTCCGAGCCTGATCTCACACAGCACTCGGTACTGACCGGGATTCCTAGGCACCTCGTTTAATCCTGGCCAGGGAAACCACAGCCTAGAGTTAGCGGCATCTGTTAAGGCAGAGTTCAAAGTGGTTCTATCCCGCTTTTACCCCTACAGTGTGCCTTGTGCCTATCATTGCATTTGGAAGCATCAGGAATTTCATCTCAAAAGATTCTGAAAAAGCAGAATGGCAAAGTGGAGGACACCTGAACTTTGCAAAGTACAGCCTGCGGGGAAATGTTTGCCATCCTGACCTTCATCAAAACTGTTGGAAGAGAATTCACATTTTTAGCAAGGAGAACAACCCTCGCTCCACTCTCCATTCAGTCTGTATTTGGAAAAAAAAGTCAACAAGAAAACGACACACAGACCTTTCCTAGTGAACACCTTTACAAAAGGCTCAGGGGGGACTTCTTCCCCCTCTCCTTCTCTGCATGAGATTCAGCACCCTTGAGTTAGGGAAGGCAGAATGTGAGAGGAACTGCTTGACAGCTTGATGCTGGGACCTGGGTGCAGTGCTTGCAGCTCCTAGGTCTGTAGGAAGCAGAAGTACTCAGCATGAGGAATAGACCTCAGCTTGACAGCAGAGATGATAAAAGATTTTAAAATACCTCCCAGCATGAGAATTCACTACAACAGTCTCCGCTACTGAATCGCTGCCAAGAAGAGGAACATCTAAGGTGTAAATTACATATGAACTAGCAGAGTCCTCCTACATATCCCAATAACTTAAAAAAAAAAAAAAAAAAAAACGCCAACCTTTACAAGTCTTGGAAGAGAGAGTTATATCCTCAGTTGGTGCAAAATAAGCATCACTCCACTGACTTTTGTGCTACTTCACCAACACCAGGTGTGAACCCTGATTCCTAGGAGAAACCTAATAAAGTGGTCAAAAGCTGCCACTGAAATACATCCTTAACACACAAATGTCACAAATGTGTAACTCAAGTGGAGCAGACATTCCCCCTATATGATCCCTACCAAAAATACAAAGTGTGGCCCCAAACCTGCTCAGAGCAGGACTGACACGTGGCAAGCAAGGTGCATGTTTAACGAGTTACAGAATAAGACTGAACTTGGTATCCAAGTAGCATTTCCCCCCCTTCAAATACACTGGCCCAGAACTCTTCTCTAGTCTTTTAAGTTAGCTCAATATTTTCCAAAGTGAACATAACCTTCAAAAACAATACTAATTAAAAAAAGATGTTTGCAGATACCTTAAAAAATACCCAGAATATCAAATTAATTCCAGTCCAGCATTATAATTAGTTAAGAATACCTCCCGAAAAATTATATCCTCACAAAAAAATGTGGATATTGAAGTTAAAAGCATCAGAAACATTATGTACTTGAAAATACCACCGATCTTTTTAACAGTTAAAAAGAAATCAGAATTTTCTTTGGAATCACCGAGTTATTAAAACGTGAATTTCTCTCCAGTCTCCACGCTGTCCTTTCAAATGAGTCTGTGTACAGATCAAGTCTTGGAGCAGTTTAATATCCACTGTTGGAAGATATAGTCTCTGACCAGCAGGAGGCTACATTAAACAAGAAACACTGGCATTCGTTCTTAGTACTGACTTCAGCCAAAAATAGAGACTTTGGAGCACGAGACAGAACGGCCCTGCTTTAGGAGATATTTCTTTTCTGAAATGCATTGTATGTGTACTTCCAGTGCAAATTTTTTCAGCACTTGCGACAGGCGAGAAGGAAAAGGGGAGGAAGAGAGACGCTCTCCTATGCTCTTGCTTGGAGGAACCAATAGCCATAACACACCCAACTACCAGCTTTCCTTACTGATGAAACCAGTTCCTGCTGCTGGCAACCTGAAATAGCTTATTAACAATTTTTTTTGTTGTTGCTGTAATATAATCAGCTTACAGTTTAGCATGAAATCTGGCCATGGCTACGGCTCTATGTGCGTAAAGGTTGGTTAGAGATGTTTTCCCCTTTCTGTATTGGTTGGAGTTCATTAAAAACAAGTCTGTAGTACTTCACGTGTGTCATGAAATGTGGGAGATCTGTCTGACTCGGGTCTGTATTTCCTGTCGACACAAAGGGCAGGTCTCCAGCTGCAAGGCACACTCCATGCACAGGTCACTGGAGGAAAAAGAAAAAGTTGAAGCCTGGATTTACAGCATTCACAAATATTTACAAAACTAAAAGAAGAAAAAATACATATTAAACAGCTTATTTAGCTTGCTAAAAAAAACCAAAAAACAAACGAAGGTAAGTCTTTCACTGTGGAGGTCGGGAACTGCAAGTCAGGTGTTGTGCATACACACTCTGAGAGGAGCTCTTGCTGCTCAGGATCTCTCAGACCTCAAACTGCTGGTGTGGTTGGTCAGGATTACACTTGCACTCTTTGCTTCTCTGGTCTGGAGGAAAGACTGACAAATTCATCACACTGGATGTCAGCTCTTTTTAAACGTGGAAGCAGCCTTGCCAAGGGTGCTCCTGCTCTAATAAAACACCACAGAACTGGAGTTTACTTCCCAGTTTCCTACTGAGAATCACAGAATTAAGGTCAGAAAACACCTCTCAGATCACCGAGACCAACTGTCTTAGACTACTTCAATATAGGGAAGTACCAGGTACTGAAATATTCATCATATTGCTGCCCCATTTTTATCTTTCATAGAAATGTGTGACTTCAGATGATCGACTTATTGCATGTTTAATCAATGTTTTAATGAACATCTGGGTGCACAATGAGTTTTCTACTCTCCTCACGTGGTTTGGATTGTTCAGCATCTCTATTAAGTCAGTATTCATCAGCAAAACCTTTGAGATCAAGAAGTTAAGGCTGTGCTGTTCTTTGCCCAGAGCTAGCATACTCATAGAGCCACCGTACCCATAAACCCAGCGTTGCTGGTAGGAAAGGCAGGAAGCCTGTGCTTAACTGCCACCAGACACATCCTTAAAACATTAAGTTATTACTTCCTTTGTGCTCTGAAGTCAATCACGACAAGCAGGGACTGCACCTGACCTCACCCAAGATACATGTCAACCACAGACACTGTTTCTTGGCTGATATTTTTGATTTGCTTATAAAAAAGAAACAGCTTTTACCTGTGTCCACACGGCCTGAGTTCTGTGTCTGCTACCTCATCACAGCAAAGCGTGCAGCAGTTCTCTCTGATGCTCACTTGCTTCAGCAAAGCCAGGCGCCTGTGTCTGAAGAAAGAGATGTATCCCTCACATTAGCTGGGTTCTAAACTGCTCTGAGCGTTGCATCAAGACCAGCACAACACGTGCTCGTGCTACTCAACACTACTGCTGATAAACACTGATTAAACCTACAGCACAAAAGAGCCTTAAAACACTCAGAGTTGTTCTGAGCAGTCTTTGTTCCCCTGTTCTGGTCTGTCAGAAAGGGACAAAGGGTTAGACTACAGTTGTAGCCCTCAGAGCTGAACGCTTCCATAAAAGTGTTGTGTTTGTGTATTTTAAAGAGGAAAATGGCACCTATCAACAAAGCTCGGAAACCCTGTAATGCTGTAACACAGTTTGGAGGAATACAGATTGAAAACTGATAGCCCAGCATAGCAAGTGCCACAAGGGAAGGCAACATACACTCCCATCTTTTTGGCATGTATGTTGTACAAAGGACTCCTTAGAACATTTCAAATGTAAGTACTCTATGTACATATATCCAATCACATATGCAATATAAATACACAGATGCCATCAGTAATAAACAGTGTTCATACCTACATACATACACGTCTCTATCTAAGTGCACACATTACATTCTTCATGATAAAAGAAGTCCATGAGACATTCCTGGCCAGCAGGTGATACTGGAGCAAACTGGCAGAGCTCCCACCTCTGCTGAAATATGACATTTCAGATTTGGAACGCTTGCTACAAGATAAAGCCAGTTGGTGGCATCCATTACATCCAGCACAACCCCACAGGAGTTGGTGATAACCCCTGTGATGGATAACTGGTGTCCCACCGTGGGTCCTAGCCTTTTTTTTTTTTCCTTTTATTTCCAACTCCCTGTTAAGATCAAAGCTGTCTTGTAGATTATGATTGGCATACAGCTACTGAACAGCTCAGACCGTGTCAGCTAACATCATCCCCCCTCCACACAAAGAGCAGCAGTGTCCAACACTGAATGGAGCCTTTCAGTGCTGTGGCATACTGAGCAGGCACCGACACAGGAGGTGAACGTCTCCAGCCAGATAGCAACAGGAAGGCAGCTCCTCCTCCTTCTGTACAGCTTTTGTCACAACAACCCTCGTTCTTGCAACTACTGCTTCAACACTGCAAAACCAAGGCCACAGTGACACCAGTGATAAGGCCAGGGCCACAGTGATGCAGCTAAAAGCTGCCGAAATCCTCATCTGGAGCATGAAACTATTAAGACACCTGCTGTGAAAAAGGGTTGATCAAGAATGATAATTAACAGATCATCTTAATGAATTAAATCAGACTCTCGCTTAGAACACCTTCAGCATCAAGCAGGTGCGAATTACCCTTGCTACAGGGATGTGCAAATTGTCTCGCAGGTTGGATTTCATTTTCTCTTTGCATAAACTCAGTATCCCATGCCACAGGCTTTGCCAGTATGCGACTCAGATCCAACAGTAAGGTAGGCTTTCTATTTTTAAGTAACGTGCTATTCAAGCACATAACCCACTGTAACAATCAGCAAGACAATCCAAAACCAGTCTGCATTTCTGATGGCTGGGGTACCCATAAACAACAGCCTTGAGAGCCATCAAAGTTGGAAAGCTGGGATACACACTTCTTCTGTTAACATTCTTCTGTTACTGCGTGCGTTCCAGAAAACTGTTTCCTTAACAATGACCTAATCCAGAAAAGCTGTTAGGTCTCAAACCTGTCAAAAATACAGGACGTTCAGGAAGCTTTTAGCCAAATTTTGCCTGGGTGGATTCACATTTAGGTGGCTAAGCACTTTGCTTGAAGTCTGAATAACCTCTGTTGGTAGAATTCGCTAAAAGGGGTTAACTTCCATTGGAATCAGAAAAGCCAAACAAGACGACGTTCAGCTACCAACATCAAATTAGGTCAATTTTAAACGAGACGCTTTTTAATTAAAATTACAGCTCCTCAATCAACCTAATTGTTCTTACACAACGCGAGACACTTTTAGTCCACTTTACTGTGCAACAGTAGTTAATTTTAAATCAGCCTAATATTGCAAAGGATTACTTTAATGGTATTTGTCTGTGTATTTCCTGCTCTACTTGTTATACCCACAGTACGATCCTTTTCCAGAACAGACAGGGGAGGTATGACCTCAGAAAAGATAAGTTCTGCAAGTACAGAGTAAGGCTACACAGCTCAGAAGTATTATTTCTCCATCCTCAGACTAAGCATTACCTTGGCAAAATGATCTTCTCTTCTGCTGTCAGAAAGGCATAGTCATTAAAGGTACTAAATTTCATTGGTGGTGGGTACTTGAAAGGTTTTGCCCCGAAGTTGAACTCGCATTGCTGGTAAGACATGAAACTAGCTGCAGCAAAAAAGCCAGATCTGCAAGGTGAAGGAAAAACATCTTAGGATGACTGACAGCAGTAAGATGCTTTATCAATCAAAAAATACACCCTGAAACAAAGAAAACATTCTTCAATAGATCTGGTTAAGTTATAGGTAAAGAAAAACCTCTGACACACCTCATACCATCCTTCCTAGGTTCTCAGCCTTGGAATTTACTGTCACAATTTACGAGACTTTACTCCCGAGTCAACCAATAAAGGCTGCTTACTCTACAACTAGGATTAGTCACACTTACAGTAAGAGCAAACGCATACATCCCAACAGCCTGCAGCCTGATCCTCTTTACATCAATCAGTCCAGGTCTCTCCGTCAGTACCAGAACTGGAAATAACATTTTCCTCCCAAACAACAACTGTTTAGTGCATTTGCAGCACTGTCAGCCACTGGGGAGACCCACGTGCCTGCTGCTCCTGGCTGCCTTATGTGATCAGGCACAAGTCTGGCAAACTTGCAGGGCTTGTACAAGTTCCTTATGAGTGGTGTACACCGTGAATTCAGGACCGTGAGCTCCCTTAGCACCATGTCCATCTGTCTCCCCCTTGCCCCTGCAGGATTACCCTGGGACAGCTGTCTGCTTCACAGCCACGCAGACACCTCATAAACACACCAGAGCCATCACCCCTTTCAGTTTTATCAACAGAAAGGCCTCGAGCTGAATAATACTGTAATTTCTAACTGCACAGAAGAGTCTGGTAAGTACACAGTGCTATACTCCGTGTGGAAAGAGATACAAGCTGGATAAACAAGATATTTTGTAAGACTACGCTGTGCTGCTTCTGTCTCGCTTGCATCCTGAGCTTTGTTTTGAGGAGAAAACATAAGTGAAGTCATTAGCACAGTGATGTCCATTTAGAAAAGACTGTAGCCTCTCTGGAACGTTGTCAGAGAGATCCTGTCGTCAATATTCAGTACACTACTACAGGCCCGGATCCCATTGCAGTGCAGCAAGTTAGTGTGCTCTTCAGAATTCACACATCCCCTTGTTAAGCTGTGACATGTCTAAGCAACTTTTAGCTGGGAATTAACTTTCCTAACAGATCTTTTTTCCACATAATTAGAGCTATCATCCATGCAGGTCGCTGTCACTGCCACTGAGCACATACTTACACAGCTGATGAAAAGACTTGCTTCTCAGCAGGAAGTTGGTTTCCATTTAAATAGAAGATCATTTGCTTTTCTTGCAAGTCTAGTAGAAATCCTATTGTGTCTCCTTAAATGCAAAACAGTGATCATTTAAACCGTTCAATTACATTACCCGTCAATAACTGAAACAGTTGTACAGAAGTATAGTGAAACTTAGAGAGCTGTCTCACCAAGAGTGAGAGCAGCAAAAGAAATAGCGTGGAACAGGCTGTACAAGCAAAAAAAGGGGCAGTGTGCTCAATAAAGTACTTTAGTCTGCCAGAGTATGGTGCCCACTTTGCATCTTTCAACCACTGCAAGTACTAGTAAAGGCACAGCAATTACCAAACACATCATCAGGGTTAGGCAATAACTACTTCAGTTGCACCTACTAACATGCTCTGTATTCCACATGCCTGCAAAAGGAAAAATCCTGTGCAGAAACCCAGATAGGATGAACAGCAGGAGAGTGAATATAGACAGAATACCTTCTTTCCAGCAGGGATGGGAATGTGGTTTACTTCTGGCATTATACCAAATCAGCTGCCGGCAGCCATCGTACGCGCAGGAATACTCATCGTCTCCGATGCCATAACCTTCCTTTAGGAAAAGGAGAAGCATTTCAGCCCGCAGCCATTCCTCACACAGACGTGTTAAAGCATTCAACTAAACCACTCCTCCAAGAGCAGGATGGGGTCCCTCCCATCTTTTCTCTTGTAGAGCCTTGGCTTCGTTTTCACGAATCAAAACGAGATTGTCAGGGTAAGAGGAATAAAAGAAAGGGATATCCTCCCCGAATTGTTTTTCAGTCTCTGTGAGCTCAAGTTCTGTTGTCTACTGACTTTTTTCTCATCTATTTAAAGATCTCAAGTCCAGGAGCTGAACAGCTATCTTTGATTCGTGAAGCTTAAGAAGCCCACACAGGCATGTAACCCCTCTGTTGTCTTGAAGTCACAGCCCTGTAGCAGATACCCACACCATACCCAAGCGTGACCAGAACACACAGCACACAAAGAGATAATGGTCCCACAGAGTCTTCACCGAATGCGCTGTGTATTCTGCCCCTCTCAGTGAGAGCCTCCCCCTGAAAGAAGTTCCAAGCAGACACAAGTTTCAGAACAGAAGATGACTCTGCTATGGAGGAGAGCCCAAATGTGAAGTCCAAAAGCATTTTGGAAGATAGCTTCCTTATGTGGTTTGTCTGCAGAGCAATTACCAGCCAGGGTCTGATTACACAAGATGTCCCAATTAAAGTTAAGCCCTTTTGATGAACGTTTCATGTCATATTCAAGATTGTTTTTTTGTTTTGTTATACATACTTGAAATAAAGAATACGTGGCTTTCTCTGATGAGCATTCCTAAGATAATACCCTTACATTTCAGCTAGAAGCCTGATGAACTTATATGCCAGCAGCATTCAGTCACCAGCAAAACAACCATATCAACAGAGAATCACCCAGCTCAGATATGACAGCTTCTGTTTCCATATCTTGTACAGGAAGCAGACAGAAAGATGCATACACAACAAGCTCCTTAACAGTAAGTGGGAAAAATCTTTTAAACCTCTTAGCATCCTAAAGGCAGACACTGTCTTTCACTTCAAACAGTTTCCATTACACTCACCAACAACAATGCCTGTGCTTAGGACAGGTCTGGAGGGTTTGCTTGTGTTTCTTTTGTTTGCTTAGCTAAACTTAAAGCAGCACTCAATTCCATGCTAGAATAGTGGGACTGGACTTTGGACATGATACAGCGACACATGCATGTCATACACCAGCAGAAGACAAGGCTACTTACATTGATAAATAGAAAAAAGTGCAGAAAGAAGATTCAAGTTAGATGGTAAGAAAGGCCACCCTCCCATTCCTGTGAGTTTCTTGCCACTGATGGTTCTATTTATCTCCTCAGCGCGTGTCTCTCACAGCCCCCAACCAATATTGACTCACACATCTGTATTTGGCTTATCTTCACACTAACTTCTGCATTTGACACAGCTGTAGAATGACTTTCTATAATAATCAGAAACGAGCAGGTTTCACTGCTTACCTCTATATTCAAAGTAAGTAAACACTTTTCTGTTCCCTCCTGGGATTTCAGGAAAACCATGTACTAACAACAATAAAGTAGGATTACAGGTATGTTCCTTGTCAAGCTCAGCCAGTAGGATTGTCAACTTAAGATCTCAGCTCTGTATTTCCATCCCAGCCAGCAGCAGTAAGCCACACCATCTAAACCTTCTGTACTGAAATTTTAACTTGTGCTTCAATGAACTTGACAGCAGCTGACTTTAGAAAGCTGATAATGTGGAAAGTTCTAAGCTGAAGCATGCAAGTTCCTTGGGTGGCAGTCACTACACTTTCTCAGTGGTATGAAAGTACAGAAGCAAATACAAAACAGCATATCGAGGTTGACAGCCATACAGAGTTACCATGAATATTTAAGGAGAAAGAGGCCCTAGTTCCATCTCTAACATTAGCAGAGATTCTTCTTTATAGGTTTGAACCTCATGTTCATGTGGCACATTATATTAAAGTGCCAGGAAGAGCATAACTTTAAAAATTAAATACTGGAAAGAATATCCAGAATAGACACTAAGCTGCTCCATGAGAGTGAGAACAAAGCAAACTGTAAATAAGAAAGCATAATTATTCTATATTATCAGAATAAAGGCAAGAATGCAGAGAATTCAGTCCTTCTGTAACACTTCTGTTTAATCAAAAAGCTGCCACGATCCTGAACTGCATCACATTGCTTCTACCAGCAGGACCAATGACTCTGCATCATCCTAAAGTCAACTGAAAGAATTATTATCATTATCATTATCTAGAGAAAATAAACGTAATAGGAATATATGCTAAAGAGTTTCATCAAAAGACTGTTTGATGACCTATGTGGAAATGAGTGCATGATAATCTCCTAGTTCTTAGTGATAAATCGTTTACTTCACAAAAAACACTGACAGAAACCACTGCTGTTGCCTGAAGACTACAGAGTTTCCAAGAAGAGGATAAAGCACAAGGCATAAGCCATGTCCCTATAACTTACAGGCAATGGCAAGTAGATATGCTGTTATTGTCAGCCATTACACAATGTGTGACCAGTGTCAGCCTGCTGCAATGACAATCCAGTCCTTCCTTGTGTTATTTGCATCAATAAAGAACAGCTTTGCAGAAGTGCAGGAAAATTAAGGGCAAGGAATAAGTGCCCATTTACTGCCATGGGATAACCAGAGTTATTTTCCTATGCCCTGAAAGTAGAGAAGCACTGAATTCAGCACACTACTGACTAGACAGCACTGCATGTACTCACATGATTGAGAAACTTGCTGTCTTTGGTAGCCCATCCTATCTGCATCACTCCTGAAGTAATTACTGTAACTTCATAGTACCAAACTCCAGAATCAACGCAGAACGTACAGCGAACGCTTTCAAAAGATGAGGCATCGCATCGAGCCTGCCAAAAACCAAACCAAAAGTTCATTTCCTCCTAAAGAAACATTTCAAACTCTTGTTTTTTCCCCTGGAAGAAGTTTCCTGCATACAGGAATACATAGGCACAATGTTACGGGTAATATAATTTCAGTTACTGCTGTGAAGAGATGGTGCTTTGTCTGAAATGACAGTGACAGACTGAAATGTGGTTAATGATAAGAGAAGTGAGGAAGTAAAGAGTCAACGGAATCAATTTTAGATATTTAAAGACAAAAGCAATCAAGACAGGAAGACCTATGTCACTGGCTGTCAAGAGAATTCACCCGTGAAGTAGAAAAAAATCAACGGAGAAAGAAAAACATGTTTGAGATAAGAATCCTGCTCTCACGGGTGGCTCAAGATTCAGCAAGACAAGCAGCAGGAATCATGTTGGTGAACAGTTTCAGGGAAAAGTGAGCTGCCCCTCACCATTCTGAATATAGGCATTACTTTACTTGTTTTTTCTCCAGTTGAAACCATGACATGACATCCTACCTCTAACCCATGCGGCGATATCTTCAGGTATTCACTGACATCGTTGCTGTTCAGCATAGCCCTTATGTTGGTCAAGTCAACCTTCTCGTATGTAAACTGCCTGCCTTCTTTTAGAACTGCAAAATAAAAACAGTTCAAATGACTGCTGCAGCAAAGCTTCATTTTGAACATTTCATACAGCAAGAAAACATCATTCTTGTCAAGATCCAGCCCACTTCTGGCATAAATGAATGAAATATTGACATTCTGCCCACAGGGAAACACCATCACTCACAATAATACTGTTAAACGTCCCCTACACATCAGAATGTAATAGATAACTCTGACCAGAGCTTCTGCAGCCTGAATACTGCTTTCAGGAAATCCACAGGCAAACAAAAGGCACGTAGGTTCACACCAAGATGCCAATTGCTTCAGGGTTTACCACTGCATTTATATATTCATTGGACAGGGTTTTCCCAATGCATCACATGGCAAAGACTGCGGGGGCAGGGAACACAAAAACAGTTTTCTACTCGCTCAGTTTCAAGTGGGTGATGAACGTTAACTGAGCCAAAGCAGCTCTCCTGCCTTCCCCTTTTCACGTGGGAGGAACTGAAGCATTTATCTTACCACACATCAAATTGCTGACATGTATACATTAATTTACAAATCAAGATCTCATCTTAGGGCCACTTTTATTTTCCCTAATTTGCTACCACACTTGTTCAGATGTTTCCTAAACAACCACCATTGGCCTACCCTACACTGCCACAAGCCCAACAAACCTGTTTTCCCAAATTTAACCAGAGGGCATTGGAAACTACCAGGTCCTCAAACCTCTCTCCTTGGAGAACTACCATTACATGAATCCATCCCTTTGCTATACCTACACAGATTGTCTAAACTCCACTGGGCACAGAATCCAACCTGGCGTTTCAGATAGTCTGGGTGATCTGTCCATTTCTCTAGCAAGATCAGTTGGTCGCTAATGCGGGATTCAGAAACTGTCATTTTATTTTCACCTGCAATTTAAGAGCAAAAAAAGAGAAACTCTTCTTAACGCATTCTTGGTTTATAGAAGTAACACTGTGAAAATGCGGTAAGAACAAAAAAAAAAAAAAAGCAGGAAAAGAAAACAACACACAACAACACACCAACTTTACATCTCAGTGTTACAAACAGCTTGAACTTGCACTCCCAAGCTAACTCTGCAATCACATATAGCACCTCACCGCATGGAGTGAGACCAGAGACAATCAGACCACAGCTGTTCTCCATCTTAATACAGATTATTATTATTATCTTTCTTTCCCCCAGTAACAAAGGTTTTATGTTGTAACTCTTTATGATGCAATTGCTTGTTGAGAAGTACTTGAGTTCCAGCAAAACTCTCAGGGGTTTGTGGGTGTGGGTGTCATTAAAGCAATAAATACTTTTTCCTGACTGCACGCACCCAATCATCACTGTTTTCAAGCTCTTTAATACAGATACATTCCACTGACAACAGCCTCGTGTCATAAGACTTTATGCAGCAGTTTCCAACTGATGAGCTCTGCACTGAGCTTCAGCAAACATCTCCAGGGTTTTGAGGGCCAGGGGTGTGTTACTCATACAGTTAATATTTCTTCCTGCTTCTAAGTGCACCAACAGTTCTCTTCTACGTTTGTGTTTCTACCGGTCCAGTCCTTCTTGCTCACAACAATCACGATCAGATGAAACAAATGACAACCACACACCACAGAAGCTGTAATGTTGCTGTTAGGAGCAGCATCAGGCTGATACTTACTTGTCTGTGCAAACTTCTCCAGTGCTATCAGTGCAAAGAGCATCACCGTCGGATGGGACTGGAAATTCTAAACATGGGCAGTAAGAATAGTTAGTAAGTACGTGATTCAGATGGGTAGGAAGAGCTCTTTGTTAAAAGGAACCTCCTTAAGTCACCCACTCCCTCCTTCTGTCAACAGTTGGCTCAAGCAGATCAGGATGCTTAGGGCAACAGGATGTATGAACTTTCTGCCCACCCTCACAGAGCTCAGAGCAGCTTCAAGCAACCAAGCAGGCCTATTAGACCAGCTCCTCAAAATGGCCATCTTTTCACCTCACACCAGTCCCACACTTATGCAACTGAGCTAACAAGTGGAATCAGAACTGATTTTTTTTAAGTCATTAGCATTGACATGAGAGCACCGACTCCTTTCATCTACAATAACAACAAACCAAGAACACAAAGAGAAACACTTAAAGTGTGAAGAAATAATCCAAAATAATTATTGCAGAGGAAGGGGAAAAAGAAGAAGTTTGCACTTGACAACAAAACAGGGGAATACTGATGAGAAGCCCTCAGTATCACAACATGCAGCAAGACCTGGTTACTGTAAATACCTTCTTAAAACTAGAAGATAGGAAGAGCGAGGTCTTGAGTTTTTTTCGGGGATATTTTCACTAGGACTTTCTGAACTTAAAGCTCAATTTTCTGTACATCAGCAGAATTTACCAAACACAACCAAACTTTTCCACACAAAGCTGTTCTAATCACAATGGATGGATACAGACTGAAGGACTGAAGGCACTTACCAAGCTGTGAAGTAAATATTCCAATATGCCTGGGCTGAGTAAGCCTATACTTGCAGGACCTGTAAAAACATTAGAAGTTAGATCCATCCAGGGGAACTACCATACATTCACCACTGCTGAGAAGTGTAATATAGAACAAAAAAAAGAGTTTGGCTGCATTTTACTTCCAGAGGGAGCACATGAAGACTGGATCCATCTACCAGTAGCTCTAAATAAGCCTCACTGGGTGTCCACTGCAGCCTATGTGACTGTGAACTACACAATCTGCAGCAGTATTGTGGCAAGCAGACAATTAAAAAAAGCTACCCTAAAGTACTGCCTGTCTGTTCAAGAGATGCGAGGGAATCAAGCTCCAGCATCTTGAACTCTGAAAAGCTGTAGCAGATTCCAGCACAACATTAACAGATTTGCTGCCTGAGCTGCTGCAATTAGTAGGCATTGGGTCTCATTTCAACTCGCTCTAACAAGAAGGTAGAAATATTACAGTGCAAAATGCTTCCTGCTCTCTTTACTTCGACAGATATAGTGAAATTGTATTTCTAATAACCACTAGGTGATATCAGACAATCACGTGTTCCTCCATTTCCTTTTCCTCAGGATGGGAGCTCAACACTAGGTACAAAGAAGATCATCAGAGGGAAGTCAGCTCCATCATCAGTTCCCAACATGGCACTTAAGGAGCTAAAAAGTGAGGTATGAAAAGTCACCTTAAAATGGAAACCCAGCAACAACCTTTTAAGTAGCACAGCAGAGAAAATCTCAGCTAGCTACAGTAGAACAGTCCATGTTCAGCAGAAACAGCATCTTTCTTCTCTCTCTCTACCCAGCTCCAAGACTACTGAGTTAATACTCTTGCCTACTGACTACAGAACCAGGTGTTCACAGTAATTCTGAGAGCTGGACTATGGACTAGAGAAAAGACTGATTACCAATGCTAAGACCATATATTATAAGCATGAACACTGATCCAGAAACACCGGTTTCAAGCTGCTAACAAGCCATCAAAAGAATCTGTTGTTTTTAAGTATCTGGGATTTTAATGACTCAATTCAGATCCCAACTGATGACTGAACATTTTAATCAGAGAGTGCAACGGGTCAAACCTGTGAGACAAAGCGTTCCCTTCATGCAGAACATTATTCAGTTCTAAGAAAACTCAAGTAGTTTGGATTGGGGTGTGAAAGCCACAGGTACTCAGCAAGCTTTCAGAACAACCCCTTGGCTTTACCTGCTAACTTCTCAGCCAAACAGCCCAGCACTGCAGTTGTATTCCGATGCTTGGCAGGGTGGCAAGCATCCTGGCAAGCAGCAGCTCCACTTAAGTTTAATATTTCAGTTAACTTCTGTAATGCATCCTGAAAAAGAAAATCAGAAATCTCTTCAGCGGGAGGTACGCAGTTTCCCCCCAGCTCAGTATATCACTTGTTGGAGTCTCTGTCACTGGAGGCATTCAAGAAACTTGTCAATGGAGCACTGAGAATTATGGCTTAGTGGGCAACATTGATGGTAGGTGGATGGCTGGGCTAAGTGGTCTAAGTGGATGGCAGAGGTCTTTTCCAACCTTAATGATTCTATGATTATGACATATTACTTCGACACTGTATCCCCAAAACCAGACAGCATGGGGTGGTTATCTTCTGAGATAAAATAACAAAGAACAGATGGGAAGAAAAGTTCAACATAAAAAAAAAGAGCTGTAATTACAGCTCTTGTTTTTTTTTAAAGTCTGTTAGTCTTTGTTATTACCAGCATCTTCCAGGCATAGACAAGTGAGCCACCTACAGCAAGAGGAATCTGATACTAGGAAAAGGCAGACAATACCAGTGATACCCATGGCTGTATCAATTTAGGATGCTGCCAGCTTTGCAAGATGTCCTAAAATGGTATCCTTCAAAACATCTGTGGCTTTCTGTAGTCACACTAATGTAATAAATAACCATAAAGGTAATAAACTGAATGCACTGCTTTCCATTCAAGCAGTACAAAAAAAATCGAGATAGGTTCAGATCCTAACTCTCATTTCCAGTGTAGTTAGGGGTTAATGCAGAGCCAAGAGATCCAGAAAGAACTCTGCCCTCCAGAATTTCTAAATTCCCCTAACTTTCCAGACTTCATGAAAATTTCAGCTGATTCAAATATAAACTACATAATCTCAGGCTAGGATCTAACTAAAATAGAACTTCTCATACTGAAGTCATCAGCAAGCCTTTTGAAGAAAAAATAGTACTGCTCAAGTTGGATGCTTATTTGCTGTTCAGACAGCAGTCTGATCCATGCTTAAATCAATTTTCTGCACCACAGTGTAAAATTTGTACAGAGATAAGACTGAAAAGCGGTTATTCTCCCAAAACAAACGCCACAAAAACAGAGCTGATGAACAGGACTGACATTAAGTGGAAAGAATGGTGAGAGAAGAAAGGACGACTGAGCCAGAGACTTGGAATGGAAAAAACTAACTAAAATTAGACTCTCCACATACCCTGTACTGCCTTTCGACATTATTAAAACCTTCACAGACATCAACTACTTCGAGTTAAATAAAGACTTTATAGACTGAACAGCTTACTGTGCTGCCATTTTGACTTTATGGACTTCACAGCCTACCATAACAGAACAAAAACCAGCCTGCTACTGTTCTCCAGCTGTAGCGGGAGCTGGGCACTGACTTAAAACCCTAAAGACCAAATACTTCAACTTATTCTGAGCATGGAAATAAAAATGAACAACAAAGACTTTAATAGGCTGCGCATGACCTGCAGATCCCACAGATGTAACTCCTTGTGCTTTGTTGTGGTGTAAAGAGATTGCAATAGGGAAAATGCCTCTGAATCCCAGAAGGAAGCATCTCATTGCCTCTTATGGTCAAATAGTGAGGGGTACACGTGCAGCTTTCAGAACTTCAGAAAAGACAGCAGAACACCCATAAGGTGCTCACTGCACAGCACAGGCACTGCATGGCAGAACAAGAGAGCAATAGAAGCAGCTAAGGACCAAAGTCCTCTTGTTCTTCCTCAGAAAGCTGTGTTTTTTCCATCTTCTACCACACTGCTTCTAGTATTAAGTAGTAATTAGATGCCAGCTCACCAGAAATTACTCAAAGCTACAAACTACACCCAATTTCAGAGCAGTTACCCATCTTGCATAACCAACGAAACCCACCCAGAAACTATCATGGCAACCAGGGCCAACTGAAATCCAGCTGCACATAAATATTCTGTTTCAACTTACTTTTGTTGGCAGTGGGCATTCATCAAGCAGCAGTGTTATAACAGCCGGTCCCAGCGGATCCTCTAGTGGAATAACTCTTATTAAAGACTGGACAACTTCCAGCCAGCCTTCATCTGTCAACCACAAAACAGAAGTGATGTTCAGAATGAGCACCACAAGTCCGAGTGTTCAAAATACATCAGCAATGTAAACTTCAGCTCTCAATCACTGAAATCCCTCAGTGAACTATAGGCATGTAGAAAAATAACTGGTATGTTTTAAATTTGATATCAATGTCTTCGTTCGTAGCTTGCAAGCCTAATTTCAAGGAATAATAGCAAAAACTGCCATTGTTTGGAGAACAGCCCTGCCCAGGTCAGAGCACACTTCAGGAAGGAACACTCCTATCTGTGGACAAGCACTTGGTTAGAGTGTCCTAACTCAAGAGTTCAGTGTCCAATGTCAAGAGTTGAACGCTGCACTCCTGATGATGCTGAAAAGATATGACTGGCCAGAAAGAAAGCAAGTAACGTGGACCTCAGAGCAACTGCATTAGCTTCTCCTGTGTCTGGCCTTCTAAAGAAAGCCTGATTACATCAGGAAATAGTATAGGTGGGAGGCCTTGTCCACTCAATGTAAATCCATCAGATGTTAGTCAACTGATGAAGGAGTAAGCAAATTGGATTTACAAGAAAAGTTGCATGAGGAGTAAAAATAATTGTCTGCACCTGCATACAGGTGAGGTTGGAGACTTTGTGCTTTGTGTTTTGTATCCTTCCACAATGACAAGTAAACACAAATAACACTTCTCATCTTAGAATTTGTTAGCGCAATACTCCAAAACACATTTTCCTGAATTGTTCTAATATCTAATCACATTGATCAGCTTATTTCAATACAGAAACACATTATCTGGGACCAACACTAACTCTGTTAAGAGGTTTCATTCAACTGAAGCAGAAATTTGGTACAGGTCTCTCGCTAGATGGGATCCTCCTCCCATAACAGATAAAGTAACCCTCACACAGACACAACTTGGCCTGCAGAACTTGAGTACAGTGCTGGAACCAACCACATCCATAATCTGGAGGTCCAAGGACAGCAAAAACCTAGACAAAAGGCAAGTGGTATTTGGCAATGGTGAAGTACATCTTTTGAACCGTGTTTACATACACAGGCCAGCTCTGCCCTTCTGCAAACAGCCATTCCTTGTGGCTTATGGTTTAATGTGTTTGCATTGGATTGCTCACACAGGAAGTGTAACAGAGCTCAAAAAAACTCAAATGCCCATCATCTCAGTGAATGAAGGGCAGAACTGTGTTTTGGAGTCCAAGTCCCCAAAGCTACAGCAAATCCACAGAACTCATACTAGCAGTGCAATTATTTTACAAATAAAAATGTTTGTTTGTTTGTTTTCCTTCAGAGTCACAACTGAAATGCCCAACACAGTGCCTTGGTACCTGTTTCTGCCATTTCATGCAACGTGATCATTGAATAAGGAGGCTCCTGGTCACTGAAAGAGATATTACACAGGTCAACATTTATGCACAACCTTCAATGCAATACACTGAATAAAACAGTAAGACACAGAAAATGAATCCAGTGAGTATTTAACAAAGACGAAGTTACACTGGCTGCAATGCACTAATGCCATTTTCAGACCTGAAATACAGATGTAATTTTAGGCTGTTTTCTGGCTTAAAAAACCTGCATATCTACAGTAGCTGGTATATGAAACTGTTACCCAGATCCGCAGGTCTAGAATCTAAACACACTGCTTACACCTAATGCGATTCATGAGCAGAGTTCCTCAGAGTAAGTAACAGGGGTCACAAAGTGTACCAAGAGCAGTGCACAAGGGACGTGCCATAAACACACTTATCAGAAAATGTGCTCCCCCCTCCACCTTCCCTCAATTGAAAGACAAGCTATCTAGCAGCACCATACGCTACTAACTCATTAACAAGAGCAGCAGGAAAACATTAACGCAGATTAACAGGAAATATTCACCCCAACTCCCTTTCCACTGTGGAAGAATAGTAATAATTCAGGCTAGATTCATTTCTCAGCTTGCTTTGATAGAACAAGGGCAAGAACCTCTGGCCAGGTCTGCTTATCAGTGCACTGCCATTGGAAGTACCCAGAGCAAAGTCTCCAAGCTCTGTGGAGTAAGCATCTCCAGGACCACAAAAGCTTATGCAGCAGCACATCCTAAATGCTGCACTCAGTGCTACTTCAGCATTATGAACCGATCCTAGATGTAGAACAACGTGTTCTACAATCGATTTCCACTGTATGCCTTCAAAATAAAACTGGAAATGCTGAACACACAAGGATTTTAGAAGATTTCAGCACGGGTTCATCATGCAGATAGTTAAGCTAGTTGCTTTGGAATGACTAATTAGGAAAGGAAGCTGTTTTGGCTGAACACAGGGTAAAAAGACAAGCTTTTCTTCACAAGGAACAATAACATTTCCTATTAATTACCACAAGAAAAAAAAGCAAAGGTTATGATAAAAAAGGATGGTGTTGTTACCAGTAAGATTTCCTGGTTCTTTTGTGGGTAAGAGGTGTTAACAGTACTGGCACCGAGCAAAAAAGAGTCTCATCCCACTCATTTGCCCCCTTGATTACTCAATTTCCAAACATCCCCGCCACCATTTGCCTATTAGGAAACATACGGTGCTCTGTATAAATGGCAAAAATCAGTATTTGTTCTCCTGTGGCTAGGAAGTGGAAGTGTATTCCGTTCCTTCTAGAAAGGAGAAATATCCAGACAAGAAAAATCAAATCTCAAACAATAAGCAGAGAAAGCAAGCATTCATTGCAGATCATGCAACAGCTCAATTTACAGCTGATCTCACGGCATCCTCACGTGCTAGACTTTATTACAGAGTTTAGAAGAGGACTGCCAGGAAGGCCTCCCACTGCCCAGACTCCGACCTCTGACTCCACATTGCTGTTCTATCTACATCTCCAACCGAGTGTTACGTATGTCTCCATTTAAAGTTATTCTACTTGTGCATGCTCTTCGAAATTTGTTATCTTCCCTACCATTTCCTTTTGTTTCAGTTGCGGTGGTTCCTGAAAAATCCAGTTCTATGAAGAATCAGGAGACAACGGAATATACTTAACCCTACAGACTTACTCGCTGGAAAACAAAACTTCCAGATGTGGATTTTCTTCGTCCCTCCTCAAGTGTTTTCCAGTTTACCTAAGAAGGGCCATCCTTAGCTTGAAGTCACACAGGAAGGTTCCTTAAACTTCTTTCAGGTGTATTTAGACAACCTGCCTCATGAGGATGCTCCCTCACTATTTGCAGCCACAGGTCTTCGTCCTAGAGAATGGAGTCTTGTAATATTTGGCTGTTATACAACCAGTAGTTGTCTCATCAACTGCCATAACATTTAACCAACAGACCACTATGATCATGGTGAGAGAGTACCAGTATGCATTTCTGGGATCCCCCGTGCGAAAAATGGGAGCCCGTTGTAAAAGGGACCCAGTCGGCACTTCCTGGAATCGTTTAACGTTTGACAAGGCCCCGAGCAACCTGCTGTCATTGGGTCCAAGCCAGAGGTTGGAGTGAAGAACTTCCAGAGGTCCCTTCCAACCCACATGGCACTGAGGGATGTGGCTTAGTGGGCACGGTGGCAATGGGTTGGCAGCTGGACTAGATGATCTCAGAGGTCATTTCCTACCTTAATGATCCTGTGTTTATGTGAGTCTAAGGAAGTACTTCAGTGAGCCAGTGTAACAAAACACCACAGCTTGAGGAATTTGTCAGAAATAGGACTCCAGGATCAGTGACTGTGCTTATTATCATTCAGCAGCAAAGGAAAGTACTTACAAGATTACAAAACTGATTGCAAGAGCAACAGGAACAGCTACATACAGAAGTGTTGTGAAACAGCCGAGGGAGATAACCGTAGGGGAAAGGGGAAGGCATGAGAGATCAGGGAGAGACCTTCACGAATTTTGCACAATTTTCACTTAATGTTTTGAAGACAGATCCAAAAGTGAGAGGTAAAATCCAAGAGCCAGGACAACGACCACCACCACCACAACAATCCCCTCCCAGCCCCAACTACACGCAGCCAACACCACTCAACTCTCATGCTCAAATTCTGCTTACTTCCACTTCCACAAGTTTTATGACAGAAAAGCAAACTCTTCCTTCACGGGCATGTTCCAGAGCAAGGATATATGTAAATGAATCAAGGCTTGTGCATCTTGAACCTCATCCAGCTCAAACTCAAATCCCAGTTGTGAAGCTACAATAGCATTTTCCCTTCTGTTCTGGTCTTTCTGATTCCTAACCTGCACCTAACCCAAAAGAGCTAACTTAATCCTCCACTTCGAGGAGGTCCTTTTATAGAGCTCCGTAGAAAGCAATGCAAACAAAACAAAATAACCCAAATAAGTGTACCCATAAATACCCCACACGGCCTCAGTGGATGCTTTGAGCATGCAAGGAATGCAATACTGCAATTGTAAGCTGAACGGTCACAACATGCAGTCTTTAAAAAGTACTCAGACTCAGAAAGAAAACCTCAGTCTCTTCATGCAAACTGACAACGAGCAAAGCTCTCAATTTTGTTTAGCCATTTCCCAGCCTGAGAATAGAAACCTTGCTTAGAAATCAATGTTTAGGACAGAAGTTGCCAAACTCTGTGAGGTTCACCGCTGCCTAAGCTGCGTGTCTATGCCAGATATTGAGCACACTCCTCATCCCATCTGGGTGTCGGCCCACACAGGAATGTGAGAAAGCTCCTCAGCTCCTGCAAGAGTCTGTATCTGGGCGCTCAGGAGCTATGGCTATTACCTAGGAAAGGTGCTCCTCTCCTAAGCCTCCAGATGGAAACACGCTGCTGCTTCAGGGAGGGCCAGGTGGAGATCGGTGAGAGGATGGAGTCACAGTTTGAGAGAAGACAAGAACATTGTATTTTCATTCATGTTGAATTATTCCTTGAGGTGGTACTTACTTATCTACTAACGTCCGAATTACAGCCAGTGTGTCAAGTACTAGCCCATCCACATTCTGTTTTTTCCTTCTCGGCTCATGAGGCCCTCGCCCCCTCCTGGGTGGCCGCACTGGGTCCCTTGGGTGGCTTCTTCCATCAGGTGCACGTACCCTACTGCCCTCTGTTTGCCGGTTCTGAGATTCCAAGTTGTCTTCTGCTCCGCTGTCATCGCGGCAAACACATGAGTTTCCCATTGTGCCAGCCCCCAAGGCTCCCAGCAAACGGGGAACGTGGTGCTCTAGAGTCAACAGCAAACCTTGAAAAAGGCTTCTGCTAGCATAGAACACAAGGAAAGCAACTACAATCATCTAGGAAGTTTTAAGAGTAATGTTTGTGTGATCCTGAATTGTGTCTGTTTGCATTATAGGCGTTGCTACCAGCTGGAATGAATGGAGGTTGGAGACTTAATTTCCGATATAAACGGTTAAAATAGACATTGGTCATCCAGAAGGAGGCCTGAAAAAGCAAATCCAAAACAAGAGTCAGTCTGAAATCTGAGTAGGAGAAGAATTCTTGTATTACTAAACACAACTATTCACAGCATACAGAATACCTGAGAAACATGCAGTTTGCATCTGCAATCCGCGGGCATAGGGATGAATGGGGAAGAGCTGGAAGTTCACTGCTTGTGTAGCTTTTCCCCACGCTTCATTTTTACCCCACCTGTTATCTTCCAGTTCTTGCACGTTTTTTGGCTTCTGAGGAATAATCCTGTCCTTTAAGCCCAGTACACTGCCACCTTTTACGTCTTAATAAACCACAGTTTCACGTTCTCTTTACTGCTCGTAGAGACACAGTGCTTCAGCAATCAAACTAAAGGCTGCACGTGTACGGTTCTTATTTCACATTAGGAATACTCAAACTAATTTTGAGACAGATTCAGCAAGTCAGCCCAGCCTCCCAAGAGCTAGTCCTACAGCTGTGGCCTGCTGCAACAGAAGTGGACTGAACCAAGGGCTCAGCCCATCTGCTTGCAAATAGATCCTTTCAGAACACGTCTGCTTCAACTGGATTCTCACCCAAAGTAGCAGCAACAAACATTTTAACAAACCCCACTTTAAGGCCTGAAAATTGATCAGATCTTCAAAGGGGTGTTTTCTGTGAGAGTGACTTTGCTTCTAGCACGAACCAGCCATTCCCTTTTTGGGAAGGGAGACCAATTCAGTCATCATTTTGTTCTCAGTTCAAAGGGTCTGAATCAACTACAGGCCCAGAAGTAACTGGAGTTGTAGGACATTCACTACAGCGAACTGGGAACATTAGCAAGGGCAATTGCATTTCAAACCCTGCCTGGTCAGAAGTTATTTTTGCAAGCCATAGGGTACATTTCTGCATGGTCCTATATGAAGTCTCAACTAAAATAAAGCCCGACTAAAGACATCACTTGCTACGTAGGCACTTCAAGCATGTCAGGATAAATAAGCAACTCTGAAGACAAAACGCACTTCTGAGAATTTAAGTGAGAATGGTGAATACCTGGACATTACTGCTCTACAGCTATTAAATAATCTCACGTTAGAGGAAATCAGAAGGAAGGCAGATACCACCATTTAAATACGAAGGGCGCCCTGACATCTCAGCCAACTGGCAATTGTGCAATTGCTGACTGCTATTGAGGAGAAAAATCACAGCAACGTGATTTGGGAAGCCAGCCACCAGTCACAGGAGCATGTGAAACACCAGGGATTCAAATAGACAGCCATCACTGAGAAATCACTGCAAATTAGCTCTCCTGGATTGTCCTGTTTGTCTTAAGTATGTTATCTTTCAGTGCAGTGCTATCAAGGTAACTGAAGGTGAACTGGGAAAACAAAGCTCACTGTGGCATATTAAAGGCAATAAATTCAACATCTTGAGTTCTGCTTCGAGAAACAATGGCTTCAGTACCACAGCACGCTTGCCTCGTTCTCTAAGCACTTGGAGCAAAGCAAGATGTGGGACTGCAGGCTCAGTAGTTATCCATGTGAGCCAGAGCAGCCCAGACAGCAAGGAGACAGCAGATGTAAGGCTGCCAGAGACGCAGAGACCTTCAAGACCACAGCCACACCAGTTTAAATGATCAAAACCCTAATGATCAAAAGCCTAATACGAGCAAAAAAGTAAATAAATACAAACAACATTTAAAGGAAGAACTAGTTACATTAAATGGAAAACATGCCACCCTAAGGGAAAAATAAGCTTGTATGTATCCAGATCACGTAAGGGTATTTCAGTGACACAGTACTGAAGTACTGAAAGCAAGTGACTGTGATCAACTCACCCTTAGGTGTGTTTGGTTCAGGAACAGCTGGACATGCTCACGAAGCGCTGTAGCAGAAGCAGACTGTATTTCTGCAGGTTGCAGACACATCTGTATCAGGAGCAGCAGCTCTGTGCATGTCTCTACGGTGGGCAGTGAATCAGCACGACCAACTGCTTTCACCTTTAGAAGGTGCACCAAAGAGTCGCTGAAAAGAGAGAGGAAGAAAGAACAATTCATTTGGAAACTGCCTCCCAGATTGATGCACCTCTCCTCCCCTCCACACCACAATGCCACCAAGTCACCCTCAAATTACTGCTTGCAGGAGGAACAGCAGTAGACATGGTTTAGGGATTGGACTCCAGGATTCCTGCGTGTCCCATCCAACTCGGGGTACTCTAACAACGACAGAATTAACTCCCCTTATTTAGTAAGCACCCGAGTCTGACAGCATCTGCTTGTACACCAGACTAGCTAACACAAAAGAAACCTATTACCAAGCCCCAAATAATTGAAAGATTAAATACTTTGGCACAGAAGCTAGTGAAAGAGGTTGCTACAGATCTGCCTTGCAAACCAGCCTCATTTGGACAAGGTCTAAACACAGGAAGAGAGGTTCTGAAGTGCAATTCAAAACAAATCAACCAACAAAACAACCTCCTTTGAAATAGTGATGTACAAGTCTGCATTTGATCTGGCAGGGCTAAGGAAAGGTTGACTACGTTATAACGAGCCATGAGCTCAGCATTTGGTTGCTGGCAGCCAACTCACCAGGCCTGAACTCTGCACACGTGCAACACGTACGCCCAGTAGAGATAAAAGCGTCACCAGTACAAGGAAACAGAAGGGATGCCAGGACAGGCAAAACCAATATAGGAAGCTCTCTTGAAATGAAGGTGCAATCTTAAAGGATTAAATATTGTTTTTCTAAGAAGAGGCAAGGATCTCTGCATATAAGACTGAAAAAAAGTTTCCAAGGAACATCACACCAGCACTACTGAGACAGGATAAGCAGGTGCTCTTATCTGGCAGTGGACACCTGAAGAGGGGTGCAAGCACACCACAGCAGATAAAAGGGCTCTTCCATAGCATGCTTGCCCCTGTGTCAGCAGCAAAATCTCCTGAGACCAAGCCAGCATGCTTGTTTAGCTAAGAGAATTAATCTCTCCCAAGCCATTTATATCCTTTTTTTCAGTAGTTGCATAGCTAAGAGCCTCTGCAGCTGCTGCTGAAGCCAGGCCACGTCCCATTGTAACGCCACGACGACCAGCTGTCACCCAAGTGGCCAAGTCCTCTCACAACTCAAGAGCCAGAAGCCCCAAACCCACACCATGCAAGGAACATTCCCTGGAGGGGGGAAGAAACAACAAAAACCAAACGTGAGCCACTGAAGTGAATGTTATTTGAACGGATTTCCATGTGCCCAGCAGTGCTGATGGCTGAGCAACACGAGGAGGCCATGGTCATCTGATGGAGCACACCATGGAGAAGCAGCCAATGGAGGTGACCTCAGTCTCGTTTGCTAAGAACTGCTGATTCATCTCTGAAACATTTGGGTACAGCCAACCATAACAGTGCCTCACGATGGAAAAAGCCTCTCTTTTCCACGAAACGTTGAGTACATTGCCAAGAAAACATGGGCCTTCGTACACATAAATGAGTAAAGAGGGTTTCAGCTATTAAAACAGCTTCTCCAGCTCCTGCTGCAAGAGTGAAACCAGCACGCTCTCCTGTGAGAGCAGCATGATGTAGCACCTTTATCGGGAAATGATGCAGCTTCTCAAGTGCAGCAATCTCCTATTAAGGAGGTAAATGATTAGAAATACTTCCACGGCATCTTCCCCATCCCCCAAAAACGATGCTCCTAAAACTAAAGGCATTGAAATAGTCGTGATGCCAGCCAGATGAAGAGTTCAAATTACAGAGAGAAAGACACGCAACTAGGAAATGCCATAAGTTTATCAGCGTAGATGTAGAATACTTCTTGTGTTTGCAAACACAAGCTACTGTAATATGGAGAAGACCTCAGCTTAAGGATGAATAGGGTAGGTGAAAAAGCAATAAGAATTCCCAGCCAATTAACCATCCCTGGTGGTGTATAAGAAAAAAGCAGGTATGGAACTGAGGGACGTGGACTAGGGAGGTCATAAGCATGGGCTGATGGTTGGACTTGAGGACCATAGTGGTCTTTCTAACCTTCATGATCCTACAACCCTTAGATCCCACCGAGGTCAGAGGTAAACCCTGCAGCTGGAAGACTTGTGCAACCGAAGAGCAGGTGCCACATAGTGCCCAGCACAGCTCCCAGTCACACACAGAAGCACACTGCAGCCAATTCTCTGCCTATGCTTCTGCACGTCGTAACTGAACATCATCTTGCAGAATCCAAAGCAAAACCCGAATGCAATTATTTTGTTTTCTTCTAAAAATACCCTGTAGGGTTTAACACTATGGGAAACGGCATTTACTGGCACACAGCATGTCACGGTTTGCAATAAAAGCCATCGTTGCAGTCACTCGGTTTCGTACCAGTCATAGCAAAAACATCCTAAACCAGAAGCAGACTGACCTTGAGTCTTGTGGGAGAGACTCAAACTTTCTAGCTCTTACACAGGCGCTCCTCCAGCACTGGGCTTTAACTCTCCAAATCCAGATTGGTCAGGAGCACATCCCTCTTGAAGGATCTGCTCTTTTGCTGTGGGAGCAACAAAGCAGAAAGAAGCAAACCCTAACACCACAGTGGTTTTCCCTGTCGTTGGTTTGCTGTAAGAGTCACGTTTTGTAGCCTGCCATCTCCAAAGCAACTCTGCAGCCAGGAAGAGAACCCTGCCTCACCCTGCTGGGGTCAGGCAGAGCAGCTCCAGCAGCAGGCTGCTCCTCTGCAGCCCTCTGAAACAAGTAATTACCTGCTTCATCTCAGAGGTCATCATTTCTCAAGTCGCTTTCATTTAGATGGAAATGTCCTTTGTACTGCGGCCTTTCACACCCTGAACATCTAACCACCCGCCTGCAGCAATAACTGGGAACCTGACTTCAACCCCCACCCAAGGGTTTGAAGAAGCAGGAAGATGAGGTCCTTAATAATAATAAGGTCCTTAATTATAATGCCAAGCAGTGCTAGCCCTATAGGATGAGAACACCCAATTCCAGGACAGTGCTAGAGGACAGAATTCTGGGTACCAGTGAAGGGCACAGAGTTGAGGAGAAACAGAAACGCCAACGCACTTCTACGTTCTTCCTCTAGTAAATTTACTAGTTCATGACAGAAAGGTTAATGCTATGAGAGCAGTGAGGTGCTGCCACAGGCTGCCCAGGGAGGCTGTGGGTGCTCCGTACCTGCAGGTGTTCGAGACCAGGTTGGATGGAGCCCTGAGGAGTCTGGTCTAGGGCAGATCTGGAGGTTGGTGGCCCTGCCTGTGGTGGGGGGCTTGGAACTTGCTGATCCTCGGGGTCCCTGCTAATCCAAGCCATTCTATGGCTCTATACCTGTATTATCACACAGAGACAGAAGCTTCACAGTTAAAAGAGTTTTCTAAATTGTGGAGAGATCAGTTCATTGCAGTCAGCTGTGAAGATATGCATTTAAAGCATAAAACCAACAGCGAAACCATTCCAAGGCACAAAGCAAGAGACTGAGCAGTTCAAACACAGCCACGTAGCTCGGTCCTGCCGTGGGAACCAGATGTAGGGCTCTGCTAGCACAAAGGCAGCCGAGCAAACACACTGCTGGCCACAGAGAGATGCTCCAGGCTGGGCCCTGCCAGCAAGACACCAGCTTCGTGCAGCTGAGTTGAATGGTGAAATGCCAGTGTTGCACTATTTCTTGTCTGTAAAACAGGAGGAACAAAACGGGGGAAGCACTAAGGCAAAGCTGGGGCTTGTTTTCAAAGGAAGATTGGGAACCAAACCGCACGAGGCTGAGCAGACTCCTGCTCAGACCACAGACTGGAGCCCAGCAAGAAGGTGTGACTAAGCCATTACGAATGCGTAGAGCGCACTGCAGTTTGGGATGTGTGAAAGATTCCAATAACATCACTAAAAAATTCAGCGATACCTCCGCTGGGAACTTCCATTTGTCGGCTGACAACTGCCTCCAGGAGCAGAGCAGGCAGTGTCCAGAGCCTCCTATTCTCAGCCTCACCAAATCTGTCGCTGGATGACACCGGTTATCATCGCAAACAGGATGAATTAGCAAGCAGCAGGACAAGAAACTCACGCTTAATTTACTCAGCATCAGAGAACGGGCCAATCTCTATGCAACCCTGCCAGGCAGCCTTTCCCCTCCCAGCAAAACCTGTGGGGATTTTAAGGCCCCTGATGGTATGAGGAAACCCAGAGGAAGTCGACCCATGGGTTTAAGAGCCAAGAAGAGGAAGGGGACAGACTGCCTGGCAAAGAGAACCCACAAAAGGCAGCGTGTTAGGAAGAGGGCCAGCTACACGTTGCATGAGCAGTCTGAAGGTGGTTTAAGCAGACATGTGAGTCTCGTTTATTTCATTAAGGCTGCACATAGGGAAAAAAAAAAAAAAAAGCATAAAGGTCAAGAGCAATTTAAGAAGCTTTCATAAACCCACCACGGTGTGAGCAGTCACAAACATCTGCTGCTTCTCTTAAGTAACTTCTTGAGGAGTTTCAGGGTTGCTAAAGTTGAAGAATCACAATGCAATTAACAAAACCACTGTTTCACCAAACATAATGGGGGGCAACGCTCAAAAGAGAGCGAACAGCACGTGCCTACATGCCACGCTCCTGCAGACATGTAGTACAGCCCTCTGCTACACATCCAACCTACAACTCAAGCGATATTCCTACCAGCTCGAGCACGCTGGATGACCTCAGAGGTCTTTTCCAACCTTAACGACTCTCAATGACTCTACAAAACAAGTGGTCCAAAAAGCCACGCTGTCACTTCGCCTCAAACACACCCAGCCTCGGTTCTTCTTCTGCCTACCAGGACACCGTGGCAGTCAGGAAGCTGAAGCAGAAGTGCAGTGCTCCCTACATCAGTGAAGACTTAGGAAAGAGAGAACCTGCAGTCGCAAACGCTCTGCGTGCTTACAACTGCAACTGGTAGAGGGGAGGCATCTCAGGAGGAGGACAGGCGCCTCACTGCTGATCCTGGAGACCTGCTGAACCCCCACTAACAAACATCAGTCAGCAAGGAGCAGCACTTCACCCCAGAGCTTGAGAAAGCGAACAAAATGACCTCGTGAGTGCACAGAGGGAAAACTTCTGAAGCACAAGGTGGCCGCACCAGAGGCTGATGATGGCAGCAGGTAACCACGCCGGTCAGTCACACTGTGAGTCATTCCAGTTGTGCCAGAGCTCAAGGACACACCGAAGAATAGGAAATAGAAATCGTGCTGCCACAGCTGTCACTGTAACGTACCAGCTCCGCAGTCACGGCGTGCAGATCAGGTAGGGAAAACTAAACACAGCGACAGGACTCAGGGAAACACAACGGAATCCCAAGGACATGCCTGGAAGGCAGCGGGGCTCAGGGCACTGTGTCTGCCTCCTGTGGCCTGAAAGAAGGAACGAATTCAAAGCCGACCGAGCCAGCGTACGTTCAGGAGACAAAGCAAAACCCAACCAGTTTAAAATGCTGAGCGTAACGCACCGCCAGCGGAGCAGAACACGGGAAGCACCACCACGCGAGGCCGTGGCACTGCAGCTCGCTCCGCTAGCGGCACACCCCGAGAGCCGGCACAGGGCAGAGCATCAGCGGACAGCGAAGAAACATCTGGAGACGCTGTGTAACACAACGCGCCGTCGCGGCCACGGGAGGGCAAGCTGGAAGACCCTAGAGTTAACGGGGCCGAAGGGTCCCGGGATCGCTCCCGGCGCTCGGCCACACCGCATCGCGCCCATCCGAAACGGGAAGCACAGCCATCAGGAACGGCGCGATGGAGGGAGCCGGGGAACGGCGAGGGGAGGGCGGCACGGAGCCAGCGCTGCGCTCCCGCCCGTACGGCCGAGGGGAGGAAAAAAGGAAAGTGAAAGTCCTCGACGGGCGGCGGCGGCGCGCACGGGGAAAGCGCGCACCCGCGGGAACGCGCGGCCGGGTCAGGGGAGGCCGGAACGCGCTACGAGGGAGCGGACAGCAACGCGTGGAGCGGGACGGCACCGACGGGCACGGGACACGGCGCGGGGCACGGCTGCAGCCGCGCACCGCAGAGCGCACCGCGCGGAGACGGAGACGGACCGCACGGACCGCAGAGAGCGCCGGAGGAGCGCGGCACGGCGCTCCGCACCCACCCCACGGCGCCGGCCCCGCGGCCCCCGCGCCGCACACCGCCCGCCCGGCCCCGCGGCCCGCCCGGCCCCGCGGCCCGCCTCCCCCCGCCGCCATACGCACCGCGCGGTCCCGGCCCCGGCGGAGCGCGGCCGCTCCTTTGTGCGGCGTTAAGATGGAGGCCCCGCGCAGCGCGCGGCCCCGCCCCGCCCCGCCAGGCCACGCCCCCCGCCGTCTCCCTAGCGACTCGCCCCGCCCCCCCGCCCCGCCGCCTCGCCCAATCGCAGCGCCGCGCTCGTCCCCCCTCCCCTCCCCCCCCGCCCCCCTGACGTCACCTCGTCCTGCTCCGCGCTTCCTCCCGAGACAGAGAGGCGGGGATTGGCTGAGGGCGGGGAGGAAGTGAGGCCAGCGGGGAGAGCTCCCGCGATTGGCTGGACGGAGCGGAAGGGGCGGGGCGAGCCGCGGCGACGAGCGGCGCGGCGGGAGGGGCTGCATGGCGGCGCTCGGGGCCGGGCCGCGCCCCGCTGTGTGAGGCGCCCGCGGTACGTCGCGCTGCGGGCGGCCGGGGCTGTGCCGGGAGAGGTGGGGACCGGGCCCGGTGAGCGGGCCGAGCCGCCTCCGTGTGAGCGCGGCGCTCCGCGGGGCGGGCCGGGAGCAGGCCCGGGCCTCCGCTGCGTCGCAGCAGCCGCTTGGAACAGCGAGGCGGGGTTCCGCGCACAGCCCTCGCACGGTGGGGGCTCGGGCCGCGAGGCCGCGGGCTTTGGTTGTGCGGCCGTGTAATAGCGTGGCTCGCAGTGGCGGCGCGTCACCCGCGGTGCGTCCGTCGTGTCCGGTTTGTGCGCGTTTCAGGTCGGGGAAGGCGAAGGGTGCAGCGGGGCGAGCTGAATTCCCGAGTTTGAAGGCGTTGTAACGCTGATCTGAAGGGTAATTCCCTCTCCCCGTGGTTTTGTGCCCCTGGATGTGGTTGTCCTTCGCACCGTTGCTCGAGGACGTGTTTCACCCACCTCCCGCTTTACAGGGTTGTAGTGAAAGTGGAATCGCTGAGGTTGGGATGAGCGCTGCGCTCAGCCCTTGTCTGCGACTGCACTGGGCCACACCGCTCAGTGCCACATCAGCCTGTGACAGTGCCCCACTGCTCTCCTGGAGAAGGAACGGCTGCGTATCAAGCCATAGCCACAGCCTCGTTTGTTCCAAGTGCTTTAAAGCGTGTTATCTGAGTGAGCTGGCTGAAGCAGAAGGCAGGTGGTTGGTGACTTTAGTCTTAAGATGATGCTGTACTCGTGCCTGGTCGGGCTCTTCAGTTTGTTCTTTCTGATTTTGTCACCGTTGTATCAGAATGTTTTGTTTCCTCTCTAGACAGACAGACTGAGCTGGCGTGAGCAGGGAGACAGCTCTTCTTGGTAATGCTGTGCTTGGTTAAGCAGGATGGCCTTGCTGTTCAGACCTGTGTGCTGGGGGGAGATGCAGTTTCTACATTCTCTGTAGGTTTCTGGTTCAAACCACCATGGGAAAAAACACTGAAGAGCAGATACTCCTTGGTTTCAGGGTGCTGAACTCGTTTTAAAAGCACATCATGCTTTGAAGAAATACCTGTACGGTGGTGTTTTCACCTGGATTTCTTTAGAGGCCTCACTTAATCATTTTGTCCTGCAGACAATAGCCCACAGAAGCCTCAGTGTCTGTGAAACTGCTTCCTGCACGAGTGCATCGTTGTGTGGAGGAAGAATGGCAGTCTGCTTCCTTCTGTTCACTGAGTTACCGCATCCCTCCCTCAGTGGAAGGATAACAGGCTTCTCTTCCAGCACTGAAATGCGGGTGGAAGGGGCCCTAAATGGATAACAAAGAGCAGTGCAGGGGGCAGTTGTCTCTCATCATTGCTGAATTGAAAGCAATGAAAGTAAAAATAAATAGATGGGAAATAACTGGAATTAGTGTGGCTTTAAATGAATACAGTGAGCGTAGCTGTTGGGGCTGTGTTTATATCCTTGCATATCCAAGCTTGGTGTAAGACACAAGAATTGGTGTTAACACCTCTCATTCTTCAGCGTGGAGCTGGCAGGAGCTGCCTGGTTGGCCCAGGCAGCTTATCATTGCTGTGTTTTGGGGTGCTGGCAGTCTGCCTTGAGTTTCTTTCTTAGTCTGACCCCTTGGAGCATCTCAGCTCCAGGTCTTGGGTCGAGGCAGGGACATGGGTGGTCCTTGGGGATCATCAGCTGGAAGCAGAGGGTGTGCTGTGTAGTCCATAGCACTGCTCCAGACTTCTAACCACAGTCCCTTTTCATCCTGAGGGGGAATTCCCTCTCTCCATCGACTGGTGGACACCGTAAGCTTCTCCGTGACTTAGTCTCGTGCTCTGGGCCCTGCTTGCTCCCCTGGTGCAGCCTGGGCAGGCCTGACTCCGTGTTTTTCAGAGCGTGTAGTAATATCTCACGCCCTGCAAAGTGGGAGGTGTCTGACACGTTGTGTTTTTAGGACAGTTCCACCATGGATGGGGGAGATGGCACTGCTGACCTCGTGATAAACAAGAGGTTTGTGTCTGAGGCAGAGCTAGAGGAGCGGCGAAAGAGGAGGCAAGAAGAATGGGAAAAGGTCCGAAAACCCGAAGATCCAGAAGGTACGGGAAAGATTACTTATAACTGTGGGGAAGAGATCCAGGGATATTTCAAAGAGAACAGAAATAAAAAGCAGTAGCTTGTATTCTGCAAGCTCCAAAAGGTTTTCACGTTGTAGGATGAATGCCCTGAATAAATAGCAATAAATGGTGGTGGTCAGCCCTTAAATGAGGTCTGGGAGAGGTGGATTCAGACTCCACCCCTTCTGGTCACACAGGTGCATTGCTTTCACCTGTGCTCCTGCAGCTGACTCAGTGCTCACCTCAGGTGATCCATCAGTGGTGCAGGCCGTGATTCATCAGTTCCCATACACACGTGGAGAAAGTAAGGACTGTGGGTGACTTAGTATTTCCAACATACAGTCTCATTTCCTCAATTATTCCTTCCTTTCAGAGTGCCCTGAGGAGGCATATGATCCGCGCTCACTGTACGAAAGGCTTCAGGAGCAGAGAGAAAGGAAGCAGCAGGAGTTCGAGGAGCAGTTTAAATTCAGTAAGCACCAATGTCTCTTATTTCCAACAAAACTCAGCAAACCGCAGCAGCCGTACGCAGCATCTGTCGGTTACGCCTGCGGGTCCTGCCTGCCTCTCTGAGAGAGGAGCAGAGAGCTGAGGAGTATTCAGAGGTAGCAGATGACCCTGCAGGTGTTGGACCATTCTTTGCACCCAGTCATTGCAACAGGTGTTGTGTTTCCTAACCAGAACTAGGTGACTCAAATGTTACAGAGCAGTCTGAAGCTCGAGGTCAGCATTTGGGTGAAGTGAAGGCGGAGGAGCTGAGCCTTCAAAAGGCAGATGTCAATGAAACAAAAACCTAATTTCTACCCAGTTTGAACTGGAAAGTGATGCATTCTTTAAGCTGCACATTGTGTGGCTGGATTCTGTCTAGAACTCCTCATGTTAGACGTAGTTCTGTTCCATGGCCAACCTTTAGCAGTGTTTGAGTTTTGCAGACCTTTCCTGTGGGAGACGGCAGCTTGCCAGTCATCAGCGTCAATGGATTGCTGAGCTTGCCATCAGAGCGAATAGGACTTCACTATGTAGGTGAAGATTCAACAACAACAAAAAAAAAAGTCTGCTTCGTCTAAAGGCCTAAAAATCCTCTTAAGGAATTAAACTAATGACCAAAGGTGGTGTTTGGGTTCAGGTTTCTCAGGCTGCCACTGCAAACAGCAGAATCCTCAGGACTGAGGAAAGGCTGCCAGCACGGAAACAGCCAGCTGTCCTTAGTTACAGCAGCAAGTGTAATAGCATTATACAGCACCTACAAACCCTGCCTTGCTTTTCTTTGAGTGTGCTTGGTCTGTGTTAGTGTGCTGCAGTTTTGTGCTCGGGCACAAAAGAGTCTGGGCTTGTTCAGCATCCAGCATCGTTAACCACAAAGTATTTCTACTCCTTAATTACAGAACGAAGCAGAAAGTTTGTCCTTTGTGGGGTTTGCTTTGTATTTATTACCTGACTAGATGGTGTAACGGCTAGAAGACGTGCCTTGGTCACCCAGGACTCTACTCACTGCATTGCCACGGACACTGTGCAAAGTGCTTGAGCTCAGCAGCGCTCAGAGTCACTGCAAGATGTTTGTGGCTCCCTGCATTTCATGAGGCAGCTGGAAATCACCAGATGAAAAAATCATCCAAAGAGAAGTGATGGAAGATCATGGCTGAGCTTATCTGTATGCGTTCTTCTCCTTTTTTCAGAAAATATGGTGAGAGGCTTAGATGAAGACGAGACAAACTTCCTTGACGAGGTTTCTCGGCAGCAAGAGCTACTAGAAAAGCAACGAAGAGAGGAAGAGATGAAAGAACTAAACGAATACAGAATATCCTTTGCTTATAGGGGTGGTGCTCTCGTACTGGGGGTTGGGAGTCTGGGCTGTGGTTTTAATCTGCCATTCACATCCCGTGAATGCTTTATAGAACACGTGTGATGATTGCTTTTTACTGCTTTTGTTCCAGACCACCAGCCCTTCACAGAGATGTCCCAGAGAGCAGTGTAGGACGCTTTTTGTCTTTCATCTGCATCAGAAATGATGGAATGATTGTAGGATTGCTGTCTGCATTTCTGAACTGAATGCCTTCTGAGGGTTACCTTGCTTGTGCAGAAAGCGATAGCTGCTTTGCCTCCTGATGAAAAGCACTGCTTGAAGTTGTAAGTGAACAGAGTGCAAGTTCTCAAGGATGCTCTGGTATAAATGAAGGAGAGCAGAAAGGAGTGAGCAGCTCACATTTATGAGGTGACCAAAAATAGTCAGCAAATGCTACAAGGAGCTGCATTACCTTGAGTTAGTTAAGGATTTATAACTCAGAGCATATAAATCTTCTGTGAAGAGCATCCAAGTTCTCTCACTAATTCCTTTACGAAGAGGCACTACTGATGCATTTCTTTATTTATAACTTTTATGTCAGAACTAAGCTGCAGTTGGCTGATGGATCTGGAATATTTCCTTCATTTGTTGGATCTAATTATGGGATATATTTAGGTTCTGTGCTGGTTGCTCGCGGGTCTGGCTGATGCAGGGATGTGCAGAATCAGACTGTGCTTTGGAAGCAGCTGACAGCCCTGGTTAGGTCACATATGTCTAGGAGTGAGCCATACCAGCCCAGAATGAATCTTCTGTTGTCTTGGATTAGCCACGTAATGCACTGATCCCTGAATTTACCAAGCAGGGCCTCTTCCAGACGTGCACATCGATCCTCAGTCTCAGCAGAGTCAGCCAGCTTTGTATCCGAAGTCACAGTGTGAATTAAACTGTAGAACTCGCTGCACTGGGTAATACTGCAAGGAACCTTGGAGCAACTCGCGAAATGACTCATGGATTTAACTTCTTACTCTTTCAAAAAGGTCCTGGGTAGATGTGCTGGGTGGTCTGTAGGCACTGTGCAGGAGCTCCTCCGGGCTAGGAAGAGGATGTCAACCCATGGGGTGTGATGATTTAGTCCTGGTAAAACATCAGTACTGAGTACAGAGCTTTTTTCTTTGTTTGTTTTCTTTCTTTTTTTTGTGGTAAAAACAATTGTGAAACCTTAGGTACTAAAGATAAATGTGCCTTGGAATATTTGAATGCGCTCTCAAGCATGAGAAATACACATGCATGGATGCATGGGAGTTTTTATTTCCTCTTACATGAACAGCTGGGGTTTTTTGCTCCTTACCCTGCCTCTTCAGCATTGGACTGAATTTTTTTTTTTAAGACAAATTCAAGAAGTGCTTGAAAGCAGCATCGTTTTGCCTTCGATGCCGTGTGAACGCAGAAATCCCCCTCCAAGGAGGAAGGGTTGCAACACAAACCATCGTTGGAAGGATGAGCTTCGGGACTGCTTCTGTTAGCCACAGGATGGCACTCCTGTGCCGTCCTAAAAACATCGCTACGGCGACGTTTGGGTTTTCGCTGAGGCAGGGAGCAGTCAGGGCTGTTGCTGTTTCCCTGGGAAAATCCAGGGCGTCTGAACAGCCTAACAAGAAAGGGATCGTTGACTTCGAGTGGGTCCCTTCTGAGCAGGGTGCTGGTTGTTAATTTGGAGGCGTTCAGTGGTGGGGTGGGAACCGTGACCTTAAATATGAATGTGAAATTCACTGTTGGATGTGTTTATATGCGGTAGCTGGGACAGCTGTGAAACTCAGGGCTCGTGGGTACGTTGAGTGGTCGATGGGATGGCAGTCAGAGAAGGACTCTGCAGAGTGGCAGGTTTAAGGTTATAAGCTAATACCCTTTTAAATAATTCTGCTTTGCCGTGTGCAGCGTTAAGGTTTGCAGCTTTTATGCCTCTCCTGGTACCTCCCAAAGAAGCCTCTTCCAGCTGAAGGTGCCAGATAGGTGTCATCACAAATAAGCATCCTTCGGTGGAATGTGAATGAGCTTCAGTTGCTGCTGTCAGCTGAGTGTGTCAGGGAGGAAGTGCCTGTCCTCTCCCTCCTTGATCCTTAACCCTTAATTCACAGCACTCTCACCAAAGTGGGAGTGGGTATGGACCCAAAGAAGGAAACTGAGAAGAAACTGCCCATGAAGTCAGTGGAAAACAAGAACAAATTCTCTCAGGCAAAGCTGTTGGCAGGAGCTGTGAAACACAGAAGGTTAGTTTCACACTTCTATAAATGCACGAGGAACGGAACCTGGTTAACAGTGTAAAGGGAAGCGGGCCAAAACTGCCTCCAGAGAACGAGGTGCGATCCTTAGGCCTGAAGAAAAAAGGGGGGAGGTACAGGAAAAGACCAGCCTTGTTTCTATGGGCTCTCACCAACTGTTGGAGAAACATGAGGCAATTCAAATGGATAAGCGTGTGTAAAGCAAGTGGGCAGGCTCTTCATTCTAGGCTGCCAGGCTTGGGCAACCCCGCTGTGGGTTCCAGAGCTTCTCTCCTTTTCAGCTCTGAAAATACCAGCATCCACCTCACTTGTGGAACTGGATTCAGATTTGATCTGTGTTTAAAAGGGATCATTTTAAGTAGTCGCTGGGGGCAGTGTAGGGGGGGGATATAGGTTATGAGAGAGGAGCTTTGCGTACCGATCTGATCCCGTGTTCCTCACCGACTGCCACCGATACATCAGCGCCCTTTCTGTCCCACAGAGATGGCAGTTCAGTGTGTGATCCATTGCCTGTTTTGATCTCAGGCTGCAAACACAGCTGCTGGTGTGCTCCGGGTTAGGGATAAAGCAGGCACCTGTGCCCAGGCTGACTCCCCACAGACAAGACATTGAATGCTTAAGGCAATTCCTGACATCTAGGAATTCAGGCGGTAGTTTTACGTGCGTCCCAGAGAATGTGACATGATTATTTTAGAAGCTCGTCCTGTAGTAGCTCCCAGCACAGTAGTAATTGCTGTCTGTGCTGGCAGCACCTCGTGCATGGGGCACTGGGTTTTTTAAGGGAGAGAAAGAAAAGCCCTAAGCAGCAGCAAGCAGCCAGCAATGTTTTTGTTTGCAGCTGCTGGTACGTAACCCAGTGGGATGCAGAGAAGGAACTGGGGTGTGCTTAGTGGCACACCTGAAGTCTGCAGGCAGCATCTGTTTGAAGGGAACACCTTAGCTGACATGTCAGTGCCATCACTGGCTTTCTCGGCAGTCCTCTGTTTTTGTTGTTTTCTCCTGCAAGTTAGCCAAAATCAAACACGGCACGAGTTCAGCATCTGCTTTCAGAGCTTTGTATTTCTCCTGCAAAGGGCTTCTACCATTAAAACCTCCTTGCTCAGAATTACCTTTCATGTTCTGCCACAGGAGGGGAAAAAAGACTCTGGCAGGGGAAGAACGCTGATGCTGGACCTGCAGGGTGATGACTGCTCATGTCAGGCGGGGAGAGCAAAGCTCACGCACTCGTTGCTGCTCTGTGCTGTATTCCAGCTGAGTGGGAGTCCCAGAGTGAGCTCTGTCTCGCTCCCTGCTGGAGCTGCTGTAGCATCTGAGGTGAAAATGTGACTGAACTTCACAGTAATGCAGTGGTGGCTTATGAGAACGAGACAATTTCTTTTTCCCACAGTTCAGATGGAGGTAACAGTGTGAAGAGGTTGAAGCTCGATACTGACCACGAAGAAAAGAATCAAGGTATGCCCTGATTTCTGCTGTTGGGAAGCTGTCTGCCTCTCACCTGAACAGCAGCTGGGATTAGATCTGATGGAGGATTTGCTTTTCTGCTCCATCATGCTAGGCAGCACAGGTTGGAGCGCTGTCTCCTAATGCAGTGGCTGTGGAGGCCGTGGGCACTGTGACAGCCTTTGCAGAAGGAACTCCTCTGGTCATCAGTCCGTCCCTTGCCTGTACCATTCCTGACAGATGATTGTCTAAGCTGCTCTTAAATCCCTGCAAATAGAGACTGTGCTCCCTCCTGAGGCAGCTGATTCTAATGCTGAGCTGTTTCTAACCTTAAAGAGCTTTCCATGATAAATAATGGGAGTCTCCTTAGCTGCCTTTCAAGCCCATTGCTGCTTCTGTCAGCCACAGGCACAGAGAACAGCTCACTCCTTTCCACCGACTGTATCTGTGCACCTCCACCGCTTCGCTTCTCGTGCTACAGAGTCATCCTGTCTATCCTGAAACCAATTTATTTCAGAAAATTGTGAGCAACTAGGAGGAAAAGTAAGTTGTCTTTCAGTCTCAGCTGTCAGGATTGCAACTGACTTGCTGTCAAGATCTTCTGACACAAATAGGGTGAGCTGCGATCGTGTAATGACAACCCAAGGCGCTTCCTGCATCTCCTTCTGTTCAGTAAACTATCAGAATTGCTGGAAAAAAAAAATTAATTAGCTGTGGAAGATGGGAGAGCACCAGAATGAAACTTTTCCCCAACTATGCTGTCGTATTGTAAAAAAAAAAAAAATAATAATAATAATAATAATTGCACAAAACGGAGCTATTTATTCTTATGTAGGGGGTTTGCTATTTGACACCCATCAAACTGACAGCCTTAAGAGTAAAAATCTGTAATGCCAGCGTAGAGCTGATGAGAAAAAAATCCCGAGGTAGCAAGTCCTTCCTGTCAGAATCGCGTTCATGTCGCCTCACGCTGTCATTAAATCCTGCAGTCAGCAGGTGAATGGCACGCGGCCGCTCCCGGGCCAGTGAAAGAAACCCATTCTGACTGAAGTCCTTCTCTCGCAGAGAAACCGTCCTGCGTTCCCCTGGGGAGCAGCTCCGTGGGAGGATCTGCGGTCCACTGTCCGTCGGCTGCGGTCTGCATCGGGATCCTGCCCGGCCTCGGCGCGTACTCGGGCAGCAGCGACTCGGAGTCCAGCTCGGACGGCGAAGGCACCATCAATTCCACTGGGAAGATCGTCTCTTCTGTCTTTCGTAGCAACAGTTTCTTCGATGGTCCATAACCAAATCCCTCCGTGTGTAACGTAGTGCAGAGTTAACTTCCAAAGCCCCGCGGGATGTTCGATGCGTCCTTCTGTCCCAAGCATAATATTTCTAGCTAACTTCTCAACTTTAATACATTCAGATGCTTCTAAAATAATTCAGATTTTTTTTTTTTTCTTCCCTGATTTTTATTTTTTTTCTCCATTTCTGGGATTCTTACTGAGCCTGAGGGGGGAATGCTGCCATCCCAGAGCAGAGGGTGCACCTTGTCCTTTAGGTGAGGGCTGGGGTAGGGAGGAGAGCGCCTTTTTAAGATTGTCATGGAAAGAAAATAATTGATTTTGGTGAGTCTATACAAGACGAGCAGGCTGAAAAAGAAGAAGCACTTGAAGCACGGAAGTCTTGTAGGAGCAACCATGTGTTCTGTTTTAAAATGTCATTTTTATTCTGTGTTTGAGAAACGGGGGCAGAACAAAAATCAAGCAGATGGTGAAGTGTAGATTGCCATGACACTGTAAAGAAGTTTTAGTGTTACGCGATTAAAGACATTCTGAATGCATTTCTTTTTTCCCCATCTCGACTTGTGCCATTCATAACTGTTCCCATTCCATTAAGCAGTTTGGGTTGTGCTCAGCCAGCCCCGTCCTCAGCCCACCATCGAGACTCACAAGCAGCCCCTGCCAGCACGGGGACGAGGTGGTGCCCTCAGTGAGTGCAGAGGATCTGGTGGTGGATCTGCTCAAAGCTCAGCTCCTGTGATGTAGTGCTATGAGTAGCGAGGGGGTGGGATATCCCAGCTCAGTCCAGCCAATCTGTGCACGGATTGGAGATCTCCGTTGCCTTTTGCAGTAGGAAAGCAAATGGCTGTCGAAGTTGTGATGAATTTGTGCTACCTGGCACTCTGGTTTTTGCTCCTGAGCTGTTCCTGCCTTTCCTAGTTTCTCTGCCAATGGAGGATACCCCGATCTCTCAGTGCCTCTGGTTTTTATGGAAGTGGTGCAGCCAAAAAAAACAACAAAAAAAAAACCTGCTGCTTCAGTCACATGTGCAGGAGCACGGCGTAGCTGGAGTGGAGAGGTAGGTGTCTGTGCCTGGCGTGAAGCTCGATCCGTGATGCCTCCGAAAAGCCAGAGCAGCACACCCCGGCTGGGAGTGCTTTCCTGAATGGTATTTGGCATAGCTGCCCTCCAAGCTGCTCTTAGGTTCAGATGGAAACGCAGAGGGGGATTTGGCAGCTGTGGGCAGACGTGGTGGTGTGTAGGTGGTTGTGCTGGACCCTACGTGGCCAACAGGGAGACAGTTCTGCTGTGGGAGAGCCCCGCTTTCCTCTTGTCTCTTGAAGAGCAGGAGCAGAGTTAGCTCACAGCAGCCCTCGAGTCCCTTCCAGCATGCTGCTCCTGCTGCTGCCCCCTGTAAGCAAGTCCCATTTACTGTCTTACAGACACAGTCATCTGCTGTTAAAAGTATTAACTGCACTCTGAGACACTGCATGAAGGGCCAGAGGGCAAACCAGCCCAACTGGAAGCAGCTGTGGCAGGAACACTGCCCTGGGGCTGCAGAAGGGCAGCACCATCTTTTCATGGTGGAACCGAACTATTTCAGATTCTCTTCTCTCTGTGCGAGGTTGCCTGACGGAAAGAAAACATTTTTCCAGAGCCCCTGGACTTTGATGTGAAAGCTGAGCAGCACAGCGCCTGCCTGGCTGGCAGCACCACTTCTGAACAAGCCACCATTCAGAGACTGCTTCCCTATTTGGAAAAGGGGGGGGGGAGTTGGTTTTTTTTTTTTTTTTCCTTTCCAGAGGGCTTTGCAAGGCAAACGTTTCCCTGAGCTGGCCCCACCTTCCAGGGCTGAAGATGGCACAGGGCCTTGTGCTGTGGTGCTCCAGCCACGGTGCAGGTGGAGCAGTGAGGGGCACCGGGCCCCCCCCCAGGCATGCAGCCCTCACACAGTGCTCCCAGCCCGGACCACACAGCAGCCCCTTGTTTTAAACGTCCGAGTTTCTTTATTAACCTGAGTATAACAAATATAACCATGTACACAGTATAAAAATGAACATAGAGCGTGACAGCGGTACGGCACAGATACACGACCAGTTCAACCAACGGGAATAATAATATATTAAGCATTTCGTTGCTTGGAAAAAGCAAGTTTTGTTTGTAAAAATCGTATCCTGTTCCACTAAAATTATACAAAGTACATTCAATACTGAAAAGTGACTCAACGGAGCGGGACTGGGGCAGGGCCTGGCCTCTGGGTGTTACCTGGGGCTGTACAAAGTGGATCCAGGCGCTTCTCCGGGACGAGCTTTACGAACTTAACAATTAAATTAAGAAGTACAAACCTGTGTGTTTCAGGGAGGGTATTCTTCATTGAACAGCATGTGGAACATGCGCTTTCAGCGGGACCGACGGACTTGAGCAACATGCAGACGGGGCCGGGCGCGGCGCTACGCGGGCTCCGAGTTGATGGGGGGCAGGTTTTGGTGCTTGAAGTACTGCACGACTTGCTGGGGCAGCTCTGCCAGCACGGCTTTGGCCAGCGTCTCCTTGGGGGCCTGCGGGCAAAGAGAAAAAGCAGCAGTGGCACAGGACTCAATATAGCTGTGGTTATAGTGTCTGTCACCATCTAGGGACGACTCTTTCGCAGGGCAGAGATGATGGGAGCGTGAGGAGTGCTCTCTTAAGTGGCTCCCAAACGTTTTGGCATCTGCTGGGGTTGCCCCACTTCCAAGATGAGAACGGCACACAGAACGGCATGGGGCAGATGACAGAAGCAGAATTAGAATGGTTCGGGACCTCAAGAATCACCTCCTTCCAGCAGTGTCTGTCCGTGCCCTGGGCAGGGACACCTCCCATCCACCAGGTTTCCCCAGAACCCCATCCATGGCCTCGGGCACCTCCAGCAGCGGGGGACCCGCAGCTCTGGGCAGCAGGCTTCACTGGCCTCACTGCAAATGATTTTTTCCTGTCTAACTGTCTAACCCAAATCTCCCCTCTGTTTAAAGCCAATCCCCTTCGTGCTATTGCTACATTCCCTTACGCAGAGTCCCCCTGGGTCCTTCCTGGAGTCCCTTTAGGTACTGGAAGGCCACAGCGAGGTCTCCTTGGAGCCACCTCTTCTCCAGGGAGCGGCCCCCAGACCCCACAGCTGAGGGGCACAGACTCACATTGCGGAAATCCCGGAAGGGCACGAACTGGACGATGTCACGCATGGCCTCCTCGCCCGTGTGGGAGCGCAGCACCCGGCTGTCCCCGTCCAGGAACTCCATGGCAGCGAAGTCGGCGTTGCCCACCCCCACGATGATAATGGACATGGGCAGCTTGGACGCCTGCACCACGGCGTGGCGCGTCTCATCCATGTCGCTGATGACCCCGTCTGTGATGATGAGGAGGATGAAGTATTGCTGCAGAGAGAGGGGAACAGAGGGTCAGAGCCGGGCAGGGCTGCGAGGGACACATCTACTCAAGGGGTTTGGGAGAGCAAGGCTTGCTGCGGGCGGATGCAAGCTCCCCGTCCCCACACACTGCCCTGTCCCATGGAGCTGAAGGTGAGGACGTGGGGACAGACAGACGGACACAACAGAGCAAGGCTGAGGCACACACAAAGACCAGTGCCTCCACCTCTTCTCCCTCAGGGGAAAGGAATGGTTCCATTTTGGCACATTATACATCTTGCGCGTGGTGGAGAAATGATGAAAAACAAGCACTTAGGAGCATTAAAGCCTTTTGTTCCTCTCCTCATTCTTTCCATTTCCTCTGAAAACCACCAGTGCCGACGTCCTAGAAAAGCAGGAGGAGACACGCAGCCCGAAGCCCATTTTCTTGTTTTTCCTCCAGCCCACATCTTGTCTCTTGAAATCTCCCCTAAGTGCTTTCTTCCCTCAGCAAAACTCCAAGTGCAAATGAGGATGGGTTCCTGGCACCGCTGTGCCACAGCAGCGGGACCTGCTCCTGCCCTGAGCACTGCAGGACCCCAGGCACATTCCAGGAAGCACGGCGCTAAAATGGGGCAAACACACAGAGCCAGGGGGTTAAAAGTGTTCCAGGGGAAGACTTGTAAGAGAAAGCAGTATCTGGAATCCAGGAATGGCATCAACAATCTGGTTTTTTTTGGTGTTAAAAGAGAGGAGCTGTATGCTCACAGCCTTGCACCTGTAAGGGAGGAAGAGTGAAGCCTTAAAGGGAGCAGCTGATAACAGGCAGAAATCCAGCTGGTCCCACCCCTCCAGCCCAGCCTTCACCTGGGAGTGCACGAGTGCAGAATTGGCCTCTGGGAGTGGTCAGAAAGAATGAAACGAGAAAGGTCTCTCTCTTTTTGTTCACGTTCTCTGAAATCCGTGATGGAGAAAAGAAAGCGTGCAGGAGAAAAGGAGGGAGCAGAGCTCATCTACTGCTTCTCACTGCTTATTTCAGAAGCGAAATAGGAGCTGATGCCGGGGATCATCCAAAAAGCCCGAGGGCACTGCAGCAGAGCAGCTGCGAGCATCCTTACCTGACAGCATCGCCTGGACGCACTCCAAACAAGTGATGGCAATTTTAGAACAACCTCCTTGGGAACTGAACGTCAGCCCAGCTGGGAAGGCTGAGCCTGGACTCCGTGGGCAACCATCACCACCACGGTGCACACACCCCATCCCGGGATGGGGACAAGGACCTGGGACAGGGCTGCCTGCCCCCCATCGTGCCCACCCGAGGCTCAGCTCCTGATCCATCACGTTCTGTGCTTCCAAAAAAGGCAGAGCCGTCTCCAGCCTGTTCCTTTGGTGCGTATTATTTAAAATCTCCCTTGATTAAACTATTAGTGCCAACGGAGGGGTGCAATTTGCATACGATTAGTGCCTCTGCCTGGCGCACAGCATGGGGGATTCTCCCTCCCCCTCCGATGCAAGGAGAGAAAATGAAAGCTGAGGAGGCACCTGGGTTTGTGGCAAATCAAACCCAATTCAGGCTTTCCCCCAACCAGTAGTGTGCATGGACATGAGGGCTGACAGCCCACAGCCTTCCTGGGGGGGGGATGGAAGGGTGAGGGAGGGATGGATGGGAAGCAATGGGATCCCCCTGAAATGGCAGTAGCTGGAAGTGGTTTGTTTTAACGAAGAGAGCAAAGAAAAAAGGCTAGCATGGGGCGGTATTGCTCCATGCCTGGAGCTCGGGAGAGCAGAAGTGCACAAGCATCCCCCCTCCTACCACCATGCTGGCACCACCTCCAGCACACGAGGATGGCAGCCTGGTGCAACAGGCCTCCATGCTAACTAGCAGCTTTCTGACATATGGACGTGAGCAGTCTGCTGAGCTAATTAGCTGTGACTTCAAGGACTGATGAGCGGCTGGAGTGGCCACACGGGAACCCCGGCCCTGGCTCTGAGCCCACTGCTTGTCCAACCGGCATGAAAAAGCAATTAAAAAAAAAAAAAAAAGACAGTGCCATCCGAGAGGGAGAAGCAGAAAGGTCTTCTTCCAGGACAAGGTTTGCATTTGGCCACGTGAGCAACATGTTGCTTTAATCAAGAGGATCTTCCTTCAGCTGTCCGCTTCGTGTCCAAGTGACTTAAGCCAAAGGTTTGCAGCCACTCTCTGAACCTCAGCCCAGCTGCTCGCGTGTCCCATTCACAGCACGGTGGCACTGTCACCATCCTAGTTCCCCCACGGTCCCCATGACAGTCTCTCCCACACTGCACAAGAGCCCAAAGCTGTTTGGAAAGCAACACAACTGCACTTCTCAGGACTATCACTCTCTTCTTGGCCAGAATCCACACGAACAGAAGTTGCCCAGGCAGACCAAAACCCCACGGAGCTCAGCAGAAGCCAGTGGTATCAGGAAATAAAAAAAAAAGTAGAAAAGATCAAAGCTTTCCTGTTTCCTCCCAGTGCTGTTAAGGACTCCTGAGCTCACACCTTGATGTTTTCCAGGCCAGAAGGTTGTAGCCTTATCACTCCTCACTTAGGAGCTGCTCCACACCTGGTCAACCCTTGCCATAATCTAGGGCTACTGGATCCATTTTGAGATAAAGGTGGGGGCAACATTTCATACTGTGCTTATTCGTATAAATCCAAGGGTCACTCAACTGATGGCACTTCATACCCCCATCTCCTTCCTCTCCCCAGTAATTTCTGATTTTCCACAGCTGCCATTCTGTTGACTGTTGAAGTTTTTGCATTGTTTTTTTTGACATTCTCTGTGTGAAGTGATGACAGCCAGCTGAGAGCCCACGGCTGGGCTTCACAGACAGGGTTAGCTCGAACTCTCCTCCGAGCCCCTTCCATTCACCAGCATGGGGCAATGGAACAGCAGACACATGTCAGCCACGAGGGATGGGGAGATCTTCTCACAATTGTTCACAGGCAGCTTTCAACCCCAGCTCCCCTAAATAGCCCAGTCTGGCTGGCCAGCTTTGTCTACTGAGCATGCCACATCCCTAGGGAAGGAAGCCCTGCAGAGATGCCACAGCAGCCACGAGATAGCTGAGACACAACCCGCCACCTGCCTGGCTGTTCTCCCCACGTGGCAAAGTGTCGGAGTAGCTGCTAAACCCAAACAAGAAACTTTCTCCTACAAATAGCCCGGGGTCGAGCCCGGCTCTGCACCACCTCTCCCACAGCCTCATCCCTCCTGACATGAAAGCAAGGCACCCTGTCACACTGGCCACGACACGTGGCAGGCAGAGGAAAGCAGGACTTACGGACGCAGCCTCCTGCTGGGTTGCCTGAGCTGCAAACCGGGCCACGTGGTTGACGATGGGGGAAAAGTTGGTGGGTCCGTAGAAGCGGATGTGAGGCAGGCAGGCTGAGTACGCCTGGACGATGCCCTCCACACCTGTGGGGAAACCAGAAAAGCCCCAACGTCACAACATGCAACAGCACAAGCCAGCCACCATATACTCCAAGCACGATCACAGAATTGTAGGCTGACTGTATATCCCCCCATTTTTAGTTTAGTTCCCCCTTGTCCTATCGCTACCTGACTGAGTAGAGGATGATGAGATAGTAATGCCAAGGGAGCTCAAGTCTGAAATATCTTTTTCCTCCAAACTCATCCAGATCATGAAGTTTCATCCACCTCTATGCAAATGCTCTAAAATCAGGGCTTTGCTCCCTCAGCCACTTTGCAGCAGATCCTCACACCTTCTCTGGTGAGAGGCTTCACAGCACCCACAACCAAAGGCTTTCCTTGTGTTTCTGCAAAAACCTCAGAATCAGGCAAAGAGGAGGAGCAAGAAGAAAAGCAGCTCCTCATTTCTGAACTTAATGAAATACCAGACAGACATGGGGCAGAGGAGGCAGTGCAGAAGCCAAAATGCTGCAGAAATACCCTGAGAGCTCCCAGGCCATTTGGGAAGCAATACTCTGACCTCCAAGTCACCAGAGACTCTTCTGCTTTTGCCATCCAACAGAGCTGCCCAGGAAGATCTTTCTATCCTTCCCCATTCACATGAACCAGGAGAACAAAGCCAGCCCCAAAAAGGCTTTCTTTATCACCGAGCTCTGGTTCTGCTGGGGTAAAGCAGAGGTCAACACAGATGGCCTCAGCAGCTCAAGGTAGCCCTCACTGCCTATGGTTAGAACAGCTCTTCAGCAGGGACTGCCATTGGCTCTCGGTTGCTAAATGAGCTACAGAAGCATTAAGCCTGAATTCCCCGTCTGCTAAACAGCCCTTGTGTTTCTCACCAGCAGACAGCTAGTAGGACACTCAGAATGAAGGCATTATTTTTATGCTGTCTGAATCCAGTTGCATTTTACCCTGAGACCTCCTACACACCTCTAGATCTTCTCTGCTTTCCACTGAGTGAACCCGTAGTAGCTGCTCTGCTTCAGTGTTAAAGGCTGTCTCTGGACTGACCTTGACAAACTCCTGTGACAAGTTATGGAGAAGCCCAGAGGGAAGGACAGAAGACACTGAGGGCATGTGAAGGCCTGGCAGGCACTCACCTGAACAGAACGGGTTCGTGGGGTTGAAGTTAATGGCAAACTCATGGGATACCTGTGGAGGAACAGAGATTTGAATTAGCACAGAGGCAGAGCACAGTGCTCCCTATCAGTATGGCTGATGCAGTGTCCCACGAGCTTGTCATGCTGGGCCAGCAATGCTTCCCAGCCCTCTGCTATCTGACAGCAAGAAGCAAAGATGATTGCTGTCAGGGCTGGGGATGGACTGATTCCTCCGACCTTCCTCTCCAATCATGGACCCACCCAACATTATCACATCACCAGCAGTGACAGCAGGCTGTCCCCATGGCTTCCTGCTGGCTGCCCAGAGGGAGAACACATGGCTCACAAAGTAGGTGCAAGGCCCATCGGATCTTCTGCCACCTCCTCCCAGGCTGAGGGAGATGCCCTCAAAAGGAGGTCCCCAATGACACTGGTGGATAGCCCAGCACACCCCAGCTTGTAGCATCACCAATGCCAGAGAAGCCAACAGCAGAAACCCTCCGAGATTGCTCCTGTAGGAAGCGACTGCAGACAGAAACAACAACAAAAAGAAAAAAAAAAAAATCAGGGAACAGCTGCTTTGAAAGCATAGTTCAATGTCTTGGGTGCAAGAGAGGCTCAGGGCTCCTGCGCTCCAACACAAACCTTGCCCACGTTGGCATGGGTTGACCACTTGCCTGGGGAAGAACCACCACATCTGGGGGCTGAGGTGTTCCTCGCTCTGTGATTCAGCACAGTGAGGAGCAAACAGGCCCCCAGCAGCACCAAGGACAAACAGCTCCCTCTTTCAGCACCTCTGAGGGCCGAAGGCACCATGTGGGATGTCAGCCCACTGCTGACGAGGGCTCCCAAGCAAAAAACTCGACGCTGTAGTTACAAAACAAGGCTATTTTCTTCCTCTCACAAGGGTGGCACAGTTCGCTGCGGTTCTCAGCCCAGGGATGGCTTCAGGACATGTGTACTCACAACGCTGGCAGGACGAACGTCCTCCGCATCGCCGTGTGAAGCCCAAGTCCTCCCGAGACTGCAAAAGCAGCACGCATCTGGTTCAGACTTTCCAATTAGAATGGGCATTGTGTCGAAAGCAGCAGAAACTATTTTTTGCGAGGCACCATGGGGTGAGAAACGACACAAACAAACAAAAGTAGGTCAGGCTAAAACTCCGGCGTGCTGCAAAGCCAACGAGCTGCCGTACCATGCACCGTACTGACCCACTTGGGTGCCTCTGTGCCCACGAGCACGACCAGCAATGATCCCCTTCACGCTAACAAGCGACTTGGAGGCACACTCTGAAACGCACCGCTCGTTTTTCCACACACCGTTTCTGGTGGAAGCCTTCATTTTGGGTAATCTCTTCCTTGAGACTTCTGGATTTTCAGTCGCTAAAGGGCTCGCTGTTTTGGGGTTGTGTTGAAGACGTTCCAAATTTTGCCACGCGAGTATTTATAGAGAAGGTAAACAGAAATGTTTCCATGTTTTGCAACTGAAAAAGAGGGGTTTCTCCTTCTTTTAAGCAGCAGCAAAGCAGTTTGGAGCTGTTTTCCGCACTTTTTGCAGCACTACATGAAGCACACCCCCTACGTGGCTGAAATGTTTCAAAACCTCCTCTTGCGTCTTTACAGATTTTATATATATATATATATATATATACACACACACACACACACACACACACACACACGATCTATATATGTATCTGCTAGGAAATACAACAGGAAATCAACAGGGCTTCAAAATAACAAAGTTTAAAAAAAAAAAAAAAAAGGGGGGGGGGAGGGGGAAATCCCATTCCCTGTTGGGTGTACCCAATATTCACCAGCAAGAATCACAGAATCATTAAGGTTGGACAAGGCTTCTAAGACCATCCAGTTCAACCCCAACCTATCACCAGCATGCCCAGTAAGCCATGTCCAAGCGCAGGACCTTTCCCAACTGGGAGCTGCCCCTTCCATGTCCACACGTGCAGCCTGGCTGTGCCCTTTGGATGAGGTGGTTGGGGGTGGAAGCTTCACCTTCTCCCACCAGGAACTGTAGACCTGCCCAAGCTCAGGAGGACGGGGCAGTTGGTGGGGCTTCAGTTTTAAGTATCACCCTCTGTGGGGCTGCCTCATCCCCCAGCAACCAAAACCCATCTGCTTCCTTCTGCTTCCTACTGGGAAACCGCTCGAGGCTCTTTACAGAGCTGTTACATTGCAAGATGTTCTTTGACATTTCCAACGAGACTTTTGTGTGCAAAATATCTCACTCCGACTGGTTCTTTGAAAGCGTTTGGCGATGCCATGGCAACAGGAGTGCGACGAGAACAAAGCACAACGTACACGACTCATATCTCTAACCATCTTCCCCATTTTCAGCCTGCTCTGCCACGCACAAAGGCCATCGGGACTGAGCTTCAGCCACTGCCAGGACACAGGGCATCGGGCACGCAGCTCCCCACCAGCCTGCCCCAACATCAGCCTTGGGTTTCAGCACTTGGGTTCTGAAGCCACTCGTCCCTGCATGCTGTGCTCCTTCCAGCCCCGCTGCCTTTTCCATTCCCGTTTCTCTCCACAAACAATAAATCCCCTGGAGGCAGCTGGCAACCGTTATTCCTTGGAAGTTGCTCACCAAGATTTTCCCACAGAATCTGGGGAAGTGACAGACCTGAGACATTTGCGGGCCGAGGGGGATGGATCAGCTCCAGTGTGTGCCAGACAGTGACAACCAGCAGTGACTCCTGCATGAATCGCAGGGATTCTGGATGCCACAGAGAGCAGCCTGTCTCGGTACAGTGGAACCTCGAGAGCCCCTGGGCTCTGCCCCACAGCTGTGGTCATCCGAGAGATGTCAGGCCACGTAAAGGTGGATGGGAAGTGTCACCTGCAGCCGACGGTGGCTCCTGTGGCTGTGACAAGCAACGCTGGACTGGTCCTGTAGGGCTTCTGTATGTGGTTAAAATGCCCCCAGTTGTCCTTGACACCTGGGAAGAAGTGGGATGCAGGAGCAGGGGATGACAAGGTGCAGGCTGTAAGCAATCCCATGGACTCCTGGAGTGTGTCGAGGATAATTTCCTGGTCCAGGCATCAGACGAATTGACCAGAGGGGATGCCTGTCTGCATCTGACCTGGTGCTTGCCAACACAGAGGAGTTCATTGACGAGGTAAAGACTGGAGGCACCCTGGGCTGTAGTGACCATCAGGGGCTAAAGAACGTTTATGCTCTGAAAACACTAGAGGAAGGGAACAAGTTCCCTGCAGAGGTCCAGCAGTGGCTCCAGATGCAGGGAGCAATTCCCCAGCTCCATTTCCTGGAGCCTCCAGCCAGGAGCAGTGCTCACATTCAGAACAGCAGCTGTGGCAGGCTCCCTCTGCCCTGTTGCATGCTGCTGGTGCTCCAGCACAGCCTGTCCAGGATAGTGGTGGCTTCAAACCCCCATACCCTCAACTCCCTGCCCTAATGTGCCACCACAGCCTGCAGGCACTGCCCACACAGCATCATCTGGAGGCTGCCCAGCTTCCAGCCAGAGCTCACTGCAATCTAATCAACCCATCCAGGGCCCCAAGATTGCTCCTGCCTCCCACCAGCATAAAGAATCAGCAACACTGGCTCTGGCATCAGTGCCAGGAAGCCTTGGGGCCAGCCTGGCTGCCTGCACTCCACCCCTACCTCACACGGCCCCAAAACCTGAACATGCCCCAGCTCTGCTCTCAGGAGAAAGATGTTTCAAGCACACAGATCACTGCTGCACGTTACCTTCCAGTCTGGCGGGAGCTGGGCACCAAATCCCAGAGCAGGAAACATTTTGTCTCTACAAGGGAAGAAAACATATGAGTGTATTTCCATGCACACACTGACAGCCTTCCCACCCCACCAGCTCGAGGAAAGGCACTTCCCATCTGCCTGAGCACCATCACACTCCACAAGTGGCGATAAGGAAAGAGAAGAAACTCTATCCTTGTGTGCTCTCCTTGTTGCAGTGCCCCCATCTCACTGTACACCACAATTTTCTTTCAAGGAGTTTTCAAAAAGCTGGGCATTATTTCCCATTGCTCCATAGGTGGGAAGTCAAGCCACAGGAAGGGGTGACATGCACCCCAGCAGCTCAGAAAGCCAGGGGAATGCCTGCAAAGCAATGGCAGAGGCAGAAAGGCACAGCACTTACGAGTCGTAGTCCTGGATGATCTGCCCAACAGCCCAGATTGCTGACAGGTACTCATTCGTTCCCATGGGGTTGATGTAGTGCAAAGAGGAGGGGTCCCGTGGGTTCCCGTTGGAGGCGGTGAAGTCGATCCCGACCTGAGGGAAGCACAGACCACTCCCTGTTAGCAGTCCCCACTACAGACCTACAGATGGATGGCGGTGAGGCCCAGGCACAGCCCTATCATGACCCAAACCTCCAATTTTGGCAAGTTTAACAAATCCGCCCTCCTTAAAGGAACTAAAAAAGCAAGGTTAGGCAAAGGAATTCACCACGATGCCCCGATTTTTCACCACCAAGAACCACAGATGGAGTGTTCCAAAGGAGCAAGCCACCACCACCAGGGTTCATGCTGAAACTCTGACTGCCCACCTGCCAGGCACCAAAGAGCCCATGGACACCAAAGCAACCAGGGCTGCCTGAGCTTGTTTTTTTTCTGCCAAGTGACACAACCCTGAGCTGAGCTTTCCCTACAGCTGCCCTACACGGGTCCAACGCAGGCTGAATTCCTGCTTTGTCAGCAAGGCACTCATGCTTCTTGCTCCTCCACGCTATTTTAAGACATTCGTAGGAATGCGTATGTAAGACCTTGGACCCAGTTAAATGTGGTCAGACGTGGCGAGGCAATGAGCCACCAGATCTGAAGTGACTGGGAAGGAAGAGCGAGGAAGAGACGAGCAGACGGCATTGCCTGTGCTCGCCTTGTTTGCAGAGCAAATAGGAAAAACCCAAAATAACTTTGGTGGCTAAATTGAGCTCAGGGGATTTTGCTCTGTATCTGTAACGAGAGCAAAAACTCAGCTCCTGGGCTGGGTCAAAGCCAGGGGTGGGGATGATGAGACACCTCCTGCAGCACGGGGCAGCTGGGGATGGGAAGGGTTCCAGGGGCCACTCCCTGGGTTCAGCCCTGCAGGATGGCAGCACAGGATCAAGTGAGAAGCCTGGTAAAATCTAAACTCTCCAGCACGAAAGTGATGGGACTTATAATATAGCTCACTGCTCCGATGAAACAGAAGCAGCCAATCCACACTTGGTCAGAGCGCAATAAGGAAACAGAGATGCCATGCAAGACATGCCAAGAGCCACGTAGGAGAGCAGAATCTGACCCAGGTGCCTTGGGAGGGGAAAATCCCAGCACTTCCCATTACCAGCAGGTCTCAAAGCAATGAGTGAGATTTCAGCATTTCGACTAATTCACACAAAAGCTCTGTGCTACCAATAAACTTGATGATTTTCCCTTTCTATTCACTCCCCAGCACCAAGACCTTCACGTACAGCAGCAGAATGGCACATAAAGAGCTCTCGCACTCGTTCCTGTTTCTATGGTAACTCTTCCTCCTCCTCTCCCCCCCCCATGTTTTGAGACAAGACAACAAAATAAAAACTGAAATGACTGTGTGTGCCCAGCGCTTGCTGGGTGCTGCAGCAGAAAAGTTTTCAGAAATTAGAAACCTAGTGGGGGGATAAAAAAAACAACACTTCTGTTTTGTGATGGATTCACTCAGGGCTGTAATATACCCCTTTAATTCCTCTTGGCAAAATGCTGGTGTTCCAGCTCGAGTGAGGCTGAAAATGCAAATAAAAATGCAGAAAGACCGTCTCGTTAACAGCCCAGAGCCTCTGAGCTGGGTTCAAAACACCCAGACCTCGCTGAGCTATCTCAGTTAACACAGCAATGAGGAGAGAAGTTGGTACAAATTTGTGGAGGGCTCCATGGGACTCTCAGCTTCAGCAACAGCCTTGAGCAGCAGCAGGCTGTGTCCCCAAGCATCACGGTGCTGATCCACAGTACCAATGTGGTTTAACAGCAAAATGGAGCAGCTCCTCATTGCTGTGAAATCCCACTCTGCTGACAACCTCCTGCAGCACCTCCCTTCAGCAGCTTTGTTGTTACCACTACTGGACAAGCAGCAGCCAAAGTCCTTACAGTGAACATCAGCTGACAGCCTCCCAAGATGTAGTCCAGGAACGAGAAATCTCTGGTTATCTGACAGAAAACAGAGAACAAAGTGTATCAGCAATCTCCACTACTGCAGGAAAAAAAGTCACCACTGAAACCACCCAGGCCTCCCATCACTGTGTTTTTGGACCTCTATCGATGCAGTAAAGCATGTGGGAAAAAACACAGGAGGTGGGGGAGACACTGTCCCTGGAGGTGTTCAAGAACTGTGGCACTGAGGGACGTGGTCAGTGGGCACAGTGGGGGTGGGCTGGAGTTGGACTTGGTGATCTCAGTTGTCCTTTCCAACCTTAATGATCTATGACCTCCGGGGTCTTCCAGGACAGCATTCTGGCACTTCCTAAGCTACATGTAGTGTGGCCAACCACACTGATCCATGCACACTGCACCAGGGACACAGACCTGGCACAACAGAGAGCAAAGGGCCACAAATCCGTCTCCAAGAGGAGAGGAACACAAATAGAAGGAAAACTGCCTTCAGTCACACCCCATTGTACATGCACTTAGAAGCCCAAGAGCACTGGAGACAGAAAGGATGGAAAGCACAGTGCAATATAAAGCCCCAAATCTACCCAAGAGCAGAATGAAGCATCCTAGTGTGCTCACCTTGCAGGACTTGACAATGATGATCCCAGAGTTCTTGTAATTCTTTTTCTTCTTTTGCTTTTTGGGGTTAATGCACTCTAGTTCTAGCTGTAAGAGAGAAGCTGTTACCCAAAGCTAACTGCAAAACAGAACCGCTGCCGTGTCCTCCTCACTGCTGGAACAGCAAGGACAAGCTCACTGATAGCTAGGGCAGGCCACAGCTGTTCCTCTAAAGCTCTGGGGAAATAAATGCCTTTTCAATATTCAAAAAATAATGGCTGCAATATTGCTTTGTTTTGTTGTTGTTGTTTGTTTTAAATCTAAAACCATTTGAATAAAAACTCTTGTCAAAAAAACAAAGTCTAAACGTGGGCTCTGGACGCATCGTTCCTGCAGTCACTGGATGCTGAACAACTCCCACCAGCTCAGATTTCCAGCTCAGGTGCATCTGGGATCAGTCTGAGATCAGCTGGGCACGCAGGGACTAGAAGAGTCAGCTCTGACAGATGGGTGCCCAAATCCTACAGCACCCATATTTTGCCTCCAAGCAGCTCTGACAGGACCACCATGGCTGGGGACTGCTGAGCAGCACAGAACAGCCAGCAAAAGCAGACTGAGCTGCTTGCAAAGAGGCTCAAAACTGCAGCTCTGGCAGCGTGTACAAAAAAAAAAAAAAAGGCATATTTGGCTGAGTATTTCAGCTATCTCATGTCCCAGCAGAGGTCAAATATCAGCATGTCCAAAGAAAAAGCAAAAACAAGACCAAAAATCCTCCAGGACAGAGGACTGAACTGAATTATGGTGACAGGCCCATGACAGGAGCAGCACCAGTTGACAGGGAATGTAGCCAGGCCCTGGGGGATTCAGTAGAGCAGAAGACCTTACCCTGGAGAGCGTTTATGGGAGAAACCAACAACATGAGGATTTTAAGCACTGCTTTTTCCCTTTGGATCGCAGAGGCAAGAATTCATGGCTAACTCCTCGCAATAAGCACATGAAATTTTGCTGCACCTTTACCTCTGGCCACCTGACCCCAAAACCACATTGGTGCCAGAGATCCTCACCAAACCTGCTGTCCAACAGAATGTCAACCATAAAGACAGCAAAGCCTTGAGGGAAGAAGAACGATGCTACAGCAGCAGAGGGAACACAAGTTCTCATCTTTTCATTCCTATCTGCAAACGTGCAGCGCCCGCTCTGCAGCAAGAGATCTCTCTGCTCCTGTTTCTGTATTTACCCACATCAGCGTGGTCAGAGGAAAGGAAGAGACAGGTCACGAGGAGCTGCCTCGGGGAGAAGGGATGCTGGCGTGCACTACCCAGCACTGAGACTGCCCCCAGCATCTGGGGCGCAGATGTGCAGGGCATGGAGAGTGCCCGACCTTTCTGGGTGCAGCCCTCGTCTCTGCCCAGATGCTGATCCCCGGGGCACTGGGGCTTACACAAGCAAGGCAGCAGCCAAGCCACACGAAGGGAGGAAGCAAAGGGATGTCCCCAGCTGCACCCAAGTCATGTGCTCCAGCATGTCATGCACAGCAGCATGGGCAAGCAGGGAACGCCCCCCTCCACTGCCCCCCCGACAACAAGGCATCTTCAAATGCTGCTTCGGACAAATCTTAGGTTTCTAGACAAGATTGCCTTCATACTCTCTAACTCAAGATACCTATTTCAGCTACAGCAGTGACCTGAATCACATGTGGTATATACATGGGAAGAAAAAGCAGCTCTTCCTCATCTCAGAGCCTTCCCTGCACAGCCTGAAGGTCTTAGTGCAAGCACCAAAACCCACCTCCAGCCCCAAGGAGCAATGTGGCCACCACTGCCTTCGCCCCATTCTGCCCAGAAAACACGTCAGCACTTACTGGAAAGGCATCTTGGGCTTCACACATCTTGGCCACTGAGGTCTGGAACTCCCCAATGAAGTCATGCCCCCCGTCACTGTCGTAGTCGTAACACATGACCTGGAATCACAGAACACCCCAAGTTAGAAGAGACCCACAAGGACCACCAAGCCCAACCCCTGGCTCCACACAGCACCACCCAAACTTATGTCTGAGAGCAGTGTCCCAACGCTCTCTGAGCTCCAGCAGCTCGGGGCTGTGCCCACTGCCCAGGGGACCTGTTCTGTGCCCACCATTCTCTGGTGCAGAGCCTTTCCCTAACCCCCACCTGACCCTCTCCTGACACAGCTCCATGCTGTTCCCTCAGGCCCTGTTGCTGTCAGCAGAGAGCAGAGATCTGCTTCTCTGCAAGGAAGCAGTACGCTGCCTTGAGGCCTCTCCTTATCCCAAGAGGAAGCTGAAACGTAACCGTTACCTTTATCAGCTTCTCCACATCTCCATCGCACAGTGACACTAAAGGCACAGTGAAGGGCTTCCAGACAGGGTCCAGCGTGTACTTGATCACCTGTGGGGTGGGAACGGAAGGATGCGGTTAAAAAGGGTGAAACAGGACGAAGCAGGGGATGTTCCCTCCTGTATAAACCTGTCTCCACATCCCTCACCCCACCTACTGCTTACTGTCCCACTATATCCCTGTGGGTGTGAGCACAGAGGGAGACAAGAGGGGTGGGACACCACAACCAGCACAGAGAGCCGAGCAGCCCTCGATATGCTCAGATCTCACCTTACCTGCGTGCCCCAGCACACAAGACACAGAATTTTTGCCTCTCCTCTCTCCAGAGCTCCTTCTGCTGAGACCAGGAGCAGCTCAGCTAGGAGAAGAGCACGTCTGTCCCTGCTGCTGCAGGACAGAGCTGATAAATAACCACGTGGGGCTTGCAATGGGCTTTTATATTACAGACTGACAGACTGGGAAAAACCCTGACACTGCGAGCACAGTTTAGCAGAGAATTTGTAAACACCTCCTCCAGGAGGCTGGGAGAGCAGGGAGCCCACGCATGGAGGCACGTGTGTGGAGTGGAGCCCATATGCTGCCAGCCACCATGTCCCACGGGTGGGTGGTGCGAGGATCCTGCTCCTTCACTGCATGCAGCCAGCTAGGCTCAGCTCCTCCTCAGTAACAGGCTGGAAGAAGAGCACTAACCCTTCCCTGCAGCCACCTCCCTCTTGACAAGACAAATACCAGCCTCAGGCTAACACCTGATTACATTCACGCACCCAAAGCTGCAGGAACAGGAGAACTTACTCTCTTTGGATCTGATCTCAAAACATGAAGCTGCTTGTCTGGCATGAAGGTAGCAGCGCAGGGGGGCTGCTACAACACCTTCTCCCCCACCCCACTGCTTAAAGGAAAACCCAGCAAGACCCTTAGGCACCTCCCAGGATCACAGCCCCCTTTACCAGGGATTTATGAGATAACATCATCATGTTTAAAAGGAGCTGAGCTAAGGATCGGGGTGTTTCAATAGCTCACCTCCGTTCTATGGACCAGCATCCACTTCCCATCATCACCGGGTTTATAGAACTCCAAGAAGGGGTCTGACTTTCCAAACAGGTCCTGGGGAAGAACAACAGCACAGCTTACACAGGGATTTGCGAGTTGGTCAAGCAGCCGCCGGCCAAAGACATCTCCATCCTCCTGCTTTTCCTGAACATCAGTGCATGAGTGGTCCATGAGGATGCTGACTCCCACGGGTGTTTGTGTGAGTCCTGCAGGTCCTGGCAGCGTTCACACTGTGTCTTGGCTTTCCTGCACCCGGGCACGTGTCTGTGGGACTTTGCTCGTGGATCCCACTCCCCTGCACACTCTCTGGACACCGATGCCACAGCAAACAGCCCCAGCTGGGAGGCAGCTGTGTTTGGGTTAGAAAAACAACCAGAGCTTCAAAGCACAAACAGAATTATGAAGTGTGTGAGAATCTGGGGGGAAAAAAAAAAAAAAACCCTCCTACACACAGCAGGAAAGCATGAGCAGAGCAAATCTTGAAGGAGCAAGCTGCACGGGTGTTGACAGAGATCATACAACACCCTCTGAGACACACAGACTTCAGTCAGCATGTGTTTGCTTTCCTTAGATATCCCCCCGATAAAAGGCCACTGCTGTATGGCAAACACAGCACACATCCCTGCTGGGCATCTGCACGGGGTGACTGAGGTCTTGGAGCAGCACGGGACTGCTGATGGGAAGAACCCCAGTGCCTGGGAGAGAATGTTGCTCCCATTCATAAAAAGTGAGATAAAAACCAACCCAAAACACTCCAAATAATTTCCTGTTTCCTGCGAACTCCAGAGGGAGGTGGCTGCCTGAATCCTCAGATTGAGGAAGGATCCCTTTGGTTTGCAGAGGACACAGAGGGGATGCTCAGGGCTGAGGGGCTGTCGTCCCAGCTCAGGAGGCAGCAGCAGCTGGCATGGTGGTGGGTTCCAGCAGAAATCCCTTTAGTGCTTCTACTCAAACACTGCTTCCAAAGCCAGCTGGAAACATAAATCACTGCAGAGTATTTCAGCTTGGAGAAACTGGAACCTGCTCTGGTGAAAACTCACAGTCACCTCTGACGACTGCTTTCATTTTATTTTATATTATTGCCACGAGTCAATAATGAAGAGTAGTCCATTAGAGCTTGCAGAGAGGCTCCCTGATGCTGCTTTTCTCCTACGTTTTCTCACGTTTGCAGAAAAGCAGGATAAGCCATTCTTTCTGCAAGAGCCTTGGTTGCAGTACAGCACTGTGCCTGCTTACGCAGAGCCTGGGCTCCAGTGCTCCAGAGCTCTGCTGTTCAACTCAAGAACCAATGGTGCACACCTGGCTCGATGGACTCTGGCCCTGCCTGCTCCGGCTTAACCTGTAACCCCAAGTGGTTCCCTTGCCACTGACCCCACAGGAAGTGACAGAGATGTGGGCTAAGGTGCAGCAGGGAGCAGGGCAGGATCCCAAGCAAAGCAACAGCAGCAGCAGCTCTGGGAGCCCCGTCAGACTTGCTCCATTCAAAGCAGGGCGGGAGACGCCCCCAAGCCACAGGATTGTGCCCTGCTACTTTAAAATGTCCAAACCACCACCATCTCACCCACGCAAGCCTGGCAGGAGGTGGAAACTGAGCTACTGGGGCTGGGACCGAGCCCACGTACAAATGACTTCCCCTCTGCAAGACTATTTCTTTTCTAACAACTCTACCGAGAGCTGATCTGACATAAGGCACAGAAGCCTCAGGCTGGTTCTGCTGCTGTGAAGCCTTGATGTTTGAAGCCATGCAGCAAGCAGCACATAGACAAACCATGGGTGCATGATGGGGAGCAGAACCTGCCCTCAGTCTGAAAGAGGTCCCAGCGTTGGGCTCAGACACAGGGCTGGTTTGCAGCACAGCTGCCAGCGAGAGATGCTCAGCTTGGGTGCAGCGTATCACAGATTGGTTGGGCTGGAAGCGACTCTAAAGTCCATCCAGTTCCCACCTCTTGCTGCAGACACGGTTGCTACCCACTATATCAGGCTGCCCAGGGCCCCATCCAACCTGCCTTAAATGTCTCCAGTTTCCTTTTACATGCACAGAGACCATTTTCACTTGTGTTCTGCACTGAAGCAACTCCCATGCACTACCAGGGCTTTGAGCAAAGCTGTGGTTCTCTGTCTCAGGGAAAACAGCAAGGAAGCCCCCCCAGCTTTTGATAACTGCAGAAGCACAGCAAGGAGCTTTCTGCTGACATCTATTGACAAACTGGAAGGGAACCCAGACACACTGAGATAATTCACAGGGCAACACAAACTGCCTGCCTACAACACCACAGGCAGACGCCAAATTTCTATATTTTGACCATGGGCCTGAAGGACAGTAGACCAACCCGTGATGAACTGTTGGGAGAATATCACCAGATTTTGGCTTAGCATAACCTGGAAGGACTTGGTTGAAAGCCAGGTTAGAAAGGAAACTCCTGTCTGTGGAACAAGTGACGACAACAATTAAGATACCAATGTAACAACTGCGCATATGCCTGAGGTACCAGCATCACAGTGAGGCTAGGTAAGGATCCAGATCCTTGGCCCTGGTCTTCACAATGGCCATGGCCACAGAGAGACCCTGAAGCATAAAGGAACCACGTCTAGGATGAAACCTCATCCCTTGCCTTGCAAGAGGGCAGAGGCTTTTTCATGGGGAAAAAACAAAAAACACTGCATCAGAGATTTCTTCCCTGGCACGCATGGAGCTGACTTGGCTATGTCTCAGAAGAAGTCACCAGCTCAAAGACGTTTTCCAGCTCGTTTTGGAAATGAAGTTACTTGGGGATTCCCCAGTAGGAGCATCCAGCTCCTTGCACTGTAGAGTAGTAGATGGGGTAAGTGGAAAAGCAAGGTAACAGTCATTGCCAACAGCTAGCAAAAACACTTGGATAAATCATCTGGTTTGGACAATGGGACTGAACAAAGCAAGTCTGCCTGGCTGCATGCTTTACTGTGGTTTGAAAACCAAGGGCCATCCTACCAACAATACAAGCTCTGGAGACACTAGGAAGGGAAAAAAAAAACAACCCATCCATCGCTTAGCAACAGAACTGGTTTAAGAGGAATCGTTCTGTCTGCCTGGTAAATAAGGTCAGACTGCTTTGCTCATAAAGGCTTAGTTATCCTGCACGTCATACCCAAAACAAAAATCAGCATTATCTACCTCCACGAGTCGGTGCTGCTTCTTCTGGAAAGATAGGCCCTCCTGTCTGATATATAAACAAACACTCACTCAGTTTCAAGGAGGGCTAAAGGCAATAAGCCAGGAGCACTCAGCATTTCTGAAATGTTGAATCAAGGGGTATCAAAACTGTCAGGCCAGTCAGGAGACACTTCCAAACAGCAGTTGCTGAAGTAACAAATCTGGCTCAGAACATTGTTTTTAAGACATGATAGTACACAGGTCCTGTGTCAAACAGAATCCTTCCTTCTGAAAGTGCATTAGGAAGAATTCCACATCCTGGCAGCAGGGAAGCTGAGGCATGAGCAGGGAGGCCACAGCCAGGACCTGACTCCAGACCTCCACCCCCAGCCTCCTGCTTTCTACATAGGGACAGCTTTATGTCGCCACAGTACTCCTGAGCAGAGATCTTAGATCCCCCAGCCTAGGAGAGACAGAAGTTCAACATTCACATCCTCCTGACACATCACGACTCACCTTTTTATCCAGTTTCCTGCCAGCCATACTCAGAGTAATCACCCTGTTGTCTGACAGCTCTTGGGCAGCTATCTGAAAGACAAGGGGAAGCTGTGTTCATTTTTCGCATGAAAAGTCAGTGAACACTGAACCTAAACCCAGAGGACAATCCCTGCACCGTGAGATGCCCAAAGACAAAGACCACTGCAGCTCCTGATGGCTCCAGCAGGCCCAAGTGCAACCCAGATTACTTCAGTTTCAAAGGCTTTTCTCACGCACGCTCCAAAATGGCTCTGACTGCCAAAGACCAGTGGGCTGGTTTTGTCTGGAACACCATCTAATGAGTCTCCTGGTATTTTAAGAAAGGGAATGTTTATAACAAAAAAGTTAAAATAAAAATAAAAAATAAAATAAAAAAAAAAAACACCACATTTTCTGTTAGCAGCCACTTTCTGAATCACTGCATTTCTTCTCCAGGCTGTGTCCTACCCAAGCATCTGCTCTCTACCTCTCATCTCCTGTCCTTCCCTTTCCCCTCATTGACACTGCTGGACAGCAGGGGCTCGGGCTGTCCCTCGCTGGCCAGGCAGCCTAATTACTGGGCCTTTCTGCAGCTCAGTGAAATCAAGGGGACAACTTCCAGCAGAATGAGCAATCAGGGGCTTATTCACACTGATGGATGCAGGGGAGCAGGTAGAGGTGGTGAGGCAGTCACAGGCTTTGAATCTGCTCAGGCACAACCTCTCCCGTGAGGACACCTCACAGGGCTCTCTTCCCTGTCTACCCCAAATGTTTGGATTTATTTAAGGACACTGCTTTCAAATAAGTGGATTGCTTCCTACGTACTTTAACAAAACTGCGCATCACTCCTCTCCTCCACCCAGCCCTTGGTGGACACGTGGTGGTCAAAGTGGCATGAGGAACAGGAGCTGCAGGGAAACAAATTACCTCTGCAGACCACAGCAGACTCCACTTGGAGTCCCTGCATTTTTGGGCTCTTCAGAGGCTAAGGTAGAGCTGGGTCACACATACAAACCATGGTGACATCCACCTGGGGAAACTAACATCCCCAATGCTTTGTAAAGACCTCAAGATTCACTCCTGCAGTGACACGCTTTGGGATTTCCCACATCTTCTAAACCTCAGGTTCTCACTCAATCCCAGTACTCCAGCCTAGGCACTTCTGTTGCACTCACCCCTATGACATTTGTGCGTTGCAGTTGAGAAAATGGAGACCTGGATAAAGCCAAAGGGACTGTGGGTGAGGAAGGCAGGGTTTGGCTCTCAACCCCACATCTTGTGAGCACAAAGAAGACCATCTCAGTTGGTGCAGGCAGCACTAACCCTGGGGCACAAGTTCTAGCAAGGTGCCAGGCTGCAACGACCCAACACTGCCAGCACACAAAGCAAAGCAGCAGACATCTCAGCCCTCTTGGTTCTGATGATGCATTAGTGACAGATCAGAAGCTTTGCCCTTTAAAGCTGGAGACCGTTGAACTTGACTGGAAACTTTTCAACTGCTCCAGCTCTTCCCACTCGAGAGGCAAACATGAGGCAGCAAAAGCTCACTCCTGGGGAAAGCACGTGGCATCAGGTACCACTGCAGGCTTTAATGCAGCTTCTCCTTTTGCCTTGAACAATTAAGTTCAGCAATTAGGAGAGAATAGCAAACAGCATCTTCCCAGTCACTAGAGCAAACAGCAATGGAGATGCTCTTGCAGCAGGAAGGTCCTGGTCTTTTAAACTGTTTTTAGACCCACCTGCTGCTTTTAGACCTGCCTGCAGTTTAACTCCTTGTCGGCCTTTTCTTCCACACCTTTACCGCTCTGCTGCGAGTCTAACAAAAACCAGAATGCAGAAGTGAACAAAAGGGATGGGAGATGAGGGGGAAAACAAGCCTAAATTTAGTCTCCTCTTAAAAAAACAACAACAACAACAACAAAAAAAGCCTAGATCACTAAATAGATCCACAGCGGGAACACCACTGCCCGAAGGGGTCTGCAGCAGGAGCAGAGGCTGTTGCTATGAGACCTGTTGCTACGGCAGAACTCTCATCCTCTTCCTACAAACAGAACCACTGACTGTCAGCAAAGAAATTGGCCCTTTTACCTCTGGCTGCTCCAGGGAGGTCTGAACAGGCGTTATGTAGGAGATAACGAACAGCAGCATATAGTTACTTTGTACTTCTCTAGATTTAACACTTCTTATTCTAGCGCACAGAGACCAAAGCACGGGCTGAACTCACCAGACAGGGACTGGGCAGAACGCTGTCCTCAAAAGAGACCTCAGGTGGGCAGGAAAATGGGATGCAAGGGAATAAAGAGACATAACCCCAGCCCTGCTGGTATTCTGCACTGCCTGCAGTTTACTATCTGCATCGATACACTCCGTGGGTAAGGTAAATAAGTTACTATACCGTTATCATCCCTTTCCCAGCTGGCTTGCCATTCCCCAGAAGCAGAGTTCTTGTTATTTTCTTGCTGGAAACAATCTAGGAAAACAACAACAACAACAACAACAGAAATAAAGTCACACGATCGAAGCAGACTCATAAGCAACCGACCATCATTGTTCAATCTGCATTCAGCATTCGCAGCAGTAAAAAAAAAAAAAAAAAAAAAAGATGCCACATTCAGAGGTGACCACGATGCTGCCAATGCCATCACTGCCACCCCAGAACCCCGTGAGCTTTCCCCACGGACTGCAGAGCCCCACACGATGACCTGCTGGCATCAGCTGTGCCCTTCTCCCATACCTACCTGAGAGTCCTTCAAAATCTACAGGCTACAGTTTAAAAAAGCAGCCCCATCCACCCTTCCATCTCCACCCTTGATCCTATGTCACCCAGCCAGAAAATAATAATACTAATTAGAAGAAAACAATAATGAAATGGCTTAGCTTCTAGCTCTTGCTATCCAGCTGCACCTGGAGTCCTCCTGTTGCTCTCCAAAAATGCTTTTTTCTCTCTTTTTGCAGTTTTGAGGCAAAACCCCTTTCCTTTGGGACTCCCACAGTAGTGCTGGGATCTGCACCCATGCCCTGCAGCCTTGGCTCCAAAACACCTCAGAATTACCAAATAACAGGGCTAGAAGTCTGTCCCTTGCTGTGGCATGAGATTTCTTCATAACCTGACAAGCAGCAACTACGGACACCCTGCAGCCTGCAATTTGATCCCTTGTAAGGTTTCACTTGGCCACAGGGGTCATTACAGGCTTCCGAGTGATCCAACCATCCTTTTAAATCTCACCACAGACCTAATGAGTTGCAATAAAACAATCCAGCTAATCTGACAGGGCTCTGATGGCAACACAGAACTGGAAAGTCAGGTGCTTGGCGTGAGGTTCGGCAGAGGCAGGCTGCTGCTGCCCCAGCCTGCTCTCCTTTCCTTCCATCAGCTGCTCGTGCCTCAAAACAACTGGATGGGCTTATGAAAGCATCTCACCAGACAAAAAGCAGAACCTCAGAAAACCCACAGCAGAATGGCTGAGTCCACAATTCCTCCCTGTCCCACCTCACTCCTCCCCTGGCTCAGCCACAGCTGGGTTCCTTCAGGACCTTAAGACAGAATCATTAAGGTTGGAAAAGAGCTCTCAGATCCCCAAGTCCAACCTCAGCCCACCCTACCGCGCTCACATCCCTCAGTGCCTCATCTCCACAGCTCTGGGACACCTCCAGGGATGGTGCCACCCCCACAGCCCTGGGCAGCTGTGCCACCGCATCACTGCTCATCCTAGGAACTTTTTCCCCAATACCCAACCACACAGGAGGTGATTCTTTCACCCTCTTCCCTAGTGCACACAGTGGATGCTTCTCTCCAGCATGAGGCTGCAGAGCCATGATGAGGCTTCAGCTCTGTTTCCTCGTGTCCACAAACTCTCTTTTCACAGCGTTCATCAAGACTGTGCACTTCACAATGAGCACTGCTGAACTGTGCCATGCCAGAGGTGGCTGCAGCCAACAGCAGGAGAACGAATGCTGAATGGTTTGGCACAAATCATTGAGCAACAGCCCGGGCTGTTTCCTGCGCTGTCTCTTAATTTCTGCAGGATCAAAATTAGGTCATGAGAGAGCTCTTCTGAAAACAGAGACATTAAACCTCAGAGTCTGAAAATATCAGTGCTCTTCTGACAAGTTCTCGACTTAGCAACAGCAAAGTTACTCTGCTCCCTTCGGCATATGCGGTACCAGATAGTAAGTAATAAAGTAACCACATTCACCAGCCTCCTTGGACGCCTTGGGCTGGCTGTCCATACCAACCCACCTACTACAGCGCCTGCTTTCCCCAGCCCTTTCGCTCCTGCCAGGCACCACAGCAGTCCTGGGCAGCTGGAGGCTGAAAAAGAATGGAAAAATCTCCCTCATTTCTCGCCTCTGAGTCAGAGCATGCTCAGAAGACAAAGAAGTTTGGAGAATTTAGCTGCCAAATTCAAACAGGGTCTGGGCTCGTGAATGCAAAGACCTTCCAAAGGCTTATAAATCACATCTGTCTCAAAAGCTTTTCCATAGGAAGAGCAGAAGACACGTTCCTGTACCAACATGCTACAGTAGGAGGCATGATTTACTATCCAAGTGCAAGGTTATTGTGCACGTGTTTCTCAAATGCTTTGTTCCAAACAGAAGAAATACATCATTCTTACTACAAAAGGTCCAAATTCAAGCTGGTCATTGTGGCTATTACTATAATCCTTACTGACCAACAGGTACCTTCAACACCTTCCAGTGCAGGTGCCCAAGAAGAAAGAGGTGCAACACCCTCCTGCACCTCCCCAGGGGTTTGGCCTCTCTGCAGGCAACAGCAGAAGCCCACCCTACGACCAGCTCAGAGTTGGACAAGTAACCTCAACCCAAAGAGATAAAAGTGTGACAAGCACTCAATGTACTTGTACCCAGCAAACTTTACAGCAGGTAAGAGAAGCAAGCTCTGCCCCCTTCGACTTCTCTGTCTGATGTGATTTGGGGTCCCTTTGCTGGGAGTTGCAGGGACAGAACATTAGAGACTCACTGTGCCCAGAGTGCAGGAGAATTCGCCAAGGAAGTCGTGCTCATACAGCTGCGTGCTCGACTTGTCCTGGTCAAACAGGGCAAACTTGAGCTTCTGCACTTCTTCAAAGTGATAGTCAACAATGAACTTCTTGGAGAAGGCTGGGTTGAGGTTGTTCACTGCTGTCTCTGTCCTGTCAAGCTGCAAAGACAAAAAAAAAAAAAAAGGTCAATTAAACATTTGTATCTCGCATCTTTGTCACTGCAATGTCTCTTCTCTGACTGCAGCTGGAGCCCTGACATCAAGAAGCCTCGTGGTAGCCAACAGAGCATGAGAGCAACAGGCATGCAGCAGACACAACCCTAAATGCATGTGAGGTGAGATGCATCTAACGGAGAGCTGCATCCCTGAGGACGGCATGCCAGGGCCTGGGGTGGACTAAAAGCTTACTGAAGCAACAACGTCTGCATTTGCTTCTGACACCTGCTCTCCAGGACACAGAATGCCCCTCAAGCCTGCACTCTCACACACCTCCCTCCTGCAGCTCCACTCCTCTGCCAACCAGACTCACACCTGTAACGCTTTCTAAGCTATTCCTTTCAAGCCACACATCTAACAGCAAGGACTAGTGGAAAAAAAACAAAGCGTCACAACTCAGAAGAGTGATTCTCTAGCATTTCCTTCTAGACCTCGTAACAAGACATTCAAGTGGTTTCTTCTGACTTGGCCTTCCATGGAAAAAAAAAGACCATTAAATCACCAAATCACTACGGTCCATTTTTCATGGGTTTCACCAAGCACTAGCAGAAGCCAGAGGCTGGAAGGATGCAGAAGGCAGGACTTCAATGGACTCTGATATCTAAAATAGCTCTGGAATACCTTCAGGCAGTCAGAGCATCTTTATAGCTTCCTTCATATAAACAGGTCAGGGATTACAGTGAGCCCAGCACAGAAGAGATGTGAGGTGGGTCCAAGTGGGAATCTCCCAGCTCTGAAGCATGCCTTCCAGCAGCCTAAAGCTTGGCCAGCTGGAGACACAACTCACCCCAGCTCTGGCTATTGCCTAGAAACAATGTGCTGAGCACATCCAGCTTCACCCCAGCCTCATTTCGTTGATGAGATGGCCTCAGCATGCACAGACTCGATGCTTCAAACCTCCAAACACGTGGCACTGCTCTCCGAGTGGACTTTCAGAGGGATACAACCAGACTGCAGCACCCTGCAGAGAAGGCAGCAGGGGAAGGCTGATGGATAGTCACAAAGCACTCCTCCAAACCCTCCAACACCATCCTGCACTAGTACAGTGGTGGCCACAACCATACCAGTGGTAGCCACGACCAGTCTGTGAGCTCCCTAAGCCCTGGGAGCAGCCAAGGGCCAACAGCCTGCCCTGAATTGAACAAGGGGAGCCAGCACTCACAGACGTTTGCAAGACACAACCCACATCCCAGGGCAGCTCGTCTGCAGCAAGCAGCTCCTGTGCAGGCACCACGGACTGCAGGACGGATGGATGTCTGCCAGAACAGCAGGGCCAGAAATAAACACATCACAGCAGGGAAAAGAAAAAAAAGAAAAGAAAAGAAAAAAGACACAGCCTCATAGTTTCAATGAAACTCATCTGGCATACCAGAAATAATTTGGAGGTACGAAGCGGAAAGGCGGTAAGTTTGTTAATACATACCACGGTAGTATTTTTCAAGTTGGTCACTTAAGTCTGTTTTAATTGCCAGGAAAAAAACTGAAGTAAATGCTGTACTCTTAAAATAGCACCTGCCGCACCCTCCGGGGAGATGGGACCTGAATAAACCAACACGAGCAAGCTGTGCACCAGCTGGGGCAGCACAGCTTCACACAGATCCTTCCCCCTCTGCCACCACCCGTACTTCAGGACCCAAATGCCTGCTCAGAGAGATGCACCTGGCGGACCAGGAGCAGCAGCCATCAGTGAGCTCTACCTTATCTGATCAGCACAGCACACACAAATTCCCCTTTCAAGCCTAGCTGATGAGACTATGCAGGCAACAGGAATGGATTTTAGCTCCTTTCATGTACCCTGAGCTAATGGGAAAGCTGGGAACGAGTCAAAGCAGGATGAAAAGCGAGCTCCCATCAGGCAGCCACCTGACCTTTGGGGTAACAGCCGGCTCAGAAGGGGCAGCAGGCTGCCGATGCTTCCTCCTGCCCCACTGTTATCCAAAATGCCCCCACAGCATGACTAGAGATGAGTTTGGGATGCTACAGGGCAAACGCAGCACTGTGGGGGAGGGGGGGGGGGCTCACCACAGCAGAGTAGGAGAGGAGAATGTATTTAAACCTTCACCTTGGTGCAGCTCTTTCCCTTCCACCTTGCTGGTGAGTGTTCTGTATGAGGGCTTTCCACATCAGGAAATGTACATACCATTGGTTCCTGCCCCCCCCCGAGCACTCACACAACTGTGGGCCTAGTGAAATGCAAAGCTGGTTCTGCATCCTAGCAGGAATAAAGCACAAGGGTTTTGAAGAGGCAACCGGGGTAACTAAAGATTTGTCTTCAGACAAGCACAAATCCGGGGAATTTCTCCAGTGGCAATCCTTGTGTTAAATGAGTCCTCCAGTTTCTGATAGAGGGCTTGCTGGAGACATTCAATCTTGTCTGTCACCTGGGAGATGCTCTTCCCAGGGGCAGGGAATACGGGATGGACACCTTTTGGAAGCAGAGACGTCCACAGAGCCCCAGGTCAACAGCTGGTGACCCCCAAGCCCCCCTGAGATGAGCAGCGTGGGAGATGAGGACTGCCCAGGCTCAGGAGGGGTGACTCAGAGTGGCACAAATGTGAGGGCACAGTTGAGTCACAGCCCAGGTCCATCCTGGTTCCTACAGCATGATGTCACTATGCAGAACACCAGCATCATTATGTCACTTCTGGACCTATGCTTTTTGTCTCTCCCTCTACCACCCCCTCCAAGGCTGATTCATGAACATTTTATATATTTTTTTTAATTCCTCTTAAGCTCAGTGAGACAAAATAATTGTATTTGGGAACAAATGTGACAGCTGGAAGAACCAGCCCCGCCACCCAGGCACTGACGCTGGCACCACCATGCTACCATGACACAGGGACACAGGAAGGCTTGGGTGCTGCCTCTGACCACAGAATGCTCCACGTCTGCAGCTCAGGTCACGCACTGACCTCTGCTGAAAGCACGGCAGCAGAGCACAGAGCAATCTGCTGCCAGAGGCCAGCTTCCAGCACCTATTTTGCCAATTAGAAAGCTAAAAATAGCAGAAGGGGAAAAAAAACAAAACTTGCATTGTAGAACAAAAAAGCTTTGGAATCAGAACTACTGGACTGAGACGTTACTGACAGCAAAATAGGAATTCCTGAAAAGCAGAGTCAGGTCAAAGAGATGACACCTATCAAGACGGGAAAATTAATCAGTCTCATTCAGGATGCTGCTGAGGAAAGCTAATTGCAGAGCGTGGCAGAAGTGAGGTCTGGCCCCACACCCTGCCCGTGACATCGAGACCAGCTGTGGGACACCTGAGCAGATGCCCACTGATCCCCCATTTCCTGGCCAAGTGCTCAGGCTGCCCCATAAATCTGAGTATCAGAAAAAAAGAGACCACCTAATTTCCTGGGAGCTGGGGGGGATTTAATGCCCCTCAGCTGCTTGTTTTGTGCAGCTGAGCACCTGTGCTCTGCCTGTCTATCACATCCCAATGCACTACTTATCTGCTCCCCCCTGGAGGAACCGAAAAGCCCTCACACTACCTAGCTCCAATTGCACTTACAAGATGAAATCCACGTGTTTTTCCGCAGGCATTTTACCTCAGTGTCTTTCCTTCTGCAGCCAAAAGGTATCTTCTAGGCACACAGACAAGTCTGAATTCAAGACACTCATTCAATCATAGACAGCACAGTAAGGACTGCTGAAGAAGGAAATGACGAAAGTCTCTGCATGCGATGTGCTGAGCAGTCAGTAAAGCACCATGAAAACCACCCTTGGGAGTTCCTGGTCTGCTTCATGCGCACCTTGTTACGAAACCAGGCTAAGAGTAAAGGAAGACCTAACAAGCACTCCTAACAAGCAGTCCCGGACTTCTGTGCTCCACATGACTGACTTCCCAGACCTCAACCCAGTACAGTCCTGCCTCACTGTGACAATCAAGAACTTCTTCCTAATATTCAACCCAAACCTCCCCAGTACAATTTGAAGCCATCACCTCTGGTCCTATCACTGTCATCTGAGAGCAGAGGCTGATCCCCACCTCACCACAACCTCCCTTCAGGGGTTGCAGAGAGCCATGAGGTCTCCCCTGAGCTCCTCTTCTCCCGACTGAAACATCCCAGTTCCCTCAGCTCCAGACCCTTCATAGCTCCATTCCCTTCTCTGGACACGTTCTGGGGCCTCAACGCCTTTCTCGTAGCATGGGGCCCACTGATGCTGAGTATAGAGTAACAGCAGCTCACGTGCAGCCCCCAGGCTGCCTAGATGCTCCTGTTTCAGTGCAGAAAAGCCTAAACCCAACACCATGCTCTCCTGTACCTTCAAGGGGCTGCCACAGGCACCATGACACTGCAGGGAGAAGCACGTCCTGGCCAAGAGACAATACGGTCACAAACAAGACCTGCAGAACCTCAAGGGGCCTGAAAGCCCCCACAGATCCCAGCAGAAGCCCATTTGGGAATTTCTGGCTTGCTGTTAAAACACCGTATGAATACCCTTATTGCAGGCAGAGCCTGGCTGGATACTGAGCACAGAGGGAAGGAAAAGATAAAGACACTGGCAGAAACGTTAATCCAGCTTGACCCAACCACAAGTAACACAGAGGCTCTTCTCTGGTTAGGAATTAGGGTCTGTCTTCTTTCTTGAAGACAGACCCTAATCTTGAAGACTTGTTAACAAAGCAAGGCACAGAATCCCTCCTTTTTAAGGAATCCCGATCACACAACACTTCCTGCACGCATTCATGGGAAGGAAGGGTTCATGTGACACCTCCTGCCTTGACTTGGTTGGCTCCACGCATAGCCCAGCCCTGCAGGACACGCCAAGGCCGTGGGCCACTCTGTCCCCAGCCTGTCCGCACCAGTGGGGTGCTCAGACAGGAGCCCAGGTGGTTTCCAAGTGCTCTGAAAGACCAAGGAACCCACTCAAACTTCCTTCACAGGGCGTACAAGCCACGTTCAACACTGTCCAAAACGTGTCATATAGGACATCCGCAGAGGCAAGCCATAGGAAGCAGAAATCATGCAGCTTCAAGACCTACCTCCATCCATTTCCCATCGACTTCCATGAACAGGACGCAGAAAGGGTCAGACTTGGAAGTGACATCCCTGTCCAGCAGGTTTTGGCCACAGATGGACAGCTCGACTTTGCAGACGCAGTACTGGGAGCCGATGGGCCCCGCTGGCAACGGGGTCCCAGTGTACGCCATGGACTCCAGCAGTGCAGCTCCAGGCAGTCTATGGGACAGACAGGGAGGAGGAAAAGCTCAGGGCAAGCAGAAAGGCAGCAACAGCAAACAACCCGCAGACAAAGGCTCTCATGGCAGCCACAGGGGATTCCCGAGGAGCCCAGCAGTACAACTACAGCACGCCCTGGCTTTGCTCCACAAACAGCAGGTTTGAAAGGAAAGGTGATGCCCTCTGTACACCCCCTAAGAGAGCAGGAAGAAACAAGAGCAGGCAAAGGGCAGCAGGTCCAGCTAGTGTAGCTGTCACCTCTGCCTATGGACGAGTTTGTTCATGGGACATTCACTGCTGATCTCCCTCCTCACCCTCATTGTCTTGCTTTGTTTCCACTGCAGCATGGCAAGACAAGGGGTAGAGGGAATATGGGAAGGGAAGCAGAGAGACAGACAATATTAGGGTGATAGGAGACTGAGCTCGTCTAACAAGTGTTTGCTGGAGCAAGTTCACTGCACCGCAGCAGGGAAGTCCCCTCCTGTATGTCCCACCTCTGTGTCATCCAGGCACAGAGCAGCCTTGGATACATCCCCAGACCTTGGCTACACAAACCCTGCAGCTGTGGGCTGGTGCAAAAGGCCTCCCAGCTCAGCTGCGAGCTGGCTTCACAGGGAAAGAGGGATCCCTGAGAGAAGAGCAAGGCCGACGTGACAGCCGCCGTATGACCGGGTGCACGGGGTGAGTTACGGGGCCTGATAAAACCTCATCTGTTCTAAGAGCTTACCAGAAGCCTGCAATCAAAGCTGTGTTACAGAGATTAACGTGAGCTTCACACCATTATTATGGGACAACCCCAGCCACCTCCCACACGGCAGTTCCGCAGTCCACTCGCAAGAAACATAAAATGCCTCTGACAAAAGAGGGAAGAAGGGGAAAGGGATGTGGAAAAGGATGTGGAAAAGAGAAGCAGCAGCATTTTCAGATTGAGTTAAACTAATAAACGCTTATGGCTGGGGTTGCTATCGGAGAGACAGCTCTGCCCATCAGCTGGTTCAATATCATTCTCCAATAGCCCTCTCTGGCTCCTGGCTCATCCACATCATTTCAGAACCTCAAACATCATCTTCCTCCCCCTGATAAACCATCTGTTTGGCATTGAAATCCCAATTAATTAGCATCAGTTGTTTGTTCTGCCTGGGCACAAGTGTCAGCAGGCTCCCATGCTCCGGCTGCTGGGAGCTGTGTTGCTGCTGGGGACGTAGCAGGGATGTGTGGATGGAGCAGGGAGACCACCACTGCAGGGTGAGGGGAAGGAGGGGAACATGCTCACCTGCTCCTATCTGCCCAGGGCTCTGACTTGAACCCCCCCCTGTATCACAACCCAATGCTCATCCAACCGAACACTGCTGCTCCCAGTTCCCAGCAGGGAGAAACGAAGCACAGGTGAGGAACCCCGCTGCCACATCCTCAAGGAGAAACACCCGCTGGTTCCTCAAACAGCATCAAGAGGGTGAAAGAAGACCTCCCAGCCCCTCCACCCCGCAGGCACTACCTGCCTGCTCCCCTCCAAGCCCATGCTGCCAGTTACAACTAAAGTAAAGATATTTTTTTTTCTATTATTTTAACACCCAGATCATGCAATCTATGTCTTAAAATAGCCAGGCCTGTTCTATTTATGCTGCTGTCTGCTGCTGTTGCTGCCTTCAACAAGCACACGCAGGACAGCTGCGCTGCCACGCACGGGGTCCTGCCGGAGCAGGGAGATCTGGGCTGCATTTTTCCATCTCTCCCCTTCCCCCAAATCTCATCACCGCCTCACACAAAGCAGAGGCAGCAAATGACTCACTGGAAAAAGCTTTTTCTCAGGGCTGGCTGGCACCGGAACATCTGAGTGCGTTGCACATTGCCTGCACTTCAGCCCTGCTGCTCCACCAGGAGCCGTGGCCAAAGCAGCCGTGGGGAAGGGGAGCAGTGGCCAGCGGGACCTGTTCCTATGGCCTGAAATCAGGGACTGGGACGCTGATCTCTCCATCCTGCCCACTGTGTCGCAGGGGTGCCCAGCAGAAGACCTCCCAGGAAGGTAAAAGGCAGCAGGGAGATGCCACCAGCCCTTTGCCTACAATCCCAGCAAAGCCAATTTTCCCATCAAGGAGTTGCTGATGCAGGTCAGCTCTTCACTGAGGATGGAGATGCTCAAAAGAGGCCCTGGCCACCTGTGCCACCTCCTCTTGCAGGGCACGTCCCTGGGCCAGGTGACAGCACACAGCCACCGTCTTCTCCGGGGTGATGGGATGCTCTGAGCTTGGAGCTGGCACTGGAGCTGACTCTCCATCATCTATATTCCAGTCTGTCCTCCTTTTTTTTGTTCTCGTCTCTCTGCATTCACCGCCCTAAATGAAGTCCTCCGACTCACTTGGCACCCACAGCCAAACATTCTCCTAACGTATAATCAGAGCTGCCAGCTTCGTGCTCATTGTGCTGCCTCGTGGTTTCCTAATGCACGCCCAGCTCCCTGAAGAGTGGATCTGGGCAGTGCAGGGTACGTCTGTCCAGTGCCCTCATCCCAACTCCCACCCCCGGAACAAGCCAGGGTGTCCCTCTGACATCCAATGCCACCCACTGCAGATGCCTGATGGAGTCCTAAGCATAAGGGCAGAGAGATGTGCTCCTCAGACCCTTTGTGGCTTTGTACAACTCCAGCAATTCCTTCTCTTCTCTTCCTTCCTTCCTCTCCTTCCCCCCCCCCCCCCATTCCTCCTCCCTCCCTTCCTTCCTCCTCCTTCTTCCTTCATCCTTTCCTTCCTCCCTTTGCCTTCCTTCCCCTACCTCCCTTCTTATTTCCCTTCTCTCCTCCTCCTCCTTTTCCTCCCTCCTCCTTCTTCCTCTTTCCCCCTCTCCCTCCCCCCGAGAAGCCCAGTGAGAAGCACAGCTCCCTGGCCACATTTTCGCCACAAACAGGAAAAAAGAAAAGCGAAAGAGAAAACAAACCGCCCAAACTCGGACACGGGGTCAGAGTTTATGTTACGAAAGGAAACAGATGCGCAGTTTGTAGGGAAGCAGAACAATAACTGCTGCTCACTGGGACAGAGAATGAGCGCAGAGCCCAGAGCAGTACAGCGCGTTCTGACGCGATGCAAGCAAAACACAAGAGGCTCTTTTACTATTAGCTGCACCCTCCAACCTCAGCGACGTCCTCTCCTTAGGAAAAAAAGAAATCAACATCCTTCTTTTCACAGAGAGCACAAGCCTCCTCCTTTCGTTGAGAAACGCTTCCTGCAGGACAGCACAGAAGCCACCCATGACTCAGTTTACCCACTACAGGAGAAGCAGAGGAGAGATGGCAGCCAAGCAGGTAGTTCTGGGTTCACACAGAGGACATCTCTGAGCTCCCTTCTGTCAACAAACACAGTCACAGCCAGAATTATTTTGCAAAGCAAAGCGTTTGCCATACAGCCTCACCCAGGCGCCACGGAGGACTCACCAGCCTGCACCCAGTGTTTGTAACAGCTCAATACACAGATGTGTCACCTCCCTAACGAACTCGTCCTGATGGAAATCAACCCTACAGTCACTTGGCTGGGTCACAGTTTGACTACTTCCATCACTTCTTTCCCCAAAATGTCTCCAGAGAAAGGATCTTCTCCCGCTCCTTCCCTGCTCCTGTAACAGCCCAGGCTGGGGCTGTCCCTTCAGGATGGACATTAGGACCAATTCCTGCTCAGAAAGAGTGCCAAGGCACTGGAACAACCTGTCCATGCTCCCCGCGCAGGGAGAGCTTAACCCAGCAGAAGCTGTCTCCAGAGAGCAGCCAGAGGGATAACAGGGAATAACTCAGTAACCTGCTCCTGAGTTACGACAAGCAGAAGCTGGGCTTAGAGCTCTGGGCCCTGAGGAGCTTCTCCAGCCCTGAGGAGAAGTGCTGCTGAGCTGCACTTCCCTGCTGAGGATGGGTGAAGGCTATGGGACGGCAGCAGCCGGAGCCAGGAAAGATGCTTTGAAGCTGGGGAGCAGCCATCCCCATGACATGCCCTCGAGCGCAGCCAGACTTTATCCACAGTCACCCCAGAACTGGCCCAGAAGCCCAGCCAGGAGCTGCAGCAGAAGTCAACACAGAACCAACACCTCCTGCTGCCTCTCTGCCCCACCAAACACAGACGGCAGAAGAGGACCACGTCTCCAACCCAAGTGCTCCCTCCAACCAAGACCACTGCCACTCACAAGGACCTTTGGCTGAGAAACACCACGACAACCACATGTTTTCACTCAAATACATGCTTCCTCTCAGGCTCAATTTAGGGAAACCTGTGATTTAGAGCAATCTGTGATTTAGAGCAGAAAATACTGTGATGCCACTGTGAATCCCGGCGATGGCACCGAACCCTGAGTGGGCTGCATTTATCACGAAACCAATGCAGAAGACAAACTCCAGGGCTAAGGCTCTCAGGTGCAAGGAGCCAGGAGATGCCAGCAAAGAGAACGGCCACTGCACTGAAGCCTTCCCACCCTCATGAAGGTCTGAGGTGGAAACTATTCGTCCCTTCCATCCCCCTGGCTTATTGAGAAGCTTATCTAACGCGCTGAACCCCGAATTCTCTTCTTCTGAATTGTAATTGCCTTCTTATTTCCAGCCAACACAAGGGAGAAAGGAAAAAAAAAAAAAAAAAAACCACCACTTCAGCAATGAGAAATATCCTTAAGCATTTTCCAACATCGCCGCACACCTGCAGCCCCCGGGGCCCCTCCACCCCACGCAGGGGCAGGACTTGGCAGAGAGGGGTTTCCCAGTAAGCCTCCAGCAGCAGCAGAAACCGGGGCTGGTTCTAGGGCAGGAAGCAGGGCTTCCACCACCCTACAACCAACACGTCCCACCGCGATCCCTAGCCCACATCCATTAGGGCCATCACAGACCAGCCAGGGCACACTCTGGGTTTGCTGAGCAGCCAGAACTCCAAAGCCGAACGCCGTAAATAAGCACTAATGAAGTTCTGTGCAACGCTCGGTCGCATCGGCACGCTGACACCAAGCCACGGCGATGCCGGGGACAGAAAGACAGCAGGAGGGCAGCGACGGAGGAGGCACGGATCACAGCCCCATGCTCCACACAGGCAGCACACCGTCCCTCAGAGCCCACCTTTTCCTAATTGATTTCCTCTCCCCGACGGAGCGAACGCCGCTTCACGACGGGAGTTAAGCCTGGCGGATTCACAGCTCCTTTCTTTTAGAAGCCGCCGGAGGGAACGTCTAACTTGCTTTCAATGGTCGCGCAGAGCTGGACGCAAGACTTGCATTCCCAGCCCTGATTTGCTCCCGTTTGTAACGCAAGCCCCGCGATGCCTGACGCTTCCTCTCAAACCCTCCGCTCGTGGTGCTCACGGAAAAAGCCCAGGAAACGTGGCCGGTCCCAAAGGCCCAGAAAGAAGCAGAGGGCTCAGCAGCATCAAGACGCGCTCCGTAACTCACCTGAGCCGCCGGGAATCGCGGACCCAGCAGCCCCACGGCCTCAGCAGCGCGGGCAGCCAGGGGTGCGGGAAAGGACGGCTCGGCTCCCTGCACCAGCGTGGAAAAGATGAACCGTAAGGACTTGTTGGCAGGGCGGGCGGCAGCGCGCTCTCCTCAGCCGGTCGGTCCGCTCAGCTCCCGCTCCCCAGACGGCTGCTGCCACCATTCAGCCTCCCTCCTCCCCAGGACCGCTCCTAATTAAGGAGCTCCCGGCTAACGAGCGGCGTGGCGGCAGCACAGCGCAGGTGCTGCGCTCCCACCACCGAGGCACCCATTCGTTCCACCCCCCATCCCACCAAGCCGCGTCCCTCGGCACCACAACCCTCAGTTCCCCCCCCCCCCCCGGCGCTACTCCCCAACAGAGGGCGGGCCGAGGGAGCCCGGGGAGAAAGAGCCGTCCCGCGTCCGCTCAGCACTCACCGCGGGGCGCGGGCTCAGCTCCTCGCCATGGCCGCTGCCCGCTGCCCGCCGCCTGTGGGGGGCGCGGCCCTCAGCGCCGCCCCCTCCCCCGCCCCCCTCAGGCGGTGGCGGGTCGGAGCGGCTCGCGGGGCGCGCTGCCGTGGGCGGGAAGGGGCGCTCCCGCCGAGCCCCGCCGTGAGGGCTCCGCTCCCAGTCCCGCCGTGGGGACTGGTGGTTATTAGACGGCCGTTAAGGGTGGGGCGGCCGCCCACCTAGCAGCCCGCTGTTCTTGAGCACCTCCGTGGCTTGTGCCCCCTAACCCCCTCCCCCCCCCTCACACACACACACCCCTCTTCCAGCGCCCGACCGCTCCCTTCGGGGCTGTTTTTTCCCTAATATCCAACACCCTGAGCTCGTCCGCCAGTCTCAGTTCCTTCAAACGCGAAGGGGTTCCCACAAAGCAGCGTGCCAGGCCCGCGGCAGCCAAACGCAGCGCAGGGCTCTGCTGACACCTGGCGTCAATCCGATCCGGGCTGACGGATGCCGGCAGCGGGAATGTGGGGGTGAACCCGAAGCTGGAGGAGCTCCCAGGCACCGTGCTATGTCTCAAGCCCAGAGGAGTGCTGCTCTGTTACAGCACAGCACGGCCATCCCAACATCGGGAGTCGGCTCGGTCACTGCCTTCACCCGTTGTCTATTCTCCTTTTCAAAGCTGCGATCACGGGGCAAAGGCAGCCACCCCGGGGCCAAGGAACAACACTGACTGGAAAACAACACCGAGTGGCATTCCCAGTTATCCCACTGTACATTTTTGCCATCCACATAAGGAGGAATGTCAACGTTTTACGGGCTGGTTCGGCCTGGTTCTGTGACAATTGGTGTGAGGGACCCACGGACCCACACCCCAGACGAGGGGAAGGGGGAAAGGGAAAAGGGAGACGGGCCTTGAAACAAAACAGCGGCAACGATCTGAGGAGGAAAGCGAATTTACTAAATAAGGTATGGGAAAGCAAAATAACACAATATAATACAATATAATTGGAACTGAAGCTAATAAATCAAAACGAGCAAGAGAGAGTGTCTGATAAACCAAAGGCTTACACTAAAACTGAAGGCGAGACGGCAGTGAGCACCCACTGCTGAGCCCATCCCAAAGGAAAGAGAGTGTCCCGTGACACGCAAACAGTTTTTATCTTTCCCTCTGAGCAAAAATACATAAAAATACAAAGCATTGCACAGTCCTCTGGGGAATGCAGTTCTTCCTCTCTTCTGAGACAGAGATACCCATAACTATCGATGATCCACGGAGCTGGAGCATTAACTCCTTAGTTCTTAATGCACTACAGGATGTTACGATGTGGAATACCAATACCAAAAAATCATGAAACCGTGACAAGGAAAAACAGCACGCACTGGGAAATGAGGAAAGTAAATCATCGCGACACCTGAGCAAAGGGAAATCTAGCAAGTAAATCACAGAGGTGGCCAGGGAAGCAAGGCTCTTGTGGCTGCTGCAAAACAGCCGTCCTGGAGTGTGCTGAGGAGTGCTAACACACTGCTTCCCTTCTTCACACCTAGCAAATATCATTATTTATGAGACAGAGCACTTGGTCTCACTAAAACAATGCTGAAAACGCAGGAAACACAGCTTTTCTGCTACCAGCCTGGTCTGAGTGAGCTCTGACCAAGCACTCTGCCCACCCTCTGTATTTCCCCAAGTTCTGGGAGCCCACTCAGCAAACCTGCTTGCTGGGAAGCTGTACAGAACCAATGGCACCACGGCACTTTGCTGTGTGGGACCGCAGCACTCGTGTGCCACGCTGGTCCTCCAACAGTCAGTGCAGAGATTTGCATCTGCAACCTAGCCCTGAAAATACAAATTGAGAAGAAATGCCACATTTGGTGAAGCTTATACTTAAAATCCAGTGTTTAAATCTTGGGAGACTTGATTACTTTAATGAGTTATGGTCTACTAAGAAACGTCACTACTGTTTTTCTTTGTTGAGGCTTGTGAGTCTTTTTCACAGTACAATCCCTGCCAAATGAGTCCTTCTTCCAGGCAGCAGGTCAGTAATCCACAGACCTGATGCTGACCCTAAAACAAGGCTGGCAGCTCCTCCGGGAGGAACAAAAACCAGCTGGTCCCCCAGCCAGGGCCCAGCATTTCCACCTCGCTCCCACTCCTGCCCCACCCGAATCACAGCAGTTTGGTCTTTCCAGGCAAACGCTGCTGTAAACAAAATTCCATGAGCTCACCGCAAGGATTAAATATTTACAGCACAAACACATAAGGAAAACATTATAACACAAGTTCATAAATAACGAGAATGACGTAGCTGCAACGCAAGCCGTCGTTCAGTGCAGACATGGGGCAGACGTGGTTGGTCTCCTCAGCAGTACTTCAAACTCGCTGCTTAGGATCTCCTCCCTTTGGTTCCCATGGGTCCAGCAGCAGCACGTCCAGGCTTTGGGATTCAGTAGTAGAGGCCTGAAGGATCCTTTCTGCAGTCCACGCTGCAGCATGTCAAGCTAACTCATCCCTCGCTTCACCTCAAAGTCATAGTGCAACTGGGTCAATCCAAAACCCCACCGAAATTCTGGAAATCCGCACAGGAAGGCAGGCATATCCTCTCACACAGAGAGGATTGTCCACACTGTTGGACAACCACTGATCTATCACCTGTACTGCAACAACATGGAAAGTCCTGAAGGTTTTACAAGGAAACAGAAGCAATTCTGCAGGAGGCATAGCCTGCTCTGAAGCAAACAGCAACCTATATTACAGTCCTCAGAGGTATCTCACAAAGAGCTATATACAATTTTCAAACAGCTTGTTCCAGTGCATTTGTAACTGTGTCAACAGTTTACAGTTCAGTTAAAAAAAAAAAAGTATTACATCCTCTCCTGAAGGATGTTCATCCTTTGATTGGAACATCCTGTAGGTGTTGCAATCTTGATTAAAGATAATGAAGCATTCTGCTGGTTTTCTGAAAGTGTGATCAGATGCATCTCATCATCCCGAAGCTAGCTGAAATGTTGGTACACCAAGAATGCTGCCTGCTCAGCAGCAGTTCTGCAGTCTTTTGGTTCACAATAAAAGCTCACCATATACAAAAACACACGTAAGTGCTCACATTTTATCCAGCGCAACGAAGGAAGACGCAGCGACAAGTTTTAACTGGAGAAATTTTGGTTTCCTGAGCTCTTCAGGATCCCTTTTAGTGCAATTCTTGAGGTCAGTGGGAAACGGAGAGCAATTCCAATCAGGTGAGGGCTAACAGAATGAGAAGCACAGTCTTGGGTCTTGGCTTGTCAAACTTTCAGCGAGGCTCTTGGGCACCGGATTGTCCCACAGCCTACAACAACAGCAACCACATAAGTGCAGGAGTTGGCGTGGTGGGCCAGGAGGTAGCACACCCAACACAGCGGTTAACTGGAAGAAACAGCTTTGGGTTTTTATCAGAGCTGGTCCGAAAGTGAGACGGGAGTGAAGTCACACCTCAGCAACTCAGCAGCTGCCTGCCTGCTAAGATGGACTCACTGATCTAGCCTGGGAGAAGCTAAGGTTTTGAAACAGCCTCAGGCCAGGACCTTCTCTGGCCTGGAAAACCCCCAGTTTCCTTGGCTGCAGCATCCTCGTCCAGGCAAGCTAACCTGGGGCAGCAGGCCAGCGCAAGTCACATCTCTCCCACGACTGGTCACCCCAGTTTCCCCTAAGTGGGCCAACACTCAGCCCCAGCTCTCCCTGCTCACCTTATGAACTGAATTTCCGGGCACCGGACAAGTTCCTCTGCCAACTTCGTAGCACCACAGGCACCAATGCGATTTTTCTCCAGGCTATTTTAAAAAACAAAACGACTTTTAAAAAGCAAAATCAAATCAAGAGCAGAAAACAGCAGAACCATCTCTTTTCTCCTGTCTAAGAAGGGCTATGCTTTTGCCCAAGCGCAGCAATGTTTCACAACTGACACCAGCTTCATCTCAGTGACCATGGCCCTATTTATACACGGAGCATGCACTGCTGCTCACAACCTCCTTCTAGCAATAGGACTTGTAAGCTCTACTGCATATTTTCCCTGCCCAAGACAAACAAAACTCTGTTCCTGAACCACAGCCATTATTTCTGTATAGCTGAGAGATGGAAGGCACATACCACATGTTCCAAAGGGCCAAGGGGAAGGAAGCAGATGACAGTCCCTACCACGGAATAGTGCTGGACTGGATCAGAACTGAGTGGGTAACATCAAACCCAGCTCCAAATACAAGTCCTCTGGTGCTACTCGCAGGGCTGTACTCACTCTAACATCTTCAGCTTTTCCATCCCAGGGAGGATTCTGGCTAACACTTGGGCTCCTCCGTCACCAAGCGCGTTCCAAGACAATCTAAGACAGACAAGAAATCCCAGGCAGTGAGTCAGCCAAGCCCAGCTGAGGCCAATAAAGTTCTGGATTTTACTTAATGCCTGAGATACCTGTGATCTCCATTCCCATCCATTCCCACACTCACATTATCTCCTCCATAGCAGGGCACTGCTGGAAGCCACGAGAAAGCAATTTCGAAGCATCATCAGTGATTCCACAGAGTTTCAACCTGAAACAGAGGAGAGAGGGGGGAAAAAAAAAAATAGAGAGGGTACAAATGTGCTGGCATCAGAACTGGTGGGAATCTGGCAGCAGCACCATCTGCTGCAATGCTGCAAACAAAGCCGTGCTCTGCCCAAGCAGCATTCAGTGCCCTGATACTCACTCAATCTTCCGGAGGTGCTCAAAATGCGGCAGTCCCTCAGACAGGGCACGGATACTTCCCTCCCCGAGGTCGTTTTCAGACAAACTGTAGGAACAGTGGGAATTAAGATGTTATCCTACAGTTAGCGACTGGTGTGTCCAAGAGGAAACGAAGGGAAACTTGTACATCGAAGGGAGAATGGGATGAAGGTGTGGATCTGAAAGGCTCGGGGCAGCACTAACTGCCTTCCAGCCTTCACTAGGGTGTGCTGCTCTGCTCTCATTTACCAGCAAACACGAGCCTTGGCAACACCTGCCGTGCTCTACCATATCTCACACCCAAACTACCAACATCCTAATGGAGTCTGTCCCTTACCAATGAACACATAGCTAAGAACAGTGGCACCGAGGATGCAGGAGGCAGAATTCATACACACGGCCTCCGTTCTTTCAGATTCTAAGTTCTGCAACGCCACAGGTTACTGCAGAGAACAGTCCAAAGGCATGTAGCCGCACAAGGCCCAGCACTTCAGAGACTGCTTCCTCTTACCCTACGAAGCCACCCTACGAGGTGGAGGGATTGCCTTCCATTAGGCCACCCTGAGCAGGGACAGAGCTTAGATGCAGCCCCAGGCTTTGTGGGCTGAAATGCCTCCTGCCTGCAGAGTGAAACCAGTCCGTATGTTTGGCACCATCCCCAGTGCTTCTGCCACAACCTACCTTATCTCTTCTAACAGTCCACATGCCACCAGGGCTCTGGCCAGCTCCGTTCCTCCTGCTGGCCCGATGTTATTGTGCTGCAGGCTAGCCAAAGAAACACAAGTATAGGAGGATTATTTTAGAATAAAGCTGTAATAAAAGCTGGCATGTAACTTGCCAAGAACAAGGCTGCAGCATCTTTTGAATCAACACCTCACTCTGATTCCTGCTCCTGCTGCTGCCAGGGATACCTGGCCCTAAGGACAAGCAGCTTTTGCCCGTGCCAGAAGAAAGGAGCACATTAGCAAGCCGGTGCAAAAGCAAACTGCATGGCACCACTGGGAGCCTGCCTCCAGCCCTGTGCTCGCGGGATCAGCCTGAGATGGCGAGGAACAGCCTTAGGAACAATAAGTGGATGAGCCTCGAGTCTGCAGATTTCCCAGCACCTTCCCAGCAAAAATGAGAACCTACCCAGAGGACTGAAGCCTCTGATCACCGGGATTGCTTCTCTAAGTTATGTTTTGATGATACTTCAGACAGGATGGAAAACAGACCACTCTGCTAACTGAGCCCAGCGAGCTCTTTTAGCTCATGGATTTCTTGCTTCACTACTGTAGTGCAGTATGAGAAAGTCCAACATGCCAGAGCTCAAGAAAGACTCCAGTATAGGGTTTGGAAACATAATACCACTGAGTTTAGCAGGAAGAATGACTCAAAGGTACCTGCAAAGAATAGTGAAGGGCCACAAAAGCTGCTCATATTTCTGCTTACATTACACCAGAATAGGAAGGCAGACGTGGTCTGTCATTTTATGTCAGTGGGTCAAAACCAATTCAGAGTGTTGCTTTACTGAGAATACAACGTCTGCTTCATCTGTAAAATTAACGCTGCAAAAGATTACACAAGAACAGCTGATGTGACACCAGTGGTGGAAATAATGAATATTGTTAGTGTCTGATGCAGCACGGTAACTGAAGAGGGTTTCTCAATCCTGAGCCCCTTAAAATAACATCTACACCAGAGATCAGTGCTACCACTTCAGTCTATGCCTTGTTCCATTTTCACTGCCCCTTTTTGGCCATCCAGCTAATTCCCAGGGCGTCCTGCTTTCCCGGAGCAGAGGCTGCCACTTACTGCAGGATCTTCAGCCTGTTCATGTGAGGCAGACTGAGGGCAAGTTTCACCATTGTCCCATCTCCAAAAGCATTCCTTGACAGTCTGGACGGGGCAGAAATGAAATGTTACTGAATGCAGCGAACTACAGAGCCTCATTCCTCACCTATGTGTCATGCACACCACTCTGCGACCTCCGTTCCTCACCCACATGTGCAGGGGACTGTGCTGAAAGGAACTGGGGGTGGGCAGAAGTCACAACGAGGTCCTGAAATCCCACGGCAGAAGTTAAGCAGGGATGTAAGAGCTACTTCATGCACACTCGCAGTGATGTCTCTGGCCATCACCTTAATGCTTTCAGCCGGAAAACAGCGCAAGTAACTCAGATTTCCTGTTTGTGATTTCTTAAGCACCATACACTCTGCACAGCCCATGTGTCCGTGACCTCGGCTGTCTGACTGCGGATCCAGCTCTTCCCCACTTTTGCAATCTGTACAGTTCTTGGGAATCTCCAAGTCCTCCACAACTGTGATTTTTTACCCTGCTCTCCTAAGAATCAGTGCTAAAACCGATCTTGGCCTTACTGGAGTCACATTAGACTTGGTTTCTATGCCTCGACTTTTGCACTGCCTCCTGAAGGGACACCAGAAATGGCAAACTTACATTAACTCCTCGAGGTGCTTGCAATTGGAAAGAGCTTGCATCAGCTTTTCCCCTCCAGCAGGACTAGGACAGTTCCCAGAGAGGCTGAAATGAGCATGAAAGACTCTTAGTGACTGAGCAAGAACCAGAATGTACCAGTTTAAGACACCTCACTGTGGTCTGGGACAATGGGAGCACAAGGACAGGGCTGTAACTTTCACTCAGCCTCTGCGCTGGCAGAAAAATTCAATCCAGACCCAGATGTACACAGGGAGGAGAAGGACACACCTTCCACTGGCTTTGTACATTTTGTATGGCATCTTCAGTGATATGGAAAAGACTGGAAGGAGGCGGAACACTGCAGAAAGGAAGGCAGCAGAGGGCTCCCTGCCAGGCTTTCCCACCAACTGGCAACAACACCAAATCACTGCAAACAAAACAAAGTGACTCACTCGATTCTCTTCAAGTTTTGCATTTCCAGCAGGACAGCAGCTATATTTATCAGGCCTGGATCTCCAATCCTGTTGTGGCCTAAACTTCAGAAAAGAAGAAAAAAAGGCCGTAAAGGAAAATGCTAGGCATCACAGTATGACATCTTATTTAATGTCTCACATCTGCTGAACGATCGCTCTGACCTTGACAGCGGAATCAAAGAGCTGCTTGTCTTAACATTCTCATGAAAGACTCATAGCTGTTAATGAGGCATTAAGAAATTACAAGCAGCAATCAAAATCACTGGGTCTTGTTAAGGGGTGGGAAATTACTTCAGCTGGAATTCCAAGGCACAGCTGGTCTTCCAAACTGCTGTGGTGGAGAAGGGCCAGGACCTGGCTGGAGGGAGATGGGGTGTGGTAGGGGGGCAAAAAGTCAGAGCAAGCTCTAACTTCAGGTTTTTTCAGAGCAGGGAAATGATGGATTCTAGGTTCTCCCAGGAGAGAAGAGGGTCTCCAGCCCAGTGGATTTCAGAGATTTAATTACAGAGGCTCCATTTAACAGGCCTGCAATGGAATGGCATTAGACTAAATCTCCCCTTTTAAACATCAGGCTCTGATTTCCTCATATGCAGCATTTTGTAACCATCTTGTTTTTGCATATGAGCACGTTCAGATCTTACCAAATGTCAGCGCTAAGGGTCACCCCATAGCTGATGGGAGACCACGAGCAAGGAAAAACTGAAAAACTTACTTGATTTCTTCCACGTAGTGCATGTTCCTCAGGGCTTCTGCTAGTCTGGAGCAGCCATCGTCACCAATACTGTCATGGTTCAAGCTGGAAAGGACATCCCCAGGAGAATGTTTTACTCACAGTTCGAGAGGATGGGCTACTGGTGAGCTGTGGTCACATACTCACATCAGCCTTTTCAGAGACGGCATTTCACAGAGTCCCAGCACAAGTTTAGGAATGGCAGCATCACCGAGTTTCATGTGGCCCAGGCTGAAAGATGAAATAACACGGGAACAACTTCATGGGCAGCCATGAGAGCACTCAGAGCAGAGAACAGTGCAAAAGAGAAGTGGAAGTGTATTTCAGTCCCTGTGAAAAGCTTTCAATACTGCTGGATGCTTTTGGATGCTGATAAAATACCGAGAATCCCAAACCTTGTCTCTCCCATCATCCTTCACTGCAAGTAAAGAGGAACTGCTGCTTTTTCCCTATCTGAAGCCTGTTTAAAGTACAGGAAGAAGAGAGGGTGTAGTCTGATTAAAGCTTCAAGAAAGGTACAGCAGATACTGGCTCCTGGTGTACTCACTTGAGCTCTTCAATGGCCTGGCACCTCTGCAAACCTCTGATCAAGTAATCGATTCCAGTTGGTGTAAAACTGCAAGAGGTCAGCCTGCAAAACAGCAAGGATCAAATAAGTAGAGTTCTTAGCACAATGTAAAAGGGGAGCTTACTTCTTCAGAGCCCTATCCCACATCTACTGTGCACAGGGCTGTGAGGACTGGGCAGGCTGAGAGAGCTCCAAAATACAGATTGTGCAAGTGCCAAATAGCACATAATGCCTCTGGCCAACCAACCCCTGGCATCCCACCAGGCAGAGACACCCTCTGCAAGTCTGCCTCTCTTTTAGAGGCAGCTGAAGAGGGCTGTGAAAAGGATTTGATGCTGTTAATACCAGAACATCTATTGTACGTAGTAGGGCAGTATAAAACAATGTACAGGTCTTGATCTCAAATTGCTTTCATTTGAAGAAAAAATAAAAATAAAAAAGGGAAAAGCAAAACCCTCAAGATACGATGCTTCTACAACCACCCACAATGCACACTGCAGAGCGCTGCTGAGAGCACAACCTCACGTGGCTCAGCAGAGATCACAGAGCTCACAGCCAAAGAGTATTTCAGAGAGGATCAGGGTGAGGCACGGGGTTGAGCAAACTGTAAAGAAATCCCAGCTGGAGACATACTCAAGTTTCTTCAGATCCGGGAGAGGTAGCAAAATACTGACGAGCCTTTCTGTGTCATCGTGGAGTTCAACATGGGACCATCTGCAAGCACAGAACAGCAGGTGTGAGCTGATGATCCACCTGCGACAAAAGGTCAGTATTAAGCCCACCACTAAAGCACTTTTATTGCTGGGACTCTCAGGAAACGTCACGTCGCTGACACATGACAAGGCCCCTCCATCGCTCCCAGCCATGATGGGAGAGCACCGATGAGCTGGTCACTGGGGAGAGGTAGATGCTTTCAGGAGATACCCCAGGAAGCCACTATGGGGTCTTTTCTATTATCCATCCAAACACTCTATTTAGAGGACCTAGAGGACAAGGACTGAGATCTTGCAGTGGCCTTTCCCTTGCCCACCTTGATTTCCTCCAAGTACTGCGTGTTCTCAGGGCTTCTGCAAGTCTGGAGCAGCCATCATTACCAATACTGCTATGCTTCCAGTTGGAAAGGATAACCCCAGGAAAACGCGTTATACAGTATGAGAGTAATACACTCCCATCCTGAACGCTCTACTCCTTTTGTCCCCAGAAATCCTCTGAGGTGCCTAGTGACTCACCTCAACTCCTGGAGCTGGGTGCACTTGTCACGAACCCTTTGGTAGAAGCAAGCCCGTTTGATTTCTGGCTCATTCAAATTCAGTCTGTGAGACAGAAAAACACCACCAACATCAGTGACAATCCGCAGTTCTCACTGTAGTACACAGCAGCTGGAGCCCCTGGAGACAAGTTTAGGAACAGTTCAGGGCTTTGGAAGTGCCCTCTCTGAGCTCTCCTACTGACTACACCACAGCTTAATATAGGGAAACGCAGCCCACCCCCAACTGCACAAGAAGATGGATGCTGCCTCCTTCAGCAGCACAAAGGGGAAAAGACACTAACACTCTTCTTTCCCTACACTTTAAAGCAGAAGCCAGCAGGCTGTAAGAGTCTCCAAAGCACCCAGGTGCATTCTTGGGCCTGTGAGGAAAACAGGCCCATTTTTTTTAGCCTCATGGAGGTCCAAATCCAGTATGGGTCTGAAGAAGGGCAGCCTGCAAATCACATGCACACAAATAAGCTTCCCTCTGTCTGTGCTAGACAGAAGTGCCCGGAAACTGAACACGTGGAGATGAGACCTCAGATACTTCTCATCACACGGTGAGCAGCAGAACAAGCTGAACAAACAGACACCTCCTCACCTGCTAACGACTGATCCCACCTTCTCCAGGCAGTGTGGGAACCTTAAGCCCAGCTGGAAGAGGCTTTTCTCCTTACGTATCCTGGAAGGCAGAGATGAGAGAACATCATATTATCCAGAATAAAAATCAGAAGCACTGGATGGGGTAAAGATCAGCATTCGTGCTAACCACTCATCTCTGAAACAGATGTGCAATGTTTAAACTAGTTCCCGGGCACCCTTCCTCCCAAAGGAGATGAAGCACAGCGTTTCCTTTCCACTGATCCTTCTAAAGAACATGACCACAAACTTTCCAAGAACTTCAACCCACCAGACATGTGGCTCAGACTCAGCTCAAGCTGGGTAACAAATGCAGTCAGAGAACAAAGCAATGAGTGAAGGTGCTGGCTTCAACGCTGTTTCCTTCAAAGTTTCAGGCTGCAATAGCTCCAAGATACCAGAAGTTGAGCTGCTACTCACGTGATCGCAGTGATGTTTCCACGGGCCTGGACAGCCAGCTCAAAAAGGCTCATGATACTTTTCTCACATACCCACGGCTCTTCTATGCTGCAAAGCACAGTACAACAGCTCTGCTTTATTCACACACACATTCATCTCTGCCTCTGGCAGCTGAGTGCTCAGTGCCGCACATACATGGGAAGGCCGCTCCGCTGATCAAAGTGATGCATACAGGGGAAAAAAGGATGCAAACTGAGAACAAACAGAGGAGGATGTTAACTTCTACTTCTGTCTGCATATTGCTGACAGCAATGAGAAGAAGCCTGGCTCTCGTGGCTCTCATGCTAACCAGCAGAACTGCGGGATGCTCTGGTGAGGACACAGTGCAAAGGTGCTCACACAGAATTAAGCCCTTCTTTGTAAGGCAGGTGGAAGTCTACAAAATCAGAACAGTTTCTTGCCACAGTTTTACACAATGCTTCGTAATGAACGGAGGAGGTTAAAGCTGTAATACGATTTAGAGTCCAGCATGGGAATTTCTCAGGCCATCACTGCCTGTCTTCGGAACAAGCAGAGTTCACTGCTGCTCCTGATAAAAGATCTTAAGATCAGCCCCACATCAATATCTAAAGCAACACAGTGACATCATACCTGATTTTTAGAGGACCTGGAGTTTTACTCAGAGAACGTAGAAGTCCCTCCACAGCATCGACTGTTATGTTGTTGTTGGAGGATCTGGAACCAAAGATGATGGTAATGAATGGCTTACAAACAAGCCCAATGGGTCCGAGCACACCCTCCATGTTCACTCACATGTATTCCGTTAGACTGGTGCAATTCTCCAGGACCAACCACAGCTTTTCCAAGTGCTCCGGCTGAAAGCTGCACTCCGTGAGTCTGAAAGGATGCAAAAGAAGAAAGGTCTCAGTTCTTCATGAACAGTTCAGGCTTTCTGACTCAGAAATCTCAGGCATCACATGAGCCTTTCCTCATCAAAAAAGAAAGGCTGCATCGAAACCTGAAACACCTTGCAGGGCTTCCAAACATATTCTGACAACCCTTTAAAAACGCCTGTCAGATGTTGTGATACAGATATCCATAACACATATCCTCACAGAACAGCTTTTTGTAGCACCCCATCCTGTGACAGATCCCACTGACTGCAGGACACCAAGAAGACAAACACCCCAAGGTCAGGCTCATCCAAAGGACCCACCTAGAGAGCACCAGAGGTCTTTCTGATGCACATAGCTTGTCTTCTTAGCTGGGAAAAAAAGAACTACCAAGGCAGATGAGGCTGCATGACATGGCAGCAGGCTATGGAGGGGAGGAGCAGCCACTGGGAAGCAGGGGGATTTTCTGTGATATGAGAAAGCTCTTCTCAGAAGGCGAATCAACTGAAATACACCATCTCTTTGAGTGAAATACCACCACTCCAAGAACTAGATGGTGAAAGTGGTTTTGTTTGCCTCCTCTCTATAAAGAAGTCAGCATTTTTTGTCAAAGAAATCACACAAAAAAAATCCATACTGTTTACCTCAAAATCTTTCTTGGGTCATCTCGGCTTGTCAGCTTGATGATTAAGGTTGCTTTGGAGCACAGACTGCACAGAGAAGATATATGAGTGTACGATTTGGAGAAAAAATAACTACTTTCCCAATGGTCAGGATTCAGCAGGACATCAAACTGCACACAGCAACGCAGCACAGCAGAGACAGAGCAACCCGGCCCAGCTCACCTCTAAGGACGAGAAACCAACTCAGTGCTTCAATAAGCTCTCACTAATGCTTTGTTGGCATAAGACAGCACTGATAGTCAGAGGAGCAATCCTGATCCGCCCTGCTCTCATCTCCCTCCTCCTGTCCCTGTGCTCTCTGCTCCTCTGCCGAGCTCTGGGGAGAGCTCAAACAGAAAACTGAACTGCTTTTATAACCGTGCCAAGAGATTTAGCACCTACATTCAAAAAGCAGGAATGAATGAAAGCACCCTTAGTTAAGCGTGGTCCACAGAGACTAACTGAAATCTCAACATACTCAAATGAGTTAGGGATCACATTTTTTAGCAAGCAGATGCTGCCCTCGCACTGAGGGGGTTTATTTACAGATATAAGCACAACTAGAATTATAACATATGTAACCTGAATCTGTGTGTCTTTATACACAAAGCTACTTGGCTCCGTGGAATAACATTCTGCTAGCTTTGTCTTTGGAACTTGCCAAGCCATGTTTGGCCAGAAGAAATGGATACAAACAAAAGCTTAGTATGCACATATACATAAAGTTAGCTCAAAATGCGGCCCTTGTTTTCTGAGACTGAAGATCACAAAGTTTAGGATAATTAAGAGGAAAACATGCAGGAAAGAGTCATTAATTAGTGAAGGAGACACATACCTGACCTGAACTTCAGCCGTACTTCCAGAAGTGGTAAAGACATTTATGAGATGCAGAACTCCACGCTGAGAAATCCTATTGTGGCTGAGACTGCAAAGAAGAGAATGGAAAGGTGTTGGGCTGTCCCCAAGCTCCTTAGCCAGAGAGGGGAAATTACAGTTCAAAAATCAAGCTGGCATTGAAAGCCAACTTTGAGAAGACAGTGTTCTCAGAAATGTGATGAACTGAACACTTGGGAGGACTGAGTCAGCTTCTATTACACTATGCAGAAAGTGCTCTTGAGCTCTACTCTGGCTCACTCAGACCTTATCTCTCAAGGTGGGACTCGGCAAGAAGCGTGATAACCAGCTTCAGGTTTGAGAACCTTTCTGCTCGGGCACCTCCTGCTCCCTTTGAGCACTGTGCTGAGGAAAGGGCTCAGGAGCTTCTCTGAGCCTTCAGCTTCACAACGGTTTCTTACTTGAGAGAACAGGTAACAGGCAATCGATGCAAGTGGTCCAACAGGAACCTCAGGCCTTCATCTCCCAGCTGATTCCTGGAGAGACTGAAAGGCAAAAGAACAAGGCTGCAGACCCAAAATTGAGCAGTAATGCTACTCTGAGAAGCTTCAAAGGAAAGAGTCACACTTTCTGGACTTAGATCCCCTCTCAGCCCCTGAAGGTTTGTCTGTTGCAAGCTACTGCCCTACAAAACTACCAAATGCACGAACTCTGGGGCAAGCTCAGATGAAGAGCTCCAAGTGCTGTCTCAAAGAAAGCAACAAATCGCTCAAAATGGCCACAGACACAAACCCCAAGGACGCTGTCCTACAGAAGCTCAGGCCCTCTTACAACATACACAAAGGAGCCGTGTGATTACTGATTTGTTTCTAAATCAGTTTCTAAAATCTGAAGGAAGACACACACACACACACAGGGAAACCAGGGTGATCCCGAGCCATGCTGACCCAGCTCTTCTGAGTGACTTCTACTCCAGGTGGTGATGATAACACGAACACCACTTACTCTAGTTCTGCCAGCCACCCATGCTGCTCCAGGACTCTGCACAGCTTCTCTATCTGCCCTTGGCCAATGGCACAGTCAGTCAGCCTGCATAAGATACAGCAAGAGTTAAAGCCTGTCCAGCCACTGAGGCTGCTGAACTGAGACCCAAAGCCTTGTTAACAGGACAAAGCTCCCCAACTACCATCCCACCAGTCTTCATAAAATAGGATATTTGAGTACTTGCACTAATGTTTCAAGTCTAATCAGGACAAGTGACTAAAACTGCTTTATGTCAGTACCTGCAGGTTGTCTTCTGGCTTTGCGTGCTTGTTCCTAAGTGCAAAAAAGCATTTTGACTTGACCTAAAGCAAACAGAAAGGACAGTCCTTCAGCAGAGCTCTTCAAAGACATCAGCTTTGTGTTCCCTTTTGAGCTGAGCTGCAGGGCTCCAAGCAGCCCAAGAGTCTTACCGGACTTCCACCCTTCTGATGCGCCCACAGAGATTGATCGAGTTGGCAAATAAGACAGCACAACACGGGGAAAATGTATTGTTCCTAATACTGAAAAGCAGGGGGAAGAAAGAAGAATGAAATCAGCTCCCAGGTAGAATGGTTCCTATACACGTGGTCCAGTTTTCCCATTGTTTCCTCCATGATGCAAAAGCCTGAATCCATCCCATTTAATTCAACACCACTGAGCAAGGATTTAAAGGCCCACAGGTATCTATTGTGGATGCTGGAAATCACACTCCAAGGGACTGTTTAAGAGAGGGTTATGGGGGAAATGGAGCCAAGGGCAGGTATCTGGCCACCAGTGTTTTCTATCTATGCACGCATGAATGAAAAACGTTCAGTGCTGCTCTGGTTTTCACTGTAAGACAGGTACTGGTGTGAAAGTGTTTCTGAACGAGCCCACATTTCCTTTACCTAGCTTGTTAACTTACAGTTTCTGCCTAAGGCTCCTAGGAGGAGCTGCGCCATTAGCACTTTGTAAATGAATTCTTGGTGGCAACAGTCAAAGCAGAGACCCCAGATGTTACCTCAGCAGTGTCAGCTGGCAGAGGCATGGCAGGAAGCTCAGTAATCTCTCAATGCTCTGGTCACTCAGTGCATTTCCAGACAGACTGTAAAACACAGAAGGAAACAAGTTACAGGGGAACCTGGACGACCTGCAAGGATTTCTGTGAAACCTGTGTGCATGTAAGATCATTACATCCTATAAGCATTTTATAAACCTTATTTTTCCATGACTACAAGATTATTACCTGGCCAGTAACCAACCCCAGGTGCTCTTTAGTTCTGCTGTAAGCCTGGGCCTTCAGACATAAGTGCTGGCCTCTGCTCCTGAGGAATACTATGAGCATGCCTAAGTGTTCTAGGACATTTACATACGGACATGGTAGGCTTAGGAGAGACACGGGCACATCTCCATGGATGAGAGCTGCTAACCTCCTCTCTGAATCTGTATCTGCAGGTGGCAGACAGACAGGGTTGCTGAGAGCACAGCACTTACTCGACTTCCGTCAGCTGGGTACACTGAGTCAGTATCTGGCACAGCCTGGTCACGTCCTCAGGACCCACCGTGCAGTCCCTGAGACTGAAGCAAACAAAGCACTCAGGAGATCAACATTCCCCATGACCACAGTGTGAGGACACCCCCATCGTATTCCAGAGCCACACACCTTAGGACAAAGCCCTTAGCAACCCTCTTATTTCCACTACAAGGACCGTGGAGTCAAAATCTGTAACAACCAGAGGATTTTGACTGATTCTTCCCAAGACAGCAGAGTCTGCCTCTGAAGGCAGGCTGGGCACAGGAGAGCTCCTTAGGCAGATACAGCTGGAGGCACAGGTCTGATCTGCACATTACACTACAGACAAGTCCCACAGCCAGCTCTCCCCACGTTCCTGTGTGATAAAAGGAAGCTGGGCTGCCATACCTAAAGCGCTGTCCACTTGTTACGTGCTTTGGGTGCCCCGGGAAACTTTTTCTCCATCTGCTGGTCCTTCTGAGCCTGGGGAAAGAACAGTTTCTCCCATCAGCTGTGCTGATGTCATTGCCCCTGTGTAACCGCAGAAGGGCAGTGGCCTCATGATCCAGTCTGTCTCCGAGCTCCACCTGCTAGAATTAATCTTATGCTGTTCCCAGAACAAAAAGGGTCTTAGTGTCCCTTTCCCATCTTTCAGAGCACTGTATCTACTCACCACCGAGGGCTTTTGCTCTGTCCTAGCATATCCCTCAGCACTTGGATACTGCTGTTTCCTCCACAGCCTCAATCATGCCTAAAAAACCGCCCTGCTCCCACTACCACCACTGCAGCTTGCAGACAAACAACTATTTAATTAGCACAACTTGGGGATGCACACATCACCATTTATATAAGATCTTGTAAGGAGACATTTGAAAGGCTTTGAATGGACCGGTGGCTATGATTTTACCTGATTGTTTCCCAAAAGGTTAGATGAACCACCTGCGTGTGTCCTAAGCTGTAACCAGAACAGAACGTAATTAGGACGGAATTTGCAGACAACTGCTCCTGTATTACTGCTGAAAAAACACAGTTTTCAGTCTTATAACACAGGAAAAATACTCTTGGTCATACCTGAGGTTCATTGTTTCAATGTTTTCCAGTGCATATAAGGACTGAGCTAAGCAGAACACAGAGCTCAGGGAGATCCGATTGTTATTTAGCCTACAGGAACAAGAGAGAAATCAGCTGTGGCAAGCAAAACTACCAAAACTGCATCACTCAGTAACAGAGATCCTTGTCCAACACTATCAAGTGCTTCTCTCTCACCTTCCTGCCTGTGCTTTCAAGCTCCCATGTTCTGCAGACGCAACTCCTGTGCAGCTGACCTAGTCCAACCCTACTGCTCAGAGCAGGGCCATACAGAGCACACTGCTCAGGACTTCATTTTGAACATCACCACAGATGGAGAATTCACATCCTCTCCAGGCAACTCCATTCAGTGTTTGACTGTGCTCAACAGCAAAGTCTTTTTTTCTTAGGCTTAAATGAAATTCTTTGTGTTTTAAAATAGTAAAGCTAAGTGAGAATCTGTCCTTTGCTAGAGGTGGGGAAGGACTACAGGGTGCAGCAAATCTACACTTGCCAAACACGAACTGTAGCTTCACTTGATCCTCACAGCCCTTCCTAAAAGCACACTGTGCTTCCTCTACCAACAGTCCCTCATAAACCCATTCATGAGCAAAGGGAAATGTGAGCTACTCACTTGAGTGACTTCAACATTTTTAGACTGGGGAGGAACTGCAACAGCTGTGGAAGTCCTTCATCTCCCAGATAATTATTTGAGAGGCTAGGATTTAAAGAAAGGCATTTAATTTTCACAGGCAAAAACAGATACAATCAACTCTTAGTAGCAAGAACTCTGGAAGCAGAACACCTGCATTCTTCATCCTCTGCAGGTTTGGTCCCAAATGTCCAAGGGCCAAAAACACAAAGCAAGGTTTTACAGTTGCTGTGCCACCTGGAGGCAAGCTAAGTTATCTAACAGGCCCTTTCTGGATACGTAAGCTGTGATCTTTGCCTCCAGAGAGCACAACTGCATGCCCACGTAAAGCTGCGTCCATGCCACATTCTCTGTACAATGCTCTGGCACAGACTGATGGCATGTTCCAGATATCCCCACAAACTGCAGATAAAGACTGTAAGAGCTACTAAGGACTCACTCCAGCTCAGAGATGCTGCCACATTCCTTCAGGACTGCACACAGCTTCTCCAGGTCGCTGGCTTGAAAATGACAGTCAGTCAACCTAGGGGAAAAAGAGGAATCAGAGTCCAGTTTCAATTGCGTTTCCCCTACTAACAGCAGCTAATCCCTGCAGCACCACAAGTTCTGCCACTGCTGCCACACAGAAGCTGAAGCAGTACTGCACAATCACCGTGCTGACACCATGAAAGACAAAGCAGAGTGCAAAAGTTACTTTGACTGTAGCAGAGGACCACAGACACTAACCACAGAGCTTCTAGTGCTGCAAGCTAGGACTGTGAGCACAGTGACAAATGTCTGAGAGGTCTTTAGCAGCTCTCTTGCGATTCGCCAAACTTGGCCATGTGGGTTTCATCAGCTACAGTGTGCAGAAGAGGAAAGATATGAAATACGATGGAAATTTGCAACAGTACCTTATTTTTTTGGAGTGAGTTGGTATCTGGTTTTCTTTGTCATCCCATTGGTCATCAGTGGGATACAAAGACTCTTCCCTCCTAAAAGAGCACAAAACCAGACATGGATAAAACACTCAGGCTTTGCAACTCAGCAGATCCCCAAGGCTCACCTGGCTCTACCCACACCTGTATCTTGCCTGTGGCTGGCTTTTCTTTCTTTCAGTGAGTATCCAAATACTCAGTATGGGAGGCTGGGGAGAAGGGGAAGATGACAGATTTCCCATCTAAACTACAATCTGATGGAGCACTCAGCTTTTACCTAAACGTGCTGTGCTCTAAGAGTGTCTGAGCAAAAGGAACTTGGTCATAAGTAAACACAGAGCCCAAATCCCAAAACATCTGAATTTAAAATGTCACCTGGTGCCTTATAGAAGCTAGTGGACAACTTTCAAAACGGCTGAGAAAACCACGAGAGAGCACTAAGTTCACATTCAGAGGAAAGAACTGAAGCTGATGCCTAAAGAGGATGTAAACTGAACAAGATGCAGAGAAAAAATTAAAAAAAACAAACATATTTGTCCATGCACACTCTACCTAGGAGGAGAGGAAGCAAATTCTCCATCTTCTGTAAACCTCAGGACTGCAGTGTTATGATAAAGGCTGAGTAAAGAAGAAAAGAAATCAACCTGTGGCACAGTTTGGTTACATATATGAATTTTCTTTTTTACGAACGCTTGGTTTTGGTGGAGATCTGTTCCTAACATCTCAGTGCTATTAATCACTTAATGTGATTCCCAAAGCGAGCAAAAGATCATCTCCATTAGTTTTAAATCCTGGTTGGATCAAACTACCCAATATCTGGTAACTCAGTTTCCCCAGATGGTTAGAAAAAGCATAGGGCAAAATTGTTGCACAAAAAACCTAGGGCGTTTTCTAGGGAAAATGCTAAGAGGAGAACTTTCAGCTCTGCTCCAGGAGATGTCACTGTTTCTCATACTCCACAGAGGCTGGCTCTCCAAAACTTCCCAAGGCAGAGTGCAGAGTTGAGTCCAAATCTCAACCCACGCACGCCCCAAAGCATTACAGGGTGCACAGTCCTGCACCTTCTTGAGCTCTGGATGGTGGCTCAGACAGAATGAGCTTGCAGTGATGTGTCATCACAGATAAACGTTAGTAACCGTCTTTGCACACTCTTTACCTGCCCCTATTCTGAGGCAGCTCTCAGAACCCAACTCTCAGACTTGGGGATTAACCTCAGACAGGACTCTTCAAGACTTACATACCTGACTTCCACCTCCACCACCTTCTGACAGGCACTCACTGCCTTCAGCAGACTATAAATGCCGTTAACAGAGAGGAAGTTGTGACTCAGACTAAGAAAGAGAAAAAGGCAAACATTCGGTTACTGAAATCACACGCACAGCCAGCACACAGAAGGAATGTCCTGATGAAAGCAGTCATGACTGTGCTGCATGCTTGGACCCAGAGTGCTTCAAGAAGTGATATGGAGCAACACACACAGGACCACTACTTCTGAGAAAGCGATTTTAATCAAATGGCACTTTGGATGCACTCAGAGCTATTTCTGAGTGTGATGCTCTTAACAAGTGACCAACTCAGCCTGAACAGCCTCACAGGATGAATCCCATCCTTCCTCAGTAGTGCTCAGAGTTGCTTCTGTGGTGCTGGTCTGCGTGAGGTCTTTGCCCCCTGAACTCCTATTCAGCACCCCTCTATAACCCAGACTCAAGAAAAAAGGGCAATTTGGTTTAGTACAAAGCAGTACTTACTCCAGCTGCTTTGAAATCGAAATCCAGGAGAGGTTTTCCAGCAGGAAACTGCAGCCTTCATCCCCAAGCTTGTTACCTGATAAACTGAAGTATTTTCCAGTTAGTGGGGACAGTACAAACAGCAAAGCACTCAACATCTACTTGCTTTCCCAAATTTTTTATTTTTATTATTATTATTTTGCCTGGCCAGATGTTCTGTTTCAGAGCATAAAGCAACTCCAGACTAAGAGTTTTATCCCTAGAGAAACAGGACGTGTCTTAGTACATATAACATCACAAAAAGCTTAAGTGGAAGGGCAAAGCAAGAAACCAACTGAGCAAGTGTTTACTGCCCCTCGGAAGGAAGGAAATGCTGGATAAGAAAGTTCTCCTGATCTCAATTTCAAGTCACAAGAATCAGAAGCTGCTCAGCATTCAGATTCTGCTGGACCTCACCAAAAATCCCTGACTGGGATCTCACAAGGCACAAACACAGTGCTCTGGGCTCCTCCCTTGAGGTCTCACTGCCCTCTGTCTCTAACACACGCTGCTTCTTGCCCACACTCATAGCAACATAACAGGAAGAAAAGGTGGCACTTACTCTACTTCAGAGAGATGTGGGCAGCTCTGTAGAATGGACACAACTTCCTTTGCATGTTGAGAAGACAAGCTGAGAGCTTGCAAGCTGTGAACAGGAAAGGTTAATGAGCAGTGAGGGAACAGGGGAGCTGGCATTTCTGAAGCCCCTCTCCAGATAAAGGCACACACAGCTAGGGCTGAGAGGCAGGTTTTACTCTCTGCTCTGCCACACAGTTGTGGGCACGCTGCTCTCTCTCTCTGTGCTCTCTGCTGCAGAGGGCTGGATGTGATTGCTCCTGCCGTGCTGACCAGTAAGGGCAAAAGAAGGAGGGATGGACGGGATATTTTCCAGCTTTAGCACGTGCTAACAGTGCTCTTGAGTTTTCTTGCTTTCAGGAAGCCAATACTCTCTGCTGGAGGCATCAACCCATCAACCAGGAGGAATTTCAGTGCCTTCTCCTTACCATAACCTCAGATGTCTAGTTGGAACTGCACATTCCTTGTTTTGTTCCCACATCAAATCTGAAGACCTGCAAACAAGCGAAATATTTGGCCTTCAACATGTCTTCACAAAGCATCTGAGGAATTAGGAGCTGGTTAACATTTTTTCTGAGCTTTCTGGAAGAAAAAACAACTTTTGGGATCTGTCCAACCCATCCAAGCCAGGCTAAGTGATTTTGAAAGCCAGAAGATCCCCACCAAGAGATGGGAGCCACCAGCACAAGGGTGCCCACATGGGATTTCTTTCTATTTGAATCAAGGAAGTTCCAAATCAAAGGTGCTACTAAGATGCGGGATGCTTTGCCTCCACGTGAGACTGTGCCACTAACAGGAAGCTCTGCCAGCTGCAAGGCAATCAGTTCTCCTACTGAAGTGGTTTAGAGTGACGCTGAGTTGGTGGTTTAAACCAGCACAACTGAACAAAGCATAGCAAGCTTAACACAACCGAGTGTAGTTTCTCACCTTGGACCTTCCCCAGATGGAGCAGAGAAAGATAATATCACAGAGTCCTTCCTGAAAATGAGACCAACGCCAGTGTTAGGACACAGAAGGATGTCATTTCTTCAGCAGAGGAGCTCAGTAACGAGCAAAGCTGTTCCCTGAGTGCTAAAGAGTCAACATCTGCCATGTCAGCACATTGACACAGACAAGCCAAAAACCAGCAGTGAGGATGGAAGGCAGCACCATACCCACTACATTGGCCTGGGGCTGCAGCACACACAAAAGAGAAACGTGGTTAAGAAGAAATGGGTTGGGGTTTTATGCAGTTTGACTTCCCCTGAGTTACACCAAGGATTAATTTGGCCATTACACTTATAGCACAAGCACGTAAGATAAGGTTTAAACATTTCTCTTTCATCCTAGACCTAAAAAAGCAAAAAATAAATCCGTAATTATGCTAGCTGGTAAAGAATTTCCTGGTTGATGTATTGCAGAGCTTAAAAGCAAGTTTAGATTCTGTTCTGGATGATGAAATACAACATCTGCAAATCAGTTTATAGAAAAGAAGATCGATTAAAATATACAAATGTGGAATCTATAACACGATCAATTCAGATTTTGTGTTTCAAACAGAAAACAAAAAGGAGTAAAAGTCATCTTTCATTGATTTTGATTAACCAGGAAGAAAACTGTAAAACAGTACCCACTGATACAGCCATCACCCGAAGAGACAATGCACTGTTGTAAGAGCTCTCATGCACCGATACCTGACGCGTAGTTCAGCAGCATTCTGACACATGGTGACTTCCTTTGCCAAAAGGAGAACAGCACTCAGGGAAAGATTGTTCTTGCTCAGACTGTGGACGTGAGGAAGAAGACAGTCTCAGATTCTGGGCATGGTCCTTTGTTACACAAAATGCTCCCCGTGCAAGCCCCCAACACGCTGAAGGTTCTCCAAAACTCTCAGAAACACTCCTGAAACCACAATACTTGCATGCTTTGAGGATCTACTCTTTACCCTCACCTTTATGCTTTTCATTGCTTGTTGGACCTCACTGAAACTGAAACATAACGTCTTGCTTCTACAGAACCCCTGCACATTCTCAGGACCACAGACCTCCTATGAACCTCAGTGTAATCATGACAACAACGCTGTCTGCGTGTATCAGAAATGTGTGAGGGGACGTGACTTACAACTGCACCGCCCTTCAAACCTCTCTGGATGGTAAGCTGCTTCAATGGGGACATGGTGACACTTCCCAGAAGCAGTTATTCAGCATCTCAGGAAAGCAGAGGAGCAGGTGTATTCACCCTTCTCCCCCTCCCCAGCAGTAACTGCAGGTATTCTGGATTCACCTGCTCGCACCCAGGGGAATGGGAAGGTCTTTAAGGGCAGGCTGCCTCCCTTTTAACCACGGTGGGCAGACAGTGGCCTGGTTTTGCCTTCCCAGAGGGGCAGCATGGGACAAGATGGCTAAGGAAAGCTTAGGAAGAGAGGGAGGGAGCCATCGGCTCAGGCATCTCCATCTGAGTCTGACCAAGGGGAAGAGAGGTGAGGAGGGAGAAGAGGAACGTCATCCTACATGTACCTCTACTGGTACCGACCCTTACAGAGACATCCATCCACCCTGCTCTGATCTTCTCTCTTAAGCTCTCTCTGATGCAGTGCTTGGCTAACACTTCTAATAAGTTTATGTCTTTTTTACTCACTCTATTTTCTTCAGCTTTTCCATTCTGGAGAGCAGCTCCACCACTGTCTTTACATCTGGATTCTGTATCCGATTGTCCTGCAAGCTGCACACAGATTCAATCTCATTAGCAGCCCAAACCCAAATGAGCAGCTGATTCGAGTGGCACTGCCACAGCACACTTACTTTATTTCCTCAAGCTGGGGGCAGTGTGACAAAGCTTGGACCACGTCCGTCAGCCCTGCAGCTGTGATGGTCCCACCTGTCACCCTGGAAAAAGGAAGAATCAAACCAAGTAGAGGGAGGACTAGCATCCATGCAGTGCATGGCAAACCCATCCCGATGTGTGCCTGCACCATACACAGAGGTTGCAGCCTGACTCTGCGACCTGCAACCAACTTTCTGCTGCTCTTTAACCAGGGCAGAGCAAAGCTCCTCCTGATATGAGGTGGTGGCAGGGAACAAGAGCCATGCATGTCTGTGCTGCACTGCATGGCTCTGTCTGATCAGCCCTGAGTGAGTGATTAACCTGGACACGGAGAAACAGCAGAGGAGGCTCTGAGCTTACAAACAGACTTACTCTAGTTTCTTCAGACTCCCCATTTCTCCTAAGATCTTTGAAAGTGCAGCAGCGATGTCATCACCAAATGTCCTACTCCGAAAGCTGAAACACAAAGAAAAGGGGAAAAAAATTAAACACAACAAAGAAGGCAGCCCACAGAGCAGGTTAAAACGTGCCAAAAATATATGCGTTTAATTGATTTTATAACAGATGCTGTGTCATGTTCTTTTTTTGGTGGAATCTGATTAAAAAAAAGCCCAACACATTAAACTTGCAGACTAACTGTGAGTAGAAAGGACAGCAAGCTTCTGCCTTTTGGCACAGTGGCACCTACCTAGCCAGTTACATGCAGGTTGACTTCAGTCCAGATGCTGTAAGTTTGAGGGGCAGAGCAGCCAACGTTTTCCAGAATATAAAAGACACAAGGTCTGAAGGCAAAGTACATCTTTTATAGAGGGGATTATATAGAAGAAATTTCTATAGAAAAGTCCCAAGAGATCCTGCTTGGAAAGTCCCTCCAGCATTACAGCAAAGCACTGATAGGGAGAGCACCTCAGAGTGCAGATATCTCCTGCTCATCTGGTTTATGGTGACTTCACTTACATCATAATTTTCCCATCTGCTTGCAAGATTCATCTCACTTTTCTAAAGCCAAGGAACACCTACCATTCTCCCCCACATCTTTTAGGCCTTGTTGTTTTCACTGTCTTAGTCCAAACAAAGAAACAAACAACAACAACAACAAAGCCAAAATGGATTTAACACCTTAATATCCTCCAATCACTTATAAATACATCGTTTACCAAATTTCTCCAGAATCAAAGTTACTGCTGTTATCTCACATCACCTCTCCCTCCCTTTTAAAACAGAAATGCCAAGTTTGCCCTCCCAGCCCCCAGCACATCCTCCATTTACCTCAGATGCTCCACATTCTTACAGCTGGCCAGCATCTCCAAACAATCCGTGTCTAAGGGGCACCCTGCGAAATCCAAACAAGTCGCATCCTGGCCCGAGTTGATGACAAAAACCAAAGCTGACATGTCCAGAGGTGTCAGTCTGAAGTTTTTGAACTCATACTTGAAATTCAGCAGGCTCCCAATGTGCTGGGCTTCTTCGAGGCCTTGTGTTTCAAACGTGCAATGGCAGAGCTCAATGACTTTGGGCCCGGTCAGCTGAGAGGCCGCCAGCTTCCTGAGAGACTGCAGGATTGTGTCTTGCTTATCCTGCACCCAAGCTTCACTTTGTTCAGCTAGCAACATGAGAAACGTCCGACACTCTTTTGATGACAAGCCTGAGAGGAAGATGTGAAAACTCTCCATGAACTCGGTCTTTGCCTCATTCCTTAACGTCCACTTTGACTTCAGAGATAACTTCCTCTTCAGGTGGCTCTTGTCCACATTCTTGCTTATCATAAGACACAGGGCTGCAAAAAACTCCTGCAAGCTCAAGTGCACGAAGGCATAGCCGGTCTCGGGGCGAGCACTGTTCGTCTTCACCTCAAAGACAGTCAGCAGACCGTGCAAGGAAGCAAATTCTTTCACGTGCTCTGGAATATCTCCAACATAAAACACAAGCTTCTTAGCTTCCAGGCCTTTCAGTGCAAGATCACACAGACCCCAAATGGCCTTCTTGTTACTGCTCAGCTGAGTCTCCTCATCACCTGCATGCTCTCCCTGCTGTTTGTTTATGAAGATGAGAAGCATTTTGATATAAAACTGTGTCATGGTCTGAGGAAGCTCCACGTTTGTCCAATGTTTAAGGAGCAAATACTCCAAACAGACGCAGACAACGTAACACAGAGCGGGGATCTGGCACATGCTGAGGAGCTTGGTGTTGTTCTTCAGGTGTGCAATGGCTTGTTCTCTGAACGAATGATGACGAAAGTAGTGGCTGACGTATTCTTCAACCTTCTCGTGATCAAAACCCCAAACTTCTGCCAGCAGATCTACTGTGTTTAGTAAGAAGTCAGGCAGCCTCTTAGGGCGACTGGTGACCAACACCGTGCAACCAGGCAGGAGATTCCCATGACAAAGCTCTGCAAAGAGCTCGGATATGGACATACTGGAGCTAATGTTCAGCCTTCCTTTAGAAGCTGATGACTCGTGCATGTTACCTGCAAACTCATCCAGCCCATCAAAGATGATCAGTATACGCTGGGCATTATCCAGGAGGTGCTGGAACACTGCATCAGGGCTCTCTTCTGGCTGAAGGAACAGCCCAAACAAAAGCTCCTTCAGAGTCAGTTTTCTTTTGAGTAAATTCAGCTGCCGAAACTCAAACAAGAACGTGAAGAGAAACTGATGTAAGACACCTTCCGCCCACTTCTGACAAATCCTGTGCATTAGCATGGTCTTGCCTGTACCTGGTTTACCAAACAGAAAGATCACCTTCGTTGCATGCGATCGGACCACGCTGCTGAACAGATCTGACACTCTCACAGCTGTATCCACACATTCTTCTGGTTCAGGGGCAGGGGCCGCGTCCTCTCGGGATTTATCTGCTCTCTCTTTTAACCTGGAGGCTTTGCTCTGCCGAAGAACAAGGTTGACAAAGGCTTGGCTGAAAGTTTGCTCTTGTGCTGCTGCTCCTGCTGTTCTCCTGCTTCCGTATCTCTTGCAGATCGAGTCCACGAGAAGATGCCGATACTTTTCAGCTGAATCTGAGAAAGCAGAGTGAGTGGAGGGTGAAAAAGTTAGCTCCGAGCTATAACAGATCAAAAAACTACCACTCCCAGAGAAACACTGGCCCCAACCAGAGGCTGCTTCACAGAGCTAGATGATACATTTTGATAGCAGAAAAATTACATGTTATTTTCCTGTTTTGCACCAGTGTTCTACAGACCTCAGGCCTGCTCAGACCACTGAGTCTTTCCTGGATTCACTCTGACTTGATTTTGTCATCACTCATCCATGCAGTTGCTTCTCTATTTTAGAGTGAGCTGAAACCATCCATGCACGTTTTTAACGTGCTACAGAAACTGTGGAGGCTTGAGAAGGTTTTAAATCATCACTGTACTTCTCAATTTGGTTTAAAAAGAAGAAAAAAAACGCCAAGAAATAAATAGAGGGAAAACCAACAGCTGAATGCTTTACAAGTCCTTCTATGCCATCCGCACCCCTTGCCAGCTCCTACTATTGATAGATTTCATAACCTGTTGCATAAGAATTTCTGCAGCCACAAACAGAATTTTCCCTCATTGCAGGAAGTTGGTTTCCTGGGTGTCTAAACAGGTCCTCTCCTCAAAGGGAAACCCCTCTGCTTCTGCGTATCAACATACCCAGGCGCTGCTGTTTAGCATCCTTATGGCTGACAGGGCTGCTGCGGCGGCGGCGGCACGTCAGTCCTGAAAAGCAGAGTCAGAGACACATCAGAACAGCTCTTGGAATGTCAGGTTGCGTAGAGCTGGGCAAGGCTCTTCAGCAAAGCATTCAGGGAACTGAAAAAAGAAGCAAAATCCGAGAGACAGAACTGTTTGGCTCAAGCTGAGCTGACACAACTGTTAGTGCAGTTGCTGAAGTAAACGCAGACATGCATCCAACTACTAAAAATTAAACTGATGAGAACAGATACTACACTAGATCTTCACCAAAAGGACAAGGAATCCCCTGTTCTGGAGACATTCAAAATGTCTGGATGCTTTCTTGTGTAACCTGCCCTAGGGAACCTGCCTTGGCAGGGCAGCTGGACCTGATGATCCCCATGATTCTGCCACCCAGAAAGTCAGCTTGGGCTGCTCCTTAAGGCCCTGCAGCTGTCAGGAGTGATCTTAGGGTCTGGCTTGCTTAACGACAACCAGGAATAGAGCCCCCTGAGCTTCATCACTTTCTGGGCAATTGCTCTCCAGGTTTCCAGCACTTGAGTTTATTCCATTCATGTAGGTTTTCCTAGTGGATGACATCAGCTGTGCCTACCATAGCGTACTACTTTCCTATTCAACCTACTTGGGCACTTTTGTGAAGAAATTGAGCAGGTCCTTCCCCCTCCATGAAGGACACATGATCACATACAAGAAATCAACATCTACCTGATATCAGAACGTGAGCAGTTAATGACCAAACATTATCATTTTCAGCCTGCAACAGCTGGGACATCAGAAACAGGCATAATGGTACAGCCTGCTTCGAAACTCTTTGCAGGAAACAACATGAATTTTGAAAGATACATGCTCTGAAGGAAGTGTTTAGTAAATGATGCTTAGATTATTTTGCTCAGTCCTTTGTTTGCTGAGCACTGCCAGAACCTCAGCTAAAAAGCAGCCATCCAAAAGCATCCCAAGAAGTGACCCCATTGGCACCACAGCTGCTGGAATGACAAAAAGAAAAAAAAACAAAAAAGAAATAGAGAGATGTTTTCAATTTGGGGTTCAAGTCCACCCAAAGCAGGATAAGCCTGCGTGATGGACCTGAAAGAAAGCAGGAACAGGAGAGGACTGAGAGGTGCTTGCTGCTCAGGGAGTGCAGTGCTAAAAGTCAACCAGCAGCAGGAAACGTGCAGAAAAGAAGGCAAACCAAAGGCAATGACCTCCGACGATGCCACTGCAGAGTTCTAGGGGAAGAGGAGGGATCCTGAAAACAAAACCCTCATTTCCCAGTCTGAGTAGTTGGAAGTCCTCAGTCCTAAGTTCATCCCTGAATTTAGACCTAGAACTATTACTATGCAATCTTTTGAGCACAGATTCCCACACTCCTAGAATGCTTTCTGCTGGGTCAGCTCCAGGTTAGTCTGTTTGCTCTCTCTTTAAAAGCCAAAGCAACTTCCTCCACCTTTCAAGGAGCCAACCACAGCATAGCTGTAAGAAGTGGGGTTTCACAGGGTGGATGGGACGTTCCCTCGAAAGAGAAAACTGAATGGGTTCCTCAACAGAGCCAGGGCCAAAAAGGCTATTCTGAAAGGAAATGAAACAGGAGATGTTTAGCCGGAAAGCACCAACAAAAAAAAAAAACAAACCTGAAGTTACAATGTGTGGGGATCACCTTCCCAGTGCTGCAGCCAGTATGCGGGACACCTGTAGCCCTGCCCAGACCACGGGCAGAACAGACACAATCCAAGACTACACATAGCATCACGGGTCTGTTTCAGCCTTACCTTTTGGCATAGAGGACTGGGCACTTGTATCTGTGCATGCTTCTTGCTTCTGAGTCAAGTTACTGAAAGGAGCTGAATGGGAAATTAGAAAGTTATTGCTATCGTTCTGTCCTTGAAATCTGATCAGATAAAATCTAAGGATAAGTAGCTCACAACACATACAGTGCCATATTAACAAGGCTCAGTATAAAAGCTGATGCAACACAGGTTTCTGGAACCTCATCTGATCTCCTCCCAGTTTGCCCAAAAAATACTTTAACTTCTGCTTTCAAGGTGTGAAACAACTTTTCAGTATGACACATACAAAGTTAGAGCACTAGCAGAGCTCTGGCTAACCTAAAACCACACTGCAGCCAAAAACAGAAGCTCCATTCTTCCCTGCCTCTGCACAGGAGGTGTTTCTGAGATGAAACCTCAGCAGTCAGTTGGCAGCACAAGCAAGGACCTCCTCTGACTCACTGCATGGCAGCACCATGGTGCGCAGCGAAGGAGGCAGCCTGAGCTGCCAGGAGCTCCCACTCAGCACCAGCAGCCCCACAGATTACAGTCACAAACTTCAGAGGCAGATGCTGCTCGTACCAAGCAGGGGTCTGCATACCACCAGTTTAGATAAGCTCTCATCCTGAAGGATAGCTCGCCAAAGCCAGATGGGAAGCCTTCATACATGAGCTCCCTTCATTGCCATCTCCAGCTGGAAGTGCAGGCCAGCACCCTGCTACTTTAGCATCAGCACAAAGCAGCAAAGAACAAGGCTGCAAATGGGGCCATGCCACAGCCTCCCACAGAATCAATTTGAGATCTTCAATGTGCTGACTCTCGCCCTGTGTGCTATGTAAAGTGTGGTGCTTGAAGACTCAGTCCTGCTACTAACCCACTCCTTATCCCCAGCCCTTCTTGGGCAGCCCCACAGGTTGGTGTTAACCTGTGTCTGTCCTCCAGTCTGGTTCACCATGCAGACAGAAACATTTTCCCAGGAGTCACTTCAGCTGAGGCCATCTAACAGTTCACCTTCCCTAGCCAAAGACCATTCTGCTACTCTGAAGAGTGACCCCGTGTCCTCCTCAGCACCACCTAAAATCACACTACAGCAAAACCAAACCAATTCACCCTCAGTAGGAGCAGTGATGCTAAGATGTTAACACCACAGTTTAACAGGCATAAGCTGATCCTGAAACTTGAAGAAACCATTTCTTTTATGATACTCCACATCATTAAAAGGTGTAAATCTGTTTCGGCTTTAGTCCTGAGAGGAAGGCCACGTCATTCCTTGTCTGATCTTTCCCTTCTGCAAAAGTAACAGCTGCTGAAGTCACTCACCAACTGCTGCATCCATTGACTGATGCAAGTAGTGGTAAGTTATTGCAAGCAAGGTGTTAGAGACGTGCTGCTGAGAAGACGTCACCATGCAGGACTTCCTGCTATGCAGGATGCTAGCAGAGGAGAAGTTAGGTCCAAATTAAGTAATACAATAAAGTATAAGCACAGCTGAGCTGGTGGTGTAGGCTTTAACAGAGCGTGTTCTCACCCTGCGTACACCTACACCCTCACACTCAGAGCAGTGGTTACACTCTGCAGTGACACAATCACCTCTAAAGGCACTGCTTCCAAATAAAAATATATGAAAATATGAAAATATTTCATCACAGATTTACTGGAGAAGGAGTATATCGTTTTTTCTGCTTTAGCTTTTATAACTACTGTTTTTAAACTCAACTCACATTTCTAAGCCAAATATCCAAATATTCTCCATCTCACATCAGGCCAATTGCTGCTGAAGGAGTGACCACGGGCAACCGGTCACCAAGCACCCAGCAGGATCAGGACAAAGCAGAGGAATATACGAAGAGAACTGCATTCTCTTGGACTTCTCCCCTGCTCAAACATCCCATTTGCCAAAGCCCAGTCCACTGCTAGGCCTGCAGAGGGGCACAGAAAATGAAGTGATGCTCTGAATGCTGTAACCAATTTACTCACTTTCAGGTTCAGGTGAGCAAGTGCCCTTCCTGAGCAGCACACAGCAGCCTGCTGCCTCTCACTGACAAGGCACTAATTAAGGCTTTGGGCAGCACTAGTGCCTAGCCTGCTCTGATGCCCTCAGGGAGCCAAGACACTGGTTATGTTTGGAGGTAGTTACGTTTGGAAGCCGGTCCGGCTCCGTTACCTACCTTCTCCTGCAGAACTCATGAGCAGTATCTCCATTTCCAGGGGCAGGTCACAATCCATGCAGAGGCACTGTGCAAACTGTTTCCAGGTGGCAGGGCCAGACTTCTCCAGCAGGTCGAGGAGCACAGAGACTTTTTCTCTGTGGTCGGTGATGCCTGCCAAGCTGCTGAGGACATCCACGGGGAGGAAGTGCTGGGAGGCAGCGAGCAGCCAGCTGGGACGGTGGCTGAGGAACTCCACTAGCTGCGGGCGGATGCTTGCCCCAGCTGCTTCCAGGTTGAGATCATCGTTCTGGAATGTAGGCTAGGAGGAAAACAGAAAGAATGGCCATGGGCATGGAAGCGAGAGATGCTCATCCACAGGGTCCTGCTGCTGAGCAGGATTATTCCACCCCCTTGGTCCACCTAGCACTTCTTATCTGCCTTGTGGCAAATCCTAGCCCAGACACGAGGAGGTGCAAGGACTGCTGTGTTTGCCTGCTGTGTTGTGCTGAAACAGATGAGGGCAAACAACATGAGTCAGGCTCTCTAGACGCAGTCAGGGAGAAGCTCCTCTGCTGTACTGATGCAGTGGCCATCTGCCAAATGTAACACCACAGGCATCTTTTGCCTGGGGAGGCCTGGGACTTGAAGAGTAAGATATTTCCCACCTCCAAGGGCTCACAAAGCTATTCCTGCTACTCATTTAGTGGAGATGAGCAATACATTTCTGCTTCCTTCCACTTCCCTTCCATCAGCAAAGCCATGCACACACTTTCTCCTACCTGCATTGCTGTGCAGTCAGCCTCCTTTCAGGTGTCCTAGGTGCAATCCAGCAGCGTATGCAAATACAAAGGGGAAATCCTCCATATCCTGCCTACGAAGTGGTCTGCTAGTGGCAGAATTTCAGCACACGGCAACAGCCCAACACATGGTGTGTGCCCATATGCAGCATCCTCACTAGGGGTGAATCCCTAGGAGAAACAAGAACAGAGCAGACGTGAATAGCCGAGTAGACATGAAAAGGCACAGGAAGCTACACAGGTGACAGATTTTGAAGCTCCATCCTTGGTCCTGGGGTCAGCTGTGGAGCTCTCCGTCCCTGAAATCATCCATCTCTGGATGGTCTCCAGCTCAAACCAGATGGGACCAACGAAGACTGGACATCTGAGATTCTGCTACTGATGTGATGAAAACACAGGACTCAGTCTCACGCAAGGCACAGATGAAGAAGACAGGCTTTACAAGAACACTTCAAGGGACTCACAGCTTTCCTGGTGTCACTGCCTGACCCGAGCTGCTCATCTCAGTCAACCTGACTGGTGTCCTGCTACCCTGACTGCAAACAAAGGGATGAGGAAAGAGATGAATTTACCATCCACACACCTCCAAACACAGCAAAACACTAGCACAGATAAGGCAGCATTAGGACCACGCCACTGGGCTGCCCCTAGCACCTTGCTGCCCAACTCTGATGTTTAAAGCCAGTTCCAACTACCACTACCATTTTACCATCTTTGCAAACCTGAACCCCCTGCTGTCTTATATCCAGAGTGGATGCTCCCTCCAGGTCCAAAACTACACCATGTTTGGTGTGCAAAAACAAAACAAGTGAAAGAGTTCCACCTTCAAGCTGCCAACATGGTTTAGCATCAGACTTTGGGTACCTATAGCCATTCGATAGTGGCTTGCTAAAAGAAATACTCTCTTCTATCTCCTGCTTTGCACATATAAAAAGCTGGGTTTGAGGGAATGGCCCTAAAAGCCAGCAGAAGTGTACCCTGGGAGGTCTGAGTTTATGCATGTGAGAGCACGACTGGGGATGGGACAGGGGCCAGTATAGCTCAGCACAAAGGCAAAAGGCTGCTAACAGTGTTGAGAAGAGTAGTTTGGGTGGAATCCTGCTAGGCTGAATAGTTTTCTCATTTGTTCCTTATACTGTTTTTCAGGCTATTCTTCTGGATACAGCTACCATACAGCTAGGAAATGCACAATGCAATGGGTGAACAACAGGCTGATGAGTCAGGATCTAAGGGCTATAGTAAGTAGGGTTCCAGTGGCACCGGTTGTCTACTGTGCAGTACCATCATACAGTGGCATAACTAAGTCTTTTTTTGCAGTGCTACCATGCGTGGGTTCCCACCCCAGACCATACTTCCAGGAAAAATCACACAATAATCAAGGCAGCTCTGGGATCCACCAAAACAGGGGTAAAATCCCCACGGTGTACAAATCCCCCTTATTCTAACAAGAACAAAAAAGATCCCACTGAAATGGCAAGAAAATGGCATAACCTGTGTTCAAATAGAAGCTGCCATTCAAAACAAACTCCAAAGTAACAGGGTTTCCCGCACAACCAACTTCAATTCCAGCAGCCTGACCAGTTAGTGCTACTGAATGTCATCTGCTTTCCTGCTTCCCACACAGCACTCTGCAGACAGCAATGCTCTGACTTCATTCCCCAGCTGGCTGAGAACTACGTACTTAATGCAGAAAAAAATAATACTAACCAGACCTCAGCATCAGTGACGACTGAAAGCTGTTCAGGCAAAGAGCAGATACATGAATTAACACGATTCTTACTCATGGACAAAACAACACTGAAAAGTCTGCTGAAAGTGAAAGCACGGCTCCTCTGCTACTGCCCAACCACCAGAAAGGATGGGAAGCAGCAACCTGCAGTGAAATGCCTCTGCGCTCAATATAAAGCACAAACAAAGCATCCAGAGGAGGGGAAAAAAACCTTTACACCTTGTTCTTGAAACGTGGCGCAGGATCGCACTCCCCCACCTCGCCACATGCACCCTTCCCTGCCATCACAAATACAACCAAAAAGTGAAGCTCCCTTGTTGCAGATGGACTGGCTTCTTGTGTGCTCAGAGGAAGCTGTGCGACTCACCCAGAAGCAAAGCAGCAGCAGCAAAAGCCCCAGGAGAAGCTAAAGCACAAGGGAGCAGGGAGACAGTGCCTACTGCTACTTACCACTCTCCTTTCGGTGCCCTCTGGGACTTTTAGAGAGCAAAAAAGACAGTGCAAACTGAAAGTTAGAATAGCCAGGAATTCCCCCAGCATCAACGCATCTGCTATTAAGCAAATCAGATATGCCACAAGACTCAACAAAAACAACACAGGGAAATCATCTGTTCCCGGAATCCACAGTCACGTGGTGATGTAGGAAAAGTATTCAGCAACTGCTTCAAAGGAATGATATAGTGAGTAACTTGGTGGTAGGTGGACTCACTGATCACAGAGGTCATCTCCAACCTTAACGATTCTGTGATTCAGAGGGCAAACTTTCACCAGAATTATTCTTTCCTTGGTTTGGTTCAGGCTCTTGCAATGGAAATACTGTTATTTATATGAGAAATGTTTATATTTATCTGAAATATTTATTTATATTGTTATATAACATAACCTCCCGGTTATGTTGGAGGAAAGGGAAATACTGATTCATCATTCCTGTTGTATCTACGAGAAAAAAAAATGTGATCTTTGTTTCCCTTGGAGCAGGAACCAGATCTAAGGGAGAACAGAGCAGGCATGGATGGCTTGAAGAGAAATTCCCCGTTTCAGTGCGCGCTCAGAGATCCAGCAAGGCGGCACGCTACGCGGCTTCAAAGTCCACTCATTGGACAAAAGGGAAAGATAAAACCAAAACCAAGATACAGCAAGGCCCACAGAGGGCGGCTGGGGGTACAGCGGCCTGGAGCATGGGGCTGGGGAGGCCCACGGGCAGGGCTGACCCCATCTCCATGCCAAATGCCATTGATGTGGGGCCAGCGGTGGGCCCAGGGCAGCTGGACAGGTGTAAGGGTGCAAACGCTTCTCCTGCCACCTGAAAAGCCCCTCGCCTCACCTCTTGGGCACAAAAAAGCCGGAGCAGACGCTGATTGCTTTCTCCCTTCAGGTTGAAGCAATCGATTCTGGTACTTTTGGAATGAATCAGCTCCGGGCGGTTTCTGGTGGGGAAGGAAGGAAGTCCCAGCCCGGGGGACCCATACACCGTGATGGCACACGATGGCACACGATGGCCACCGGCTCAGGCCACCGCCAGCCCGACTGCTTCTGGAGATGCCCAGCGCAGCTCCTCCGCCCTCACTGCACCGCGCACACGAAGGGATCGGAGGAAGAGAGACGGACCGAGGGAGGAGCTGGAAGGTGACCCCGCAGCCCCCGCACGCCCTCCGGGGGCACTCACCCGAACGTCGGACGCTCTCCTATCGCTATCGGTGCTCGCGGCCGCCGCACCGCGGCTGTGTACCAAAAGCGAAACCGCGGCAGCGCGAACCGCTCTGCCGGGAAAGCACGTGGTGCGGCGGCCCAGCGCCAGGAGCTGCTCGGCGCCACTCCCGCGCCCGTCCCGCGCTCGCCGTCCCCTCAGCGCCCGCCGCCATGTTGCTCCCCCGGTCCCCTCCTGGCGCCCGCGGTCCCTGCGGGCTGGAGGTGTCCCCTCAGAGCAGCGCGGTGCAGCGTTGTCACTTGGTAGCGGGGCTGTTTCGAGACCGCCGTGTCACAGCTCCCGCGGTGCTGTGCAGGCAGATGGTTGAGGCCGGTGCTGGCAGAGGGAGGTGGTGTCCTTTTACACGCCGCTATGGGACTGCAGGCTGTCACACGGCCCTCGCGTGGGACAAGGAGCAGGCTCCCACATGTGGACACCCACAGCCCCTGTGCCCATAGAGGCTGAGAAGCCGCCCCCGTGTCACCGTGGAAGTCACACGCTTCAGGCAGATCTACCTTTGCTAATGTGACCGTCGCTACGTTCTTAGATTTGGCATTTTGAGCTCTCTTCCGAGCTCAAATCACGAGCAGATAAGAGTAGAAGAGCTGAGCCCCTCCAGATAAACAAGGAGGAGCGAACAGGATCCTGTTGTCTGAATAGATACTTACACTTCCTTCCTTATCATTTTTATTACTTTCGTCAAGTTTACTCAACAGCACGAGCGCAATTTGCCCGCAGTGTTCTGTGTGGCCAGGGCACGAGGTCCCTGTGTTCATGTCTTCAGCCATACAAGAGAGGTGCCAAAAGATGGGCAAAGCCTCTTAGCGTTAGCTCCGAGTGTTAACCCAGTGTCCACAGCCTTCAAGAATCCAACCCTTACTTGTAAGCTCCGTGGGATCTCCTTTAAAGATCCCGACACAGCGGAGGTATGAAGGTGTCAAGATCTTAGGAGAGAAAAGTCTCTGTGGAGATACAATTGCACAGAAACTGGAGCATGTCTCAGGAAAATAAAGCAAAACTCAGCAGAAGCTGATTCAGATCAACCTGTATTTTGTTTCATACCCCGTCTGCTTGCACAAGGAGACCAGCTCTAAAACGTTTTCTTGAGAAACTTAAGCAGCAAGTGATCTGGGAAGCTAAAGTCAAGCTGTACAATTAAGTATCTCTAAAAAGGCAGGAGGAAAAAAAAATTATATTAGTATTGTATGCTATATCCCTGTTATCATACTCCCATTAAAAGGCTTTAAGAGCCAGGTATTTCTGAACTCTGCTTACCTTTCTTGTGATGATCTCAGGATTTTTAATCTCAAATGAATGAAGCCCTTTGCTGTTCATCAGTGAGTTTAAAGCTGGTTCAATCGCTACAGGATTGGTAAAACCACCCAGTTATGGTACGGTCATCCTGGCTTGCACCATGTCCCGTAACCTTATCGTGCCCAAAGCTAATTGTGCCTCAGTGCTCCACAACCTCCAGCCTGTCAGGAAACTCCCTTTCCCTTATCCCAGCCATTCCCATTTCCCAGTTAATCTAGCAGAAATCCATCTCAGCAGCGTGAGAAGTGTCATTCCATCCCCTCTTCCCCTGCCACCACCAAGATGTGGGAGATATTAGCGTACTTCTTCAATAAATGGGTTGAGGTGAACTGATGTTAAGTGCTTTACAGAGTACTTTAGCACTTCCCTGAAGAGAAAACTCACTTGAAATCACTTCTGGGATCCCAACAGCTGAGATCATCTTCTGCAGGAAGTTTCTTATGGACTGGTCATTCTGAAAGCCACACAATTCATACAGAAAGGTTTTCAAGTTGTAGTTCAGCAACAGATGGCCTAGAGAATACTTGCTTAGGACTTACTCCACTTGGGTCAGCTGTGCAGTTAAAGACTTTAAACTCTATCCTGAAGAGAAGGAAAAAAGGAGAAAACAGCAACAGGGGGTGCAGAAATCTTTACTGTGCTGCTTGCAGATGGGGGCTAAATGAAGCAATGACATACTTAAACTCCAGCACTCACCTGGAATCCAGAGGGCGCAGAACAAGTTTCTTTTCCGCGTAGGCAGCTTGGATAGTGACTGTGATTTCCTGTGCAGATATGAACAGAGGTAACTCCACTCGCCTTACAGCAGGGAGTTCTTGTCTGGATATTCTGGTTTGCTTTCTATAATCCGGAGTTTAATGCATTCTGGCTTCATCTCCAGATATTACCAGCGAGCTGGCCGAAGGTCCTGGCAGACAGGAGGTGCAAGAACTGACCTTCTCCATGTACAGAACTGTCAAGGGCTCTTCTCCCGGGGGAAAAATGCTGATCTCCGCTGCTACCAACGACTTCACAACTGTCCCTTCAGGCTGGAGAGTGATTTCAGGAAGGGCGAGACTCCACACCTTGGCCACAGAGTCATTATAGGAGTTGCCTTGGAAAATCTGGTCAAATAAGGAACAACTGAAGTCAGGCTTTTGTTATACCACTTCCCAATCTCATACCAATTTCCCATACAGCTTATCCCCTTTATTGCTCCCAGTTCCTCCCCCAGATCACAAGAGGCCAGCAGCTCAGCTGGGTTTCAAGGACCCTGTGTCAACCTGGAGGGTGGAGAAATCCTTGAAAACACAACAGTCTCCCCTTCAGCCTCTGGTTTCTCCACCAGCCTGACCCAGAACTCTTGAAGTCATCCAGGGAAGGACACAATATGCTCTGAATAGGACCCAAGCTTACCAAATGCACTGCCTTCTGTTGTGCTTCCGTGTCTTCAAATTCAAACAGCGCCTTCAGAAACAAAGCAGAAACAGGTTGTTAAAAAAAAAAAAATAAAGAGGACGTTGTTGTTAGCCCCAGGGCAGCCCAGATGTGGCAGAACATGCGCGTGTGGCTTGCAGCCTCTGTTCCTCCTCAACCTCTCTGAGTACCACAGAAAAGTCACACTGCTTTACAACTCGGAAGACATGTTTTCTATCAGCTGACGTTGCCCCTCTAGGGATGGCACTACCTGCTAGCGTGCACTTGTTATGAATGCACCAATCCCTGAGCAGGTGCACACGTAACACTGGGGAACCACTCCTGCAAGTCACCTGCAGCTTCTCCCCTCTGATGGTCAGCACCAGGCGCTCATCCAGGAAAGCTGCCGAAGCCAGGGAGTTGAGGATGTGTTCGGACATCCAGAAGTACAGCATTCGGGATTCCGACAGCAGCGACGGAGAGAAGACAGAGTCACTGAGTACGTCGGAGTAGTTCTTGTACAGGACGAGGCCCTTGAAAGGAAAGCAACTGGGATGGCACAGGTGTGCAGCAGGGAGACAGGATGAAATGTCATCACCTGCATCTGCCAGCAGAGGTGGCGAGGTGAAGGGCTGCTGGACTCAAACAGCACGGGCAGGAAACCTTCGGTGCCCGAGCAGCCTGCGTTACTTTACCTTGTGATGTGATTCTAGGTAATTTGCTTTAATTAAAGGGTCTGATGCAAGGGAGATATCAAGTCCAATGGCCTCATCTCGGACAAAATTTTCTGCCGGGAGAAAGCACAAAAGCCTTACACTGAAAACAGCGCCAGCAGCAGAGCTTGCAGCATTCACCACCAGGACTTGCTGCAGAAGGTGACCTGGAAGTTGTAAAAGGAACACAGACTGGGATGGGATGGGGGACTCACTCCTACGAGAGCTAATGCTGACCCCACCACTGCTGCTGGCTCTTGTTGGGATCCCGTGTATTTCTGAGGGACTGTTTTAATGGATGTGGTCGCTGTCCTGCTGGGACTTAAATGTTAAAGCTGCATGTAAAGCAAACAAGGAGAAAACCAAGGGTACTTACCTGCTATGTCATGGACAAAATTTGCCATCACCTGGGCAAGGATATTGATTTCTCTGCACACCTGCAAGAGCAAGGGAGCACCCTCAGTGTCGGCACCACCTCGTTATGGGATTCTTATACTTGTCACCGAAACCTGTGGCTGTCATCTTGCAGCCATACCTCTCTCTTGAGCACAAACTTCAGCGTGAAGGAGATGAAATCCGTGAAGAGCTGCTTCAGCCAGCCCGGCCTGCAGGGATGGGAGCAGTCAGGGGCAGCCATGGCCCCGCAGCAGGAGCAGCAGCTGAGCAGGGGGCCCCTGGCTGCAGGGCAGCAGACTCACTCCTTGTCTCCTTGGAGGTGCAGCGTCAGCTTGTGGAAGGACAGGTAGCAGTCCGAGGCATCGGCAGCCACCTGCTCCTCCTGGCACACTGCGTGGAAGAAAAAGAAAAGCTGACAGCTGGGGACAGCCCATGTGCGCAGGGCAGCAGAGAACACCTCCAGCTCCATGTGCCATCGGATGCCCACAGCCCAGCTCGCTGCTCCGCGAGGCTTATGGCCAACAGCTGTTACTCACTCAGTTTTATGTTTATCTGGAGGTCGATGGAAGACTCAATTTCAAAATCAACCGAGTGAAAGAGCTGCAGGCTGCAGGGGCATAAGAAAGGACATTCCGCACCAGCACTTGCACATGGGTGCAGCTTGACCCCAACCACGGGTGCTCAGCCCTCGGCTACTTACAACCAGGCCCCTGCGTAGCCATAAGTCAGGGTCCCTCTGAAGAAGGCTGTCACATTTTTGATGGCAATATCGATGGCATCATTCTCCTTGAGCTCCACCTCGCTCTGCTCTATGGACAAGTCACTGACCTGGATGCTAAAAGCAATGTGAACCTAGCTGTGGCTAGCCCTCAAAGCTGGGAGCGCGGAGCAACGCGCTTCCCAACTTCATGTCAGTGCTCTTCTTCAGCATCAGCCACAGCCGGAGATCCACCCTGTGCTTGCACCACTGTCATCCCCGATAGCTGGCCCGTGAGCGGCACGGTGAGACCCAGCTGTCCTCAGCACTGAGCACACCCAAGCAGCGTTGTGCTGGCAGCTGTTTGTGCAAACGACGAGCGCCTGGCACCATCTATCGACAGTGGCCCCGCGAGGAGCCCAGGGCACAGCGTTTCCCTCCCCTTCTACTGCACATAAGGACCTTGAGGAACATACTGGCAGCCTCAGCCTCAACGCACAAATAACTTTTCCGAGAGGCACGGATCGCAATGTGCATCTATCTTTGCCTTCACCGGGATTTGCTGGGTCAGAGCTCCCTCCCCAGACTCATTCTGTTCCCATGGCGTGGAAGTGCCGCAGTACTCACTTGGTCAGCGTGTAAGCCACCGTGCCCAGGAACCGCACGGACCTTTCCCCGGTGATGTTTGGGAATTTGGCGTTCTTGAACGCCATTTGAATGAGCTGTGCGGTCTCCTGGTTCACTGTCAGGGGAAGAAAAGGACGAAGATACCGAGATGCCATCTCCTGGCAGCACCTGGGATTGGAGCACCGCAGAGGCATTTCATCCAAGCGTGTATCAGCCTCAGGTCCACATCGTCCCTTGTACAGGATATTTTTTCCCCACTAGAAGTCCCTTCTCTTTTCAGCCTGGCATCCTTCTCTGCACGTACCACCATCAGTGTGGCTGGGACAGAGCTGTGACCACCCTTTGCAGAAGCACTAATTCCTCCTCTATGCACAGAGACCCCCAAACCCTTACAGTAAAACCCCAAACCGTGGTAGCAGCGTTGCCCCTGCTGCAGTCCAACCCCAGGAGGTGAGGTTGCAGCAATATAAATGCTGATGGTTCAACCCTCACCCCCACATAGATATTCCTAAATCAGCAGCACTTACACAGCAACGCCGCGGGCTTGGTCATCCTGCAGACGATCCCAGTGACACTGTATGGGACCGGCCCAAACTCGCAGGCTGCTGCTGCATGGATGAGCATCAGCAAGATCCTGGTGGTCCCCGGCCTCATCCCAGCAGCCCACAGCATCCCTGGCTGGAGCAGCGTGTGCTGACAGCAGCAGCTGATTCTTGAGCGTGGAGAAGGCTGCTTTCATACCTCCGAGCAGGACGTGACCTGCTTCCTCCACTTATCAAAACTCATCACACGTTTCCTAATCTTTCTATAGTTTCCTTGAGCCCTGTCTGGTTGCATGTTGTCTTCCTCCCACAGCTGCCAAGGCCACGGTAACTCGGGGTGCACTGCATCACGGCAGGAGGAGAATGTGGGATGTGGAGCGGGAGTACAACAAAGTGCAGGGAGCAGCCCCCAGCCCACCCATCGTTGGCTCTCCGCACACACACACACACACACCACACTTGGCATTTCTACTTCTCTGCAAACCTCTGTTTAGGAAAGGTTAGAAACCCAAACCCACTCTGTGGACACCTACCCTGCACACCACCAAGCCCTGCACCGTGGGACCCATCACAAACCAAGCTGCAGGACCCACAGATCGCCTCCCCTGGTCATCAGTCTCGTGGGTGAAGGTGAGAACTCTGGGTGCTGCAAAGCACTCCTGTCCCCAACAGAGGGGTGAGCACGTTTCCTCCAGGAGCCCATGTCCGGCAGCCCCCACCCTGTGCTTTGTTTTCTTCCTGAGTTGAGAAGGGAACGGCCTCCAGTACCCTCGGGAGCACTGCCGGTCAGCGACCTGCAGGGGAACTGAGCATCCACAGCCTGCACTACAGCAACAGCAAAGCCGTCCTGTTCCACGTAGGTTGCTCTGAAAGTAATACCTCCACATGGAAGAGTTCACCCCTGGGGCCACCAGGAGGACAGCCCCGCTGGCTCATCAGCTCTAGTCCACAGTTAGGGCTGAAGTGACCCAGCAGTGCCCAAGTCTCAGTGGCATTCTTTAAGATGCCACCCAGGATCCAGCACTGGCTGCTCAGGTTTGGGTGAGGACTCATTTTGGAATGGAAGCTTCTACTTGCCTCTCAAACAGGCTCTTATGAGCGTGGAGAAGGGATGTTTCCAGGATGGTGTATCTGCAGAGAACTAAAGGTTTCTTTGGTCATTCTTAGGGGGCAGGGAGGCAGCAGTCCCAGTGGGGAAGTCTTGCTGGGAGTGGGCAGCGGTTGATGCTTGAACTCTAGGATCTTAAGAGCTCTTTTCCAACCTTCACAATGCTATGACACCTTTGCTCCATATGCATCAGGTGCCATCTGAGCAGACTGCCCTTTTGCTGCCATGTATTGCACAACAGCATACAATAAACACTGGTGGGAAGTCCCAACCTCTATTGCCACATCAACATCCACCTCTCACACCGTGGGCCAACACAATAAAATAGAGGGCATTGCTTTCAGAGCACGTAAATGAATCTCAGAACAGCTGAGGTTGGAAAGGACCTTACAGCCCACCCAGTCCCTGCTCTGGGCTGGGTGCCCCCCACCAGCTCAGGGCTCACCCATGGCCTGGGGCACCCACAGCTTTGGGCAGCACCACTCTTTGAGTGAAGAACTCCTGACATTTAAACTTCATCTCCCATTGAAGTTACTGCCCTAGCACTACCAGAGCCCATAAAAAGTTGAGTCTCCCCTCCTGTTCTTAATTCCCCCTCAGTAAGGGGTTCAGGACAGAAGAGCACAGCACCAGAGCCACATCCTGCCCCAACACCTCTCAGCCGTCCCCAGCTCCTCCACAGCCAGCACCAGGTCAGGGCACTGCCGGGCACTGACCCCCTGCAGGAAGGGAAGGGCCAGGAAGCTTCCACCTACAACAGTGCCACAAACATCAAGCATCACTGCCCTGGAGTAACCATCCCCAAGGGCAGCACAGGGACATCAGCCTGCCCCCTGCACAAGGCCAGCTGTCCACTGGAGCCCCCCCATACTCACTGGTGCCAGTAAGACTTATCCTGAACTGACCCAAAACCTCACAGCTTTTCAATTTTAAGAAGTTCAGATCACGTATCATGCTCTGCTGTACAGCACGTACAAGTGACTGCAGATTTTATTGAATCAAAGCCCTTAACCACATTAGAAATTGAAGGAAACAAATACAACAGTTGCCCTAGAGTGAAAATGCATCTACACTGAATACAGGTCTGTCTGCTTCGATTTTATACCTGAAAGCAGTAAATGCAAGTCTTGCATAATTTTTTTCATTAAAGTTGAATGCACTTAACTCTTCTCCCGTGATTTGAAGAGTGGAGAAAAAGAAATTAGCCTTAATTATGAAGGACTTCAGTTGGGCAATTTGAAGCCTGAAGAGCTCCACTGAGGTCACTGCCCCCAAGGTCCTCCTTTTGCCAAGGAAATGGCACAATGCATCTTTGACAGGAAAATATTTACAAAGGAAACCTTAACATTGTTGAAGCAATTTAACAATAGATCTTTCCTAAAAACCTGCTAATGCTCATCTAGCAATTTAAGATACTACACTCAGTGTAATTTAAATAGCATCTGAAACATTCCAACAGGAATCACATTAGACAGAAGAAGCAATTTGCTTCTCTAACATCTTCGCACACATGCTCACAGCCTGTGCATTTAGTGCACAAGTTCACAACCCAAGCCAAGCCTCTACGTAGGTACCCAATAAATGCTACGGAAGAAAGTTCTTTGGAATGAGGGCAATCATCTTGCATCTGTATTGCAGCTTAAGGCTTCTTGCAGCTTCAGAAGTGAAGGCCAGAGAAATGCCACACACGTTCCCTCCTGTCTTAGAGCTGGCAGCTGATCTGCTCAGGACTCAAGCTCAGCGACGTTCCACATGAACAAATGGTGCCACGTCAGTTGCGGGTCAGCCTAGGCCCTTCTGGGAGGAGGGATGCAAAGAAAGTCTTGAAAAACAGCCACGCTGTGCTCATAAGGGATGGGTTGGCCTGTGGCAGCTCCGGCAGAACTTGTCCTGCATCGGGAAGGACCTCAGGTTCCTCTGCTCTGCCCACGTCCCCTCCCTGCTGAAAGGAAGAACATTCCATGAGAGTCTCCACAGAAATGCATTACAAGAACCAGATGCGTGCACTGCACTCAAATTTCACCACCAGAATGTAAAACCTACACAGTGCTTCTCTACAACAGCATCCCCCAACAACTGAAGTAAGAACACACGGCTTAGGACAGACACACACGTAGTTTATCTAGTCAGGTGTTTCCTTCACAGCTATTAACTTTAGCAAACACTGACAATGAGCTCAAGTGTCACTGGAAATGCAGGACTCAGACCTGAGTTCAGTTACAAGAACTTGCACAGTGACAGACCGCTCTCCAACACCTAACAACAGGAAGATAACACGCAGCATATAAATACTCCACAGAAGGAAGCAAGCTGATGATTATTCCAATACAGAAGACACTACTCTGCAAAGATTTAGAGAACTTTTTCCTACTTTTATAGACAGCTAACTGCATTTCACACGTTTCAGAAAACAATACCTGTAAGTTATTGTTCTGGTCCTGGTTTACAGCAGCTTGAGGAGGAATGTCACCTGGGAAAGGCTGAGCCCGTCGCTGTCTGAAGGGGAACCATCCAGCATGGTGCCTGGGGAAGCCAAAAAGTTTGTGTTGATGCTGGTTACACACAGCTCCTTCCTGCCACAGTAATTCAACAACATTGCATTTGGGGATTATCAGCAGTATGTTCAAGGTCCTGATGAAGCTCTCAGCCTTGTGCACAGAGATGGAAGCACTTTTTTTTTTTTTTAAGCTGCTGCAGTTTCAGCTGAGACCACCAACAGGAACTCACAGGCCTGCATCCGTTACCTCACTGGTGATCAAACAGTGTATGAGGGGACATTGTCAGGCATACCAAAAGCATCACCTGAGGGCTGGCTATCTGTATTGTACCTTTAAGAGATTTATCCCCATTTTTTCCCCTCTAAAGCAACTTAAAAGCAACTCGTATCACATATTTAGCTTTGTCTTCTCTCCTGAGAAGGTAACAAAACCCCACATGGCTACACAGCTTACAGAGAAGGTCCAAAGCCCTCTTCCACGATTTCAAGCTCTTGTCAATTGTTTCACTGAACTCCCACAGAGCTGCTGGGGTCTTTGAGCTGAGAGCTGCTTTGGCTTCCAACAGTTTTCCTAAAAGGAAAGTCAACTACACCAGAAACCTCAGCACAAAAGATGGGGCAAGATGATTTACCATCACTCACCCAACTCTACTCTGAACCCATGGGCTGTAATTATATTTTTGCTAAACACTGAGCTATACCAGGCTGAGATGGGAGGTCCACCAGGTATACAAGTCCTGGAACATCAGAAAGCTCATCTCCCCCCAGAGTGCAGCACTTCACTGAATCATTTCACAACGCTGAATATCCAAACCATGCACTTACAAATACATCAGAACAGTGCCACCCATAACCAGGAGGAATCTGCTGACGCTGGAGTAGAAATAGACGATGTTGACAAAGACATAAAATAGTGTTGCAGAGTACAGCCAGTCCAGCCAGTCTCGATTGCCACCCTCCTCCTCTTCCTCCATGAGAGGACCACCCTGGGCATTCATCCTTAAGTTCTGGTTGGCCACATTAACCTGCGGAGCAGCGTTCTGGTTCCCAGGTTGGTTTTGTGCTGGAAATGGGTCTGGGAGAGGAGCTGGGGGTGTCACTGGGATCTCCTGAGAACGCCGTGCACGGGATGGGTCAGCAGATGCAGCAGCAGAAGCCAAGCTGAAAACCAGAGAAATGTGGTTTACATCTCTTCACACTGAACAGACACTGAGAACTTCGTCCACCTTAGAAGTTCAGAAGCACAAAGTCAGATCACATACAAGGAAGAAAAGCTGGTGCTTCACAAGGGCTTGAACTTTGGCTCTGCCTGCGACAACACTTGCATGACTTCAAGTCAAACCACACTTTCACATTAGCAATAACTCCATTTTAGAAAAAAAAAGTAACTGGATCAATCTGAAGTTGTTCTGGAAGGCTGCCACAGTTCTTAGTTTTATCTCTGTGACCAATTCCTCACCTGTGGGCTACTTTAAGCTCCTTACCGTATTTCTGACTGCTAAGACTAAACAGCAGAATTAAATTCTCTACAGAAAATTAGAGTACAACAGTAGAGCACTACATCTTCTGACTACACTACAGGAAAACAGTCCTTCCTCTTCTGCACTTCCTTCTATTACAGTTTCTACTTCCCACTGGCACCTTCAGGAAGACTTACTATTGCATGTAGTACTGCCTTGCATAGATCTGTTGAAGCCAGGACATCTGAAGCATGCTGTAGGTTGTGTATGCAGAAAACCCTGGAGGCACAGCTTGGAAAGGATGCTGAGCTGTTTCAGGCCTGTGCAAATTTAAACACGTGTTAAATACCAGAAAAAACCACAAGAGCCATTTATTAAAGGACATTAAGAAGCTTCTGCTATTTCCTGCACTGGAACAAAAATTCTTCCCTCTGGAACATCTCTCCCCAATGAATAAAAGACTTGCTACTACAGCAGTGCCATGTTCACTGGATTTCACACAGCTTTAGCCCCTTTGTTCCATTCCCCACTCCCATTTGTCTTAATGCACATATCAGGGCTGGCACCCAACAGTGAGGGTCTCGGAGATGAACTTACCTGACACTGGCTTCTGCTGACTCCTGACCACCAGGTGAGCACCTCGGCCTTCCACCACCTGAGGAGGCAGCAGCAGGTTCCTGACTAGCTTCTGGCATCAGCTTCGGCTGAGCATCTTTAACCTAGACACAACCATAGTTACCTGAGGGACTGCTCAGAACACCACACAAACCTCATGCAAACAACTACATTCCACTGAGCACAGTTCTGATCTTAGAGCTACTGTTACCCATTTCACACCCTTTGTTCTGCACTAGGCTCCTCCAGGTGCCACAGCACTGACACTACACTTAATCCTGTGCTGCAAGCACCACCGACTTTATTTTAGTGCCCCTTAATTGTGCCTTGTACATAAAACACCATATGTTACATGCATTTCAAGTTTTTTTAATCCCCACTCAGGTCCCATCTGGTTACAGAAGTGTTATTAGAAAAAAAAAACAAGGAATCTGTGCTCGAGACAGACCCAACTTATCAGCTACCACGAGTCTGTGCTTGCACACCCATCTGCAGGACATAATTCAAGAGCTGTTCTGTGGTGACACAGCTGCACAGCACTCAGAGGGTGACTCACATCTGGCAACACGGGTAGGAAAGTTCAAGTCGCTCAGTACAGGCAGCATAAATACCTCCACATACTTCAGCACATACACTTACAAGTTAGAAATGAGTTTGGACACTGGCACTTCGGACCAGTAAGTCATGAGACCAGCCATCTAGTTCCCCCTCTGCCGCCTGAGTCACTAAAGGGCAGGTAACACGTCTTCACCTTCGTCTTTCCTTCCCCACATGCCAACAGAGCAACGAGAGCTGCCCCCACCAGCCACGTCATCCTCTACGTGACCGAGCCTGAGCCTGACAGGCCACATATTTTAAAGCAAAACAGATCTGAGCAGAAAGCAGTGCTCCTGCAGGCAGCGTGCTACAGCTACCTTGGGTATTTCTTCACAAGCACCATCCAAACCCGTACCGACAAGCCACCAGTTGTTTCAGAGCATAACCAACAACCTCAACCACAAACCAAAAACCGCAGCACCTGCAGCACTGGTGGGCCCTCACAGACACGAGCAGCGCCTTAACTCAGCCTAAGTACCTCTGCGCCGCTCCCTGGGACATCCGTGGGAGCCCTCGGGTTGTAGACCAGGTGCAGAGCGTGCGGCTCCTCCTGCCGAGAGACACACACGGACACGTTAGAGAAGCGGTCCCCGCGCCGGAGTGCTTCAGCACGGGCCGGAGCAGCGATCCTACCCCGGACAGGAACTCCCGCAGGAACTGATGGTCCAGCAGCAGCTTCCCGCAGTAGATCAGCTTCTGATCCTCCTCAGCCTCAAAGGAAAAGAAAGAACGCTATAACCGGCCCTCCGAGCACGCGCAGCCCCCCCGCTGCCAAACCCTCTCTTGTGCCGCAATCCCCCCCCCGGGCCTTGCGTCAGCCCCCCCCCACCCCGCAGCCCGTACCGGCGCCCCGGGCGCGAGGCGGCGCAGCTCGGCCTTCAGGCGCCGTACGCTCCAGGCGGGCGCGGCGCGGAGCCGCAGGTCGGGGTGCCGCCGCGCGGGGCTGCGCACCAACAGCGACAGGGAGCGCTCCTCCGCCTCCGCCATGGCGCAGATGGCGGGCCGCCCGCCGCCGCCCGCTATATAACCGCCCTCCGCGCCCCCCCGCCCGCTGCCGCCCCGCCCAGCCGCAGGGCCGCGGTGGCTGCAAGCGATTGGCTGCGGGGACGAAGGGGGCGGACACGTGGGCCAATGGGAAGCAGCCTCGCGTGCGGAGAGAAGGGGGCGGAGCCAGGAGGGTCACCATGGTAACCCCCCGCGGGCCGGGGGCTGCCGGGGTCGCGGGGATGTGGCGGTGTGGTGGTGTCCCCAGCGCCGGTTCCCGGCGGCCTGGCCCCCCCCCCCCTCGGGGCTGGGCGCACGGCCCCGTCCCTCGGCCCGGAGCTGCCGTGTGGGGAGTGCGGGCTGAGGGACAGGGCCCGCCCCGGCACGGGACGAGGCCCCTCCCCGCCGTTTGCCCGCAGCTGGGCCGCGGCCGCGGCCTGAGGTGACCCCACCCGGCCAAGCGAGCACCGCGGCCCTCGGGACGGGGAAAGCCCAGCCCCGCGCCCGAGGCCGGCCCTGGGAACGTCCCCAGCTGCGGCCGAAGCGCTCTTCGTCTGCCGCTGTTCCGGCTGCGGCCTTTGCTCAGGTGGGCGCAGAGCGATTGCTGGAGGGCCGGGGGTGCTGAGCCCTTTGCGGCCCTCGCTGCCGTCCCGCACAGCGGTGACCACGGGGGCAGGGACGTGGCTGTGGCCTTGCGGCTCCCCAGCACGAGGCCCTGACCCCGCAGGAGCCAAGCCCGGCACGTGTCCTGCAGCGACGAACCCCCGCTTCGCCAGACGCCGAGGCGAAGGGCTCCGAGAGCCCTCCGTCACTAGCGCCTGCGTCAGCGCTGACCCCGGCGGCGGCGGGATTATCCGTCTGACCTCAGCGCTGTCACGCTGCGAGCAAACCCTCCGAGGGCGTGCCCGGAACAGCTCCCGGGCCCGGTGGGCACAGCCCCGAGCTGCCGGAGCTCAGAGAGCGCCGGGACGCGGCTCTCAGCCACGGGCTGCGATTTGCGGGCGGCCCCCCCCGGCTCGGCACGTTCCCCGGTTGATGCCTCCGCGGCCCCACGGTGCCCCGACCTCCCGCCGCCCGCGGGGGTCCCCGTCCGTCCCCCCCCCCCCCCCCCGTCCCCGCCCCCCGTTGCTACGGCGACGTTGTCAGCGCGCTCCCCTCCGCTCCGCGGCCGCGCGCCGCGCCGCGCTGACCCCGCCCCCGAGCCCCGCCTCGACCAATGGCGTGGCGCCGCCCGGCCGGCCCGCCGGTGACGTCACGGCCGGTGAAAATCCCCCGTGGCCGCGGGAGCGGCGGCGCGGGGCGGTGCGGCGCGGGCAGCATGGCCAAGCATCACCGCACGCCGGCGCGCTCCGCCGAGCCCGTCATCGAGGTCAAGAGCAAGGTAGGCGCTGATGCCGGTGCTGATGCCGGTGCTGATGATGCCGGTGCTGATGCCGGTGCTGATGCCGGTGCTGATGCCGGTGCTGATGCCGGTGCTGATGCCGGTGCTGATGCCGGTGCTGATGCCGGTGCTGATGCCGGTGCTGATGGGGCCCTGCTCCGCTCCCGGTGCTGCGGCGGCACGGCTCCGAGCGCCGCGCGGGGTCGGTAGCTGGAGGACGGGGCCGCCGGGCCGTCCTCCCGCTCGGCGCGGCGGTGGGCGCAGCATCCAGGCGGGGGCGGCTCGGGGGGGGGGGGGGGGGGGGGGGGGCGGGGGCAGCCCTCGGGCAGATGTGCACACCTGGGTTAGATGCGTGCTGCCGGGACACGCGTCAGGCCGGGAATGCTTCGGGCCAGGTGTGCGTCCCCGCACCTTCCTTCTCCCCGGCGTGAGGGGGCATCCAGATGTGCCCGCGCATCCAGATGTGCATGTGCATCCAGATGGGCGCTCGCTCGCCTCCCCCCAGCGCGCCCTCGCCCAGCTGTGCCTCTGCCAGCCCCAGCCCTCCACTCACCCAGATGTGCCTCCTCCAGACATGCCTCTGCCAGCCCCTAAGGATGCACCCTGTGTCCCCATGTGCGTCTTCCCCATCTCTGCCTTCATGCCCTGTTAATTACAGCTGGGGTCCTGCTAACCCTCCTCCAGCTCTCACCACCTTTATCTCCTCTTCCTCCTCCTCCTCCTCCTCCTCCTCTGCAGTTTGATGCTGAGTTCCGCCGCTTTGCCATGAAGCGCTCCAGTGCGGGCACCTTCCAGGACTTCTACCGTCTACTGCAGAGCGTGCACCAGATCCCCCGCGTGGACGTGCTGCTGGGTTACACCGACGTGCACGGCGACCTGCTGCCCATCAACAATGACGACAACTACCACAAGGCTCTGTCCTCCGCCAACCCCCTGCTCAGGGTCATCATCCAGAAAAAGGGTCAGTGGCAGCTGGAGAAGGGCTGGGATCCATCCCTTGGGGTGTGCGGGGTGAGCGGCAGTCCCTGTGCTGGCTCTGTTCCTCCCACCGTGCTGGGGGATGGCTTGAGAGGAGGTGACACCGCGGCCACTCAGCCCGTGTGTTTCACCTCTTGGGAGTCGCTTTTGCAGCTGGCATGGTGTGGGCTCCATGCACAGCAGCCTCCCTATGCTGGGGTGAGAAAAAGCTGCGATAGCAGTGTCCCAAGTGCAGCTGCATGGGATGGATCCTGAGCACTGTGGTGGCTCCAGCTCATATCCTCAGCCCAAAGTCTCTGGGTGACGTTGTGCCACTCAGTCGAGTTCCCTGCATGGGGGATGCCCTGGGTATGGGTTTCTTCTGGGGCCACTCAAGCAACTCCAAACCATCCCCTCCTGCACCAGGGCTGCAGCAAAGGGCAGGAACCCAGCAGAGGGGTTGTGAGAGGGGCACACAGAGAGGCCAGGAGCGAGCCCCGGGTGAGTCATGCCTGATTTAGAATGGATCCAGGTCATCCCGGGGCTGGGCTGTAGTCAAACCAGTCCCCAGGTTGTTGAGGAGCACAGGCAGCTGCAGAGCCTCTTTCACACGCTGGGTGGACGGGGAGTGTGCATGCAGGGTGTCCAGATGTGTGGGTTTTCAACTCCAGTGCCATGGGGTTGGAAAGCAAAAGCCACAACAAGTTGGCTCCCCATGGCAGCACCCACACGCAGAGGAAGGGGAGATGTCCCAGTGGTGCCTGGCGAGGGATGGGTGCTCAGCCCCAGGGCTGGACTCAGGCTCACAGAAAGGACAGGAGGATGCCCAGTGCATCCCCAAGGTGCTGAGCGGCACAGCCTGGATGCCTCTCACCCCCCAGAGAGCAGCCATGTGCTGAAATAGCTGTGGGAAAGCCTCCACCGCCCTTCCCCAAGCTAAAAATAAGGCAGGCGGTGAGTGCAGGGAGATATTTATAACCCAGGAGCCCTGGCAGGCCAGCTCGTCCTAGGAGAAACCCCATGTCCCCGCAGTGCCAAGGGCTCCCCTGTGCCCAGAGCAGGATCTGGGTGCTGGCAGGGAGCACCTCCGCTTGGCAGCCCCTTCCACGGGTGCTGCACTGTGTGGAATGCTGCCTTCCCCTTGCTGTGGCTCTGGGGCCAGGCTTTCTCAGCATCCTCCTGAGGTCGTTTTGGGACTGAGTGCTTTTTGTATTGGTGGCAGAATGCCTGCTGGGTGTCCAGGCTGGGCACTGAGCGTGCTGATAACCCCTGTGCGGCACCGGAGGGATGCAGTGGCAACGCAGCATCCAGATCTGAGCTCCACCACAGAAAGGGGCGGGGAGAAACCAGAATGGGTCCGGGGGATGCAGTCAAGGAGGGCACCCACTGAACAGCCCCAGAGCGGTTGGCTGGGGGAGATAGAGCCAGATCCCACATAGCAGTGCCTGGAGGTGGAACAAGAAGGATGGTAGGATGCATGGGTTGGGATGTCCAGGGCTGTGGGGACGCTGCAGCCCTGGGACGGGGCACTGGGAGATGAGCGACCCGGTTCTGGGTGTGGCTGAGCTCCGTGGGCCTGATCTGGTCATTCTGCTCCAACAGAGATAAGGGATTGGGTCACATGTGGGGAGCTGCGTGCAGGCTCCCTCTCCCAGCCCCAAACCAGGGCACGGCTGCGGCCCCCAGGCTGGCAGAGCCGGCAGCTCAAGCGTTAAGCTGCAGAGCTTGGCTTAAAGTGTGATTAAGGCTGAATCACCGCCTCGATCCCACTAATCCCAGCCGCGTGTACGCTGGGTAATCCCAGGAGATGGGCCCGGAGGAGACAGGAAGAGTCGGGGCGATGTTTGGTGGGGAAGATCGGTGAGATCGCGCTGTCTGACCGCATCCCCCTTTGCTCCCCACAGCAGAGTCGGACGCCGGTGTCTTCGCCTCCAACTCCTTGCAGAGGAAGAAGAAGGGGCTGCTGCGCCCCGCTCACTACCGGACCAAACCTCACCTCCTCATCGGCATGCCCCAGGACTTCCGCCAGATCTCCTCCATCATCGACGTGGACATCCTGCCCGAGACCCACCGCCGCGTGCGGCTCCACAAGCACGGCTCCGACAAGCCGCTGGGCTTCTACATCCGCGACGGCGTCAGCGTGCGCGTGGCCCCGCACGGCGTCGAGAAGGTGCCCGGCATCTTCATCTCCCGCCTGGTGAAGGGCGGCCTGGCGGAGAGCACGGGGCTGCTGGCGGTGAGCGACGAGATCCTGGAGGTCAACGGCATCGACGTGGCCGGCAAGTCCCTGGACCAGGTGACGGACATGATGGTGGCCAACAGCCACAACCTCATCATCACCGTCAAGCCGGCCAACCAGCGCAACAACGTCATCCGCAGCAGCAAGGCCTCGGGCAGCTCGGGGGTGTCCACGGACAGCACCCCAAGCCAGCAGACCCCCAGCCCGGCCTCGCAGTACCTCAGCAACTACAGCACAGCCGAGAGCGACGAGGAGGGCGACCTGGTCATCGAGAGCGACGGCGCGTCCCACTATGGCCCCGTGGGCTGCCCCAATGGGGGCCCTGCCAATGGACCCCTTCCGCAGAGCCTGTCCCCGCACAGCTCGCAGGGCTCCCTGCAGTCCCTGGGCAGCCACGATGGCAGCCCCGGCCGAGGCAGCGTGCGGGAGGACGGCACCCTGCTCACCCTATAGCCAGACTGCTTGTGGGCACCGGGGCAAAGGGGCCGAGCGGGGCTAACCCTGCCCTGTCCCTGCCCTGGGGCCTGCTCCTGCCAGGCGCTGCCCATCTGAGCCCCTCACCTCCCTTATTCCAACCACGTGGGTGTTTTTTTTTAAATTGTTTTATCAAATCGTGCATCATCAAGTAATATATTGCAACGGACAGTAAAACCTTTTCTAGAAAACACCCCGTTTGTCCATCGTTTGCGTCGCTGCAGGGGCCAGCGAGTCCCCCCCGGGACAGCAAACGGGTTTGGTGCTGTGGGATGGGGCAGGTGCGTCCCTAACAATTCTGCACTTGTGTTTTTGCTGCTCTCTGGGTGAGCTCAGTGAGGCTAACGGCAGAGCTGTCCTGCACTGCGTGCTCAGGATGCTTTGGGCACAGCGAGACCCTGTGCCCAGGGCAGGCTCAGGGTCCTGACGTGGGTGCTGCTGTGCAGTGATATCTGCCTTACAGGAGGACCTGCAGCTCTCCAGGGCTGAGCCGGGCCCTAGATGAGCAGGAGAGAGATGCAGACAGCAGAGCTGGTTAGTCCGGGCTTGTTTACAGCAGGGAGTGCACTGCAGCAGGGCTGTGCCTGCTCGCAGCGTGGTGCTGATGCCCCAAGGACAGCCCCAAGGAGGTATGGGGCCATTTTCTGGCTGTACCTCACCTCCTCCAGCCCCAGGTGCTGGGAGCTTCCTTGGGGCTTGGCAGCAGCGCTGTCCCCCGGCAGCCCAGGGCACAGGATGAGGCAACATCTCACCACCCTGGTAAGCCCCAGATCCTGCCCTGGGATAGGGCAAAGCCTGCAGCAGTGCAGCATTTGTCCCATGCAGTGCTGGTAGAGATTTTCCCAAGCAAGCTGGACAAGGCCCTGAGCTGTGGAGCTGGCACTGCTCTGGGCAGCAGATGGACCAGAACACAGATGCCCCCTGGGCTGAATTTTCCTTTGTTCCACAAAGCAGGATCCCTGCGTAGAGCTGCTGAAGCCCCTATGGGGCATTTGATGGTACAGAGGCAGAGTTCATTTGCACAGTAGCACCTGCCTGGCCCTGCCCTGCTCACTGCCCACTTCAGACCGTGGGTCTCACGTCTCTCCTGGCTGCACTGCATCAACACTGCTGCTTTCTGCTGCCCACCACCACTCCTGAGTCCACCAGGACACACCAACGGAGGCAAACGACGCTTTATTAGAGTGGATTCCGCCCCACAGATAAATAGCTTCTCCAGACACCCCACCAGGACCCCCTGCTTCCACCCCAGCCCTTCTCTGAGTGGGAAGCACTGGAGTTCTGCACCTTTTTGCCGTCCTTGAGCTACTGAATGCATGCAGCAGAGCAGAGGGGACAGCGGCACGGCTGAGTGCTTAGGATGGGTCAGCACAGAGCCTGGGGCACAGGCCCCGTGTGCAGTGAAGTCTGCAGTGCCCAGAACGAGCCGTGCCCCAGGGGAAGGAGAAGGACAAGCAACTCCAGAGGCGGCAGCAGCATGAGGGACCTCCTGCCAGCTTCTAGAAATGGGAAAATAAGCGATGAGATCTGCGTCGTCGATCCCAAGCAGACGGCTGATCTCTGTGAGAAGTCAACCAGCACGGGGACAACTGCTCTCCACACTGCACAGCAGAGTCAATTAGCTCTTCTCCCTCTCATTTCCCTGGATGAGACACAGCGCTGGGAGCAAGAGCAAGAGCTGCCGACTGCATGTTGGACGCAGCACTGGCACCATTGCAGGCACAGGGTCCTCCCTCTGCCTTCCTCTCCTGCCCTTCCCTGGGATGCTCACGCAGAGCAGCGCACCGCTCACAGCCCCACTGGCTCAGGAGTCCATCTTGATGAAGACCTTGGGCCTGGAGAAAATTCTGAGGGCCTCTTCTATTTGGGAGAGGTTCCTCTCCAGCTCTGCCCGCCTCTTCTGAATGCTGAGGTTGTCTGCACGCATGGGCAGCATCATCAGGTCCTTTATCATCTGCTCCTGGCCTGGAAAAGACAAAAAGCTGCATGAACAGAAGGGAAATCCCCTTTATTCCTAACACTACAGCCTCACTGTTCAGTTGTTAAAATGATAGCAGGGATTTGGAGAAAATACTCATCCTCGGATTCAAAATGCAGCTGGAGCAGCACCAAAGCTCCAACTCCAAGGTACTCCTACTTTGAGCAAGGGCTGGACTAGACACCTCCAAAGATCTCTTCCAGCTAGAATATTCCTTGTGTTTTAAGTGCAAATAATGTTAGGTCTCTTGGTCCAAGCCTGCTCCAGAAAGCCAGCCCTGTAACCTGCAGGTCCCACCACACCAAAGGTTCCCTCTTTCCACACACACACAGCTCTAGTGCAGGGACTACTGCAACACCCCAGCAGCGTGCTTTATTCCAGCACCCCCCTATGAGGCAGGAAATCGGGAGGCAAGCCTGTGCCCCCGAACTTGGCTCTCCCTAATCCTGGCTATACCTGATCTGGAATCCTCATTTCTTTTCCTCTTACTCTGCTTCAGGTTGCTGAGCATCTCCAGCCGCTGGCCCTCGGGCATCATGGTATGGCCGGGCGGCGTGTCGGGATCCGGCCGGCTTCGCAGCTGCTCCTCCATCTGCCTACGCCACTGCTCCTTCCTCTCCAGCAGGCTGCAAGGCAAACAAAACCGGTGTCAGCAGCACACCTGGCAGGAAGGGCTGCCCAAGCACGGAGCCCTGCTGGTCTCCACGTCACTGCCCGAGACCACAGAGCCCCTGGCTGTCCCTGCCCCTATGGCATACGTACTACTGGGGGACGTGGCCCTTCTGCTTGGCGTTGTACTCCTCCTGCTCCCTCTGCTTCTGTCCCAGCAGCTCAGTCAGTGCCTGCAGGGAGTGGGAGCGCCGCAGCGGGGCCCGCCTGGCATTGAGGGCGTTGTGTTTGATGAAGTCAATGCTCCTGCCCTCCACCTGGATCTGAAAGTAGAGAGCGGGAGCTGGCGTGGCACACGCAGGGAGACGCTCTTATGCTCATAAGAGACAGCATCTCACACTGAGCAGGTACACAAACCCTTCGCCCATCCCAACTCAGGAGTCAGAGCCATAGACAGACAGCACTGATTGCCACAGTTTGAGAAAGCAGGCACCAAAAGCCATGAAAACCTACAACCTGCCTTGTTGAGCTGACCCCACATGAAGCACACAAAGCAGGAGCAAGGTGACAGAAACCCCTGGGAACATGCAGGCAGCGTGCAACTCACCTGGCTCTGCAGAGCCTCAGTGCCTGACTTCACGCAGGCAGGGCTCGGGGAGAGCGATCTGCTCGGCCTGATCCCAGGGCCACAGCGAGAATACGCCCGCAGGAATTTCAGAGCCTCTGGATTTGGAGGTGGGGAGCCCTCCTGGAAAAGGTGGGGGAAAAAAAAAATCAACAGAAAAAGCAGCTCAGTGGAGGGATGCTGAGGCAGAGAGAAACTCGCCAGCAAAGCCTGGGGGGTCAACCACAAGCTCAGCCACAGGTTTCCAGCAGACGACAGACAATGTGCTCCTCCTGCCGTGATTTGGCTCAAGTTCTGTGCACAAACCATAGGTAGCAAAGACCAAACCAGATTGCTGACGGCAACAAACCCACACCTGGCAACTGATAACCCTACAGAGATGCAGAACGGAGGGAGGGAGGCATCTTCAGAAGCAGTGGTTAGCTTCAGAGCAAGGCGATGCTGGCTGCTGCTGTCAGGGAAGCAGCTGCAATTTACGGGGATGGAGGAGAAAAAACTCCACGCCTGACTTCCAAATCCTAACAGAACCAACTCCACCCCTGAGCAGGAGCTCCGCAGAAGATGGAGATGCTCTGAAGGGAGCATGCCAGCTCTAGGAGGGCCTCAGCAATGGTTAAAGCAACGTGAGTCAGCTCCGGGGCCTCCGAGCTGGGAGCACAGTAACACACCACGCAGAAACTGTCTGCAGAGAGAACACCCCCTTTCCCCAAAACAAAAGCTGATCTCAATCATCCTCCGATCCAGATGATTTGTCAAACAAGAGCGTAGGTTTGCATTCATTCCTAAGGCACAGGTGGGCTTGCTCCTGCGTGTGGAAGGTCACAGATAGCAGAAAGTAGGTTGGCGGAGCATCAGAAAGAAGGGACATGGATTCTGGAACCACTTGGAAATCACCTTGCCAATCTTTGTAGCACTGGCTCGGGGGCCATAGACTGGAGGGAAGCGATGCAGGGATGAGGAGGAACCTGAAGGCTTCAGCTCAGCAACGAAACAGCAAGGAAGGTCTTACTCAAGTGGTGATGCTCAAGACGTCACCCAGCATCTCCAGTGCATTCTTGGCTGCAGCCACTTGGGTGCATTTTGGAAAGCCCCCGACAGAGGGGCTACTTAAAACTACCCAGAGGAAGGAAAAGAAAGAAGCCAAAAGCAAAACCAATACTACAGAAGACTGAACACCCGCTTGGAACAGAAACCACACATGCTTCAGCTCAGCTACACAGTCGATACAGCCCGGTGTCCCCACAAGGTCCTGAGAGCTGGCCCAAAGTCTGCAGCAGCATGAAGGCCGACCTCTCCTTCTCTGTCCCAGTGCCATGCAGAAAGGGTGGGGACAGTGGTCAGTGTGGCAGAATACCACTGCTTTTTGGCACAATCCCCAGACACGTAAAGCTGAGAAGCCAGCTGGATGCACCTCGGGACAGGGATACCGCTCTGCACGACGCCAAGAATTGCCCTCAGATTCCTATGACAAAAGAGCCAGGCGGGAGCCGGCAGGCTGAAGGTGTGATGAGATCTTCCTCTTCTGACCTGCATCCCCAGCCAGAGGAGTTCAGTTGCCCCCTGGGTACCCACCTGCAGTTTGGCCTTCACCTTTGACTCCACGTTTTCGTACTTCTGGGATTTCCAAAGTGCTTTCACAGGCTTGGGCTGCCGGTGCTCCTGAGCTTGCTCCCTCTCTTTGCACTTCTTCTGAATCTCCTTTATTCGCCTCACGTTTTCCTTCTCGTGGTCCTTGGACTCTTTCCCTGCACAGCAAGGGGAGACAAAGCTTTCAGCCCTCAAACTCTGCCAGCAGACGTAGGCTCCTGGATCACAACACCAGAGCTGACAGCTCCAATCCCCCAGAGCCACCCGTAGAAACAGCAAGCTCTACCCCCTCCTGCAGACCACACAATCTGTGCATTCCCCCCCCCCCACAATGGATGTGCACTCCTGGGCTGACCCTATTCTGGAAGATCTCAGCTGCCTCCCACTTTGGCACAGCAGTTGTGGCAGCCACCACACCAGCACCAGGCAGGGCTCAGGGCAATGCCAGGACATAAAGCCAAGCAGGTGACAGCCAGTGCTCAGCTTCACCTCCCTTCTGGAGCTCAGCACAGCTGTGCTTACTCTTTGCTGGCAGATCCCCACCAAGAGAAAGCCCATCGAGCTGCAGCAGGAGGCCGAGCGTGCCCCTCTGCCCCTTGTCCAAGAAGTCCCTCCCGCTGGGGCGGATGCGAGGGGCTGGCTGGGGCTGGTGGGTGCTGCTCAGAGCATGGCGTGAGCTGGGGGCTGAGTCCAGGGGGAAGGAGGTAAAATCCAACCGCTGAGCATTTCCTTCCAGCCTTCCTCGAGCTACAGAGAAAAACAGAAAGAAAAAAGCAGGTTATCTGGATCTCACCTGGCTGTTTTATTCCATCACAGCCCACAAATGATGCTGTTGTGATGCTCTTCAGGATCTCCATCAGAGCACTCACCTGAGAAAGGGCGTCTGTAATATTCTGGAAAGAGCGTAGGGTCTGGAGGAATGGGTCCGGAAATCCTGGATGGCCCTTCACACATTCTGCTGCCTCCGTCTCTGCAACGGAAACCAACCACCAGCGGGAAGTGAACCGAGCAGAGCTCACTGCACAGCTACACTACGTGAAGAGGGACAACCTGCAAGCAGGACACGACCCCAGAGCTGCGGGTGCCCATCCCTGGAGGTGCCTCTGGCTGTGGATGGGTCCTGAGCAGCCTGAGCTGGGGGACACCCAGCCCACAGCAGGACTGGATGGGTTTTGAGGTCCCTTCCGACCCAACCGTGCTGTGATTCTGTGGTTTCACACAGGTGAGGGATCCAGCAGCACCATCTAAGGACTAACCAGCATTGACCCTCACGTGCCTGCACTCTGTAACCACCTTCAGCACAGGAAATGTGACTCCTGGGTCTGCAATTCAAAGATTTCAGAGACAGCCCTACGGGAAGAGCCCCTCTTAGGATCCTCAGCATGCCAGCACTGACGGGACGCAGCATCTCCCATTTAATTTATAAACCAATAAACCATCAGGACGAGGCTGAGCGAGCCTGACTCATAGCAACTAATGCACTGCTGTCTTCCCTGTTAAATTACCCTTGTTGACATGAGACCCATTAGCAAAATACTATTATTCATCTCCCAGACACAAGCTCAGAGGCAGCGTAAGCAGCGCTGAGTGCTGCACACCGGTGGGCATGTTTGTACCCAGCCACCCCGGGAAAGCTGTATCTGAAAAGCTTCAGACTCAGACTCTCAGGCTGCAGCAAAGGAGTGCTGCTTTCTCACTATTTCATCTCCTTTCGAATGGACAGAACTAAGCCAGAACGGGCTCTCTTTGTCTGCCAGCAGATTACTCCAGAGTAGTTACTGGCCTTGAGACTCACATCTGATCTCGATCTGAACTTGTCTCCAGAGGCAGTAATTTAGGTGCAAAATGACAGACTGAAATCAGGGCCTGCAATAGAGCGGACAATTAGTGCAGGGACCCAAGGAGGAAAGGCAGGCTGATGGGAGGTGGGGGATGGAAGGCTCCTCCTGCACCTGAACACGGGTCCCATTTCACGTCCCTGCCCCGCTGCAGGCAATTTGCAAATGACACCCACTCCCTGATTTGCAAGTCACATCGCCTCTGGATTTGGATCTCGCCGAGATCACACAACCTTATTACAAACAGCAGCACTCTGCCTCTCTGGGAGCTCCCAGCCAACCCTCCCCATGCAGGACACAGCCCCCAGCACCTGCATCATCCTGTCCTGGGACAAAGCAGCCCAACCTTCAGCTCCCATCAGCACACTTTCCAGGCAGCTGCCCTGCTCCTGTCCACCACCAGTGTGCTGGGTCAGCAGGACGGGGCTGCTAGAGATCCTAAGGGCTCCCTGTGCCAGCGGGGATGCGCAGATCGCATCCCACCCTTCTGCTTCTGCCCCTGGGACAGCTCTGGTCCAGGTCTGAGCTGACTCGACTCACACTGCCCCTGCAAAAACAACACGCTTCTTTTGGCAGCTCGGTGTGCTGCCGCTGAACCGTCTGTTCAGGTGTAGCCGCACGCAGGGAGCAGAGCAGCACTGGGACAAGCACAAGGGAAGCAGGAGCAGCATGTGCCTACGGACACAGCGGAGCACCAGGGCCAGCCCCTCCCAGCTGCGACCTGATTTGCACCCAGGAAAGGCATCTCTACCGGTGCATTAGCAACCTCAGCATCAAAAGCATCTGTTGCCACCAGCAAGATGCCACGGCCTCTCAGAGACGCGGGCAGACCCGGTTAAGCTCGGGCAAACTGATCTACGTGTGCAGTTCCTCACTTGGCCCGGAGGCAGCTGCGGGGGGGGGGGGGGGGGGGGGGCAGGGAAGCAGAGACGCTGCTCGGAGCTGCAGGACAACCTCACGTCCCTACCTCTTCCAGCAGGGCTCGGCGGCACCCACCAGAGCTGAGTCGACTTCGGCTTTGTGCTTCTACGAGCGGGATTCTGGAAAAAAAGCGTTGGGGGGGGGGTGGGTGGGGGGGGGGGAGAGGAAACAAATCAATCGACGTCAGGATAAGCTGCGATAAGCACAGAGAGACACGGAGCATCCGACGGGGCGCTGGGGAGGGGGGGGGGGAGGGGAAGGGGGAGGGTGGGGGGGGGGGGGGCGGAGAAGGGCAGCGGAGGAGGGATCAGAAACGGGAGCTCTCCCGCAGCCCCGACGTGAGGCCCGGCCCCGCTGCACGCACCCGCACAGCCGCCCCGCTCCCGGCAACCGCCGCTTCCGCCGGCGGGGGGGACGGGGAGGAGGGCGGACCGGGCCGGGCCCCGCCCGGAGAGAGGGGCGGGCGGTGCGGGTGGGCGTGTGCTGGGCTCCCCCACCTCCCTCCCTTGAGCTACGGGACGGCTCGAGACCGCTGTGTTGATGCGTTCCCCGGGTAACAGCCCCCTCCCCCTTCCCAACCCCCCCCCCCCCCCCCCCGGTGCTGCCGTTGGTCCCCGCACGGAGCGCGGTACCCCATGTCCGGATCGCAGCCCCGTGCCGTCGAGCAGCGGCAGAGCCGACGAGCTGTCGGCATCCCTGCCGAGCTGTCGGCATCCCTGGGGAGCCCGGACGTGCGTGTGCAGCACCCCGACGGGCAGCACCCCACCGCCAAAGAGCCGAGCGACCTGGGAGGCGATGCCAACCCCGCTGCCGAGCTGAAGAAAACGAGCAAGAAGAGGAAAAGCACGAGCAGACCGCAGCCACGCAAGAAGGTCCCATCTCGGGACGCCCTGGGTGAGTGGCTGTAGGGGAACGTTGGGCCCCAGCTGCGAGGCCCCAGGACTAGAGCTGCGAGTGAAGACTTGGCACTGGGCTGCCCGACCCCAGCAGCTGACGACCCAGCTCAGGGCAGGAGGCTGCAGCTCGATGGTCTTTAAGGTCCCTTCCAGCCTAAGCCATTCCCCGATTCCCTCCAGGACGGCTGCCACGCCTGCGCCCCTTGTACCACTACATCAACCTCAGCGTGGAGGAGATGTGCCCAGAGGAAGAGGACGGTGAGGGCTCAGCACCAGCAGGTAGGGCAGCTGCTCCAGAAACAGGGAGGGGGTTCTGGTGAGCATCCAGCTCAGTGGGCGAGCTGGATGGTTGGGAGTCCCTCTGAGGAGGTACAGGGCCAGGCACTGCATGCCAAACAGGCCACCAAGGTCATGGCAACAGGGAGGGACCGGACACTTGCATAGCTCCGTCCCCAGAGATGGAGGCTTTGCCCTCGCCTGTGCCACTCTGGCTTCCCCCAGAGGCCTGAACCTGCCCACTGCAGGTCTATGACAGTGGCACGAAGGAGGTTTCCCAATTCAGGGACAACAGCTTCTCCAGAACCAGCACGAATGAAGCCCGAATGAAGGCAGGGACTCTTCCAGGTGAGCTCAGGAGACATTATCTCACCTGCTTTACAAAGCACACAGACACCATAGGCATGGGATGCTCAGAGCTACAGCAACAACTGCAATCGTCTGCCTGGAAAGCGTTGCAGAAGGATGCAGAACTTCCACTGGTGTGCCTGCTACAGCTGGGAACAGTGCGTAATTTACACCCATCTGCTTTCTTCCTCCAGCCCACAGCAGATGAGAGCGGTGAGAGCCATGGAGCAGCCAAGCTCCCACCCTCCGCAACAGCACGTCAGTGCACTTGCTCCTGTCAGAGGTTGAAGCTATGTTAAAAGGAAATAAATACCTGAAGGTAAATGCCTCATTTAGAAACTGAGGAAAGAGCGGTCCCATCAAGCCCGTGAGGATTTTGCTCCTTCCCTCGCGTCTTCCAGCAATTTCTACAACCAGTCAAACAGAAAATAAAGGCCTCATTCACTACAACAGCGTGGGAGGCCCACGACAGACAGGCTATCTTTACAACAGCTTTAGTCTGAGAGAAAAAAACAAAGAAGTGGGAATAGCCCAGTGCTGTCCAAACACAGGGAGCTGCCCTCCATGTCTCACCTAGGGGGAAAGCAGGTCATGTTAGAAGATACACCTCCGCCTCCTGAGCTGCCCAGCTGGCAGCAGAGGTGGCTGTCCCCAGCTGGAAGTCCTGTTCACCTCCGTGCTAGAGCTTTCAGCTCAGCCAAGTCACACACAAGCACACAGCTGCACGCTTAACGAACAATATATTACTTTTGTCTTATTTATTTCTGTAGAAAACAAGTCAGATGCTTTTCAGGAAGGCCCAGCTTATGAAACAGTGGTTTGCATGTTAACGTACATAAATACACAGGGTTGCCATTTAGTGGGAAATACATGGAAAAAAAAAAAAAAAAAAACCCACAAGCTTTCAAGTACACAAAATAAACGTCGTAAAACTGTACTATCCCTTTCACATACCTGCCTCGGAGAGAAGCTTCTCTCCAACTGAGCAGCCTTCCACCCACGACCTGCCAACAGCCATCTCTGCTGGACACGAGCAGGAGGGCAGGGCCAGGGGGTTCACATCCAGTGTTTGAGGCGCAGGGCAGACCCTTCTGCTATCAGCGTGTGTGTAGAGTGACAGCTTCCCAGGCAGCAGGCAGGAGAGCTGCGAGAGGTAGGCAAGACCTCCTTACACCTCCACCATCGCATACGTGGAAGGTTCAGGTTTTCCAGCTTCACTGGCAGTGTTGTCCACGCAAAGGCCGATCCTCATTTCGCCGACTTTATTCTGTTCCTTCTGGTCTTTGTCCTATGGCAGTTTAGAGATACGTTACGTCCCTGAACTCTTTAATAAAATATCACTGAGGAGTAAAACCGAATCGGACTCCAAGAGAGAAAGCGAAGGCATCTGAACAACAGATGCTCCCTGATCTTGCTCTGCTCGCTCCCAGTTTACAACTGTTAAAACAACCGAGCCCTGCAGCGGCAGAGATCCCGCGCTTCACCCCACGACTGCAAGTGCAAAGGGCAATTCAAGTTTTCCCAACGGCCTCCGAGATGAGAATTAAACATCTGCAAAAACGGAACGCCTCAAACCGGAACCGTTTCCATCGGAACGTGGCACTACGAAACAAAAACCGAAACAGCCGAGAAACTCGAATTATTCAACAGGAATCTTAAAAATCTTGAGGGGATTCTGACAGCTGCAGCCGGAAGCGCTCGCTGCCCTGTCTCCCCAAAGCAGAAATGCTCATATGTTATTTCTTTGAAGCGCCTCGCACAGGTTTTGGTTGGTATCGGGTTCCTCGGTCATGACCTCCACAGCCTCCCACTCCCCCGACCTGCTGGATTTCTTGATGGCCTCCACTACGCTTTGCATGTACAAGCCGTCCTCAAAGGAGGCCGCCATCGAGACGGGTTGGTGGTCCCACGTGCGGCGATCTTCCTGCTCCTGGAAAGACTGCCGCAGCGCCTGCACCATGTACACCATTCCTTTCAGGTAGAGCGGAGGGATGTCTTTAAGGTCTTTGTCCAAAAGGCCTTTGCTGACGGTCAGAGAGTCTGTGAAGAGCAGCTCCTCTTGGAGGGCGGTGTTCTTCTGCCCGTACAAGTCCGTGCCGCGCGCGACGAGGCGGCCGCCAGACCCCACAACCATGACCTCGTGCACGAAGGATCCGGGCATGTTGAAGTTGAGAGTCACAGTGCAGCAGACGCCCTCGCTCATGAGCATCTGGAAGAAGCAGAAGTCGTCGCTGGTGACGTGGCGGATCCCGCTGATAGCCGTGTTCTGCTTGACGAAAGTCTTGAGCAGGCCGTGCACCTTCTCGGCTCTCCTGCCGGTGAGGTGGGTGAGCAGGTCGATGATGTACGTGCCCACAGTGTGCAGGCCGCCTCCCCCCATCAGCTCGTCGCAGATCCAGCTGTACTTGTGGCTGAGCAGGCTCCCGCCGTAAACCCGCACGTCGCAGATCATCACGTCGCCCACGTAGCGCTCTTGGATCAGCTGCTTCATCTTCACAAAGGCGGGCAAGAAACGGAGAACGTTGCCAACGATGCTCATCAGCTTGGGGTAATACCTGGCGGCTGTGACCATCCTGAAGGCGTCCACGGAGGTAGCAGCTTTCTCACAGATCACGTTCTTCCCGATTCCTGCAACACAAACGCTCAGAAACGGCGTGGCACGCGCGAGCAAGAAAAGCTTGACGAGCCCCCGAGGTTGCCCAAGGAAGCTGCGTTTTTCAGGCTTTCAAAAAGCCAAGGCCTGGGAACTAAAATAAGAACGCTAAGCGCGTCGAGACTCCGAGTGCTTCCAAGATGTTGCAGAGCTGACAAACGCCCACAGAGCTCCAAATCAAGAGAGAGGATTTCTACATCGCGACAGATGAACTCTGACAGTTTTTTTCAATGCCATTTAAGTGCTGCAGCTATAAAATCGCTTGGATGGCTGTGCAGCCAGAGGGGAAGAAAAAACCATCACGGAGATAAATGAGACGAGCGGAGGGGAGGTTTGGTTTTGTGTTTTACCACCACTGTGAATTTATCAACAATAGGAATTGCAGGTACTTGGTGGCCCGGGCACAGAACATAAAATTAACAGAAGGGGGATTTAGGTTGGATGTTAGCAAAGAAGTTCTTACTCAGAAGGTGGTGAGGCACTGGAGCAGACTGCACAGAGCTGTGGGCTCCCTGAGCTGGTGGCTGGCAACCCTGCCCACAGCAGTCCCCTCCAACCTACGCCATGCTATGATTCTTCCTAAAAGCACACGGCATGATGCTGTGTTTTGGCTTTAGGAGAAAAACAACACCTGGTCTCTTCCAACAGGCGTACTGGGAAGGGGTGAGGAGATGTAAGCACACAAGGTGTCCCATACAGCCACCACAGCAGCCATCCTACCACAGCCCTCAGCATCTCCTCCACACACAGCTCAGAGCAAACCCCTTGCTGCAGAGCACTGAAGCACTCCTAGGACACTAGAGAACCAGTCTTACTCCCTAAGACCCAGCCTAAGTTTGTCCTTATCCAGAATCAGGTTGGCTGCTCTGTCTAATGAAACCCACTCCCCAGCTTTGTCTCTGTTAGCCCAAGTTATAACGTTGACTCCAACCACTAAACCTATTTACCTTCCGTAAATACATCCATGCCATTGGATGGAAGCCCCAGCTCTTGATTCCCTTTAGTACCTCACCCAAGGCTGCACCCAGATGTCCAACTAAACCACTGCTGAAGCACTGCATCCAATGTTCGATGCTGGGAGCGACCGAGGAGCCTTCACAGACAAGCAGCTGCTGGTTAGCAGCCTCTCAACAAACGCAAGCCCATTTCAAAACACATTCCTTTGTGTCATATCTCGTTTGCATGCGGTTTGGAAAGACCTCTGTGCCGCTGGTCACAGAGATGGGAAGCACAATATGCAAACAGCACAGCATGTTTGTTTACCCTGCTTCAAGAACAGGAAACGTGTGTTTGTCCCAAGACAGAGCAGAGATAAGAGCCCTTTCTGCCTCCTTCCTCCATGATTACCATACCCACGCTATCCTCTGCAGGGACTCCACAAAACCAGAGGGCCAAATCCCACAAGGCACCACAAAGCTGGGCTCTGTACATACAGCAGGGTTACCCATCCTGGAAAGATCCACTGCAAAGGCTGCTGATGCTCTGCCTGCTGAGCCCCACTGCACTCACCACATCCCCTCTGCCTGAATTCGGCCCCAGGCTCACCTCACATAAAGGTGTGCATTTCAGCTGGGGCACATCCACCACAGAGCTGGCATTAGAGTTCCTCCAAGATCAAAAGAAGCACTGGTTTTATTAGAGCTTCTTGTTTTACCTGTTATGGAGATAAACCAGGAGATTACATTCATCTCCATTTGAACTCTGCTCTGGGCTTTGAGCTATTTTGTCTGGTCCACAAACTCAGTCCAGGGTTACTGCTTTACCCCTGCCACTCCAGGGCTGTACCCAGGTTTCTTTATGAGTGTCTGTCAGTAAGAAACTTATGCAAATGAAGAGCACAGCCTGGAAACTACTAAAACACCAACCAAACATCATCAGCCATCCGCAGCCAAGACTCTTCTGATGACAAACATCACTGTGTTGATCTGAACGCAGAGAAAACACACTTGCCATCTGCCCCATCCTCATTTTGTGTCCCCCCCGGAGTGCTGAACCACAGCAAGCTGCCCGACATTGGCTCAGGATGTGCAAAAGTGAAGAGCGAATCACCCTTTCCTACTTCACTCACAGATCCCCATGGTTTTTTCAGCTCTCTGCTTCCCTCCACTTGTTTTGCAGCCAAGCATACATGTCACCTCTGTGCTCCTGAAGCACTGTCACGGCCATGCTTCCTCTCATTAATGCCAGCCCTCTCTGTTTATTTAATAATTCACCAGAAAAGGTTAAATCCCCCCAGTTTAGTGCACTTCATACTCTACAATCAGGAGCCAAAAGAGCTGGGGAAGCATTGATTTCCTGACTGAAGGGATTCTAAGTAGTTCAGCTCTAACCTGTACTTGAGGCATTCAAAAACGGGAATACTTCAACAGCAGTGCTTTGGAAAGAAACAAATGCAACAGCAGAACAATAAACCACGAGCCTGGCATCTCTCTCTGCATATCTAAGCAGCATGGTGGCATTTACATCAGTGTGAGTCGCTGCAGAGCGGAGAGGCAAAGCACAGCAGCAAAGCAGCACGGCTCATGTGCTCAGAGATATCAGCCAACCTGATGTTATCCTCTGTGAACGCTACGGAATCGCAACACTCAGTCCAACCCTAAAGACAAAAAGGTACCTAACGCCTTGACGGCAATCTGCCGAGTCAGCGGCGGGGGGATATTGACGCAAACCAGATCCACGTCCTGGTGCAGGAGGACATCGTCGGTGCGACTCGTGTAGAAGGAGATGTCCATCTCCTGGGCCAGCTGCTTCGCTTCGTCTTCTGTCTTTCCCCAGAGCGCCTCGATGGAGAACCCTTCCGCTCGCAGCAAGGGCACCAGGACGCGGGCGGTGCTGCCGGCCCCAAACACACCCACACCAGGGAGCATCTTCACCCCGCCATGAACTACACGTGGGCCTCCAAGGGAACACTCAGCTCATCTGCTTCGCACTTCATGCCCGGCTCCTGGAACACCAACACGCACAAGTCAGCCCCAGCCAAAGGCACTGAGTCCAAGCAGGATGCTCACAGAATCAACCTCATCCTGCACAATGCTGCTCTGGGTCCGCATCTGTATGAACGCCCTTCCCTTCAACGCTCATCAAAAGGGGTCTCAAGAAGACTGGGGACATGGGGCAGGAGGGGCAGATCGCCACAGGCACGAGCAAGAGACAACCCAACCAACCCAACCAAACCCAGTCAAACCAGCCAAACCCAACCAAACTCAATCAAACCCAACCAACCTAACCCAAACCAGACAAACCCAACGAAACCAGCCAAACCAGCCGAACCAACCCAGCCAAACCCAACCAGCCCATCCAAACCCAATCAAACCCAATCAACCCAGCCAAACCCAACCAGCCCAGCCAAACCCAATCAAACCCAACCAACCCAGCCAAATCCAACCAACCCAGCCAAACCCAATCAAACCCAACCAACCAACCCCAACCAACCCAGCCAAACCCAACCAGCCCATCCAAACCCAATCAAACCCAACCAGCCCAGCCAAACCCAATCAAACCCAACCAACCCAGCCAAACCCAACCAACCCATCCAAACCCAACCAGCCCATCCAAACCCAATCAAACCCAACCAACCCAGCCAAACCCAACAGCCCAGCCAAACCCAACCAGCCCAGCCAAACCCAATCAAACCCAACCAACCCAGCCAAACCCAACCAGCCCATCCAAACCCAAACAAACCCAACCAACCCAGCCAAACCCAACCAGCCCAGCCAAACCCAACCAGCCCAGCCAAACCCAATCAAACCCAACCAACCCAGCCAAACCCAACCAACCCAGCCAAACCCAACCAACCCCAACCAACCCATCCAAACCCAACCAGCCCATCCAAACCCAATCAAACCCAACCAACCCAGCCAAACCCAACCAGCCCATCCAAACCCAATCAAACCCAACCAACCCAGCCAAACCCAACCAGCCCAGCCAAACCCAACCAGCCCATCCAAACCCAACCAACCCCAACCAACCCAGCCAAACCCAACCAGCCCATCCAAACCCAACCAACCCCAACCAACCCAGCCAAACCCAACCAGCCCATCCAAACCCAACCAACCCCAACCAAACAACCCAACCCACCCAACCCAACCCCACCAACCCCACCAACCCAGCCAAACCCACCAAACCCGTGCGTGGGATCCTGCGCACCGCCTCACTCTAAGGCAGAACCATTCGCCTACCCCTCCGGGTCGTCCTTACCCTCCGCGGGGGCGCGCAACACCCCGCCCGCGCTGCCTCCGCCCCGCGCATCTCCGGGTCGGGCGCGCTCCCGGCGCCGCCGGGCCCGCGCAGGCGCGGATGCGGAAGACCGCTCCGCTCTCCGCACGGCGCATGCGCGATGCCGCCCACAGGGCGAGGCGCGGCTTTAGAAAATGGTGGCGCCCTACGCGGCTTCCGAGCCTGGGGAAGGTGTAGCCAATCGCGAGGCGGATCAAGGAAAAAGAGGCGGGCCTTCCACAGACGGGCGGCGCCGGCAGCCAATTGGAGGGCAGCGCCGGTTGTTGTTAAGGGCCACGCGTGGCTGCTGGCGCGGAGGGGGATGTCGGGGCGCTTCGGTTTCCCTCGGTGTCCCCTTTTCTGCAGCTGCCCCACTTGTCCAAGGATCAGGACTCCTCTGCCTCTCCCTCACACGGTCCAGAAGCGTTTCCCTGTGTTCAGAAGGAGCCTCCCGTGGTTCAGCTCTTGGGATCCTCATTGCTGCAGAAAGGTGGATGTGTTTTTCCCCTTTAGGACTCGGTGGCATTGGGGTACCCTGTGCGCAGTACCCTCCCGGTCGGCACGATGCACCTCCTCCAGCACCGCCGCTTCCCTCGGCGCTGGACACGTAGCAGATCTACCGAGGATATTCAGCATTCCCAGGAGATGCTGTAACTCGTCCAAGGGGGAGAAGGAAAAGCAAAAGGGAGGCTGAGGAATCAACACAAAGCATCCCCCCCTCGCCTCCCCCATAACCTGGCTCCCGAGGAGAGAAAGCAAAGCGATATGGTTCCTGAAGCTCAGAGATGACTGCAGCACAGAGCACAAGTACCTGACCCCTATCCCAAACAGCCATTTTATCCTATCCTAAGCCAAAGCCGCACAGCACAGTGAAGAGACAACCTTCATCCAGCACCCAGAGATGACAAAAAGCACAGCAGGGAACACGCATTACGCATAAGGTGGTAAATAATGCTGTTCCAGTAGGAGGTTCTGAAAGAGCTCTGAGAGCGATGGGAAAAAGACAGAACAGCACAACTGTCCATTACTGTACAAGCACAACACCCACAATCACCCTGTGTTAGCATGCTCTGGTCAGTGGTCTGCCATTACCTCAACCACTGCAGCCCCAGGAAGGGTGGCTGTGGTTTAACCCCACAGGTGGCACTGCCCCATTCCTCCCAGTGGGAGAGAATTGAAAAAACAAAGTAGAACTCGTGGGTTGAGACAGAAACTATTTACTAAGAGAAAAGGAGGAGAGAGAAGATATTATATATATACATATGTATATTATATAGGTCCTGCTGAACTAACTTCCTCATATGGCAAGGCCACCCTGCTAGCTGACCGGGTGAAGCCAGTTGATGTTGACTTTTTGGGTGAGGTGATGGGTGAGCAGCTGGCTGACCAGTCAGGCTCAGGGGGTGATGGTGAATGGGTTTCCAGTGGCCAGTCACTGGTGGACTGTGGCTGTATCCATGCTGGACCTCTCCAAAGCCAAGGATGCCTTCATGTCCTTGCTTCTTGTGTTTCAAGTGCGTGAATCAGGGCAGAACCAACTCCATCACAGCAGATGCTGGATCTGGACACGGTGTGGAAATGAAGAGCACCTCTCCAGGGCTCTACCAGCACATCCACCAGCACAGGGTTTGGTGGCCAAGATTGCACTTGGTGAGGGCAAATGCTTGGTTTTCAAGGATCACAGCCATGGCATCCATGTAACAAGCTGCACATCCCTCCTTTCTCACTCATCCTGCTGAGGGACCTTCCTCTTGCAGGGCAGCGTGGCCATCCTCAGCTCTCTACTTCTTCTGCAGTGGTTTTATCTCCGTGTACACCACTTCCGAGGCCGCAGGTATTGTCCCTGTCTTTTCAAAGATCAGCTTTGCATACATCACATCCTCGTTCTGAGATGCTGGGGGAGGCTGCAGAGGAAGACAGCAGTGAGTGGAGCCTTTGACTCTCCATTCTGCACGTACCCAGGGACGGGAACTAGTTATTTCCCACTATCCAGGAGGGCCTGGCTTGTTACAGAGGTTTTTGAAGCTCCAAAACCCTTTCAGCCAGCATTCACTCTCCAGTGCTTTCTGTTGGAGGGGAGGACACGGCACACAAAAAGCTCTCCCTGCCTTACCGTGCTGAGCTGATTCATCTCTGCCGCATGCTTGCTTTCAGGATTTCCTAAAAAAAAGAAAACGTTGAGTGCTGTTATTTTTACTGCAGAGAACACCTGCACGGATGGGGTTTCCCATGGCTCATTTAGCCCGAGAAGCCCATGGGGAACGTGATCCCCAGCTCCCACAGCAGCATGGCCCAGGCTCAGCCTTACCTTTAGCATTCCTTCGGTTCCTTCTGCACAGGCACACCAAAATACAGAGCAGGAAGAAGAGGGTCAGGATGACTAAGCCAGGGGTGACATACATGTAGATGACTGCTACAAGGTCTGAGGAGCACAGGAACGTGTGTGAGCTGCTGTCCCCTGGAGCAGCTCCAGGTTTGGGTTCATGCTCCTCCTGGAGCAATGGGGGCTCACCTTTGTGGATCTGAGGCTCATGGGTTGGAGACATCTCAGAGCCTGGAAGCAGGGGGACACATGAGCAGCCAGGCACGGGCAGTGGCACCAACTGGGGGAAGTGGTGTCACTTACTGGAAATCATCCCTTGGGTTTCATTTTCCATGCCTATGGGGCTTCTGCTTGACACGTTACACACAGTGGGCTCTGCACTGGCTGCATCCGTGCTGCCAGGGCTGTCATTACTGTGATCCACCTCACAGTGCTCCAAGGTGTCCTCATGAAGCTCTGGACACGTCCACCACCTCACGTGCACGGTCTTATTCTCTACCCAGACCATGAACCTGCACAGCATGACGGCGGCCGAAGTTTTGGACTGGCCACCTCGCTCTGCAGGAAACAAAACGGTGAGTGGCTGTGCCTTGCAGCAGATGCATTCCACCAGCACGTGCTGCTCACAAGACACCTTAAGTAACTGTGCCTCCCTCCAGCAGCTGGTGCTCCTGAGCCTCTGAGCTGCAGTCACATCCCACCCACCATGCACAGCCCGCTCCCCAACTCTGCTTCACCTCTCCCCTGGGTACCGATGGCCTCGTGGCTCTTGCATGGGCAGGTTTTCTTGTTTTTACCACCCTTGCAGGGTGAGATCCTCATCCTGCATGTGTAGTTTACAGCATGCATTTTCTTCACTCCTGTAAGGGTGAGGTTGGAAGGACCACGTTCCCCGTGTAGACGGGTCACCTTGTCTTCCTCTACCTTCTCCTCTATCTTCTTTTTGTTTTGGGTGCTACACCACACCACCTCCTTGTCAGGGCTGTTTGGTACCACCCAGGGCAGACACTGGAGGGTGAGATTGGACCGTAATGGCACGCTGATTGTGTGTGGGGACTGGTGAGCAAGTCCTGCAGAAAAAGCAGCACAGAGGTTGGGTTTGTGCTGTGAAATACCCACATCCTCCTCGTGAGGCCCTGAGGATGCCAGTTTCGGGCAACTTCCCTGCAGGCAGTCCTGGAGGGGCCAGTGCTGCAGCCCTGCAATCCCCCCATGCTCCCAACAGAGCTGATTATGGATGCACCCTCCTGCCCACAGGTCCCCAGGCAGTGGCAGTGCCCCGTTCCCCTCCCACCTCCTCCCTTCCCAGACGGGGTGAGACCACGGTCACCTGCACTCACCAGCGGGCAGCCAGGTGAGGAGCAGCAGGGGCAGGATGCCACTCGCCACTGGGATGCTCATGGGTCCTTCCTCGGCCACCGCTCCAGAAAACCTCCAGCATCCAACTCACGTGCAGCAGAGGGGTGGTGGCCACGTCCTCCCAGCACCAGCGCAGGCAGTTCCTCTTTCACGCTGAGGCTCACCCTCTGTTTGGGTTCCTGAAGTGAGCTTCAGCCCGGTTTTATCTCCTTGTTCTGCTGCTTGATTCCATCTATGGTCTTCTCTCAGCCACGTGCCCAGGGCCCAGACACTGACACGCCGCAGCCCGCCACGTGTGCTGCTGGTTCCACCCCACTGCTCGCTGTTTGCAGCACGGATGGGTGAAGCACACACCCCATGGGTGTGGGGGAAGGACTTCCCCATTCCCCTAACCCCAGAGCCCTTTCACAGCAGGGGACGGATCCAGCAGAGGAAGCGATGCAGTGGCCTGTGTTACCCTGCTGCCAGCAGACATGGCCCCATGAGGGCAGTGCTCAGTGTGCACCCCCTTACCCTCCTCCCAAGTGCCATTTTCTCCCATTTAGCTTCACGTCAGCATTTCACATCAGGTAGTCCTGCCAGGACTGCCTGTCGCTTCTCATCCTTCTCCTGTGAGTCACTGAGCTTTGTCCCATCAGCTCACCCATCTCGTAGCAAAGTAATTGAGAGAGGTCCTGCAGTGATACCAGCCATTTCTCATAGTACCCTGGGGTGAATGCCGGCTTTCTGCTCACCTGTTTGGCTTCCTATGTTTTGGAACCTCCTGTTCCTGTGCTCTCAGGAGGTGGTACTTAAAAGGCGACCTGGTCTGGTGGATGCTAAGCTGTAGAGGGGAAAATCAGAAAGCTAAGGTACAAAACGAGGTAAAACCAAGGAGGACTGCAGAAGGTTCGCTGCTTGTGTAACTACCAAAAACAAGGGGAAGGCAGAGGGAAGGCTCGGCATGTTGCTTCATCAAGAGGAAGAGCCACAAAGATGTGGCCTGGAGAAAGCAGAGGCATTCAGAGCGCTGCCCCTGTCTCACACCCGAGCTTGGCGGGGTCAGACTGCAGCACTGTTTTCAGGCACAGGAGCAAGCCAGAACCAGGGAAGACCCCAAATAGAGAAGCGAGCAAGATGTGGAGTTATTTACCACGAGTACTTGAGGAACTGGCTGAGATAATCTCTTGAAATCTCAAGGGCTTTGGCAAGAACAAGCAGGAAACACGTGGAGCTGCCTTTGTAGATTGGCTATTCTTAAATCCGGAACCAAGCCTCAGATTTTCAGTTCTCAGAAAGATACCATTGCAGGGGATACATCACATGCATGAGTGCCTTTGTGAACACTCAGTGATGATAAACACATTGCCCTGCTCCCTGCACACTGAGAAAGGGGCCTGTCCCTGCCCAAGAGTGGGAATGGCAATGGGAACCCACAGGGGATGGTGCAGGGAAAAGATCACAGCGGGGAAATGTAGGCAGAGCAAAGGGAGAAAATGAAAAGCAAACCAAACCAAAAAGGAGAGGAGAAATGGGAAAGTGCAGAGAAGTGAGGGTGGATGTTGGTGTGGTGAGGACTCCTGTGGATTATGTGTGGTTGGCATGGAAAAGAGGTGAGAAAACAAGAGAATTTGGGGAAGAACAGAAAGGTGGAGGGAAGCAGAATGTGAGAATGAAAAGAGGAGGCAGTAGAAGGGTCAGAAGAGGCTGTGGGAGGAAAATGGCTCAGGACAAGGAAGCCACTGATTCACTTCCATGGAATCAAACTTGTTTAGATGGGAAAAGATCTTCAAGATCTATGACTCCAACTCAGGCTGCCCCACCAAGTCCCAACACTGCACCACATCCCTTAGTGCAGCATCAGCTTGTGTCTTAACTACCTCCAAGGACAGGAACTCCACCACTTCTGTGGGTAGCACGTTCCAATGACTGACCACACTCCGTGAAGAAAGGCTTTCCTGAGAACCTGCACATCTGATGTGCTGGAAATGGGGCATGTCATAAATGCTCAGAGTCCAATCGGAGTTTTTGGAATATTTTATTACAAACAAAAGGTGAAAAGCAATAAGCAAGCAGCGCTGGGTGTGCCAGGGAGTCTCCGCTCCACCAACAACACACACCGAGAAGATGGTTCCCTCTTCTTTTATACAGTGTCTTATTTAAAATTTCTTGAAGTCCCCTCCTCCTCTTGGTCAATCATTTTATTCTTCTACACTTGTGTGGCCAGTCGCTAGGGGGTTGTACATTCCTTCAGGTAGTCTTTGGGATGGCGGCTGTTTGTCTCCCTTAATGCCCTCTGATTCATCCCTCGGTGTATTCCAGGCTGGTCTTGCAAGGTCTGTGTTTGAAATGCTTATCTCTGCCACCCCTTGGTTGGAGGAATGCACCTTCTGTTGCAGGGTTAGTGTTTGAGATGCAGATAGAGTTGGGCACAACCCCCCCATGCTCCTAGGTTCTGCATGCAGGGCAGCCTCAGCATCCAGACCATTTCCTTATGCCCAAGACAGCAGCACCTCCCACCAGCCCTAGTGATGCTGGCAGGACTGGACTTGGTTGTGCACCAGGACTTGGAGCAAGAGAGCCAGAGCACAGCCACTGGAGGGAGGCAGAAGAGCAGAGAAGCCAGCAAAAATCCTCAGGAGTGGCTGGAGACTGGAAACCACGCAACCAGAGCAAGCCAGGAAAGAGATTGGCATCCATGCACTTACACTGAGGCTTCTCCCTGCAGCTCCATCTGCTTGCTGCAAGTCCAAGTCTGCAACTGGAATGACTGAAGTCAGGCAATGAATTCCAGGGCTCACCTTGGTAGTTTGTTAATAGTAAATTCTCGTTTTGGTATCACGATGTGGCAAATAATTCTGTTTCTCAAATTGTGACACAATTTCACAGAGCAAAAAGGGTTCTATTAACTATATATGCACAAAGCAATGACTACTCACTTAATGGATCTGCTCACTTCTTAACTAAAGAAGAAATGCTAATTTGCCCTCATCCCTACAGTTTTGCAGCTGTCTTCTTTTTAACCTGTGGGTAGAGCATCCCACCCACCCACAGAGAATAACAGAATCAAGACAGGAAAAGAGCACAGAGATGATCCAGCCACGAATCCATCACGACCGTGCCCACTAACCTCGTCCCTCAGTGCCATGCACGCCCTTTTCTCAACAACCTTCAGGTTTCCAAGGGAAGGAGAAAAGGAGAAATGCTCCTCAAAAACAGCTTGATGGCAGTATAATCCCACCCAGCAGATATCCCTCTCCCAAAGTCTGTCCCCATTTGAGGGCCTCTCAGGCAGCAAAGACAAGCAATGCTGTTTGAAGAGGAGAACAAGATTACAGTCTTAACCGTCATTAACTGAACTCAGCAGTATATGAAAGTGTTTCCAGCTTGTTTAAATTCCAGTCCAGTGAATCATTGTGAAACAAAAGTCACTGCCACCTCTTCCCTCTCTTATCTTCTCTGGCCCTGAAAGGAAAGCAGAGCTTGCTTTAAGGTCTGCCCTTATCCGGGACCTTTCCCACTTGCTCAGCTCCCAGCTCCGAGGGCAATGCTGTAGTACTGCTACTGCTCCGGAGATGCAGCATTTCAGGGGCCATCTCAGTGGGAACACTCTCAGATTTGTTGGTCAGGAAGTTGAACACAGGGCTCCAGACTCTTTGGAGTTGTTCAGCAAGAGCCAAGGACTCAGGAGGAAGGGATCCCTCACTGTTGGAGGTCACTCCACCAACCCGTGTCTCTGCTGGCTCCCAGGTAAGCAGAGCACAACAGAGTGCACAGCAGCATCTGCCCCTTGATCCACATGGGCTTTGCACACCTCAAGGACTCCCTCACGCTCAGCTCTGCCTGCAAGCCTTCTCCTTTCTCAAGCAGAAGCGAGGCTCCTTCTGAAGCCTGTTGCAAATACAAAAGTGAATCTGAACATCTTGATTCCCTTCTTCCTAACAGTGACCATGTATCTGAGTCACACTCTCAGCGGAGCAGTTCTCATAGAACTCCAGGACTCACTCTGCAAACCAGCACTGACATGGTTCCATCAGTCCCCAACAGCCCCAGGCTCAGGTGAGTGAGCAGAAGCCAAGTGAAAGGAGAGACACGACATTAAAATACCACTCGTAGCAGCTCTGCTCTACTATTGGTCACGTTTATTTAAGAACAGAACAGCTTTTCATCCCAGACCCCTACATGAGTTTATTGTGCAACTCAGGAAGGACAATGACAAGATATCACACCCTGCAGAGCAAGTTGGGTTTTCCTCCTCTCCCCCTCTGGGTGAGGAGCAAGCCTGGCACAGAGCACCACGAGCTCCCTCATCCTGCACCTGTGAGGACGCTTCATTAGCAGTAAGAATGCAAATAAATAGTATCAACCAGAAATTAAGTTATTGCTATGTTCTTATTGGACACTGCAGGTAACTCACTTGATAACCAGCATGAGACTGCCCTTGTGTTTTTGTTGGTCAGGGGTGTGGGAGGAGGAGGTTAATTTTTTCCCTGCCTTAAGGGCAGAGATTATCTCAGTGGGAGTGAACCTTTGTCATTCTGATGAAAACAGGTGACAGAGCCCAAAACGTTTGGAAATTCATCGTGCCTGCCAGAGTTTACCAAGGAGTACAGAGCAAAGAGTACTCGCTGCTCCTGACCTGCAGTGGGAGCTGCTGAGCAACCTTCACCTGGTAAAGAACTTCATGTTCAAATTTCAAAAGCATGAGGAGCCCAACTTCACCCTGAGAGCTGAGCCACAGCTGCTGATTCCCAATGGAAAATAAGGGTAAGGAGCAACAGGTGCTTGGGGAAGGACTGGTGAGGTTCTTGCCACCGCACACAAGGTCAATCTGACTCACGATTCTACTTCCCTCTGCTGGTGGGATGTGCTGGGACAGCCAGTGTCTCAGCATCAAGTCAAGGCAGCTACAATGAGGCTTAACAATAAGAAGACATATGTACAAGGCCACAGGCCACCCAAAGATTACCACGTAGCCCAAGGGTGATTATGTGTGACGAGCTCACAGCAGTGTCACTTCCCACAGCGTCCCTCCCCACGAGGAGCGTTGGCCAGAGAACATGAGTTTGAGAGGATGAGGAGAACTGTAAGAAGAACCTCTACATCTCAGGCTGATGGAAAAGCAGAGGGGTCCTTTTCAGGACATCTGGAGATGATGTTTTTAGGCATCATGCAGCTGGCTCTCTTTCAGCAGAATCTTCTCTCCAGGTTTGAAGGCAGGCATCCCCAGGTAAGGGCAACTGGCACAGCGGAATGCATCCCCCAGGTAGCACTGCCAAGAGACACAAAAACACTTTTTGTCATCGTGGCAACTCTCAGTTCTCTCCTCCTGTTCTATGTTTTTTCCACCTAGAAGAAATGACCTGCTCCTCAGCACAGAAACCACTTCCCTTCCACCTCCTCTGGGCACATGCTTGTTTAGCAGGTAGTGGAGCTGGTGCAGAGCACAGCACTCACACAGAGGAACCAAGTTTCCAGCCCAGCCCTGCAGAAGGGCAGCTGTGTCTAGGCACAGCTGCAAGCTGGGCTTTGGCAGCTCCCTAACTGTACTCCCAATAAGTACTGTGAAGTAAAGAGACCAAGTGAAGTACAGGGTCCACTGACTCCTGTGAAGGTGGCACTCGCACTGTAGGCATACAATGAACTGGTACAGAGCACGTGAGCACAAGATAACAGGCTGTTTTAAAGAGTGGAGACGGTAAAGACTGAAGCTCTGCAGAAGCAGGCAGTATTTTAAAAGCACTAAGCTGCTTTAGGGAGCAGTCACCAGAGAAAACTGTTCTCAGACACAAAGTGCATCCTGCAAACCACAACATACAAACAAAATGATATATTTACATTCCCACAGGCAGATTTAGGCTGCGTGCTCTTCTTCTCCTGTTCCAGCTCTTCAGCCAGGCCACACGTGCTGTAGAAAATAAAGAAGTCACTTGCATTTTTCTGATTAAAAGCTATGAGTTATAATCCTTGTTCCAAAACTGCTCGCATGCAACAGCCCTCACTTTGTCACACAGCACAGCTGGCTCTGAGACTCTCACGCTCCGCAGTTTGTTTTGCAAACTGTGGTACTGGAGAAAAAGTGTTGAAGCACACTCCTCCAGCTGAACCGAGAGGGAAAAGACTCTAAAGCATGTGCCACATAAACTATTCCTTCCTAAAAGCAGTGGAGATTTTAGTGGAGATTTTAGTAAAGGCTGCACAAACTGTGTAGCTACCTCCAAGAAGACTGCTGATCATATCAGTACCGCAGTTTGAAGCAGAGCTGGCATAGCTAGCCAGTTCTCACTGTGTTTGGATTTACACTCAAATAGCCCAGATAAGGAAAGGACACAAACCAAGTGAATTATGCTTCCCCACAATCTTTTTTAAAAACATCCAACTCTGATGTTTCAATATTAGGAGTTAAGAGGTTCACTGATGTGTTGGTCTCCACACTGACCAGTTCTTGCAGGCTTTCTTCTTGCCCATTTCTTTGCAGGACGGAGCTCTGAGAGAGGCTGGATCTGGCTTTTTCAAATCCTCTGAATCCAACAGCTCATCAGAGTCCAAAAGATCCTGGAATATACCGTGGAAGATAACACACAACAAACAGATTTGTTAGCAGGGAACGACACTGCTGTGTTACATTCACAGAAAAGCCTCTGGCTGCAACACTAGCACTGCAACCATTCCCTCTCAACTCTCTCTGTTCTCACCACATCTGCGGGGACCCAACACCTCAAAGAGCAGCTAAGAAATATGGCCTTGGGAATGCATTTCTACCTCTTAACGTTGTAAAGTTTCCCAAGAGGAATGACTGGAACTAGCTGGAGTAGAAAAGAAGAGAGAAGGAATGACAGCAAAGTCTCACAAATAAAAACAGATACCATCTCTTCATCGTTCATATCATTGGCAGACAGCGTCCACAGCTTAGCAGTGGTTGGATCCACAGAGGGTTTTCCTGGAGCCAAAGCAAAGTAAGAAACAGTAGGTAGTCCAGCCATTACTCTGTCTACTTCCAGCAACTAGAGAGTTCAAACAGATTTGGAAAGCCCCACTCCACAGACATGTATGTAGCACTTCCTACCACATGCTGGTCACTTGAGAGGAGGGAGTTCCCACGTTCAGCACGCACCATGCCGTACCTGAAGGACTTGTTTTCTTGGCAAAGGATAGTTTGAGCTGACTTGAAGACCCCACTTCAAAATTGGGTTTCCTGCCTTCTATCAGAACGACGAGGAGGTCGTCGCCTTGGTAATCCAAATGCTCTCGGACTGACTGGGCCTCCTCTGCAGTCAGAGGTTCTTTTTGCAGCTGTAACGTAAGAACTTTGGTTAACCTCATGCTGAGCCACCTTATTTCAATGCCCCATCTGCAACTCCTGTGAACACAGATAATCAGCTGTGTCTGGTTTCAGTTGCTTATCTCTCAGGACAGAGGAGGAGTCAGTCCCAGCTGCAGTGCTGATCAAGTGGTGACAGAAGACAGGTTCCCTCCTCCCTTCAACCCTAAAGAACACCACCACCTTTGCAGTAATAAAGGACTGTGGCAGACAGAGTCCATGAACATCTCCAGTGAACGGGGCAGCTAAACACCTTGCTACCCATTAAGTCCTCTTCTACTTTTCAGTAACAGCAGGACAGAATCCTGAAAGCACTAAGCACAAACGTACCTCCTTCACTTCCACCAGCCCAGAGAGAGTCAGAGCTGTAGGGAGTTTGGCTGCTGTCTTGATTCTGTTGTTGTTTTCTGGAAGACACAAAAGCAGGAAGTAGCAAGAGGGAAGAACAAGAATGGTAGTCACTGAAAAACACTGTGGTGCTTGAAACCTGGAAAAGCAAGAGACCTTTACAAAGTACTCCTCAACTCATAGCTTTAAAACGGGCTCTCTCCAGTAGAAACAAAACAGAGCAGCTTGTTCATTGGAATAATGGCTTGAGGACATAAAGTTGGTTCTAGCTCCAGATCCGTTCTACATATGCCAAAAGCCTTCCTCAAGCCAATTAACATCAATTTTAAAAGGACAGAAAAAAAAAAAAACCCACACACCAAAGACACAAAACAACAAAATCCCCCAAACACTGTCACATATTGCAGTGAACAACTCAGGAATTTTTCAAAACATAAACTGCTACATGATTGTTATAACCAAAACCATAACACTCAAGAGCCTTGCTCCAGTAGGCAAAAGCTTTTAAGAGTCTCTGCTTAATCCGAAATCACTATGGGCTTCTTCTCTTGGACACCTTCTTTTAGTAATCCCAATTACTTTACTCCAAATCCACCAAAATTCCAGTCTGACAGATGTGTCTTCTGAGATGACACTCCATCTAGTCCAGACTTTACATGTCTTAAACAAGATAAACCCTTTGCTATTCCATGTTAGCATTTCAGGATAATGAAAATCTCTGAATGCCAGCCAGTGCTCCTGCTGCCTTCTATTTCAGCCTAATTCTCACAGGAATTTCTTTGTTCCCACAAAGGCAAGCCTGATGCAGATTCTCTCACCTGATCCTGTAACCACGGGTTCTTTCAGGAGGACACGACCCCCAGGCTTAAGTATCCGAGCTATTTCTGCCAGTACCTCTGAGCTGTGCTGCATTGTGCTGCCTGGCACTACACCAGAGAGAATAACATCGAAACTGGACTCCCTGTGAGCTGCTGCAGAGAGAAAGATGAAGATGGTACAGTTTTACATACATACACACTCACAAATCTTTGCTTAATGATCAATTCCTCCTCTCCCCTCATCTCCTGTATCTATGTACAGCAGCAGTTACTGAATCATAGAATCATTAACGTTGGAAAAGACCTCTGAGATGATCTAGTCCCACTGTCTACCTACCACCAGTACCACTAACCACGTCCCCGAGCACATTCCTCGAACGCTTCCAGGGATGGTGACTCACCCCCCTCCCTGCAACCTGTGCTAATGCATTGCTGCTCTTTCTGAGAAGACATTTTCTTCTTTGTAACCAACCTGAACCTCCCTCAGTACAACTTAAAGAAATTACCTTCTGTCCTATCGCTGTTACCTGGGAGCAGAGGCTGGCTCCTTCCCTCACCACGACCTCCTTTCAGGGGCTGCAGAGCCATAAGGTGTTCTCTAAGCTCCTCTCTTCCAAATGACCCACCCCATACCTTCAGCTGCTCCCACAGCACTGTGCTCAGATCCCTCACAGCTCTGTTCCCTTCTCTGGGCACGCTCCAGGGCCAGCACATCTTTCTTGTAGGGACAGGCCCAAAACCGAACAGTGCTCGAGGTGACTCGCTGAAGACACCAGTGATAAGAAGCACGAGCAGGGAGCACACCCGGCTTTGCTGTACGGGAACTGCTGAATCACACTCTGAACCACTGACGGATCACTGGAGGCAAGCACTGAGTCGGCCATGGGAGCACAGGTGAAGGCAACTCAGCTGTGTGACCAGAAGGGGTGCAGCCCAACTCCACCTCTCCTAAACCCCATTTAAGGGCTGACCACCTCTGGGGAAGGATCTCTTTCCGGAGATCGCTCCTTTGGAGTTTCCTATCGCAAGCCTAGGAGATAGGTGAGCATTTTTTCCCCTTTGTTCCAGCTGTCTCTTTTCTATCGCAACAATCTAACCACACCACCCGTCAAGTATCTCAGCCACGTGGCGTTATTCACTGTTAGCCACACACCTCGCCGGCAGGGAAGAGTTAAGCTCGTTCTTACACTGAAACAGCTGGTTAACGTTCTCCACGGAGACACGGCTGCCGGCTCCCACGGAGGCCTGGACGCTACCCACCAATCCCTTCAGCGCTTCCACCGGCGACGAGCTGTCCCAGACGACGGCCACGCGCTGCCCAGGGGACACCCCGTACTCCCCCATCTTCGCCTGCGGGGGAAACGGGAGCAGCTCCCAAACCGAACCGCGGGCCTCAGAGCCTCCCCGCCCCGGCAGAACCCCCCCGTCCCTCGCGCGGAAGGGCCGGCGGCTCCCAAAGGAGCGCCGTGCGGGCGGTTAACGTGGCGAGAAACCGCGGCCCAAGGTCACCCGTCCGCCCGGCAGGCCGCAGCACGCCGCCGAGCAGCAACCGCCCGCTCGCTTCCGGCGCGCTGTGACGCCATCGCGCCCCGCCCCTGACGTGCCCGCTTCCAAGATGGCGGCGGCAGGCAGCCTGAGCCGTGCGTGCTGGCGGCTGTGGCGGGGCCGCGCGGGTGAGGGCGCGCGGCGCGCGGCGGGGGGCCGCGTGCCCGCGCGGGGCCGCGCGCGTAACCGTGCGCGTAGCGCGGCGGCGGGGCCGGGCCGGAGCGGGCGGGCGGGGCAAGGTGAAGCGAAGGGCAGCGGCTCCGCGCCGCTAGGGGGCGCTGTGGGGGTCGCCCGGCGTTCGTCGCGGGGGCGGCGTGTCGCCGTCACGGGTGCGAGGCACGTGGGTCGGCCCGCAGTGCTTCGCCTCGGGTCCTGCTGGGGGTGACACGGCTGGAAAGGAGCGCTTGCAGCTTGGAAGGCCGTCAGCACAGGGGTGGTGGTGGTGGTGGTGGTGGTGGTGGTGATGCGATTGTCCCCCTCTGCTGTGCCCCTGCCAGGCGCTGGCTGGAGTGCTGAGTCCAGGCCTGGGTCCCCAGCGTGGGCTGGAGCATCTCTCCTGTGAGGAAGGGCTGAAGGAGCTGGGCTTGTTCAGCCTGGAGAAGAGAAGGCTGCAAGGAAAAACCCCACTGCAGCCTTGCTGTGCCCGGAGGGTCCTCGTAAGAAGGAGACGGAATGACTTTTGATGTGGTCTGATAGCAATAGGACAAGGGGGAATGGCTTTAAGCTGGCAGAGGGGAGGCTTAGGCCAGGTGTCTGGAAGAAAATCTTTGCTCAAAGGGTGGTGAGGCACTGGAACAGCTGCCAGAGCTGTTTGTGTCCCTTCCATCTGTGGAGGTGTTCAAGGCCAGGCTGGATCAGGCCTTGGGCAGCCTGAGCTGGGTGGGGAGGCAAGCATCCTGTGGCAGGGCTTGGAACTGGATGACCTTTAAGGTCCCTTCCAATCCAAGCCACTCTATGATTTTATGATTCTACCTTCTGTTGGAGAGACACGTCCCAGCCCCGGTTTCCCTTTCAGGGCTCAGGTGCCAGCTGTACGCACCCCAGCAGTGCCTCCATGCCTCGGCTGCACTGAGAAGAGCCTCAGAGGAGCAGAGCAAGGAACCACCGACACCCTCCTCACAGCAGCAGTTTGACACACAACAAGCAGACCCCCACCCAGAGCAGGAGGCGTGGAGCCCACCGCCCAGGTATCTTAGCTGCTCTCTGTAGCACGGAGCTCTCGGTGTCTCTCTCTGTAGTGCTGTCTGTGGTGGTGCCAATGCCATCATCCGTCCTGGAGCTGGGATGGGACTTGCGTTGATGAGGGAGCACTGCTGGGTTTCTGTGCAAATCTGCAGCTGTGGTGTCTGTATGCCTGTAACTAAAGGCCCTGCTGGAAAAATCTAGAGTTAGTTTAGTTTTGTTTAAAAAAAAAAAGGAAAAAAAAAGGGATATCTGAGGCCATTTGGTCTCCAAGTCACCATCTGGATTGAGCCTTCCCTTATTTCCCTCTCCTGTAACGTTGAAGGGTCATTAGGAATCCCTTTTCTGGAAAGGAGAGGGAAGGATTTTACAGGAGAAGGTGAGATGTCTGCTGTGAGCAGACCTTGGGACGTGTCCGCACGCAGCGAGCAGCTGGCAGAGCCCAGGTTGCTGTGCGTGGTGGCAGTGTTCCCTCACTGTACCAATGCCTTCTCATAGTTACACTGGCCAGGACGGCCAGGAGTCAGAGGACTATGAGAGCGAGGAGCAGCTGCAGCATCGAATCCTCACAGCAGCGCTGGAGTTTGTGCCTGAACATGGCTGGACAGCAGAAGCCATTGCAGAGGGAGCCAAGGTATGTGGGAGAGAAGCAAAGAACCAGATGGAACTGAAGTTCAAAGACAGCCAGGCCTGCATGCTTCCCCCACATACGCTTGGGCCGTGCACCCCGGTCAGCAGATGGTACTGGGCAGGAATGAATCCCAACTAATGCAGGGTAACGCTGTCAGAATTACACTGAGGTACAATGTAAAGTGGTGATCCTAAAGAGAGGAAAAAACATACAGAAAGAGCTTTTTTAATGCAGTATTGCTTTGTTTAAAATCATGTAACATCGCGTACAGAATAAATACAACGCACATCCTAGCTGGATCCTGCTTAGCAGCATGTGACCTGGTCTGTGCTTCTCCCCTTTTCCCCACAGACCCTGGGTCTCTCTGCTGCTGCTGCAGGGATGTTTCACAGTGACGGCAGTGAGCTGATCCTGCACTTTGTGTCTCAGTGCAACACCAAGCTGTCTGACCTGCTGGAGCAGGAACGAAAACAAGTGCAGCTGGGCGAGGCAGAGTGAGTATTGGGCGTAAAAAGATGCCTTCCTTGACTGGCAGAATGTAATTTATCCAAACAATGCCACCTTCCCCGATGGAGAGTTGAACTGCAAGCATGAAGGATATCGTAATACTTTGCATCTCTGTTGCTGAGGTGGGAAAATGGTTGATCTCTCAAGCTCATGACTGAGCTTAACTTGGATGTACTTTATATTTGTAGGAAGAAGCCTACAGATCAGTTCCTGAGAGATGCCGTGGAAGCCAGGCTGAGGATGGTGATTCCGTATATTGAGAAATGGCCACAGGTATAAGAATGAATACAAGGATTATCATTTGTGTGTGTGAGTTGTAAACACCCTGTGGCCTTCAACGTAGTCTCCACCAGAATAGTTCAAGGTTGTAAATGAAACCCTTGCTGGTTTCAGATGATTCACAGCCTTCAAGAGGACAGCACCCCTGGAGGAAGGCAGTTAAAGGTCTCTTTAGAACAACTATTTCTTGCCTTTCCAGAAAGGCAAACCACTCGTTTTTTTTTCACTCCGCCCATCTGGGATCCCCAGGGAATAACTCTTCTGTGTCTGCTCAGCTGTATTTACAGTGTCACTGCAGTGTCAGGCTCCCTGCAGCACTGGGATCATCCGATGATTGTAAACTCAAAACTACTGCTTTGTTGCAAGAAACTGCCTGCTTACTATTGCAAGTGACAAACCCTTGACAGCCCGAGGATAGCTCTGTGTGCTAGGAGTGCTCTGCTTCAAAGGTTGCTGCAAAGCTAGCCTTTCTTGTCCAGAGTCACGGCTGGCGTCTGAGTGGCTGAATCCAGCTCTCCTTGCAGAGAGAGAAGATGGGATTCCTGCTTTTTGTTACAGATTAACATAGCTTGTCTGGTGAAGCATGTGGGTGGTTTGTGACTCTCCGGGCGTTGTTAGTATTTTCAAAGGCTGCAGGAGCTCAGGAGGGCCATTATGGCTGTCTGTTCTGCCCTTCATAGCTGGTTTGAGTTCAAAGTCAAATGTGGAGAACCAAGAGGTTTGACTCCGTCCCCGCAGGGACACAGCATGGGGGTGACTCATCTCGGCCTGCGCTCTGTTTCTGTGCCTGGAGAGGCAGCTTGGGGAGCCAACACAGAGGCATTTGTGTTGAGCAGGGAGCTTGGGCTCCCAGAAAGGTCGAGTCATGAGCTGAGCTGCCACGCCATTTGCAAATCCTGCTGCTTGGAAAGAACAGTGTCAGTGAGTAGAGCATGGAGGTCTCGCTGGGAGCTGGAGGCTCAGCAACAGGAAGAAGGATAACAGAGCAAAGAAACATTGGTCTGCTTTCATGCAACGCCCCTCCTCTCTTTGACTCTTCTATTTATCTGTGTATTTCTTTCTCAGGCTGTCAGTGTCCTGTTGCTCCCACATAACATCCCTTCGAGCCTCAACCTCCTCACCAGCATGATTGATGATATATGGCACTATGCTGGAGACCAGTCCACAGACGTAAGTCCTTGCAGAGAACCTGCTTCTGCCCATCTGCACCTCAGGAAAATGACGAGTAGAAACAGCCATTGAGCTGTACCTCTCTTGATACAATCCATTTTTTCCTGAATGAAGGAGATGCTTTCAGAAGTCCCCAAAAGCCTTCAGAAGCTTCACTATAGTTTTCAACAAAACCTAGAAGCCAGTGGGGCAAATTAGTGGCAATGGGAGTTGCACAAATTAAAAGGTCCCGCATTCTTAGAATAATTAATCTAAAAAGAGGGATTAATTAATCTTTTTTTGGGGGGAGACAGACAAAATTGTTGAGATTTTGAGACTTAAGAAGTCAGTCTTAGCAAGTGGTGTGTCTTGAAGAAGTTGCCTCTTCCACCAAGAGCAGCGTTTACAGATTTGACTCAAAAACTTTAAAGAATCTACCTAAAAATACCACTAGCTTATTAAAGCTTTCATCTTTCTGGCAAGAAATAAAAGGAAATTATAACCTTAGTTAAAGCAATTAATAAATTATTTTAATTCTTATAGATGTAGGGGGAGATGGGAAAAGCCGCGTGAACCACTTAACAAACTACTTTAATAAACTTCTTTTATCTGAGTATGAAAGAGAAGTTACTGCAGCAGAAAATAAAGAAGAGGACAGAAAAATTAAAGGAATAATCTAGAAGAAAAAAAAAACAACCTGAATAACTGCATCAGGAACTGCAAGTCCTTGATGGCTTAGGAAAGTCAGAGGGGCTTGTCGGAGTTTCCTCACTGAAGTGTTTGTGGGATGCTGCACAAGGAGCAGGAGACACACAGAACATGCAGCTGCAGATGGGGACAACCCAGGTTACCTTTTCACCCTCTTGTGATGCAGGCAGCACAGCTTTCAGTTTGTCTGTTTGCAGAGTTAAATCAGTGTTTTTATTTTCCTGTCGCATTGTAATCATGAATGGAACAGCCAGTATTTTTTCTAGGTACTCGCGTATTCTAATCACTGTAATGAAGGAAGCAGCAAACGAAGTTGAAGACTTGTTCTTAGAAGTGTGTATACACTTTGCCAATGAATCCGGAGCAACTGGAAAAACTGAAGAGTGTGAATTTTTGCACTGTGTGACTTACTGTTGTGATAGATCCTACAGCAGTGCTGCCAGCACTCTACTGACAATGTTTAGTGACAGGGCAGGCAGTACTGGTATTTCAGTGTTAGGATTTGCGAAAGGTCCATCTCTGTGACGCCTTGCACGGTTCTATCATCACTGATGCAAACTGCACTTGGAGTTCAGTTCTAAATACATTTCTCATCGGATCAGACCTAGAACTGTAGCGTTGCACCTCCTGCTAGCACAGTCTTCAAGGCAAAGCTAAACCTTGCAGGACGCAGCTGACCAGCTGGCTGTGTTTGCTGGAGGCGCCTGCTTGCAACCAGGAGGTGACAGTTGTGTTTGGTGGTTTTATATCCAGTCCTCATGATCTCTGCCTGGTGCCACAGGAGCAGCTGTGCTTTCAGATGTCAGTGTTGGCTGGCAGCCCATTGCATCACAGAGAGCAGGAAGGAATGTGTCGTCCTGGGGCTGTGTTTACTGAGCAGTTTTTCTGACCAGAGACCGCCCGGTTGCTAACAGCGAGGAGAAGGCGTGTTGTTTGCCTCTGTGGTTCTGCAGGGCCGTTCTTGTGATGCGCACTCATGTCATCTCTCAATCCCTTACAGTTTAACTGGTACACTCGTCGGGCTGTGCTCACTGGCATCTACAACACCACAGAGCTGGTGATGATGCAGGACACGTCCCCTGACTTTGAAGACACGTGGCGCTTCCTGGAAAACAGAGTAGCCGACGCCATGAACATGAGCAGTGCAGCTCAGCAGGTAACATTACGGCCAAGGTAACATGTGCAGCATCCCCCTCGTACCACTGTGGGCAGACAGGGCTGGCAAAGGCCCCTGGTGTACCGGGGGCTGCCAGTTCTGCACCAGTAATCGTGTCACTGTAGTAGAGTGACAGCGTCGCTGCCCGTCTGTGCCTGGCTGACACGGTGACTGGGAGTTGTGTGTTCCCAGGAAATCCCTTCCTTGTTTCTTATCTCTGGCTAGCGTTTGTCTGCAGTTCTTGGCTTACATCAGCATCTTCCCGTAGCAAATACGCGTGTGTTTGCCTTGCATTTGTTTGGGTAGCCACAAGTCTTAACTGCAGAGGAAAGCTAAAGGTCACGTTCTCCTCCTGTCTCCTAGGTACAGTCAACTGGCAAAGCGCTTGCCCAGGGCCTGATGGGAGCTGCAGTTACTGTAAGTAATGCTGAAGCCAGCAGGGCTGCGAGGGCAGAATTGTTATGCTCCTTTCCACGCCTATTGCTAGCGTGTCTTCCCTCCTGAATCTAGATTCCAGCATGAAAGAAAATTGTTCTTTGTAGCTGAACTACATGTGAAGATGATTTTCTCGGTAGTTTGGGCCCAGATTGCTCATTCTGTGCCGAAGAAACTCGTAACGCAGCATAAAATTAAGTCCAAAGCTTCAGGATGAGCTCACGATTAACAACACAGGAAAGCCGAACTGCCTGGCGCAGAAACTAGAACTCATTTGCACCGTGTGCAGCGGCTCTCAAGCATTTCTCCCTCCACCTGCACTTAAGAGTGGAAGTGCTGGAGCTCAGACTACAGGGTTTGGGTGCTCTGACCCTGCGATCGCTGTCCCCGCAGATCACCAACCTGACGGGGCTGAACCGGCGCCGCTGAGGACGGATCCGTGCACCCCGGAGCCCGCAGAGCCGCAACCGGAGCGACGATGGGGGGGGGGGGTCCTTTCCACGCAGCACCAATAAAGCCCCCGCGCTGTCACCCATCCCCGCCTGCCTGCTTCTCTCCAGCGCCGGGCCGGGTGGGTCCTCCGTGCCGCCAGGGGGCGCGCGTGTGCGGCGGGAGGGGCGCGGCGGCGGCGGCGGCCTGAGCGGAGCGAGGTCGGCCATGCCGTACGCCAACCAACCCACCGTGCGCATCACCGAGCTGACGGACGAGAACGTCAAATTCATCATCGAGAACACCGACCTGGCGTGAGCGGCGGCCCGGAGCCGGCTTTTAGGGGGGGGGGGGGGGGGGGAGGGCTCGGGGTTAGGGCGCGGGGCCGCGCTCCTTGGAGCTGAACGGAGGTTATCTCTTGCAGCGTGGCCAACTCCATCCGGAGGGTGTTCATAGCGGAGGTGCCCATTATAGGTACTGGTTTCTCTGCTGTTTCGCCTGGGGGTGGTGACGGCCCTTTTTGTTTTCCTCTCTGCGTCGCCTTCAGCCCTGCCCGACCCGGCCCAGCGTGTGCTCCGCTGTTCTCTGTGCCTTTACGGACCCATCGGCTTTCACAGAATGGAGGGGGCCTTAATCCCTGCCGGGTGCTGGGTGCCCCCCACCCCATCAGGCTGCCTGGGTTCAGCCTGGCCTTGAATGCCTCCGGGGATGGGGCATCCACCACCTCTCTGCGCAGCTGTGCCAGGGCCTCATTGCCCTCTGAGTAAAGAATTTCTTGCATCTTGTCTAAACCTCCCCTCTGTTAGGTTAAAACTATCCTTGCCGAGCCTGTCCTCAGCTCGTTTTATTCTTCATTGCAGCTATTGACTGGGTCCAGATAGATGCCAACTCCTCAGTGCTCCACGATGAATTCATTGCCCACAGACTGGGTGAGTCATGGGCACGAGTTGTCTCCAGGCTGCTGGAATACCTTTGCCACGAGGCTGCTGTTCCTCTGCACTCCCCTGATCTCACGCGGGTGTGTCTCACTGCCCTCTTTCCACAGGTCTCATCCCACTCACCAGCGATGACATTGTGGATAAGATGCAGTATTCCAGAGTGAGTAAAGCGAACGTCTCGGGTGCTCACTTTGGTGGTGGTGGGTACCTGATCTGATGGGGAATGCTACAGATTCTTGCTGAGAGCGCTTTGACATGAAGATTTTGACCCGTGTGTGTCCCAGGACTGCACATGCGATGAATTCTGTCCAGAGTGCTCCGTGGAGTTCACCCTTGATGTCCGCTGCAACGAGGACCAGACCCGGCACGTCACATCCCGTGACCTCATCTCCAACAACCCCCGTGTCATTCCGGTCCGTGCAACCTCTGCCTGTCAGCATGTCCCCTCTCTGTGTCCCCATTGAGGCTGGGGTGGCTAATGTGTGGGGTATGGACAAAAGAAGGCTTTCAGGAACATTTCATACTGCCTTAAATCCTCACTTAGAGTGTAATAGGAGCACAAAGCAGCAATATTTGCAGAAACAGCACTGTGCGCTGTTGTCCTTATTGTTGTCTCATTCTTCATTTGCTGTCTGATGACATCTAAAGCAGTATGGCCTTGTTAAAGCCTTACCCTGCATCCTCATCCTCGCCTCGTGGGTGAGGCAGGCTATTCATCTTGCCTTGAGCACCAGGAGCAGGTGCACTCGTGTCCTCCTGTTGTGCTGCTGCGTCCTCCTGCCCGCTTGCTGCCAGGGCTCTGGCAAGGTCAGCCCCTTCGAAGGTTTGGCAGCAGCCCAGAGGCCACCAGCTTTCTGATTCTTGGCTCTCAGCGTGGCAAGGTGTGAGGAGCCTGGGCCGGGGCACTGCTGCCAAAATGGCTCTTGCCCAGTCACCTTGGGGAGGGTTGGCAGAGCCAAAGCAGAGCAGATGCAGAGGGACTTCGTGGAGAATGTTTGAAAAAGCTGTCTGCTGGAGGGGCTCTGCTCTGAGGCTGCAGCCAGAGGTCACTGCAGCCTGGGGGCTGCTGGTGGTGGTGAAGCTGGTTCCAGAGTGCCTGATTAAAACAGTAGGTACAGCTTGCTGTCTCTTGCTTCAGCTGTGGTGCTGTGAGTGCTGTGTGTCATCTTCCAGCAGTATTGTGGGTGACTGAACTGTCGCAGAAGCAAGCAGCTGCACTGGGCACAGCCTGTGACCCTCCCTGTCCTGGGGGAGAGAGCAGTCTGGCGGAGCAGAATGTCACAAACTGGGTTGCAGCTGTCTGAACTGTCCTGATTTCCATTAAATAGGGTGGGCTGAGTTTGTTGCTGTAAGTCATTCTGGAGTGGCTCTCTGCAGTCTTGTTTTTGTAGGTAATGCTGCCCGTGAGGTTGGCATTATCATTAATTTCATTGCTTTTGTTCCCTTGCAGGTAACATCTCGGAGCAGAGACAACGACCCCAATGACTATGTGGAGCAGGATGGTAAGTGGCATTTCACAGGGAGAAAGAGCTGCAGGAGGAAATGGGTCTTCTGAACCCATCCTTTGTTTACTAGTCCCAGTGCAGGTATAAACCTGGAGCTGAGATCTAAAACTGGAGGCTGAGAGTCACCAGCATCAGTGGGGTTAGCATTTTATGTTTTTAAACGTTATCCCCAGAGCAGATACGTCAGAGAACACTTCTCTCTACTTTTGAGAACTTAGAGAGCAAAGATGCTAAGTGCCACGCTGTGTGTTTGGGGCCTGAGCTGTGCCTCTGGGCAAGCCTGCAGCATTTTTGTACTTGGCAGCACGTTCCCTGGCTACTCTGGGGACATAGACAAGCCCCTCTAAGAATCCAGGCAAGGCCTGGCTTCTGGTGACATCTTCCTGGGCACTAATAACTCCTGCCTTCCCCCATGTGTGGTCCTGCACGCTCCTTTCGACTCGTCAGCCTTCTCACACTGGCGTGTGCTTTGCTGTAGATATCCTGATTGTGAAGCTGCGGAAGGGCCAGGAGCTGAAACTGCGAGCCTATGCCAAGAAGGGCTTTGGCAAGGAGCACGCCAAGTGGAACCCCACAGCAGGCGTCGCCTTTGAGTACGACCCAGACAACGCGCTGAGGCACACGGTGTACCCCAAGCCAGAGGAGTGGTACGTCCTGGTTGACTGAAGCATATGGCGGGGCTGGCCGTGTTTGGGGTGAGATATGTAGCCTTAATGCCAGCCTATGGTATCCAGTACAACAGCAGCTGTAGAGACTTGGGCTGCTGAACCTAACTGCTGGGGTATCTCTGTATTTGTTTCTGTTTCGCTGCTGTTGGCCTCCTGGGATAAACTAAGGCTGCCTCGCTCAGGAAGGACTTGAAAAGGGGGCAGCGTAGTTTCCACCATCCCCTGAAGAGCTCCTACACAACAATCAGGTGCTGTGTGGTTGGAGAATGAAGAGCACCTGGGTAACGGATAAGCCAGCCACCCACTTGCATTAGGACCTGTGCTGCAGGAAAAGCACGTGAGCTGTTAGTAATTGCTGGTTACTGGACCTGTTGCTCACCAACACAGATGAAGTAATTGGAGAGACCAAGAATAGTGACAGCCACACTCAGTGAGTGTGGACACCACAGTCTGTGGTGTCCAAGCAGAAAACAGTGAGCTTCAAGACAGAAGGATGGGACTAGGTGGTGGTTAAGGGTCCCTTTGAAGCCAAACCATGGTATGATTCTATCATTTCAGCCCAGGGCATAATTTGGGTCACTAAGTGCTGCTTTTTGTGACACAAACTCTGCTACTGTGTTGGGGTGCCAAAGCCCATCTCATGTAGCTGCACTTTGGGAGGGCTGGTCCTCTCCCTGTGTACTATCACCAGTATTTTACTTCACTCACTGTTGCTTTTCTTTTTTTCCTGCCATTCCTTCTGAGTCTACCATCCTTGCATATCCTGCATGTAGTTCCTCGCAAGGTTTGGTGGAGGAATAGACCCACACTGGGTAGAAGGGGGTTACCCCAAGAGCAAAGAGTGGAAGGTTAGGTTGCGAGGCTGTTTTTAAGTTCCTGTCTGTTCGAGGAAGCCTGGTGTATAGCTCTGGTCTCACCCATAGGTCTCCTGAATCCAGAGGCACAAGCTCTGACAGTGGGTTTTGCTGCTTCCCTTCACTGCTCCATTCTATGCAGACAGCGTGCTGCTTCTCACCTAGAGGTGACATGGTTTTTGCTTTTGGAAAGCAGCTGCACAGCTTTGGGCAGGGTGAAGGCTTCACCTAGCAGCACTTCTCCATCAGTAGGTACTAGGGCTGCTTGTGGTTCCACGTCACGGTGACCACCCAGTAGACGTGCTGCCGTTGAGCACGCTGGAGCTGGCAGCAGAGTGTGCTTCAGCCACAGCAGTGAGCAGGAGCTAGGAGGGACAGCAGATGAGCTGCTGTGGCTGCAAGGCGGAGCTGTGCAAGGTCAGGAGGACCTCGATGCAGAAGCAGGATTTGGTGCAGGGAGTGCAGAAGCTGAGGGAAACGGAAGCCTGAGCAGAGCTGCAGCTGGACAGGAGGCTGTGCAGCAGAAGGGGCTCAGCAGGCATTCCTCCTGCCCAGGCCTCACGTTGCCAGGCTTGACTCCAAAAGTGCCTGTCATTCTTTCTCACCGTCTGCTTTGAGCCTGGGCACTCAAACCCATTGCCTTGCTTGTGCTGCCCCTTGCTAAGACAGCTCTCAGTAAAGGAGCTGCTGGGAGCAGTGGTTAGCCCATATTCCACGCCTCCAGCTGCCTGCCAGGGGTTTTCTGTCACAGGGACTCTGCCCAGATGTGCCTGCAGCAATCCCAGGCCATTTTTACTGATGGGAGGAGCAAACCCCAAAGCTTGGCTTTAAAGGGCTCTGTAGGGTGGATCCATGGTCTGGTTCTGTCAGTCTGGGTGGGAGTGGGCCAAGCAGGCTGCTGTTCTGCAGTATTTCTGTTGTGAGCACACCAGAAGCATTGGTGTGCAGGACTGGCCTCTGCCACCATCAGTTTGGGGGCAGAACTGGAGACAGTAATTGCCAAACCATTTGCAGCAGGTGAATTGCACCTAAATGTGGCTGATTGTCTAGGCTGTAGGCTGGATGGCTGCGAAGCAGTCTCTGTGATGTGGAATTTCAAATCAGGATTTGAAATAATTTCAGGCTTGGTTGTGGTGCCACAGAAATTCTCTGGTTTTGTTTCTGTAACGCTGGGTGTTAAGAAGTGACAGGTTGAGCCCGCGTCCCTCCGCAGCGAGGCGTTACCCGTCTGGGTGGCCCAAGGCAGTGCTGATGCAGATTCCTTCGTCTGGTGGCAGTCTGGGCTGTGTCCTCGTGAGCCTGGTGTTCTGTGCAGTAAGCTGGGTACCTGGAAAAAGCTCTTGAGAGGTTCTTGACAAAATCTATGTCGAAGTTAGAAGGACCACAAGAAATGGTGTTGGCTGCTGGAGCTGCGCGTTCCCTGATGATAACGCGTTTCTTTCCAAGTTCATCTTGCTCCTAGTGAAGACAATACAGAGACAAATGCCTCTGCTATCCAAGGATAGTTATTGTTTTGGTTTGGGTTTTACATACTTGCTGTGTTTTGAGGCTGTTGGCAGAGCACTGGAACACAGCTGGACTCTCAAAGCAGACGTCGTGGTGGAGACAGGTTCACTCTCTGCCCCGTTTTCAGTAATGGCAAGTAACGTGAAGGTCCATGAATGCTTTATCTTTCCCAGCAGTCTGTTGCAGGTGGAGGGTTTCATTGGGAAGTGCAGTTTTATTGAGGACCACTGATGACAGGGCATGATGAGCAGCCTATCTTGGCCCCACTGGGTCTGAGGGAGGCCAGCAGGAGACCACGGTTGGCACGCAATTTCCTGTGCTGGCTTCTCAGACTGCTCGAGGCAGAGGAGGTAGAAAGGGCTCCGTTAGTTCCAACTTTTTTACCATGACTCGATGATCCAGTGCTGACTTTCCCTGCTCTCTGATTCCAGGCCCAAGAGTGAATACTCAGAGATTGATGAGGAGGATGCTCAGGCTCCGTACGACCCCAATGGGAAGCCCGAAAGGTAGGAAGCTGGATGTGCTCCTGCTGCTGGGAGGTGGGGGATTGATCTGGGTGCAGTGTTTGCTGCTTTTGCTGTGAGTCAGATATATTGCACTGAAATTTGCCAGTCCAGAGAGCTGCTGCTCCCCGAAAAGCAAGGCAGGAATTGCAGTTAATTGGTGATGTGCCCAGGCCTGGCATGCTTTGCCCTCTGGGAGAGGCGACTCTTCTCAGCTCCTGTTACCAGGTAGAGCATTGCAGTATTTGGTCAAGTAGCTTGGAGAGATGATGGCCTAGGGTGATGTTGAAGACACTGATGTCATCAGCAGTATTATTCACCCGTGTGAGTCTCTTATGCTCTGATTGCTGCTGCTACCCTCTCTTCCAGGCAATATGTGCTGCAGGAGTGCCTGCAGCCAGCCAGACAGTCAGTCTTAGCTTCTCTGTGTGGCTTTCACATCACATAGCTGAGCAGAGAAAATCTCACAAGCACTCTTGCATCCTGGAGGGTCACGAGGGCTGCAGTGAGCTCTGTGGGGGCAGTGCTGGCTGGGAGCTCCGCAGATTGCTCTGTGGTGGGCCCTGCAGGGCTAGAACTGCTGTGTGGGTGCTCTCTGATTTTGCACCTCCACACAGAGCACTTGTTAACTTTTTCCCCCTGACTTATAACTTCAGGTTTTATTACAATGTGGAGTCTTGCGGCTCTCTGCGCCCCGAAACCATCGTTCTCTCTGCACTGTCCGGCCTGAAGAAGAAATTGAGTGACCTCCAGACCCAGCTGAGCCATGAGATCCAGAGTGATGTCCTCACTATAAACTGAGGTGGCCCTTTGCAGGGGATTGTCCAGGCAGGAGTGATGCAGAAGGTTCCTGCCTCTGCCTGGCAGCACCCTGGGCTGAGGTGTTGTGTCCTCATCTCCCTTTGCCTTTCCTGGTGCAGCTCTGCTTGTTGGCAGTGCTTCCCAGAGAAAGCTGTGGTAACTTGTAGGGTAAAGCAGGAAGAAAGCCTTTGCTGGGCTCAGAGTTTTGTGCTGTGGTCACATACTGTTTGGGATTGGGAAGTGCATACCTCAGTTACACAACCCTGTCCAGTTTGCATGTCCGTTCCTTAAGTATGCTGAATAAAGCCTTAACCCCAGTGTTCAGTCATCCCTGAAAGCTCGTCTGGGGCTGCAGGGGGAGAGATAACACATCATTTAGTTCTCTCCAGTAGACATTAACTTAATGAGACCTGCTTTGGAGGGAGCGTTGCTCTGTAACTGCCGACTGCTGCTCTTGACCTCCTAATGTCTGTGATCTACTAAGGAGGCCAGAACCCCCGCAGCAGGTACTCCTGTCCCTTGCAGTCCCAGTGCTATGTGTAAAGCAGATGTTTGATGCTGGGCTGCTAAGAACGATGCCACAGGAGGCCTCGTGGCAGGGAAGGTGGGCCAGGGAGGCTCAGCTGTGTTTGAAGACTCCTTTGGAGCAGACTCTACCTGTGTGCTGTGTTGTGTTATGGGGTTGGGGGGATTCTGTCACTAAGAACCCCCAGCTGGCAGCTCTGGCTGTGCCTGCAGCAAGCAGGTGCTGAGCTGGCTGTGTGCTGAGCCACAGCAGTGGCTGTTGGGCTCCAGGAACTGCCCTGCCTTTCTCAGCACCCAGGACATGGGACGAGCTCCTCCGTGACGCTCTGATGAGAGTGTGAGCAGGACTTGCTGCGCCCCTCTCCCTTCCTCAGCGCTTTCAGGGCTTCGTTTTGGAACGTCCTTGCAGGCTCTGAAGGCAGAACAAAGCTTTGAGCCAAACATGCTGCCTGTAGCATGAGGAAATCTCCCCTGCTCAGCATTTTTTGCTCTCTGGCATGCACTCCTCCGACTCGTACTTCCCGAGCGCGTTTGGATGGAACAGACAAACAGGAAGGGTGGATAAGGGTTGTTTATTCATTGAGCAATTCCTTAAAAAAAAAGAAAAGAAAAAAAATTGAAAAAAATAGAAGAAAAAAAAAAAAAAAGAAAACCCTAATATTTTTGGTAATAAATGTTAAATCTTTTCCAGATGAGGCGTGCAGCCAGGGAAAGAGCAGGTTGCACCCCTGACCAGACAGTGCCCAGGGACCCATATGCACCCACAGCTCCCCAGCCCCATCCACAAGCTACACAGACCCAAGACACAGTATTTACAGGCCACAGACCACAGTTTCCCACATCACAATGCTCCCTGCTCCCAAAGCACAGACCTGGAGCTTTCCGGAAGGAAATAAAACCACCAACCAACCGAACCAGACCGAAAGAAGAAAGAAACACCGAGGGTTGTACTGCAATAAAAAGATAGCCCTTCTAAAGGAGTTCAATAAATAGGAGAACTAGAAAATCAATTGCTTTTGAGTTCAGTCCATTATGCCCAGCTCCCCTGTGCGAGGTCTTTCACTTGCTCCCTCTGGTCCCCGCTGGCTGTTACTGGCCACAGTCGGTGCCTGGCAAGCAGGCACGGTGGTAGCATGTGTGTGGGCTGGGGTACAAAGTTCAGCCCCCATCCCAGCCCGAGGCCTCAGGGCAGAAGGACAACCAGTTTCTCCTGAGACGTCCCAGTCCTGCAGCGTTCAGAGCTCTTTGCAAAGTGCAATGTGAGCTGGGGGGTACTGCTGTCCTTCCTTCCTACCTGCAGAAAATTGGCCGAACCTCTTCGCCCCCCACCTCTTGTCCATCTCCCAGCCCAAGAGCCAACGACCTTTCTGAGCATCTCCTCTTCCTGAGGTCTCCTCGGAGGGGCGATGAACTTTTGAGTCCACGTGAGAAGGAAATATCTGACTGTATAATATGGATATGCGATATATATTTGAAGTCACTGAGCGCAGCGAGCCGTCACCTCCTGGAGTTTCAGGCCGGGCTGCCGGGCCCGGAGGATGCCCCGATGCCATCTCCCTGCAGCGAAGGGCTCTGCAGCTTCCCAGGGCCTGGACACCCCCGGAAAGAAGAAAGGGGCTGCAGAGCATCCCCCATCACGGGGACGAGGTGGGCTCCCTGATCTCGGGCTGCTCACCGCCGGGGGGCTTTGGCTTCAGCAGGATGAACCTGTTGAGGAGGTCGGTGTCCGAGCCGGCCTGGGCGCCCGCGTAGGGCTCACCTGGGGACAGAGCACAGCGTCGGGATGGCTGCGGGGCTGCGGGACCGCTGTGGGGCCCTGGGGACACTCACCAGTGTAGCTGGAGGACTCGGCCATGTTCTGGGAGCCGGTGATGTGGTGCCAGTAGGCGCTGCGGGGCAGCATGGTGGTGGGCGTGCAGGGGTAGGAGAAGGGCTCGCCGCCCTTGTTCAGCAGCTGAGGGTGAGTGTGGCACACGCGTGAGCCCACCCCACGGGGCACGAGCCACCCCGGGTGACCCACCATCCCACAGGCTGTGCCTCACCCTGACGTTCTTCTCCATCTCCAGCAGGACCCGCTTGTGCTGCTCGGCGATGGCCAACGTTGCGCTGTGCACGCGCTGGTAGATCTGCTCGCCTTCCTGCGTCTGGAAGGTGTAGAGGCCCTCTCCCGCATCGCACATCCTATGGGGTCAGAGCAGGGGGGGGGGCATTACAACGGCCTAGGGTGGGCTAGGTTGCAGTAAACCCCCCCAGCACCCAGCGGGTGCCCTTCCCAGACAGCATCACCCCCCTCGGCCGGCCCCGCCGCCCCCTCCCCTTGCGCCGGGCATGGTGAGTCAGCGGAAGCCATAGGGCCGGGATGAAAGGAAAGATCATGTTTCTTCCCCTCTGGAGCTGGTAATTAGCAGGAAAGTTCCTAATATAGCCAGGCCTGGTGGAGCCTAAGCAGCTCCCCCCATGGCTCCTGCAGGGCTGGGCGCGTGGGTGGCCCCGGGAAGGGCCCGGAGCTGCCCTACAGCTATGGGGCACCCTATGGCGGCCCTCAGCCCGGCGTCAGGCCTGGGGGGGACGCTGGGTGTGCCCGTCCCCGTCTCACCGTCCCGCCTCGAAGGTGAAGCGCGTGGCGTCGCGGCCGTAGCGGCGCAGGGAGCAGAGGGGCCAGGAGAGCAGCTTGAGGCGCGGGTTGTGCGTGTCCCAGAGGTAGATGTTTTCGTGGGTGATCTGCAGCTTGCACTCGCCGTACACGTCCAGGTTGGGGCAGGGGAGGAGGAACACGTTGAACCGGTCTGGGAAAAAAAAAAAAAAAAGAGAAAGAAAAAAAAAAAAGGAAGAAAAAAAATCCACCGAAATTAAAAGAACCCCCCCCCCCCCGAAATCTCAGCGGGGCTGAGCCCCGTGCCCCACGCCGCGCTCACCCGTCTGCTCGCACTGCACGCCAGCCGCCAGCAGGTCGGGCTCCCCCAGGCTGATGTCGTTGAGACGGGCACCCAAGCACTCCACCGACAGCGCCTTGTACCACTCCTCGGCCTCCAGCTCTGCAAGGCACGCAGCGTGCCAAAGCGGGGCCCCGTGGCACGGCATGGCCCAGCCCGCAGCGTCACCCCGTACCCGAATCGCAGGTGAAGGTACGCGCCGAGTCGTCGGCGAAGACGATGGCCACCGCCTGCCTCTTGGTCTCCTTGGGCAGCCGAGTGATGCACTTGACGTTGCTGATCTCAGTTACCTGGAGAGGTGGCACGGTGTCACCGGGACGGTGCCGGGGGGTGGGGTGTGGGGAGGAGGTGATGCGTGGCACCCCCTGGCTGTGGTCGCTCACCTTGGGGCAGCCCCGCAGGCACGCTGCCTTCTCGTCCGGGTATTTCTCCAGGCGCTGGGGCCCTTTGCTGGAGGATTTGCGGAAGACGAGCCAGCACCGCCGGTAGATCTGTAAGCAGAGAGGATCCGTGCATCCCCCTCCCCTGATCAATAGCTCTTGCCCCACCAACCCCTATGGGTTAGCCCTGTTCCCCACTAATCCTGTGGGATTTCCACGCCTGGGAGCAGAGGAACCCCCAGGTACAGGTGGTGCTTGCCATCCCTTGGTTTCCCCATCCCCAGGGATGCCCATGGGGTCCACCGGTCCCCTGCCACCATCCCAGGGACAAGAGAGGACGTGGGGGTCCAGGCAGCCCTCCTGTCCCCCCCATACAGCCCACAGAGGCCCCCACCCCGCAGACCCTGCACAGCCCTATCCCACTGTCTGCCCCCACCCCATCCCTCCTCCCCTAACCCTGGGGGTGATGAGACCACTGTGTCCCCCTCATTCCCCCCCCCCCCCCACTCGTTCTTTGTTCTCCCTAATTAGCGTGAAATTACCCAGCATGCTCTGAGCAATGGAGGCGGGTGGGGGGCTGGCCCCGCTCCCCCCTCCATAGGGGCTGTACCCCTCATTTTGCAGCCGGCATAGGGCATGCTCCCCAGCACTGCTGGGAGCAGAGGGAAACTGAGGCATGGCACCCAGCGGGACGGCTCAGCCAGCAACAAGTGCCACCCCCTCCCCCCCACCCTTCCATCTGCACGCAGACCCAAAATAATGCTTTTTCCACCCAAAATGCCCGGGGCACCCAATGCCGAGAGGCAACGTGGATGGATCCCTGGCCACGTCGCCTCTCACGGCATTCAGAGCCCATGGGGCATTCCCCTCATGGCCCCCGCTCACCCCCAGCTTTCTGCTCTTCATCCTCACGTAGCCTTGCTTGATGATGTCGTTAAAATTCGTAGCCATGGCGGAGCCCGGCCCCCCCTTCTCCTCCTTCCTCTTCCTCCCTCCTTCACCTGCGCTCCCGTTTCACCGCCGCCTCCGCCCCGGCTTTGTTTCAGCGGCGTCCCCCATCCTCTCCCCACCGCCGCGGGTTCCCTTCCTGGGAAAGAGAAACGACAGATAGACGGGAGACGGTGACATCTTCCTCCGTCTCTCCTCCTCCTCCTCCTCCTCCTCCTCCCTCTCCTCCTTCTCCTCCTCCTCCTCCTCCTCCTCCCTTCCCTCCGCTGCTGCCTGAACCATCGCAGTGGAACAGTCCGGCGTTAACCCCTGCACTTCCCCTCCTTCCTCCTGGGCAGCAGAGTGGCTGTGACCAACCACAGTGCCATCAGTAGGGTTCAGAGTTAACACCCCAACCCCTCCGAGGGGGACACGGGGCCATAGCAGAGCCATTCACCGCCGCACAGCCTCATTCACAAGCACTGACGCTGGATCAGCTCCACCTTTGGTGGCAGTGCTGTGCCAGCCTTCATCCCTCCTCCTCCTCCTCCTTCACCCAGGCAGGGCAGCAGCCCCGACGCACCCAGTTTACAACATCCATAGGGCTGCCCTACCCATATCTGCCAAAGAGGACATATCACCCCACCCCCAGCCCCCTGCCTCAGCCTTATACCCCATACCTGAGCCCCATACCTGAGCCCCAGCCCTAAACGTCAGCCCTGAGCCCCATACCTGAGTCTCAGCCATAGCCCTGAGCCCCATTCCCAAGCCCCCAGCTCCAGCCATGTCCCCACGGCACCCCGAGCTCTGCTCCCTGTCACAGCCTCTCACATCACATCCCAAAGCCTTGGCAGTGAACGATGAGTGCGATTCAAAGGGAGATGAAAAATCAGCAGCATTACTCAGAAGCCAAAGAGCGTCAGCAAAGGCAGAAAAGGTGCTGGGACGCACCCAGCTCTCCCACAGCCACGGCCTATGGAGCAGGGACACCTTTGACAACAGCAAACTGATGTTCCTCAGCCATGTCCCTGGTGCCACCACCATCACCTGCCCCATGGGACGGGACGGGATGGGGTGGGATGGGATGGGATGGGATGGGATGGGCTCAGCTCTGGCTCTGTCCCATCAATGGGAAGGGGATGGCAATGCCCTGACTCCACGCTGGAGTCACCCGTGGGGTCCCCATCCCTCTGCCTTCACTGAGCCCCGAGCACAGGGCTGGGACAGGGAAGGAGAGATGGGGGAGGATGGAAGGGACCCGGGGAAGGGGTGCACGTGGTGAACGCAGAGCCTGGGGGGTGCCGGCCACCGCCCCCATCCAGGCATGGAAAAATCCCCGGGGGCAGCAGTCACCTAGGAAACAGGCAGGAGATGCTCGGCCGTCGTGTTCCACCCTGCGTCCTCAGAGCCCCCCTCCCCCCAACAGTCCCCATCACCCCCGCACCCCCGGCCTTACCCGACCCCACCGCTGCAGGCGGCGGCCCCGGCGTTGGGCGCTGCGAGCGCGGCAGCCGCGAGGCCACGCCCCCACACTCAAAGCCACGCCCCATCCTCAAGCCACGCCCACCCGGTGGCTCTTGGCCACGCCCACCGCGCGGACATCGTTAGGGTTCAGAGTGAACGCCCCAAAGCGGGAGCGCTGCGTCCCGGCCACGTCCCGACACGGAAGGTCCCCGGTGCTGCAGGGTCTCACGTCACACGTCGGGCACACGCCGTGTGCCTCCCCCTGCCCGCCCCGCTGGCCCGTAAAAAAGAATTAATGCTCGCTGCAAACGAAGGTCATTAAAAAAGGAAGCGAGCGCCAAAGAGCCGTGCCTTCAGCCAACCCATTAAAAGCGGGGCGAAGCGATGAGCTCACCGCAGTGTTAATTTTTAATGAGATTCCGTCTGAGCTCGTCCAAAGCGCCCCGGCGGCTCCGAGCTGGGCTGCAGGCCGTGGTCAGAGCCCAGGCTCTGCTCCGGAGCTCCCCCAGAGCCACGCACACCCCCAGCCCCAGGGGCACCTCGCTGAGCCCCAAGTGCTGCCCCTCGCTGTCGCTTGTCCCCTCCATCACCGCTCTTCCAGCCCAAGACACCATCAGCCTGAGCTCCGCTGCGTTTGGCGTTTATGATAAAAAAATTCATATACAAATACATACATACAAATTATATATATATATATAAAAAAAGGAGTGGGCAGGAGAGGCTGGCGGGCTGCAGGCCCCGGTTCACCCTGCTCAGCTCAACCCTGCTCTCCACCCCAGGCTCCCTCCTCCTCCTCCTCCTGCTGGTTGACACTCGGTGCCGTGTGGAGCTGGTAGCCATGAGGCATCAGTTCAAGAGGCAGAGGGCTCGGGACATTCCCAGGCAAGCTCCTCCCTGCTGCCCCGTGCCTCAGTTTCCCCATCCACAGTGGGGTCACGGCACAGGGGGTGCGGTGCAAAGCAGTTCGGGATGAGCTCGGTGAAGACAGGCACTTGTTGGCAGGGAACCACCACGGGATGTCCCCACGGCCCCAGGCGCTAGGGAACCTGGATCTGCAAGTCCTCATCCTCATCGGGGTCGCTGGTGCCGTCCCCAGGGTCGTCGGGGCCGAAGCGGGCGCTGCGCATCTTGCCGAAGAGCGGGGTGCTCTGCTGCCGCCGCAGCCTGCAAAACAGAGCTGCTGCAAAGGGGGCAGCCCCGCTCCCGTCCCAGGGGCCGTGGCCTTTTCCCCATCCACACTCTCCCCAAGGAAGGCCCAAAAACCCTTTGTGAGCATTGCGGGGTTGGGGGGGATCGGCGCCACTGCTTTTAGCTCTTCACTCAAGTCCCGCATTAAAATTCATCAGCAAAGATTTATGGGGAAAATTTGAAACAGAGGGCCCGGGATGGTGAGGATGCGGCTCTCCCATCACTCCCCGCTCGCTCAGAGTGTTTTACCAGAAAGCATGAATTATTTAGGCTGAGCGTGCAGGCGGGCTGCAGGGGCAGGGAGGGGGGGGAAGACGAAGCCTCCATTATTCCTCTATGATTTAATGACCACATCCCGATAAAACAAAGGAAGATTATAAAAACAAACTCCCCGAGCGCTTCCCAGAGACGCTCCGGAGCAGAATCGATCTCTCTCACGGCCATTTCATCTCTTTATTGCTGGAGAAGCAAAGTAAGGCCAGAGAAAAGTTTTGAGGAGCAATAAAGCCGAGGCCCACAGCCTCCCTGCGCCCGCATCCTCTCCTTCCTGCAGGCTCAGGCAGTGCCACCTGGGGACAGGGACAGAGGAGCCCCAGCGGTGCTGAGCTGCTCCGTGGTAGTGCTGGGGGCACTCAGGCCCTGTGGACTGGGGAGACATTGGGAGGGAATAGGTGCAGGGAGCATACGAGCCCACCTTGGGTCCCCACCGCTCACTCACCGGGACTGCAGGTGCTCCAGCTGCACCTGGAAGCTCTCACTCTGCTCCGTCTGCTCGTCCAGCGACCGCTGCAGCTTCCGTGTCTGGTTGTGGGCCTCATCCAGCTGCAGGAGGCAACGGGAACGCAGCCGTCAGCACTGAGCACAGCCACTCCGTTCCCAAGGCACCCACCTGCAGGGTCTCACCTCGTCCTCGGCCTGGGCCAGCTCCTTCTTCAGCTCCTCCACCCTCAGACGCAGCTTCTTCACCTCACCCTCGTGCTGCTCCACACGGCGGTTGGCGTGGGCCAGCTCGGCCGTCTTCTCCTGGTACTGCTTCTTCAGCTTGGCGTGGACATGCTTCAGGTCGGCCAGCTCCTGCGGGGACGTGGGGGCTGAGCACGGCTTCCCCACACCCCCTTCCACTCCCAAGGACCTCTCCCAATGCCCTGGTAATGGAGGGGCAGCCACCTCCATGCACTGCCACCCCCCACACGGCATCATGGAATCATTAAGGTTGGAAGAGATCTCTCAGATCATCACATCCAACTGTTGAGCCATCACCACCATGCCCTCTAAACCGCTAAGGTTGGAAGAGATCTCTCAGATCATCTAGCCCATCACCACCATCCCTAAACAGAACCGTAGAATCATTAAGGTTGGAAGAGACCGCTCAGATCCCCAAGTCCGACCCCGCTAAACCTTGTCCCTAAGTGCCACCTTTCCACGTTTCTTGAACACAAGGTGAGGGCAGACTTTGGGATGGAGGAAGTCCTGGGGAGGGCACTGCTACGGCAACACGGGGCACACAGGGACACAGGGCTCCCTGGAGGAGGCAGCCCTGGGCTGAGGAGGCCTGGGCTGGGGTCGCCCCTCGCACCTTGTTCTTCTCAAAGAGCTCAGCCTGGATGGTTTTGAGGTCGGTGTCCAGGGCGCTGGCTGTCTGACGCCGTTTGCGAGCCAGCACCTCCTCCAGGTCCTCGATCTGCGCCCGCAGCTTCTTGTTCTCCCTCTCCAGGTTGAGCTTCTCCGTCTCCAGCCGCTCCCGCCGACCCCACTCGGCTGCGTTCTCCGCCTGCAGCCGCTCCATCTGGGGAGGGACGCAGGGTAACAGTGGGGTCCCCCTGCTCCTCCAGGCCCTCCCTTTCCCTACGGGAGTGCCTCACCTCCATGCGCAGCTCTGCCAGCTTCTTGTCCATGCTGGAGCGAGCACCCAGCTCGTCCTCCAGGTCCTCTGAGATGCGCCCCAGCTCGTCCTGGTGGATCTCCTTGAGGATGTTCAGCTGCAGGGGGATAAAGGTGGGCAGTGACTCAATTGTCCCCCACCGTCCCACTCAGGCTGGAGGGACGCGGCCCAATGACCACACCGCATCCACCACCTCTACCAGTGCCTGGAGCCTCCAGATCTCCATGTAAATACCAGTTATGGCTGATCAATGGCACTAACCCAGGGACATGCCACTCCCCTGGAGGTTCCTGGATGCCTTGCTCACCTGCTTCATCACCTCCTGCTTGTTCTTGTTGAGCTCCTCATACTTGATCTTCCACTGGCTCAGCTCACCCTCCAGCTTCTCAATGCTCTTGCTGAGCGCCAGCTTGTCCCTGCAGAGAGACATCCCTGGTGAGAGCTGGCAGAGCATCACGGTGTCCCCTTCCTGGGGGGGACAGCCATAAGCCAGGCTGGGTGACACTGGACAAGCCTGCAGCCCAAAGCACTCACTCCCGTTCTTTGAGCAGCACTTTCTGGGACTCATCCAGCCTCAGCTTCAGGGCGGTGATTTTGGAGGCATCCTCCTCCACAACGCTGACGTCCTCCCAGAGCAGGCGGCTCCGCTCCTGGCGCGAGAAGGAGCTCCGTGTGCCCGCAGTGCTGCGCTGCTCCCAGCTGTCACTGCCCTCCTGTTTGCCCTTCAGGATGTTCTCCATCAGCTCCAGCTCCTGCAGTTGCAGCACGGGGAGGAAGGGGTCACACCAGGGAAGCACAGGCACCCCCATGGGTGCTGTTGAGGTGGGTGATAAGCAGCAGCATCCCCTGTTCCAGCCACACAGCCTTCCCAGACCTCCCCAGCTCCATCCTCATGGCACACTCAGGTTATTTATAAGCACAAATGAGATTCCCCTGGAGCCTTCTCCAGGCTGACCAGTCCCAGCTCTTTCCCCATAAGAGTGATGCTCCAGACCAAAGGCCACCATGTGGATGAGAACCTGAGAACGGGATACTGCTCCTGCTGGTAGCTGACACCCACTGCAAGCCCACCCATACCTCCTATGGCTGACCTCTCACATTGGCATGGCTGCCCAGGGAGTGGGGGATTGCTGTCCCTGGAGGTGTCCCAGAGCCGTGGGGATGTGGCACTGAGGGACGTGGGCAGTGGGCACGGTGGCTGTGGGCTGTGCTTGGGGATCTGAGAGGTCTCTCCCAACCTTCACAATGCTACAAGTCTCTAAGTTCAGAAATTCCCAAGCAGAGCTCCGTATGCTGCAGTTGCTCCATCCCATAGAGGGCAACACTCCCTCCTCATCTTCCTGAACAGCCTCATCCCCCCCCCCACTGCCACGAGAGCCACCCCACATCACCCCAACAAGACCGCAGCCCACCCTCCCCACCAGGCAGCACTCTCCCCCCCCCTCACCTTGGCTTTAGGAGGTGCCTCAGCACCCACATCCCGCACAGGCTCGCTCTCGGGATCAGCCTCACCATCGCCCTCAGTGCCACCGTCGTGGCCGCGGAGCCGTGCCAGCTGCCGGCCCAGCTGCTGCCGCTCCTGCATCCCCTCCTGGCGCTCTCTCCGCAGCCCGGCCAGCTCCTTGGTGAGTGCCTCCAGGCGGTGCCGCAGCTGCCGCACCTCCTCGCGAGCCCGGTTGCGTTCGGCCCTCACTTTGCTCCACTTCTCCCTCCAGTTGGCCGTGCAGTCCGACCACCAGCGCATCGTCTTCTCCATCTGGGCCGCCCGCGCCCGTGCCTCCTCCAGCTCCCGCAGACGCAGCTCCTCGCGGCCCTCCCAGTCCGCCTCCAGTAGGGCCGGAGGGGGTCCGGGCGACGGTGTCCCGCTGGGTGGGGACGGAGGGGACGGAGTGGGGCCCGGCTCGCTCCCACCGCCCCGCTCGGGGCCCAGCAGGGCCAGCAGCGAGCCGCCATGCAGCTGGGGGGAGCCGGCCAGGCGTGGGGCACCGCTTTGGCTCATGGTGACCTTCCTCCGGTCCTAGGGTTGCAGCATCGCCCTCGGGGTGTCCCCCCCCCCCCCTGTGCCTCGGGGACCTGTGGGAGAGAGGAGGTGTCAGGGGGGATGAGGGCGTACGGCCCATGGGGTGAGGCGGTGAAGGAGCACGGCCCAATGGGGACTGTGGGAGTGGGACGGTCAGTGTGGAGGAGCGTGGGGTGACGGCGTGCGGCTCTGCAGTGCTGGAAGGGGTTCACAGCAGCAGGGGAGCGACTTGAGGTGTGGGCTGACAGCATCAGCAGAGCGGGGAACAGCGGGGAGATGTAGGTTAGGTGCGAGGAGGAAATCCTTCCCTCAGTTGTTGGGGAGGTGCTGGCAGTGCTGCCCTGAGCCGTGGGTGCCCCATCCCCAGAGGTGCCCCAGGCCATGGATGGGCGCGGGGCAGGGGTCGGAGCTCAACAGGCTGCAAGGTCCACTCCAACACAACCATTCCGTGGCTCTGAGTGGGAACAGCCACTCTGGCTCAGTTCTTGCATGCCATCCCCCCTCCTCCCCCTCTCCCCACCCTACACGAGGGGCACAGAAGCGGCTGCGGACACCCCAAGGAGCAGGAGCTGCTCCCGCTGCTGCTGAGCCGACTGCTGCCGGGCTTTGCCAAAACGGGAAACCACGCCAGGAAACCTCAATAGGAGGCTGCAGCGCTCCCTAATGGGATAAGTACAGGGCCGGGGCCGCCCGCCCGCATCCCGCGGCCCCACAGCGCGCTGCCCACGCGGGGCGGGGGGACCCCACGCAGCCCACGCTGCGGGGCCGGGGGTGCTGCGGGCGGGAGGACGCGTGCGCGAACTCAACGCCATCGCGGTGCCACGTCCCGCGCTCGGCGTGCAGAGCCCACCCGCGGGCGGAACGCGCGCGGCCCACGCGGGACCACCCCCCACTCTCCCCACGGAGGACCGCCCGCCCCCTGCGCGGCCCCATTGGCCGCGGCCGCTGCCGCTCCGCCGTGACGCGTCCCACCCGCGGGACGGCCGCATTCCTCCGCTCCCCCCGCGGCGGTGCGGTGCGGTGCGGGGCGGTGCGGGGCGGCTCTGCGCGGTGCGGAGCGCTGCGGTTCTGTGCCGTGCGGTGCGGTCCGTACCCGGTGCGGCGCTGCCCGGTCCGGCCCGGCCCGCCTCATCCCGTTCCGCTCCGTCCCGTCCCGCTCCCGTCCCACCGAAGTTCCCCGCAAGTTGCCCGCCCCGCCCGGTGCCGCCTCCCGCTCACCGGATCCGGTGCGGTGCGGTGCGGTGCGGGCCGGGCCGCTGCCGGCGGAACGCGCTCCTCCTCCCACCGCCTCCTCCTCCTCCTCCTCCTCCTCCTCCCGCCGCTCCCCGCCCCCCAGCCCGGGGCGGGCGCTGCCCGAAGTGGCGTGGGCCGCCCCGGGGGTCCCACGCGTGTTCCGCCCCGCCCGGCTCGTTCCCTGCGTGGGGTCAGGGAGCGGGGAGCAGCTCCCCTGCCCCACATCCATCGCTCCGGGCTTTGGGGTGATGGGCCCCCATCCCCCTGCTCTGCTGTGCTTTCCTACCCTCCTCCCCCCCCCCCGAGGTCCCAGCAGCCACGGGACGTAGGCCCCCAAAACTCCGTTCTTTTGCATATTTTGCAGGGCAGTTTTCCCCGGGTATTTCCCTCTTTGCTGGAAGGTTTCCAGCCAACAGCTCCCAACCCAAAGCGTCCCCGCTCACCCTTTTCCCACGGGCGATGCTGGCACCCAGCGCAGGGCGAGCAGCGAAGCTTCAAGTCCCAGCAGCACCGCGCTGCCTGCGCACGTCCTCGCCCCTTCCCTCCAATCCCGGTGTTTTTCCATTGGAAAGAACCGCACGGCGCCAGGGAAGGGGCTCTCCCCCTCTCCTTCCCTCGGAGCAGAGCGATTTTGCAGGCGCTACGGGGGAGCAGCCATGCTGGCACCGAGATAGGCCTGGGAACGCTGCTGCCTGGGCCATCAGTGTGTTTTTTGCTGCGTCGGGTGTGAGCGTCTCGGGTTTTAGCGGAGAGCAGAAGTTCCGTGAAGAACCCGAGGCTGAAAGGGCTGATTTGAGGAAACAGCCGCTGGGAGAGAGAGCTTTCGGTGGCTCTCTTCAGTGGCCAAATGGAGAGCTCTGGGTGTTTCTGTGCCCGTTGCTTTGCCGTGGGCGGCTCGGGGATGCCAAGGAACCGCGGCGGTGTTGTGGGGTCTGCAGTCACAGCCCGTCCCAAAAGCACCGGGTGATGCTCAGGGCCCCAACCAAACCCAGGCCAGAAGGGGCTGCGGGGTGGGTCAGAGCGAGGCCGCTGTGGCAGCGGTGCGGCTGAGCCCCGACAAACTCATCCCGCATGAAAGGGGCCGAGAGGTGGGAAATCCGAAAGTGCCATTGCTTTCGTTCGCTCGTCTGCGTACGAACACTTCCCCTTCTGACCCGCAGTGCACTCAGAGCCACCCCCACGGCAGTGCTGCTGTCACGGCAGCTCCCAACGCATCGCTCCGTTCCCGCTGGCCCAGCAGGTAAGGGCTCTGTGCGAGGCCACGGGATGCTCCATGGGGCAGGAGGGGGCCCGGGGGCCCCTTCTCAGTAGGGGCCAGGCGGCGATGCTGGGGACAAACTGGGAGCAGCCCCGCACTGCTCAGCCCCTCTGCTTGGCCCGCGGTGGGCGAGCTGCTGCTTTTGGGGTCAGTGAGGGAGGAGCTCGGGGCGGCATTGCGAAGGATGCAAATCTGCTGGGTGACTTCCAGCCCTGCGCTGGGACCGCTTCCTCCTGGGGAGTTTGGGGCCGGGTTGGTGCCGGCGCTCGGGTACCGCTGGATTTGCATGGCGGGCGGCTGTGGTGGCCGTAACCCCATCCACGCTGCCCCAAAGGGCGGCCCTCGGGGTGTGACCGAGTGTCTGTGGGGCTGGGTGCTTTTTGCAGGGTCACGGAGATGCCCACCCTGCTGCTCACCGCTCTCGTCCTCTGCCTCGCCGAGCCTGTCCTGCCCAGCCAAGGTGGGGATATGTCCCCGTGCCCCTGTGCTGCTGGTGGGGGGGTGGGGATGGAAGCGGGGCAGGTGCTGTGGTCGGGGCTTGCCTCCCAGAACCTCTCTCACAGACACCGAGTACATCCAGAGCTGCATGAATAACCTGACAGAGGGGCTGAAATGGAGCAGCTCCCAGCACCACTGGGGCAGGTGAGTGCAGCCCCATCCTCGCTGTCTCCCCACACCCCCACATCCCACCAGCCCCGTTCCCCTAGCAGGTTAACGAAGCTGGAGCAGGCGCTGGCCCACAGCACGCCTGGCAAGAAGGGGTTGAGCTTCAAAACCAACACGCTGGAGGCCTTTGTGTTCAGCATCACGGCTGGCAGCTTCCGAGGGCTCAACCTTAGCAGCAGCATGGTGGGTACCGCTGTGCCCTTCCCATGAAGTGCTCCTGCATCGTCAGCCTCTACCCACAACCTCCTGGTGCAGGAGGTGTCGGGGCCACTTCCCCTCGCAGCGCAGAGGGTCCCGAGGCAGTTCCGCAGCACTTCCTGCACTGCTGCGGCCACACTTCCCTGCTCTGAGTTCTGCTCTCCCCAGCACAGTTCCCCTCTTTGCAAGACGCAGCTAGTGCCGGAGCCAGGATCCTGCTCGGCACCTGGGGCTGGGGATGCTCAGGGGGTACCCACCAAAGAGTGACCCCTCCTCTGCCCCCACAGCCGATGCGGAGCAAAGGGCGGGCGTCAGTGCTGCCCAAGGACGGCATCAATTTCCCCGTGGAGCTGATGGACGGCATGGAGGCACAGAAGGAGCAGAAGCTCGTCTGTATCTACATCCACACTGCCGGCATGTTCCTGGTGAGCACTGGCGATGAGGATGCCTGGGGAGAGCCGAGCACCCCCAGAGCAGCCCTGTGGAGATACGCTATGGGGCTGCGGTGGGGCCCCACTAGGCGTCTTGCTCTGTTTCTCACAGGATGAGCACAACAGCTCTGTGCTGAACAACCACATCCTGGGGGCCTTCCTGCACAACAGGAGGGTGAGCCGGCTGCGGCGCCCCGTGGAGATCCATTTCTGGCATGACAAGGAGCTGGTGAGCTGAGCTCCACCACAATGCCACGCTGGGGACATGGGGTTCCCAGAGAGCAGACTGTCCCCATCTCACTCCCTTTGTCCCCTTCCCACCAGGACACCTCCAATGCCACCTGTGTCTTCTGGCGGCCCGCAGGCGTGGGCAGTGCTGGCAGCTGGAGCAGGGAGGGCTGCGAGACCCAGCACCAGAAGGGCACCGTGCGCTGCCTCTGCAACCACCTCACCTACTTCGCCGTGCTGCTGGTGCGTGGCTCCCACCCTTCCTCCTCCCACCGTAGAACCCCCACTGTGGCTCACCCTGTGCCCACATCTCCGGGCAGATCCAGGCACACAACCTGAGCAAGTCCGAGCTGCAGTCTCTCACCTACATCAGCACGGTGGGCTGCTCCATCTCGGCCGCTGCCACCTTCTGCACCCTGCTGCTCTGCTGCATCTTCAGGTAGCGATGTGCCATGCCGTGCTGTGCGTGGTGGGCACCCCCTGCACCCCCTGCACCCCGTGCCCTCTCTCCTCCTCAGGTGCCGGCGGCAGGACGACACAACCAGGATCCACATGAACCTGCTGGCCGCACTGCTGCTGCTCAATACCAGCTTCCTGCTGAGCGAGCCGCTGGCTGCGGGCACCACAGGGAGCTGCCAGGCTGCGGGCGCTCTGCTGCACGGCAGCCTCCTCTGTGCCCTGGCGTGGATGGGCGCTGAGGGCTTCCACCTCTACCTCCTCCTCGTCAAGGTCTACAACATCTACGTGCGGCATTACCTCCTCAAGCTCTGCCTCGGCACCTGGGGTGAGTGTCCCTGCGGGCTCCCACGGCCCCAGTGCCCTTGCCCGGCCCCACACGGCCTCTCCTTGGCCCCCAGGTCTGCCCACGCTGGCTGTGGTGGCCGTGCTCATCTTCAAGAGAGAAATCTATGGGCACCACATCATCAGCACCGCTGACGGTTACAAGAACGTGACCATGTGAGTGTGGGGGCTGCACCCCACTGAGCACCCCATGCACTCTGGGTTACTCGTGCATTCCCAGGGACTCCAAGAACCCCAGGCTCCCCACGGACCCCATGAACCTTGAGTTTCCCCATGCACCACATGTAACTTGGAGTTACCCATCCATCCCCATGAACTTTGGGTTACCCAGGTACACAGGGAACCTCAGGGTTCCCAACCATCCCATGCATCCAGGGTTCTCCGTGCACCCCACACACATTTTGGGTTAGCCATGCACCCCCAGGGGTTCTGGATGTGCCATGCACCCTGAGTTTCCCATGAGCTCCCAGGAACCCCAGGCTCCCCAAGTAGCCCATGCAAGTTGGGTTCCCCATGCACCCCCAGGGCCCTTACAAACCCCATGCTCCCCATGCACCCAGGCTTCTCCGTGCACCCACGCACTTGGGGTTAGCCGTGCACCCCCAGGGACTCTGTGCACCCCATGTACCCGGGGCTGACCAGGGTTAGGACACAGCTGTCCCTCGTCCCTGCCAGGTGCTGGCTCACCAGCCTGCCCGCCCACTACATGACCCTGGGCTACGCCGGCCTCATCCTGCTGTTCAACGTGCTGGTGCTGGCAGCTGTGGTGGTGGTGCTGCGGAGGACACGGCAGCAGCAACAGAGGGCGAGGAGGGACTGGGTGACAGTGCTGGGGCTCACCTGCCTGCTGGGCACCACCTGGGGCACGGCCTTCTGTGCCTTCGGCGTGCTCCTCGTGCCCCAGCTCTACCTCTTCACCATCCTCAACTCCCTGCAAGGTCAGCACCCGGGTGGGATTTTGGGGGGGTTTCCTTCGTCCTCCCAGCACGGCACTGGGGGTGCCCGTGGCGGCGACCGTGCCAACCCCCCCCTCCACCCCCAGGTGTGTTCCTCTGCCTCTGGTATCTCAGCACGCACCGCAGCAAGCGCAGCTCCGACAGCAGTGCCTCCGGATAGCGGGGCTGCGGGACGGGCCTCGGCGTTTAGCGTTAATTAAAGTGGCTTTCGGTGAAGGAGGCGGCGAGGAGCCGCCAGAGGGCACCAGGGCGATGGGCTGGAGTGTGGTCGATGGGAGAGAGGGAGCTGACGGCTGTGGGAAACGGGTTTTCCTCCGTCGTTAGGAAGGGAAACGAGGAGCAGAGCTGCGCGGTGCGAGCAAGCTCTGTGATAAAACCGTAACCGCTAAAGTTGGAAGAGAACCTATAGGATCACCGAGTCCAACCGCTGACCCATCCCTGCCCCTAAATAGAACCGCAGAACCATGACGGGTCGAAGAGACCTCCAAGCCCGACCCCACCCCACCACCATCACTGGGGTTCCAGCACCCAGCCTGCAGCAAGCACACAGCGAGGACAAACTGCGGGGCAGGGAATGTGGCTGCAGGAGGTTGACGGCCCATGGTCAGCCCAAAGCAGCCCCAGTTTGCCTCTGCTCACCCAGGGCTTTGGGGCCGGGCTGCGGGATGTCACGGGCATCACACTGCGGGGTTCCCCCCTATCCCCACGTGGGGCGGCTCCAGCTCTTCCCATGCCGCTCCGCTGAGTGTTTTTCCCTTTCTGGCTGCTTCGTGGGACCTATTTCTGGGAACAGAGTGGAGGAAGCCGCTCGCCCTTGTTCTTTGTTCCTCGCACAAAGGAAATTTGCCGCTGAGTTTCCACCCGTCCCGCTCACACCGAGGACAAAAGCCGTCCTGCCGCGGCTCGGCGGCGATGAGCTGGGCATGGCTCAGCACTTTGTCATCGCTCACACTCCTCGACAAAGCCCGGTGGGGTGTCAGGAGCGAAGCGAACCCCGCGCTGAGCATCGCCCTCCTGGCCCCGCACCCCGCGTGTGAGTCACGCCTGTGCCGGTGACCGCATCTGCACCGACATCGGTGCATTCCTCTGCCTGTTCCTGTATCCGGTGGTGCCTGGAAAACAATGGCCTCACCATACCCTCCTCATATGGCTGTCCCGGGACTGAGGGACCAATACCCCGAGGTGCCAGGAGCCCTGCTGTCCCCGTGCTGTGCTGGATGGCGATAGGAACCGGAGCCCAGCTCGCCCTCAAGGAGAGTCGGCCCTATTTATCTTTCCCACAGCCTTATCAGGTGTATTTTCTCAGTGTGCAAGCATTCGGCTCCTGGGTTGGGTTGGGATCGCTGGGATGAGGATGCAGGTTTGCAGCCTGGGGTGCACACAGGAGTCCTGCAGAGCTGGGGGACCCCACCTGCCCAGAGCCCGACCCCATGCAGTGCCTCTGGGCACGGGGTGGGATCCTCAGGATCTCCAGTCCCTGAGGTTTCCAAGACTCAAACTGCCCAGCTCGAGCAGTAAATCCTTATCAGGCCCAGGGAGCGTTGCTGGCAGGAACCCAAGGGCAAATTTCCCCCGCGGGGACAACACGAGGATTTCCTCCCCCAGTGCTTTGTGCAGGTCTCTGAAGGCAGCAGCAAGCCCTACTGACTTCCAGATCATCCAATAACATCAACAAGTGCAGACGTCAGCCCAAAAATAACTCTACCGACCTCCCGATAACGCCCTAGTGCGGACAGAAGTCTTTTTGTTCCCTGGACAGCGGCAGGGGGACGGATGAGATGTCCTTTCCCTATAGGAGCTGTGACCCAGGGGCGGGGGGGTCAGCACTGGGGGCTGCATCCTGCACCGTGTGGATGGGAGCAGGGGGAGATGTGGGTGCAAGGGGATGGCTGCCCTGGAAGGAGCAGCGCTGGCTGCGGCGTAGCCGTGTGATGCAGCGTGCACCAGCCCTGGGGAGCTGGAACAAAGGGACCACAGCTCATGGGTTACGCGGGCAGAGCACGAGGCGTGGGGCTGGGACCCCCTGAGGCACAGCAAGCATCATTCCCATCCCGTTCCCACTCTGTTCCCATCCCTGTTCCCGGTGTGGCCGCGGCACCTCGTGCTCGGTGGGCTCCTTTTGTCCCCGTGCCGCCGCGTCTACCCTTCCCCCACCGGCATGAAAAGGAAGAAAAGTTCCATTCAACCCTTCGGGAATATCCGTGAGAGGCTGTGTATTGACGCTTCCTGGCCACCTCCCCGCCATCTCCTTGGAGCCCGGCTCCCCCTTTTCATGGCACACAAAGGGCTGCCGGGGCTGGAACGTGGCCACGCCGCGTTGCAGCAGCTCCGCACGCACCATTGGGTGTGTGTGCATGCCATTAGGGACTCGGACCCCACATCTGATGGGGTGCGGGGCGTGGGGAGCACCGTGCTCAGGACCCGCCGCCCAAACCCTCATTTCCTGCGCAGAGCAGGACGCGCTTCTTAGGACGCCGTGTCCCGGCCGCTCTCGCATCGGCTGTTACTCTTTAATCCCTTTCCCAGCCTGGCGTGCAGCCTGGCAGCCGTACACAACTCCTTTCCTCCCCCATGGCCGCCCGCCAGCCCCAGCTCCCGGGGGTGCTCCCCCCCGCCCCACCGCGGTCCCTCTGCCGAGTCCCGGCTCGAGGGGGCGATGCCGCCCGGACCCCCCCCCTTCTTCCCACCAAGCCCGGCTCCATCTCACGAGCAGGTGCCGCAGCCGCTCCCACCCCCGCTGAGTCACCGCCTGCCCCGGGGTTGGGGGGGGGGTCGGGGGGGGGGGGTGGCAGCGGAGGCGGGGCGGGGGGAGTGCCGAGCCGAGCTCAGAGCTCCGTCGAGCCGTGCGGAGCTGCGCTGAGCCGACAGACGTCGGGACGGAGCGCCCCGCCCGGCCCGAGCACAGGTAGCGGCGGTGGGGGACGAGGAAGGGGGGGCCGGGGGTGCGCGCTGCCGGCGGAGCGGGGCGATGCTGCGGGCTCTGCCCCGGGATGCGGGCGCGGTGCGGGAGCTCCGTGTGTCGGGCGCTCTGTGGCTCCGCGCAAGGTGTGACGCCTCTGTCCGCGCTCCCCGGGGTCTCTGCGCTCTCAGCCTCCGTCCCTATGGGCTCTTCCCCTCTTTCTCTGTGTCGGGCTCGGTACCCCGCAGCCGGGCTGGATTCCAGGGCTGCGGAGCCGCCTCGCTGGGCAGCTGCACCCGGCTGCTGCTTCGGCACAGCTGAGCCGTGCCAAGGCCTCTCTGCCGTGCCACTGTGCACCATTCCACACCACGCCATGCCGCTCCACGCCGTGCCGTGCCATTCTGTGCCGTTCCTCACTGTTCATTCCATGCCGTGGCACCCAACCTGTGTGGCTCCCCAAGCCGGGGGCCCACGAGTGCTCCCCGCTCCGTGCAGGCTCGGAGCAGCCGGCGTGTCTCAACAGAGTGCTCTCCCACCCCGATGCCCGCCGGGGGATTCCTCCTGCCGGTCCCGGCACGCTGCTCCCAGTGCTCCAAAGGGGATGGGGCACAGAGCAGCAGCGGGGAAGCGGAATGAAATCTCCTGGAATAACCCCCTGGCAGCATGGCTGCGGGCAGGGCTGCCAGCCAACGTGGATTTCACGGTCTGGTGGGCACAGAAGCTTGCTACCACCAGCAGGGAGCAACGGGGGGGGGGGGGGGGGGGGAGGAGCTTTGGGATGCTGTGATTTGGGGCACAAAAGCTTTGGGCAATCTCACCCGCACGGTGCCGCCCCGCTGCGGGTTTGCCGCTCCCACGGGAATGAAGCCCCGACCCTTTAAACGCCGCATAGTTGGTCGCTATCCAGCTCTTAATCCCGCAGCTCTCCGCGGGCGCTATTCGTAGAGCAACAGGTTCACAAACAACTGCGCTCTGCCGGGACGCCGGCACCCCGGGGCCGAGCACCGCGCACCTTTTTGGGGGTCACCCGCGGGTGTTGTGGGGACACCGTGGTGCTGCTGTGCGCCGGCTGGCCGCTGCCGAGCCGCCAACTCCTTTCCCATCAGCTTGCCGACAGCTGGGCCTTGGCAGGGAGCGGGGATCTGCCATCCAGCCCGGGTACCTGGCTCTGCAGCAGGGTGCTGAGTGGTTTTGGCGAGGCGGGGAGCAGAGCGGCTTCTCGCAGCCCTCATCACACACTGGGGTGTGCCTCGCACTGTGTCTTTCATTGCTGAGAAGTGAAGGGTCCCACCCTTCACACCAGCACTGCCCCTCTCACGTTGGTCACGTTGTGTTCCGAGGATGCTCGCTGCATTTCGGGGCCGTGGCGGCCCCGTGCGTTCCCATGGGATCTGCAGTCACCCCCAGTGGCCGAGGGCACGTGCCTGATGCCCACTGGTGACGGGAAGGGGCTGGCGTGCCGACGCCGTGAGCAATGTGTGGGCTGCCTGCGGGCTGCAGGCCAAGGACAAGGGTGCATTGTGAAGGCAGACCCAATCCTCGTGCGTGGGTCTGTGCCTCGGTTTCCCCACTCACCCCACGGGTGCCGCCGTTAGCACCTCGGGTGCATCGTGCTAAGGGGCCTGGAAGCAAAGCAGGTGAAAGTCCCCTCGTCAACACGTCTCCTGCGTTTGTTGGAGACGTGAGTGCATCTTCCGTTCTTGGGGAAAGCATCACGTGCGAAGCCTGCCTGACATCAGCACCTCGATCGAATGCCTGGTGCCCGCTCACCCAGAAAAGGGGGAAAGTTTCCCAGCGGGCTCTGTGGTTTTTTTTTCCAGGTTTAGAGGTCACATTGTTATTCCTTGGCTTCCCTTTCTGATGAGCGCATTCATGTAATGGTGCCTCGGGAACAGAGTGTAATGTCCCCACTCCAGGGGCTGAACCTTTGGGAAATACACATGCCCTGTGCCAATAGGGAACTGCTCCAAGCCCCAACCTCTGATGTGGGGCAAAATGGATGCTTTTCTACATGTTCCTGGAGAGCTTTTGGGCTCGGGCTTGGGGAAAGCTTTCCTGTCCCCTCGCTGTGGCTTTCAAAGGATTCCTGGGAGTGGGGGCATCCCCGCCCCCGGGTACCTGGGTACCCCGATGCTCCCCGGCCCTGCTGCCCCTGGGTACAAGGGGTTGGCAGTGCTCTGCGTCCCCGCTGACCCTGGATGCAGAGGAGAGCGGGCAGTGCCTTTTGTGGGCTGTGTGAGCTTTCTCCCCGCTGTGCCGGGGGATTTTCTCTCGCCATTGTTCAGCTCAGGAAGCAGCAATCAAGCGGGTCGGGCGAGCAGGGGGGGGGAGCATCCCTGCTCACCTCCACTGGGCCCCGGTTGGGCTTTCGTTTTCCGTCTCTGATTGGGCTCAGGAATGGCTCGAAGGGACGATCCCTGCCAAGCTGTGCCCGTGCCGTACCCACACCAGGGACCTCAGTGGTCCCGTTGTGCTCGTGGCAGCGTGCTGACCGACAGAAGGACTTAAAGCCACAGAAGAGCCTTTCACGTTAATCATTCTGTCTGACGTCAGCGTTCCACTCGTGTCCGGCATCGCGGCCGTGGTCAGAGCCTCAGCTGTGCAGCGCAGCGCTGTGGCCGGTGCTGCTGGTGGGAACCTCTCTGCATGCATGCTGCAGCAGCTCTGCTTTGTGTGGCAGCAGCTGTCGCCTTCGTGTCCCCATGCAGCCCTCACTGCTGCAGTCCCAGCTCGAGGTGGCCCCAGGAGCGTGGGAAATGAGGCACGGTGGGTCAGGGGGAGGTGTGGGGTGCTGCTGCGGTGTGAGGCACGACCAGCTCGTTGATGTGAGCAACAGCAAAAATAATTCTAGGCTCGAGGAGTTAGGAAACTGCTGTTTCCTTCTGTTCTTATCACCTGCCGAAAGAAGCCAAGGCAGGAACCAAGATATGAGGCAGTGAGCAGGAGGGAGCCCCTCGGTCCCTGTGTCCCTCCCAGCCCTGTGGGGCTGTCAGGGTGCCTGCTCCTCCTGGTGGTAGCGGCACCCAGAGCTGACTGTGTCACCAGCTGCTGTCCCACCTCAGCTCCTTTTCTTTTCTTTGTGACCCTTCAGGCTCCGCTTGCTGCTGGGAGGCAGATCCCAGGCTGAGAGCTACCCGTGATGAAAGTCCTCCTCCTGCTGCTTCTCCCCCCACTCCAAGGTAGGAACCCCCTCTGCCACGTCCTGCACAGTGGCTGAGGGCACCTTTGGGTGAAACACCTCCTGCACTTGGGACTCCAGGGTGGGAACCCGGAGAAAGCAGCTGGTCTCCATCCATCTGCAGAGCTGTGCCTCTCAATGGGGAGAAAAGGAGCCCAGCACACTGCTGTGACTGCGGGCAGGGTGGGCCTGGGGCTTTGGGGTGGCTGCCCCCGGGCTGAGCAGTGTCTCTCTGTCCTTATGCAATGCAGGGGTGGGGGCAAGCGGCCGCCAGGAGGATTTCCGCTTCTGCGGTGACAGGAACCAGACTGAGAGAAGCTCCATCATCTATGAGTACAACCGTGCCAACATCTCCATTGAGAACACAGCCCAGGCACTGGTGATAAGAAGCCCCTTTTTGGCAAACAGGAGAAACGCTTCATACCAGTACAGCCTGCCACACACCTTGGGGGGGTATCGCTTCTGCATCTACTGGTTCAAGGCCAACAGGACCCTCCGGTTGGCATACGGGAAGCAGAGCTTCCTCCTGGGCCATGGTCCAGCCGGCAGCATCAAGTGGAAGGTTGACAAGACCAAGGCCTCCATCTTCAACGTGTCCTATGTGTTCAAGGGCGAGAAGAACACCTCCCTTGAGAGTGCATCTGAATATCTCTTCCCTGGTAAAGGCAATTCAGTGTTATTTCAGTAAGACGTGGGTTAACCCAGTGCTGGGATCACCTCAGCACCTGTAGTGTGATGGTATCAGCACCGTGCTAAGGAGTGATGGGAAGGGAAACTGGCTCAAGCAGCCCATGGCACCCAAGGGCAAGCAGCTCCCTAAAGATGAAGACAGAGATTTCCAAAGGCAAATTTCTCAAAAGTTTCAGTCCAATAAAATCCCAGGAAGTTCTGCAAGGAGCAGCAAGATGCAGGCACCGGGAGGAGTCCTGTGGATTGGGATCTTTTTAGGGTCACGCCAAAGCCTTTTGGTTGGGGTCATACCAGGGCTGTGGGCAGGGGGAAGCTGGTGCTGCCAGTGGTCCTGATGCTATTCCTTGTTTGTGCCACCAGCCCCTCCAGGGATGATGCCTGTCTGGAAGCAGGATGTGGAGAAGGAGCTTGCTGCCCTGGATGGCCTCCTCGTGCAGGTGCCAGCTGCGGCCTCCATGGAGCAGAGCTCTCTTTGGCAGTGAGTGTGGGGCTGGGTGATCACAGGGCATCTGCTGAGCTGTGCCCATCTGTTTTCCTGGCCCCACTCACTGTGCTCTGTTCTCTACAGCAAACTCGGGGACTTGGAAAGGATGCTGTCACAGGTGGAGCTCGAAGGACAGAACCAGACCTTTGAGAAGGCTGCCCTGCGTGCCACCGTGCTGAGCATCAGCCCCACGCAGGCTCCTCGCCACCTGGCCTTCGCTTCCCCAAAAGAGGTGGGTCTGTGTTGCCCTGGGGCAAGGCACCCCACTCATCCCCACTGCCCCTGAAGGGCTGACAGCAATACGCCTGCCTAACCCTCCACCCAAGCTCCATCCCTGTGGGTCTGTCCTTGCAGGAGAGCAGAGAGGTCCAGGGGTTTGCTGTGGACCTGCCAAGCAGCCTATTTGGGATGGCAAAGAAGAAGGAGGAGGAGGTGGTGGAGTACAGGGTGCTCCTGGTGGACATCAACAGCCAAGCCATGTTCCAGGTAATTCCCGTACCGTGTGGCATGATGGGTGTCCCTGCATCCATCCCCTGCTTCAGAGGTGTTAGGTGCTCCAAAGATGAGCTACAGGAGACAGGGAAGAGGCACAGGACCTCCTCTTTGGGGCCTCTCCCTTCCCGTGGCGTTACCACCTCCTTCTCCCACAGGATGAAAACAGCAGCCACATCCTGGGTGACAAGGTGGTTGGCATCTCCTTGGTGGACGCAGTGGTGGCCAACCTCTCCGAGCCAGTGGTCCTCACTTTCTTCCACAACCGGCTGCCGGTAGGTGGGGAAACAGCCTTATTACACCCAATCCCTCCAGGAATAGAGAGAGAGGGCTCGGAGGGCTCGGGCCCTGTTAGGCTGAAGAGTGATCACGACCCAGTGGCCCCATGTCCTTGGTTTTTCTGTACAACTTCTGGCATCTCCTGGGGCTTCACCACATGCACAGTCTCCAGGACTGGGGACACTGAGTAACAGCTCCTCGGCTCGTTCATTCAGCTGCTCAAAGCTGAACCCCTTGTTTAAAAATGGGGCCTGGGAGGAGGGATCTGCTCTGCCAAGAGAAGTCTCTACCTTAAGCCAGCGCAGGCCCGCGTGTGTCCTGAAACCGTTTCACCTCCTGCCCCATGTTGCCCCTACCAAAGCTTCTCGCTGGGCCGTGAGCCCGGAGCCCTGTGCAGCACCTGAGCACCCATGGTTTTGTCATTTCAGAGGAAAGTGACCCCGCTGTGCGTCTTCTGGAGGAAGGACAGCACCGGTGAGTGTATGGCTGCGGGAGGGTCTGTGTTTGGGTGTGAAGTGTGGATGCTGTCCCTGCTCCCTCAGCTGGGTACCAAAGATGTGCTGTTCTGCACCTCCCCACCTCGCTCCAGCTCCATAAACCTTCCCCATGGCGGGAGAACACTGGAAGCTCCAAAATCCCAAAGCCACTGTTCCTGCCGCTCTCCCTTTCTCTTGCAGCCAGCTCTGGGAACTGGGATAGCTACGGTTGCACCACAGTGGAGGGGGACACCCAGACAGACTGCAGATGCAACCACCTCACCTACTTTGCCGTGCTGATGGTGGGTAGCACCTTCCCACAGCTCCCTCCATCCTTCCCACTGTTCCCTCACTGTCCCTCATTCCTCCTTCTCCCCAGGTATCCTCTCCAGAGATTTCCTACCTACACAGGGACTCCCTGAGCATCATCACATACATCGGCTGCCTCATCTCAGCTGTGGCATCCATTTCCACCATCTTTTTCCTCTACTTCAGGTATGGTGCGGGCGCCCATTGGGCTGATAGGTCAACCCATGCTCCCTCTGCTTTCTTCCCACTGGGTGGCGCAGCTAGGGGCACTATGAAGGAGCCGGGTTGGAAGAAAGTAGATTGCTCTGCTCCAGAAACCACTGCCTTGGCCAGGTTTCCTGCAGGGTGCTCAAAAACACCTGCTATTTTTAATGACTGGGGACATCAGCTTGGTTGCTGTCATGCGACAGGAGCCGGTGGGATACCGTGGAGTGTTTTAGGGCACCAGGGATGCTGGCCAGGTGTGGTGCTGAGTTCTCTTCCCCTCGCTTCTCCAGGAGCAAGCAGAGAGACCAGATCACAAGCATGCACATCCACATGAACCTGCTGGGTGCCATCTTTCTCCTGGACTTCACCTTTCTCGTTTCGGAGCACTTGGCTTCCAGCAGCAGCCAGGCGGCCTGCAGAGCTGGGGGGCTGTTCCTGCACTTCTCCCTCCTCAGCTGCCTCACCTGGATGGGCATTGAGGGCTACAACCTCTACCGGCTTGTGATCGAAGTCTTCAACGCCTACCATGACCACTTCCTCCTCAAGCTCTGCCTGGTGGGCTGGGGTGAGGACTGGGGAGGCTGAGACCCCCAAGGGGCAGGGCAGTGGGGTGATGTGGATTCTGCTCCTAAGTCTTTTCTACTGTATATGATGCCTGGATTGGGGATGGAATGTGTTGGAAGAGGTGTCTGAGAGTAGAGGCACCCAGGGCTGCTCATACAGATGGGCTTGGGGCAGGAGACATTCACACCTCCCTGCTTTGGACAGGAGGGTATGGCAGGGTGATATTATGATCTTTTGCGGCCTAAAATGAGGGTGGCTGCTTCACTCTGTTCTTGACACGCAGGGCTTCCCTTCTGTTGTGTGATGATGATCTTCCTGACTGATTGGACGAACTATGGCCCTTTCTACATTCCCGTCTATGAATCCATTGGTGGAAGATCCACCAACGCAACCATGTAAGTCACAGGAAGCTGCTCGCTTGGTCTTAAAGTCATCTGGCTGAGCCCTCTGCCACATCCTATTGATTCTCCTTAGCCCTCCAGGCTGTGCCTTTCCTGGGGCTTTCTGTAGGGTGGGGCAGGGGATCCCCACTCTGTGTTTAACTGCATGCTTCCCCCAAACTCTCCATCTCGTGCCCCCATGGAGTGACACAGCATAACCCTCTGTCCTTTCTCTTCCCCCTAGATGCTGGCTCACGAGCCCACTGATTCATAACGTGGTGAACCTGGGATTCTTCAGCGTGGTGTTCCTCTTCAATTTGGTCATGCTGGGGGCCATGGTCCGGGAGATCGTCCGGCAGAACAAGAAAGGCCACAAGCTCAAGCACGTGCTAGCCCTCTTTGGGCTGAGCATCCTCCTGGGCATTCCGTGGGCACTGGTGTTCTTCTCCTTCACTTCTGGTGTCTTCCGCCTCGTTTCCCTCTACATCTTCACCATCGTCAACTCGCTCCAAGGTGATCTTGGGGCACTGGGCTCCCACAAAGGGCCTGAGCTGCCCTGGGGCTTTGGGTGGGATTGGTGAGGCAGTGGTGGGGTGTGAAAGGGCCGGCTGCCTCACTCTCAGCTGCTGATGGTCCCTCGAAGGGGTTCACCCACCTTTTTCTCCCTCCTCTCCCAGGTTTTCTCATCTTTCTCTGGTACTGGACCATGGTGCTGGAGGCGAAAAAGTCTTCTGACTTCCAGTGCAGCTCTGACAGCGCGAAGCTACAGCCCAACAGCAGCCAGAGCCACCCCGGCTGAGCCCCGTGCTGGCTGTGCCGTGGGGCTGCCTGGCAGAGGGTGGTCACTTCGCTACTGCACCCGCTGGGAGTTCAGGGACCCACGGTGGGGCCCCTCAGCCCCTCGCCTCTGCTGGCCCCATGTTCCCCATCACTGCGTCCTCCTGAGTATCTGGGTGTCCCCATCCCTCCATGCCTCCTCCTTCAGGGACGGGGCTGGCTCCCGGGGCCGGGCAGAGGGATGCGTAGGGCTGTGGCATGGGGCAGGGACAGGGCCCTCTGTGCCTCCCAGTGTCCCTTCCATTGCCCCAAGGCCAGCAGGTGGGGAAGACCCCATCTCCAGCCCTCGCTTGTGGCCACTGATAGGGCCCTTTCCAGGCGATGACAGAATAACAGCCACGGGGACACCCCTCTAGCAGCTGAAATGATCTATTTTTGTTATTTTGTTGAATGTTTCTCTATTTTTGTATGGTGTTAAATGTTGAATGATTGTGCTCGCACGTCAGACCTGCGCCCATTAAAGTCATACCCACTCTGAGTGCGTCTCCCCGGGCTCTGTGCTGTCGGTGAGCTGTCTCTGGGGGTCTGTCCTTCGCTCATGCCCATGGGGGGCACGGGGGCCCCAGGCTTGGCTGGCAGCGGAGCACCCTAACGTATATCCTGCTGTTGGTTGGCACTGGGTTGGGCAGGACGGGGCGAGAAGGGAAGGCAAAACAAAAGCCTGGAGCTCGTTGGGGAGGTGAAGCAGCTCTGACCACCACTCGTGGTTGGCATCGGGCTGAAGACAGGAGAGGAGGTTACATGGCAACCCACAGGAAGGGGTTGCAGAAAGGAAATGAGGACATGGCAGTTGCCTTAGGAGGAGCTGTGAGCCCAGGGGGAGCCCGCAGAAGTGCAGGGCCGTGCGACAGGAGACCCTGGAGGCAGCATGGAGCTCGGGCAGCTGGGCACAGTCCTGCTGCTTCTGCTACTCCCTGGTGAGTGCATGGGTGAGATGGGGCTGGACGGCTGTAGCACCACACTGGGACAGCCAGGAGGATCTCTGTGTGCTCGCTTTGGCCTGGCACCCATCTCCTCCATCAGAGGGAGGGCTGACGCTGCGTTTTGCCCCCCCACCCCCCTTGCAAAGGCACCGCGCGAAGCCGGGACAGCTGTGACGGTGAGACCCCAGCCCACCCAAACCCCATTGGGCTCTGTGCCACCACCAGGCTCTGACTGCTGCCTCTCACAGCGCTGCCTCGTGGGGACGAGGCTGAGCGGTGCTGCAACACAACAGCAGAGCTGGAGGAGCATGGAGAGGTGGCCCTGGAGCTGCCCCATCACTGCGTGGAGCTGCGTCGCTCGGGGCAGCCTGCCTGCCGCTGCCTGCGGGCACGCTGGCTCAGGTAGCGGGGCGGTGCTGCGGGTGCTATGGGGCTGTAAGGGGTCCCTGGGTTGTGCCCCATGGCCCTGCCCGCCCCGTAGGATGGTGCAGTTTGCGGAGCGGGGCAGCACAGCTGGGCTGCAGGCATTGCATCTGGACATCAGCAGGGCACTGGCACGAGACCTGCTGCTCGGCTTCTCCCCAGCTAAGGTGAGGACACCATGCACTCCTTGTCTTGCATGCGTTGCTTCCGTGCCCTCCGCCTTGAAGCTCGTGGCAGTCCTGCTTGGTTTGCCATGCAGGCAGGGCTGAGTTCATGCCTGCCATAGGGCCCCACAGTGATCAACATTAGCGAGGAGTGGCCAGCGGGCACAATCCAGCTCCCCAGCACGGTGTTCCCATCCCCGAGCAGCCAGGTGGTGCACATGGTGCTGACTGTGCTCAACGTCCAGCAGCTCGCCATGTTCCAGGTACGAGCTCTCATTCCTGGACCCGCTTCAGCTGTCGGGACGTGGCTCGGCTCAGCCAGCACTGCCCCGAGCAGGAGGACAACCAGAAGGGGAAGGTCCTGGATGACACTGTGGTGGGCATCGTGATGGGAGACAGTGACATCTCGGGGCTGCAGGACCCGGTGAAGCTCACCTTTGTCTACCAGTCACTGCCGCATGTAAGCCATGCCCTCCCCTCGCTGAGCCTGGCGAGGTGCAGGCTCAAACCACAACCCTTTTTGCAGAATGTCACCCCGCTGTGTGTCTTCTGGGAGCCCAGCAAAGGTATGAGGTTCAGCAGGGCACGGTGGGGCTGTGCTGAGCTGCCATGCTGCCACCTCCTTCCCACCACCAAGCACTGCAGCCCCACAACCTGTGCTCTGTAAGGCACGATGTGGGTTTGGGCTGGTGCCCACTGCTTTCGCCCTGTGCGGGTTTCAGGGCCGGCAGGAGGCTGGAGCAGTCGTGGATGTGTCACACAGCCCGGGGTCAAGAAGACAGTCTGCTCCTGCGACCACCTCTCCTTCTTCACCCTCCTTCTGGTGACAACCCCCCATCCCTGCAGCTCCCGCTCTTACCCCAGCTTGGCTGCTTGGTACCTCATGTGTCACTGCTGGGTGCACAGGGATGGCTGTATTTGCTCCCAGGGCTTCCCTAAAATCAACCCCAGCCCCATCTTTGCATCTGAGCAAATCAGTGGAGGATGTGAACAGTGGAAAGAGCTCAAATTTGGCAGCAAGGAAACTTGAGGTCCCTCCTCTCAACCCTTGCCCCCACCCCAAGAGCAAGCACATCCCCTCAGAACCACCACCACCTCTGCTCTCCCTGGGGAACCTGGGGACAGACCTGAGGGTTCTGGGCTTGCGGGGGTCCCTGCAGCACCCTGCTAGAGGTACCCCCCTGGCTCCATGGCTTGAGCAGCCACAGCCAGGTTTTTGGAGTTGGTTCGGACCCATCTGATCACTCTTGTTTGGCAGAACCCAGCTCTGGACAGGTCCATGGCACAGACGTTGGTGGCTGTGGCCAATGCTGGCTGTGGAGTGGCTGTGGTTTTCTCCATATTCACCTTTGCCTTCTACATCTTCTTAAGGTGGGGTGTATCAGCAGTTCCACAGACCCTGGATGGTTTTGGGGAGGGATGTGAAGCAACTCCAGGCCCTGGGGAAGGGGTGACTATCTCCTCTTTCATTTGTCAGTACCCACTGTGACCATCCTCAGTATGTGGGGGCCCCCTCTGCCCAAATGTCCCCACCCTTTCTGCTCCCTCCAGGTGCAATTACAAGCAGTTCAGGTCTGAGGACACCCTCCGTGTCAACCTGGGGCTGCACATGAACCTGGTCAGCAGCCTGCTCCTGCTCAATGTGGCTTTCCTGCTCAACAGCGGGCTCTCCAGCAGAGCCTCTCCGGGGCTGTGCAGTGCCCTGGGGGGGCTCACCCACTATTGCCTGCTCTGCTGCTTCACCTGGACGGCGCTGGAGGGCTGTCACCTCTACCTCCTCTTCGTCAAGGTCCTTGGCACCTATATACATCACTACCTGCTGAAGCTGTGCGTTATTGGGTGGGGTGAGTACAGGCTGCTGGGGAGAGAGGGAGTCTGTGGGTTACGGCCAGAGGGCTTTGCAGTGTTAGGCGTGCCTGCGGAGACAGAGAACCCTGACCTCCCTCACGCTGCTCTCTCTTGCTCTTCCAGGCTTCCCTGCTCTGGTGGTGGTGGTGACAGGAGCCATTGGCACCTATGGAGAATACAGCATCTGGACGATGGACCACCAGACCGCAGTCCACCTGTGTGTGGCTGCAGGATTTGGGTGGTCCTTTGGCCACGGGAGGGGGGGGTTGCCACGGATGTGTGGGGAGCAGAGCTGCTGGAGGCATCGCAGTTGTCTCTTTTCAGGTGCTGGATCAATTCTGAACACCTCCTTGTCCACTACATCACAAACTGTGGCTACTTCGGCCTCATCTTCCTCTTCAATACAGCCATCTTTGGGGTGGTGGCCTGGAAGAACTGCCACCTGTGGAGGAGTGGGGTGGTGCAGGGGAACTGCAAGGCCTGGAAGGTGGTCCTGGCAGCAGTGGGACTCTTCTGCCTGCTTGGAGCCACCTGGGCACTGGCCTTCCTCAGCTACGGCAGCTCCTCCATGCCCATGCTCTTCCTTGCTGCTATCCTCAACTCCCTCCAAGGTCAGGGCCGACTCCCAAGGCCTGGTTGGGAAGGGGTGGGAGCAGGAGGAAGCCAGGCACTGGTGGACCAGGAATCCCAAGGCACCGTCATGCCCTTCCCTTCAGCAGGGAGCAGAGGGACCTGTCATGGAGCCCAGCCACCAGTGCTGAGCCCTGGGGAGGCACGTGGAGGAGCCTCTCCCACTGCTGCCGTTGCTAAGATCTTCTTCCTTGCCCCGTAGGTGTTTTCATCTTCATCTGGCTGGTGGTCCTCTACTACCCAAAGGCGGAGGACACCAGCAGCTCCCTCGCCCACATCGTAAGGAATGACAGAACCATGGCTGTGTCACAAGGATAGTTTCTGGGCCTTCCCTTCCTGCTTGCCAGCTTCCAGGCCAAAGGACGTGGCTTCCCATGAGGGCGAGGGCTGCATGGGCAGCTGGGCACACTGGTTGTGCTGTCCAACCCACTGTCTGTGTTTTAGTATTAAAACTCTGCAAGCTAGCTAAGCATTATGGATTTTGCTTTCAATGTTTACAAGTGAACAGTATTCATTAGTTTCTTCACTTGGATGTATTGGAGAGCCAATACATCTAGGCCAAGGCTGCAGGCAGGCCTTGCTACAGCTGGGTCACTGGGTCTTGCAGAGCCCTACAGTGAGCCCCATCCCATGGAGGGGTACAGGAGCCTATGAGGCATCCCACCTCACCACCCTGGGCAGCCCCTGCTGCTCAGCTTTCCTGGGTACTTGTTTTCACCACAGGCCACGAGGGCATGGGGACGTTCAAAGGATCAGAAACACTGATGTGACTCATCCTTTGAGCAACGTTTGAATTTCCTTCCTCCAAACCTCCATAACGACGCAGACAAGAGCCCCTCCGCCACTGCCACGTTTATTTGGAAGCAGCCATTTTCTACACCATCCATCTTCTCACGCTGACAGCTGCAGCAGCCACAGTGAGCACACCAAGCACACACAGCAGGATGAGGCCCCAGGGGAGCCACAGGCTGGGTCCTACCAAAGAAAAGAAAGGTCGCTTACTGGTTTGGGGCTCCTGAGCTGGCCCTGGTCCAAACTGGAGCAGCATATGTACCCTTCAGCTCCTGTTGGTCAGTCCTGGGATGACGGCTCTCCTCTCTCAGGGAAGGCGTAGCCAGCAGGTGGATGGGTCCATAGGAGACAATCTTATCATCTGCCAGCGCCCGCTTGCTCCTCCACAGAGTGGGGCATTGCTGTTAACGGAGTAAAAGGGAAGAGGGCAGGGAAGAAACCAGCTTGCTGGGGTCAGTGCCTGACAGGGGGACAGGCTGCCTGGTGTTCTGACCCAACAGAGGCACAGCCGGGGTGCAGCCTGGGAGAATGGCAAGCACTAGAGCATGGGAAAGGAGCTGGTTGCCAATGGAACCTTAACCTGCTTCTCCCCAAGTCAATCCCCAAGAACTCACCTTGGCACAGGGCTCAGGGCCGTCGGGGAGACACAGCCGGACACGGCAGTGCAGGAACACCTCAGGGTACCCCACAAACTGAAACATCTGGAAGCTGAACTTGGCTATGGTGCTCTCTCCAATGGCATTCAAATATGTCACTGTCTCATCATGAGGACACCTGGGGCAAAATGGCAGAATCAGCAGGCAGAAAAAGGAGGACATCCCGTCCTGGGACAGCCGCAGCATGAAGACCAGGAATGCTCACCCCTGCTCAATGAGCTCATGCCGCACATCCTGGTAGGGATCTGCTCTTGGTGTGGCCCAGCAGTCCTCCACACTCAGTAGGAAGTACCGGAGCTGGTGCTGCCCTTCTATCTTCAGCATGGCATAGAGCGTGTCTGTGACGGGCACGGCCGCAGTCGGCAGATGGTAGGGCTCGAGGTAGGATGCAGTCTTGTACAGTCTCATGCTGACGTTGAATTGCCCCTCTTTGACCATGAACTGCACCAGCCTGTAAGGAGAGAAGGAGAGCCACGTCAGGTCAGCAGTGCTGGCACAGGCTCTTCCAGCTTGCTGACCCCAGCTCCCATGTGGAGTTAGCCCAACTTGTCACGGAGTTAGGAGAAAGGCAGATTATTCACGCCTCTACTCCAGGCCCAAGCCTTATTCTGAAAAACTATCAGGGATCTCCCATGGAAGAGAAAGAGAGGCACCTTGATGTGATACTGCACTCAGAGCTCTTTGGTGGCTCCCCAGGGCCTTTGCATATCATCTCACCAAAGGCATCTATTTTCCCACAAGCTTGAATACACCATGTCAGCAGCAAGGTGAAGAGGAACCACTCACTTATCAACAGGGGTGAGAGCAAATGGCATCTTCACCACCTGCTCATAGGCGTAGACACAGGAGAAATGCACCTCCAGTTGAAAACTCCGGGAGATCACGCCCCTGTGTGCTTCCCGTGCTGTCCCAATGATGTTGGAGTACGACACGTGGGAGCTGTTTTGCTGGAATGATAAAGAAACAGTACTTAAGTCCATGTACAGAGTACAAAACTAATGAATTAAGTGATGCACTGACTATAGGCAGGACCGCAGAGCTCAGAGGATCCTGCCAGAAAGCTGAAGGCTCTTATCCTAAAGAGCACACTGAGACTTCCATGCTCTGCTGCACAAGATGTGCTGCCAGCAGTGGTTTGGTGGAGGTAGAAGAGCTTTCTAACAGCCCCCAGGGAAGCCTCCCAAGGGGAAAGAGAGCTTCACAGGGCCAGATATAAAAGGAAAAGCCTCTGGGGCTGTCCCCACTCAGCATGTCTATTCCTCTTTCAGCTTCACAGCTATTCAGAGAGGCTTAGTGCTGGATCCTTACCTGAATTATTGATCCACAGGCAGTGTGGTTTTCACCCGTGAGAGTGGCTGCAAAAAACAGCTCACCCTCCTCTTCCCTTTCTGAAACCTTGCACGCCTGGTTCTTCAAGTGGACAAGTTCCTGGGGGATTTTCAACGCTTCGAACACCTCCTTCCTCACCATCATCTTCATGTGCTCTTCCTCACAGGCCAACTTCAGTACCACATCTGGGGGAAAAAGCCATCTGCAATAGCAATAAGGAAGAGGCCTGAAGGAGCCCTACGTCAGCTATGGGATGGCACAGTCCCACCAAGCTCTACAAATCCTCATCCCAACCTTGTGGGAGGCTGCCAGTAGGGGTCTCCAGAGACACCGGGGGAAAGCAAAAGACAAGCCTTTGGAAATGAGCAGATGTTAATGAGGATTTGACATTTATTGCCTAATGCATGCACAAGTCTACAACTGCTGCTCCTTTGGATGGACACAGTCCTCAAGCTCAAAACATCACAGACAGATGCCCCAGGTCTGGCCAACTTTGTGGGGACTGCCTATAGAATACTGCAGTCCACCAAGGGAACTAGGCAGCAACACCACCCTGCCCGTCACCTTTTCCTTTGGTGCCTGTGTGCAAACTGAACTTGCCATCACCCGAAGCCCTACCTTGGCAGAACGCCCCTGTGAAGCCAGGTTTGCAGCTGCAAATGGGTCTGTCCTCTATCATCTGGCAGCCCCCATGGTGCTGGCACGGGTTGGGCATGCAGGCATCTGAGCTCCTCTTGGCACGCAGGGAAAACCTTCCCCTCGAGCTGTGTGGGCTTACCAGCTCACCTGTGGGGAAGGCAATTCAAGCAAGCTGAAATGCAGCAGAACATATAACCTTTGAGAGACAGGAGAGTGAGCTCATCCCACTGCTCACAAGGGCTGGAGAGGCTCTGACTTCTCCTTTCCATACCACTGTTTGTGACTGCACAGGGCAGCGCACAAGGAGACTCACTCTTGTTGCCTTCACAGCCAGTCAGTTGCAGGGCAGAGAACAGCAGCAAATACGTCACAGTCCCTTCCTGCAAGAACAAGCAGGCTCTGGGTACCGCAGGTTTTCAGCAGGTCCTCACTGCAGAGGCGTTGGCAATCATCCAGAGCCAACCCTCAAGCATGGGTACAATCACTTCTATACGGTATTTCCTCCACAAACAATAGGTTCAATGATATGAAGTAATTTCCTATCCCAAGGGACCAAAACAGCAATCCTCTCAGCCCAGGTTCCCAAAAGAGAAAAGGAATTTCCTTCTTACCTTTCCAATCATAGTTTTAATCTGAAGAGTTACGGCTTACAAAGCTGTCCTTGCTTTTCCAGTAACCCATAACCACAACAGGAGAGACAACGGGATAAAAAGAAAAGAATCAAACCTTGAACATAACTAAAATTTATGTCATGAGGACACAGATAAAGCCAACCTCCCCAGCTGGGTCAGATAACATGTTTCTTAAGAGAAATTAATGGTGTGGTGCAGGATAAGCCCAGGACCCTTATCAGAACTGTGAATATGAGTCATTTTGGGCTGCTGGCTGCACACGTCCTCAGAGCAGGGCAATGACAAAGCCAAAAGCTTTGCACTGACAGACTCCGGTCTAGAAACAAACTGTTTATTCCCTCAGCCCCATCCAGAGCAGCAGCAGCCACCAGGGCAAGGAGGATGCAAAGCCCTGGGGATGTAGAGCCCCGTCTGCAGTTTGGGGCACGGCTCCATGGCATGGTCCTCAAGCTTCAGTGGAAACCTGGTTCCTGCCGCTGCCAGAACCACGCTGCCAGCAAGTGCAGGGTTGTTCCCAGCTTGGCACAACCACCTTGGGCAGCTCTGCAAACCTCCTCTGAGATGTGCCACCCGTGGCTGCAGTAGCCTCGACATAAGGCTCCCAGCTGCTCTCATCCTGCCCACCAGCCCAAAGACCCCATACATCCTAAGCACAAAGCTCCTACTTCTGTCGTCCTACTCACCACTGCCATGCCAAACCACTCCACACTTGCCCACCCGCAGCCAGCCGGGTCCTCCTTGTGCTCCTGGCCGCCTGCCTTATATCACCTCCCAGCAGCTCATTGCTCCCCCACGCAAATACTCTGCCTCGGTGATTGCACAAGAGCCAGCAGCAGACGGGGAGGAAAGGGCCCTCTGAAAGTGCGTCCTCCAGCATCGCCCTTCTGATTAGCTCAGGGCCGGTGAATATGATACAAATCATAGCCCTGATGGGATTCCAACCAGGAGCAGCATCTGCAGTATCCCTGTATCTGCACCATCCCCTGCTTCCTGGGCTTTTACACGTACACCTGCTGCCGTGGCACCTGCTTTGCCTCAGCAGGAACAGCAGACACCGCAGCGGTACGTGCAGAGGCCAATAACCACGCACTCAGTACATGTGGTTTCCCATCCACTTCTGTGGTTTTTAATGACTTCTGAAATCTCAGATCTGGTGAGAAATGCTATGACAGACACGGCAGTAAGGGCTCAGTCCTACCACATTTGTGAAATGGTAACAAGAGTGATCGCTCAGAGTGCCGCTGCTCGATACGCTACGCTGACTGCTGCTTACAGAAAGCACTCAGCCAAGAATGGTTTAAAACATCTGCATGCGGTTTGCCGGCATGCCCACTGCTGTTCACAGCATACCTCGCTGCCCCTGCGCATCCTCAGGAGCTGTGGGCACTCCCTGGGAGCAGGGCAGGTTTGTCCCAACACAGAGAAAACCAGGAAACAAAGCAGCAGTCTGTCTGAAGAACCACCGCTAAGAAACCCAAGCCTCCTGCAACACTTAAAAACCAGTGGAAAACGTGAGTTTAGGGGCAGTCCTGCAGCCTGGAGTGGGCCCGGGCTCGGGCCCGCAGCTCCCAGCCCGTTTGCTGTGGGGCTGCTGAGGCACCTGCCGCAGCCGGGCTGTGGATGGAGGTGCTGAAATGAGTGGCGAGCAGAACTGGGGCAGCCGAAAGAGCTCTCCCCGAGGAGCAGCTCGGGTCCTACCGCCTCCATAGGGCGGGGGAGGCCCTGGGCTGGGCCGCGGGGGAGGCCGCAGGCCGCGCCAGGCCTGCTGGGTGTGTGCGTTGCCATGGTGACCAAGCCCGGCGGTGAGGCTCTGGCAGAGGGCAGCAGTGCGGGGCAGGAGGGGCTGCACGGACCCCCGCGGGACGGCGGAGGCTGGGTGCGGTGCTGGGCTCCGGGGTTCCCCCACTAAGTGCCCCCAGCTACAAGGTCTGCACGGCTGCGGGTCAGCCTGACCGCAGGGAGGGAAATGGACGGCCCGCAGCCTCCCTGAAATGTAAATAGGTGATAGGAGCAGCGCTGCGGCCTTGGAGCCTGCTCTGCTGCTGAGGCAGCTCCAAACAACCCCCTCCCCAGCAGCCCTGGCTGGGTCCCCAGGGGGGCCACAACAGGGCCTGAGGATGCGGTGTGGCACCCACCCTGTCCCCATAGCTGCCCTGTGTCCTGTGTTCCACCTGCCCAGCTCTAACTCAAGTCCAGTGCTTGCACCTGACAGTCGCAGAAATGGGAGTTACTGTGCACAGAGTGCAAGGGTTTTGGTGTTGTTGTACACCTGGTTGCATGTATTTCAGGAAGCAAAATGGAGGTCCTAGAGGAGGAAGAAGAAGAGGAGCAAAAGGAAGAAGAGCTGAAGGCTTTGGAGCTCGGCAGTGTGCTTCATGACGTGGGGACAGAGCTGTCTATGGAACAAGGCTGCTTTTCAAGTGACGTACCGTAAGTTGCACGTGCATGTCAGTCTCTGGGATGAGCAGAGACAGTCCCTTGGGGGGTCCGTGGGGAAGCTGCGTGCTTATAGCTGGCACTGAGGCCTGTTTGTGCAAGGCAGGGTGGGGGGAGACAGTTTCTGTGAGCCTGGTGAGTTATCCATGTCCGTGAGTGAGACAAGATAAATCACTTCATTTTCCATCCGTTCAATGCTGTGTCAAAACACAATATAAAGATCCCCCAGTCCTCTGTGTCTATGTTAGCTTGCCATCACTCCAGAGAAGCTTGGCTATGTCAAAATCATGCCCACTTGATCTCTCTCCCAAATGATCTCTTCTCGGATAGGAGCCCCATTTTTTTTCAGCTGAGAGCTCCTCCTGTGTTTTGATAGCAGATCATCCCATCTTAATTGCTCTCCTCTATATTACTTGTGTTTCTCTGCCTCCTTCTGCCTCGCAAGTGATTTTGACTGGAACAGCAATGACACATCCCAGTTACCAGACTCATACAAGATGAATTCTCCAAGGGAAAAGAAGCTGCTGCGCATCGCTGACCATTACCACCAGCAGTACGCTCACCTCTGCCCTGAACGCAAGCCACTCTTCCTGCACCCTGTCAATGAATGTGGTGTGGAGGTAAAAGGTGGCATGGGGATGGGGCCCCAAGCTGCACAGTTTTCGTCTAGTTATGGACCTGTTGCTTCCCTGAGTATGTGGAATTGCTTCTTTAGATCAGCTCCCCCCAACATTTATTATATAAATGCCACCCAAGGCAAAATAAATAAATGCCAGAGGATATAGAAGCCAGAAAGTGCAGTAGCAATTTGTCTCATGTGAAAACTATGAGATCTAGCTCACCTCTGAGATTAGCTTGAATTTTTAGCCACAAACAAAAAGAAATGTATTTTGGTTGGCAGAAGGCCTCTTAACTCTGTGCATTTCCAATTCTGAATGGCAAGGAGGCAACCATTGGTATGTTGGTGTGCTGCAGGGAGGTTCTGAGTGTAAGCTGCAACATCCAGGGACTGTCCGAGGGTGGCTTTGGACAGGAAACTTCACAGGTAATCTTCAGGCTAACCAGAGTCCTCTTGTTGCCTTACAGAAGTTTGTGAGCACAACAGTGAGGCCAACCTTGCTCCCTTACACAGAGCTGTACCACTGGGATGGCTGTGCCAGCTTTGTCTCTGATTATCTCGCTATGGAGCCCCTCAAGTGCCCTCTCACACCGGTAAGAAACAGCCTCCGGATGGAGGTGACAGAAGGGCCTCTCAGCTGGACACCACGTAGAAACCTGAGGGGCTGGGTTTACAAAGTCCTTTTGTCCCTCCAGCACCCTTAATTACTTGGGCAATCCCCGTAGAGTGGCAAGAAGAGATGTTACCAATGCTGGGACAAGCCCTGGGGGTGGTATGAACCAGCAAAAGCAAAGGGACCAACCAGTCTTTGTTAGCAAGCACTGCTGATATCCTGTAGTGTGCAATCTACATGGGCTCCGCACTGTCCAGGCATGTTCCAAGAGTCCCAGGGCCTCAGGAGACTCTTTCACCCTATGGAACCATCAAGAATATGTCTCGATTTAGCAGACGAAGACCGATCAAATCAGTCTGATATCTGGGTGTAGATGATGTGAGTAGAATCTCTCTATATTCAGTTTATGCCTTGTTCCCTTTGCCTGGGGAGTGAGGGCCAAAAGGAAGTATGTTCCCTTTGTGCTATAATTTAGGTTATGGGTCTTTTCCTTTGAAATGCTGCAGGCAGACCAGCTAGAAATGGAGATAAGCCTCACTCTGGTGTTGTGGTTAGCATTAGATTCTCAACAGCCTGGCAAGCTTGACCTGCCTGTCTCTCCCTATGGTTCCATTTGCACAAGATTTGGGGACAGAATTTCTCCACACCTCTCTCTCGCTCTCTCTCTCGCTCTCTCTCTCGCTCTCGCTCTCTCTCTCTCTCGCTCTCTCTCTCTCTCTCTCGCTCTCTCTCGCTCTCTCTCGCTCTCTCTCGCTCTCTCTCGCTCTCTCTCGCTCTCTCGCTCTCGCTCTCTCTCTCTCTCTCTCTCTCTCTCTCTCTCTCTCTCTCGCTCTCTCTCTCTCATTCTCCCTGCCTGGAGCGTGTTTCAGCTTCAGAAAGCAAGCACTGTGAACAGATATCCCTTTCTTTCAAGCCCAGTTCGCTCTTTTCCCCAACCACCATCCTGAAGTACCAGCGAGGGAACTGCTTTGACTTCAGTGTGCTGCTGTGCTCCCTGCTGATCGGGGCTGGGTACGATGCCTACTGTGTGAATGGGTATGCCACCCACGACATATGCAGCTTGGATGAGACTCTGGAGGAGTGCCCACTGCTCAGGGAGCCACAGGAGGTGAGGAGACCTGCAGCAAGCAGGCAGGGTGCAGCCTGGGTGTCAGGTTCTGATAAGAAGACCGTGTTGCTGGTGTGAAAGACAAAGCACACTGGAGGCCAGTGAAGCTGACATCTCTGGTGTGTCCACTGTGTGATAAGAAAGAGCATGATGGCAGGTTGCAGGGCAACCAGCCCCGTTGCCAATCTGCTTTCTAATCATGCTACTTATTTAAAGAGGGTCACAGTTTGCCTGTGCTTTCTTCCTTTTCTTGATTCCTGCTAGATTTAACAGCAATTTCTTGGTTTTTTGGAGGCAGGTCCCAAAAGAAGAAGTGAAGAAGCCCAACAAGTATAGAGTTAAGTCCCCCCCAGACATGCAGAGCAAGTTTGAGCTTCAGCAGGAGGCCAAGAAGAAAGCAGAAACTGAAACTACTGAGAAAAAGGAAAGAGAAAAGATGGGCACGGTGAGTTAGCAAGGTCTACCCTATTCTCAAACTCCATTAGCAAGAGTTGAGACATGGGTAATAGGTGACTGAAGAAAGGAGCTCACTACTTTCCTTGCAGTACAATACAACTCAGATTCTGGCCATGAGCACACAGTCTCTGGAAACGCAGTGTGTGCTAGCAGAGGAATATATGCTGAGTGTGTACTACATTACTGTTCTGAAGAGCTTAAGGGTTTGGAGGTCTTCAGAATTGGGCAGGGGAAAGAATAAGATTGCTGGTGGATTGGACTAAAGTAGCAATAATTACTGCTCTGTCTTCTGGGTTACAGGAAGCAGAAGAGCCCACGTGTGACCCTTTGTGTGGCTTACGGGTGCATGCATGGGTTTTGGTTCTGTCTGGCAAGAGAGAGGTTCCCGAGACTTTCTTCATCAATCCCTTCACGGGGTACAGCCACAGCACCATGGATGAGCAGTTCCTTGGGATTGAGAGTGTCTGGAACCACAAGAACTACTGGGTGAACATGCAGGACTGCCGGCACGGCTGCAAGGTAATGAGCTCTTAGACACACACCAGGAAGGTGCTTGCCTGAGCCCCGAGGAAGTCTAAAATCAGAAGTTATCCAGGTTTCTACTCACTGTTCCTCTGAATTGGCTCTGGGCACGTTTTTCTGATTACTTAGATACCAGGCCTGGTGCTAGTTCCTGGTATCCCACTGTGAGCTAGCAAATATGGATCTATTAACCCTCCACAATGCTAGAAGGTCAGCTTTGAAGGCTGCCTGGACAACCATTCTCTTAACACCAGCTTTTAGGGTAAAATCTGTTAAGCGCAGCACAGGAAAGATCTTGATTTGACTCTTCTCACACCTTAGCTATTGCCCATCTGATAGAAAGGCTGGGAGGAGAGGGGCTGAATCAGAGTCACTTTAGGCCCACCTGGGTGATCTTGAGGCTACGGATACCCTAAGGAAGGAGGCAGTAGCACTTCCCTCAGCTGTGGCACAGGCACTGTGAGGAGAAGGACCTTCCAGGCACAGAGCCAGTCTGGGGTCCCACCAGTCAGGGATGTGATGAGCTCACCTCACTGAGATCCAGGGTGTCCAGAGTCTGCAGGTGTGCAGAAGCAATGTTTAGTGTCAGGCCCTTGAGGCTGCTCTGTACTTTTGTGGATTTCTTCTGTTTGGCCTAGGATCTTGTCTTTAATTTGAGTAACAGTGTCTACTGGGAAATCATGCTTTCGGAGACTGACAAGCCTCTTCAGATGCTTCTGGGTGCTGAGGAGAAAAACGAGCTACTTGATAGGAACGTGGATGACATGGTGAGTGGCCTGAATGGTTAGCACTCAGCCTTCCAGTGCACTCACCTTTGGGACAAAGGAATTTCACAAAAATAAAACAAAAAGTCCCTGGACATCTTCTCTCTGCTGGTCAGCATATGGCTCTTACAAGTTGCCAACCAAATGTAGAAATAAAGTATGTATTTTGATACACACAAAAAAGAAGAAAAATTAAAAAGCTGCGTGCTGGAAGCATAGATGTTACATTGTCTTGCTGGAAGAACTAAACATGATAAAGAAGGCATTACACCAGCACAGCACTACAGAGAAACACTGATAACAGTACATTCCCTCCTCATATCTAATCTTTTAAGCTTTTGTCCATCACCAGGGATCAAAACTCCTTCCATGGTCTGTATAAGATAAGCTGGTGGTTAGTCTGAATGGCAATGGTCACATTCATAACCTGTCCAGCATAGGTGTTAGCCACATTTCATAAGGCTTGGAATAAGCTGTGCTAGCGAGAATATGGGAATGCAATAAAGCTCTCCTCCTCTGTAAACTGCAGCATGCTGCTTGCTCCTGTCCTCAGGCTGCATGTGATTGATACAGCACATAACTGTGCCACTGTGTTGTGCAGGATCAGACGCGGCCTCACACGAGTTGCTTTCTGATTGCTGCAGTGTGTTCTTTAGTAGCAGAAGGCCTCCTGGCACACTCAGACAAATTAGAAAATGTGAAAATTTCTGTTTCAGCAGGAGGAGGAAGAAGAGGAGGAGGAGGAAGATAGAAGTTTTGCCATGCCACCATCATGGGTAGCTCCAATTCAGGTATCTCCCAAAGGTACGACTTATTTGCCTATTGCTTGCCTTCCAGATAATCTTTTAGTGGATCTGGGACATTTGTCTCACTCAAGAGTTCTTTCTGCCTTCAGCATGTCTAAGGTACAGCAGAAAAGTGCATGCACTAGCTATTGGTTTGAATGCTGCCCTTGTTGTGCTGTCTCAGAGTGGCTGGAAAGTCCCTATAGACACACACACTCTTTTCCTGCTGGCTGAATGATTTTGCCTGGGATGGACTTTCTGTTATCACTATGCGTACGGGACTGCTGCTGATGGGAGTTAATCTTTCTGACACCTACCTTGCCTGCTGCAGAGTTTGAGACCCGCTGTTCCCAGGGGAGGAAGGTGATCCTGTACAAGAAGGCAAAACTGGAGAAATGGGCACCGTACCTCAATGGAAATGGGCTGGTGAAACGCCTCACTGTCTACACGGACTCTAGCCGTAAGAGGATGGAATTTATCTCACCTTCTCCCCATGAGCTGATGATTTTCGTTCCTGTCAGCAAAGAGGAATAAGCCTTTTTATAGTATAAGTCATCAGAGTAGATTAGAATTCATCTATTAGGATTAATCTATAAAAAGCCTCAGTGCACAGAGCCAATTCTAGTGACTGTGTGGGGTGAGTGCACAGATATCAGGTGAATCCTACCACTTCCAACAGGGTGATGTAAGGCTGTGAAACTGTGTGTCTCCTGCCAGGTACTGAAGTAGCAGAAGTGAAAGAGTGGTTCAAAAACCGTGAAGACATGTTGGATCTGAGAGAAGTGAATAAACAAACACAGCTGACCACAGAGTACTTCAGCCCAGGACACCTCTTCGGTCTCAAAGGTATTCTAGTTCATCCGGGCAGCCAAGACATCATGGGAATCTGTTCTAGCAGTTGGCAAAAGCCCAAAGCAACGGTGCTGCAAACGTGTGGGATGAGTTGCATAGATTAATAATATGGTCTCCATTTGAGAGTAGAGGATTGCTGTGCTTCCAGTCCTGGGCAGTGCTTCCCCAGCATAACAGTAGGTGACATCTGTGTCATATATCCTGCATATATACATGCATCTGTAGGAAGGTCTTGCGTCAGATGTGCCACTGAAGCAGAATTTCTCCCCAAGAGATTGCCCCAGTTTCTGGTGTGGAAAGAGCAGAGTCCAGGCTCTACTCACCATTACCTTGCTGAAGGAGGAAGGCAGTGGCCCTGAAAAGCTGTTCTGCCATCCTCAGGCCATGGTGTATTGGTAAACAGCGGTGAGGATATAACATTCCCTCCCCGCACTCTTAGGTGCATTTGATTTTTTGTCTGCTCAAGAAACTGTGTGGCTGTGTTCACTAATACTATAGTGACTGGTTGTGAAAACAAACCTCTTTTGTGTCCTCAGTCCACATCTATAAGTCGATGAATCCGCAAACTGAACGTGTGATGGAGTTCTACAGTGAGACACGAGTCGATGGCCTCCAGAAACTTGCTGAAAATGACAACGAGATGAGAGAGTACTTCGTGGGGCGCGATGACTTCAAGTACTTCCGGCACACAGAGTTTCACCCTAAAAGAAAGAAAGTAGCTTTGGCTGGCACCAGAACTGACGTTAACTCCCGGCCTATAGTGGTACGGCCAAGACAGGAACAGCAAAATGTCTGTCACAGTGATATTTATACTGTGCAGAGCATGCTGCCTAAGGCCTTAGATTCATTCTTAGTGGACATAACGGAGGCAAAACTCCAGATGAAGCATCCAAGTCTTGTTCAGTTGCTGTGTCTTTCAATTGTTTGCTTGTTACAGCCACAGTGTGTGCATTTCTGTCAAAACGCACTGAGAACTCAAATGAAACTAGGAAATTATGACCTGGAGAGTGTGTGTCAGAGGAAAGAACAACAGCTTAACTGTGATTTTGGAAAGAAATTTTCACAGGACTCCAGAATAGTTTGTTCTGACCCCAAACTTGATTTTGTGATGCTGGCAAAGTGTCTCACAGCGCTGTTAACACACAGGTACCTCTGCCCAGTCTGGTCTGATTTGGAGAACAGACAAAAGAGGAAACCTGACATCTGGTGGTATGGCTCAGACACTTCATCTGTCAAAGCAGAGCCATGCAGTGGCCTTCGGTTCCACACCCAACGTGTTTTTTTTTTTCCCAGGCGCAGGAAAGAGCAGTAGGATCAACCATGGGCCAAGGCTTTAGAAGTAGCTGTCACAGTCCAAACTGGGCAAAAAGGCTCAGTTTTTGTCTCGGACTTTGACTTAACTCTCCACAAATGTTGCTGTTTTTCTATGTGGTCTAACTCGCTTCCATCTCTTTCTCTTCACTTCTTAGCAAATCAAGGAATGTTTCCACAGAAACCTACAAAAGCCTGCGGATGAAGACGTAGCAGAACGTGTCTTCCTGATCGAAGAGGAGGTGATCCTACTGACATACCACCTCAAGGATAAATACATTACAGCCTCAAAGAAGGATTTCTTCAAACCAGCTGACAGCTATAGGAAAAGTGAAATCATGACCCCAGAAATGTGCAACATATACCAGGTATGGAGAAAACCTACCTATATCGTGGAGGTTTTCTGGGTCACAGGGATACAAAGGGTAGTTGCAATGCCAGTGGAAGCGTGGCAAGGCATATTCATGCTCAGTCTCTCCTTCATCTGCTCATCAGATAGTCTCTATGGCCACTGAGATCCTACAAGTTGTTGATTCAACAGTTGTTGGTATCAATCCTGCAGACTCATGGCAGTGAAGCTGAAGTTTCCTTTGCTGTTCTCTATTAAAGAGACTGTGGCAGAGGAGTAGTAGGAGCAGATTTTCACTCAAATTCTACCATGGACCACAAAGCTTATGTCACGTTGTTTATATTGACCCTAGCTTACTCTGCGGATTCAGACAAGGATTTGTTTATTGCTGACAGATAGGTAGACAGATGGCCTTAAATAAAAGATATCCCAATAAAAGGAGAGAGCTGTCATTATGCCAGATTCTCTCATTCATAGAGGGATCACTCTGCTAACATCTCTGATGTGAGTTTGTAGTTGGAGACAGAAGTCTGCCTGCAAATTGTGCAGTGATGCTGCACAATTATGCGTAGGAAGTCAGATTACAAAGATAGATATGTTTTGTGACATTATGAACATATATATTTTTAAGTTTAGATTGCTGGTGGGCAGATGCAATTGCTGGAGTGCTGTCATTTCATCTCTAACCCTGTAAAAACAGTCCCAGTCAAACAGTAGGAACATCAGCAAAGAAGTGCAGGGCGTGCAGTCTGGCTGACGTTACTGATGGACTCAAAGTCTAGGTGAACTCCAGTCAACTGTTGACAATGGGTTAGATGTTTCTGTGGTGTAAAGCAGTGTCCTCATATTGACTTAGCAGAATGGTGCTGATTTATGTTTGCAAAGTATGTGGTCCCGTGCAGCCAGACAACAATACTGCCTTTCACTAGCTTATCTGCTTCCAGGCGGGGTCTTCTGAGCAGCACACAAAGCTGGTCCACCTGTACAAATTGTTGCAAGAGCTAACAGAGGAAGAGAAGCAGCTGAAGCAACAAGTCCAGCAATCTCAAGCAGAGGTAACAGGGAGGTCTCCTCACTGCTGTCAGCGTGGTCAGGTGTGGAAATTGGTTTCATTTGATAGGTTGCCAAAGCCTCTTTCGGCGTAGGCTGTGATAAAAATGAAACCCTGGTGTTGTGAAGCTGGACTGCACGCTGAATGATCAAACTTGCAACCCATCCCTTGATCAGTACGGATCATATATAACATATGGAGAGTCACACACTTTCCAAGTCTTGTTCTATTTGTTCTCAGGGATGAAAATGGCTTCAGAGAGAAATAACAGCATGTGAACTGGGGCATCTAGGAGTAGATCTGTTTCTTTTCTTGCCTGGGAATGAAACCGAAAAGAAAGGATGTTGTTTGTAATGTAATCTAATTGCTGGGCATTTCCAGGAAACAGTAACAATAATATCAAAGTGATTTATTTTATTTTATTTTTTTGTAGGAACAACTGTAGGGAAATACTTAATAAAATACATTGCTTGTACTGCTAATCATACTGTGACTGGTGTAACAAATTCATGTTCTTAGAAGTCTTTGTAGTTACTTCATGATAAATTCAGTCATTCTGGTGGGTGGAGACACTGCCATTGGATTGGATTGGTTTTTTAATTGTTTTTCTGTGGAAGAAAAAACCCTGGAGGGAAATGCACAATGACAGCATGTGGAATAATAATAATAGTTAAGGAAAAGACTGCAACGTTTTTCAGAATTGTGAAGAGCATAAACTGTGACCTCATGAATTACCTCATCAAATTTCTTAGTCTTGATGTGTTCTCAGGCATCCTGTTGCTTGTGCTGTGTATCCTGTTAAAGCAAAGAAAAAAGCCAAAGCTATCGTTGCAGGATCAAAACCATCAGGGTGACTTAGCAGTGTAGGTCTGGGATATACTTGACCTTGTGCCACAGCTGTGGTATGCAGCATCTGCTCTGTTAGCGTGTAAAAGTGCTGTTGTGTGGTGAGAAAGCTGAGGTGTCTTTCTTCTGGTTCTTTGGAAGGTGCTGAAAATCCTGGAGATCCGTGAGAGTGAAGAAGCAAACATTAAATTGTCAGTTTCAATATATGATACAGAGAGGAATGAAAAAATAAGCCAAGAGTACGAAGCCATGGTAGGTGGACTTTACTAAGCTGGGTATTAATTACACGCACACAAATTAAGTCCAGAGTAAGCATTTTCTGTCTGACAAATTAGCTCTTTTAGTATTATTAAGAGATATGGGGCCAAATCCCTAGCAGTTACAATCTGAAAATGTGACGTGGGCACGTTATGACCTTCTGGCTCTCTGGAAAAGCCCACATCAGTGAGAAAAAATATTGTTTTATTTTATTTAAATAACAATTTAATAAAATAATTAACAAGGATTAGTTAATGATAATAGGGGTTAGGAGGTGAGTGTCTTAATGGAGTCCAGGCTGCATCTTTACAGCCAGGTCTCATTTCATTAGGTATGTGTGCACGTCTTTGTATGTTTCACTCTGCTATGAACCGGTTGTCTTCTTTGTTTTCATTATTACTTGCAAGGGCAATTTTGCTTCAGGGTCTCTCTAAGGGAATTCTTACCCTGTGAATGTTGTGAGCAAATACAAAAAGTTCCAGAATAATTACTTGCATCTTTTTTAAAATCTCCGGTATGTTTCCTGTGAATGATTTTTAGACTGAACTTTCCTGATTAGAGGTTATAAGAGGTGATGCTAGGTTTTACATGCCAGACAGCTGGCGTGAAACACAAACAGAGGCAAAGATCCAAGAATCAGCTGCTTGCCAGCCTGCAAATCAGTAGCACTCAAAATACCCTGCAAATGCTTTTTGTGAAGCCTTTCTTGCACATTTCATGTAAGATAGATCTCTGCAGTCAAGGAAATTAGGAAAGATATTTTAAAAGATGATAAATAAATGACAGAATGATGAACGCACTGGGAAAAGGTTGGTATCGTACAGCTAATGAAAAGCTACGGTTTTGGTCATACTATGGGAAAAGTTATTTCCTCCATAGAGAAGAAGGAATTTAGGACTTTGTTTTTATTTTGCTTTATCATAGGATGTCTGGAAAAAAATCAGATGGGATTGTGACTCTTTCTGTCTTTTCCCCTCCAGATGAATGCAAAGAAGGATGAGTTCCCAGGACAAAAGGAACAGGATCTGGATTACCTGGCACCTTTTCTTATTCAAATTGGTAGTCCAGAGAAAATAACCAGAAAGCAGGCTCTTCGCCTCAGAGAGGACTGCCTGAGTGATTTTAAGGATCGTCTTGTTTCTAAGGCCAACATCATCCAAGCTCATTTTGAAAAGGTATGGCCAGCCTTGCTCCATGATGTGCATGGCACTGGAGTCTTTTCTGCACTGGCAGGAGGGTAAATAAACAGCTCATCGTGACAGCAGGCAGGAAACAAAACTCCTTTACCTTTAAGGGAGTCATAGACTCACCTGTGTCATTTTTGTCCTTAATGTGTGAGATCAAAGAATGGAACAGCTCCAGGGTCAAATTTAGTCCTTATTTCAAGCAGAGCTGATTTGGTTCTCCAGCACTTCTTGACTACAGTGAACCAACACATTCTGGTCTTGCAGCCTCTCACTGGTCACTGTGTTTTGATTCCTCTTCTGTGAGACCTCACTTCATACTCAATGTCTCACATGAAAATAAAGCAGCTCTTATTTGTGGTTTCCTTCATCTTAGATTCCTGAACTCCGAGCTGCATTTCCGTGTGTCTGCGCTCCTCACTCTTTTCTCTATTATCCTGACTCCTTGCCACTCTCTCTCTCAACAGGAGGTAGAAGAGCTGCAGAAGAAGAACCAGCAGTTTCAGGAAAATCAGAATCAGCTCAGTGAGAAGGAGGAGGCTGAATTCCTTGCTGATTACTCTGAAACCATGTTCCGCATCCACATTCTAGCACTAAGACTCGACAGGTACTGCAATGACAGCTTGAAAAATGTCCAGTGGAACTGGGAAGTCTACCAGTCAGCATTCCTAGTTACTGAGCAGTGAAGCTGCTCTGTAAAAAACATTTTACTCTGTGTCCTGCCACAGCTTCCTCTAATAATTCTCCTCCTTGTTCTAGGGAAAAGCAGACGGCACCACAGAAATACCTTGCTCTTGAAGAGAAGCTGCGCAAGGACCCTCGCCTAGCAGAGCACCTCAGTCATGCCTGATTGCTTCTTTTTTTCCTTCAGATTAGACACTGTCTTTCCTACTTGTCTGCAAGAAATCTTGCATTCTCATCAGGTTCTGCTAAAAGTCTTTGTGTACCTGTCTCTGGAATTGCAGGGGATTTCAATGAACTTGTGCTACTGTCTTCTTCCCTCCTTTTGTTTTAAGACTCGCCTATGTGGGAAAGAAGATTGTCTTCTTAAGCTGTTCCACCGTGGTTGACACTGAAGCCTGAATGAAACCTGATTAAATTCTGCTTCAGAAGTTGCTACAAATGATGTAGGCTGCATTGCTGAGCTTCTTCTTGAAAGCTGCTCCCTAGCTGCTGCCACCGTGAGCAGCGTTATTTGAGAATATCAGTTCTTTTCGCTGTAATAGTATTTTAATGAACTATAAATCTTCATTTATAAGTACCTCAGGCAAAGGTTGTGAACCCACCAGATCGCAATGAGAAGTTATTTAACCTCACTTAGAACTATTGACTACAAAAACTGTCGAGTCCTTTAATCAGTGAACTTTGGATTTCAACATCTTTATTTTTCCTCTTTGAATATCTCCAATTACTCTTCACGAATACTGACAGACAGGGCAGGATGCTCACAGGAATCAAGCAAGGGAATTTTAGGCAGTCCACTGTCTTGGCTAATAATCATTCCCTGATGTCAACAAACAGAAGCCAGTTTGTGTGTGGCACCACCCATTGGTATCTGTGCAAGTCCCTGAACCTGCAAGGAAACAATTCCTGATCTCCTGGACCAGGTGTAGCGGACACACTGGTGGTTCTGCCCGTAGCTTCCAGCAACTGCTGTCTTCAAGGAGCAATATGTAATGATCATGTTCAACAAAGGCTACACTGACTGCAGCCAGAGGAAGGTGGAAATGTATTTTCCTGTGCGTTACTTATGAGATTCAGCACGAGTCAGAACAGATGAGGCTTCCTTTATGCTAGCTGCCTATTTTAAATGATAGATACTTTAAGCAGCTCATTTTATTGTGACATAATCATTTTTTCTTGCCCTCTTCTCGTGGAAGAAAGCCACCGCGCAGAAGAAGCTCATTGTGCCTAATCCAAATATCACAGGTCATTCCAATCTACCATGTTACCCTCGCGTGGGGTGGCGTCCATTTAGGTGGTGATGGAAGGATGATGCACTCCTTCTGTGTGCAACGTCTGCATCTCCTGGGGAGGTGGCTGACATCACAGCAATTCCCCGGGTGTGACCGGGCCTCCCAGCCCCTGAGTTTTGGACTCAGGGCTGCATCCCTCTGTTGGTGCTTGGCTGACGTGGTGACCTAACGTGGGTAGGTCATGTAGAGAAAGCTCTGCTGAGATAGATAAAGAAGGGGTATCTGGGTAAGAACTAAAGGAATGTGAGGAGTGAGCCAAAGCAATTCCTGAGGCACAAGGAGTGAACTCCCAGAGAACGACGGACCCCAGGGAACCAGAGGGGCCAGAAAGGCCAAGGGCTCAGGAATCAGGAGAGGAGCGAGCCAGCCCGCAGTTACTAAATCACCATTATTTCAATAACGGATGTCAGAACAAATTCACTTCGAAACCCTTTAACAGCCAGCCACTGGGGACACAGATGCCTGCCGAGAATCAGATGATGCACAGCACAGAGGGCCGGCGCCACGCCCATCCTGCTGCTGCTGATGATGATGGTGGTGATGGTGGTGATGGCCGTGGGGTCATTCCTGCCGGGCCCGCCGGGAACCTGAGCGCATCCTCCTCGTGGTCCACGAACCTGAAGCCCCCGCAGCGACCTTATTGGCCGAGCTGGAAAGCCTCCTCCAAGAAGCCTCGCTGCGAATGGTCAGCCGCCCTGCGGTTCCCATGGCAACCTCCCCTCCCTCGCCTGCCATTGGTCGATCGCCAGACGGAATCCAGGCAACCGCGCGGCGCGGAGGAGCGGCGGGACAGAGCGGCGTCGCGGATTGGCCATGACGCGGGAGAGCAAGGCCGGCTCTGATTGGTGGAAGCCGGACGGGGGCGGGGCGCGGCCGAGGTTGGCGGTGAGGGGCCGGTTGCCAGGGCCTGGTTGCCAAGCGCCGGGGGAGGGGCGGGAGGCGGGGGGGGGGGGCCCGGGGCCTTCCGGACGCGAGCCTGGGGGTGCGCTGGGCCCCGCGGGCCGCGCCTCGGGGGGATCGGCGGCGAAGAGAGACCCGGAGGCGGCGGCGGAGCTGCGGATGGCGGCGGGGGAGCGGCCGCGCTAGGACACGGCGGGGGTCGAGCCCCGAGCCGGGCCCGGGAGGGGAGCCTGGAGGCAGCGGGAGATGGCGACGCCCGTCGTCACCAAGACGGCCTGGAAGCTGCGTGAGTGGCGGCGGGGGGGGGAACCGGCTGCTGGGTGCGGGCCTAGGCCGGCGGTTGGGGCCCGGAGGTGGGATGGGGAGGCGGCACCGCGCTGAGGCGCGCCGCTCCTACCTTGTCTAGGAGCAGAAGAATTTCTGTGCTCTCTCCCTGAAATGGGGGAGTTCTAGGCATTACCGTCGGCCTCGGATCTCCCTTGTTCTGTCTAGGCACGAGCTCGTGCTGCTCGGCTCTGTCCCGCCTCAGCATCCTCTTCGGTGTTTGTGGTGCTGGTGGTGGTGGTGGGGGGGGGGCTCAGTGTCGTTGTGCCGCGAGAAAAGGCCCTGGGGGTGAGGAGAAGGCACGCAGCCTGGCCCCATGGACGGGCTGGTGCCTCAGCAGTGACACTTAAACATCCACTCTTATTATTATGAAAAATGAAACCCGGAGGAGGGAAAGCACGAGGTGTTGGTGCGCTCCTATTGGTAGCAGTAGTGCTCAGCATCTGTACTTACCTTTTTTATGAGTGAGTTGGTCTCTTCATACTAATTGTACTGCTTGTTGCCTTCAGTTCTTTGCGCGCGTACCTCCTTCAGCGTTGTCCTAAGGAAGATTGGTCTTTCAACACAAAGCACGCGTACTTTCAGCTTGTCTGGTCTCATTTACAGTCCATTGACCTCTGTAATTTGAAAGGTGTTTCTCCAGCTGAAGTGAAAGTTGCGCAGTTTTGCTTTCAGAAAAACACTCAGAGCCTGAGATCAAAGCACATGTAATTATTGCTGCAGTTGTCTGATGGCCCTTTGGATTAGTGACGTGTTTTACACAGTCACATCACCCTTCCCACCAGACCAACCCTAGCGAGAGGTGAGTTGGTTACTGCCTGGCCCTTTTACAACAAGTTCCATAACTATTAGGCCTACAGATGCAGTAAGCTCACGAAGAAGAGAGCAGACAGGGGAAGAAAATGGTCAGTGCGTCAGCCAAATGCTCCTGCCAAAAATTTGGGTGGATTTAAAAATCCGCTATAAAAAATAGATGTCTGTGCAAATGAGCTCTTCTGGCTTATCTTTTGCCCCATGCTTGATGGTAAGGCTTTCTTTCCTAGAACTCTGCATTCCCATCAGCCCCCGGTTTTTAACAGTCTTTCAGTGTCAGCCACTTTTGCTCCTTCATGCCCCTTCAGCTAAATGCCCATCCTTCCTCTGTCACAGTGGCACGCTGCATTGCTAAGTTTCACTTTGTTGCCTAGTGGCAAGGAGGCACAGCCCGTGCCAAAGTGCAGGGGTGGCAGCTCCACCTCTCCCTCTGCTGAGTCTGGCTTTTTGCTCTGTCAGGTAACAAACCGTACTGAGTCCTTCTGGGGTTGGACGCAGCTCTCCAGGTTAGAGACCTTTCTCTGTGTCTGCTGCTTATCGTTGCAGCTTCTGAAGCAGCTCTGCTTACTGAGCCCCACCTCAGTGCAGAAGGAAAAGCAGCCTCTGTGAGCAGGTTGCTGCAGTCTTTAAAAGCTACTGCACTGCTGCTGGGGAGAGAAGATGCTTTTAGGAAGCTAGATGAGCACTGGAGTCGTGAAGCTTGCCCAGCAAATGTCTTAAGTGCAGCAGACAGAGCCTGGAAGGACTGCTTGAAGCCAGATAATAGTATGACTTCTTATCTGAACTGTGGGCTGCTGCAGCTTGTCAGGTGGAAACTGGAAAGGCTTTCCGGAACAAGAAGATATTGTTTATCTCTCTGGGGGGACAGGGTGGAAAATCTTTAATGTGGACCATTCTAACTGCTTGCTTTGTTTTGTGCAGAAGAGATCACGGCTCACAGCAGCAATGTGTCCTCACTAGTCCTGGGGAAGAGCTCGGGCCGGCTGCTGGCAACTGGAGGAGATGACTGTCGGGTCAACGTGTGGTCAGTTAACAAGCCCAACTGCATTATGGTGAGAGCAGGCCTGCTTCATCTTCCTGGCTGGGGTAGCATTCTGAGATACAGAGGGTGGGGAGTGAGGGAGGAGATTGTTGGGTTGTAGCCTCTGGGGCTTCTGAATGGAATTTATCAACACAAAGCCAGGTGGCCAGTTGTTAGCAAAAGATTGGGACAGAATTCAGTGATCAGTGAGGTCGCTGTTCCAAAAAAGATCAGGGATGGCTCTCTGCTTCAGCAGAACTAGTATTTTCTCAGATAATGAGTACTGAGCCTTCTTTTACTGTGCTGCAGGTAATTACAGTTTTGTATGAGGATAACTTGTCTCGTAGCGTGAGCTACAGGGGCCAGATTTGCACCTTGGAGTTTGCCCTCCTAGCAGGAAACATCCCAAGCAGGATGCATTTCCTGCAGTCACTTTTTGTCGGCACAGAGTTACAGTACTTATCTGACTTGACCGAAGGCTGGGAAAGAGCAGTGCTGGGCGTGGCACGTTAGGAAGAGTAGGGTTACCACTGCAGCACACCTTAACTGTATTTACCAGCTGCCTGTGCTGTATCACTTTTCCTGCAATTGGGTGTTGTGGAAAAGTATCTTGTCCCTCATGGCTTGTTTAATTAACAACAAAATAACGTTGCATTACGGAAGGATTTCTCTAGGCAGAGCGAACCTCGTGAGGTAGTGCTGGGATTCGAGATGGTTGCACTTTGGGGAGGAGTGAGAAAAGGAACTTAGTGAGTAGCAGTGCAGCTCGATTGCTGTCTGAGTTCTGTCCCTCCCTGCACAGTGACAGCTGCAGGCATGCTTGAAATCCAGAGAAAGCCCCAATCAGAACAGGTGGTTTTCCACTGTCATCCCCAGTACCTGTGTGGAGGCGCAGAGCTAGCTTAACTGTTTCAAAAGAGCCATGTGAGGATGAGGTAAAGCAGGGGATAATCACATTGCTTAATTGATGAGCAATAGGTTATAATAGTAGCGTGTACATTGATATTAAGTGCTAGCCTTCTCAGAATTCTTAGGTAATTGGTAAGCTTTCAGATGCTCAAGGATGAAAGAAAATGCATGCATGTGAATTAGAAGCTCTTGCTTCAAATTAATATTTCAGTGATAGCACCGTGTTATCAGTGTGTCATCCAGTGCTGGCAGCAACGTGTGGCTCCTCGCCTTTGGGAAGGTTGAGTGGCCCTGCTTTTGTGCTTGCTTTTGATTTTGTAACCTGTTTGTGAGACCTATATGACCCACTTAGAATAAGCACGGTGCCATTGTGCTTGCATAGCATAATTCGTGTAATACAAGCGTGTGTCAGCCTTGTCTGGGCATCTGCACATAATGTTTAGCTGCACATGTTTCTGTTGATGCATCCTTGAAAAATCAGTCAGTGTTCCAGAACGTGGGGTAACATGGAAGATAGGTGTGCAGTGCTAGGTGCAGGGATGCACTTTGGGGTGCTCTACCACACTGGTATCTGCTGAGGAAAAAGGAGCAGTGGCACAACCAGCCCAACTGATGGCTAAATAGTTTCCAACTGAGTGCAGACCGTGCCACTGCGGACTTAAACAGATCTACATCAGTAACCATTGCTTGTGACTTGTGGTTTTTGTTGCAGAGCTTGACAGGCCACACAACGCCCATCGAGAGCCTGCAGATCAATGCCAACGAGGAACTCATTGTTGCAGGGTCCCAGTCAGGGTCCATTCGAGTCTGGGACCTGGAAGCTGCCAAAAGTGTGTTTCTCTGACTCTTCTGTTAATATGTACATTTTTGCAGTATCTTTATGCTCAGTGTTCATGCCAACTCACAACGTTCCTAACGTAAGAAAGCAAGCCCAGCATTGCTTTTGTCTGAATTTCCAGTACTGTTAGAGGGCGTTTTGGAATTCCTACTTGAGACAGTAGAGCTCTGTGTGCATGCTGAAGCAGAAATTTGTGCACGTATTGTGGAGATGGAGCTGAAGAAGTAGTTTCTAGGATTTTGACCTCATCTGAGGCTGAAATCTGTATTCCAGATAAATTTTTCTACTCATCGGGAGGAGTGGGGCATATATAAATCATACTCATGGCCTCCACTTAAAATTATCAGCCTTGGTAAAAGGATACACTTAACTCTAAAATCAGAATGGAAATTTGAAGCATATTAGGTTCTATGCAAGTCCAGGAATCTCCTGCTTGCTACTCTCACTTTTAGGTTCTGTCTTTCCTTTTTTCTTCAGTTTATTTTGAGCAGGTTTTTTTCCTCCATTTTTCTACCGTTCTGCTCTGGCATGGCCGTATAAATAGACAAAGACCTAATTTTTATTAAATTGTAAAAGCTAGGAACTCATCAAGCTCTGATCCTTTAAAGGACAACTGTTGAGTCATACTTTATTGCCTTTTTGCCAAATCCTAGAACAAATTTGTTAGAGTGCTGTGAATCCCTAGAGTGCATTCCAGCAGAAATGCTGGAAAATTAATTAATGTTTCTTGTCGTTTGATTCTTACTGATATGTCTGTTTTCATTACGTCTCCTTCTTACTTTGACTGGGCTAATAATGCAAACAGCAGGTGTCACTGATAATAAAGAGCACTTCTATCACTCAGAGTCAGTTCAGCTATAGCATAGTTTGGCTCTACCAGTGCAGGGTAACTGGTCTGGCTGAAGTTTGTAGGAGGCCTCTGAGCCAGCATCTGTGCAAATGAGTCTGGCTCAAACTAATTCATACCAGGGGATCCACGACATTGTCCCAGATGACTGGTGGCAGGGAGACATTGCCCCTGTCATTATCTGAGCAATTTGTGCTTCTCAACGTTGAGTTCAGCACCTATATGTGCACTCAGAGATAGATGTACCTGTTCAGCGGGTCCCTTCTGGTTTCCAGAATTACAGGAGTGTTATTTTGTTGATGGCTAGCTCCAACACTGGGTCATTTTCTTTGCCTTGTGCTTCCTGAGTGCCCGTTCCCAGCCTTTGGGATGCTGCTTGTAAGGGGCAGTAAAGGAGCCCGATGCAAATACTGGAACATAAGAGGTAGAAGTCAGGCTTGTGTCAGAGCACTTGAAAAGGGCCCATCTAGTAGCCACAGGGTGAATGGTGTCCCCTCTGCTTCCTGGCTGGAACTACCCCACCCCATTGTTTTGCTCTTTGCAGCAAATGGGAAGATAACACTGCCAGACAGCTGCCTCTGAGCGTCCCTTTTTAGTTTTATTTTCAGATTGGTCTCCACCAAGTTCTATTCATAGTTTCTGCACCTGAGGACAGGGATTTCATTGGAATCCTTGAATATTCCCCATTCGTGGCAGAGGAGTTGTATTACATGACCTTTAAAGATCCCTTCCAACTCAAATGCTTTTATGACGGTGTGAACGTGGGCCCTCTGTTGCAGTTTCTGTGTGTTGTGGGGGTAAAGTTGGAGGCATTTTGGTAGAGTAATATGTACAGGTGAATAAATTATGTGTAGCATTTGTTTAGTGGTGAGGATAGTCTTGCTAAGCTTCTGCATGCTGCTGGGGTGAAATGAAGTACTAAATACTTGCTCCCAATTCTTTCTCCCTGCTTCACTTCTTTTCCCAGTTCTTCGTACATTACTTGGTCACAAAGCAAACATCTGCAGCCTCGATTTCCATCCCTTTGGAAGTTTTGTGGCATCTGGCTCTTTGGATACAAACATTAAGGTAAAGCCTGCCTTCCTCTAGAGGTTACTCTCTCTTACTTGCAGTCTTTTTGTTACGAAGAGAACCAGAACGTGTCTTGTGCCAAGCTGCTGGTAGATGCTGTACATCGTCATTAGCGTGTGTGTGGGCAGGTGTATTTATGAGTCCTTGTGAAATTCATGCATGTGTTTTCACAGTGGTAGCTCATGAGGGTGACTCCTCAGCTGTGGAATGTGGCTTGTTCCACAGGGCTCAGGTTAGGTGCCTGCTGAGAGCTGGTGTCAGCAAGCACAGATGTACTCATCGCTGTGGAGTGCACCTGCTTCAGCAGACTGGTATTTGACTGCAGCAGCAGAACTTCTGTAGTAGGGAATACCTCACAGAAGTGATTCTCACTTGGGAAATTAGGTTAGGAAATGTGGCTGGAGCAAGAAGGGGAATAGCAGCCCCTCCAGTGATTTCATTCTGCTGGGTTATCAGCTTGGTGACACCTTGTTTTGACAGGGCTCTTGTAAACCTCCCCCTCTCCCCCCCCCCCCACACACACATACCATGTACCTTTCTAAGTATATTGTTTGCTTTTGCCCCCTGTAGCTCTGGGATGTAAGAAGAAAAGGCTGTATCTTCAAGTATAAGGTAAAATACTTCATTATCAGGAGAAGGATTTCTGTCTAGGGCTTGTGGGGAAGCCTTATAGTGATGATGTGCAGTTAACTTTTTAGTTTCCTGACAGAGAAATAAGATCTGCATGTGAAGTGGTCTGATAAACCTCTGTGGGGCTCTGTGAACTGTATGGGAACACAAAATGGATGTCATAGGAGTTAATGTACTGTAGTCTGGTCGGTTTCAGTAGGAGACGGAGAGCATCCACGAGGAAGTGTTCTTGCTGTGGTTGCTATTACTGTGAAGTCCCCACTGCACTGAGATGATTCTATTCGTGGAGCCTTTTTCTACCCACAGGACTATATATTAATTATATCTTATTATAAATCCCATTTAGAAGCCAGTTTAATGGCACGCTTATCTGTCTTCAGCCTGATCTGTGTTTACCACTCTTAAACTGATGCCAGAAATGTCTAGATGAGAAAGGCTATACCCACTTAGCATAGATGGGCCTAATCTTGGGTAGAGTGTAGTATTCTGTGAGTTGTGGACTCTGAAACAATTCATTTCATTTCATTGCACTGTATCATATTGAAAGACAAAAGCCAGTTTTTTTTTTCAAAAAAAACTTCTTTGTGCAGAAGAGATCAGAAGAGATTTTTTTCCCTCTAAAAGAAGGAGGGGAAAAAACAACAGGAAAATGCTTTCTGCTTTTCTGGTTGCAGAGTCACACGCAAGCAGTGCGATGCCTTCGATTTAGTCCTGATGGCAAGTGGTTAGCCTCTGCTGCTGATGATCACACTGTAAAGGTAATTTGTTCTGACATCTCCCTTATGTTATGGGGAATGCAGGACCTGCTGCTTGGTTGGTTTGTTTAACCAGGCATTGCCAGCAGTCCCTCATGGCTCCCTTTTGTTTGTTAGGCAGCTGCATGGGCTCTGTGGCTTTGTCAGGACAGGTGTTCATGGGGTTTATGTCCAGTGGCCCATCCAAAATATGCTACGTGTGGTGTAGTGCCCTAGTCTGACAGATATTTAAGTTTTGATGATGGTAGAATTGTGATACCTAAACATGGCAGGGGCTATCTTAGTAGAAGTTATAAAATAAATGTGCTTAGTAAATATTACTGATGAATAAGTTGGGCACACCGTATCAATTTCAGGCTTTGTCTGTTCTTTCTTTCTTCCAGCTGTGGGATCTGACTTCTGGGAAGGTAGTGTTTGAGTTTACGGGACATTCTGGCCCAGTCAACATTGTTGAATTCCATCCCAACGAATACCTTTTGGCTTCTGGCAGCTCTGACAGGTAAAGACAGGGGAAAAAGGGAATTGTTGGTAGCAGTTCCCTTTCCCAGTGCTCTTCCTCTTAGGAACGTGGCAGGCAGGAATGTCACACAACTCAAACTGCCACAACAGTGTGTCACCTAGCTAGCAGCATGGCATACCTGTGATTTTCAGAGTATAGAGCTCTTATCTTCTCATCCAAAACTGCTGATGCTTTCTGCCATGCTAGAAAACAATGCAGTGTTTTCCTGTGCATATAGCAAGTGGTGCTCTGGTTCTGCTCTAAAAACCTACACGTTTCTAGAGTCTCAAAGCATCTTGAGCTGGACATATAGATCGTAGCTAGACTAGTCCTCTGTGCGAGTTCATCATGCATGCACAACAGTGGAAGTGATTCTAGTTATGGGTATGTTACTGCTAATATTGAATCCTAAGGCAGATTTCCAGGCAGGTGAGCAATGATTTTTATTCTGCCCTTTGCACAGGACCATTTGTTTCTGGGACTTGGAGAAGTTTCAAGTTGTGAGCTGTATCGAAGAGGAGGCTACTCCTGTCAGGTATTTTACATTCCTACTGCAGTGTACCAGGCACAGACCAAAACTGGGGCTGGACTGGAGCACCTTACGAAAGGGAAAATTGTGGAGAGACACTTGCACAAGTTCACCCCATCAGTGGGATAATTACTGAAAACAAGTGCTGAAGGTGTTCAGTGAAGTCGGGGGTACAGCCCTGGGGAGCATGCAGGGTTGGAAAGCTGTCTAAATTCTCCATCTGCCTTCTCCCAGGTGTGTTCTTTTCAACCCAGATGGCTGCTGCTTGTACGGTGGCTTCCAGGACTCACTGCGTGTGTACGGCTGGGAGCCAGAGCGCTGCTTTGATGTGGTCCTGGTGAACTGGGGAAAAGTAGCTGACTTATCTATCTGCAACAACCAGCTGGTAAGACACCGTTTGCGAGGAGCTGGGGAGATGGTGGTTGCAAAACACGAGAGAAATCCTCCTGCCTGCTTGCGGGCCTCCTTGTAGGGCTGTGTCAGACTGCAAGTGGCCAGGGCATGCGGTGTGTCCTGCACTTAGACCAAGCTTGTGGGCTGCGTGCTCCACTTCATCTTTGGCTTCTGGGGGAAAGAATGGAGACTTAACTTGAAAGAATGTGGACTTAACTTGACCAGTAACAGATAAAACAGGCACTGTCACTCAGGGTCACTCCGTCATCATGCCTGATCTCAAAAAGACTGACGCGGTCCGTGCTGTTCAGTGAACTACCTTGGTCTTTTGCCTCTGCAGATAGGAGTTTCCTTTGCGCAAAGCACAGTCTCTTCCTTTGTTGTGGATCTCAGCAGAGTCACAAAGTCAGGTTCAGTTCCTCATGGGCTGCTCAGGAACGACGAGCTTCTGGCTCAGCCCACCCCCACAGGGTCCTCCCTCCGTCGCATCTATGACAGACCCTCGACTAGCTGCAGCAAGCCACAGAGGTAAGGGGAATCTGGTTTGTTGTCACTTCAAGATTTTAAGGAAATGTAGAAGGTGCTTAGTGCTTTTGTCCTGTCTAACAGGGTCTGTGTGGGGCCCGTCCCTAACAGCATCTCTTTCTTTCACAGCAGGGTGAAACACAATTCAGAGAGTGAGAGGCGCAGTCCCAGCAGTGAGGATGATCGGGATGAGAAGGAGTCCAGGGCTGAAATCCAGAACCCAGAGGATTACAAAGAGATCTTCCAGCCCAAGAATGCCATCTGTCAGTACCCAGGCTTTTTGTGCTTCTGAGTTCAGAGCAGTAGGTGCTAAACTGATTCAGCAGCAGTGAACTTTGATGTATTGTAATAACGGCTTCACCTGTGACCTGAGTTTAGAAGACTTCAGTGTTCTGTGCTTGGTCTCTGAACCACAAAGCACATGGTAAATGTGCAAAAGGTTACCCCTTGACTAGGATGCAGTGACGTCTGGTTCAAGTCTGGCCCAAAATCCAACGCTTCATTGTAGGCGTGGAGCCTTCCTGTCCTGGTTAGGTAGCACCACTGTATTACAAAGTCTTCTATTTGCTTAGAATTCTGATACGTGTGAAATTCAGCAGCCTCTGTTAAAGAAGGAAGGGTAAAATGTTCTGTTAAAGTGATAATTGTTTAGGAGGCACAGAGCAATGCCAATATCTCACTTCCTGTTAATGGGGAAAATGAGATACTCTTTATAAGGAAGTAATAGTTGTTATTTTGATTTACTTTGGTAAATAAGTTTAGTTGGAGGTCAGTTTTTCATTTGCTGTTGTGATTGTGCCTTGTGCTTCACCATTCTTCAGCAGTGAGCTCACAAGGTAGTTTTGTCCCATCCATGAAGGCTGAAAGCCTTTGGCTAAATTCAGCAATAACATCAGGGAGAGAAGATAACTCTGCTTGCTGTATCACTGACTGCCCTGATCAGTGGAGTTGCTGGAGATCTCCCAGCTCCAAGGCTGACCTATTACTAATCTGTAGCCTTGGATGGTTCTGTCATTTGTTTTCTTTTCTGTTTCTCCATAGCTCGAACTCCTCCTCGAATCAGTGAGCCCTTTCCAGCCCCCCCAGAGGACGGTGAGTTTGAAAATAACACCTTGGGTGGGGATGGGGTTAATAGTCTTTAAAACGGGGAGAGTTGCATGTCTGCAGAAATCACTGATTGTAGACAAGCCTTACAGTGTCTGTACTCTAAGCTTCTCTTGTGAGAAACAGTCAGTTTCTGCTTTCCCACTTCTTTCTGTCTTCATAGAGCCTGTAACTGCAAAGGAAGCAGTGAAGCCTAACCAAGCTGTGGAAGTCCAGACCCCGTTGCCAAAGCAAGAACTTGTACGTACAGTGTAATCTGTTGATAGCAGTTCACACCCCTGCTGTGAAAGACTGGTGAATTCTAGAGACTTTGCTGTTTTTAATCAAGCTCATTCCTCTTTTGGAGAGCAGTTAAAGTGCAGCTTCAGTCCTAGTCTGTCCACATGTCTCATCTGAGCAGCAGAATTGAAGGCTAGGCCTTAGCTGTCTCGCATTTGTTTGCTTCTCACACAATGATGTTTCTCCTTTCATCACAAACAGGGGTGCCCTGAGGAGAACTTAGGTGCTCCATGTCTGTGGGCACTCCAGCTGAGACTGTGACAGCCTAAGTCTCAAGCAGCTTTTGGGAGACAGGATAGGTTATTCTGGCTTCTTTAGAACTCTCTCTGCCTTCAGGCTGGCCACGGCCCATTTCCCTAATTTTTGATGCCAGTAACAGTGACAGCATTCAGCACTTCTGCTGGAGTGTCTGCGTGTTCTTTGCAAACCTTCACTGAGTTGTGTTGTGTACTTGAGGGATACTGCATTGCCTTCTAACCCATATCAGCAAATGGGAAAGTGCTTCGAGAGGAAAGAAGACTTGAGGCTGTGGCCATATTCCTGCTGCTAGAACCTCTGTCCCAATTTCTCCTGCAGCCTGAGCCTTCTCAGAGGCCACCGATTGCTTCCTCAACTCCTATGCCCAGGGCAGAGCCGTTGGTGATTCCTGCAACCAGGAATGAGCCCATTGGCCTGAAAGCCTCTGACTTCCTACCAGTAAGTATCTTTGCTCAGACATTTCTGTTGGTGTTGGAGGCATCAGAAAGTGGCTGTTCTTGGGGATGCAGAAGTGTCTTTTAGTTGATTTCTGCAGCCTGCAGTCATTAGCCCTGAACGCAGCAGCCAGAGAACACATTCCCTTCTGCTCTCCTTCTTCTCACATGGTGCTTCCCATGCCAGCTTGCTCTCCCGCCTCCCAACTGCTTCAACTTGCAGTTCCTGTGGGGTTAGCACCTCAGGGCTGCTGGACCAGCCGGCCCCCAGTGGGAATGATGACAGGCTGATGTAAACACAGCAGCGTTGGTCCAAGCTCCCGAGGAATGTGTTATTAAACCAGGGGATGAGGGATGGGACAAAGTCACTGCATGAGTCCACGTACAAGACAGTGATTCATTTAGAAAATTGTTGTGTGCCATTATGTACACATCATTATTTCACGACGGTCGTTACCTCTTCTGTCTTGGAGGCCTCTCGGCCCTCTGTATGCCAAAACCAACTCTCGCCTAGCACGGGGAAAGCTCTTCCCCTTTCTGTACCATCGTGTGCCGTTATTACTCCTCCATTGGTGTCTGTACTTTCAGGCTGTGAAAAACCAAAGCCAGACTGAGCTCGTGGATGAGGAAATCATGTCCCAGATCAGGAAAGGCCACAAGACCGTGTGCATGGTGCTCACCAGTCGCCACAAGAATCTGGACACGGTGCGGGCTGTGTGGAGCACCAGTGACATCAAGGCAAGGATGTGGAGAAGCCTGAGGTTCATGAGGGGAGCAGCTGAGCAGCTCCCTTGGTTGCTGGGGGACTGTCCCATACAAAAGTTGGGATCTTACAGTGTCCGTGCCTAGGGGAGTATTGCAAAGTGCTGCCGTGTCCCAGCTGGGCTTGGAAGGTCACAGTGAAACGTGGAGAGGGTTATCCTCTCGCACCTACTATCTCTCCATTTCTTCTACCTTGTTTTTGAAAAGTGGCTCTTGGTATTTATTGCACTAGTCTAGCCAGTTTAGACCTTGCAATAGATTTCTTCTCCTTCTCTCTCAGAACTCTATGGACTCTGCTGTAGGAACCAACGACCTGTCTGTTGTTGTGGACCTCTTGAACGTTATCAACCAAAAAGCGTGAGTGCAGGATTGCTGGGATACCAGAGAGCTGTCTGGCTGTGGCAGGAGCACTGCACTGCAGCTGCCTCGTGTCCAGCTGGCCGAGGCAGCATGAAACGCCTGTGCTTGTAGTCACATGTCCAGCTCTGCAGTGCTAGTGTCTGCTGCAGTTGTACAGGTTCTTTTCTGTTGGTAAATGATGTCTCGTAAGGAAAAATCGAAGTCTTGGGGATCCATGAAGTGATTCTGCCGGGAGTAAATCAAACGTCGGAACCTACCGCTTTCTGTCGCAAGGGGGAGTCAGGGAACTCGCTCAGTAAACTTGGGCTCAGCTACCTGGACATTTCTGCCAGAAAACTTCATTTGTTGTCAGCTCAGCTTTGGAAAGCCTCATACTCCAGCCCTGCAACACATGCTTTTCTTTTCAGGTCTCTCTGGAAGTTGGATTTATGCACTGTAGTTCTGCCTCAGATAGAAAAACTTATCCAAAGTAAATACGAAAGGTGAGGCCACGAGAACGCGGCGTGCTGGGTGGGAAAGATGTGGGTGCTGATAGGGGGGATCCACTGGGCGTTTTGTGGCTGTAAGAAGATCGTGGAGAATCACAGCAGATACAGTATGGTGCTGGTACAACACCTGGAAGATCACTGTGGAGTGGCCAAGTGAGTGTTGGGAAGAGATATGGGAAGTACGTGTGGGCAGGAAGTCCTCATTAGGAGCAGGATGTTTAGGCTTGCTGTAAGTGTGGTGGTGTAGGTGAAGGCAGCTGTGAGCAAGGAGGGGTAAGACAGATGTGGGCCCAGTGGGCTCTGTGCACTGATGAGGATGAAACTGTCGACTTGGGACAAGGGGAATGAAGTCCCTCGGCAGCCGTGGTTGCCTCTGGAAGTCTGCTTTGAATTTCATCTTTAGTGGGAAGACAGCACGTTGCTTAAGGTGGGGTTTTCTATCCTTTCCTACTAGGAGAGGGGATCCTGCCAGGTGCCCTCAGCAGAACGTGTCTGCTCTTGAGCAGGAAAGTCCCACTTAGCAGGGTGTATGCCAGGACCTTGAGAAAAGGCTTGCTTGTGGGTCTCAGCTCCAAACAAGACTATATTGGCACTTGCTGTTCTCCCTACCTGCTTGCAAGTGGTAGAGGGAGGGGGCTGAGTGTGTTGTCCCCAAGACTGGATGTGTGTGAGAGCTGGCTGCCGGGAGGAAAGGAATGAAGTCCAGGTGGGGTCTGACTCTGTTTGCTTTCCAGTTATGTGCAGACAGGCTGCACCTCCTTGAAACTCATCCTCCAGAGATTCCTGCCGCTGATCACTGACATTCTTGCTGCACCACCTTCTGTCGGAGTGGACATCACCAGAGAGGAGAGGTAAGGCACTTACTGCCTCCGCTTGCTCCCTTTCAACACAGCCTTTCTCTAAGTGAGCTGTGCTTTCCGTCGAGGTTTTGGTACTAGACTGGGCATGCCTTCCCTTTTGTCTGCAAATACCAACCTCTCCTGCTCTGAGGAGAAGGCCAGAGACTGTTTTTTCCCTCTGTCTCTATGTATTGAGTCATACCAAAACAAAGCTCGAGTATGTCAGAAGTAAAACCAGCCTTCACCTCACAAAGCAGAGTTGTCAGCCAGGCCTTGGGCTTCCAGTTCATTGACAGGGTAAGTCTGCTCTGAGAACCAGCTCTCCGGAAACAGCACCTTTCCTCCTCAGACTTTACTGCCAAAGGGGAAAATAGGAGTGAAAGAGCCTTTGTGAGGATGCCATTCTCCCACTTCATCAGGATGCGGGCTGCAGACCTGCTGTTCCTGCACAGTCATGCTCCCGTTCCAGCCAGGCCATTTGCAGGGCTTGCATTTTTCTCTCCTGCTTGAGATGAGCTTTGGGAACAGGCACATCTCCCGTGCAGCTGAGTGTTCACGCTGCCTCTGCTGTTTTCGCAGGCTCCATAAATGCAAGCTGTGCTATGATCAGCTGAAAAACATCAGAAACATCGTCAAGAACAAGTCTGGGCTCAGCGGCCGCCACGGTAGTGACTTTGGAGATCTGCATGTCCTCATGGCTATGCTGGAGTGACAGCTGCCAGCTGGGCACGTGCAAGCACAGGTGGCCAAACTCTCCTCTGTGCTCAGTCTGGCTGGGTTGTGTGTTCGTCCTTCCCCACGGCACAGGAGGGAGCAGGGATGTGCCTGGCCAGCACCAGTGCCTGGAGGGGGCAAGTGAAGACCTGAGTCTGCGTGGTACGAGGGGACCTGGCTCTGAGGAGGCCCTGCTGGGGGGCAGCTTCGTTTCTGCTCTTCCCCTCACCATCACGCACTGCCTCTGTGTGCTGACCTTACTCTGAGTGCAGGGCTCCAGGCCTGCTGCCACTTCTTCACCCACGTCTTGTCACTTGGCTCTGGTGGCCGCTCCCTGTGCAGGACACCGAGGACTGCAGCGTCTTCCCCACAAAAGCCTGCTGTGGGGTGAAGAGCCCTGTCCCTGCAGGAAGGATTTGTCCCCTTTTCCAGGCAGGGGGGCTTGCTGCAAAAAACATAGACCAGGACAGGGTGGTGCTGCACGTGGTGTCGTCGCAAGGGCCAATAGTAGTAAGGGGAAGTTGTCCCCCGGCTTCTCCACATCCCTGTGCCACAGAGGGTGGATCTGAGGTCCACCTGGATCTGCTGACATGCGTGACTCTATTAGGACTTGTCCAATCTGTTTGCCTTTGGGGGTGAGGGTGGAGGAACAGAAGGACCTGGACTGATGTCTTTCTGCATCCCGTGGCCCACTCATAGGGACTTTTTCTTTTCCCAATAAATGGCTGTCAGAACTTTCTGTCCCTCTTTCTTCTTTCCTGGGGGGGGGGGGGGGGGGGGAAGGAGGGGCTCCTGTTGGTGCTTCCCCTGCTCCTAATGCTGTCTCCTCGTTTTATACCCTGGAGCCTGTTCTCTAGCAAACTGTAACATAACAAATCTTGGTAACTTCCTTAAGTCCTGGTACATGCTTGAATCTCCTCCCCTGCTCTTCTCCCGGGTTCTCACCCTTCCTGCCACCAGCCTGCGGTGAGTAAGTGGCTGCAGTGAGTAAGAGCAGCCCTGCTCCCCAGGCACCCTACAGAACGCCCATGGGAGGTTTCACAGTGCAGGGCAGCTCCCAGAGCAGCGTCAGCACTTGTGTGGCTTGTCCCTCTCCCCGACAGAGCTCTCCTCCACCCCCGAGTCCTGGCAGCTCTCAAGGCAGAGGGCTCCAGCCTGGAACAGCCGATGGGGGGAAATAACAGCAGCGCGGCAGGAGTGGCTTTAACGCTTTATTTAAAATAGGTTTTTGTGATACAAAACAGGGTGTAGGCATATATTAGTAAAATACATAGAAACATCTCAGCTTAACAAAAGACTAGATTTATTTTTCCCTTTTTTTCTTTCATGGGTTATGGTGTGGAGGAGCGCCAGGAGCTGGAAGGTGCAGCACTGCCCCCCCCCCCCCATGCCCCTGCCACCCCCCACCACCACACATACACCAACAGCACTGAGCTGGAGGTTTGCTTTCTTGCTTTCCACTTTTTTTTTTTTTTCCTTTCCATTCCGAGACCATGTAAACAGGATATAAATATTTCAAACACATTCATCTCAACTGTGATCTCTCTTGAGAAGACAACTGTTCAGTCACTTTACAATAGATTCCTTCGAGGCTGCAGAGCCCCTCCTGGTGCCAGGGGGACAGCCCTGCAGCTGCTATCCCTTTGGGGCAGGGAGCAGTGCGTGTGCAGCAGCACCGGGGCGCCTTCGTGCAATAGGCCATGAGAAACCAACAGGGAAAGGAGCTCATCCTGGCTTCAAATGCGCGCTATGCTGCTCCAGGAGAGGCTGGGGTGGAGCAGGACCTCGTGGCAGAGAGCTGGACACAGCCACACCAACGCAAACCTCATCCTCGTCCAGGTGCCTGCTGCCCCGTGCCAGGCTCCTGCAGCAGAGCTGTCCCCGGCGCAGTGAGGTGGGGGGTGCTCAGCTGCCGTTTGTGCACAGCCCTGATCCTTCCAGCCGGATACAACTGTCCTAAAAACGAAGCTGAAGAGGTGCAGAAGCTCCCTGCTCTGGCTAAAGCCATCTGTCCAGCAAAAATTAGAAGTCACAGAGCTGCTTGTCTCACGGCGAGAGGTGCTGTGACAGGAGGGGGTGCCACCACCCCTGGGCACAGCTCCGAACACGGCTGGGGCAGCGTGGTGGGCAAGGGGCTGGGTCCTGCAGCACGTGTCACACAGGCACCGGCCTCAGCTTCCCTGCAGGGACACAGACACGTGTGCATCAGGCCGGGCAGGGGGAACAGCCAGCACAGCTCGAGGCCCCCAACAATCCAGTCCCAGCAGCAGCCCTGCGAGCGGCACAGCCCCGCACACCTCCCTGCTTGGGAAGCAGGGCTGAAGCAGAGCCCTTCACCAGCTCTTGGCCACATGCACTCACCTGGCAGCCACGGCTGCCCCTAATTCAGGCTGAAATCGAAGAGAAGAGAGATTCAGCTGCAGGGGCTGCCCTGCAGCATCACTCCCTGGCTGCCCCACGTGCAGCCCCAGCTGCTTTGCCCCAGATGGCCCCACACTGCCCTGTGCTTGGATGGGGCACTTCAGGAGAAGCCCTAACCGGGCTCCTTCCAGCCAATTAGCCAGCAGTTAATGAGCTGATTACAGCATGGCTCACTCCACCCACAGCTCTGCCTGCCAGCAGTGGGCTGGGAGCCTCCCTCCTACGGAAAGCCGTGGGTTGGGTGCTGTGGGGGCATGGAGCATGGTCCCCACTGTGCCCCCACCTACCTGAGGTCTGCAGCTTCCTGCGGATGGAGGTGGCACGGCCGCTGGGCAGCCCAGGGCTGGGGGATGTGTGGCTTCGGCTGGAGGATCCTGGCATGTCACCCTGGGGAAAGATGGGGCACAGCTCCCACTCAGCTCGTGCTCTGGTGACGGCACACAAGGAGAAGTGCTGGTGGTGCTGCGGGTACCTCCAACTGCTCCTGGCTGGGCCAGGATGTCAGCTCAGCCTTGCGGGACACGGGGCCCAGCTCCACGGAGCGGACACGCTCAGCAAACTTCAGGGAGCACAGCGTCTCGCTGCTGTTCTTCTCAGCAGGGGACACCTGCAGGCAGCAGCAGCAGTGCATCACCCAACTGCCACCCACAGACACCCCTCCCTGCTGCTCAGCGGGGTCAGGGAGCCGCTATTATTAACCCACTGCCCCCAGGATGGCCGCCGTCTGCAGCAGGCACAGCCCTGTCACCAGCAGAGAAGCCAGAGCAGGTGGCACGGAGCGCGGGGCATGGGGAACTCAGACCTGCACCATCATGAGGGTCTTGCTGTCCCCGCTGAGCGAGTCCTGCAGCAGGTAGGTCAGCTTGGAGTTGCGGAAGGGCACGTGGCCCTGGCGGGAACGCAGCGCATAGATAACATCCCCCAGCGCCGACAGCGACCTGTTGATGTACTGTGCCTCGCGCAGCCGGCTGCCCTCTGCGCCCGAGCGCCCAACGCGCTCCGAGCCCGCCAGGTCCACCAGGTTCAGCTTCCCTGGGGGCACAGGGACAGGTCAGCACTGCCAGCAGTGTCCTGCAGCCCCGACGGAGGGCACGGCACCCACCCGTGGTGCGCAGCCCCGTGCTGCGGTCGAGGCCACGGACGGTGACGATGAGCAGCGCGTGGGAGCGGGAGCTGTGCTCGTTGAGGTTGGTGCACTCCGTCACACGGTTGTGGTGGCCAAACTCGAAGACCTGAGGGTGAGGAGGGGGGGTCAGGCTTCAATCCGCTCATGCCCCCATCCCCTGGGCCCCACGCTTTTATTTTTAACCCCCCTGCAGCATGCACAGGGTCTATTCCGGGCTCTGCTGGCCCCCCAACACCCCTGAGCCATCAGTGCACCTCACCTTGTTGATGTCCTCCACGCTCTGCACACTGAACTCAGTCAGCCCGGGCACGTAGAGCTGCCCGCTGCCGTCAGGGCACAGCTTGATCTCCAGCTTCTCCTGGGGCTCCTTCCCCAGCAGATCCCTGCGATGGGGGACCTGTCAGCAGCCAGCACCCATTCGGATGGAGCCTGCTGCTCTCAGTGGTGCAGCGCAATGCAGATGTGTGCTCAGGGCTGGTTTCTGTGGCTCCAGAGAGCCCCTGCGGCTGCTGCCGTCACTCCCCCAGCTCCCAGCGTCCGGGCAGGGCAGGAAAATGTTTCTCATTCCCTTGGCTCTCAGAGCACAGTTTCTAAATATAACGGCCGAGGCCGGGGAGCCAAGCCAAGGGGAAGGCGTTTGGAACCCGGTGGAGGAAGCAGGGGGAGCCCAAATAAGCAGAAACGGCTCAACAAAGGGAGATGGGGCCCAGATCAGTGCTTCCTTACACGGCCAACGCGGGGCCCCGAGGGCTCCACGTGATGCTGTGCCCCGGCCAGGAGCTCACGTCCATACCTGAGCGCCTCGTTGTAGATCTCGGCCACGCTGACGCTGATGGCGTAGTCCCAGTCGGCCGCTTTGCTCCGCACCTCGGAGAAGAGCAGCTGCAGGGCCCGCTGGTTGATGCCCGGGTTCGCAGAGGTTCCCTGGTGAATGGGGAGAGAAATGAGCCGTGTTTTTTTCCCTCGTGCAGTCAAGCAGAAGGAAAGCAAAGAGGTTGCAGCAACAGCTGGGACCGGTCCAGCACCAGCGTGGCTTAGCAATGGCACTGAGACACAGGGCACAGCAGGCACCACAGACCAGGAAGACAAGGAAGAAGCAGGAGGCAAAGCTGGCCAAATTCACCTCCATTGTGTACGTCTTCCCTGCTCCTGTCTGTCCATAGGCAAAAATGCAGACGTTGTAGCCATCGATGCAGGAGGTGACCAGGGCCTGAACCTCTTGAAACACCTGCAGGGGACCAGAGGGCATCGGGGACGGTGCCCGCAGCCCTCCCCCACCTGTCATAACCTCCCCGCAGTGTGAGGCAGCACCCACCTCTTCCTGGGATGCTTGTGGGGGAAAGACCTTGTCCAGCTCAAAGGACACCTGCTTCCCCTTGTGCAGGAGGTGCAGGACGGCATCGTCATCCGCATCGAACGTCACCGCGCTGGCCGCCTCCGGGCCCTCACCATCCTCCTTCGTGATGGGGCGGACCCTCCCGAAGACACGGATGTTTCCTTGGTGGTTTGGGGAGCAGAGGCAGCGTCAGCCCCAGCGCCGCAGCCGGCCGTCCCCGCAGCCCGCTCCCGCCGCACCTTTCAGCCGCACCAGCTCGTTGTGGCACTTCTTGCGGAGCTGCAGCTCGCGACGGTACTTGCGCAGCAGCTCCCGGTTGGTGCTGTTCACCTCCTCGATGGCTTGCCCAATCTGCACGGGAGGATGGGGCTCAGCCACCCAGCAGAGCCGTGCAGGGAGAGGGGGTCCGGGCCGACCCCGCGCTCACCTCGGCCCTGGCGCTCCGGAGGGTCTCCTGGAGGAGCAGGGGGAAGTCCCGCACCTGCCGCTTCAGGCTGTTGTAGTCGTGGGTGAGGGTGCGCAGTGCCGGCTGCAGTGTCAGCAGGTTGGTCCGCACACCTGCAGGACGAGCGGGGTTAAGGATGGGCAGCCCCGACCCCGTGAGCCCCACAAGTGCTGCACCCTCCTCACCTGCCAAGTTCTCATGCACCGCCTTCATCTCCACTTGGGCACGGGAAAATGCCTCTTCGATGGCACGGTTCTTCTCGTCCTCCATCGCCTGCATCTCCTCCAGCATCTGCCCGTGGGCCCGCTCCAGCTCGGACTCGTACATGGCAATCTGAGGAGGGGGGAGGGTCAGAGGGGTGAGGCAGCACTGCTTTTGCATGCGCACCGATCCCAGGTGCCACCTGGTTCATGCTGCGGACCCGTACCTGTGCCCGGAGCTGAGCCGCCGTCTTCTGGGAGCTCTGCAGCTGCTGCTCCATCTCCTTCAGCACCTGCCTCTGCATCCCCACCTGCTCCTGCAGGTACTGGTTTCGGGACTGGCTCTCACACAGGGCCTGCTTCGCCTTGGCCGACTCCACCTCCACCGTCTTGATGATGTACTGCACAAAGCACCCGCAGAAGATGACATGTTATGGATCAAGGCCGCCCGGAGCAGGACAACTGACAGAGCAGCAGGGACGCGTGGTACCTGCAGGGCACCATCCCGCACCCAGCCAGGAGGCACGGCCCCACGACGCTCACCTTCACGTGCTGGGGCTGGGCCCTGAGGCTGGCGATGGTCTCCTGGCTGTCCCGCAGCCGCCGGCTGAGCCGCTCCTCTTCCTGCGCTCTCTCGGCCAGCGAGTCCTTGAGCCGCAGCTCCACCTCGGCCAGGCGGTTCGTCTTCTGCTGCACCTCCAGCTCCAGCTCTGACAGCTTGGCTCGGGCCTCCTCCGCCTCCTGCTGCAGCTGGCACAGCCTCTCCTGCAGCCGGGCGTTCTCCTGGCCCCAAACTGAGCTCAGCCGAGGCCACAGCACCCACAGCCCCACCATGGGCCACCGCTCATCCCGCAGCTCACCTGGAGGTGCGTGCAGTCCCAGCACGCTGCCTGCTGCCGCCGCAGCTCCCGCAGCTCCCCATCCCTCGCCTTCACCTCCTGCCGCAGCCGCTCATTCTCGGCCACCAGCAGATCCCGGTGCTTCTCCGCATCCGTGCCGCCCTGCGGAGGGTCAGCGCGTGATGGGAGCCCCCGCAGCCCCCCACCCCCAACCCCGATCGCCCACCGCGCTGGTGAGCTCACCATCTCCGAGCGCAGCCTGCTGAGCTCCTGCGCCTGCTCCCGGAGGTTCGCCTTCAAGTTTTCAACCTGTGCACACGGGGATGCTCTACTGGAAGCACAAAGCTGTACTTCCTCCTCCCCCCCACTCCTCCGGGGAGGGATTCCCCTCCGAACCGGCACCACGCCAACCCCCAGCCCAGGGAACACGCACGAACGACAACGGCCTTTTCTGAAGCTCCTCCGATCGTCATTTAGGAGTGCTGATTTGTAACAAAAGCGAACGCGCTCGCATTGTGCTGCAATTAATTACGATAAGTTATTAAGCCACTCCCTTGCAGAGACGGCGACGCAGCGAGCTGCCCGAGCACACCTCCGGCGTGTGCCGGCGGCACAGGCTGCTCCCGGAGCCGGGACCTGGGCTCAACCCTTCCTCCGGTGCCCCTCAGCCCCCTTCTCAGCACAGCACAGATGGGAGGAGAAGGAGCCACAGCTAAGCCACCACCCTCCTGCTCGGATGAATAGCCCCGTACACTTCCAGCCCCAATCACGTCCCCACACCTTCCAGAACCTCACGGATAAACCTCACGGAAGAGCACACAGCAACGCACCCAGCAGGAGCTCGGGGGTGGAGAGGGGCTGTGCCCTCTGCTCCCCAGCGCAGTGCCCTACTACACCAGCACAGCCCCATGCCCTACCTCCTCAGGCAGCCTGCTCTCCGGGCTGCTCAGGCACTCCCCGGCAGTGGGGTGGGGGCCGAGGCACGGCCAGGCCATTGCTGAGCTCCCGGAGCCCAGGTTCACCCCGCGCCGCACGGCCCCGGCACGCCAGCTGCCTGTCCTGCTTGTGTCATGCAGACTATGCCAACCAGATCCAGGACAATTACATCCACCTTTTTGACACCAGCGGAACAAGCCAAACCTGACTGTAATAGCTTCCACAACATCCACATGCAAATCCCTTTATTAGCAGCCTGGGTTTCAATCTCCCTGTAACGAGGAAGGCCCTCGCACCCACAGCTGCGTCTGCACCGGCACGGGAAACGTTCGGGGGTCAGCACCGAGGCCGACCCCTGCTCATCACAACCCACAGCCAGAGCGTGCCCAGAGCCCCTACCTGCCCTCGCAGCTGGACGGAGACAGCGAGCTCCTCGCTCTCGCGGGCGGCCAGTTTCTCCTGCAGGGCCAGCAGCTCCTCCTGCAGCCGCAGCTTCTCCTCCTGCAGGTGCGCCATGGACGCCACCACCTTCTGGATGACGGGGAAGGGCCGCTGGGCCGGCAGGCTGCCACGCTTCCCACTGCAAAACCGGCCCCCTGCGGCACGAGAGAGCACAGCGGGGTCAGGGTCAGCCTGCCCCAGTGGGATGGGGTCACCCGGTGGGGACAGGGACCCGAGGGGCACGGCAGTGCCACAGCTGAGGGTCCTGGAGGGAGGGCGGTGCCACCGGTGCGTGCCCGTGTTACAGGCAGAGGGATGTCAGCATCCCACGGCTGTCCCACACGGACGTGCTGCTCCTCTGATTCACCCCCTCAGCACCACAGCCTTTTTTTCCCCCCTGAATGAGCAGGTGCCGGTGGAAAAACAGCACGGGACGGTGTGATTAAAGGCTGCGTCACTGAACACGCCGGTGCGATGGAAGCCAAATTCAAATTACACGGGCAACCCAAATGGCGCTACTGCCCGACGCTGGTGCCTGCGACTTCCTGACCTTTAAACACAGCTTTCTGCAAAACGAAGCCCTAAATTGCTCCGTGGTTCCAGCAGGGAACGAGCCGGCCTGACTCACTGCCACGCGGCGCCGGCGGAACCGGCAGCGTGGATCTGTCTGCTCCCTGCCTTGCCCGGAAAGCGAAGGTTGGAAGGCAAAAGGTGATGCTGGGGGCTGTTTGGCTGCCTGCAGGCGGGCTGACGCCGTGTGCCAGGGGTGTTTTGTGCACATGCTGCAAGGCTTCAGCTGTCCCGAGGTGCCGACAGCACGCGGGATTTGTGCTTTCTCAGTTTGGGCGAAGAGACAGCGAAGAGGGATGGTGCTCCTGGCACTTCCTCCAGAAAGGACTGCTAGTTTTTGTCCTCCTGCCCGGAGCTGGATGCCCGTGGGTAGCACAGCCTCGCTCAGCACCCGCTTCCTCCCCATAGCAAAGGGATGCTCCAGCCAAGGGACAGGAAACCCAAACTCGGAGCCAGCAGACCGTCCTGCCCTCCCCCCATGCATCTCCTGCGTGGATGCTGGGCCCCTTCTGGGGGTCACGAAGGTGCACATCCCCCCAGCTTGTCCCCAACCCCCATCCCCCTGTCCTGGCCGTGTCCACGCTGCCCTCACCGGCTTTCTCCAGGCTCATGGTGCAGGCTGCCCGCCCTGGCACAGCGGGCTGGTGTGGGGACGCTGGTGGATCCTCTGCGGCACACGGCAGGGCTGGCTGCAGGCCGTCCTCCGGCAACACCTGTGTCTGCAGGGTGAAACGTGCTGCTGGGCTCCCAGCCCCCCCCATACCGTCCCCGTGGGTGTGCCCCTCCAGCCCCACAACCTCGGGACACCCCCACTGCCTGGGCACTGCGGGGACGGTCCCACATCCCCACCCTCTGTTGTCACGAGGAACTCGGTCGCTTGCCTTGGGGTCTGCCAGTTACCTGCCGTGCCCGTGCACCTGGTGTCTGCGCAGGGTGGGCTGCAGCGAGACCCTGACGCCTCGTGAGCTGGACTGAATGCAAAGTGCTGGGGCTCTTCCAGCTGCTACACCAGAGGAAAAACCCAAAAGGAGGGAGAGGAACACGGGAAAGGTCAAAACCGTCTGCCCCGTTGTGTAATTCCGCATTCCCCGGCTCGCAGGGTAAAAATAGGTATCTATCTATATATATATATTTTTTTTTTTTTTTTAATAGCACCGGTTAAATTAAATAAATAAAGCCACGGAGAGGTGATTCCGCCAAAGGTACGGCACGGATCCTCCGAGCTGCCCCGGCCAAAAGTTCCCTTCCTTCCATCTGCTCGGGGGAGCACGAGGCAGAGGGGGTTTGGGGGGGGGGGGGGTTGGGAAGAGAGGAGCGGCCGCGCTCGGAGCACCCGGGGAGCGGCTGCGGGGACGGCAGACATCCCCAGCACCCACGGAGCGGACGGAGCCGTCCTACGCCGCCACGGACATCTCTCTGCGGAGCGGCCGAAGAAGACCTTGCAGGGGGACGAGCGAGCAGCAGGAGAAGGAGGAGGAGGAGGAGGAGGAGGAGGAGGAGGAGGAGGAGGAGGAGGAGAAGGACGCGCTGCCCGCAGGGCACCCCACGCCCCTCCAGCCCCGCAGCAATGCGAAGAATGCGGGCTTGCCGGTTCCTCCCCCCCCTCCGCCCCTCTGCAGAGCAGTGCGGTACTCACGCTGCGGGGGCAGCTCCCGGCCCGGGCGGGCTGCCGGCATGGCACGGGGGTCCCAGCCCCGAGACCCCCTCGGCGTCCGCGGGGAGACCGAAGCCCTCGGTCCCCTCTCCGCACCCCGGATCCCGCCCACCGCCGTCCCGCAGACAAAGGGAAGCCCGGCCCGGTCCGGCCCGGCCCCGCCCGCTCCCGGTGCCGCTCACCGGCCGTCCGCTGCCGTTCCGTTCCCCCGCCCCGGCTCCTCCCAGCCGGGCGTCGGCACCGGCCGCTCCGCCCCGGTTCGTTGCCGTGGCAACAACCCGGGACCCCCGACGGGCGGCGGTTGCGCTGCACCAGTGTGCCCCACGCAGCCCCACGCAGCCCCTCTCAGCCCCACGCAGCCCCACGCAGCCCCACAGTGGGTGCCGCAGGGGCTCAGCCACGCAGGGCTCCCCACGTCCTCGCAGCTGCTGCCGCCGGTGCGGCGATAACGCGGACGGACGTGAGGTGGCTGTAAGCATTCCAGCAGCCACCCTGCTGTCGTTCCCGTCGTTGCCTTCATTTACGAGCTGCGAGGCTAAGAGAATGTTTATGCAAATGGCTCTAGGCGTTAAGTCATTTCCTGTCGTTTGAACGCTTCAGGTTTGGTTTTTTTTTTTGTTTTGTTTTGTTTTGGTTTTTTTTGACGGCGTTGCAATTATGCAGCGCTCACACGTTGCATCATACAGGGACGAAATGAACGAGGCGTGAGCTCCGCGGTTTGGGGAGGTGGACGGCCCCCGGAGCGAAACCTCAGAGCCTCAGGGGATCCGGGTGCCCACCGGCGGCCTCAGAACATTGCGTGGGGCTGAACACGCAGAGCCCCGCTCTCAGGGCTCTTCCCTTGGCGGACCCCATTGAAACAAACCCCTCTATCACCCCACAGCGGGCGCTGCGAGCAATGGGGCTGCGTGTCCCCCCCCCCCCCCCCCCCCCAGCTCGCTCAGAGCTGCCTTTGCTTTCTCTCCACGTCCCACCGCGGCGCCGCCAGCTCTGCCCTTCCTTTCAGAGCGGCTTTATCCCTGTCTGCGAAGCATCCTTCCTCGCTGCCAGCCTGAGGACAGACACCCGAGGGCCAACACGGGGATCGCTGAGTGCTGGGAGAACAGCAGGAGAGCGGCCGGCCCCCACTGCCCCCACCTTTGTGTGTGTGTGTGTGTGTGTGTGCGTGTGCCCGGAGCCGCAGGCAGCACGGTTTCTGCTCGGCCAGGAGGTTTCGTTTCCATTTTCCCCGTGTGCGTGGATTGAGGGAAGCCCCATCGACCGCAAGTGCAGTGCTGATGGAGGCCCTTTGCATTAGCTGCCTGCTGTGCCCCAAGCAAATATTTGACCTACATCTCTAACAGCTCCGGGGAGGCAGGGGATGAAAAGATATCCCGGCAAAAGTTTAACCTCCGCTCCCCTCCCTCGCAGCAGGCAGGAGCATACCTGGGTGCTCTCCGCAGGGAATTCCCACCAGGAGGATCAGATGGAATGGGAATACATCCCCAGAGAACGATTAACCATAGCTCAGCTCACTGATGTAACTCCACTCCTCCCTGAGAGCCCCCAGCGAGGGGATTTCTCCATGCTGAGCCTTCCCAGGGCAGCTGGCAGAGCCCCACGCTCCCTCGTTGCCATCTCAGCTCGTGAGCGAGTTTTAATTAAGTCTAAGCATGCTCCTGAGAAATTTGCACTCGTTTCCAAGTTCACAGAAGGAATTAACTCCACCTGCAGGCAGCGATGCTGAGATAGGGCAGTGCACAGGTGGCCTGGAGCAGTCCTCATCCGCCCACCCCAACGGCAGCAACCCCGTCCTTTTCTCCCTGCTGTGCAGGAGGAGAGTCCCTGCACTGGACCCGGTCCCATTCCTGCCCTTCTTATCCCCAAGAGCTGAGCCCGCAGCTGCCCGGATAGGAGATGTGAGCAGCAGCAGGAGGGATGGCAGCAATCTCCTTTAAAAAATGCATCCCGTCCTCAGCAAAGCCATCTATTTTTAGTGCCCTCAGAAGCAGGCTCGATTTTGGAGGAGACGCAGAGCTCAAGCAGTAATTCTGAATAATTTAGGGGACAGAGTTCGGGGGCTGACGTCAGCAGCAGTGCCACGAAGGCACGGGGCACTGAGTGCATGGGTTGGCCTCTCAGTGAGCACTGAATCCCACAGGGACATCTGCAGGAGGAGCGATGCTGCAGGCTGGAAGGGGATCCTAGGAGAGCTATGGCACAGCTCTGCCACCCCCTGAACCTCCCGGCCTGCAAACTTACCCTGCCATGCATTATTCACACCTCTCATATATAATGCACAGAGCTCAGAGCTGCGTGGCAACGGCCGGACTTTGGCGCAGTGCAAGACAATGAAAGGAAGCACTGAGTTCACCGTTTTGGCCTCTGTGCTGAGGGCTGCAGGAAGCAGAGCAGTGCTTCAGGAATACCAACTGCCCCGTGCACGTCCCGCGGCAGCTGCCCGGCCCTGGGCTCCCAGCTGCACCCCGCTCCTCTCACCTGGGGGCCGTGTCCTGTTGCCCACCACCTTGCTCCCAGCAGTCCCCCGCTGCTCTGCCGCTTGCTGCCCTTGGTCCAGCCCAGCACTGAGAGCGCGGCCAGAGCGCCCAGTGCATGCATGGCACCACCTGCTGCTCCCCACAGGGTCCCCAGGACGGCTGCTGCAGGGCACTCCGTCTGCAAGGAAGGAGAAAGCAACGTCCCCTCTGCTCCCGTCTTGCCGGTGTGCTAAGAGCTGATTAAAGCCCAGCCCCACAAATTGCTGACACAACCTATTTCTTAGACAGGAGGACAGGTGGACTTTCCTCCCTCTGCAGATAACCACGCTCAGACGGGAGCGGGTTTGCTCCTTGAGTGCCACCCCACTTGGGGACAACAGTGGTACCAGCACCCACCGACCCCTCACCCTGACCCCAGGGCTTCATCAACACCGAACCTCTCCCATTCCCGTTTCCCTCCTGTCTACCTCACGTGCGGGCTGTCTGAAGGCAGCCAGCAACGGTGAGAGCAGGGAGATTTGCAAAGCAAACAGCGATCAAACAAAAAAGCTTTTGGTTACTGCTCTCGAGGCTGTTTGCCAAGACACACAGATCATATCGGGCTAATTTACAGAAGGAAAACCAACACAATTAGCGCTCAGGAAAACACTTTAATGAAAAGAGCGTTCGTGTAAAAAGTGATGGGGCACTGCCTGGTGCTGCAGGAGGACCCAGAGCCATGCTGCTGCTGCATGGCCCAGCTCCACATGGTCACACCGCCGTGCCGCATGCACTGCAGCAGGCAGTAACCATGGCAGCAGAGAGATCTGCACGTGATATCAGCATTTCTGCAGTACAAAGGAGCCTCTTATCTGGGCTGAGCCAATCGTCAGACTGCTTCTCATTCCTCCACTTTGCTCTAGGACAGAGCTGTGCCGTGCCATGCCATGTTGTGCCATACTGTGCCATGCTGTGCCTTGCTGTCCTATGCCATCCCGTGCCATGCTATCATGTCACCCCACGCCATGCCATCCTGTGCCATGTCATCTTATGCCATCCCATACCTTACCATCCCATGTCATGCCATGACATCCCATCCCATCCCATCCCATGCTATGTCATGACGTCTTATGCCATCCTATGTCATGCTGTTCCATGCCATGCCATCCTATCCTACCCCATGCCACCCCATGCCATGCTGTGCTGTGCCATACAGACCCAGCAGGTCCCATCCCAGGACTGGCAACATGTCCCTGTGCAACATCCCCTCTACTTCGTCTATCACGCTTTTTTTGGTTGCTTTTTGCCCTACCTGTCAATGAATCATAGTGGTTGGAAAAGACCTCTAAGATCCTCAAGTCTGACCCTAACCCACCCCCCCACGCCCACTGACTGCGTCCCTTTGACTCCCAGCTCTTGGCATGTATCCAGCAACCTCGACAAGAGGGAAAATTGTGTGGAATAATTACGTGGATAGCTAATTCTTCTGATGACTCAGTGCCAACTTGCTAGATGTTGCTCAGATCTCCCTGAGGCACTGGAAATGAGCTACACTTGGGAACTCTCATCCCAAAAGGAGAACAAGTATATGACGAAAGGGTGAGGAAAGGGATGTTGTTTGGCAGACAGTATTGGTAGGCTGAGTAGATCCTGTGCAGGGGAACAATGTCAGTCCTCATTTCAGGGCGTTAACTGTGTCCTGGCAGAGCAAAGCAGGCACTGCTCAGTTCTGCTTCACACCGAGCCAGATTCAGGGGGACAGGATTGCAGCCATGCCTCTAAGCAGATCCACACAACAGAGAAAAACATACAGACAGAAAAAGGATTCCCGGACTTAGAAGCGCGTCGTGTTGGCTGAGATCTCCAGGTCTCGAGATTAAAAGGCTTCATTTTATTTCAAGCTTTATAATTAAATGCCATTTAGCTGGACTTTCCATTCATCCTGCAACTTCTTTTAGGCCTGAGTCTAATCCCCAAACCTGCTTATTTGTTTTTACTTTCGTTATAACCTTATCAGCGATTAACCTGCAATTGCACTTAATCTTTTTAAAAGATTGCTTTAGCTATAAATAGAGAAGATACCTGCCCGGGTTCTGTCTGTGAGAAAAGGAAAACAGAATGTGTTTGCGTTGGGTTATAAACCTCTGATAAATTGGTGAAATGAGGGAAATAGAAGTCAGCTTGAGGACTGCAATGCAGGATTTCCAGCACAGCTATCGGTGCCGGGCTGGCAATGAGCAGCTGCATGGATGGATCCCCATCTACTGCATTAATATTATTAGAGCATCTCATTGTGGATCAATAAAACGCTTGGCCAAAATGCTTGGCCAGTGTCAAAATGGAGCAAGCAAAAGCCATGAAGAAATGCAGTGGAGGTACACGGAGCGTTGCAAAATCAGTTGGGAGCACTGCAAGAGTGGTGGAAGCAACAAGCCTGGGATAGGCTCAATGGGAACCACTGCAAAGAGCACCTATTGCACGTGAAGCAAAAGGAAACTGTGGATTGCAGCAGAAGGATCCAGTGGCTTTCAGGCTCCATCCTCCAGCCAGCAGGATGAACTTGGAGCTGCCCTATCCCAGCAGCCCTGCACGGAGCCAGGCTGTAAGCCCCAACCCCACCTCGACCTTAATTATTACCTGGGAATAATCTCCAAAGTGCTAAAGCCGTAAATAGGCCCAGTGGAGGATGGCTTTAAGCCTTCGTGTGCTTCCAGAATTACCAGTTATGTCTCCATTATCTTCTAACGCTGTGTGTTGAAAACTCAAATCTCATGCGAGGGTTTCACTTCAGAAAGACTTGTTCTCCTTCCAGGGACTGAAGAAGGTTGGATATCAGGAAAAGGGATGGATATCAGGAAAAGGGATAGGTATCCAGAGAAAGGATGGATGTTAGGAACACTTTCTTCCTTGAAAGAGTGATCAGGTGCTAGATGGGGCTGCCCAAGAGAGGTGGTTGAGCCATTGTCCCTGGAGGTGCTCCAGAAAGGTTGAGATGTTGTGCTAAGGGACATGGATGAGTGAGGAAGTAGTGGTGGTATGTGGGCGGTTGGACTGGATGATCTCGGAGGTCTTCTCTAACTGTGGGGATTCTGTGATTCTATGGAAGAAAATAGGAAAGGCCTACGAGCGGTACGACATGACCCCTGTGCCTCTGAAATGCACTGGAAGATGTGTGAGTCAGTGTGGGTTGGCTTTTCCCTCTCCCCTTCATAGGATCATAGAACGGTGCGGGTTGGAGAGACCTTACAGAGATCATCTCATTCCAGCCCTCTGCCATCCCCCAGGAATCTGAGTCTGGCAGGAAGCTGGGAGGCTGTTTTCTCATTCAAATGGAGCATTTTTGCGTTGTTTTTAACAGAGCATTGCATGGCTTTCCCATGCTGCTCTGCTTCTGGGCGAAGGAAACCTGGAATTCTGAAAGAAATCTGTGGAAACTGAACGGTGGTAACAGAAGTGGTGTTTATTGTAGATACGGTGGATTATGAAAGCTGTTACAGAGCACTACCAGTGTAAACCACACCAAATCAGTCTGACTTTGCCACATTTCCTGCTTTGTTTATGTAATGCCAAGCACTTTGCTTCTACCCCAGCAGGGAACCACGTGCAAATAGCTGAGGACACAAAACATGGAGGGAGGCAGGGTGGAGGTTGGGTTTTGCTCTGCGGTGTTAAGGGCAGCGTTGGAGTTCCTTGAAGTTTGGGTTTTTCTCCCCTCCCCTGGAGCTGTTGGCTGGCAGCGTGGGGCCGGGGGGGTCCCCCGTGCACTCACCATGGTGATTTGGGTCTGTGCTTGGCTCCGGATGGCAGCCCAGATCCTTTCCAGATGAGTCACGCTCCCGCTGCTTGTAACGACCTTGAGTCCAACAGAGAAGTCTTGTTTTTCTCCCTCGGGTGACTCAGCTTTGGAGGTGAAAAACTTTGTGCTTTATCTGAGCAGACACTCATTAACCATTCAGAGACGTACAAAGCCATTTCCTCTGGGCTCTCCTTCTGTACGATCTCAGGCCTGATACTTAGAGGCAATGTGCTCTATAGGACGGGCTTTTTCAGAGTGCAGAACTTCCAATCATTGCATCATGAAGGTTGGAAAGGTCACTGAGATCATCTCAGCCTGACCATCAACCAATGCACATGGCCGCTCTGGTGCTCCTCTGTGCCACATTCCCACAGCTCTGCAACCACTCCAGGGATGGTGACCCCCACCCCCCTGTGCAGCTCTGGGTTCTGCTGGCAGCGGGTGAAGGTCTAAGCAAAGAAGAAAGGCAGAGCCCACCTGCAGCACCTAATTAGCAATGCCTACTTCCAATTTGTAGGAACCGTTAATGACTGAAAGCTTCTACCCAAGGCATGTGCCCAATTCCTACTCGTGCCATCAGCCCCCACATCAGCTTCGTTTTCATTTCTCTTCTTTCTCGTCTTCTTTCTCTGAGATCTCAGCAGCAAGTATCTCTTCATCCTCCTGCGCTGTTGAAATCACGCGGATGGCGACTAAATTATCAGCAGATTTTGAGGATATCTCTTCTCCTGGAGGAGTCCGTGCTTTGGGGGAAGCAGTGGGTGACCTCCGGTGCACTGGTGACTTCGGTGGGACTGGACTGAAATTGGGATCCTGTAATACAAAAAATAAAAAGGGCATAATAAGCCTTGGCAGACCGTTCCTTGTTCATGGCAGGACCCCGGCCACATCCCCAGACTTCAGCATCTGTGCTGCACAATGACAGCAGGGCGCTTTGGGGAGCTTTACTTCTCACCATGCTGCCTGAGATGAGCCACGTGAGATTGACTGAATAACTAAAGTTGGAAGGGACCTCAAAGATCACCCAGGGCAGCTGGATTACAACCTGCACGCTTTGAGGTGAGGGAAGGTATTTACCAGCCTAGAGGCTGCAGCACACTCCCCATCAGCTGTTTGCCCATCTCACTCTCCCCATCCTGACCTGTGCCTCCTGCATCGCCTTCAGCTGCCGCAGTTTCCAGCGCAGGTGAGCGAGGTGCCCTCTGCCTCCGGCCTTCCCCACGGCAGCCAGGGCAGCCTGGAAGAGTTTAGGGGTGTCGGCTTTGGGGGGAATGATCAGTGGGTCTCCAGGCCCTCCTTTCTCATCTTTGGGTTTATTATTGTTTTTCAGCATTTTCCTGCAGCAAAGAGAATGAGAGACGATGTCAGTACAGGGTTACATCAGCTGGGACTTCTCTCCCCACTGGCTTACAGGCTCCATCCTTCAGCCCACACTCACTTGGCTTTTTTACGCAGCAGCTTCTGAGACTCGGGGTAGTGCACCAGAATCTCGTTCAAATCCTTCTTGTCCAAAATGAAAAGATTGGCAAATCCATGAGCAATGACGTTAGCGGTTCGGCGATTCCCTCCTCCAGCTGCCAGCAAGCTGAGCAGGACACCAAGACACGTGAACACTGCTCTCGTGTCACCATGAGCTGCTGCAGCCAAAGCCCGGAGAGCTGGGGGGTGGCCCATCCCTGGAGGTGCCCCAGGCCACAGATGGGCCCTGGGCAGCCTGAGCTGGGGGGCAGGAGCCCATGGCAGGGGTTGGGGCTGCTCCAACCTAAGCCATTCTAACAGGCTCAGCACAGCACTCTCACTATAAAGCCTCCCTCTTCCCATCATGCACCTCCAGTTCTCTCCTATAGATGACTCGGGGTCTAATTGTTATTACCCGTAATGAAATTTTCCGAGCCTCCTTTTTAAAGAATGAAACACTACTTAAAATACTGCCCGTCCTGAAGTTTTAATACTGCAGTTTAAACCAGCCTTGCGTACACTGGGCCATAGGTAGGCAAGTAGGATGCCAAGTGCCCATGGCACCTCAGAGGTTGGAGGGCTGCTCAGTGCTCAGAGCCTGAGGGCCATGTCCCCCCAGCAGTGCTTTGCTGACCTTATTTCTCCAAACACCGATCCGGCTTTCAGCGTCACCAGCACGGTTTTGCCATCAGGTCCCCCCAGCACCTGCACTTGTCCTGCCTGGATAATGTACATCTCACGGCCAATTTCCCCCTGTAATAGAGATGGACACAGTGAGGGGTTCCCACAAATGGGACACCCGTCCCCACACAGCAGCTCGGTACCTTCTTACAGACAAAGTCATTGGGCAGGTAGACCACCGACCGCAGCCGCTTCAGCATGTCGAAAATCATCTGCCTGTCACAGCCCTGTGCCAAATTGGAGCCAGCAGCAATCAGCCCGTGCCAACAGGGCTGAGCACCACGAGACAGAGCCCACCCTGCCAGCCTACCTGAAAGAGGGCCACTTTGCTGACGATGTTGTAGTTCACATCAATAGCAATGTCCAATCGCATCTTGTCCGGCAGCTGAACCAGCAGCTCAGATTCATCTGTGAGAAGCAGAACAGAAAACTGTGTTTCCAGCACTTTCCCAAGGAGATCAGCACCCACTGCTGCAGCGGGGATGGGTGAGTGCTGGGGTGGACACCAGGGCTCTGTGTCCCATTGGCAGCCTATAGGCAAGCCTACATATAAGCAAAGATTGGGAAAAGAGAGTTAAATGCACGATGTGGCCCTCCAAGAGGTTCTCACCTAGCATGCCTTGTGAATGCCACGTGTACTCGTACCACGTTTTGACCCGGTTCTGGACGGTTTTGGGGATTTTGTAGAAGTTCATGTACTTGATGGTGCTGTCCATGCAGCTCCGGTAGTACGTCTGCCCAGCGGTGGCAGCACCCACCACATCTCTCATCTGCAGGGCAGGAAGGGTTGGAAGAGATGGTTTAGTTGCTATTATCACCACTCGTATAGATACAGCAGCTTAGGGAGCGTAGACATCTGTTGTGTCCTAACAGGGGGCTCCCAACTTCCACCAAATCCTTTTTCTGAGCAGCTAAAGAGCCTTTGCTCGTGGAACACAAACCTGGAAATAACACTGTGGACTGACCCCACCACCAAGCCTGCCCCTCCTGAGATGGGAAGCCCCCTCCACTCACCTGCCCAATCATGACAGAGAAAGCAAAGACGCCCGTGAAGTAGTTGAGCAGCTGGAAGACGATCTCAAACAGAGTCTTGGGATCTGGCAGGCCCCCGATGGTGATGAGGGTTTTGACTGCCCAATAGTAGCAGCGGATGTAGCTGGGAGGGGCAGAGCATGCAGCTGTGGTTGTGTTTTGGGCATGAAACCCCCTGGACTGAGCTCACCACCCATGTGCCATGCTCATAATACAGCCCGTAGTATAGAAGGAAATGACAGCCATCATCCCACCTGCACTGCATGGTAGGCCTTTAACACACTTGCACAATCTTTGTTTTCTGTGTTTTTTCAGCCAGCACTCATGTGCTGCACAGGAGAATGGTGCTAAATTAATTAAACATTATTTGGTGTCTCACTTTGCCCGTGTTGTACAACACACAGCTGTGGGCATTAGTCACCAGGCAGCATTCAGCTCATGAGCCAAGTACTGTGCATGCAGTGCTCTCTTCTCCCCATGGCATCCTTGTCCCCAGCACCCAGTTCGCAGCCTCTCTGACCCACCATTGCCTCAGGTCTCAGCTCAGCCACAGCCCCCTCGTCTGCTCTGCCCATCCCACCCTTCTCACCCTCAGGATTCTCTGTATCTTCTCCTGGGATCCCCCATAGAGTGCATAGGTGATGGGTTGATGGTTGGCCTGGATGATCTCAGTGGTCTTTTTCAACCCTAATGGTACTATGATTCTATGACCTCGGAGGTTTGTATGGAGCCAGCTATATCCAGACTCGTTTCTTTGCTTCCACCCATCTGGGCGTGCTGTGCCACATGAGGACACGAGCCCTGGCTCATACCTGTTTCCCTCCCCATCGTAGACCCAGGTGGTGGAGCCCAATCCTTCATAGGCTGATGCCCAGTAGTAGAGGCAAGAGTTTACGTGCAAGCTGTACAGCAAGTAGGCAGTGGTCCGAATCACTCTGCAGAGCAAAGAATTAAAGGAGTGAACAGGAGGGGAGAAGATACAGTGTCTGCTGGGACAAACACACGGCACTGGCTCTGGCATCACAAGGGACAGCAAGTCAGATAGATGGAACTGGCGTGTGCCAAAATGAACCATTTTCCCCAGTAACAAATAATGATAAGTATCACAAACGATTCCTCAGCCGCTCCCCTCACCTGTAGATGTACGCCTTGCTCAGGATGGCCTCCAGGCGGTTGTTGAACTCGAAGAAGGCCAGGTACTGGGAGGAGAAGGAAAGCAGTGTGCTCTGACATGCCGTGGCTTCCTGAGAAGCCGCCAGCCGGGGGGCACATCCCCACACCAAGACTCTGAGAGCCCAAGTTCCCAGCCTCCTTCCGCAGCATGAACTGACACAGGCACAGTTGGCTCCATCAGTACCCACCCTTCTTTGGAAATGTGAGAGTCATAAGGTGGAAATATTCACCAACAAACCCTGAAGGCCTTTGAGACAACACTTCCCATCCATTGGACAGTGTCTTCCCATTGAGTAGTACGGCCACAGCCACCCAAATCAGCACGGGACCCTTCTACTCACCTTCAGGCAGCGGGGAACACGCAGGAGCGGGTTGACACCAACTTTGAAGTAGAAGAAATCCAAAGGAAGGAGGCACACCACATCCATCTGAAACCCGCACATAGAAACGGACACCTATGGGGACCTGCAGGCTCAGTGGGGTGGAACTACAGCCCACACTGCAGGTTGAAGGCAGAAAGTAATAAAGCCACACTGAACCTTGAAGCGTTGTGATCGCAGGTAGTTCTCTTTCATGGCCTTTTTGTCACTCTGGTTGGCAATAGCAGGGAAAAGAGGGAAAGAGAGGTTGGGCTAGGTGATCTTAGAGGTCTTTTCCAACCTTAAGGATTCTACAGCTCTGTGATCGATAGCTGCTTGCAGAGAGCAAAGTCACCACCAACATGGTCATGCTTGGCTTTCCCCTCCTTTACCACCATGGGGAACCCATTCCTGTTGTGCATGGAAGGGATGCTGAGTGGGGGGAACAGGAGACCTGGCCAGTGGCCATCATCTCACCCACTTTCAGGACAAGCCTTGCTCATTTTGCACCCTGGAAGAACCACACTGCAGAGCTAGCGGCACAGAAATCAGAGTTTACAGGAGAAACCTTCAACGTCTGGGTTCTCCCTGAGCACACCCAGCCCCAATGGGAAGAGGTGAAGCTCAAACCCCACCACGGTGGGAGAGCTGCTGGGCTGCTCAGAGCTCAACCCAGACACTGACAGCCAGACCAGTGGTGCTACTGGGGGAGATGGGTGGGATTTCCCCATGGCCATGTCCCTCAGTGGGATGCAGTTCATGCTGCCACTCACTATGATGTCTCCGCCCCGGACAAACTGCAGGCGGGTCTGAAACACAACGATGTCCAGCAGGTAGATGAGGTCACACAGGTAGTCCATGAGCAGCCAGTAGTGGATGTTGGCCGGCGTCTGGTAGGGGAAGGCCCAGCGGACAGGGATCAGCCAGCAGTTCCAGTTCCAGGCCAGGACAACAAAGAACAGCCACAGCACGTACACCAGGTCTGAACACAGGGAAACGTGCTCCGATGAGATGACCGCACATCCCTCTGTCATGCAAGCCCACAGACAACGACACATCCCATAGACCATGCTGCCCAGCACCCCATCCAGCCTGGTCCTGAGCACCTCCATGGATGGGGCACCCCCACCTCTGGGCAGCTGTGCCAGCATTTCATTGCCCTACAAGTAAAGAAATCCTGCTGCCCTCTTCACGTCCCACCCAGCCTCCTCCCAGCCTGGCCACGCTCCATCTCTCACTGGTGAGCGGGTCGATGCTGCTGGGGAACTGGTAGCTCTTCAGGCGGTCCATCCAGGGCTGGCACTTGAAGGTGCAGCACAACATCTCACAGTAGTGGTCATCCTCTGCTGGCTTGTCCCCTGCCTGCGCATCCCCCGGGGGTGGGGGTGGGGGTGGAGCTGTGGATGCTGGCTTGGAGGGTGCTGGGAAAAAATCACAGAATGGCTTAGGTTGGAGGGGACCTTATAGATTCACCTCGTCCCGATCCCCTTTTGTGGAGACGTCTGCCAGCCACCAGCTCGGGCTGCCCAGGGCCCCATGCACGGCTCTGGGCACCGCCAGGAATGGGGCACCACAGCTCTCTGAGAGTAGAGCTGTAGAACCATAGGACATCCTGAACTGGAAGGGACCCACAAGGAGCACTGAGGCCAGCCCCTGGCTCCTAACCCAACGTCTGTCAGCTCAGGGCCATGCCCCTCATCCCCCACCCTGCACTCAGAGCCAGTGCTGCCCCATCCCAAGCACCAAATCTGGGATTCCCATCCCCCCACCCCAACCTGAACTCACACGCCGTAGGGCTCTCCTCATCAGAGGTGACATCGGGGTCGGTCAGCTTCTCCTTCACCTTCTCTGTCCGCTCCTTGAAGAGCCTCACCAGCTCCTGGAGGCGCTCGTGGATGACGGCACTGGTCTGGCTGGTGGCCGAGCCGATGCGCTCAGGTAAGCTGCGGGGTGGGAAAGCACAGGGGCACGTCCAGCACCGTTCCCTCTCCCTCTGCTGTGTCCAAGACCTGCACTATTTCTGCCAGCACGCACCTGTCCCGCTGCTCCTCATCCCAGCTCCCCTCACCCAGGCCATCTGTGGGGGCTGACGCCTTCTTCCTGTGGACGCAAAGCAGAGCTGTGCTGAGCTGCAAGCCCACCCACCCCCCAACCTGCATCTCCAGTGATGGGGAGCGAAGCCAATGACACGTAGCATGAGCAGTACAAAGGCAGCACTGAGCTCTGCCCCGCGGCCCTCCCATTTTGGGGTGGTGAGTTTGTGTTTCCCCGCTGTTTGGGGCTGAATAACCCAAAGCCATGGCAGTGGGTTGCTGGGTGCCTGGCTCTGAGCGTGCCTGAGATGTGGGGCATGCACGAGGTGGGGTCAGCCGGAGCTTTTTGTCCCTTTTCTACTTCTGCCGATGGGCTGAAAGGAAGCCCGGCTCCTGGGTGCTGATTCAAAGGCAGATAAATGGAGCTTCTAAGCCATCTGCTGGCAGCAGCGGGCAGTGCCACCGAGAATCATCAGGAGTCATTACAGCACTGCTGGGTCGCAAGGGACCTTATGGATCCACCCAGCCTCACTCCCTGCCGTGGGCAGGCTGCCCCACAGCTCGGGCTGCTCAGGGCACATCCATGTCCTGGGACACCTCCAGGATGGGGCACCCACAGCTCTGGGCAGCAGTGCCAGCTCCTTTTAGTCCTTCAGGACCTCCAGGTCCTCCTCTGCAGGGCTGCTCTCTTGAGTTTTTTGCCCAGTCTTGTTGAACCTCACTGGGTTCTTGTGTGCTGTTTTTGAGCCTGCCCAGGTCCGTCTGGACGGCATCCCTCCCTTCTGTTGTGTCAACTGCACTGCTCAGCTTGGTGCCACCAGCAATCTGCTCAGAGTGCACTCAATCCCATCATCTGTGTCACTGAAGTTGAGGAGCACCAGTCCCAGGATAAACCCCTGAAGGACACTTCTCATTACCAGCCTCCCTCTGGCCACAGTGCCACTGACCACAGCCCTCTGGCTGCGACCTTCCAACCAATTCCTCATCCACCAAGCAGTCCACACCCTTGAAATCCATCTTCCTCCAATCTAGAGGCAAGGAAGTGCTGTGGGACCGTGCCGAAGGCCTTGCACGAGTCCAGGCAGATTACCTCTGTTGCCCTTCTTCTGTCCACCACAATGTGCAAACACAACCATGCAGCCGTCCTTCACCCCACACCCCAGCACAGAGGCAGCACACACCGGGGCTCGGGGGTCCCTACCTGGGGGAGGCTCCGGGCACCGCCAGCATGTGTGGGGAGCCGGGGGTGGGCAGCGGCAAGAAGGTGCCATCATCATCCACAGGGTCATCTCCACCATCCACGTCCTCAATGCCCACAGCAGGGCAGCGCCTCGGCCCTGGGGGGGACAAGGGCAGAGTGAGGGGAGTCCCATAGCTCCATGCCCCGCCAGCCGCCCATCTTCCTGTCTGCTCAGCAGGTGTGGGTTTGCATGAGCACTGGGGAGGGAAGCTGCGCGGGCAGTGGGGTCAGCCCTCAGCCTGCAGGGTGTCTGGAGAGGGGCTGAGCCAGCAAGGCACAAAACGGTGAAGCAAAAAAAAGAGGAATATTGCTCCCCAGGCTTTGTGCTGCAACAGGAAGCGAGCTTTTATTTTACATTTCTATACAAAAAGCAGCTAGGAGCAGCGCCCACCCCCAAGCCGCGCAAGCCCACTGCCTAGTACCTAAGGGGCGGGCAGGGGATTGCTCCTCATTGCAAAAATTGGGGTTGACCACTCCAGCCTTCCACCTGCTGGCAGCGAGGACGGGGATGCGGTAGCTGGGGACATTGGGGAGCTGCTCTAGCATGGGGGGGGGTGCGTCCCCGCGGTCGGGCGGCGTGTCGTGCACCAGCCGGTCTAGCTCAACGTCTCGGGAACGCTTGGCCATGCTGCTAGGTGCCTAGGTGCTTCAAGCAGGGGCAGGGCTGCAATGAGAGACAGAAGGGTCGGAGACAGGATGGTTATATCAGCGCGGAGAGACGTGGGGTTGGTGGTGGCCCACTGCCGTGTGCACCCATGGCACAGCACCGCGGTGCCCCTGCCTGCTCAGCCAACACCGCGCTGCACTGCGCTGTACCTGCAGCGTCCGCTCCTGCAGCTTCCTCCTGCACTGCCTGCTCTTGCAGCTTCAAAACGGAACAGGAGAACAAAATAAAGCTACGATGCGCAAGCAAGAATAATGGCCTCTGTGGCAGTGTGGTGCTGTGTACCCAAAGCTGAGCCCGGGGTGCACTGGAGCTCCGTACCTGTACGAAAGCGCCTTCGAGATCGCTTATCTCAGCTTCTTCCCGTTGTGCAAAGCTGAGGGCCTCTTCTGCATAGAAGGTGTCCTCCAGCCCCTCGTCGGTGGAGGGGCACAGGGAGCAGGGCAGGGCTCTGCAGGACAGATGGAGAGCCCCTGGGGCTGAGCTGTGCACAGTGAGGCAGCACCCGGGGTCAGGCCACAGGGCACCAAGCTGCCCACCGCTCCAACAGCAGTGCACACATCTTGGTGTAGCACAGCTCTTAGGCTGGGAGGTGCTCCAGGACCCCGCCACTCTGACCTAGGAACCCACTGACATCTCTGTTTTCCCGTAAACAGGAACAGAGGAGGATGGAGAGCACCTCCCTCACCCAACCACTGCTCACCAAAGCAGCGTGCGAAGTGCACCCACAGTACTGGGTTGGATATCTCCCAGCATTTTGCCATATGAAATCACAGCAAATCACAAACTGAGCGGGAAGATCTTTCTAAATACAGCCAGCTCCAAAACTGCTGCCCTCAATAGCCGTTTTCTGCAGCAGAAGAAGCAAAAAACGCACCTAGCAGTCCTCAGCAGCACTTGCTGTGTTTGCATCCAGCTCCGACCTGCTCCCGGGGATCCTGAACGCAGGAAGGAACGGAGCAGGCAGCGGTGCCCCGGGATCAGGCAAGCCCAGGGCTGCGGGTGCTGTTGCTACGGTGGCTGCGGAGCCGGAGCTGCCGTCGCCAGGAGATGAGCACAGCGTTGGGAGCACGTCAGCAGCAAACCCAGCAACGAGACGGCTGCGTGCCCTGTGAGCATCCTCCCAAAGCTTCCCCCAAATCGCCCTCCCCAAAGCATCATACATGCATCTGAGCCAACTGCTGCTGGCCCGCTGGTCTCCAGCCCCTGTGCAGCACTCACCTTGCGCTCTTCTCCTCCACCTCCTCCCCCTCCTCCTTCTTCTTCTCCTCCTCTTCTCTCTCCTCCTCCTGCTCCTCGGCAGCGCTTGGGGCACAGGACCACAGCCTGAAAGGAAGCAGCTCATCGGGTCAAAAGCATAAAATGAGGCTGAGCTGTGCCTCCCCAGCTCAGGATGCCCAGGGCTCCATCCACAGCCTTGGGCACCTCCAGGGATGGGGCACCCACAGTTCTGGGCCGCTGTGGCAGGACCTCGCCCGAACCCCAATGACAAACGGATGGCAACGAGGTCTAAATCCTTCAGCCATACTGGGAAGAGCCATCCTTTGGCTATCCCAAGGGTAACGGGGAGAAGGCAGCCCCCTGCCCTACCTCATGTCCTCCTGAAGCTCCTCCTCAATAGGGGGAAGGGGACAGCCCTGAGTCCTCAGCTCAGCCATGTCATCCCAGGCCATTGCTTCATGCATGGCTCCGGCACTCCAGCCATCGTCGAGCTCTTCCAGTTTAAGGTCCATCTCATGCATCTCCACAGGGATGATATTAACTGAAACGGGATTGGGGAAAGCTCTGCAGTGCTCAGCCCTGGGCCTGGCCCCAGTGGGCAGTGCCATGGTTACTGCAGGAGCTCCCCTTGCACCCCACTATGCCCCAGCATTGCCTGCATGGGGCTGCAAAATGCACAGCCCCACACATCTGTACCCGACCTGACAGAATCAGGAGGGACGAGGACATCGGTGTGGTGTAAAAACAATTTATTGTGGGGGCACTGGGGGGAATTTACACATCCAAGAAACCAAGAGGAAACATACAAACTGCAATACAGAAGGGCAGAAAACCCAGGCGTGCCATTTGCCCTGCACTACATGTACCAAACCACAACTTCACCAGGAGCCCACTCCCCCTAATCTACAACACGGGATGGGAACCAGGAGGAAAGCTCTCAATACATGGCATGAAAATGGGGTGAATGCTACAATTCCATCCTGGTTCCAGTGGAGTGCATTGTGTATAGACACAGTGGCTGGGGCTCAGTTGGGTCACTTTGTCATTGTCCTAAATGGATGTGGATGGGGTGTGTGCCCAACGCCTGGCACTTGGGGCTCCTGCCTGCCCCAAACCATGAGCCCCAAGCCCCGTTCCTGCTGTGCCCGGTGCTGCTGCCTTTCCTCCCCAGCTGTGCTTTCTCCACGTGTTGGACCCATGAGGTGGGGGCCCTCCACTGTCTTCGTTTTCCATTTGTTTCAGAGGCGCTAAGCCCCTTTGCCCCCTGAAACAAAAGGAGAAGGAAAACATTAGGGAGCTGTGGGTTTGTGCTGCAGCTCACTCCATGCGCTCATTGCCAGCGTGGGGCTTCTCGGGGTACCCTACAGGAGAAGCAGCACAAACCCCACTGTGCTTCCCTAAGAGAGCACACACTCACATCCCATGTATCTAAACCCTCCAGCAGCGGGAGCTTGCTTTTCTCAGGTATCCCCTCCCAAAATCTGCCTGCAGAAGGGCAGGGTGCAAGCGGAGAACACTTACTTTCCTCCACGGGGCTGAAGGCTGTGGTGGCTGTTCCCTGCTAGGAGGAAAGGGCAGCATGAAGCACGGCTCCTGCCCTCCAACCAGCGGCAACACTGCAGCAGGAGCACTCTGGGAGAGGCCCCACAGATGTCCCAGCACACCCACCCACCCACCCCCACAGCCCTGCACCCAGCACACCACCCTCACTTCCCAGCATCTCCCTGCGGACCCCATACCCTCACATCCTGCTTCTCCCTGGGCACGGGCTGTGGCATCACCTTCTCCAGCCCCTGGACGAACCAGCCGAACATGCTGCCAAGCAGAAACCCCCTGTCAGTCCCCGCTTTGCTCCCACCACATCCCCACCAGAAGTGTCACCACCCATACCTGCCGCTGTCCCCAACCAGAGACCGAGGGAGGAGGGTGGTCTCTGGCTCCGGCTGCCCCTCACCCACCACCGGCTCCACTGCTCCCGGGATGTTGTCTTCATGCTTTGCCTGGGTTTTAGTCCTTTTTGTGCCTGCTCGGGTTTGGCCAAGAGAAAGGGGTCAGGCAGTGGAGCCATCACCTTAAAGGGCACTGCACATCCCTGCAAAGCACTCACCTCTGGCTGCAGTGCTGCACTGCTCCTCCTTTGGCTCCAGCTGCAGAGAGAGGGATGGACACAGCCATGTGCTGCTGCTGCCCCAGTGCACTCTGTGCATTGCATCTGTCTTCCCCCACCCTCGTCTCTCAAAACCACTTCTGGCCCCAGTGTGTTGGAGAGGGCAGGGAAGGGCTGAGGAGACCCCTCATTGCCTTGGGAAAAGGGGGCTGCAGCACCTCGATGCCACACCAGCACCCACAGCCCTGCTCACCTTGGGCTGTTTTGGCATCTCTGGCTGTGGCACCATCCTCTCGAAGCCCTGCACCAGCCAGCTCAGCACGCGAGCTCCTGCCCTGCAGGGAGAGCAGGTGTGGTCAGAGCTACCCTGTACCCTGCATCCCATATCCTGCATCCCTCTATCCTGTATGCCTCCAGTCTGTCCATCCCACGCTGTGCGGTCCCACATTGCTCCACCCCACATCCTGTGTCAGACAATCCCAAATCCTGCATCCCATGTCCCACACTCGTGCCTCCCATGCCCGGTATCTCACACCCCTCCACCCCGTGCCACCCCTCTGCCACTGGGAACCCACCAGTTCTCTGTGCCCGTGCCCATGCCATCCTCCAGCTCACAGCCATCCAGCTCGTCCTCCTCAGGATCGAAGGGGGTTATCTCTGCAGGGACAGCAAGATTGGGTGTCCAGGGGCTGGCAACCGGGAGGAAACCTCAAAGCACGGGCTCACTGCTTCCCTTACCCAGAGCATCCTCATCCTCATCCTTGAGGACCTGCACCTCGGTCTGGAAAGGCAGAAAGCGTTACCCAATGGGGCAAGGAGCGATATCTGCCCTTTTCCCGGAGGTGGGTGAAGGCAGAAAGCCATGCGGGGCAGAGGGAGCTCCCCCTGGTTTGTGGCTCTTCTAAAAGAACCCAGAAGTCAGGATGTGGGGACATGCCCGTGACCCACCTGGTCGGGGACATCAACGCTGGTCTCAAAGCTCTTCCCAAGCGCCTGCAGTGACCCCGGGGCCGGTGCTGGCTGCGGGACCACCTTCTCCAGCCCCTGGGAGATCCAGGACAACACGCTGCTCCCCACGCTGTGGGGCAGGACCGTGTCAGATGGGCACAAGGCTGCAGCATCCCCATAACCACTGTCCCCCCATACCTCTCAAACACCGACGCCGATGCAGGGACTGGGTCCTCGGTGACTGCAAATTCCACCTTCTTCTCTGTTTCTTTGATGACAGCTGGAAAAAGGCAGCTCCTGTCACTGCTCTGTGCACAGGACAGTGGCTGGCGGGGCTTAGCGGCCCTTACCCTGCGTGCGGTCCGCAGCATCCCCAGCGCTGGCCTTCCCCGCCGGCACCTGGGGTGATAGACAGCCTCAGAGTGGAGGCTCTGAGCGGTTGCGTCCCCAGAGCCTCCTCCAAAGGGATGCTGCGAGCTCTGTCTCTCAGCCCCCTGCTCACCTTGGCTGGCTGTGGGGCCGCGGGGCTGTCCTCGGGTGGGCTCGGTGCTGGGGGCTGTGGGACCACCCGCTCGATCCAGCCCAGCATCGCTGCGCAGCGGGGACGGCTGTCCCCAGTGCAGTCCTCTTGCACAGGTCCTTGGCTTCCTCTCTGTCCCTGCTTGAGCACAGCCAGCTCAGCCCCACGCCATCAACACCCCCCTCTGCTTTAAGCTCAGTGCCCGCTGCGCTTCCCCGTCCCTTCCTCACCCCGCTTGCCGTGGCACAGTGCCCTGGTGGCAGCCAAGTGAGGACATCTGAGGACTCGCACTGAGGATATCTCCTGATGTTCCCTCTCCAAAGAGCCCCACCCTGCCTCCTAATTTGCAGCTCGTGGGGCCGTGACCCTATCTTCTTGCGTGAATGAGCGTGGGTAACCCCCCATCCCCCTCGAGGGGCCCAGTGACCAGAAACCAACTAAGAAATTGCCTTTCACCCCCCATGGATATAAGGGATTAAGGAGCTGCGAATAGAGACGTTATCCAGGGGACAAAGGGGACAGCTAGGGGTATGGCACACTGAGCAGCGCAGTGCCATTCTCGCCTCTCTCTGGGACATCCTCAGCTCCTGTGAGAAGCCCGGGGACAACGCCTGCAGCTCACTCACCCCAGGACCCTGTGCCCCAGGACACCCCAAGACACAGAGGCTCCCGCTGACCCCAAGCCCACTCCAGCTCCCCAGGTATTAGCACCACTCTGCCCGCAAATGGGATTACCAACACCAGCTGTCCCCTACTGCCCAGCTCCCGGCTGCCACCCCGACTTGGGAGCTGGAAGACCCCAAAACAGAGCAGCTGAGAGCACCCTAAGAATCCCAGGAGCCACCGGGTCTGACCCAGGCACTTACCACAGGAGTACAAGCAGCACTGCGGGGTCCTGGCCGCCCTCTGGGTGCTGCGTTAAGGAGCAACCCCAAGCACAAGGCACCCGTCCTGCTGCACTCAGTGCTGGACCGGAGGATCTGGGGCAGGAGGCAACAAATCTGCATCGGGCTGGGCTAAGCCTCCCCTTGCTGAGCCTGCCAATTGCTGCTTGATCCGTTTACCTCTGGCCCTACAGCACCAGCAGCATTTCCCAGTGCCCCTAATCCCTGTGTGAGCGCAGGGACCTGGGGTGTGCACAGCGTGGCCGGGCTTGTGATTTGAGGCTGGCAGAGCTCTGACTTTGCTGCTCGCTGCCCTGCACCCTGCCCCTGTTCTGCTCCCACACTTGGACACACACTGCACCTACTGTATGCTCATGGAACAGCAGAACCCAGCCACCAAGAGCTGCAGGGCTCTTCCAAGACGTGCGTTACCCATGTCTCTTACGGCTCAAAGGATCCGCCACGACATCAAGTTAAACTATACAGTACTTCTTTAATGAATATTAACAAACTGCTTTAAAAAAAGGAAGGGGGGGGGGTCGGGAGGGAAAAAAAAAAAAAAAAACATGAAAAAAAAAAACCAAAACAACGAAACGCAGACAGAAAACTTGGTAGGAAGTTCTACATCTCTGATGCAGCATGAAGTCAGGATGAGCATCAGCCCCTCCTACCTGGGCAGCAGGGAGGAAGGTCTGTTTGAAGCTGCACGTGGACACAGCGCTGCGCTCCTCCTCAGCGCTTGGAGATGGAACTGGAAGCTTTTCTCCACCTTTTAGTGTCCCCCATTGGCAAAGCGGCCTGGATCTGTGCAAGGCCCGTCTGCCTGGACCTTAACCTTGTCCCTAATGGCCAGCGCAGCGCTGCAGGCTGCTGTTTGCTAATTGGAGCTGGTCAGAGCACTCCGAGCTCACCCACCAGCCAGCCCAGGGCACAGGAGGGCTGAGAAGGGACCTGAGCTGCAGCCGGAGCAGTACAGCAGGTCACCCAGGACCACATCCAGCTGGGTTAGAGCACACAGGGTTTTAACATTCTGATATCTCCAAACACGGAGAGGGGAAGGCTGGTGGCAAGCCAGCAGGCACAGCTTCAACCCTGAGGGCGTCCAGCTGGATGCCTCAAGGGGCTCCTGGTGATGGGAAGCCAGCAAAACCCTGCAGAGGAAAACACCTGAGGCTGCACCAACCTTGCTAGGGGAGATTTATTTGTAAGTGATGTTTACAAGAACTGTGCAAAACCTGAAAAAACGGAAGAGGTAAAGAAAGAGTACAGGGGTAAAACAGGACTCCCGCAAGAGGGGAAAAATTACCTCTCCTTTACCCACTGCTAACCTTCCTCTTTCCGTGGAGCCAACCCCACGGGGCGGGAAGGGTCTTCCCAACTTGTTCTGGACAGCACTGGCTCCCCCCAGCAAATCAGACACCCAGAGCACCACATGGGCCACAACCGGAGATGGCCGAGACCATTCCTGAGGCTGCAGACTCTATTCGTAGTGTTCACCTCACCCCTTAGTGTTCAAGCTGCGTGGACGTCCCTGTGCCTGACCCCTGGAGGTATGCTCAAGGCCCAAGCAGGGAGGGAAGGAGCCCGGGCTTGGAGGTAAATCTTCACAAGAGAGCAGGATCCCTCCCGAGGCAGCTGGTCAATGCCATGCTCACAACCAGGAGTGGAGACACTCCTTGCCACGCTCTCTGCAGCGTGTGGTGCTCAGTACTCTTCCCCTCGCTGCCCGCAGAGACCAGGACGGGCAGGCTTGCTCAAAACTCTTGCCAAGTGTGACAGCCACCAACTGCAGGAGCAGCAACGCCAAAGTGCATTTTGGAGGTGTGCAGCCCCATGGCTTTTCCCTTTCTATGCTCTAGAAAGAGGGAGAGCAGGGGGGGGTCAGGGCAGTCGATAAATGTTAACGGTCCCCTCGGGTCACTCGTTTGAGTTTGGACTAACAATGCTGGAGAGCCCAACACGGAAACCTGCCATGTCCTCAGCGAGCAGCGCGCTCAGAGGGAGGGCTCTGCTTTGCTCCCAAGCACTCCCTGCAAGAGGAGTCACTGGGTGGGACAGGGAAAAGAGGACGCACACAGAGGGCGGCCGAGCAGAATGCTGCCAGCTCCCGGCACCGCAACGCAGATACGGTGGGATGCACAGTCCGGGGGACTCCAAGGAGCTCCAGGCATCGCTTCCTCTCGCCACCTCCCTCCTCTCCTCTCCCCTCCACTCTCTCTGAGCCTTTCACATCATCCGTCAACCCCTGTGCTACAGGTGGATACAGACCAGGAGGCCAGAGGAAAGCTTCCCTGCCCGCCCGCCAGACCTTGCCTTTCCCCCAGCACTCTCTGGAGGCCGCCTCCAGCTGAGGAGAGGGAAGGGGAGGCCAAAGGCTTGGGAGTGTCACATGCAAGCTGAAAGCCGCCAGGGGCAGGAGGCTCACGGCAAGCAGGCGGCCACCTGGTAGGCGCCCTCGGCCGTGTGCTGCACGCTGTGCTCCTGCAGCAGGCCCAAGTCCAGGAAGCGCTCCCCGCACCACATGCACTTGTACTGCTGCTCGCGGGCGTGCACGCTGTGGTGCTTGTTGAGGTGCTCGCGCTGCTTGAAGGCCTTCTCACACGAGGGGCACTTGTAGGGCTTCTCGCCCGTGTGCACGCGCCGGTGCCGCTGCAGGTCCGAGGCGTACTTGAAGCGTTTTTCACAGTCGGGGCACTTGAGGGGTTTCTCGCGGGCCGGGTCGCAGCGGTGCTGCACGAACTCGGAGGAGGAGAAGAAACGTCTCTCGCAGAGCGTGCACTTGAGCGGCTTCTCGGCGCAGTGGGCCAGCTGGTGCTTCTGCAGCGCCGACGCCCGCTTGTAGGACTTGTTGCACACCGCGCACTTGAAGGGCCGCTCGGCGTTCTGCACGCACTTGTGCCTCAGCAGCTCCGAGGACTGGTTGAAGCCCTTCTGGCACACGTTGCACTTGAAGAGGTTCTCGATGCCGTGCACGTGCTGGTGGTACACCAGGTGCGAGGGCTGCACGAAGCCCTTCTCGCACAGGTTGCACTTGAAGGGCTCCTCGGCCTTGTGCGTGCGGCGATGGCGCATCAGCGCGTACTGCTGCTTGAAGCTCATCTGGCACAGGTCGCACTTGAAGGGCCGCTCCTCGCTGTGCGTGCGCTCGTGCTGCCGCAGGTCCGAGGGCCGCTTGAAGGCCTTCTGGCACTCACCGCAGCGGAAGGGCCGCTCGCCGCTGGGCGTGCAGGGGTGCTGCAGCAGCTCCGACGACTCCTTGAAGTGCAGCTCGCAGACGTTGCACTTGAAGAGGTGCTCCCCCGAGTGCGCGTACATGTGGCGCACCAGGTGCGAGCGGTGCTTGAAGGTCTTCTCGCACACCGTGCACTTGTAGGGCCGCTCCGAGCTGTGCGTCCGTTTGTGGTGCACCAGGTGAGACGACTGGCTGAAGCTCTTGTCGCACAGAGTGCACTTGTAGGGCTTCTCGCCCGTGTGGATGCGCTCGTGCCGGGACAGCTCCGAGAGGTGCTTGAAGGTCTTCTGGCAGATGGAGCAGCTGTAGGGCTTCTCCGAGGGGTCGAGAGGCTGCGGGTGCTCCGCCTCGGGCGGCTTGTAGGTCTTCTCGCAGATGGAGCACTTCATGGCGTTGCCGTTGTGGACGTTGTGGTGCTGCGCCAGCGAGGTTAGGAGGGAGAAGCCCATCTTGCACACCCCGCACACGAAGGGCTTCTGCTCCACCTGGATGCACTGGTGCTCCAGCAGGTCGGTGGCCTGGTGGAAGATCTTCAGGCACTGCGTACACTGGAAAGAGCGGTCATGGCCCGGCAAGCACTGGTGCTCATGGGGGTTGGAGAGGTGCGTGAGGTCGTGGCCGCACACCCCGCATTTGTGGGACGGCTCCCCAGTCTGGAGCGGGGCGTGCTGGTGGTGCTGCAGGCCCGGGTCCAGCTGCAGCAGGATGCCGTAGACGGCACAGCCCAGGGGGTTGTCAGTGGTGCTGGGTGGGATGGAGTGCTCCGGGAGGGCGGCGGGCCCGGCGTGGTGCTGCTGCGGAGGCGGCGGCGGCGGTGGCTGCGGTTGCTGCTGTTGCTGCTGCCAGCTTTCTGACATGCTTGGGAAAAGAACAACAGGGTTTTAGCAGTGACAGCTTCAGCTCCTCGGTCAGAAAGGTTCAAGTAAAAATGAATATCAAAAGCATCCGAGATTCCGATTCCCTGTAGCGATCCTGAAATCGAGGACGGGAAACCCAGCCCACAGCCAGGACCCTGGGAAGCGAGGAGCCGAGATGCTGCAGGCTCCTCCTTGGATCTGCAGAAGTTCTCTGTGTTCCGGTTCTCCGTCTGGCTTTTTCTCTTTCCTTTTCTTGGATGAAAAAAGAAAAAAGGAAGGCAGGTAGAAGCAAGTGCCTTGAAGACGAGAGGAGCCCCTTGTCTGTGCTGGCTGTGACGTGCTCACACGCAGGCAGGGCGAGCGATGCGGCGCAGGGAGCAGCTCTGCCTGCGAGAAGAACACAGTTCATATCAGATCTCAAAGGACAGACAGGCAGCTCTCCAATCAAGCGAGCTCACGGCTCACTTTGCAAACCCTCCTGCAGCCTTGCAAAGCACCTGGGAGCCCACGGAGGGGAGCTGACCACAGCTGGAGCACTGCGCACTGCCGGCAGCAGCCTGGGACTCAGCACAGAAAGGGACGGACCCTGCCTGGCCAGCACAGCCACGGTGAGCTCTGACACGAAGCAGCAGAGGCTGCCCCGGTCCCAGGATGCAATGTGGGGTCTGAGCAAAGTGCTCCCCTGGAAGCCCACCCATTTCCACTGGAGCAGCTCTAACAGCGCGTCACAGAGTTATCTCTAGATCTGAGACCGTGACAGGAGCACACACACAAAAAATAGAGACTGAAAAAAAAAAAAGAAGACACAGGAGAGGAAGGGAAAGAAAAAAATAACTGCCCCACCTTTTGCAGCGTGGCCAGCCCCAAAGGGGGCATGCACGGGGAAGGGATATGGAGATAGCAGATGGGTCTAACAAAAAACAACGGCAACGATCTGAGGAGGAATGGTCATTTACTAAATCCAACAAAATGAAACAAAATGAGACAAGAGTGTCCAAAAATGTGAGGTCTTACACTAGTAGACCGCAGGGGAAGCACGTGCTTTTCTCCATGGCAAACTGAGAGAGACAGAGAGAGCAGTGGGTGTCAGGCCAGGACCTCCACCTTTCTTCCTCTGCCCACCAGGTCCTCCAGGAATGCCGCTCCCCCCTCCCATCCGAGGACCCAAAATGCCCGAAAAAGGCAGTCCATGGAACCAGAACATCAACTCTTTAACACCCGTTGTTTTACACGATGTTCTGATGCGGAATACCGACAATAATAATCACAAAACCACAACACAGGGTGAACACATCCGTCCGTTTCTCTGCGCGGACTGACATGTGCTAAACCCTGTGCAAAAATGTTACAAATACCAGGGCAGATTCCCACCCTAGTGAGGCAGCTCTGCCAGTCCCAACCTCCTCCTGGAGCTCCAGCATTGAGCACATCAACCTCTGACAGAGCCAGGGGAGGGAGGTGCTCACAAGGTTTCCCCTCTGCCTGTAGGAAGAGCCAGAGAAGACAGAGAAAGGTATGTCCTCAGTGTTATCCTGTCCACAGACAGAACAGAAGCTGCGGGCATCACGAAAAGCACTCTCTGTGATGGTCAAAGAGGCATTCCAGCAATTGGTGGGCTGAGCCTTCTTCCAAACTTGGGGGTGACAGTGTGCTGGGGCCCTGCACCTTGCCCCAGAGGTACTGCTTGGCCTTGCTGCAGGGGCTCTTCTCACGGACGTCCAATAAAACCCAGTACTGACTCAGATAAGAGTTATATCCACCGGTGAGCAGTGGGTACAAACGAGCGACAAGACACTTCAAGAAAGAGCACAAAGTGTCCACGCTGCGGCAAGCGCGCAACCCACATCCCCTCAATGCCTCTGCTCTGCAGGGACAGGGCAGCACTTCGTCCTCCAGCACGAACCTGAGCGGCACAGCACCCTGAGGCCCGTGTGCCAGGCCGGTTTCCTCCAGGACCTCTGGCCTCAGTCCTTTTGTGCTGACACCTGGAGCAGACGCTGCGGGCGGGGACCCCGTCCCCACATCGCCCTGCAGGAGCTCGGCATCACTTCGTCCCCCAGCGCGGATCTGGGCAGCACCAACACCCACAGCGGGCCAGGCCGGAGTCCCGCCAGGATCTCGGCTCTGACACCCGGAGGAGGGGCTGAGGGCGGCATACGGCCCCAGCAGCCCCCCCCACCCCCTCCAAGCCGAGGCTGTGCAGCGCAGCACCCGGCTGGTCCCACCGCAGCACCCCGGCCCGGCGGCAGCCCGTCCCACCCCGCGGCAGCGGAAGAAGCCGTACCGACCTGCTTCACCGGGACCGGCTCCGGGTCCCGCTCATCCCTCGGAAGGAGCGCCCGGGCGGAGCGGAGGCACTTCCAGGCCGGGGCTCAGCGGGCGGCGAAAGGCTCCGCGCCCGGGGCTCCCCGCAGCCCGAGCCCACCGCCGGGCCCGCCCCGCCCGCGGCCCGCCGCCCCCATGGGCCGCCCCGAGGCCCCGCGGACGCACGGGGGCGACTTCCCGCCGGCCCGAGGCCCGCACAAAGGGCCCTCACCTGCGGCGGGAGGCCCCCGTCGGCCCGCTCGCTGCCTGCGGGCGGGGCCGCGGCCTGCTCGCTCCGCCCGATCCCCGCGCTCGCTTGGCGGCGGCGGCGGGCGGCGGGGCGGGGAGGGCCGGGCCGGGCGGCGCGGCGGAGCGCAGGAGGCGGAGCGCCGCCACAGCGCCCCCTGGCGGTCAGAGCGCGCAACGTCGCGCCGCCATGAGCGCCGCGCTCGTGGGCTACAGCAGCTCCGAGGAAGAGGAGGAGGAGGAGGAAGGAGGAGGAGGGGGGGGGACGCGGGGCAGGTGGGTGCCGTGCGGCCGGAGCTGCGCTGGGCCCGGCGGGGGTGGAAACCCCCCCGTTGTTGACGTTGCTGATGTCTTGCAGCCGCCGCCTGCCCGTCCCTGAGTGCGTGCTGGCCATGTTCCGCGAGGAGGAGCAGCAGGAGGAGAAGCGGGACGACAGCTCCCGGCACGGCGGCCGAGTGCGGTGCTTCCCCCACGAGCGGGGCAGCTGGGCCACGCACGTGTACCTGCCCTGTGCGTGAGACCGCGGGGCTGGGGATGGCGTGCACGGAGCCGTGGGAGGGCGGTGTGGCTTTGGCGCTGCCGCCCCAAAGCTTGGGGTGCCCATCCCTGCGCGTGCCCCGCGATGTGGATGGGCTCAGGGCAGCGGGGGCACGCAGCCCACGCCGTGGGTTTGGGCTGTGAGATTCCCCTCCGACCTCTGCCACTCTGCGTGCCCCGCAGACCAGGCCCACGAGGAGTTCCTGGAGCTGCTGGAGCTGCTGGTGTCCCACGCTCGCACCTATGTCGCGTCGCTCACCGCCGTGGAGGAGTTCCACGTCAGCCTGTCGCAGAGCGTGGTGCTGCGCTACCACTGGATCAACCCCTTCATGCAGGGCCTCAAGGAGCGCCTGGTCTCCTTCCACAGGTGGGGACAGCTCCTGTGGGCCTCTCCTCCCGCTCTTGAGCAGGGCCTGGTGGTGAGGCAGTGGCACAGGCTGCCCAGGGAGGTGGTGCTGCCCTGTCCCTGCAGGCAGACGAGGTCAGGGAACGGGGCTCTGAGCACTGATGGAGCCGTGGGTGTCCCTGCTCAAGTGGGGAGTGGGACCGGATGGCCTTTAGGTGCCCCTTCAGCTCAAACCATTTTATGAGTCTATGAAGTTCTGAGCCTTCTCCATCTTTTGCTTGTTTGGGTTTTTTTTTTGTTGTTGTTTTTTTTCACCTAGCTGAAACAGTTCCTTTCTCGCTCCAGGTTCTTCTGCGTGGCTGACCGAGTGAAGGTGTACACCAACCAGAACAAAACCAGGTGAGCAAGCAGAGGGGCACCTGCCAGGAGGGGGGCACAGCACAGGGCAGGTGGGAGCAGAGCACTGCCCGTGCCATCCCATACCATGGCAGGGAGCTCCGTGGGGGGGCAGAATGCAGTGCCCCATCTCAGTGACCGAGGTTCCAGCTCTTTGTCCGCGTTTCCAGCTTCTACATCAGTTCTCTGCAAGCTGTTATTGCCTGCGGGGACTGAACCTCAGGCTGCAGAATTTCAGCCCTCTGAAGGTAGGAGGAGGGACGCGTTCCCGACGTGGCCCCGAGGCAGCCAAAGAGACAGTCCTGCACTCTGCTGTGCTGATCTGGTTGGGCCTGTGGTTGTACAGATCCCCGTGCCAGCTGAGGGAGTGGGTGGGGGAATGAGCAGCCTGGGGCCAGCAGAGCGGGGGCCACCTCCTTTGGCTGCAGTGCCAGCTTATGCTGATGGGGAAATTGCAGTGTTTCTTCAAAGGGCTGGAGACAAACAGCTCTGACAGCGCTAATTCACCTGGGTGCCAGCTCGGGAGCCCGATGGCTCTGCTTCCAATTGAACACAATTAAGCAATTTAAATGTCAAAGCAGATGGAAAAGGAAGGTGATTAAAATCGTGAAAAGCTGCTGAATCTAGTGGGAATGGAAAACCACATCAGTCGTGGGCAGGAGGAAGCAGGTCTGGGAGTGAGACTTGTCCTTCTTCCCGTCCTGGGCTCAGACACAGGCGTGTGAGAAGCGTCACCACGGTGGTCCTCGTGAGGAACCTCTTTGTCACAGCACTTCCCCATCCGTGCTGTTCTCAGCCGGTGCTTCGGAGCCACTTCCTCTCCACTGTACAGCTCCTGCAGCAACCTGCATGCTGCCAAAGTAATGCTGCTGTTGCGCAGGGCACGGTGCTCTGCTGAGACACTCACGTGTGTCCTTTACCTGGAAAAAAAGTTTGTGTCACTGAAGGTGCCGAGTTAATCTTGTGAATCTCCGTAGCGTATCACCCAGTCCTCCAGTCCTCTCCCTGCTGCCCTCTTCAGAGTGCCTCCAGATGCTGACATGCTTACACCCAGTTCCCTGGCTTCTCTTTTTTTCCCCTTTGGACAAGGGCTGGGAACTTGGCCTAGCAGGAATCGTGGGATCATAGGAACGCATGGCTGCTTTTGGATATGTTTTCTGCAGCATGATGCTCTGTTTCTGTGTAGGACCTTTGTAGGTTTGGAAATCTCTGCCGGACATTTCCAGCTGTTAGAACTGGTCTCAGAGGTGGACAAGGTTATGGAAGAATTTGACCTCCCCGTGTTCTACAAGGTGAGGCCTTTCCCTGCTGGTCTGGGGACGGTGTCTGGTTGCCTGGGAGGGGTTGGGGCCTGGCTGGTCTGCACTGGACTCTGAAATGCTTTTCCTGAGGGGTAGGCAGTGGCATTCGCAGCTAACACCCTGAACGGGTTCTCGCTGAGAATGGGGCTTGCACAAGTCTGTGACTCTTGTTTTGTATCCTATAAGGGAGAGTAAGACTGTTAACTAACTGGTGGCCTCAGGGCGTGGGGTCCCTGGGGCTGAGCCAGGGAGGATCCTCGTTTCCCGCGCTGTCACATTTCAGCTCTGCAGCCTCTGATGTGGCTTTGGGGGCTCCCTGCTTCACGATCCTCCTGCCCGCAAACTCAGACCCCACACAGCACTGCACCGAATCTCGTTGAGCGAAGCCTTTTCATCCTTGTGATCCGATCCCTGCTTTATCTTCAGGACCCATCGTTCCACATCAGCTTGGCGTGGTGCGTCGGGGACCTGACGGGCAGCCTGGAGGGGCAGTGTCTGCGGGAGCTCCAGGTGAGGGCCAGAGCAGAGGGAGTTTTCTTCTGTGAGGCAAACTCAGCTTGACTGAAAGAAGAGAGACTGTTTGGGGGGGCAGTGAGTTGAGCCACCCTCCTAAAGGAGGTCAGGGGCTTCCAGCCACAAACCTGTCTCTCGGTTCAGAGAGGGAACTGCCGACTTCCCCTCCCAGCAGCCGGCCCACCCGCCGTCCTCGTGCTGACTCCTGCCCCTGCTTGTGTTTTCCAGGACATCGTGGACAGGTTTGAGGACTCGGCGCGCCTTCTGCGTGTCCAGTGGGAGCAAATCCGCTGCAAGTCGGGGAACAAGTTCTTCTCCTTCCCCTTGAGGTAGGACCTGCTGGGGCTGTGCGTCTCAGAGCCCGAAGACCTGCTGCTGTTCAACAAAGAGCCGTCCTCCAGCACAGCTCCAAACAGCGGGGGCTGTCACGCACCTCCCACGCTCTTCTTGTCTGCTCAGCAGCTCTGGGAAGTCTGTGGTCTCAAGCCACGCAACTTCCAAGTTTGAGCTGTTGGCTGAAGAAATGTGTGTTTGCAGCAGATTTCTTACAGCAGCGTGCTGTCAGCAGCCAGGATGTGCTGCAGTCAGCACTGGTGGCTCCAGTCAGAGCTGCTAATTTTGCTGATTTTTAAAAAAGAAGAAAGAAAAATACCCTCTCTGTGAAAGCCATAGATGGTGCCTTATGTTCAGGAGGAGGAAGATAGCGTGGGAAGCGCTTGCTGAAGGAAGCTTGTCTCGCACGGTTGGAGGTGGCACTGTCATTGTCTGGGAGGCTCAGGGCTGACTGCTGAGCTCACTGCTCGCTCTGAAAAACAAGACGGACGCAGAGCTGTGCAGCAGAGCATCTCCCACCCGTAACCCAGCCCAGCTCCCGGGTCGCGCGTGTCCATCTCACGCAGCCGCCGCCTCTGCCCGAGATCCCGCCGAGCAGCAACGAGATTAAACCCTGACGGAGCGGCTGGAAGCGCCTCGCTCAGCGCTAACCCGCCCGGCTTCGCAACCACGACTTTGTCGTAAGGTCATTTGTGCGGAAAGGACGCGCTGGGCGGGCCGCTTCCTGCCGGCCGCTCGGTGTCGTGTTAGGGCGAGGCCGCCAGGGGGCGCTGCCGGCGCTCGCGGCGCGGAGCGGAGCGCGTTCTCGGCCGCCCTGGGGGTGGTCCGGCCGTGCGAGCGGCGCCCGCCGTGCGGGGCCGGCCTTTGTCCTCGGGAGAAGGGCGCTTCTGTCCTTTGTTCGTGGGGGGGCACCGCCGGGCAGCGCACCGAGCCCGGGCCAGCGCGGGCACCTGCCGGGAACGCGGCGAGCCCGCCCCCGCCCCGCCCCGCGCCGCCCCTCCGGCCGCCCCGCCCCGCGCCGCCACCGCCCCGCGTCTCTCCGCCGGGCAGCGCCGAGCCGAGCGGCCCTCGGAGCACATGGGCCGCGCCCCGCCGGCCTGAGCCCCACACAAAGGCGGGCGGGCGCCGAGGGGCACGGCCGCCCATGCTCCGCGCGCAGCCCCCTGCGGCGGCGGCCCGGGCCCGGGCCATGAGGGCGGCGTAGCTCGGGATGGCGGGCGGCGGGGCGCGGCGTGAGGGCGCCCCCTGCCGGGCGGGCGGAACGCTCGTGGCGGCCGCGCTGCTGCTGGCGCTGCTGGGGGCGGCGGGCGGAGAGCTGAACGCCGAGGTGAGAGCGGGGCCCGGAGGGAAGGAGCGGGGAGCGGAGCTCCGCACGGCCCCCTCCCCCCCCCCCCCCCCTTCCCCCCGGGGCTCGGGAGCCCGGGAGTAGGCCGAGGGGCCGCGCGGAGCCGTGGGTCCGGTCCCCGCCCGCTGATCGCCGCGTGCCCGCAGGCATGGCTGCGGCTGTACGGGTACCTGCCGCCGGGCAGCCGGCAGATGTCCACCATGCGCTCCGCCCAGATCCTCTCCTCGGCCCTCTCCGAGATGCAGAAGTTCTACGGGATCCCCGTCACCGGCGTGCTGGACGAGGAGACCAAAATGTGAGCTTGCCCCCCTCCCCCCCCCCCCCCCCCCCCCGGCCCTCCTCTCCCCGCAGCGGGGTCTCTCCCGGACGTGCGGGGCCCCTTTCTTTCCCGGTGCGGTGGATGTGCTCCGTCACTGCCCCCGGCACTGAGCCCCGCGGGGTGCGGGAGCGCGGCTCTTCCCCCCCCCCCTCCCCCCACCGTTGGAGCCGCGCCTTCCTTCCCTCACCCCCCCCCCCCCCCCCCCCGGCTGCCGTGACCCCCCGCCGCCCCCCCTCCAGGTGGATGAAGCGGCCCCGCTGCGGTGTCCCGGATCAGTTCGGGGTGCGGATGAAGTCCAACATGCGTCGGAAGCGGTACGCGCTGACGGGACGGCGCTGGAGCCAGAGCCACCTCACCTTCAGGTACGCCCGGCGTTCCCCGCCCTGGGGGGCACGCGTCCTGCGGGCGCTGCCCTGAGCCGGCACCGCTGTGTGCCCGCAGCATCCAGAACTACACGGAGAAGCTGGGCCGCTACCACTCGTACGAGGCCATCCGGCAGGCGTTCCGCGTGTGGGAGCAGGCCACGCCGCTGGCCTTCCAGGAGGTGCCCTACGAAGACATCCGCCAGAAGCGGAAGAAAGAGGCTGACATCATGGTGCTCTTTGCCTCTGGCTTCCATGGGGACAGCTCCCCTTTCGACGGCGTCGGGGGGTTCTTGGCTCACGCTTATTTCCCTGGCCCGGGGATGGGGGGGGACACACACTTTGACTCGGACGAGCCCTGGACGCTGGAAAACACGGACGTGTCGGGTGAGTTGGGGCACAGGGCTGGGCCGGGTGGTGCTGGGGGCAGCCTGAGGGCTGCATTGCGTCCCTGGCACCTGGAGGGCACAGCACAGGGCAGGGCCGCTGGGAGAACAGATTCTCTGAGGGCAGTGTGGATGGCTCCTTGCAGAGCGTCCCTGTCGTGGGGTGTTGGGGCAGGGAGCCCCCTGTGCCAGGTGCTGGTGCTGACGGTGCCTTTCCCCATAGGGAACAACCTCTTCCTGGTGGCTGTGCACGAGCTGGGGCACTCGCTGGGCCTGGAGCACTCTAGCAACCCCAGTGCTATCATGGCCCCCTTCTACCAGTGGATGGACACAGAGAACTTCCAGCTCCCTGAGGATGATCTGAAGGGCATCCAGCAGCTGTACGGTGAGGAGCTGCGCTGGGACGTGGGCTGGCAGGGGGACGGGGGTGCTCCACCTGCCTTGGGGCTGGGTGCTGGATCCCGGAGATTCTGAATGGGGAGGAGAGGCACTGTGTGTCTGCAGGCGCTCCATCCGCCCTCTCTTGCTCTGTGCAGGTACCGCGGATGGGCACCCTCAGCCCACCAAGCCCTTGCCCACTGTGACACCTCGGAGACCTGGCAGGCCGGACCACAGACCCCCCAAGCCGCCTCCACCGGGGAAACCAGAGCGGCCCCCGAAACCCGGCAACCCAGACCGACCCGACCAGTACGGCCCCGACATCTGCGACGGAAACTTCGACACGGTGGCGGTGCTGCGGGGGGAGATGTTTGTATTCAAGGTACCAGCTGGGTCGCCTCCCCTCCCCTCTGAGCCCACATCCACTCCAAGGTCTCTGGGTGGGAGGGGTACCCCAGCACTTGGCCTGTCCCCAGGGCTCTGTCCCTGTGTGTCCCCGTGCTGTGCTGATGCTTTGCTTCCCACCAGGGCAAGTGGTTCTGGCGGGTCCGGCACAATCGTGTGCTGGACAACTACCCCATGCCCATCGGGCACTTCTGGCGGGGACTGCCTGGGGACATCGACGCTGCCTACGAGAGGCACGACGGGAGATTTGTCTTCTTCAAAGGTGAGCGGGACAGCTGGAGCTGGGGGGCAGGGGTGGAGCAGGGGTTGCACAGCTGGGCAACGCAGCCTCACCTGCTTTCTCCATTTCCTTCCATTCAGGCAACCGGTACTGGCTCTTCCGTGAAGCCAACCTGGAAGCTGGGTACCCCCAGCCCCTGTCCACCTACGGGCAGGGCATCCCCTACGACAGCATCGACACTGCAGTGTGGTGGGAGCCAACAGGGCACACCTTCTTCTTCCGTGGGGACAGGTGAGTGCTTCTGTTCTCCAGTCTGGAGTGGGGGCAGTGTGGGATGCGTGGAGGTGGGATGATGAGCTGTTGGCAAATGGCTTTCTGGGTCGAGGGCTGACAGAAGAGCTGGGGCACCCTGTGCTGCCTGCAGCTGTCTGGGGGGCAGCATGTCTGTGCTCCCCTGCTCACGGTGTCCTGCTGCCTTCTATAGATACTGGCGCTTCAATGAGGACACGCGCTCGGTGGACCCCGGCTACCCCAAGCCCATCTCAGTGTGGGCAGGCATACCCCCCTCGCCCAAGGGTGCCTTCCTCAGCTCAGATGCCTGTAAGTAGAGAAGAGGGATGGGCAGGTGGGGCGGGCGAAGGAGTTGCAGTCACCCTGCAGCGTGCGGCCATAGAGGGCCTCAGTGGAATGCTGCAGGACATGATGGAGGCAAAGTCCACCATTCTCTGCACTTTCTGCTCTCCATCGCGTGGGAGCTGTGCCTGGCTGCAGCCACTCACCCCTTGCCCTCTTCTCTTCCCCCCCTTCCTTCTCCCCAGCCTCCACTTACTTCTACAGAGGCACAAAGTACTGGAAGTTTGACAATGAGCGGCTCAGGACGGAGCCAGGCTATCCCAAATCCATCCTGCGGGACTTCATGGGCTGCCACGTGGAGCTGGTCCCAGAGCCCAGCCCGCCGCGCTGGCCCGACGTGGACCGACCGCCCTTCAACCCCGACGGCGACGAGACCCCGCGGGATGATGGCGATGAGGAGGAGGAGGAGGAAGACGAGGAGGATTATGGCGAGGGCGGCCGCGAGAAAGGCGGTGACGTGGACGTGGTGGTGCAGATCGATGAGTACACGCGCACCATGAGCGTGGTGATGGTGCTGGTGCTGCTGGTGCTGCTGCTCTGCATCCTCGGCCTCATCTATGTCATCGTGCAGATGCAGAGGAAGGGCACACCCCGAATGCTCTTGTACTGCAAGCGCTCCTTGCAGGAGTGGGTCTGACCCCCGCCTTCCTCTCCCCCCTCCCCACCACCATGGTGCTAACGATGAGCCCGCCCCACCCCGCCCTCCCCAGCGGCATATTTATACGCAAAGGTTGGTCCCGTTCCCCTCGGTCCCCGCGCACGTTGCCGCTCTCTGGTCCGGCTCCAGAAAGGAGGGACGGCTGAAGGTGCCCTTCCATCTCTTGGCACTCCCCATTGCCTTGTTCTGCGTGCCCCAGCCCGGCCGCGTTCTTCGGTGTGAATCCAGCTGCTGAACTGTGGACACTTGTGCGTGCAGGGCGCAGGGGTTCTGTGCTGCCCACCCATGCCCGCAGCAGGCAGACGTGGAGCTGTGGGCACCTGGAGCGCGAGGCAAGTGGGGGCTGAGCGTGGCTGGGGTGGGACAGTGCAGGCAGGAGTCAGAGTGCCTAGCAGTGGTGCTGAGCTTGCAAACCCCATCAGAAAGGCAGGCGTGGGGCCGAGCCCCCCTCCCCACACCCCCGCAGGGCCTTCGGTTGACGTTGGGTGTGATGCTGCATCCAGATCCCCTGCTCAGCTCAGCCCCCTCTTCCCGCTTTGGCTGCCACAGTCAGAGCCCTCCAGGAGCGCGTTTCCCTTCGCAGAGTGTTGCCCCCCCGGCCCCGCGGGCAGGGCAGCGGGCACGGGCGCCTTGTGCTTTCATTAAACGGGTCGGGTGCGTGGAGCTGTGGTGCCATCTTCCTGCAGGGATGGGGCTGGCTGCTGTTTGCTGGGCTAATGGATGCGTACCCAACGGGCGTCCCTGGGGCCGGGGGGATGCAGCAGGAGCTGTGCCGCGCAGGGCTGGGAGGAGGGGGGGTCTGGGGGGACTGGGGCTGCTGCTGGGGCCGCAGCCCCCGGGCTGCCATTCTGGGGGGTCAGCGGAGGCAGCCCGGCGGCAGCAGCAGCAGACAGAGCCGCCTTTCAGGGGCTCCCGCGGGAACACAGCGTGCCTTGTTCTGCACGGCAGCGTGCCGTGGTGGGGGCTGCGTGGTTCCCCGGCAGTGCTGGGGCCAGGCCCGGCTCCCTGCATGCTTTGCCCCCCTGCCCCGTGCAGTGCGGTTGCTGTCCTGGGGGAACAAGGCCTCCACTTGTCAGGGAAGGCGAAAGCTGGAGAAGCTGAGACCGCTACAGAGATGGGAGAAATACTCTTTGGGGCTGGGAGAGATTAGATCCAAGGGCAGGAAATTGGCTTTATCCAGGGAAAAAAACATTGTTCAGCCCACAATGGGAAGGAAAGCTGGCAAGGCGGCCAATGTGGCTCTGCCAGCAAAGCCTGGGTACGAGTGGGGAAGCTCCAGCGGGGCTCAGCATCCCCGCGCTTCCCTGACCTTGGGCACCTTTCAGAGGGGGCACGGACCCCTCCAGCAGTGCTGCCAGCTCCTGGGAGCTGTGCTGCTGGGAAGGGCCCCACCTCCCATGCAAGCTGCCACGGCCTGAGCGGATGCAGGGGCCATCAGCATGACGTGGGAGGGGGGGGGGGGGGGGATGGCAGGCACAGGGCCGAGTTCCCGCAGGGACGAGGGCGGAAACAGCCTGACCTGACCCTATGGAGCTTGGGGGTCCGGGCTACCCCGCAGGGAGCAGACCCTAACCCTTATCCTCTTCTCACCTTGTTCCTGCAGGAGCTCTCTGTCCCGCCCCAGCGGGATGGGACCAGGATCAGTGGAGCAGGCACTGTCCCTGACCTGCTCCCCCCGCTGCCGCCAACCCCAGAGGGAAGGGAACACCCCCCCCCCTCCTCACTTGGGAAAAGTGCCCCAGGTGACTCCAGTGCCTCTTTATTTCCACCTGCCCGGCCCTGCTCATGGGGTTTGTTCTCCATTTCCCCCGTACAGGAGGGGTGCTTTGCTGGGAGGCAGTGATGGCAGCTCTCCGAGGCCGGGCTGCCTGATTTAGCTGTTATGGCTCTGGCCCAGGAAAGTGAAACAAACAAACGAAGCAAACCCCGCAGCAGTTCCCTCGCAACCGAACGCGTTTCTCCCACCGCTCCGGGGCCCGCTGCCAGAGCCGAGGACACCCCCAGGCCGAGCAGCCCCAGCGGGCAGCTCGTGTGCCCAGCCCACGTGCCCCAGTGTGGTGGGACCCGAAGGGATGACCCCGGCCCCAAGGCGCGTGTGGCTGGGAGCTGCTGTGTTTCCCATGGCAGATGCCTTTCCCACAGCAGCTGTGTTTCCCCTCTCTCCTAGGTTGGGGTGCAGGGCGGCCACCAAAGCCTGGAGTTGCTGCAGAGCTGCCCGAGGATGCTTGTGGCATCTCCTTCTTGGGGCAGCATCTCACCGCTGCTTTGGGGCAGGGAGCAGCCTGGGGGAAGCAGGGTCCCCGGCCGCCCCGCTCGCTCTGCAGGGATGTCACTGCCCACCCCCAGCTTTACCCCGGATGCTGCAGTGGAGCTGGTGCCAGGAGCCCGGGGCCATCTGGAAATGCTCACTGACAGCAGCTGGGGTCCCCGCCAGAGACAAAGGCTTTGGCACAGTCCAGGCTCTTTGCTGCTGGCTCTGCACGGCCTCCGGGCACCGCAGGGACGGACCCCAGCAGGAGCCCTGCTCTTCGCCCCTCCCAGCACCTCTCTGTGCCTGGGGAAGCACATGTTCTGCCGGGACCCACCTCTCAGGCAGCCCCAGATTCCCAAAATAGGCTGGAGAACACCCGGAGCTCAGCGCTTTGCTGGGATGGGACTGCCGGCACCCCCTGTCCTGCCCTGCAGACCCAGGGCTGCCACAAAGCGCAGCCCCAGCCATCCTGCACCCACATCCCCCTGCCACAACGGGGGCAGGACCAGAGCCTGTGGCTTCAAGGTACAGGGCAAGGCCACGCTGCCCCTTCCCACATGCTGGAGGCCACCTTGGCAGCCACGGGGAAGGGATCGGTGCTCAGCCCAGGGACGGCAGCCGGCCCCACTCCTCACAGCACCCGGGGAAGGGCGAGATATAAATAGTGGCAGCTGATAAGCAGAGCCCGCGGGGTGCTGAGAGCTGCGAGGCACAGAGGCAGCAGCACACGCAGGGAACCGAGAGCCTGTGCCTCTTCTCTCTGCCTCAGTTTCCCACACCATTCTAAGGGCAGCGAGCTCCTCCTGCAGGGAGGGGCCCAGCCACTGAACAGAGCATCCCGCAGCCTGCAGCGACCTTCTCCTGGGGGTGACACTAGCACAGACTCGCTGCTGCCCGCTCAGCACTGCGACCCTGCTGTGCTATAGGCAGAAGGGGAGGAATATGGCCCACGTGCCCCCCAGCAGGACCAGGAGGAGCCTCCGCCCTCCTCTTCCTCTGCAGGGCCGGGGCACAGACCCCTGTGTGCTGCGGGGAGAGGGTCTGGAAAGCTGAGAGGAAGCCAGAAAGGAAGAGCTTGGGCCAGGCCCCACCAAGCCCCAGTGACTGCCTGCCTCAAGGCCGGAGGAAACGTGCTGGGGAAGGACAGAAGGAAGAGCCACGAGGCCATGGGGCTCCTGAAAAGCAGCTTGCTGCAGCCATGGGAGGCATCGAACTCACTGTCTGCTGTCCGTGGCTTTCCCCATCCTGTGCCAGGGGAAGCCCTCACCCCTTGGCACCATTCTCCCTCTGCACAGAAGTGGCCAAAGTCCTCAGCACGGTCCTTCACTTTTCCTGGGCAGTGGCCAATAGCAAAACTCAAAATAAATATTTCCCTCGCCTCCAGCACCACCCTCCCCACACTGGAAAACAGCTGCAGAGGATTAGCATCGCCCCGGAGGTGTAATCCCCCATGGAGAGGGCAATGTTTAGCCCGTGACATCCAGGGAGATGAAGAAACAGAGGCAAAAAGGGCAAGAAGCTAAGCTTGGCTCAGATGTTAATTCCTGGGTATCGCATTCGTGATTGGAACAGAGGCAAACAAGGCACTTCTCTGCAAGGGAAGGTGCTGGGGAGGCACAGCACGGCCCACTGCAGCTCAGCACTGCTCCTGCTCACTCCGAGCACCTCTGCTCCCTCACTCAGCTCCCCAGACCTTGCTCTCGGGTGCAGCGTCCCATGCATTTGGCATCCTTCAGCAGTCAAGACTGCAAGGGAAAGTTTCGCCTTTGATTTAGAAAGAAGGCTCTGGGTGCTCACATCTTGCTCAAAGGGCTCCCTTGCAGGACCTTGCCCCAGCCAGTAGTAGAAGGGGAAAAGCATGTGGAGGCGAGGAAAGCTCTTCTCTGGACCTCATCAGCGCCCGCTCCGCCCCAGGTTGAAACTTTCCGAGGGCTCCCTGTGAAGAGAGATTCCTTTCTCTCCCACCATTAAAACACAGCAAGGGTTCGGGCAGGAAGGAAGGAGCAGGCCACCCACAGAAAGGTGAAGGAGCAGGAGATAGTTCAGAAGCGCTCTCCACAGGATCCCCCACCCCTCTGCCCACTCCCTGCACCATGCACACAGCAGCCATCCTGGGGTTGGCTCCTGGCTGAGGCTCTGTGCCCCTCCTGCTTCCATTCCTCCCACGTTGGGGCACACTGCATCCAGCTTAGTCAAAGCCGTATGCAAAGCAGCAAAATGCTGAGCCCTTCATCACAGGAGCTTTGCTAATGCACGTTCACTCTAGAAAGTGACTGCTGACACAGTCGCTGGGATATTCCGGCCTGTCCGTCAGCAGCATCCTCCTCCTGCAGGGAGAGCAGCCCAACTTCACTTGCCTTCACATCACTGAGATAGTTAAAGTTTTGATGGGAGAGCAGGATTAAAATAGAACAGTTTAGAACTGCACTCTGTAAACTCATCACCATCTGCCCGTACAGGAAAGAGCCAGTATCTTGATGATGCTCCACTTTGTGCAGTGTGTAAACAGGAAGATTCCGTATTTGGCTTCATCTTAAAAACTACACAGAGAGCGCACAGGGCTGTAAGGGTCTGGCAGAGAGCTGGCACGGCTCCCAGAGCCAGGCAGGAACGGGAGCAGGGGCAGCCAGCTCAGGGATGCCTGTGTTAACACACAAAGGTCGCTCACCCAGCACCATCCCAAATCCCAAATCCCTGGTGGATGAGGGATGATGACCAGCGTGGGCCCAGAAGGGTTGGGAAAGGCAACTCCTGGAAGCGTGCTCGTGAGCAAGGGCTTGTGGGAAGGGATGCTTCACTTGCCAGGGCTTGATGGATTCCTTCGGCAGCTGAGGCTGGCCTGCTCCCCCACGCCTGGCAAGCACTGAAATCCTGTCAGGAGAGCCTGGCCACAGACTTCATTAAGGCCAATCCTTGGCACACGATGCAGTGTGACTCCACTTAACGAAATCTCAAGCCCAGCCAAGCTTCGACAGACATCTGAGCGAGATGGATGGTGCCTTCCCATGTGGGCTTCCTTGGAACCACCAAGCTATTCAGTTGCTATAGAAATCGGAAAGACCTTCTCCAGAAAGCCTTCTGCAATGCCACCCAGCACCAAGCAGCTGCACAGGGTCAGCAGCTCCCTTTCAAATCACACCACCTTCAAGGTGCACGGTAGGTGACACCAGAACCAGCTGGAGAAGCGGGGACTGAGGGTAAGCGGTCGTACCAAGTCTTCAAACAGAGAATGCAGGGCAGATTCGGGGCAGATGTCCCCCAGCACACTCTCCTCCAGGAGACAGCAGCTTCGTTTCACCAGGGAAGGGCTCGACCCCTGTGGTGGGCACGCACCCACCTGAGCAGCTGCTGGGGCCGAGCCCCAAGGAGGAAAGGCACCAACTTCTCAGAGACCTTCCCCGTGACCGGTGGAGGTTTGCAGCCTCCTCTCTGCTCGCCATTCCACAACAAAGGCAAATCGGTTCGAGGCAGGGAAGGGCAGCCTCAGAACAGGAAAAGACTTCCGCTCCACTGCTTCGCTTCTATTATGCTTCTTTGCTAAACCGCCTCTTTGATCCCCAGGGAAAGGGACAATTTGGCAGTTGGAAGGCTATTGTGTGCTTTCTGCTATAAGTAGCTGCTAAAGGCTTGGCTGAGAGCAGTGGTTGTTTAAATACCCAGCTATCAGAACTGTGCCAGCTTAACAGGCAGGTAGGACCAATTTGTCACTGCTGGGAAAATGGCTTCAAGTAGGCAGGGAATGAAAAACCCATTTCCGTGTACCAGAAGAGAACAGCATGGGTTTTGTCACAGGTCAATTAACACCAGTTCATGAATTGGAACAAGCCGCAGCAGACAGATCCTGTCTCCTCTACTGAAACCTCACTGCTTTTCCTCTCTCCACATCACTGTTGTCCACATCCCTGCCGACCCTCAGAAAGCAAGGCTGACAAAGTCAAATCCTAACATCTGGGTTCCTAAAGAAACTCCTCGGCACTTTCTGGAGTGCAAGCTTGTACGAGTGGAAGGACCCATGGAAGGAGCAAAACGACAGGAGCAAACTTACAAACAGTCAAATGTTTAATAACTTTCCAAGAATGAGTATTACATCCATATTTAGAGCGTATATAAAACAAGAGATGGAAAACAAGGAAAGAAAGATGAAATTGGTATCTTCAAGAGGGCACGCTTAATGCTGTAATTCCTGCCAAATCCTCTATATTCAGAGGGCCAGTGGCCACCTAGAGCAACATGAGATCAGGTACCACGCCACCTGCAGTGTGTAGGCTCAGCACTTTAGCAACAGTTAGTAGGAAAACTCTGATTCTGTAGGACTCACGCACCAACAACATAGTCCCAGACCTGCTACGGGGTTAACTGTGTCCTGTCCAGAAGAGGGATACCGGATGAATCAAAGTTACCCTAGGCAAGGTGAGCTGACAGAAAACTTGGTCTCAGCACGGCTTTCTCTTTCACCTGTTTTTGTCGACCCCAAACATTTCTTGCGTCTCTTCTCAACACAGTGTTATTGCTGGACAGAGCAGGGAGAAGAAAGAAGACACTTACTAGACACACAGCATTCAGGCAGCACCAAGGAGACCGGTACTGGGAAGGCACTGAGAGCTCCCTGAACACCTCTACGAGGCCACTCCATCCCAGAAGGCTGCGACGGATTTCTCGGAGGAGCCTCCTCCTGTTAACACTGCCTTCCACCTCCCTCCAAGATCAGGACCTTCCCCCCTCGGACCCGTGAAACCGTACCCAGGAATATTCCCTGCTCAAACAAGGATCCACACCAGCTGACAAAGGTGTGGCTAGCTGTGAACAGCAAAGTCACTGTGCTGAGTCACGGGCATGAGGTGCCAGGAGGCTGCTGCTCTGCCCAGTGCCCTCCGGCACAAATGGGAAGGGCGTGGGGAGCAGCTGCACAGCTCTCCCTGCTCACTGATAGGAGTGACCACTTCCATGTGCTTTGGCAGGAAAGCCACTCAGCAAGCCACCAGACAGACTGCTCACCCTGGAAAAAGAGAGGGTGCTCCCTGGCTGCAGGCCAAAGCTGGAGAGAACTCTGCTGCCAGAAGAAACTCTGGATTGTAAAGGTAGCAGGGAAAGGAGAAACGCCTGCCCGGCCCCACTGCTGCTGCCACCCTCCTTTCCCACAGCTGGCTCACCTTGGCCTTGTTCTGGACAGGCAGGTACAGCTTGAACTCAGCTGGGAGCTCATCCTCAGAGTACAGCCGGTCAGAGAAGTACACCCGTCGGATGCGACAGTTGGCGTGGATCTATGAGTCACAACAGAGAGTCAGCCCATTTTTCCACTTGTTCTCTCCACATCCATCTTCACCATCATGCAGCAGTACGGACTGCTCAGCTCAGCAGCCTCCGTGAGCCCTTCCAGCCTGCTCACTGCTGCTGGGAGGTGTTCCTCCTGCCCCAGCACCACCTATTGCAGGTTTGGGGGCAAGGTGCCGAGGCATGCCAGCTAACCTCCATTATCATAGAAACAAAGAACTAGCCAGTCAGCAAACACTCTTGTTTGTTTTGCAAAGAAGGAGACATTCTGGCTGCCCCACTAGAAGAGTTCTGGCCTGAGTCTTCTCAGGAGACCTAGTGAACCCTCTGAATCTAATGGGATATCAGAGAAAAACACAGCTCTCTGCTTTCTTAGCTGCTCCCTCCATTGACACAGGCTGTCTCAAGAAAGCAGGCCAAACATCTCTACAAAGCACAGACCCATCTAGTTGCTTAGTAGCAGAGTGTTCTTGGCTGTGAACCCTTCTCTACTCCTCCACCGGTATCAGCATCAGCCAAGGGGACGCCCAGCCTGTCACACTTGAAGCACTCCCTCTCTAGTGTTTCCTGACGTTGGGAATCACTGTCCAGGCTGCACTGCCTGTTACCAGCTGAAGGAGCTGCTCCAGTCTCCTCGTGGGGATGTGAGGAGCCTGACGTTTCCCAGCTCAGCAGTTTGCTGATCTGAGGGCAACCCCACGAGGCACTGCAGCAGTCACACTAAGGAACAGGCGCACTCAAAATAACACGTGCCACTCAACTAAGAAAATGTGAATTGCCAGCGTAAGAACCAAGCCACACATCCTCAGATGTGTGCAGAGGAAACAAATGGGGCTACGCTTGGATTCCCACTTTCCAGCAAGGCTGTCCCAACCAGCAGGAAGCCTGTCACGTTGGTTCCTGCGTGCAGGACGTGACTGCTTCTTACCTGAACTCTCAGAGTCTCGATGTAATTTGTCCCGTAAGCCCTGCGCGTGAAGTCCGAGAGGTTGAACTGGATCTGGTTCCAGCCGTCGTCCAGCCGCATGGGCATGGTGCAGATGAAGGGCTTCACTCGCGTCGTGCTCTGGTAGTTACTCGCCCGGAAGCGCCGGCGTACGTTCTTGTCATCGAGCACCTGGGACAAGGAAGGCAGGCTGCAGACCCTGAGGTCAGCATCTCCAGCTCCCCAGCACAGCAGCTGTTCCAGACTCAGGCCCCCCATTGCCTCCAAGAGGGTTCTCTTACTCTCCCTCTTGCATTTTGGTTTTTTTTAACAGCAAGCAGACCCGCTTTCACAAATAGCTGTGACACAAGTGAGCTGACTGAGAAATAGACAAGGTGAGCTCACACCCTCCTCACCGGTCTCTGGACCCTGTCCTCCTCACCTGCACTTCAAAAGTGAAGTACTTCTTCAGGTTCTTAATGATCATCACTAGGAAAGGCAGTTTGATGCCCAGGGTCTTCTTTGGGTCAGCAGGGCACGTGATGTACGTGGTACTGAGGAAGACAGAAAAATGCTTTAGGATCTCAAGTGGCAGAAAGCACACAGTCCAAGTGCCAAGCCTTTCACCTGAGCTAATGCAATCATAAGATCTCAGCAACCAGCAGGGCTCCCTGCATCAGGAGGGAGATTTTCAGACAAAGCTTCAAGGAGAACAAGCTGAAAGGCCCAAAGAAGGCATTTCTAATCATACTTTTCCCACCCAGGGCACGAAATACCTTCACGAATGCTGTTTCAAGGCTGTGTCAGCACTGCTTCTTAACACAGATTCTTTAACTGAACAGGTAGAGCCCTCCAGAGCACGGCAGGAGGCCTGCGTGCTGTATATGGCTGGGAAGACAGAGGTCATGAGCCCTAAAAGCACACGTCATGTCTGGCAAGCTCTGTATCAACACATCTTGGGAGGAAGAGCAGTGCTGGCACAGCCTGTCTGCAGGAGAGGAGACTCCACTGCCCTTATAAGGAGCAGCCTGCTCCAAACCACACCGCAGCAGCAGCGTGGCTGCGGGGATGCCGAGCCTGCAGCCAGAGGAGCCCACGTCTCCTCCTCCAGATGACGGGGACAACGTGCTTCAGTGAAGCACCATAAGCATCCCCCCTCATAAATCTCAACCCTGCCCTCCTGTCCGCCCTCAGAACAGCTGTCACGCGGGCAGAGCAGGCCTAAGGCAAGAAAGATGCAGAAGGCCTTCTCCTACCTGACATTTGTTCCTTCAATCTCCAGCACCAGGGACTGGATGTCGTTGTCAGTGATCCGCTTGATGTGGCCGTTGCGAACCTGGAAGAGAAGCGGGCAGAGAGCACGGCTGTTACTGGAGAGGGAAACAAGAGACACCCACAGCTCCATGAACAAGGGCAAAGAGACCCTGAGAGGATCGTCTACATTTACTTGGCTGCTATTGCTCCGGACATCTCTGCTTCCAAGACCTTAATCCTCACCCCAGAGTGCCAAGACTCCAAGCAAGTATCCGCGGCCAAGCACGCCGCAGACGGAGAGCAAGACTTCCATTTATCCAAACACACTCCAGCGAACACGGGTGACTCAAGCTTCATGTAAGGCGCCCAAATAAACAAACACAAAGACGTCAGAGCAAGAGCAATCCAGAGTGCGATAAGAGGTAAAACCAAGCCTGAGCAACAGAGATGTAAGCAAAGGAAGCCACCAGGCAGGGCGTAGGGCTCTGCTGCTGGGCACAGCAGGACCAGGTGGGAGCCTGGTTCAGACTCTTCTGCTACAGAGCACACAAGCTCAAAGCCCAGGCCTGCCCTGCAAAGGGGCACAGACTCCCAGAGCTCAGGGCGGCCACGCAGCAACCAGGAGCCAACAGAAATGCAGTTTTCTCCACAAGCAACATGGTCAAATCCCAGGGTCTGAGGATTTATGTCTTTAATGAAGCAGCTCGCATCCCGTTAGATTTATCTCCATTTAAAAGGCACTTCTGCTAATTAAGCTTCCTGCTCTTCTCCAGTGCAACGTCAGCAAATTGCAATGCTCCTTCCCATTTTGTAAATTCATTTCTTCAGCACCTATCACCGCCACTAATATCCAGGATACTTTTAAGCTCCCAAAGGGATGCTTCTAATCAGGAACTACAAAATGACTGACAAATTTAGCAGTTCATTCTCGAGGTTCCTATCTCCACAGGGTCCTACCTAGGCAATGCAGCAGGGGTTTTCAGGAAGGAAGACAAGAGCCCTGCCAGCAGCCCACCATGCTGCATGAAACCTCAGCCTCGGTCACTCAGCCACTGCTGGGAAGTGCTGGGTGGCAGCCTGCCCTGCCAGACCGCCCTAGCTCTGCTACTTCCACAGAGCAGTAAGCTCAGAGAGAGGATCCTTGCAGGATGACCACATCCCTCCCTTGTATTACATGCAGCTCCCGTGGCCTTATAGGTCACTTGGGAAAAAACCAACCACACAAGGTCTGCGTCACTTGGCTTCTGGTTTTTCCCCAGTGACATTTTTTTTCCCCCTCTCAAGTTGTCAGCACAGCAGAAGCCCCGCGTGCCCAGCACAATGCTGGCTGGCATAAAGGAAACGAAAGCCAGGAGCCCACAGGGGCAGAGCACAACTTAATGCTGTGAAATCACCCTGCCCAGGCAGCAGCACCAACCAAGCCTCCATGGCAACATTCACCGTGGGCCACCCCTGGGCTCCTGGGAGAGCTCAGTAACAGAGCAGGAAGCTAAGCATGCCTGGGACTGACCACTCTGCAGTGTCTCTATCTGCAACCAGGTCACCTTCCTCAGCCTGTGCAAGGCTTTCCTTCCCCACATTACAGCACCAACGAAAAGAAGCAATTTGTCTTCCTCAGCACCATCAGGAAGTGGATGAAAGACATCAGAAAAGAGACTAGTGGAAAGCAGGCAGACAGAGGCCCTCCTCCCAGCCCTGCCCAGCACAGTGTAAACTCCATGAGCTGCACCCTGCTGCAGATAATGCAGGCGGGCCCGTGCTCCCCGTCACCAGCTCCCGCAGGACAGACAGACAGACACCGCAAGTGTGACAGCAGCTTGAGGCTTAAGCCTAAGCAGGAGGATTTCTGGAGCTGTAAGACAGGCCAGCGGCTGCCTCTGAACACAGAATTCCTCCAAACCCCTAATGCCCTCTGAATTAAGCAGGAAACCGTCTGCTGTCTAAGGACGAACTGAAAAAGCCCATTTTACAGACGCATAACCCGGAGCCCCGAGGGGGAGGCAGCTTCACAGAGAATGATTTCTGAACAGCCGTTACTCCTTAAGGCTGCGGTTGCTGCTAGCAACGCTCCCATGTAACAAAGCCCAGAGGAGGGCGAGCCAGGGCGGCACGGTGCGAGGCCGACCTCTGGAGGCTCAATGCTGAATCGGTGCCGGCATCACAGTGCCAAAGAAACCCGGCTGGCACCACCGCTCACGGCAGGCCTGGGGATGCAAGGTGCTACGGGAGCCAATACTGCGGTGACCACACAGGGTGGTGGGGTGCGGCCCTGGTGCTGCTTCCCTCATCCAGAAGCGAGCCGGGGGTGGGAAACGAGGGGGCAAAGCGGGAGCAGATGGGTCTCGGGCAGCCGCGGGTGCGCGCAGAGCTCTCCCAGACGCACGTCCGCGTAGCGGTGGGATGCTGAGGGGCAGGGCGAGGGCAGGAGGGGGAGGAAATGCGGCTTCACCGTGCCCGAGGCTCCCACCGCTAACACGGGTGCGCGGCGCCGTCAGGGAACCGCGCCACGGGGGGACGCCCCACAGGGCCCCGCGGCAGCTCCGAGCCCGACCCGCGGCGCCGCTCCTCCCGGCGGTGCCCTGCCCGACCCCGCCCCGCCGCGCACCTTCTTGTCCCAGATCTGCAGCGGCTTGCTGCCGATGCTGTAGAGCACCGAGAGGAACCCGCTCTGGAACGTGTTCTTGAACATGGCGGCTGCGGGAGCGGCGCGCCGCCACCACGGCCGGCGGCGGAAGGACGCGCCTCCTCGGCAATTCCCCCCCGCGGATCCCTCCGCGCCGCCGTCGCCGGGGAACTACTTTCCGCGCGGCGGATCTACTTCCGAGGCCTTGTCCAGCAGCCTGCGTTGTCCCACGGAAGCACGGCTGGGTGAAGGGGTGCTACAAACAAGGAACCAAAAAGGGAATTAGGAGGGAAACGCAGAGCCGCAACGCATGGGAAGGCAAAGCGTGGACGTGGCTCTGGGCGTTGAGGGGAACTGGGTGAAGGCTGTCAAAGGATCTGAGCTGAACTCCTGAGTGCTGCAGGAGGAGGAGGAGGAGGAGGCGGAGAAAGCTGGGCAGCTGATAAGGAGAAATGGGGGGGGGGGGGGGGGGTGCAGGAGGCAGTGCCAGCCCATGCTGGAGATCTTTCACATGAAAAGGCTCAGGTCAGTGCAGCACCACGTGGCCCCATGCCAGCACCCTGAGCCCAACACAAATTCAGCAACAGGTCTGTCTTTCAGAAAGCCTGGTCTCAGAGGTGCCCTCAGCACGAACAGCTTCTGTAGCTGAGGCATAGAGGGAAAACCATGTGGGCAGTGAAGGAGATGGGCAAATGAAACGACCACACATGGTCATACAGTCCAGTCAGAAGGTTTTAGACAAGAGCTTCAGGTGCCTCAGAGCCATCCACCCGTCAACACTAGCTTGGAAATGAAGGCTGCCTGCAGTGACAGGGGGGAAGGAGGAGAGTCTCCACTCAGGGCAGAGAAAAAGAAGGGAGCTCCTGGAGTGCTGAAAGAGAGCCATGAGCAAGGCCTGTGTGTTGGAAGAAGCAGGAACCAGCATTAGCACCCAGCCTGCCACCTCCAGAAGAGCATGGGGGTCTAAGGAGGGGTGTCCCTGAAGGCAGCAAATGGTCCCTTTACCTTTGCTCATGGTGATTTTGTACAACTCGTTCCTCTTGTTCTCCTCACTAAGCCCATCTTAGCAGGCCACAGGGAAAGGCTTTCACTGCTGGCAACCTCCAGCACAGCCAGTCCTGCCCATGGCTCCCTCCTCACTGAATATTCCTCCTTGTATGTTTCTTTCCAAACTTTTATTCAACAATATAGAATCATGTCAATTATAATATAGAACTGTCCGTTGTGATGCTACATCCCCTGCCACTCCCAGGCTCTGGCAGGGACAAGCTGGCTAACCATGGTCCATCGGAGGCTGGAGGAGAAGAGTCAGGAGAGCGGAGGAAGGAACAACTAACCAACAACAGCCTTCACGTTTCCATGCTTTCTGGGCCAGGAAGAGATCAACAGGGAACCAAAGGCAGAACCTTTTACGGGAGAGCTGTGTTCGTTAGAAGATGAGTGCCATCCAGCCAGGCCCTCAGCCCTGCCCGTCATCACTCTACGCGCGCCGATAATGATTCTCATTCTGCTTATGGAAAATTGGGAGCAACAGCATCGGGACCTGGGGAGAGACAGGAGGAGGGAAGTGAGTGTCGCAGGATGCTGCTCGCAAAGTGCATTGCTCCTCCAGTTCTGATGGCGCCACGCCACCCACTCCCACCAGGCTCAGCCATCCTTTCCACCAGCCTGCTGCACAGTGCGCTCACGGTAGCCAAATCCAGGAGAAAGCCTACAAAGATGCCTGTCCCCCAGCCTCCTCCCTTCCTAAAGCGGACTTCTTCAGCTCCTGGCTGCCCCAAGCAGGATGACACTAGTCCATGTCCAAAAGAACACTGGGCTGACAAATGCAGAAAGGAATCGATCTGAGCGGCAGCCAAGCCATATGCACCACAGCCTCACTGTCCTCTGTGATGAACCTGTCACAGCTTACCCTGCCCTAGAAGCGGCATGGGGATGCATGGAGATGTAGAGCAGGCTGTTGTGGTGTGTCTGGTCATCAGACCAGAGAAAGCCATCTCCAGTTTGAGACCATCTGCTAAGGAGAGCACCTTCTTTCCTCCGCTTGGATATACCCAGAAAGCATTTCTGTCCATAGTTCAGATGGATAGAATTGCCACTTCCTTAATCAGAACCTCAGCAGGTTTGGACACTGTCAAGCATCGTATTAATGTATTTCACTTGTGGAACTTCCTCCAGCAAACTCTGTCTTCTCCCTCATGCCTCTTCTTCTGAGCTGCTAAACAAGAGAGCTCGAAAACAGGCAAGTTCTCCCCACTGCAAATTGGAAAACCACAAGAAATGCTCTTTCCTGACTCCAAGGAAACAAATCAACAGTTTTTCTTCTAAAACAGTTCTGAAATCAACACCAAAATCCCCAAACCGACCCTACTGTTATTAGCAGAGCATGATGGTCCAACAGCCATGAGGCCAGGCAGCCTGAGCAGGGCGGGTGGCCAGAGAGCTGGAAACATACCACAGCAGCCAACTCCCACGTTGTATCAACACCTCACACGTCCTCTGCAGACACAGAATGCAGTGATACCCTAAGGGCTGATAGCATGCAGCCTGCAACCAACGACTAAGGGGTTCCCAAACATTCAGAGGGGCTGGGAAAGGCAGCCTGAGCTGTGTGAGGAAACGGACCCCTTCAGCTCTTTGCTCTCTTCAGCTATCCCACAGATTAGAGACAGCAGACGTTCAGACGTATAGATATTTATTGGTTTCAGTGAATTATACAAATGGATTGACCTGCTATCGATGCCAATAGAACTTTATTGGAATATGGAATGTAAACAGATGTTTCAAATAGAAACATTGCAACCTTATAAAAAATTAACTATTTCGACAATGCCGCAGAAGGAAATTCTGTGTTTAGGTGCTGGTGGGAAAACACTATCTCCAGCTTCTAGGTTTGAGCATCACCAGAACCACTTGATGAAATCACACACAGAACAAGTAGAGGAGGCAACTGTGAATCGTGGGGCTATAAAGCCATCAAGGGATCTGATGAAAGAACCCGCCAGACGAACCCCCCACCCCCCGCAACAGGATCGGCACCCCAGAATTCAACAAGTGGCTGACTTTGTTAAAACACTACGTGGGATCCCAAGTCCCGGATCAGTAGTTGCACAGCCCCCTCCCCGACAGACCACACTGCTGTTTGCTGATCCTTCCCCTCCCCGTGCTCTCCTCCCAGGCCCCCGTTCTGCTCCTCTATCCCGCGGCGCTGCATTGAACAGCTCCAAGTCTGCGTCTGGCACAAATTCTCATGGGAGCCACGTCATGAGGTACGTGGTTGCACACCTATCACAAGAAGTCTTGCAGTTCTGACTCTCCTGAGCTCGGTGGGAAAGTCTGGATAGTCCCTCCCCTCTCCTGCCACAAAAGCAGCCCTCACATTCGCAAGTTTCCAAAGCAGGTCTATTGAGTTTCTTCTCAGAGCGAGCCTTTGTCAAACACACCTGGAGGGGGGAAATCTCACCTCTCCCCAGCAACTCAGATCAGTGCCTTATTTTTAACGCTCCAGCCCAGTCCTGAGGTGCTGCTGAGTTTGTGGGCTGCTTTTTGTTGAATCTCCCCCCCTCCCCCCCCCCCCAACGCCCTGGCATTTGTAATTAAAACTGGGATTCGAGGGCCAAATTCAAGCCCAGAGTGAGCAGTAGGACTTGGAGCTCAAAGCAGAGTTGCACCTGCTGACCCCCAGCCTGAATTTGGTTCACCCACAGTCTACAAGTCAGAAAGGCATGTTTAGAAAGAGGCATGCTAAGGACTGATGGTGGAACGGCCAATTTGTCCCCACCAGTACAGTGGGGAAGGCTGGACAGAGAAGGAAGAGAAGGATCCATAGAGATGTGAACCAGAATCAGTCGTGTTGAGCCCTGGGGATATCACTACATGTTTAACTCTTGCAAGACCGTTTGCCCAGGGCTTTGGTACCACAGGGTTAGAGTTACATTAACCACAACCACCAGAGAGGAACTGAGGTTTATGACCCCCCCCAAAGGTTAGATTTCTGCCGAGTATAAAGGGGAGGGGAAGGGGGAGGGGGGGGTCCTTGGTTCATTTCCCTTCACTGTGTGACCGAAGGTTTTGCTTTTATTTGTAAACATCTTGAATTACCCGTCGTTTTCCAGTCTTCATCGCGCTGTTGTCAGGCCACTGGAGAGCACAGCATTTTCTGAGCTGGGCTGGGACTGCTCCTTCACCACTGGATCTGCAGGAGACAGATCAGGCAGGAAGAGGAAACAGCATTTAATGAAGAGGAAGCTCCACCCTGGCAAACCCTTTGATAGAAACTGCCTCAAAAACTAACAGATCTGCTAAGGCTCTTGCAGTACAGGGGGGCCAAAACCTCCCCCAAGACCCCCTCCCCATCCCAGCTGGCCCCACAGACTCACAGAAATAGGGGTGCTCCATGGCCTCCTTGGCCGTCAGCCTCTGTTGATGGTCATATCGCAGGAGCTTGTCCAGGAGGTCTAGGACTTCAGGGCTGACAAGGTGTCTGTTCTCACTGTGGATGAAGTTCTCCCAGCGCTTCCGGGAATGCCTGCAGAGGGACCAGTTATCACTACCCAGCTCTGATCAGCACAGCAGAACTGAGAGGTCTCAGGGAAATTGCTCTCCACTTCCGGAATAAACTGCTATGGCAGGCACAGCCTCCAGCTCCTCCTTGCAGAAGCTACTGCTCAGCAAGCACTTGCCAAAGGGGGAAAAGCCCTCTTATTTAGGCACACGATTGTGTGACGTCCAGTGACTCGGAAAGGCACAGCACTGCATGGTTTCTTCTATCTGCAGGGACTAGACACTAACACAGAACGAAGGGAGTGACACCCTTGGGCCCCGCAGTGCTCTGGCTTGCTAGCCAGCCTCACTCAGGCTGGTGGACCAGACTGGTCCTTTTAGGAAACATCACCTGAGATTCTGAGCCCCTCAACTCACACAACTCCAGTGTTTGCATCCTCATTTCTAGGATGTCAACCAGCAAAAAGGGAAAGAAGCGGAGTAAAGCCTGTGGGTTGTGGAAGAGACAAAAGGAGGGAGCCTGCATTTCAGAGGCCTGCAAGCAGTGCTGTGAGCCAGAAGATCAAAGCAGGCCTCGGATTAGAGTCCTTCACAGGATGGAATTTAGTTCACCTCCCTCTGTGTTACAAGGAAAGAACAAGCTGTATTTCACTTCTCCACTTACTGGCCCAGGATATCATTGAAGTGCGGGTCCAGTTCTATGTGGTACTTCTTCAGATACCCATACAGCTCATCTGTGCCCAGGACCTTTGCGATGCGAACCAGCTACAACAGAAAGCAGGTTGAGAGAGAGCAAAAGAGTGAGCCGCCACAGCTGGGAAGAAGGAACAAATTCTGCTGGAGCAACTGTGCCTCCTTTCTGGTTTGATGTCTACAGACAGGACTAGGTACTGTCTTGCAGAGACAGAGCTACCCAAATTGTAACAGCTCTTCTTCTTTCTTTTGTCTTCCTTGAACCTTGCTTTTGCAACATGTACAGAAAACTATCTCCTGCATAAGGCAGTGCTGTGTAAGCCCAGATGGCTCAATGAGGCATGCAGCAACGTCCTCCCAGCCTGCGCTCCCATTCCCAGAATCTCCCCACTATACACACGCAGATGAGGTGGTGACAGATGTCTCATTAGATAAACCACGTATCAAAATCCTCACCTGATCATAATTGTCCTGTCCGTGGAAGAAAGGCTCCTTTCGGAAGATCATGCTTGCCAGCATACAGCCTAAACTCCACATGTCTAAGCTGTAGTCATACATCTGAGGGGAAAAAGGAGAAGCCATCACAAGAGAAAGGCCTGCTCACCATGGCCTGGCTCCCCAACAACAGCAGACAACCTCAGGCTTTTCACTTCACAGCAAGCCTATTTCCAACCCAGGCAATGCCCTGACAGGCAAAACCAGACAACCCAACGGTGGCCAAAGTGCAAGCACAAGCAGTATCACTGGCTTGCAAGGAGGAGGCAGACTCTTACTTGGTAGTCCACAAGGAGCTCCGGTCCTTTGAAGTACCTAGAGGCCACACGGACATTGTATTCCTGAGCTGGATGGTAGAATTCTGCCAGACCCCAGTCTATGAGCCGCAGCTGAACATGTGATAAAGAGACACAGAGTCAGGAGCCTCAGTACGAGCAAGTTAGGCAAAGCTGTGTCTGCCAAAGCCTCTCAATCCCATGCTGCAAGCACGGAGGCTGGGGTGGTGCAGGGAGGCACTCTGAGGACAGGAGATGCTCTCAGCAGTGCTCTTCCCTTGCCCTTGTCACCGCGCGGTGCTGGCAGGGCAGACCTCAGCTTAGAGAGCTCCTCTGCCTCCCAAGTCCAAACACCACCACTGCTGGGTGACTGGCTCCTTCCCAATGCCACAAGCCACAGCAGGCAGGATGCTGCATACTAGGGAACAGCTGTTTTGTCCCACCATTAAGAGGGGCTGGGCCAAAGGCAGTGTTGATTTTAACTGGGGGCTGGCAGCAGGAAAGGAGACAGGAGACAGCACACCACATCTTGCAAGGCAGACTGTCTCCTCCGTGGCCACAGGGATAGAGGACCAGCTGCGTTACTGAAGGACAACAGATCTAGTAAGAGATTCCCCCTCCTTATAAACCCTGTCACTGGTAACCACTGCTGATTCACATGGAGGGATCTGTGGGCCATCAACTCACTTGCTGCTGGAAATCCCAAGTCCCTCCAGAGGTATACACAGCTCCCACAAAGGTACAGGTACCGCAGCAGGGAGGGGAGCTCCATGTGCTGCCCACTCCCACGGCAGTGAGCCTGCCACAAATGTTTCCTTTTATCTAACAAGCAGGACCCAGAAGAAAGGGAGGGGGCAAGCTGCACTACAGATTTCCTAGGTAAAGTTATCCACATGCATTTTATTCAAGGCCACTGTTCTCCTATCTACAGCCTCTGCACCCCACCACCACACCTCCCCAGGCACAAAGTAACAGCCTGGGTCTGCTCCCCTCAGCAGCATGGCTGGCTGGGGAGCAACCTCCAAGACATGGCCTCCAGCTGTGGCAGTCCCGAGTGGGACTCTGGCTGCCTCCTGACACAGACACAAGTGGAGGGGAACAGATAAAGAAAGGCTGAGGAGTAAGCACAGCTGGCCTGGCTAAGGGTACAGGGGCAGCAGTTCCAAGCTCTGCTGGAAAATCCCTGCTTGTAAGCCCTGGTGCCATCATACCTTTTTCTGTTGGTGGTCTATCATGACGTTGTGGGGTTTGACATCCCTGTGCATGATCCCCATGCTGTGACAGTAATCCAGGGCCTGGCAGACACACACACAGATTAGACACAGCCATACAGCTGTAGCACAGCGTTAACTATTTAAAAGACACTTCTTGTCAAGAAGCAAAATTATATGGTCCATGAGGAAGAAGGAACTGGCATTTTCAGTTCTCACACTGCACATGGCAAGCTGCAATGAGACAGTATTGATCTCCTGTCCTGCAGTAGTCCCAGACCCATGTTGCCTGCATGGTCTTGGGAGAACACAACCCAGAATGGTGTCCCACCTGTGGGCAGGCCCAGTGTTCCCTAGGGCACAGCAGAATAGTTCTTCTTCCCAGAAGGGGACAACTCTTACGTGCATACAGTTTTATAGCCTTCCAGTGAAGTTTTTCCACTGGTGTCCAAAAAAACACTTTAGCAAGATAGTCACCTCTGCCCTGCTCATTTATGACAGAGCTCACAAAAAGGCACACAAGGAAAAGTGACACCGCTTAAAGTCTGAAGGCAAGACAGCACAAAAGCTCTTCAGTTCCATGACCTTGCACCATGCACTCCTCCCATGCAGCTGTTCCCCCAAGCAAGGAGTTGAGAATGTTTTCTCAACCGCAAGGGGAAGGGCGACCCATCCATCAGTGTCTATCAGGTGCACTGATGCACTGAAACCTCCAGTGCCACGGGAAGAGGGCACAGCCTGCAGTCATTCAATATGCAAGACACACTGCCAGGGAGTAACGCTGTCCTTGGGTCCCTGCCACAGCAGGAAGCACAGGAGACAACAGCTTCAATCTCAGCAAGGCCACAAGGAATACCCCTGCAATTTGACATGGCCTGACAACCAACAAGGCAGTTAAAGAGTCCTGGGATCTGCAGCACTGGAGATCCTCTACAGGTTGGACAAAGCACTTCCAGAGGTGAAGCAGTCTGGTGTCTCGCTTGTTCTAAAGCTGGATCATCTAATCTTACCAGCCCTCCCAGCATAACCCTGATCTGCCTTGGGCTCCCCCCAGCCTTCAGTCAGAAGGTCTTTTCCTTGCAGACAGGTGCAGCAAGCTTGGGATGTGGAGAAGAAAATCTTCCTCCTGCTAATTAGATCCCTTTCAGGTCGTCTCCTGCAGTCCCAAAGTCGTGGAGCACAAAATGCTTTCCCTCCCCCGTCCCACTTGTTTCCAAAGGCAGTGAACCTGCACAGTACCAGCAGAGGAGCCCAGGTGCCCTGCTGAGACCTGACACAGACCACTGCTGCTGCAGCAGGTCAGCACAGAACAGACCTGGGGTCAGCCGAGGCATCAGCAATCCCTAATGCTCTGCTGCCTCCCACACACTGCAGCCAGACACCCTTGAGACCTGCCAGATGGCTCTGCCAGCATTCCATAGGGAGGCTTCAGGCTGGGCTAGCTAACATTTAGGACACCCCTCATCTTTCTGCAGAGGGGCAGAGAAGGGTTTGGCTAGCAGGACCCATATGAAAATCCCAGTCTTGTGGCAATGCCAGCAAAACCAGAAGCCTCATTCCTAATGAGGCTTAAATACTACAGTGGAAGGAAGCCTGGAGCTGGCAATCCCACTCTTCTGGTCTGTGTTTCTAAAGATCCCCCAGATCCTTCTCAGTGCTTGTACTGGTTCTGACTGGGAGGGAGCAGGCTGTCCTCACTGCAGCCTGCCCAGTGCTAGAGACACAGGAAGGGAAAGCCCAACCCCACCTGGCCACCAGCACTCACTAACACAGAACAGACCCCAGAGAATCAGACACTTCAGAGGTTGCTCATGGTTCCCCATTCGACTCTAATGCCTGACATCAATCAGCCAGGCAATCAGACCACTTCCCAAACTTCTCTGGATATGAAATATGGATTCTGTGATTCTGCACTGGATACAAGAGAGGTAACTGCTTAAATAGTGCTGTCCCAGTAATCTGGCTGCTGCCTTTCTCATTCCTAGGCCCTGCATCAACCATCATATGCAATGCCACTCACCTTCAGCAGCTCATACATATAAAACCGAATATCGAAGTCTGTCAGGATCTGGTACAGTTGCTGAAATAGATTTGGGGAGGGAGGAAAAAAAAAGAAAAAAATTAACTACTCCAGATCAGGATTAGTATCATTTTCTGCATCCCACCTGCGACCCCATCCCATGTCCCAGCGAACAATGCCACTCCCAACAGCCATCCTGAGCTCAGATCTGCCAGGGTTACATGCCAGGAAATCCAGGAAGGAGGGAAGAACTTCCATGGAAAGCCACTGGGATCAGTCAGAGCTGTCATCATTTCTTTCCAGCGGGAGAGTGCCATGTTTTCTGTTTGAGGGGGAGACAGCGAGGCCAAAACAAAGATCCAGGGTGTGCCTCTACCTCCACTGGGCCACCAACACAGTCACTAACAGCCACGTCATCCTGCTGCTCCTGCACCAGGTCACAACCGAGCCCTGGATTTGCCTTTTGCTCTGTATCTGATCTTGGCAGCTGTGCCAACCCGGCCCTATCAGGCTGTGCTCTCATCTGGCGAAAGCAAGGAGACCATGGGGCACTGAAAGGGAGCCAGGCCAGGAAGGACATCCATGGGACAGCAGCAAGACCAGGCCCCTCTGTCCTTTCTAACAAACAAGGATCATCTCACGGTTAAGTGAAATCACTGCCTGAATCAGCATCAGTTGACTGCTCATCAAGGGCACCACCTGGCAGCTCCGGGAGGAATCCCACAGCAAGGGATTGAAATTCACATTCCAAGAGAGCTGTTCTGGCCCTGGACCCTCTCCAGGCGGAAGGCGAGACCCTCATGATCCTGTCATGATGCTTAGGGCCAGATCCAAACAGACCCAGCATGCTCATTACAGCTCCTGGCAGCACACAGGTGTCACTTACACACACCAAGCCTAAATGGCCTCCAGGATGAGAGCTGTTTTTTATTCTCACGAGCTGGGATGATCCTAACACTTTGGAGCAACCCAGTGAAGCAGACAAGCAAGCAAGGAGCAGAACCAACACCGCCACAAACTATAGCAGGGCACCATTCCCTGACTTGGCTGCATACAGCCCTGTGAGGCACCAGCCAGGGTCAAGCCCAGCCAGCAGAGGACAGCTGAGTCCTTCCAGGAGTCTGCTGTAATGGCTTACTTAGATAACAAGTCCTATGGGGACAAAGTCACCCAAAATACATGTCTTTCTGGGACTCACCACCTCAGCTTCACCTGGCAGCATCCGTTGCACCTGGGGAAGGCTGCTGTGGGCAGCAAGTTACAGCTTATGGTGGTTGAAGGACAGATGTCTCGTTCTAGGTTCAAAACCAATTAGGACAAGACCTCTCATTTCACTGATGCTTACTGACTTGGTTGCACGGCTCTGCAGCATGGCTGTGTTTTAAGGCAAATGAACATGGGTAGCTGGAGCAGACCCAGATGACAAGTAACACAACAGGTCTGCAGAGAAGCCATGTGCCTTTCTCATACAGCAGAATGTACATTTATTCTAGCTCCACATATTACTCCCCTGATTGCAGAACTGGCAGGTTTAGGATAGACCCTGCGAGATAACTTCAGACAACGCAATCAGCACTACAGAAGTATCATGTAAGCGTCCCATCTACACCAGCATGTAAGAATAGCCAAACCTGCTGGGATACAGCTTGCACTGATGGCTTGGAATTGCCTGAAGCCATGGCTTAGACACACAGAACTGGCAGTGATTGCTGAGTACGGCTCCCACCAGCACTACTGACTCCAGAAGTCAGCGCAGAGACAGGCAGATCAGAAGCAGATAGCCCAAAATGAGGAGAGGTCTCACCAGGAGCAGCCTGTGGAGCACCCAGCTCCGAGGAGACTGGGACTCTGGGGCAGAAGGGACAACAGAAGGATGACGACTCTGGGTACCCTCCAACTGCTTCATGCACAGACCCCTAACACAAGTGTTCTCACCTACTCTGTGCTTCCTGCTTGGCACAACTTTAGAGCAAGGAAAGACTGCCTCAGAGCCTCTGTGCAGAAGGTGTCCCCAGCCCCCCCTGCGCAGCTGCAGCCTGAAGAGCTTACCCAAACAGAACAGACCATGCAGGCTTGAACAACCCACAAGCTCCACAGGAAGCTGGTGAAGTTTGGGACACAAATAAGCCCTGAATATGAGCAGCCATCCTGCACGCCCTGGGGGACATGCCTGCATTCCCAAAACAAGTTATTCCTGCTCTACACTGATCGTAAGGCAAAAGCATCAATACTCAGTCTAGGACTTGCACAGCTATGAACAAAGGCTTCCTTAAGAGTCAGGATCTTTCTTAGAAGCCTAGAAATGATCTGCTGCAAAATCATCCGCTTGTTTCTAATGCAACAGCCACAGCTGAGTACTGCTGCTTCTGTGGCCAGACCAGTGTTGCTCTGTTGGCTGCAGAGGAGCCCTCAGCACAGTCCTCAGCACAGCTGGGGATGACCTACCTCACATCTAAGCCTGGCCACAATCTCAGGTCACTATTTAATGCTCTACCTCACAAACGTATTTCAGTTATTGAATGGTATCTTTGACAACAAGGACACTACAGAATAGTGCAAGGCTATTTTGATTAGGATATGAAAGGCGATGTCCAGCAAGATGTGCTGCTTGCTTTTACAATCTGCTTTATCTCAAGTCAACGTATTAAAAAGTTTAAGAAAGAACAACACACCAAGTTAAAAACTTCCACCAACAGCCTTATTAAGAGACCCTGGGTCACCAGAAGAAGGAAAGGGGCACATTCCCAGCATACACAGCACTGCAGCAGACCAGCTGATGTCAACAATACCCAGACAGACCAAGCCTGCTTTAATTAGCCCTGAAGGTCACCACACAGAACTCCTCTCCTGGCTGCTAACTTGGAGGTAACACTCATCTCCCTGCCCAGAGCTGTCAGGGCAGGCACTCCTGCAAGTGACTGCTGTTCTAGCCTAGCTAGTACGTCTCTGCATGAGATGAAGGAGTGCTAAGAATGCCACCGGAATGGCTGCAGCTCTCACTACACACAGTGAGATTTGCCTTGTCTGACAAACTCCAGGGAGATGAAAACAACACGTGCTGCCTTGCAGTGCAGGCAGCCTGTAGGCAAAGTCACAATGTCCTTCCCACGGGCACCAACCCAGAGTCCCTTTCCAGGTGTTTGGTGCATCTGGTGACACTCCACTCTAGACTACGCACATCTACATAACCCTCCAGTACAGACAGCAGCAAAAAAGCACTGTCCTATAGTATGAAATGGCAGTGGAAGGTGCAGTGCCTAGCTTTCTGATGGAGATTAACTCTCAATTAACTTTGCTCAATTAACTTTCCACCACTGACAGTAACTTAAAGATTCACAAGATACAAAGACAACACTCTAATGGATGTGCTTACTAATGGTGTGTTCCTTTTGTGGATCATCTTGGCTCTGCCAGCCAGAAGCATTTCAGCAGCCCATGCAGCTGTAGCTGCGTTCAGACAGACGGACTCCCAGCTCTGGAAAGGAGTTATTTCACTTGGAGCTTCCTAGAAAGCAGGATGTGCTGCAGCCTTGGGTGAGCAGAGAGCTGCCAGGACTGCTCAGCCCCTTGCTACCAGCCTCACTGCAGCACGAGACCTGCTCCAGCCCAGTGGTCCCCAGGTCTGAAGGGTTCTAGCACAAACTGTTGTCACCTGCTCCACCAACTACACTGCTGCGAACAGAGCACTGCAGTATGGGCACCCATCTGGGCTGAATATATAGTGCAGCAGTGATTAGTAAATTGAGAGGAGAGTTAGAAGTTCTAACCTGCTGAACTTACCCCTCACAGCCAGGAAGAGGTTCAGCACACAAGCCCTTCATTGTTTCCCATCTACAGCCTGTTTAGGAACTTCACGAGTTTCTCATTTATGTGAAGAAAGAAGGTGAAGCTGACACAGGGAACAGACCCAAACTCCCCTCACAGCTTTTGAGGAGTGTCTGACAATCCAAGACCTGAGCAACTTTAACAGAAATGGGAAGCCTCCCCCTCCACACCCAGGCAGACTCACCTTAAAATCTGTGTTATTGATGTACTCAAACACCAGAGCTGGGGTCTTTGACTGCAAGAGAGAGAGAGTCATGGTTTAAAACACAGCATTTGGCCACTGCTCTTCCCCCAGCACCCAACCAAAAACTGCCCCAGCCAAGGCAAAAGCTGTCACTGGGGGCTAAAGGCTCACGGCCAGTGGCAGGAAGATGGTCAGGCAGGACTGCCAACAAACACTACGGCAGTGTCATTTCCTCTCCATGGCTGGGAATCACAGCCTTCCGCCAGCTGCTGCTCAGAGAAAACTTCCTGCACATGGGGTCATTGTGGCAGCGCAGACAGAGGATGTGACCTCTGGTCACCAGACAGGAGAGCAACCACGATGAGAAGTGCTTAATTTCCAATTGCCCAGCAAAGCATTTGCATTCCAGGTGCCAAAAGAAGCTGGAAGGCTGTGGTTTCTGCTTTCTTACAGCAAATTTGGAGGGTACAAGACTTCTCCCTCATCAGCCAAGGGAAGGTCACAGGTGTTTAGAACAGTCTTGGGGCCACGGAGAGAAACAAGAACACTGCCAACAGCCAAAAGGAAGGCAAGCCCACCACCCACACCACACCACACCACACCACAGGCACCTACCACTGGATCCTTGACAGTGTCAATGAGATTAATGATGTTGGTGCCACCACGCAGATTCTCCAGAATCTTAACCTCACGTTTTATCTTCTTTTTCTTCACTGGCTTAAATAGACAAAAGCAATTAGAAGTGAGAGTCCTTTCAGACATTAACACTGACTCGTTCTGCCAATGTTCTGACTGTACCCCATGTCTTCCCCTCCTTCCCCTGCTCCTGCTCTCCCCACGGAACATTCTTCACTTCAAAGGGAAGACAGACACCTTGAATGCATGAGGATTTCCCTTTCCTAAGCGAAAGTGTCCCACCCATCAGGGGAAGTCAAACCTCTCAAGACAAACATCACTGTGACTCCAGTAACCGTGGTTCAGAGCACTGTGGACTGCACACGGCAGTTCAGAGACAGGACAGACATGGGCAGAACTCATACCTCAGCTCGAGCACAAAACCTTCATTTTTTAATTCTGCCTGCCAAGTGCATTTCTCTGAAGTACTTCAACACAGTGAGGTGCCAACCCGAGGCCTTCCACCACACTTTCCAGTAAGCTCTGACACTGCTGTGCCTCACTCTGCAAGAGTGTTTCACGGCCACCCCAAGAGCAGGGACGCAGCTGCACAGCATGCCACTGCATCTGTGTATTGTGATTATTCTCAAAGCATTTCAAACAGTTTTTGCCTCCTACTCAAGCCCATGCAGCCCCAGGAATTCCCTTTGCAAAGTAAGCTTTTCTCTGGACATTGCAGTGCACGGAGTGACAAAGAACAGCTGCTCCCAAGGCTGGGTAAGCTTGCACACTCTGCTGATCCAGTGATTCGTTTCAGCGCAAAGGAATGACCACCTCTGTAACTCATCCACTCCCAAGACAACTTGAGCTTTGTGCCTGCTTGAAAGGAAAGGCAGCTTGCAGAAGCTCCAAAGTGAGACTTTATTTAAGCCTTGGCCTGAGACCAGGACGGGCATCGCTGGCTGCTCTGCTCCTTCCCTGCAGAGCTCCTCCTGCACCTCTGCTACCCTAACACAGAGCTACAAAGACATCTCAGAAGGATGGGAGATGTGCTCATGGAAATTCTATTCTAGTCACTCAGCTTTCTGAAGCATTCACCATCCAGCATGGTGGCTGCTCAGCAAGGCAGGCAGTAAGGAGAGGTAAGAGGCACCTTACCCAAGAGACAAGATGTCAGCAACTTCACAGTGACCTTCTGAGCAAAGCACTAGGATCCTCAAGTGCTCGGCAACCCATGCTCCCCATTGCCTCCCCTCTGCTGCAGCCTCCCACGCTCTGGTGACAGCTGCAGAGTGACGTGGCAGCTCACACTTGCTTTAGACAACCCTTGGTTTCAGACCACTCAAAGGAACGCACATGGGAGAAGGAACCGAAGCTTTTTATACAGTCAGAAAGTATGGCATTTATGTAAGTGGCAAAATATGCTGTCTGTCAAGGCTCTCCAGGTAGCTGCAGCCTTCAGATTCAAGCCCTTCTCTCCTCCTCCAAGTTGAAAGGCAGGAGCTAGGCCTTCCAGCCAAAAGATGAGAATCTCAGACCGAAGCAGAGAGCCAAAAATAACACCTATGCTATGTACAGGGAGCGTCAGCACCTCATAAAGCCACTGTGGAAAATGGCAGCGAGGCCACACAGCTGCCAGCACCGGAGCAACGCACAGCAGGTTCTGCTGGGGAGGGGGCAAAGAAACAGCATGGGGCAATCCCGAGACACAGCCACAGCCAGCCTAAGGCTGGACAGAAATGGGGAGGGCTGTTGTCTCTGAACCTGAGCTGAAGATGCTTCATTAGGGACTAATTTCATCGACGTCAGAGTGGCGACAGACACCACCCTTGCATCGCCCACATCCACTGATCTTACCAGAAGGCCAAGGTGGAATTAGAGGATATAATTCAGTTATTTGCTCATCCAGCAAAGACAGATGCACACACAAGCTGTTTTCCAAGGACCTTCAAAGAGGGAGCAGCAGCCTGGCTGACAACACACTCCTGCACGCATCCCTTGGAGCCACTCAGCCAAGGGGACCCACTGCCTGCTTTGAAAGTTCTCCTTTGCATTGCAGTTATTTCAAGGGCCTTTTGCATCAGCTACATAGGGACAACATCCTCCGAGATCTTCATTCTTCCTTCCATAGCAACCACCACTCCCCCTGGGGAAGATTATATCTTCCCTCCACCCCACCACTTCTATGTGCTTCCACCTTCTTCAAGGCTGGAGGAGTGCAGCAGCACAGGGCTTGGTCTGGGCTGCCTGCACGTGGCTGGACTGCCTTACCCAGCTGTGAGCCCCGTTTCCTGTAGGACCATCAGCTTTCTGCCACTACAGCAATAGGGACGCGGGAGGGAGAGATGAACTGAAGAAGCGTTGTCCCTTGGAAACAGCACAAGGGAGCAGAGGATTCCCTGTTCTGGATTTGCAGGAGAAAGCAGGGGCGATAGCTGCCTCCCCAGCACAGCTTTCTCCCCACAAGCCTACCCAACAGCATGCCACCCCCTTCCCACACTGGAGCCACATCACAGCAGCCATAACCACAAACACCACCTGCCACCCAGGCGCTCTACTGGAGCTCCATTTTCCCACATGCACTGTCCAACCTGGTAACGCAAAGACGTTGGTGCAAACCACTCCAGCACAGTGCTGCTGCCATCCCATCCCCATCCTGCAGCGCTGCCAAAAACCCAGACCCTCAGCAACATATCTCCAAGCACCAGGATTAAGGCCGGGTTGCTACAACTGCCTCTTGGAGTCACCCGATCCGTCTCTCCAAGGGTGCTGACTCCAAACGCGCATGGATTAAATGTGAACTAACTGAAGCTCTTATGGCCTCCAACCATCTGCCTCTCCCAGCAGGAATAGCTCCTAAAACAGCAGCCCTTGCAGACAGAGCATTCGAACTGCACTCATCTAAGGCTGTTTCACGATACGAACAGCAGCATTTCATGCTGCTCATGCCCTGCATGCCTCAGTCACACGCTGGGAGAGGTATTCACCACAGAGCCACCCAAGTACCATCACCTGAGTCTGAGCAGCCTGTGTTTTGGAGGCAGCACTTAAGAAGGATGCAGATTCTGACACCATCTATCTGTTTTCCCATGCTAGAGGCACGTCAAAGCTTCCCTAAGAGCTGGGATTCTCCAGTGACCAACATGAGTCAGACCCTGTGAGGCCCTGAGTGAGCCCCTGCACTCCATGCTAACACCTATGTCCACAGGAACCCAACAGTTGCATTCGGTTGGGATTGGCCAACCAGGGGGAGGGGGAGAAGGCTGACAAGACAGCAGGATTGCATAAGGCTCGTTTCCATAGGAAACCAGGCTAAAAGACATGTCTCACTTTAACCATGTCTACAGTGGGCGGGGTCTAATTGCTTCAACTGCAGCAGTACCCTCAAATACATGACTGCCTAGCACTAGCTGTTTCCCAGGAAATTGCTTTCTTTCTCAGCCAAGCTGGAAGTCAGACAGCTGCAGATAGTGGGGACACACAGCCTGTGGCTGCCCAGCGCGTGGCCACACGGAGCAGAGGGATGAGGTGGCCTGCAGCCAGCAGGATGGTCCCACTGGACCCCACACCTGCCCTGCCCCAGCCAGGCACCCTCTGCAACAGGATTCCCACGCTCCCAACCTTGAGTAACTTGCTTGAGGTGCTTCAAGCTGCTGAAAACCAGCCAGAGCAGGACAGGCAGCAGTGGCCGTGGGCTCAGAGTGCAGGAGGGAAATGGCACGGGGTAAGCTGCGCTCTGCAGACAGGTAAGTGCAGAAGAAAACCCCACTCTGTGACAGAAAGCAGATCCTGGGTCACACTCCAGGAGTATAAGCAGGGAAGGAGCCTAGCTGCAGCAAACATCAGCTGGGAGAACTAGCACTGCTTGCTAAAATAAGCCTTTAGATTCAAGACTGCAAGCATCACTTCCTGACGTGAACAAATAGATGTCTGCCTGGTTAATCAACTGTTAGTTTGTTTCTGCAGCAAGCGGAGCACACATCTACCATCCTCCAGCTGCAGCCATCTCCACCAACCTGGGGACCTGGTGCTTCAGTCTGAGCAAAAGGAGGACATTTTTTAAACCAAGCTCCAGAGTCAGAAAGAGAAGTAATCAGTGAAATCCAAGTTAAATTCAAAGTGTTCATTTCCCGTTAGCAAAAAGCAGACAGCGCACCATCCTGAAGCAGAGGAGCATCCACACTGCTCCCTGGGAGTCACAGGAGGTGCTCTGAAAACAACCGCTGTTGGCACAGCAGGGGGGAAGGATTAGCAGACAAAAGATATGGATCTGAGAAAAACAAATGTAATTTATCCCACCAAAAGAACAAAAAAGGTCTACTCACTGCCCACCAAACCTCAATAGCCCAGAATCACCACAGCACTGCAATGAGGGAGCAGGCAGATCCCTGCACAGAGCCCAGGACCAGCATCATCCTTACCACAGGCTTTAAGCGTTTGAATGGAAGCTCCAGAAGCTCATTTGTTTCTAGCAAGTATTGAAAGGATCATAATAATCAGTCTATAAAGCCCCATGCCAATTGCTCAATAGGAAAATTGCCTTTGGAGCAGCACTGCTTATTTTGTCAGACATCAGCTGGGAAACCAAATAATCATTTTCAAAAGAGCGATGAAAATCAAGGAGCCCACTTGTGTTAATATTTCAGGAGCTGTTTGCATTTCACAACTTCATTACTGGAATTTAAACTTCCCTCTCCTGAGCTGCTCTTGAATTTTACAAGAGGAAGAAACAAACAATAAATAAACCCACCCTGAAACTACGACAGCACTTTTGCTTTTTGGTTCAAGCTCGGGTGGAATACATCAGCAAGGGTTTTGAGGGCAGGGCTTTCCTCCCTGCAGAACGCCTTTCTTCCCACAAAGCATGTCCCTGGAACAGCCCTCAGGGACAGCAGGACTGCCCTCAGTGCACCCACACCGCTGCAGCCAACTACAGGAGACACGAGAGGATGGAGTCCGGATCCCTGCTGCATGGAACGAGTGCCACACGCTCAGGCTCTGCCCTGCACGCAGTGCTGTAACTCACCCCTCCTCCTCGCAGGAGCTGCTGTTTTGCTGCTCACCGGTTCCCTGTGTCCAAACACAGCTGTGGGAGTTACCGGTACTGCTCCAGGGGACCCAGCTCCAGACAGGGCTGGGCTCCTGCACTGACTGTGCCAAGCTCGGTGTGGGCAACTGGCACTGGGAATAGCAGAGCCATGCGCAGCTCTCTTCCAAAAGGGCTCATTTCAGTCCTGCCAGAGGAGGAAGTAGGCCGGGAAGAGCTGATTCAGGGAGCACAAATGCAGAAGAAGTGAGAGGCACAGAGAGCTCCCAGGAGCACGAATGGAGCGACAGTAGAAGGGCAGTGATGCAGGCAAAAACTCCAGCCCTGAGGGACAATCATCGCCCTATCGGATTGCCCTGCTCACACAGCACAGCAAGCCTTTCAGCCCCCACAAACAAGGGCTCTGAAGCTTTCAGGGACAGCAGAAGAATCGGCAGAGCCATAGGGCTACCAACCCCAAACGGTTCTCCAGCTTTCAGAGCAGCAACTTGAGCTCAGCACCTAAAGGACACTGCTGCAGCCCCAGGTCTGAGCGGTGGCTTGAGGGGTTCATGCAGAACAGGGAAGAGAGGAAAGACAAAGAAGCCAGAAAGCACTTGAGAAACTGCAGACAAGGCTGAAAGTTCCAGTCTGTGGACTCGACACGGGGACAAAAGCTGCCAAAGGGAAAGGGACTATTTCAGCAGTGCCTCCACCCCTCTCCTTGTAACTACGCTCTCTCCCTCACCTGTTTTGCCTTTTCTGATAGCAGCCACCCATGCAGACAAACTAGCCTTTTTGTGATGGGTTTACTGAGTCTCAGGCAAATGAGCTGCACATAGACACATACGTGAGTGAAATAAGTGGGACAACCCCTGCACAGGGCTGGCAGTACGGATGCCACGATCCCCACCCTGGGCATATGCTCAGTGCAAGGGAACGGCTGTGAAGGGCTGGAGCTCCCAGAAGCAACAGCTGCAGGTGCCAACAACCCAGAAGCCAAACACGAGCATCAAACTTAAGCAAGAAACAAAAGCACACAGGACATTCTCACACATACCCTCTTCCTGGCTCAGTGCTCCCCTCAGCACCCAGGAAACGTGCCCACAGCTGCACCATGGTCAGCCAGATCAAAAAGCCCACAGGAGCCCACAGCACCAGCTGCAGACCACAGGGGCACAGCTGCAGGCTGCCTCCATCATTATGGGCTGTGAGGGGCACAGAGCTGCGCATGGTGCTGAGCACTCCATGCTGTGCCAAGATGACTCTTTATTTCTGCAGAATCCTCACTCTCTTAACAGGTTGAAAAGCTGAGCAGTAGCCCTCTACCATGCTTTTGGAGGATGCTGTCGGGGTGTCTGTGGGGTACATCAGGGCTCCTGCCCACTACTTAGTGAACACCACCATACGCAGCACGACCAGCAGCAGCAGAAGAACCTGTCTGCTTTTCTAAAAGAGCTGCAGAAGTTTTCTGGAAATAAATGATACTAAGAACATCTCATTCTTCAAAGAGAGACACTTGACCCACCAAGTGGTGACATCACAGTCATCTGTACGATCTTAGTGGTGCTCCTTTGCTGACACATGTTATTACCACAACTGGGGGCATGATCACAACCCATTTTGCTGTGGGATTCCACCTGGACCTGCACTTTGGGTCGCAGCTCAGGAAGGCAATGCCAGGGAAATGGGGCACTGTGCTTTATGCAAGACCAAGTGGCCTGGGGCACTGCGATACCTATCAAAGCCACCAGCTCCCCAGCCTTGTCCAAGGCTGAAGACATCACAGGACACTTGAATTAACAAAGCAATTAGCCTCCAGAAGAGGAAGAGCAGTTTATCTTGTTCACGCAGCACCAGACCGGGACCTATGCTTTAGTCTCAGCTTTGTTGAGGCTAAGGGACTTGCCCGAAGTCACACAGGAAATCTGTGGCTCACTTCTGCATCTGAGAAACGGTGGTAAAATTTCCTGACCTCTCTGGAGGAAGGTACAAGACGTTCAGGTACAACCACCAAAGAAGGGGAGCACAAAGGCCTCGTGCTCGCTGGAGCTCATTAAGAACCAGCTGCTTCACACAGCAGGGCTGGGAAGATACCAGTCACTTCAGACGAGGCACAGACGCTAAGAGCACCCTTAACACATAACACAAATTGTTCTCTCTGTGAACCTTAAATAGAAAAGAGCGACTACACTAAACAGCCACGTCCACCAGCAACACTTCTTCCCCTTGTCTCACCCATCCTGCTGCTCAGAGCCTTGTAACTTGGTTGCATTTCCCACCTCAGAGAACCCAGCAGGAATTACAAGCAGCAGACACGCCCAGCCTATTTGCTAAGACCGAAGATACATGTAATTACATTTGCAATTAAGTTCGAGTCTCGCTACAGGAAACCAGAAGCACTTTCCACAGATCACAGCCATGTTATTGCCACACTTTACAAGTTTTCATAACGTATACAACACAGTGGTCTGAAACACACTTCTCACTGACCCACTTTCCACTGAGAAGAAAGTTCATCTTTATTTATCTGGACTTTCTGCTTTCCCTTGCTCACTCGCAGGAATGCAGCCTGCATGCTAATGCAAGTGGGGGGAGCCAGGGAACTAGTGGCAACACCATCAACTCTAAATCAGGGCCAAGCTCATCCCCTGCTTACAGGGCTTTGTGGCAATGCATTCAGGCCCCAGGGAGAAGGAGCACCCAGCCACCCTCAGATGACTCTCATGGCTGACTCACAGCTCTGTGCTGATGGGCTCCCTGGGGATGACAGTTTGGCAGCATCGCTCCAGGGGAGGCTCTTTGGGCTGGTAACAAGGAATGAGGAATATTTCTGATGGCTTTCCCTGCAGCCTTGCTGCCTCATGGCACCTTTTCGTGTGGGGCAAGACCTGGACTCTACACAAACCACAGCAGAGACAACCAGGAGCTCCAGAGCAACATGCAGAAGTGCAGTTTCCTCAGCATAACCATGAGCCATCTTGCCATAAAATCCAGCTCTGCACTGGCTACTCTCTCTTAGAACAGAAACCCCACCAAAACCAAAAACCACGTAAAACACCCAAAGCAGGGGAGGCCTCAGCCCACCAGAAGTGTTCAGCAAGAACGCGAGCCATTAGGGCTCAGCTGTGGGGCTGTCCCTGAGAGCTCACCTGGCCACCACCTCGACTGCTACCAAGGCAGCCAGGATGGGAGACTGCTCCTTGCCTGGGAGCTGGATACAGCAGGGCAAGCTCCCTGGAAAGCTGAGAAAGACTCCAAGGAAGCCAGCACAAAGCCAACCAGTGAGCCATGCTATCAGAGCGCAGCTAGCAAATGTCTCAGGGCTCCATCCCTGCAGACCGACATCCCAGGGACCCACCAGCCTTGCTGGCTGCAGGGCAGGTTGAGCTCAGACCCTCCCCTGCACTCTGCAGATCAGCATGTGCCTGAATTCATCGCATACCCACAACCAGAATCTGGTTCCACGTGCTCTTGGCAAAAAAAAAAAAAAAAAAAAAAAAAAGGGGCACATGTTGCTGGTCCAACAAATGACAGCCACAAGCATCAGCCAAGCCAAAACTGAAAGCACCTCAACTCCAACTTTTACGTTTTTTTTTTTGTTGTTGTGTTTCTTTTTTAAACGCTCTCCCACCCCAGATCACAGATGCAGACTGGTAGCCACAGTTCTCTGCAGCCCCGCTATTTCACAGCAAGGTTTGTCCTACAGCAGCAAACTCCATACCATCCTAACCCACAACCCGATACTGCTGCAGAAAGGCCCCCACAGCCTGACCCAGCAGGATGAACACACGACACCAACACGACCAAGCAACAAACGGTCTGTGTTCTTCTCCTCAGATTTTCAGGGTAGTTTTGGCCTGCCCAAGGTGACATTCCCCCCCCCCCCCCCCCATGTAACAGATCCTCTGCAGCACTGGATGCGCACTTTTATGTGCTCTGTGAGCACCTCATGGTCTGACTCCGAGGAACTCGTGGCTGGATTCTGAGACGGCTGCATGCCAGCTGTCTGCAGGCTGACAGAAGGATTCCCCTGCAGGCTCTGCATTCCTGTTGGCATGGCCTTCTTGGGCTGTTTGCGACAGGCACGGCCAGCCACTGGTTGCCCAACGCAGGCAGCACATACAACACTGTAACAACGTCAGAGCTCTGCGTGCTCCTCCTCCAGGGGAGCCCTCAGCCGAGAGCAAACAGAGCGCGTGGGAGTTCCAAAATCCAAACCACCATCCAATGCCCGAACACCCGTAAGGAGAAGGCCAGAGCTTCGGGGTGAGATGGAGCCACGGTGCTCCAGCCCGGCCCGGCCCTGCCCGGACACTCACCTTGAGGATCTTGACGACGACCCTCTCGTTGTTGGTGATGTTGATGGCCTCGAAGACCTCGCTGTACTTGCCGCGCCCCAGCTTGCGCACCAGCTGGTAGTCGTCCTGGTTGCTGCGGGCACCGAGAACACAGAGAGGAAGGCGGCTGAGGGCCTCCAGCCCTGCCCGGGGCCGCCCCTCCCCATCCCGTCCCGCCGTCACCCCCCATCCCCCCGCTCCCCACAGAGGGACCCCGGGGCGCGGCCCCTTCCCGGGGCTTCGCGTGGGCCGCGGAGGGGCCCCGGGGCCGGCGGCCGGGGCAGGGGTCCCCGCGGGGCGCTTTACCCCCAGCTCGGGACGTGCGCTTCGTAGTCCCAGTACTCGCGGCTCCTCAGGCTGTTCACCTCGGCGTACACCCGCGCCCGGCTGCCGGCGGCCGGGCCGGGCATGGCGGCGCCGGGCGGCGGCTGCAGGAGGAGGAGGAGGGCGCGGGGCCGGCGCGGGAGGCCGGCGAGGCGGGGCGCGGCGCGCAGGAGGGAGGCGGCGGGCGGCGGCAGGGCCAGGCCGGGCGGGGCGGGGCCGGCCCGGGGCGGCGGGCGCGGAGCTGAGCCGAGGCCGGGGCCCGGTGCCGGCGGCTGCAGCCTGGGCCGGCCCCGAGCGCCGCGCAGCCGACCCGGAAACGGCGCCGCGCGTCCGCGCCGCCGCCGCCGCGAGGGGAGGCCGCCGCAGCGCCCCCCGGTGGCGCGGAGGTCCCGGGCGGCTGTGACGTCACACCCGTCCTAGCCCGTCCCCTCGGAGCTTGAACGGTGATTGATGACGCGGCTCCGCGTGTACACAGCAGCGAGCGGAGCTAAGGCGGTGTCGGCGCCGCGAGAGCACGCGTGGCTGAGGGCAGGATCGGAGCCCCCGTGGGTTCGCGCTGCTGCTGCGCGTTCAGGGAGAACGCGGTGCATAGGAGCTGCAGAGCCCGGCGTCCCGCAGGGCCGAGATAAGCTGCCCCCGCCGACCTCCGACAGCTCTGCACGGCGGGGCGGGGTGACACCGTCCTACCCCCCCCCTCCTCTCCCCCCGCCCCGTTTCGCCGTTGCCAGGACACGGCATGGAGGAGCAGGAGCAGGAGCAGGAGCAGGAGCTGGCCGAGCTGCCTCTGCCGCAGCTCCGCGCCCTCCTGGAGCAGAAGCGGTACCAGCGAGGGGGGGGGGGGGGGGGGGCTGCGGACACGGGGCCGGAGGGGGCGGCGGGATTAACGGGGACAGAGCCTGGGGCCGGACAGGGGCAGAACAGACAGGCCAAGCCACCCCAGCCACCTGAGGATCCCTCCTGCAGGGCCCTGTCCCAGGCTCTGACAGCCCCTGGGGTCTGGGTTTGAGCAGGACAAGCTGTGTAGCAGCTCATGGAGAGGAGACCTGCAGCCCTCCTCATTTGGAGGAGTCTGTTTTGCCTTGGGTTGGTGTCCTTTGCCCACCGTGCTTTTTGCAGTACACATCCATTGCTTTGCAGCCATGACAATGCCATGCTGAGAGACGAAGTGGAGCTGCTTGAGAACCAGTACCGTAAGATGCAGCAGAGCAGCCTGGGCCTCCCGCAGCACGGCTCCCCAACAAAGCTGGTACCCGTACTGGTATGGAGTGGGGCAGACTGGGATGAGTGACTTAACTCCAACCCCTGCTTGAAAACAGGTGCTGCTGGGCCGCTAGGCGTAGGCATGGGCCCACTCACCCTTTTGCACACCAGGCTGCCTTTGGGTTCCTCATTTCCACTCTTGCATCTGGTGCTGTCCCTTGTGTGTGACAGCACTGTGTCCTCCTGAGGAGTGAGCACAAGGGAGAGATCTGGAAGGGCCTCACGCACCGATGAGTTAGACCCTACACTGGGCGATTTGAAGGAGAAGCAAAATACACAGGGGGGATGATGGCAGGGAAACAGGGGACTTGCCCCAGGTGTGTATCAGGGTGTTCTGATCCTCCTCTGCCCAGCTCATCCACACCCAGGTCCATCTGCCAAGTGTGCGTTGTTCCTTTCCTATCCGAACACTGAACTTACTTTCTTTGGGAATACATGAAAATGCAGCAGCAGTTGGCCAGTGCTGGCTTTCTAATGGCACCTGTGTTGGTCCTCCATTGTTGCAGACACGTGGCAGATCCAGATCCAGGCTGCACAGCAATTCATCGACCTATTTTTCAGCCCTGACAGTGGAGCAGAAATGTGAGCTGGCTGAGCGGGAGCTGCTGGACGTGAAGTGTGACATTCAGAAGATGGAGAAGGACTCGCAGAAGACCTTGCGCGACCTCGAGGTACAGCTCTTAGGATACCAAGGCATCCTGGAGCACTGTGGCTTTTCACACCTCTTTGACTGTGATGTGACTTCATTTCTACAGGCACTCATACAAGAAGCCGATGCTTGGTGGGCTGATGTTAAGAAAGTTGCCAGTGACTTTGAGGAAGTCATTGTCAGAACCATCTCCAATGAGAAGGGGAGCATCACAGCTTCTGAGAAGCTGCTGAGATACCTGGAGGAGAAGAACCACCAGAGGGTCAGTGCAGCATGGCAGAAGTTGAGCCTGGTCTGCCATCTGAGAATTCGGGTTCCCATACCTCTGTTTGAGCTGCCTCGTATTTTCAGACTATCTTAGCAATTAGTCCTGTGAGCTCAGATGAGGCAGGGCAGCAGTGAGGGCTGTGGTGCAGGTGGAACAAAGGGAAAGCACACAGTAAACCATGGAGCCTGGTTGTTCTGCCTCCTCCCTGACCCTGCTGTCCCTCTCTAACCTGCTTTCTTTCTTCAGGATCTGATGAGAGAGAAGCTGCGCTTAGAAAGCAGTTTGCTCAGGATCTACAAGAAGAAGCTGCAGCAGCAGCTCAGGCAGGTGCGTGCTGCCTGGACACCTGGGCTGGGACATGGGCAGCAGCACGCTGTCTGACCTTTCTCTTGAAGCCGCAGTTTTGCAGACAGGCAGAGACCCTGTGCTTTAAGTCTGCTTTCCCCGCCGAGCAAAGCTCTTTTATTTGAGACTGAGCTTTGGTCAGCACCCTGCAGCTCTGTTTCCCTGGGTTTGCAGAAGGAGCAGATGAGAGAGATGGTGAATGAGGTCCATGCAGAGCTGCTGCAAGTTAAGAAAGCGCAGTATGAGGAGGAGATTGATAAGAAGAACCAGGAGCTGCAGCAGCTAAAGCTGGCCTTAAAGAAGATCCAGATCCTCAACTTCCGGAAGGTGAGTGAAGATTCCAGCACCCCTCCTTGCCCTTCCTGCTATTCCCCACGGTCACGCATGAACTGACCAGCAGCTCTTGCAGCCATCCCTTTCTCAGTCCAAATACTCCAGTGGCTTTGTAGGGTCTGGAGAGCTGCCACTGCATCTGCTGCCACCGTCCTGCTCTTGTGTTCCAGAAAAAGCTGCAGAATGCCATGGAAACGTCAACAGCTCTAATGAAAGACATCTCCCAGAAGAAAGAGATGCTGGAGAAGATTGAAAGAACTTCTACTCTTGTGAAAGAGGTAAGAGAACAATTTGGAAATACCCAAGATTTCACTTGACAGGACTTTTTTTTAGGCCACAGCTACCTGTGTGCTGTGGTGGGATGGAGAATAAGCCCTGGATGGACAGCTTTGCCCCTTTGTGGATTTTGCCCCTCCAGGGTCCAACCACTGCCTTCTTGAAGTTCTCTTTCCTTGAGCTTTTCACCAGCAGCGTCCTCCCCAGTGAGAAGCAGCACAGCTATCACAGCCTGGGGACGTGGAGGCTGAGCCACCACCACTCTGGGCAGCCCCACTATGGGATGGGGTCATGGGTGGGTGCATCACACCGTGTCCCTCCTTTATCCTGCCCTGTCCTCGTCCTCTGTCACTTTTCCTCCTGCAGCAACAAGCCAAAGAGGAGAGTCTCGTTGCGCGGCTGCAGAAGCAGCTGTCAGACTACAGCACCCCTCCTGTGATGAGTTACGTGCAGACGATGATGGCTGTTGCTGACCTGAAAAAGAGCATCAAGGCTTGGGAGAGGAGGGTGGCAATTGCTGAGGTGAGGGAGATGGGGCCAGGAGCGGGCTGGGGCTGTGTCCTGGTGTTCTGCTGCAGGCAGGGCTGGAGGCTCTTCCTGGTGGCTGCTCCCTACCCCCAGGACAGAGGCTGAATTTTAACAGCTGAGCTTGGAGGGGAGGACGCAGCATGTAACTTGACAGGCTGCACCATCAGGCTGGGCTCATGCTGGAACCTGAAAGTTGTGTAAGGAAAAGAGGACATGTGGTGCCCGGGACGTGTCTGGCTGCAGCACCCCAGCCAGCTGATGGCTCTCCAGTGCTGGTGGTCCTCTTTGATGATCTCAAATGTTCCTTCCTCATTTGTATCTTGACTGTACCCTGGTAAGGAATGGCTGTATCTGGCCAAGAGCCGACAAACATGAGTTCATGGCGAAGTTGCAAGAGCAGCATATTTGTCTCTGCCCATGGCACAACTCCTGTGGCCTGGGAGGATATGTGGAGATAAAAGAGGAGCATTGTCAAAGCCCAAGTGCTGCAGTGAGCACTGAGTGCAGGTGGGAGCAGGGTGGGTAGAGGGGAATGCCATACTGCAGCTTACTCCACAACATATCACTGCCATCTGAACACATTAAGGTCTTCTCCTTTCCTCTCTTGCAGATGACCTTGAAAAGCCACCACAGAACATGGAACCAAGTCAAGATGTCTGGTAACCTGCACCCAGCTCATGTGATGCTTCAGGGTGAGCAGTGGAAGCTGCAGAGGGAGCTGGCCTCGTGGGGAAATGTGTGTCAAATGGGTAACCGTAACGTCCTGCGAGATGCAGGGGGTGAAACCCCTTGTGCATGAAATGATGGATAGATCACAGCTCTGCTGTGAGGCCATCTCTTTGGTCAGACCCAGCACAGCTTTCAGGTGCAGGCTGCTCTTGGAGATGGGAAGCATTTCCTCACTGCAGGAGACGTAAATCTCAAGTGGCCCATCCTCAGATGAGTTTGGGGATTTGTTTTCCATGCTTGGGGTTGAACTCACCTTCCTGAAATACCGTTGCTGTCTCTTCTCTGTGAGTGGAGGCTGCAGCTCAGCTTGTGCCCTGACAAGGTGAGGAATACATCTGCTCCTGCCCTTTCAGTTGTGGCCAAGATCCCCTGTTGCAGTGGGACACCGGGGCATACTGAAATGGCTTGTAGCACCTCATTCCACCATCACTGAGAATGGCCTTCAGGACTCATTTCTCAGTTTCTTTAGTCTGGCACATGACAGAATTTTCAGGGTCACCCTTCAGGAGAAAAAGCAAGGTTGTGCAGCCCCACTACTCTTACATCCCATGGACTTCAGTGGAACCTGCAATTCCTTATTCTTTGCTCTGTATCCAGATGGAGTTTTGCATCCTTGGTAGATTCTTCCATACAAAAGACAAGGTTATTTCAAACTTGGGGTAGTGTTGCACACTGTATGTTATGCAGAAGGAAGATAGGTGGCAGCTGGGTTCTGGACAGCCTCCACACGGAGTCCTTCGCGCAGTAGATGATATATGAGCCATGGAACTATGGCAGCACTGTCAGAGGGGCACCCAGGACCAGGCTGATCCACAGCAGCGTGTTACGGTAGCAGCCATCAAAAAGCAATTTGGCAGGCAGGAGAGTGAGATGTGTCTGGAAAAGCAAACAGCAGTCACTCACAAGGATCTGCTCGTGTGGTTGTACCATTCTCTAAGGGGCGAGCAGGCCCTTGGCTACCGGACAGATCCATACTGCATTTGTTTTTCTATTATAAGGATGAGAACTCGATTTATTTCTAAAGGGTGCCCTTGCCAAAGGGCTCTGTGTTTATGTGCTCCATAACACAACAATTAAAAACCCCATTAATGCTAAAATTTTACCGGGCTAGCACAGAAAGGAGAAAGAAAAGGCTGTCCACACAGAGCCAATAGTGACTAAATTTAGAGGCGTATCACAGGGATCGAAAGACTTTGAAATTATTTTTAAAGGCCTGAAAGAGATGAGAAAGGAAGGATTACAGAATGCCACAGGTTTTGTGCTCAGAAGCCATCACTGTTGGACAGATCATTACATGGGGGAAATCTGCCCTCTGACAATACTGAAAAGCTTTCAAACCAGCAGCAGGCTCAGTGCAGCTCGGGTGACAGAGCCTGTCCTCACCGGGCTGGTTATGAAACCCTCCAGGCTCTGATCTCATTTGCTGAGAAAGATTTGATGGGAAGGACGAGTATAAATGGCTCAAGGATCTGGTTGCTGTTTTCTCACCTCGCTGGTGGTTCTTGGCATTGCATAAAATGTCCAGAGAATGAGGAGATGTTTTCCTGATGCATTTGCATACAAGGGGTTCTGCATGGAGGGCTTTTTTTTGTAATTTTTTGGTGACAGAAATGAAGGATGCTCTTCACTATACATTAAGAATTCCACTGGCAAACAGCACTTCATTCTGAAACCAGTATTTAAGTCCTTGCCTGTCTCACTTAAGCCAAAAAGTCAAAATAGATGGTCGTAACTATTAGCCTTAAGCTACAGACTGAGGGCACTGAAGACAAGCAACTCACGTGTTTTCTCCTGGTTTTCAGGAGAGATGAGCACAGTTTGGATGCCGTGAAAATTACTAGCACCATTAGCATCTTTGAATTTATTTGTTATAGAATTTATTTGGCTTCATATTTAGATAGCCTAGGGAGACTAGTTTTATGTATTGCTTTTCAAGCTTGGTGAAAGAGGCAGACAGCAGGCCTACGTTTGTGGCTCTGCAGTCACTGGTAAAGTGTCACAGATGTTTTCTGTCCTGAGCACATAAAAGACTCAGCACTGACAGTGCTTGGGCAGTAAAACAGCAGCAGTAATGACTCGTATCCCACTCGGTGGCTGCCAATGGGCAACAGGTGACTGTGTCTCTCTCCTGGAGGCTTTTGCGCATGATCATTCCATACCTTGCAGTATCTGCACGTAAGAACAGCCTCACAGAGGCACTGATGAGAAGAAACATATTCAGCCTACTTATAGATGTCAGTAAGAAGCAGATCTCAGCAATGTTTTGGAACCTTTCTCCTTCCCAGACAGAGCCTGGGGATCCTGACAGCCTGGAATTCCTGGGCCTTCCCCACATTCTGGGGGAAGGAGAAGCACTAGTGATGTAAGAAGCAATCTTTGATGGGGAATAGTGACTTGTGCCCTCTATTTCCTGCAGCGGAACATCCCAATACCATCCCTCCCTTGAGAAGAGCCAAGATTCAGCACAGTGGGGCTACAGCACCACTTCTGAAGAGCCTATTCCCAGCAGCACAAACCACATGCCTACAGAAAGTCTGAAGCTTTTAATTTAATAAAGCCATTTTGTGTTTGTCTACATCCTGATATTGAGACTAAGCTAAAATATAAAGCTTGCTCATTAATGATTTCAAATGTCAAGGTTTAATTACATAAAATGCCTCAGAATTAAATGTCAAACCAGAGACATTGTTTGAACCATTCGGAAGACAGACATTTCCAAACCAGGGGCTGGAAGGGCTGGCTCTGCGGTGAGCCTCGCATGTGCATGCCACCAGTTCTGGCTTCCCTTTAGAGCTGTGCTGGTCAGAAAGAGTTGGAGTGATTGGTGACAAGGTGATGACAAGGTGACCAACGTCTGCCAGGTGACAGGTATCAGCGCACGTTGCTTTGTCATTGACTTTCATTTCTTCTTCCTGACAATGCCTTCAGCGGTGAAGGAGGATGAAGCACCACGACAACGCGTCTCCTAATAGCACTCCAGGGACTGTAATTCTGTAGTTCTCTTAGATGCTATATCTGTTCTGTAAATTTGCATTTAATTTAAGCTGTCTTACTAATTAACAGTTGGGATTTAGAAGGTGATGGCATCTTACAGTATTTACTGGCCCCAGCTCTGGAGCTGTCTCAGCAGGGAGAGAATTAGCAATTTATGAAAACTTGTAAATCATGAAGACATCAGAAGAATACCGAAAAAAGAATCTCAGGTCCTCTGAGAAAAAAAAAAGATACTTCTGAGGCAGCTTCGTGACTCGCAGGGCCCAAGTCATTATTTTCTAAAACATATTGTTGCCAAAGCTGTAATTTAGCCCATAAAATGTTTGTTGTTCCAGGGATAACAACACGTCCTGGGGTTAATGGGTTCCGTAACCTCCCATGTTTTGGTTATTTTTAAAAAGCAGTGGTTGGCAGCCGGCTGGGGATTGCTTTATTAGTAACATCCCCAGAGAGCAGGCACTCTTAACACTTGATACCTTTTGGTTAGAGGGTAGAGCAAGGACACAAAGCTCCTCACTGAACCTTGCAATATGAGAAGACAACGACGCGGCCCAGACGTGCAGTGCAGCATCCCCACCGAGCAGCGCTGCACTGCCACGGGGTTATGCTACCATCCCAGCATAAAATATTAGCAAGTCTGAATGCCTGATGGCTGTTATATTTGAAAGCAAAGGTCTGTATACTTGCACAGGTGGTCCTGTGTGGAGCCGGGAGCTGGGCTTGATCCTTGGTTCTGTGATCCTCTAAGAACTTTGCACAGGGATCACTGCCAGCCACTGTGTCTGACCACTCCTGATGTGTGCATTTCCAGCTGGCAGTCAGGTGTTCAAAGGGACTTCTCTGAGAGATCAGATCATCTTCACCAATATGACACCTTACACAGATATCCCTATCTGTAAATCTGGTCAAAAGCCATTCCTTTGGAGCACTGCAGGCCCAGTTTCCTTTGTAGGTAAATGCATCCATCTTTTGTTCTGTGTGGAAATATACATCCTAATCTATCAGAGTTTAACTTTTCAATATATTTTTTTTTCCAATGGAATAATTTAATTATATATATGGCAAGCATGCAGCTAAAGAATGCATAAGTACATTATATACATTTATATATGCAAATAGTGTGAACATGCAGAAGCTTTGATGGCTAACAGGTATTTAAGTATAATGAATTCATCCACTCCTACAGAAATGGTCACTTTCCTTAAGTCAATTGCACTGTGAAAAGTCTGCATTACAGAGATCCAGCAGAGGTTAAAGATGTAAGCTTCGTAGAGAGCCTCCTGGTATCTTTTTATCACAGATCCATCTCCTTGTATGGGGATGAGAATGGAAGCAAGAAACAGAGGCTGATAGAGGCTAAAATAGTATTAGGTGCAGGATTATGCATCTGTCTAAAATAGGTAAGGATTTGATTTTTGGATCATGTCCATACCTTACTTGAGTAAATCAAGTGTCTGTTTCTGAAGAAACAGTAGTGAAAACAAAACTTATGTTTACTCCTAATGTGAACACTGTATATTAGTTACAGTCATGTACACTATTGCCACCCCGTTAGTAATGTTTAGAGTCTTTTCCACAAGGATGTAAATGGTAATCCTAAATGTGAGGAACGCAAGGTGTGTGGCTTCATTTCCTGAAAGCCTTACCTTGCTTTTGCCAAACAAGTATTGCTCAGTGAACTCGACTGCCCAGTCCTGAGGCAGCATTCAGCCATGCTGCAGGTGTGCCAACAGGGGTTCCGATATATTCTTCGTGCAGCTAAGCACATCACCTAGCAGCATTACTAGGAGTTCAGCAGCAGCGCACTCTTTTTGCAAGAGGCAAAAGACACCTTAACACCAGTCCAGGTGAAACTGCTGTCTCCAAATTGCAGCAATTTTGTAAGTCAGTTGAGGCAGGAGTGCATGTACTGGTAACAAAAGACAAGCCAGATGAAATGATTTGCCACCTACAGCAATAGACGATAAAAATAATCTTTTCCTCTTGCTTCAATTCCATTCCTTCTGCACAGTGTGAATATAATCCGGTATAAATGTGCCCTCGCTAGAGAAACTGTATTAATAGAGGCATTTACCTTGGCTTGATTTGAAGTGTCTTTTTTGCAGGCCAAGCACCACAAGAAGGTATTCAATATAACATTAATATAAAAGATGACAAATAAAATGGTTCGGATATAAATAAGTTCACAGACCAGTAGAGGACAAGGAACTAAGAGTAAATTGCAAAGCTATATGGGTCTATGGTGTGCATCGAGATAATTAATGGAACCAGGAAGGGAACAAGGCTGACAAAGACTACTGCTGCTCCTCAGCCCCTTCTCCAGGCATGAATGAGGCCTGTTGCCTTGTGGCAATGACAGATGTGTGTGCAAATTGCTGTTGTAAAGTAGCAAAACCCTCGCTCAGTAGACTAGATAATGGCAAACACATCCACCTTGAGCATCCAGTACAGACATGCTGCTGAATGAAATGCAGCGTTACCTGCAGCGAGTGTAACCAACCCCATCCTCCTCTGCATACAGAGGTTGCAGCACTTAAATTATCTCCTAAGAATTCACTGAAGGGATTTGCAATTTGCTGCTCCGAGGTTAAACAGGGAAAGATCCGGAAAATAACAAAAAACAGGACAGAAAGAGTGCTTGTACCCCACAGAGCATGCTCTAAGGTGCAGGGGGCTAATGACAGGGCAAACCACCAGGTTGGAAAAAGGCCTTAACAGCCATCATTAGACAGGTGCTGTGATGTTGTGGCACAAACAGAAAGGTGAAAGATGCCACTAGAAGGTTAAACGCTGTGAAACTGCAAGGTAGGAAACAATGAGGGGTAGGGAAAGCTTGCCACAATCAGACACCGTTTTCAGCAGAGGCTTGGGAGCAGTAAAACGCTCCAGAGAAGGGGAAAATTTCATTAAAATCAAAATGCAACAAGGATGTTAGCCTTTGGTGGTCTGGGTAAGGTACTCTGCTGTGTCTCTAGCAGAGAAAGGGAAGAAACTGAGCTAGAGCTAAGGCAGTGGAGCTGCTGCTGGGTACCATTAGTGGTGGGGCCCAGAGCAGAGCCCTAGCTGGTGCTTCTCAAACTTAACAGTCTGAAGGGTGTGCAGAAACTCAGCAATAAGCAGTGATGGCAGAGCTGTGTTCAGCTGTTGTACAGGCTGGGTACCACTGAAAAGCTTTAGGTGCAGAAAACAGCAATGAATAAATCATGGGAGATAAAGCTCATTGGAGTCAATAAGAATAAGCCCATTTACTTTCAGCAGGAAGTTCAGGGAGTGAACTGACTGTTGAGGCTGAGCCCTAGTCCACTTAGAACCAACCCTGAAGACTGGAGGGCAATGGGCTGCCATGCAGGTCACTGCTCAGAGGTGCAGCAGCAGATCTTTTATTCCTCCTGAGCAGCCATTCTGTTCCTAAATCGCAGGGTGGTGGCTGCAAGCCCAGGAGAACAGTGCCAGCAGCTGGTGGGTGCTGAGCAGCACTGCAAGGGGGAGAGGAGTGGGTAGGCAGGGAGGAGGGGAGGAAGATGGAAGGTTCTTTTGGGGATGGGATGGTTCTTCCCATGCTGGAATTCGGGGAAACAACATGGCTGCTAAATATTGCTGGGATTTCTCTCCAGCTGTAAGAAGTGCTGTTTTTTCCTGCTCAGCCCAGAGTCTGGGTGTTTCTCTTCCTGTGTCATCAGATCTCTGTCTGAAGGTGGCTGTGAAGGTGGGACACGTGCTCCAGGCAGCGTGTGCATGGCAGTCTCATTTCTTAGGGTCATCATGATGCATCCAATGCTGCACTTTGATCCCCAGGCCATCATGGAGTTACACTTCCAGAAGACAATAGAAAAGCCCAGAATGAAGCCTTGGAGTAGATGGAGATGAAATACTTTCCTGCCAGGGAATTAAGTTCTCTGGTAGATCAAGGGACTCGAGTCTGATTTTAAGAAATACTGCAAAATATTCCTCTCTGAAAAGGCTTTCAAGCATGACACGCAAAGTACTGAAACCCCCTCGAGCCATTTTTTGTCCAATCCTCTGTCAAAACTGATGTGACATCATACACAAATTAAAGTTCTGATTCATTAAAGAAATACTAAGCAGAGGCTCCATGAAATCCACCACATTTGATGTTGGTATTTTGTATGAAAGCATTTCAGTAATGCTACCGTGAAGGACAATGAATAATATTATACAGATTTAGAAAGGAACAGAACAAGTTTGCATTCCCAAACCTCCTTTGTTTTATACTGCAAGATGAATGCTCTAACAAACGTATATCAGACCCAGCAAAAAGATGTACCTCACTGCCAGTTTTAAGATATATTCTCTAAGTAACACAGGCTCTATTTTCTCCAGAAATAAATAAGAGACCTGAATGTTATCTCTAGCCATGATATCAAGTGGAATATTCCTAAAGTAAATAAACTGTATTTGCTCACATTTGTGAACATAGCTGGTTCATGCATATTTAGCAAAATCCACTGAAAGAAAAATAGAGAGCAATTAAGGTAAACCCAGCTTTGCTTGGAAGGTCCTGAAAAGTGACTCATTAATTTATGTCTGCTACGGTGAGAAAACACAGCTGCAGCCTCTGCTGCATATGAGCCCATACAGACTGATGAGATGCTGGCACTGGCTAACACGCAGCCATGCTCTTCCCCTTCTGCTGAGGACAGCTGTAACACTCTCACCATCAGAACTCCCTCATGTAAGCAAGACGGGACAATGGCAGCAGGACCATGTCCTCAAACCTTCTCCAGCTGTGAGACAAAGGCACAGAAAGATCAGCTGGGATGTATCAATAGAGAATAGCATCCAAAGCACATTGCATTGCACGAAAAAGGCTGCCCACTGAGGTGAACAGCTTGCAAAGAGAACTACTGCTTTATTACAGTGAGGGCTTTCTGAAAACGATGTCGTATTTTACTGGAAAGCCCCCAGAATCTTTAAGCAAAACTTCCTTTACTGTTCTCAGCTGGCCATGATGCTAGCATGAAGGATTCTGTAGATATTCCGGAGGAGATTCTGGACAAGACTGATGACATCTGCTGGGAAACATAGGAAAGAAGTATTTGCATTAACACATCTACAAAGCTTTTCTTCTGCAGATCCCAAAGTACCCTAAAATGCTACAACTTTTCATGGAGGATGGGAAAATTAGACCCTGAGATGCCAAGGGGCACCTAGCAGGACATAAAGTGAGACAGGCAGCACTCCAACCCCAGTGCCTCCCCCTTCCTTTCTTTACACTAAGCAGTCACTGCAGTCCTCATCTTTGGGGTAAATGCACTCAAGAAGAGGGTAAGAACAGACATGACAAAATGTGCCACTTCTGCAGTACAAAAACATTAAGGTAGATGCAGAAGTGGTTAAATAATAAACTGCTGCAAGTCAGCCATTATCACTCAATATGTTAGAGCCTGAGAACTGCGTCCCAGCACTCCTGTGACAACTGAATCCCTGGGTTTTAGTATTAAGAAACAACGACAGAAACCTGTATCTGTTGAATTAGTGTCAGCAGTAGATGGAAGAGAAATATCTTCAAAGGAAATAAGAGTAGACTTCAAAGTCCTTCATTGATTCCTTCACACTAAAGTCACCATGTCCTGGGGCATTACTCCACATCTCTGCCTATTTTGTGTTTAGATACCACAACCACCACAGTGTTTTCAAGTGCAATTAACTGGCAATGAAATTGCTTATGCTGCAGCCATCCCATGAAGGTCTTAGAGGCTGGCACGCATCCCAGCACATTACTCACTCTAACACAAGATGTCAACATCTTAATGCAAGGACTTTTCTCATTGTCTGGGTTTCAGAGCATCCACCATGCACACTGCACTGCCCACAGACTGTGCTCAGCCTTGCCTGGCAGGGCCAAGAGCTCTGTGATGAGCTGCTGGAGAGGGATTTAACTGGTCCAGAGCACTGCAGGAGGTGAGAGAGTTCCATTTACATCATCCCTATGAAATTGCCAGATTCTTCAAGAGCCCCTTTAAAGGTTAATCCACGATGATCAAACCCTAACTTCTTGTCAAACAAAATATGGGAGAGGAATTATAAAGGACCGTATGAAATCTCCACGATGAGCAAAATATCACCGCGCGATGTCTGAAATTTGCATTATTTGACAGCATATTTCACAACATGCCTGTGTGTTAAGGCAGCGTTTGACACACAATTGGAATGTCAGCATCCAAAGAAAGATATGACAAGCTTGGTGTAAATCTCCTAGCTCAATACAACCATTGTTACTATCCAAGGCGAGTCTCAGAAGTTGACAGGTTTAAGTGCAGTGCCATTTTCTTACTGCTTCAAGAAGCCTCTTAATGTTATAGCTGTGTCTGCAGTGTGAATTTCTTGGGAAACTGTGGGGGCTGGGAGAAAGTAGTACAAGTCTGCGAGAAAAGAAATACCACATCATTTTCCCATGCAATCTTGTAAAAAAAAAAGAATCTGCTCTAACATTTGGATCCCATGGGAGCTGTATCAGCGTGCATCTTGTGATTTCACTAGCTGTAGGTGGGAAAGAGGTGGCAGTCACCATGTTTTTGAAATTCACATAGATATATCAGACCTCAGCAGAACCTTATGCAGAGCATTGTGCTTTATGAGGACCAGCCCTGGCCTACATGCCATGCATGTCCACCTGCGGCTGCACAGAACTGTGACCATCCCTGAAATCCTACCACAAGATAAAATCCTGAAAAAGCAGAACAGGGACTTTATGCTTCCGTTCAGAACTACAAACATGGTTGTGAACAGACAACAACGTTAATGACGCAAAGTGCAGGATGGCAATACTGATGGAGTGGCACTGAACCACAAGGAGAGGAAAAACAGAGTGTCTACACTGTGTACTGATGCACGATGACTGCTGGCTTCTTGAAGCCAATGGGAATGTTCTTGATGTTAAAGGGAGGGGCTGTGAAGTTCGTTCTGCATCTTCTCACACCCTTGGTGTTCGTGTGCTCACCAGATTAATACCTTTGGTCTAAGGACAAGGCTAGAATACCTAGCACAAAACATTTTGCAGTGAGTAAGGGGACTGTGCCTCAGACTCATGCTAAAAAGCTGATATGCTCTTTTTTTTGTGGAATTTAGAAGATAAAGACATTGACTCTCACAATAAGAAGGGAACTGGCAACCCAGCAAAGACAGGTTCTAAACCAAATGCAACCTTTAATCAGGGTTTTCACCTCTGCAGCTGTAGATCAAAGAGCTGTATTTCATGCAGACACAGTTGCTCGTCCTCTTCAAAGCAGCCTGGTTTGCTCGCTGACCTGCAGGTCTGTGTAATGCACACTGCACATTCAACTGATGATGAAGAGTTGGGTATGTTTATTAAATGGGCACCTACAGTTAGATTGTTGTTTAGGAATCTAATCAAATGCCATGGCTTTCAGAACATAAAAAGCTCCACAAATCTTGGGGAGGGAAGGGATTTTTCAAAATAGCAAATTAATTTTGCCAGTGACCAAAATGGAGTGATACAACAATGGGCATGAAAACGTTCCCAGGGACTTCATGATCCCTGGGCACTGTCTTCTGGATCAATCTGGAGAGCCTGGATCTGAATCCTCTGGGCTGATTTAAAAGGAGATCCTGTCACGAAAACTTCTAATCCTCTTTGAAGTTATGGGCCCCCAAAATACTAACGGCATAACCAGAGAGCAGGACTTCGTTGCAACATCATGTGCTGCATTAGGAAAGAGAAGTTAAAATCAGAATAAATAATACTGACTGAATAGCAGCGTGCAGTATGGTATTCAAAGAAAGCTCAGCACCATCTTAACTCTGCTTTGTCAAAGGTGGAGAGGAACTGAAATCATTATTCCCCATTAAGACTATGACTTTAGGGCAAAAAAGGTATCTTTTTGCACTGAATTTGTTATCCATCTTGAATTAGACACATTGTGCATACCCAGTTTTTAATTACATGAGCTCACATCTATTTTCTGCAGAATCTCTGCTTCATTCGTTCCATAGGGCAGAGATGCAGAGGAACTCACCAGATTGAATGACTCCTATTAGTTCCCAGTCAGCACAGACTGAATCAAAATGCATTTCTCAAGAAGAGCTCTGTGAGTAAGAATGGCAGAAACAAACAATGCCCAAGAGAAAACCGAGCCTGCAGACCGAGCAGGCTATTATTAAGCTAATAAGAAAAGTAAACAGAGAGGTTTGGAAAAGAGAAGGGGAGGAATCTGGGCATTAACTTGCCCTGTCACCATGAGGTATCTGTAGGCACTGCAATCACGGTCCTCTTCCCCTTAAGAGTGAACTGTAAAAGCGATAACAGAAATGAAAACAGAAGCAGATCTAGAAGTTTACAATTTTTTTTCCCCCCAGATGTCATTCGTTGCATGAATTCCTGCTATCACGTGGTATTGGATTCATCAATTTCCAAGAAATTCTTAAAAAGTCACCGTTAGAAATGTAGCAAGCATTTCATGGATGTTTCTCGTTTTAAGGAATACTGCCATGTTGCTAAAACTTGTTGTGCTTCAGATGGGAATTCTGTTAGAAATAGTTGGGTTTTTTTGCATTTGGAGTTCCCTAGGTGGCAATTTACTGCTGATTTTATCAACCATAAAACCTCCCTTTGATGCAGTGAGCAGGGTCTGGCCCTGCATAGCAATTCAAGCCTTGAAATGTGCAAGTTAATGAATCCTTCCAGTCACGATGAGGCAAGAGATATCTACACGGCCCAAAGGCTCTCTCTGCTGATAAGAAAACTGAAAAGAACAGAGGCCTGATTTTCTCTAAGTCACAAACTGCACCCGTGGCAGTACTGGGAGCAGTTCTGAGCTCAGCCCGCACTTACATACATCATCCTTTCAACGCCTGCTGCCGTGCATGGCAGGAGGCTGCTGGGGCTAGTGACCTTGTCCTGCAGTTCTCCTGACTGAGCTGGGGCTCCCCTCCCTGCAGCTTCGATTCATCCGGCAGCTGAGTAGTGAGACACATCAACGTGGTCAGCAGCTCTTCAACAAAGAGAAAGGAGGGGAAAAAAAAGTGAAGCAGGCGGCTTTAGCTTTCCAATGTGGGCAGTGCAAGAAACCTCTCTGTGTTTGCATTATCAGACAACAGAAACCTCTGTTTACAGAACCTGACAGATGCAACCAAAACAGACATCTACAAATTAGCCTCTTTTCTAAAATGAGATGCAGTGACACTCAGCTGTGCAGATATCTTTTGAATATGCTGGGAACTCATCTGAGCCCAGCGTCACAACACAAATACACAGTGTCTGCCACGAAGGGCACTCCTAGAAGCGTAGGATGGCAGCAGAAAAACCCAAAAACACAAACACCACCACCCAGGTAAGTTTCTCCATTCTCGGATATCACTGCACAATGCAGTTCGTGCCATCGCATCCATCTTCACCTACACACAGGAAGCTCCTATGGCAGCCCATCTAAAACAGGGTCAGTTCAATCAAGTGACTTCATTCACCATAACTTCAATTCACTGAATGTCAGCTGTGTCTGCTGCTCTCTCCTTCTCTTGTGTCAGTGCATACACACGGAGGAACTGCAGTATGGTCTGCTTAGTCTGTTCTTACCTAGCCTGCCCTAGACACAGAAACCCAGACAGGCACTTATTGTGCAGCTGATAGGAGGAATGTAATTGGCCGTTGCTTTCTGAAGTCCCGGTGATTTATAAGTTATTTCGGCAGATGGAGCTGTTGCAGTATAGACCATGAGCTGCCAACTAGGCCAGTTCACTGTTCAAAGGAAGAAAGCATCTGCCTGAAGACATTTTCAAATGATTCCTCAGCTGTATCCAGGCAAATACGTGCACTTTTAGCAAATTGGCTGGCTTGCTCTGAATCTCCTAGGGATGACTTTTAGGTCGGTGGGGTCATTAGTATTTACACATCAGTATCAGAACCTGATTTTTTAGTTTTAATGCGCTGTTGAAATCTGACAAGCCCCCAAGCCATGCCCACTTTGTTATTAGGGTCCATGAAGACGAGCAGCGTTTGCCACGACAGTCAGCTTCCTTTGGCTGTCACTGAGGTTTCCCCCCACTGGTGCAGAAATCCGTGCTTTTTAAAGGCCATTGCAGTGGAAATGGTATGTAGCTGCAGCTGTGGAATTGTTAGGTTGCAGTATATACTGTTGGCTAATAGAGTGAGGATTTCAAAATATTTACATACTTTTACATTGAGGAAGGGATAAAAATAAGAATACAATAATTCAACTTTCAAGAAATATTCATTTATCAGTATGACTCTTTAAAGGTTCTAGGAAGATAAATACAATCATATGCTTAGGCATAAACCAGCAAGCGATTCATGGTGCAATTAGCATTTGAGATAAATGGATTAATAATCTCCTACCCAAGCATCTAATTAAGAAGAGCTGTATTCATCAAAGACTTTTGTTCACATTATACATTACTGAAGGGGAATCAGGATTTAGTTTCTCCTTAGTATGCAAATTCATTACCATTTTCCCTGATGGGAACTACACACATCTACAAGGGCCAGGGAATATTACACCTAGTACAGGCAATCAAAATGCATTAAGAATTGACCCCTTATGCTCTGTATGCTGCAAAATCTACACAAGAATAATTCAGCAAGTCTGCCCCGTGTACTTTAAAATGCTTTCTCATTTTTAGTATTAAAGAGAGCATGTTCTGATTCCGCAGCTCTTGGTCTACAGTTCCATTTACATCAGCTCCAGGACATCATGCCTTTGCACTTGCTGGGCTGATGGTAAGGCAATGCAACACTTACAGTCCAAACCAATCTCTCACCTGGTGTTACAGCTTTCATTCTACAAACCTTCACAGCAGGTGATGCTATCAGTGGAGTCAAGTTCAGGAACTGCAGATCAAGCCTGTGCTGTCAGTGCCATAAACCTGTAGAGGACACAGACAGTGTCAGCACATTATCCAAAGGTAACTCAGCCTTCCGACTAACGTGCTATAAATCCATGGGAATCTGCACTTCTAAACTGCTCATGTAGAGCATGTAGACCAGGAGTGACTCTTCAGCCTTTTTTTTTCTTTTGCTGAATTTGGAATATTCAGACTATTTATCAAATTAGGGAAGGGGATCAGTACCATCTCTCTGACATCTTAGGAAGATGTGTTTCTACTATACATCAACGCTAAAACTTAAATGATAATTTAAATGCAATGTTTTTTTAAGCGTGTCATTCCTAATTAGCTCTGCAGAAACAGCTATTTTGGTCAGGGCAGTCAGAGTTAACTGTGTCATAATTTCCTCCACTAATTGTTAGTAAGGAAATTGAATGCAGGGGAAAATGTAAAAGTGGAGGGACATTTTAAGTCACCGTATTAGATCTTTGTCATCAGGGTTTGACTCACACATCATTAACATTTCAGATATGCTAACCATCTCCACTATAGCATCCCTTGTTAAAAAAGGACAAGGAACAGCAAGAATCACAGAATGAGCTGGCTTGGAAGGAACCTTAAAGCCCACCAAGTTCCAACCCTCTGCCATAGGCAGGAACACCTCCCACTAGATCAGTCTGCTCTAAGTTGGACTTGAGCACCTTGAGGGATGGGGCATCCACAACTGCTCTGGGCAGCTATGCCAGGCCCCCGCCACCCCCGGAGTAAAGAACTTCCAAGAATCAACAAGAAGAGTGGGCACTGAAAAATGAAGCAGAGTAACAATTTGGTACCGCACAGGAGTCTCAGAGAGAACACATGGGAAAAGCAAAAATGCGTGCAACACAGTACTCATGAAAGGCCTTTGGAGGCTCCAGGATAGAAACCATCAGTCAAAACTTAAGAAAAGCATTTGCACAGGAGCACCAGTCAGAAAAGATTTCATTCTTTTCAAGGACTGTAACTGTAATATTGTAATATTACAATACACCGTCAACAACAAAAAATCACCAGACAGAACTGCGCATTTCTTAGCGAATTTATATTTATGCCATGGAGGTATTTGGCCCTGAAACTGCACTGTGAGGAGAAGATAGATTTTTAAACCCTGTATTATGAAAATAAGGTCTAAAACCATCATTCATCTCAATGAGATTACTCTGGGTTTGCCAAACTTTCCCCACTGAAAGTGCTCTCCTGTTATGTTACTATCTCTGCTGGCAAGTACGGGATTATAAGAAAATGAGAAAATCAATAGATACGCAGGCTGTCCCAGAGGAGATTAACACTGCCAAAAATCCACATCTGGGTTTGTGTGATAAAACCCGGTACTGAGTACAGCCCACAAAAATGTATTCACTTTTAAAATACTGCATGGGATTTGTTGTTTTGATTACAACATCCTTGGATGTTTAGCTGATGAAGTTCACACGCTGCTGACTTATTGGCTGTATCACTGGTCAGCTTCAGGGGTGCTTCATGAAAACTAGGATAGACTTCGTGGTGTCAAAGGGTAGTTCATGCTTAAGAGAAAAGCTGTCAGATTTGAGGATGTACCATGATGGGATATTCTTAGACGACACAAGCTGCTTGCCTTGGCTCTTCTCACTCTTTCACACCTTGAGTCACTGGACTTCTTCCAAATGTTCAGAACCAACAGGATCATCCTCTTAATCCTCAGACTCTTAAGGGTTAACATCGCATGCTCCACCCAGACACCTGACAGGCTGCCACACCTCCCACCCTGGTAAGCTGTGGACCCACCAGCATCCTCTCAGCATTCAGAAACGCTGGTGTCAGTTCACCTCCTGGTTTCCTCTCACTCACAGCAGCTAACTCTCTCAAACGACAGGCAGTGAAAAAACAAAAAAGGATATGATTCATGTTTGGGTAACTTACTGCTTACACACAAGGTGAGCTGACACAAATGTCCTCTCCCTGCAATTCAGAATTCAAGCTCTTATTCCAGATCTCGAGACATAAGTAATGATGTATTTTATTGTTTTTTCAGTAACCCACTTACTGAGGCAAACTCTCCAGATCAATAAAAATTCTAGCACCATCATCTCATACAGAATGTGAGGCTCATATAGCAACTCCCTTCCCTTCCTCCTGCCTTCCTTTCAAACAAGTCATCATTTCCCAGTTTTCATATAACTTCTGCAAAACAACTGTTTTTTTTTACTGTGCACCAAGATGGAGTCATTAGATGATACGTTCTTTGTCTCCAGGCACTGAGAATCCTTCTGCAGAATGGCATTGGAGTGCATGCAGCTTAAATGGGAGAGCATCATTCCCATTGTTTCCCTATGGCATTTACTGGGAATTGCGAGACGTAACAAAAAGGAAACTGCTGACTGCTGATGTTTAATGTTTCAGGCTGTGGGAAGGGCTCATCACTTTGTTCAGTAGCTTGAGCGCTTTTCAGGTAGGCAAGGGTCTCCCTGTGAAGAACAAACACAGCATTTCTCTTTCATCCCCACCACGTGAGTGTTCTACTTTCATCATCACAGCCACCTCCAGACATCAAGTGTCAGAGATCTCATCCCTTTGGAATTGACTGCATATCTACAGTCCTGTGCTGTAATTAGCAACTTCCTTTATTTCAATTACCATTTTTCCACATTTCTACCCAAAAACAATAGTAAACTGACACCTAGGGAACTCCAAATGCAAGATCCCATGTAAATTATAAAAAGTTTGAGCAACACGGCATTGCCTAAAGCAATGAATGTTCATGAAGTGCCTGCTACTTGTCTAACTGTAGCTTTTCACCTACCAGCAAAACTATACAACAGGCAAATTGCTGAATCCACTTCCACTTGACAACAGGAATTCATGCAGTGGGTGACACTGGGGAAGAAAACTGCCTTCTGCCTGAGAGACGCTGCTTAGAAGCTGGAAGCCAGAAGTGCTGTTTTTGCTTTCCCATGGGATGGACGCCTGCAATATGTGACACAGTCCTCCTCCAGGTTAGGAGTGATACTTCGAGATGTAAATGTGAGTATATAACATTACTAATACTGTTGCTGAACCTCTCACATTCAAACTGAACAGGAAACTGGTTTTCTCTTTCATTTATTTAGCGACTTGTGTGCTGCTGCTCTTCTCCCTTAACAATTAAAGTTGTCCTCGATTGCAGAATCTGCTCCTGAGAGCGATATTTACACCTATGACACAGCCCTTAACTGTGTTACAGGTAATCCTGCTGAAGCCAATTGGCTTACCTCCGTTATTTGCCCGCATTTGCACAACAAAGGGATTGCAAAGGCCTGTATCACAAATCCAGTATGACATTACTTACAAATAAGAATTCTCCGCCACAGGCAAACCAACTGATTAGGAAATGCAAATCCGTTCTTGAGAGCGTCTCAGGTCCCTGTGCCTCATTCTGCCTTCACACCCCACAACCTCAGGCATCCGGGGATGCGGATAAAAGGGTTTTCCTCTTTTTGCACACTCTGGCACCCTACAACAAGAGCACATGCCATTCCCATCGCTCTGTGCTTGCAGTGCCAACTTCCGCATTTCCATTTCCATTGCTCCTTGCTCGCTTGTGTATTTCAACGCGAGGATTTGCCCTCTAAAGCCGATTAAGAAGGGAATACTTTTACTAAATTATCGTTCAGAGAGAGCTTTTGGAAACTGCTTTTTCCTTTCAGAGGAAAATGAAGCAGGGCAGGATTTAATCAACAGGAGCTGAAGCGATTCTTTTCGCGCGGCCGCACGACACAGAGCAGCGCAGCGAGGCCCGCCCCTCAGCCCCCATTCCCGCCTCCGTGGCGGGCGGGCTTTCCTTGCGCGCATGCGCGGCGCTGCCTCCCGGCGGCCGAGCGGGATCGGCCTGAGCATGGCGGAGGCGTATTTCCCCGTAGGCCCGGGCTTGGGCCCCGAGGAGAACTTCTTATCGCTGGACGACATCCTCATGTCGCAGGAGAAGCTGCCTGGCCGCGCCGAGAGCAGCCTGCCCCGCTTGGCCTTCGCGCTGGGCCAAGGGACCGGCGCCGGCTCGGGGGATTCCATCCCTGAGGTGACTGGAGGCGGGAACTACAACTCCCGGCATGCACCGCGCGGAGCAGCGCGGGGCGGGCGGCGGGGCGGCGGCGCGGGGCATGCTGGGAGCGCGAGGCTGTTCCGGGCGCTAAACCGACCTGTCAGCTGTCCGGGCTTGGGCCCTCTGCTTTCCTGGAGATAACCTTTGTCTCTTTGCGCAGGGCTCAAAGCTGGAGATCCCGATGTGGCTGGCCAAGGGGCTGCACGACAGCAAGAGGAGGCTGATCTCTGTGGAGCTGCCGAAGATCTACAAGGAGGCCTGGAGGACGGTGTTCAGCGCTGACGCCAATGTGGTCGATTTGCATAAAATGGGGCCGTACTACTATGGATTTGGCTCGCAGCTCCTGAACTTCGACAATCCAGAGAATCCTGAGATAGCTCAGACTATCCTGCAGGCAAGTATTAGAGCCAAGGCCTTAAGTTTCCGTTTCTATATCTTTTCCTTCCCATCTGGCCGGCACACTCCAGGAAAAATACCTCGTTCCAATTCAGATAACTTTTGAATGGATTAAAGATTTCTAAATCAAACGGTATCACCCTTGTGGGGAACAGTGCAGCCTCTTATCATCAGTGCAAGCCTCAAGTGCCCATCCAGGAGTGGGATTTTAGCTTGGAGTTTCCACACTGTAAATATGATATTACAGAAAATCTCGTAAAACAGGACTAGAAGGGGTGCAATTGTATTTAATCTGTCCCCCTGCTGCAAGGTGGAATTGATTTGCCCTATCTTATTTTTGTTTTTCTGACCAGTTTTTAAAGCTCTCTAGTGATGAGACTTCATACTGTCCTGTGCAGCTGTTCCAGTGCTTCACCATCCTATCTTAGGCTTAAACAAAATCTGTTTCACAGCAATACAAGCTCTGTTCTGTTTGTCTCACACAAAGTAAACGCTGAGAACGGATTATTCTCTTCCTTCCTGCAGCAGGCTATTATGCATTTGAACACTGGTTTTCTTCAGTCCGAGATAAATGGTCCCAATTCACTTGGTACCTCACTGCGGGTCATGCTTCCTAACCTCTGATCGCTGCTGGTATTTTTCCAGTTCAGCTCCATCTGCTTTGATGGGCAGTGTCTCAAACAGCACACATCTTCCTGTGTAAGACTTGCGTTGTGCCCTTGAGAACAGAGAGATTCCTTTGTGAATTTTCCAGGCCGTGATGCTGTTTGCTCATTGTGTCACAGCTTTTCTATTTTTCTTGATAGCGTGACATTGACACGTTTGGTTTGCAGTCCGCAGTGAGGTGGTACACTCTGCATACACAGATAACATTCTCCATCCTGCGCTTTTATAGCTCATCATTTCTGCCTTAACCTTGCAGTCATCCCAGCTAAATTACATCCTATTATTTTCAGACCATATTTAGAATTTGTCAGGATTACTTCTGAATTATTATTCTGTCCCTGATGTGTCTGCTGTCACCCCTCCTATTCCTGCACATTGTCTGCTTCTCTAATAAACAATTTATATTCCATTATTTGAGTTCATTAATGAAATTACCAAATGTTACTCCTTTCTTGGAGTGGTCCACTAGAGGCTTGCTTTTTGCATGGAGGAAGTGACCACACCTTACCTCATCTTTTCATTCTTAGCAAGAGAAGTACTTTAGCACACATCACTAGTTGACAGAAGTACCAAAGCCTGCAAGGTGTAACTTTTTGAAAGCAAATGAGAGGAGATGTGCTGTTTGACTTAAAACAGACAAACAAACAACAAAACCACCACCATAAATAAGACTTTGACTCCCTCCTTATTTTTGTTTGGGTATAACACCTTTAAATATATCCTTCCGCTTTTTAAAATGTCATTTGTAGATTTGGGGGGGTTAAGCTTCCTTTCAGCCTGCTGAATGCTTCTCAGCGATGGCCTATCTTCTGGCCCATTCACAAGCTGCAGCTCATCTGTTCCTACAGCAGCTGCCGTGGCACAAGATTCATTCCACTGGTTAAATGAGATGGAGTAGATGTTAATTGTGTTACACCCTCTGGTCTGCTCAAGCCTGTCATTAGAGAGCAGCCAAATCTAATTCTATCCATGCTTCCTCTCCGTGTATCAGATACCCCCCGAGCTCAGGCAGGAATTGGTTTGTCTTTAACCCAGGATTAATAGGTGCTGTGTGCAGCAGCCCTGCCAGCAGCTGGCAGACCCTGCACCAGCTGTGAGTGAATGGGTCCAGCCTCCAACTCCTGTGTCTTGAAAGGCCTTTAGCATTCAAGCTGAAGCAGCCTCTGCTTTGTGTGTCAGTAATTCTGCTTTTCTTCTTTAGACATTTATTAGCCGTTTCCGTCGTATCATGGACTCTTCTCAGAATGCCTACAATGAAGACACGTCAAGCCTGGTGGCTCGGCTGGATGAGTTAGAGAGAGCCTTATTTCAAGCTGGCCAGAAGGGGCTGAATGACTTCCAGTGCTGGGAAAAGGGACAGGCTTCACAAATCACAGCTTCCAGTCTGGTCCAGAATTACGGGAAAAGAAAATTCACAGAAATGGAGGGTTAAAAGCCTGGAGAACAGGTAGCTGCAGCTGGGGACACAGGCTGATGGTCACAGAAAAGGAAGATGAATCAGCTTTGGGCAAGGACAGACTCCATGACCGTTAATGGGAGCACTCTCTAACATCTTTGGATTAGCCTAGTGCAAATTTTAAAGGCAGATGGCCAGTATATAAAAAATAGATCACATCCTATTACCAGATAGCCTCGCAGCTTACTCATACCACTCCTGAGGATCTGTGGTTACGGTGTCTGCTGAGTGGAGAGGATTTTCTAAAATGCTAATTGATATTTATCGTTCCTTGTCTTCCAAATGGGTATTTACAGTACCAGATCTGTTTGGGAAGAAGTGTAATGGTTTGTATGCCATCCTTCACATACCAGGCTCCTGGGAATATGTTTCCAGCTTCCCCATTCTTTGGAGAACCCCAGCAATATGAAAAAAAGTGCTACAAACCACTCTGAACTTTCCCCATTTCTTGTACAGCTAAGTATAAAAGATGCTCTCCATCAGGCAGGGATCCTTTTCCTTGCTGATTTTTGGGCACAGCATTAGTACCTTGGAGAATACTTCACCTGTGCAGGTCTGAGGAGCTGCCTGGTCTTATCTTTCCCTTCCAGCCCCTATGGGGTCAATGCAACAAGTGATGGAGGATGTTCCCATCTTCTGAGTGCCTTTTGTAATGGATGTGTCTGCAGTGGATGTTGAGCTTTTCCATTCACTTCACCGGGGCAGCAGAAGTTCATTTGGTCTGGATTTAAATCAGGTGCTTTAACGGAAGTCATCCTCCATTATCAACCTCTGTATCATCTGTTTTCCCGTGAGAAAAATCTTCCGGTTGCTGAATTCAGTTACTGGTGGATGGACAGAGCAAGTGGACCACAAGGAAGGAAACTCAGTTCATCTGTGAAATGATCCTAGTGTCATCGCTGCCAGGAGGAGAGACTGAAGCTGGTACTTGTTAAACAGAGCAGTGGTTATCATCCTGCATGCATGTCCTTCCTGCTCTGGGAGTCACTGGGAGACAACAGCAGTTCTGATGCAAGACCTTCAAGATTTGCACCAAGTCTCTGCAGGTGCATCTAGACATCAGATTCTTCAGACTGGAGACCTGCAGTCCAAGTGGTGCACGGTCATTTCTCTGAAGTTCTGCCCTGGAGGTTGTGAGAGGGGGCAGGGTGCTGGCTTCAGCACCTGCTGGGGTGACAAACTGGAAATTGTGCCTCACAAAGTACTTTGAGTACGTATGGGATCAAATGCATTTTCTCCTAACATTTGTATATTTTCTATCTCCGTATTTTTATGCCAAATAAATATTTTTATGGAAACATGAAATGTCTGCTGTTAGCTGGCCAGCAACAGATAAATTAGTCATAGATAGGTCTCTGCAAAGTCATGGCTGCAGAGGACAATGGAGTCTTAGTCATCCCATTCCTGTTCTCTTTTAGGTGACGTGGTCAGGAACTGTTTTCCTGCAGTCAGGTGCAGTCAGCTGTCTGACTTACCCCACGTGGGTAGGAGCAGTGTGATGAAGCAATGGTTCCAACCTGATACAAGCTCTTGATTTTGTAAGTCCACATTTTCACAAAAAAGGATGTTTTTTAGAAGGGACGTGACTCCATGTTACATTTTTAGCAGTGCAGCAGCCAACAGGTGGGGTTTGGCTGTTTCTGTTCACACCCCACTGCTTCAGGTGCTAAAGCATACATTGCAAGTCATGTGTTAAAACTGCATTCAGTGTCCCAGCTGCAAGGGAAGCAAGTTTAACTCCATCTGTGAGCAAAACATTTTAGATCTGGAAAGGTCATTTTAAGATGGTGGCTTTGAGATCTACTTGGTCTATAACCAAAATCAGTATCTAGATTATCAGTATCTAGATTAGATTTGATGACTCTCCAAACTCATTTTCCTGCGTTGTTAAGAGCATTTCTCATCATTACACTGGATACAGAATCCAAGCAGATGGTGCACGCTCGCCAGCATTCCATGCAGTGTTGTAGAGTAGGGAAATTGAAGCAGTCCTTAATGTCAGATATGTCACTTCTAGTACCCCTGAGTGCTTAGTGAAAAACAACAACACCATAATACCCTTAAAAAAATAAATCTGATCCTGTGTTTTTTAATTACTGCTTTTGGGTAGTAGATCTAATAGTCTGTTTTTTTTTTTTTTTTTTAATTTCTGGCTGGAATGCTTTATGCTATTTGGAAGTACTTTGTTGCTACTGCAGACACCCACTGCTGCTGTTAAGCCTTTAGGATAGCTGACAAAAGAGCGCTCTGTAATTTTTATGAACACAGACTGTCCTTTATGATTGCACAGCAGCAAGCTGTGTCAGAGAAATCTGAACTTCTGGAGTATCAGAACTGCACAAAAAGAGGCTTGAAAAGAACTTGAAAGTGTCATTGCTCCCCACATCCCTCATCTTCCAAACTGCAGGACTACTGACATTCATGAGAAAGCAGTCCAGAGATATATTACCCAGTATTGCAACAGTGTTTTTCACTGCAATCAAAAACAGGTGAAATTTGGGACGCTAGTTAGTTATGCGTTCACATAAGAATGTTTCTCTGAGTTTTAATGACGCATTTTCCAGGAAGCCTGCTGGCTTGGTAGAGCCCTTCCCCAAGGGTAAGGGCTGTTCCCATCTGACTCGTCTCAGGGTCACATTTGTCTGAATAGCTCCTGAAAAGCTGCTGCTGCTGGGCAGCCTCCCTGGGTGCTCTGTTCCAGTGCCTGGCTGTGGTGTGTGATGAACAGGAAGCTGTGTGTGCACCAGTGCAGCAAAAGATAGAGTCACTTGAACTTCCTGGCAGCAAGCTGTCAGAATGGTTAAGTGAGGAAAGCTTTTCAGTTTTATTAATCTTTGTGTGAGCTTCGGGGACACCAGGATCCTTATTTTGCTCCGTGTACTCTTCCAAGTAGGTGAGGCAGCCATGCATGTTTGAGGCCCAGTTAAACATGAAAAGCTCTGCAACCATCCATGGACAAACTCCCACCTATCCAAACTCTCATTTCACAAAAGGGTCACTTCCTTGACTTCCTCTGCCTCTTTTCATCCTATGGCTTTGGTTTATTTCTGATCAGTAGAAAGAAACAACTGATTGCTTCTGCCAGCTAGGAAGCTACAGGCAGTCATTCTGACCAGCAGCATCCAGAAGAGACAGCAGTAAGGAGCATTTTGAAGATTAGCACACTGTAACACCACAAGCCTTTCTGGTTTAGATCCATATAACACTGTAACACAACGGAAAGGATAGCAGTGACTGCATAGTGGCAAAGTCCTCAGCTACAGCAGGTGATGATATGCTCAAATACAGCGATCAGGGATGCAGAAACAAAGAAAAGAATTTGCTTACCCTTGGAAGGCCTACAGGCAGGAAGGGATCACCAGCAAGAGACCTTTGCCTCCACTACCAACCCTTAAAGGAAGTCTGGGAAGGGGTGGATCCTGGCTCCACCCCCTGTGGTCACTCAGGTACACTGTGTGCACCTGAGCTCACCTGGGTTGGCCCTGCCTTCCCACCAGGTGCTCCAGCACTGCCTCAAGCTCTGACTCAGCATTTCTGTTACAGTCAGTCATCTTCTAGTTGTTTTTTGTTGATCAGCTGTTAGAAGAGCTTCATTCAAAATGTTAATTGACCCAACTGCTGAATAGAGATGCAATGTAATCCAGCAGAGGGACAGTGATGTATGCTTTCTTTACACAGAGCTGCTTCTATACCCAGTTGTGCTTTCTCTAAAAGCACATTGTCTGATAGCACATCACAGGGCTCAGGAGATTGTGGTTTTATTTCAAAATCCAGCTCTCTTTTCTGGCACTGCCTCTGCCTGGCTGTGGGCAGCTCAGAGCTGTACCTCAGCTTCTTTTTATGGTGATTGAATGATTTTGTGCTCTAGATTGGAAGCAACAACATAATTACTTACAGCAAATATGTTGTCAGGCTTTCAGAGCTCTGCTGCACCTACCAGAGCTCAGCTGGTTACTTGGTGAGTGCTTGACAGAGATAAGAGATTCCCCTTTCCAGATTTCACACTGGCTTCCTTGACCCATCCTATTAAGTCCTTGCTGCTAAGCTTGATCAGGACTGCCACGGATCTGATTAAACACAGAGAAGCACTTTTTTCCCTCTGCATCCTCTTCCTCCACCCAAACAGTCGGTTGGCCAGGCAGGAGGGTGGCCAAGCGTGGATAGCTGAGCCTGCATTTCTGCTCCATTTGCCTGATACTGCCAACTCAGAAGTACTTTTACTAGAGCTGACAGCAGCCTGAGCACAAAATGCTGAGCTGAATCGTCAGTGAGACTTCACACAAAAACCGATGGAAGGAGAACAGCTACCGTGGTTTCATCGTGTCACATTGAATACGGAATGAAGGAAGACCACACGTGTTTGAAACTTGTTTTTGATGGGTTTGCTTTTAAGTCTGGCTTTGGGAGCTGATCTCCACTTGATAGAGCATGCTTTGCTTAGTTTCATGCTGACCAGGCAGAGGGATTCAAGCCTGGGGCAGACAGATCCTGCTTGTGGAAGAAGCTGGGCAGTTAACAGTGTTTCTGGCTTCAGACCACCTGTGGGCTTGCTGTGCAGTGCAGCTCCTGCTGCCCTGAGCTCATGGCCATGGCCTGGGAGGGCTGGTGTGTGCACTGCTGGGCACATCAAGGGGGAGTCGAGCTGAAGATGTTATTTTTTGCGTGAGCCCTATCAGAACTGCTTGTTTCAGTTGAAGCTAGTGAGAACCCTACTGATGTTCTTGTGCCTTTGAGACCAAAGTAGATGGCTGAGGGACTTCTTGTTGTGCCTACAGGGTGAAAACTCCAGTTGAGTGAGACTCAAGATGGGTTTAGGTTGCACTGCCTTGTCTTGAATTTGAGCATGCAGGAAGAGTGGATGTTGTAGTTGGCATAGATGCTGAAAACGAAGTATTGCTGATTGCTGCATAAGGAAGGGAGTGAGAGAAAGCTGCCAAGAACTGCACACAGAGGAAGAGGTGGACAGACACTTGGCTGTGCCGCCTGCATCAGATTGAGATGTACTGAGTGGTGCCTGAGCGGGCGCAGGACTGGCCTCATACTGGAGCAGTCAGTGCCCCAGTGGAGGGTCAGGGAGAGCAGGCAGCAGGAGTTAGAGCCCTGGCTTCTGCCTTCTCTTTCACAAAATGCTTCTTGTGTCATTCTCAGCCTGAGACAGCCTGAGAAGTGGGGGTAGGATGAATGTGTGCATATTTGAATGCTGTAGTTCACGGAGATCAAGAAGGAAAAAGACCGAGCAGTCAGTTGCATGTTTTCTACCTGCCCCATCCCTCCCTGCCAGCCTGAGCCCTGTGCCCAGTATGTGCCATTCAGACTCCAAAGCCCATCTGCTGGGGCTGGGCTCTGCTATCCCAGGTCCCTCGCTGTGCTGGAGGGAGCTGGGCTCTCTGGCTGTTTCTATTTCTATAGTATATCCCCACGAATCTGGGACAACCAGGGATGGGAGAATAAGTGAAGTTGTGTCTACCTTCTCCTCCCTCCATCTTGTTGAAGGGAGCTTCCGGAGAGCAAGAAAAGCTGCTGTAAAGAAGTTGCCAGGCACAGTAGCCCTGGAAGCACTTGGCCATAGGAGCAGCAGGCACAGGAAGGCAACCAGCTCCACAGGAAGACCATGAACTCCCACTTTCCCCAGGTACTCTCCACTGTCTGGTTTTGCTTCATAGAGGAAATCGATCCTGGGATCCTCTTCCCCGACACTGAGGGTTGTTGGCTTCCCAGGGCAGGTGCCAAGCTTCCTGGGAGCCCAGCCAGGCTGACCTCGCTGCTGCACCACAGCACTGTGCATGAGAGCAACGTGCTGCAGCAGCCAGACCACTCCTCGGCCGCGTGGAAAGTTACAGGGGGGTAGCACAGCCCCCAAAAGCTCAGGCATTTGTTCTGGTTTTCGAAACGCTTCGTTAATGTGATTGACAGTACTAGAAGGTTCCTGAGATTAGCATGCTTCTATTTTTGAAGAGTTATTTCTGATGGCGGGCTGCCAAGCAGTGCCACCGGCCTCCGTAATCTTTCTATCTGATTGGCAGGACACACTGTGGTCTTTTGCCTTTTGTTAGCCTCTCTGAAGCCATATGGTTGCAGCTCTTCAAAGCGTTCTCCTGCAGTCAGAGGAAACACACTTTATCCAGGTTTTCCTGCCCTGCGACAAGGCAGAAATCTCTTGTTTTGAAGGGTGGAACTCACTTGTCCTTTAGATGCTGGTATGCTGCTGAGACACAGGCAGCACCCAGGCTGAGCAGGGTTTGGTGAAGGAGATGCCTCCCGAGTCATGATGATGCTGTGATTAAAACAACAAAAGTGGTAAAAGGCAAATTGTACAACCCAACCCATGCTCACAGCTGGTGTGGCTTACAAGGCTCTGCCCGTCCCTGGAGGGCTCTCAGGTGCTCCCTAGGTAAAGCAGAAGCACGATTGCTGCAAAAATGGCTTGAAAACCTGCACAAGCAAGAGGTCTGGCCTGAACAAATAGGCAAAATTTTCCTGGACTTCAGATTGAGAGATTGGCAGATGCTTAAGATGCAGCATGACTTTTCTTCTCATGCATTAGAGCAAAATGAGAGTGGGGAGATAACCACCCAATAGCACAGTCCTTTAACTGGGCGGTTTGGCTGCAATACAGATGGGAACAAACAGTGAAGCAGATAGAGAAATAAAGGCACCATCAAAACAACCCTCAGACATTTGTCTTCAAAGCCCACAGCTAGACTGTAGACACTCTGGCGAAGGCATTAATACCTGTTTGAACTGCAGAGGCTCCAGGTTTGCCCCAGACCGTCCGGGTTTATTACCATCATTTTACCAAGCACTGCCTGGAGCCTGAGCTGTGATTTTTGCCATTCAGTTTGGGCTCAGGTGCACATAAACAGGCAGAGATGGGCACTGCTCTGCATCTGCACCAGCAGCATCAGAGGGAAGCTCTCTGTACCCAGAGCTTTGAGTCAGCAGGGCAGGATGACACAGAGAAAAGGAAATCACTGCACCGTCCTCACCGCTGTGCACAGCTCTGCCCTCCCACAGCCCTGGCTCTTGGCCGGGCTCCTTTGGCCAGGGGAGCCAGCAAGGAGTGGCTGCCACCTGGCAGACCCCTCAGCCAGCCCCTCTGGCTGGATCCTGCTCCTCTCCTCCCCCCTGAAAATTCACAAGCTGATTAAGCCCAGCGTGTTAATTGGCTGTGACAGCTCATTTTGTTATCTTGCAGTTTGTTATTGATGGGGTGCGTGTGACTGGATTCCCAGCAAAGGTCAGTGCCAGGCCTCTCTCTCTGGCTGGCCAGGACTTGGGCACAGCAGGGCAGCAGCCCTGGGAATGGCACTGCTCATGCCATGCAGCACCCTGCAGGGGGATGTCCTATGGCACTGGGTGGCTTCACCTTGGCTTGGCTAAAGAACAGGGCTGAAAGGAGCAGGAGTGGGGAGGGAGGTGTGCAACAGAGGGTTGGGAGGATGCAGTGGTGTGCTTTGGCTAAAAGCTCCAAAACTAACATCGTGTCCCTCTGCCTCCCTCCTCAGCATCTGCCAGGCCTGCGGCCCAAATGCAGCACGACGTGAGAGTTCATTAGCGAGGAGCAGGGCGAAATCATTAGGACCAATGGATCGCTCTGAGCGAGAGGCATCGATCAGCTGCAGGTCAAGGAGAAGGTCAGGGGCAGAGCCGGCAGGGTGCAGGCATGGAGAGTCGGGTGTGCGTTTGCTCTATGAAAGCTTACTCTTGAAGCAAGGAGCAGGGGGTGTGGGGACTGGCCAAACCCCTCTGGGTGCCTTCTTCTGCCCAGGAAAGGTCTAGCTGGGCTGACAGCCTTTCTGCGTGCCGCCCTGCCCCACTGCATCTCCCTGGGAAAGCAATGTGTGTTTCCAGACCAGGTGCCCTCAGCACCCCTTGGTCTTTGCTAGTGATGCTCCCTGGTGCTGGCAGGAGCGCAGTGCCCTTCTGCAGGACAGACCCTACCCAGAACTGTGATGCCCCCAAGCAGACAGCAGAGAAGGGCTTCCTGCCCATGCCTGCCCCTGTGTCCCCAGACACCACCAGTGGCTGTAAGGCAACTATGGAATCTTGGGGAATAATCAAACCTTCCCACCGCATCACCACCTTTAAGCCATCACAGCACCCTGGGGCCTTGGGGATGGCATTACCCCACTCTCCAGGGGGAGGTTAAAGAAGGAAATGCTTATTAACGTTGTCTATGAGAGCATGCCAGCCTCCAGGCTCCAAGGAGACACCTTGCAGCCTGCTCTGTCTCATACCTATCAGCTTGTTAAGCACATCTGTATGCACACAGTTGCTTTCTGCCCAGCTCTGTTCTGCTGACAGGTATTTATTTAAAGCCTGGCTGGCTGTGAGCAGGGACTGCTTCCTCCTTGACTGGGAGGTGGCACCTGCCCCTGTGCACACCAAACCCAGGTGAGACAGGCAAGTGCCGTGGTTTCCATGCATCCTGAACAAGGTTCTGGTGTTTCTAGAGGCATTCCGAGGCCTTGTGATGGAGGCTGTTGGACACAGCTCCTGCTGCAGGCGTGGAGGTAAGACCCCGTCCTACTGCACTCCTGCAGACACAGCCTCAGAACTGAGCTGACAGCAGTCCCCAGGGCTGCCATGCTCCTGGCTTTGCCCTGAGTGCCATCACCACTGCATGCAGCTGACCCATGGGGATTCTGCCTGGCAGCTCACTGGGCTGGTTGTTGTTCTGGTTTTTGATCAAAATTCTCCTGTTTTGCCACAGAGGAGGGGCTGCGAGTGAATGAAAAGAGGAACTTGACTGTAGCCCAGCCCTATTAGAGAGACGTGTGAGAACTATTCGTTGGGGCCCTTGGGCTGAGGCAGAGCTTGCAGCCAGGATGGAAAATTACTGCAAGCCCTGTGCTGCAAGGGCAGGAGGAGGTGGCCACAGCTGGAGGCCTGCCAGCACTGCCACGAGCTTGGTGCTGCCATTGGAGAGCGTGGCCGAGTGTGACCATGGGCTCAGTGTGTGTCCAGAGATATGGGTGCCCTGTGCTTTGCCAGCTCCCCAGAGTGTTTTAGGAAATAGGCCCTTTTCATCCGTTCCTAGTTCTCCTTGTTTCTCCCTTTTCTGAACTGACCAAAATAGCCCGTCACAGATCCAGGGCAGAGCAAGGCGGGACCAGAAGCCATGCACCCCAAACAACACTGTGATTTAAGGGCGGCAGTAAAAGACATCACACTCGTGCGCAACTGGGGCTAAATTTAGTTCTGAGTCCCCTGCACATCATCACATGTGCCTGGGGGCAGTACCTAATTCCTGCTCGATAAAGCCACATGGAGTGCACCCGTCCCCTACCCAGACCGTGCACATCCATCACGTCTGCCACCCCAGGCCCCTTCTCCCCCTCCACCTGCCCCGTGCTCTGCCATGTGGCACAAGCTTTTGGTTTGAGGATGGGATGCTCCTCAAACAGCTGCAGCTCAGCTTCAGCATCATCACCCGCTGCAACATCTCTGGTCAAAGTGCTCCCCAGCTCTTTGGTGCCACCAGGAAAAGAACAAACACCAGAAAGCAGCACAAGTCTGCACACAACATCCCTGATCCTCCACGAGTCCTTGTCCACGGCTGTGACCTCCCTGATGCCATCTCCACAGCCAGACCTTGGTTTGACTGCCTTGCTGTCACGTGGCTGAGATAAAAGCGCGTGGAAAGCCATGTGGAAAATGCCACATTGACCTGCAGAGAGAAATGTGGAAAAATCCATGCCGTAAAACTCCCTTTAAACACGCAATTGAGGGTGCAGACCGCGCCACGTGTGTGCAGATTCCAACCCCCCTGCACAGGGTTGTGCTGCTGCCTCCAGCTCAGTGCACAGAAAGCCTATGCACTCTCCATACCCGATTAATTGTGCAATTATTCCAGCCATGTGGCAACGCTCCTTTGGCAAGGTAGCACCTAAAAGCTGTTATTTGGTCAAGTTGAACTTTGTGAAGAGAAGATAAATTCCTGGTGGGAAAATCCTTTACTCCTGTAGGAATCCCTGGCAGTTAGAAGAGGTTTATATTTGCACAATATCAGCAGGATCCAATCCCATCATATCTTTGCCCAGTTCCGAGGAGGACTCTTTGCTGTGATGTAAGAAGGCAGGGAAGAGCCCAGGGGGTGATGAGCCAGCTCCTGGCTGAACTGCCCCCATACTCCCCAACATCCCATTGTGGTGAGGAGCTGATGGTTTTAGGGATTGCCAAAGTTCCCCTTCCAGCTGAGGCCTACGTCCTGCTGGTCCCCAGGACCTCCAGACCAGGGGTTGTCTCCCAGATCCCAGCATCAAAATCCCAACCCTTGTGCAGTGTCTTGTGTGGTTTAGGAGACCCTAAACCTCAGCTAATCTGAAAATATCCACCAGGGAGGAGTGAGTGATGGAGTCCTAGCCCCAGGGGGCAGTCTGCAGGATGCTCAAGTCTTCTCACCTGATCCTCTCCATCTGTAGGAAAGCGAATTAAAAAAGTACCAAAAAAATACACGGGAAGGAGCAGTGGCAGGACTGACCAGTGCAAATACAGCAAGTGCTTCATGCCTTGCTGCCTTAGGAGCCCTTGAACTCCTCCGCAGACCTGGGCACTCACAGGGGTGATGGGTAACCCTCTGTCCCAAACACCCACAGCCCCACACCTCCCTGTAGGACTGTGGGGGCCATCACCTGGGTGACCCCTCGGTCCCCATGTCTATCACCATCCCCACTCTCTGCCCCCTGACTCCTTGGCCATGCTGTGGGGACACCCATCACCCACGTCCCCCTTATCACGGGACCTCCCGGTCCCCTTGACCACCGTGGGGTACCCCACCCTGCTCAGCCATCGCAGCCACTTTCCCGGCGACCTCTGAGGCTGCACCCCGCTCCCTTTCTTGCACCGCAGCCCCACAGTCGCCCTTTCGTTCCTCCCTCCCTTATTCCCATTATCCGCCCGTCCCCGGCCCCGCTCCCGGCCCCATCCCCGGCTCCGTCCCTCCTCTCCGGCCCCGCCGAGGGGAGGATCCGCTCCCCGTGGCCGTGCCGCCTCGCCCCTGCGCCGCCGTGCGCTCTCCTCTCCGCTCCGCTCCTCTCCGGCTCCGCTCGCTCCCCGCGCCGCGGCCGCCGGCCCGGCATGAAGGTTCTCCGGCACAAGATCGAGCTGCTCACAGGTACCCGAGCCGCGGGGGCACGGCGGGGCCGCGGGTCGCGCTGCCGCATCCCTCGGGTCGGGGCTGAGCTTCGCTCCGGCTCCGATCCCCGCCGCCGCAGCCCCCGGCCGTGCCCTCGGGCTCGGGGCTCCCGTGGCCCCGGGTGGGCTGGGGAAGCAGGAGGGCTGAGGGGGTTCCTCCTGAGCATCCCTCCGGCTCGCCCTCGGGGCCGGCAGCCCTGCTGCCAGCTTCCCCATATGAGCTTCGGCCCGGCTTTGGGGGGTTTGTCCTGAGCCGGCGGGGCGGGAGGGGGCCCCACGCTGTGCTCCGCGAGGTTTTCCAGCAGCCCCACGCCTTTGGTTTTGCCCTCCGTCCCCGTGTGCCTCACGCTGCTCCCCGAGCCCCGAGGAGCCGTGCCAGCACCCCGGGGTGCCACGGCCACGCTGGGCAGCACACGGGGAGCAGCGGGGAGGCCCAGGACGGTCCCCTGCCTTCTGAACACCGCTGTTAAACCCTTCCTGCACTGATAAATGTAACGGTTAGCAGTAACGCGTTTCCATGCCGTGTGCTGGTTCTCCTTCATAAGCCGGGCTGCAGGTTCCCAGGGAAGGCAATGCCAGCGGGGCTGCCTCCAACTGCATCTCGGCAGTGCCAGGGCCCCGCAGGGCAGAGCCGCAGCGGCCGTCTGCGTCTCCCTTCCCCTGCTCACCCCTGGAAGTTGAGGGGGAAAAGCTGTTTGCAAGGGTTCTTGCTTGGCATGCCGTGAGAGCCCAGGGTGGGTGGTTCCTGGGCACGTGAAAATGGAAAAGGGTCGCTTAAATTGCTCCTGGCAGTGCACGCAGAGTGTGTCCTACGCAGCAGTGCCTTCAGGGGAGCACCAGTGCACCGTGCTGCCGGCCTTCAGCTGCTGCATGTGGACAGTGCCATGCTGCACTGGGATTAGGGAGATGTGTCCCAGCTCTGTCCAGGACGTGGGCAGAGTGTGGGAACACCTGGGGATGGGTGCTGCTGGGGAGCATCGGGATGAGCTGGAGGGGAAAGCGCTCGCTGCACTGCCCCATTGGCATCTCCCCAGCCATCACATGCTGCGCAGCAGGGCAGGACTTGGAGGGTCCCCACACCGCCGCTGGCTGGCACCGCAGGAAGCCATGGCGTGGCTGTGATCCTGCTTGGCTGTGGCACTCTGGGGGTTCCCCCTTAGCTCCACTCCTGCTCCTGAGCCCAGAACTTCTCCCCATGGCCGTCCTGCACTGGGGATGCTGGTTGGCGTGGGGTTCTCCCATGTCCCCCACGGGCCGGCGTTCTCCCCGCCACGCTCCAAGATCACGGGGCTGTTCCTCTTCGCTCAGCCTCCCTCCCTCTGATTATCAGCCAGAGGCTTTAATTAACGAAGGCACCGACCGTGCGCTAAGTGCTGTCCCCAGCCGCCCTAGGACCGCAGCCACGCAGCGGTTGGTGCGGTCAGCGCACGACTCTCCTGCTCTCCTCAGACCTGGCTCCCGGTGAGGCTGATTTCCCCCCATTTCTTAATCCTCCCTCCCTCGAGATGGGGCACAGGGCTGGAGCCAGCGTGGGACTGGGGCTGCAGGAGCTCTGGGAGGCTCCTGTGCTGGTGCTTCTGCTTCGAAACCTCTCTGGTTTGTTGGACCGCTCCCAAAGAGCAGAGCGAAGTGTGGTTTCTGCAGAGAGCAGCCAGGTGGCAGAGCCTGCTTGGTTTTTCAGCTGAAAACTCGGTTGGATTAGCAGAACAAAGCTCTGGAGGGAAACTTACAATCAGCTCTGTGTTCTGGGTGGCAGGGACAGGGGTGAGCGTGCCCAGCGATGCCCCTCCAGGTCCGGCTGAGGCTGCTGATGGGGTGGGGTCTGCTTGGTGCTGGCACAGCCCCGTCCTCACTGGTCTCCATGGAGGGATGGCATGGGAAGCAGCAGGGACATGGTTGGAGGTTTGGTGTCAGGCAACAGGTGGCAATGGGCAGTGGGACCTGCTGGGAACCCACCCTGCGTGTGCATGGGGCAGCCAGCACTGTCCCCGTTCCCCTGTCTCTGTCACTGTCTGTGTGCAGCCAACCACTGTATGACCCCTCACTCCCCTTTGCTTTCTGAGCTGGGCTGATATTTGGGGGTATTTTGGCATCGGGGTGTACAAAGTCCTAGTGCCCTGCTCAGCAGTGCACAGCCCCACACCTGAAGTGAGGACCATCCCTGCAAGCCCTGGAGCTGAGCTGCCAGCCAGCCAGCACCTGCTCTGCAGGTGAGGGGAAAGTTGTGTAGGTAAAGGCTCTGGGTTTGGCTTCCTCCCATCATTGCCATACCAGCTTCAGGTGGACTCTCTGCTCCGTGCCAGGGCCGTTCCTGCAGCTCAGAGCATCCCTCTGTCTCCCAGCATGGCTGAGAAATGTTACACCTCGGTCTGGCTCTGCAGGGAGGTCTCCGTTGCTCCCACCCTTTCTGCCCACAGCCTGCACGCAAACATTGACCTGTCTCTCTGGCCAATGCTGGAAGCTGCAGTGGAAATCGGACCATTGTCGCCCCGGGCTGTGTACTTGCAGGGTGACCAGCACTGACAGCCGCACTGCTCTCCCAGTCTGCCTGAGTCCTTAACTGGGAGACCTGGAGCTGGGCAGGAGCTGAGCTCCTCCAGGTGCTGCCAGCCCTCAGCTCCATTCCTGGCCTCAAAGCAGGGTTCGCTGCAGCCCCTGGCCAAACCAGCACACCGCGCCTCGTTGGCCGAGTGGATGGGAGCTGATTTGGCTTTCCGGGCAGAAAGGTTCAGGGAGAGCTGAGGGACACCACAGAGGCAGGACCCAGCAGGGCACTGATGTCCCCCTCCCCTCGGGCAGGGCTGCTGCTGCAGGAGATGACCATGGCGGGGCTGCACGAGCTGCGCTTCACCGAGGAGAAGCCGCTGCTGCGGGGCCAGGATGCTGAGCTGGTGAGTTGGGGGACAGCTCTGGCCCCAGCCCTGCGTGTTGGCTGCCAGGACGTGATGACTGGTGTGCTCCTGCCCTCGGTCCCTAATGCTCTTCTTCTTCCACAGGAGAACTCGGATGTGTTCCTCTCTGCTGTGGACGCAGACTGGAAGGTAGGACTGGCTGTGGGGGAAGAGGAGTTGTCTCTTGTCCCAGAGCTTGGGGCAGGCAGCAGCTGCTTGGTGCCTGTGCTGTGGGAAGGGGGCCACGGCCGTGGGTCTGCCCGCACAGCCCCTCGGGATGCTGGCCTGGTGCCTACTGCAGCACTCGGTGCTGGCGGTCGGATGTGGCTGGTGGGCATTTGGCAACGGGCCGGGGACAAAACCTTTTTAGGACTGGTGTTTTCTTCTAAAAACCGAGCTGCTTTTCCAGCCCCTCTCCTATTGCCATGGCAATGGTTCCCTGGGTGATGACAGCCTCCCAGTTACATAAAGGGTGGGTGAAAGTGTCTTTCTCCTTTTTTGGGAGGCAGGACACTGCCCCCTGTCCTGCCCGGCTCTCCTGGAACAGCCTGGCCCTGGGGCTGCCAGGCAGCAGGAGGCTGTGGCCGTGAGTCCCTGCAGGCTCTGCTTGTGCCTGTCCCAGCTTGAGTTTCAGTCCCCACTTCTGTCTTGTGCTCAGCCATGCTCCCCTTGGGGCAGCTGGGGCTTGGCAGTGCTGGCTGCGCCTTCCCAGCTCCGATGCTGAACCCTTGCACCAGTGAGCTGATTTCACTCACCCTGCCAGAGGGGCAGGAGAGCCTCAGTCCCTGTTTTGGCACACGCAGTGTGCTTTCAGGCTTTTAGGACTGGCCCATTCAGCCTCCATTGGCTGTGTGTGTGGCGGGGCACAGCAAAGAGTTTTGTCAGGATGCAGGGAGGTGCGGTGCGGTTTTCAGAGCCAATGGGAACAGTCTTTTATCGCCAGAGCAAGAGTGAGGAGGGAGAAGGAAGTGGTGTTGCTGATGCTGTGCTGCTGGAGACCCATGTGGTGTCCACAGCCCCCGAAATCCCTGTGGATAGGTGTCCTTAGGCCAGTGCTCTCTGTACAGGGCTCACCACAGCCCCAGTGTGCTTCTTGCAGTGCTGGCTGGGTGCAAGCCTGCTGTGCTTGCTGCTCATGGCTGCAGCTGCACCAGTCTGAGGGAACCCCACTTAGCACAGCTGCTGGAGCCTGAGCTGGCAGCCAGTTGTTCACCCCTCGTGGTGTGTACGGCACACAGCTTGACATCTTGTTCAGAAGGGTACTGCGAGAGGCAGTTTCAGAAGCCTTTGCAAAAACCCAAAACAGTGCAGAGCAGTTTCTGATCTAGCTTGGCTTGCTCAAGGCAGGATGAAGGCTGTCCCGCTGCCCCTTCTCCCACCTGTTCCTCCCCTGCCTGGTGAAGCTGGGGAAGCACGGGGAAGACACATGCACTCTGGTGGTGGCTGAAGGTCCCGGCCTGGGAACTTGCTTGGAGACACTGTCCCACTGCTGCGGTGTGTGCTGGGGCACGGAGGAAGGTGTGGCAAGGCGCTGGGGTGGGGATGGGGCAGAGATGCAGAGGCCTCTCTGAGCAGGGTAACAGGGCTGTGCGGGGCCAGGGAGGCAGGAGTGTCCTCGCTGGATCTGCCTTGGGCCAGGAACAGAACGTGACTATCCAGCCTGTCCAGGCAGGCGCTGCAGGCTGCAGGACTGCTTGCATCTGTGATTATCAGCCAGTGGGGCTGGGCTGAAGGTGCAGGGGATGACACAGGGCCATGATGGTGAGAAACCATTACTGGATGGGACCAGTGGCCAGGTGGAGAGACATGCATGCACTTGCTGCGTGGCCCAGGGATGCAGTCTGACCCGCTGGGGCTGCTGGGCTTTTCCTCCTGGCTTTATTCACCTGCCACTGGCTGTGTCCTGGTTTGGGCTAAATTAAGGCTGTGCCAGCATCCTGCTCCAGGCAGGAGTGTGAAGATTTGTGTCTATGCCAGCCTGTCATGTAACCCGCTCCGTGGCCTCACAACCGCACTATGTTTCTTGTTTCATACATGCACACTCTCACCTTGGGCACAGACCTTCCTGTGCTCCCAGGTGAGGTGTTGTTGGCGCGCTGGGGCCACGTTCATGTGTGTCCACACACACGCACAAGGTTCTGTGTGCACATCTGTGCGTGGTCATGTGCATGCCCACATCCCCTGCCGTGTGTGTGCTTCACTGCTGCAGGCTCTGGCCTGGATGGCTGCAGGCTCGAGCATGACTCTGCGTGTTCACACTGAGCCATGCGTGCACGCGTCTGGCTGCAGGTGAGGGGTGCTGAGCTCTGCCTTGAGGATGCTGTGCATCACAGAGGGTGTCAGCACAGCCCCATCCGGGTGCCTGCGCCTGTTTGGTCTGCTGAAGGAGGGAAGATGGAGCGGGTCCTGCACGGCGCCAGGCGTTTTTCTTCATAAACAAGGGTATTTGGGGCCAATTGGAGCATGAATAATTCGCGTGGCAGCCAATGGCTGAGTGCCGGCTGCATCGCAGCGCTCGCCTGCAATGGAGGCCAAACCTGCTGGGGCTGCACGTCGGCTGAGGGGGAAGGGAGAGGGAGGGCTTAGCGCAGGGCTGGGGCTCCGTTATAAATCGAGGCGAGGGGCTGAGCCAGCGCAGAGCTCCGCTTCACCGCAGCTCGCAGCAGCGCCGTGCCCTGCGCTGGGACCCCGTGCCCGGCCCTCCCTGACGGCGCATCCTCACCCGCACGGTCCTCACCATGCCCGAGTGCTGGGATGGGGTAGGTACCACCGTTGCCGTGCTGCCCTCCCTTCCCGGCGGGTTTTGCCCCACTTTCTGCCCCACTGGCTCGGGATGGTCCTCTGCACCCAGCGGGGCTTGGCGTGCTCTGGGCAGGTGTCGGGATGGGCGCAGCTCTCACTGCGGAGCCCTTCCTGCACGCAGCCACACCAACACCGCATCCCCGATGCGACGCGGCTTTCGGGACCGCATTGTCCTTGAGCACGTCCTCCTCGGGCCTGGCCGAGATGCCGCACCGGGACGAGCTGAGCTGTGGCTGCAGCTGTGCTGGGATGAATGAGGGCAGGGCTGCACCCCATCCGGGGCCTGGGGGGATGGAGGAGCAGGGACTGGCCATTTGGGAGCGACCCCTCAGATGTTTTGCAGCCTCTGCAGTGATGGCAACAGGCTGATGTGGAGGGTGGGCAGGTGGGAGTGCTGTGACAGGCGAGTGCAGGGCTCAGCATCCGCAGGTTTTGCACTCACCAGCTCTGCTAGGCACCTGTGGGTGCTGCAGCACCTTGCCGCAGCCAGGGGTTGTCAGTGACCCCCTTCTTGTGAGCTTCATCCCCTCCATCACGAGCCTCTCCCCTGAGTGAGCATGGACGCATCTGCAGCAGAGGGCAGGGCTGTGGCACTGTGTGGCACCCGGCAGTGCCGCAGCAGGCAGGGATGTGCATGGCCTACTGGGGGGGGGAGAGAGCCTACTGGGGAAGGAGACAGCAGCTCAGGATCGTGATTTGGGGCTGGGAGCACTGAGGGGGCTGTTGGGGCTGTGAGGGGGGGCTGTGCTGGTGGGAGGGAGGGAGCCCTGTGCCCAGGATTGTGCCACGTGGAAACCTCCTGCTCGGTGACCTTGGGCCAGGCTGTTCTCCTGCCTCGGTTTCCCCATCTGTCACGGTGTCCCTGCTCAGCACCTGCAGAGGTGGGTGAGAGGGAAGAGCCATGAGCTGTGGGAGTGGAGTGATGACTGTGGCTGAGAGCTGGGTCAGGGTGTCCTTGGGGAGCTCAGCTTCAGCTCTGAGGAGCCCTTGAGCTGCCCTCCTGTGCTGTGAGCCCCTGGGAGCAGCAGCTCGCGGTGTGGGGAGACACCACAGCAAGGAGCATCCGTCCTCAGGCTGCTCTTCCTGCCCAAGGCCCGTGTCCTTCACAGTCCTTGAAGTCCTGGTGGTGTGTAGCCTGTAGGAGCCCACGTGGCTGTGGAGGGGCCGTTCCCCTTGCATCCTCCCATCCGTGGGGCTTGTCCGCAGCTGTCAGGGTGTGGGCATGAGGATGAAGCTACACCGGTGTGACCTTGTGGGCCTGGGACAGCAGGACTGGAACCCCTTCACTGGGGAAGCTCTGATGGCTGCAAGTGGGGGCTGGAGGGCATCCGTGTCCTGAAATGGTGCCCTGGCAATGAGGTCCTTCCTGCTCCCTCCTCCTTAGCAAGGCTGAAAGTGAGGGTCAGAGGCCGGTTGGGAAGGAGCTGCCCTTAACTCCCCGCCTCTCCCTGGCAAGCACTGCCCTCCAAAGCCAGGGAGACTGAGGCACAAGGCATTCCTGGTCCCTGTATGGGGCATGGCTGTTTTAGACCATGAGATTTTGTGGTTCATTTAGCTCTCATTTTTGAGCTCAGGATGTGGTGTTTCCCAGGGTGATATTTGGGATCTGACTCCTGCCTATTTAGCCCGGGTGTAAACGAATCCAGGCCAAGTGGGTCACACTGTTATCCCTCATCTTGTTGCCAAAACTCTTGTGGCCTCAGGCCCTCTGAGACCAACTGTCCTATCCTTTTCTCCTCTCACCTGCCCCATCCTGTGACCATTCCCATCCCAAGTCCTCTTCAATCATCCCAAATTCTCTCATCTCATCTTAAACCACCACATCTGAAACCTCTATCCCTTCATCCCATCCTGTGGACCATGATACGCCTATTCCATCCTAAATCCCATTCCATCCCGCATACCTATCCAATCCTTAATCTTTCCACTCCATTCCGAACTCTCCATCCTTTCCTGTGGTCTTCCTGTCCCCTGTCCGCTCTCCTGTACCATCCTGGATGCTCTGTGTTTATCATAGTCCCTTTCTGGGGCATGGCTGCAGCTTTCCCAGGCACTGGCTCCTGGGCAGCCTCCTGCACCTTGGGAAGAAGTTGGGCTGTGTTTGGGGAGACTTTGCCAATCCTGGGGATCCTGAGCCTTCCACGTAGGTGAAATCTGCTCGTGTCAGTGGTGAAGGCAAACGTGGAGCTGGCATGTGGATCCCATGAGGAGTCGTGGAGAGTCTGCAGAGAAACCATCCACAGGCTGCTATTAAATATGCAGTAGCTGCATCCAGCTTGGGAAAACTCCAACCTGGGCAGAGCTGATGGAGGCTGGGAGCGTTTGTATGCAGTGCCCTGCCCTCTGCTGCTGGCCTGGACACAGGGCTGCCTGGAACTCAGGTCTCATCCCTGCCCAGGGCTGTGGGGCAGCATGCCCTGAACCCCAGGGGACCTCTCCATGGGGCTGTCTGGCAGGTGCTTGCTTACTCACAGATGGTTCCCAAGGGGAAGGCATTTCTGGGACGCTGGCCACACTGAGGCCTGTGGCCACACAAACACACCACTTCTGGGAGGGTCGCTGGGGCAGGAGGGGTGTGTGGAGCAGGACACGTGTCACCCATCTCTCCTCTTCCCCCAGGAACACGACATTGAGACGCCCTATGGGCTGCTGCACGTGGTCATCCGGGGCTCGCCCAAGGGGAACCGCCCTGCCATCCTGACGTACCACGACGTGGGCCTCAACCGTGAGTGCCTGGGATCAAGGAGCTACCTTGCCTGTTTTAGCCACCCTGCTCCTGTCTGAAACCAGGGTGGGGAGGATGGGAACGATTGAGCCATGCCGGATGGGATCAGCGTGGCTGTTGTGAGACCCTGCAGTCCATCACCATGCACTCCATTCCTGCTAGGGACACACAGACCTTGCTAACAGTCTCTGCTGTGGGGCCAGAAACCCAGAGTGAAGGGGTGGGGGGCCTTTGGTGGCACATCAGCTCCTGCCCAAGGAGCAGTAGGACAGCGGATGACCTGTCTCCATGCTCCCCTCACCCAACCAGGCCCTGTGCTGGGCGTTTGGTCTCTGATCTCTGCCTCCTTTTGACAGACAAGCTTTGCTTCAACACCTTCTTCAACTATGAAGACATGCAGGAGATCACAAAACACTTTGTGGTGTGTCACGTGGATGCTCCAGGCCAGCAGGCAGGAGCCTCGCAGTTCCCACAGGGGTAGGTGACTGTGCCCACTGGTTGTCCATGTCAGGGCAGCCACTGCTTCAGGTCCCTCTGAGCTGTGTCAGAGCTCAGTGTGGGCAATACAGTGCTCGGTGGGTGAGCAGGTCTGCGAGCTTCACACAGGCCTCACAACCACCTCCCTGTGCCCCTCCTGCTGCAGGTACCAGTACCCGTCCATGGACCAGCTGGCTGCCATGTTACCCAGCGTGGTGCAGCACTTTGGGTGAGTCAGCCTCTCCTCTGCTGATGCAGGGAGCAGAGGGGCAGGAGGGTTTGGGGCTGAGACAGTTATCCTGGTTAGCCAGCACCCTGTATGTCATGTTGTGCCCCATCCTGCAGGAGTTATTGAAGGGATGCCCTGGGCTTTCCCACCGTTTCCTTACGTGTACCTCTCTGCCTTCCAGGTTCAAATATGTGATTGGAATTGGCGTTGGGGCAGGAGCCTACGTGCTGGCCAAGTTTGCGGTGAGCCTGGGGCGTGGATGGGGTGGCCCTGAGTTGCCCGTGCCTCCTGCCAGCCCAGCATGTGAGCAAGGAGCTGGAGCTGGCACCCCAGACGTACTGTGCAGCTGTGAAGGCCCCTGGAGGGTGGGAGGGGTTGGGACAGGGCCATGTTGGCACCATGTTGGGGTTCAGAACTCCTTGGGATGCCCCTGGCCTGGTCACGGTGCCTACACAATGGACAGTGCTGCGGCTGGGTGCATTGCCTCTTTGTGCTGAACATCTCTCATCTTGCTTTGTGCAGCTCATCTTCCCTGACCTGGTTGAAGGGCTGGTCCTCATGAACATCGACCCCAATGGCAAAGGCTGGATTGACTGGGCAGCTGCCAAGGTGGGCAGGAGCCCGAACCCTCCAAGCTCTGGTGGCTTCCTGGGGCTTGGGCCCCCATCCCTTGCCACCCTGCAGTGTCAGGGCAGGAGCCAGCCACGGCAGGATGATAACTCCCTGTGCTCCCTCCACAGCTCTCGGGACTCACCAGCACACTGCCAGACACGGTCCTGTCCCACCTGTTCAGCCAGGTAAGGGCTGCCTGCCCTGCATCCTGCCTGTGCCTATCCCCACTGCATCCCAGCCTGGCTCTACCCTACCCCACGTGCTGTTGTGCTGTGGTGCTGGGGATGGGCTTGGCAAAGCCCTGCCTGCTTCCCTCCTTCCTGATCTGGGGCTCAGCCCTACCCGGTGCCGGGTGAGATTCATGCCTGCATCCTGCTGCCCTGCTGTCAGTGGGCAAGGCATGGGCACCTGGAGGTCCCGGCCCTGATTTCTGTCCCCTGCTGGTGCAGGAGGAGCTGGTGAACAACACGGAACTGGTGCAGAGTTACCGGCAGCAGATCGGCAGCGTGGTGAACCAGTTCAACCTCCAGCTCTTCCTCAACATGTACAACAGGTAAGCAGCACAGCAGCATCACTGTCTTCCCCAGCTGGTGGGTGGCCCCGAGGTGCCACGGGGACCTGTGCCTGCTGGGTGCTGCTGTCACCCTCTAGTGCAGGCCAGCAGGGAGCGGTGCGTTGGGGGGATCACAGTGTGCTGGGACACCAGGGCTGTTCTCTGGGCACGCCCCAGCTCTGTGCCTGCCTCCACGCTCACTCTGGCTCTGTCTCTCCTCCTCCAGCCGCAGGGATCTTGACATCAACCGGCCCGGCACCGTGCCCAACGCCAAGACGCTGCGGTAAGAGCTGCACAGGCACAGCCCAGGGCAAGGAGCCCAGCACCAGCCCTGACTGTGCCCTTTCCTCCTCTCATTTCCAGTTGCCCTGTGATGTTGGTGGTGGGAGACAATGCTCCCGCTGAAGAGGGTGTGGTGAGTGATTGTAGGCATCAGTGCTTGGATGCCTGGGGTGGGATGTGCCAGCACGGTGCTGGGACCAAAGATGGTACCTGAGAGCAGCCTCTGTCAGGCATGGGGCACCCCAGGGTGCTACTTCTTGTCCCTCTCGCCCACAGGTAGAGTGTAATTCCAAGCTGGATCCCACAAACACCACCTTTCTGAAGGTAGGTGGGTGACAGGGGTAGCGGGGTGGCTCCCACTGCTTGTGCAGTGCCCTGCTGCCCTGTGCTCCAGCATTACAGGTTGTCCCTATCTCCCTGCCCCAGGTTTGTGTGGGACTGGAGTGAGCAGGGTGGCCTGGCAGTAGCATCCTGCCAGCAGGCACCAGGGGTTGGGGTGGGGGAAAAGGCGGTCCCCAAACTAACCAGGACCTCCTCTCTGCAGATGGCGGATTCTGGTGGGCTCCCCCAGGTCACACAGGTGAGTGCCCTCCATCAGCTGGTCCCTGAGACACGGACTGGTGCAGCCCCTGCCTGGCAAGGGATGTGGGCACAGGAGTGCCAGGGGGTACTGGTGGTGGCGTGGGGCTGTGCCTCAGCTCCTTCTGCTCTCTCCCTGCAGCCCGGCAAGCTGACCGAAGCCTTCAAGTACTTCCTGCAAGGCATGGGCTACAGTGAGTGCCAGGGCTGGGCACGGGGCTGCCTGGGCGTGCGTGTGTGTACGTGTGTGTGCCACAGAGGAGCCTGGCACATGTGTGTGCCCATCCTGATGGAGGGCTGCAAATGCATCTGCAGCACTGTATGTGTCCAAGGTGCCCGTCTGTGTGTTTGGGGTGTGGAGCACACAGGCTGTGTGTGTAAGAGCACTGTGTACTTGTGTGTGTGTGTGTGTGTGTGTGTGTGCAGGTCCGTGTGCACCCATACAGATCTCTGTGCACGCACATGGGCCAGGAGATCTCTGGCCCCGTGCAGCCCCCCCCGGTGTAGCTGACGTTCTCTCTCTGCCCTCCTGCCCTCCTCCTGCTCCCACCCTGCCAGTCGCCCACCTGAAGGATCGGAGGCTGAGTGGAGGCGCAGGTACCGCTCGGCGCTGCCCGGCCCGTGCCCGCTGCTGCATGGTGCCCTCCCGGCGCTGAGCCCTGGGGCTGTAGGGAGCAGCCTGGGCATGGGGCTGGCCCTTCCCAGACGGTGCCTTTTGTCCTGCTCTGCTTTGCCCAAGTGGGCTGCCTTCACCCTGAGCCAGGGCTGAGGGCTGAGCAATGGCATTCGGACAAGTCTCCCCGTGCAGGCAGCATGCCCACCGTGCCCTCTTCCACAGGACAGGAGCTGCGCTCTCTGCACAGCCTGGCTGGAGGAAGGTGCCTCCTTCACCCTGGGGAGCTGGGAGAGCTGCCGTTCCCGCTCACACCCCCCTGGAGCACGGTGGCTGGGGCTTCCCACTGCCTCACTGCCCAGGGGATTGGCTGGGACACTGCATCCTCTGCCAGCACGGAGCTGCTCATGTTGTGGCACTGCATGCTGCAAGCTTGTGCCTGGGGCCATCTGCCTTGGGGAGTGGGACCAGCTCCAGGCCAGCAGCTTTGCTCGCATTAGGCAGTGTCAGCCCAGCCCCTCGTGGCCAAGCACCCACACCCTCTCTCTGTGCCCGTGCAGTGCCGTCTGCCAGCATGACCCGCCTGGCACGCTCCCGCACAGCCTCGCTCACCAGCGCCAGTTCGGTGGAAGGTGCCCGACCACGTGCCTGTACCCATTCGGAGAGCAGCGAGGCCATGGGGCAGATCAACCACACCATGGAGGTATCGTGCTGAGGCCCACGGCCGCCACCACCGTTTCCTCCAGAGCCATCTCCCATCCGTCAGCATCCCGCCAGCACCCACCTGCCCCGCGGACGACCTCAGCCAGTGCTCTCGCTCCCCTGGGGTTGATTCATCTTCTTTGCTGTTGGCCTCCCTCCCTCGCTGGGCACTGGAGGAGCTTCTCTTTGTTACCTCCAGGCTCAGAGTCCCAGCTCAGCCCGGTGGTCACACATGGCTCTGTCTCAGACCTCGCCCTCCCCAGCATTCCCTTGGCTCTGGAGTGGGAGGGTGGATGGCAGGGGGATGTGTCCGGGATGGTGAGCAGGGGTGGGATGGTGGGATGGAGCAGGACAGTGGGACGTGGGCAGGACAGCAGTATGCAGAGAAGTAGGTTGGTCTCCCAAGGGTGGCCGAGCCAGAAGGAAGTCAGGGCTGGGGTGCTGTGTGTGGTCATTCCGTCGAGATCACTGTGCCCATGCTGGGGCTGCAGCTCCCATTCATCTCCCCAGTGGCCATTCCCTGGGCACTGCGTGGGATCCCCGGCACAGGCAGGACCTGCAGCCTGGGTGCACGCTGGGCACTGTGAGCAGTTGCAGCCTGCCTGTGCTCCTCTGTGCCATGCACCCCTGGGGCTGCCCAGGGCAGGGGTGGAGGTCTCAGCCTGAGCCATCAGGGAGGAAGGGGATCGTGGGCATCCCCCCGGCCCATATCCCATGTGCAGTGCTGCTTTGGCCCTGTTTTTGTTTCAAAAAGGACAGTCGCTGCCTGCCACCAAAAACGCGTGTGGGAGCAATGTCTGCCCCTTGACCCGGCCCTGGTCTGAGGCCACTAGGGCTCAAGAGGCTGCTGGGTTTGGGGTCACCGTGAGGATCCACCCCCTCAGCTTGTGGCTGCCACTGCAGCAAAGCCATTAGCAATAAGATGAGACCACCCCACTCCAGGAAAAGCCCCCTGCACCCCCTGCCCCGCGGGGCACACCCACCTCAGCGTGCCAGTTCTGCGAGGCGACCCCATGGCACACGGGGAACGCTCCACACCTGGCTTTGTCCGTGGGGGATGATTCCCCCATGTCTCACCTCTGCAGCGAGCAGGCCACCAGGGCCTTGGCTCCACGCAGGGTGCAAGGCCCCATTTGGCTCCAGGTGGCACAGCCAGCTGCGTCATTGTGCAACCCTGCCATCGGCCACACAGCCCAGCTCCTCCTGCACCTGGGCTGAAGGAGGGCCCGGCTCTGGCAATGGGCGCTCGGGGCCTCGCTGGGACAGGGCAGCTGCAGAGCCCCAGTGAGGATCCACCTGCTGCAGCCATCTGGACTGGAGCAGGACCCGTGCAGCCCCCTCAAAGCACTTTCCCCACAGGCCCTCGCTCCCATCATGGGGCCACAGGGCTCCCAGCGGGTGCTCGAGGGCTCCTGGCCCCAAGGCCGGCACCTCGGTCCGTACCCCACAATGCTGACACGCCATTGTCCCCATTCTGCCTGTTCATCCTGCTGTGCGCTTCCTTCTCGGTGTGACTCTAAATGCTAAGCAGACCTTTTTTTTCTGTAGATACCACTGCGATCACCCATTTTTCAGCGTGTCCTTCCAGATGATAAATATATAAATACCTATACATAATATATATCTGGGGTTGTCCGGTCCCTGACCTTTGGGTTTGCTCCCCTTGTCTTCTCGTACAAGTGGTGCCGTGTGGTTCCATTTGAGGTGGTCTGGCTGTGCTTGCCTTCGGTTTCCCACCCGGGTTGTGTTGGTTCGTTCTGTTCCCTCTGTGGTTCTTTTGATTTGATTGGTTCTCCTCCTTTCCCGGTCACATCAGAATCGAATGCATTTCCCCCTTTCCCTGACTGAGCTCAACTTGGTTTTGTCACAGTGGTGTCGAGGCCACAGTTCTCACACAAGACGGCAATATGTAAACCAGATCTAACTAACCTGTCGCTGTAGAGAGGATTTACTGTATTGGAAAAAAAAAATATTAATAAAGATGATAAGAATCTGCTGTGATTTTCTCATGTGCTGAGTTGAGGCCCTGAGGATCCACTGGGGGCTGGGCAGGCGGCCCAGAGCCCTTCTCAGCTGCGTGGGGTGGAGGTGTCTGTGTGTGCTCCTGCACAGCTGCAAAGAGCCTGTCTTTGTCTTCATTATTCCTCCCATTCATGTTCCTTTCATTTCTGCCATGTGTTCTGGTTGGGGAGAAGGCGTGTCCATAAAGGGCTCTGAGGATAGCGGTGGGTAAATGGGGGACTGCGGAGTGGTACTGGGGGAACTCCAGGTGTCTCGGGATATTAAGGGTGTCTGAAGGGAAAATAGGGCTTTGGGAGGGGGATAATGGGGTACTGGTGTGTTCCGGGGGAGAATGCAGGGCCCGGAGGAACCCTGGAGGCGGGAGAGGCTGAGCACACTGGGGATTTCCAAGGGGGAAATGGAGGTTCCAGGACGGGTTCTGGGAGGATTTGAGGGAGTTTGGGACCTGCTGGGTTCTCCCACCTCAGCCCACTATTTGCTCAGAATCTCTGTTTTCCCCCCATTTTGCAGCCAGAATCCCACACAATAGCCAAGAAGAACTTAGGGACAGTGGCCCCTTCATTTGACTGGGCCACTGCCTGGCCCCATAAAATGCCACCCCAATCCCACCTCACCCCGCAGGTGATCATAGACAAATGAAGCCTTGCTTTATTGGCGAGTCCTCCCTGCACACAACAGAGTCTGCTGCACCCCAGGGTGTAATGCCTTGCGGGATCCCAGAAACTCTGCTTTGGGGGAGAAAAACACGTCTTGGGTCATTTGGGATGGGTACAAGCATTTTGAGGGAAGAAAAGCCAGTTTGAGGTCCTTTTGGAGGGGAACAGTCTAGGGTGAGGAAGGTTGCTCTTGGGTCTGTTTGGAGGGGAATCACAGAATCTAATTCTACAGTACATAAGAATTTTGACTGAGTAGAGCTGTCTCGATCAGCAGATTTGGGTATCTGGAGTGAGAAAGGCCATTCTGGTGTTTTTTGGGAGAGGAAACTGGCATTTTGGGATGAGAAAAGCCCTGTTGTGGTTCTCCCTGTGTCTGCTTCTCCTCCTCTGCACAGCAGGTTGCACTCCTCTCTATGGCCCTCTGTCCTTTGCCCTGCGGTTGGGTGTCTTCCATCTTATGGACAGTTTTCCTCCCATCTACAGCTGGTTGTCTTCCACCCTATGATCAGCTGTCCTCCATCTTATGGCTGGTTCTCCTCAACCCTGTGGTCAACTGTCATCTCCTGTACGGGCAGCTCTTACAGCTGGCTGTCATCCTCCCTATGGATAGTTGCCGTCCCAACCATCCTATCACTCGTTCTTCTCCACCCTTTGGCCAGCTGTTGTCCTCCACCCTACATCTGATTTTCCTCCATCCTACAGCCGGCAGACACCTCCACTACATCTGCTTGTCTCCCTCCCTGGGCTTTTCTGTCCCTCCACCCAATTCTTCCTCCTCCTCCTCCTCCTCTTCTCCCTCTCCCCACCTCAGTGCCCTCTTCAGCCGTGCCCAGAAGAGCGGCTGGGCCATGGGGTTGAGAGGCCAGCGCAGGTAGGTGCGCCTCAGCAGCACCCGCCGCATGCGGTGGTAGGCAGACAGCTCAGCATCACCCACGTCCTCCAGCAGCACCAGGACCAGGATGTCACGCCGCTCATCCAACAGCCGGTAGCTGGCCAGCTGCACCTCCAAAGAGCACCACTCGCTGCGCAGGTAGCTGCGGCTCACCACGCACACCGTCTTCCGGCTGTTGTAGACAGCGTCCACGATGTTGTCAATGATGCTGCGGCCCGGCTGGAAGTCGCGGTGGTGCAAGCACAGTCGGAAAGCACCACGCTCCAGCTCCGGCACCAGCTTCTGCAACACCCAGCTTTCATCAGCCGAATTGTAGGACACAAAGCTGTCGTAGAGGTAGCTCTTTTCCTCCCGCCGCCAACGCTGGTTGACCCAGCACCGCAGGAGGTACCAGTGGTATTTCAGCCTCCAGTAGGCACGGTGGTACACCACCGGCACCAGCATCAGCAGCAGCACGGCCGGTGCAGTCCCGGTAAAGAGATAGAGCCCCAGGTCCAGGAAGCAGACGCGTGTGTCAAAGCTGTGGATGTAGGCATTGCGCTGTGAGCCGCAGGTGAAGTTGTAGGGGTAGACAACCTGCACACGGCTGTTGTTCAGCCAGCCCTGCAGCCATGTGTTGTCACAGGTGCAGCTCAGCGGACACTTGCGCAGGTCCAGGTAGCGCAAGGAGGGCAGCTGCCTGGCCACGCTGTCATTGAAGGTCTTCAGCTCATTCCTGGCCAAGCGCAGCACCTCCAGCTGGCTGAGGTTGCCAAAGACCTCCAGGGTGAGCGAGTGCAGCCCTACATTCTCCAGGTCCAGGAACTTCAGGTTCCCCAGGTTTCTGAAGATGCCATCAGGCAGGTCATGCATCCCATTGCTGCTGTCAGCCAATGTCAGGAAGTACAGCTGGCCCAGGTCCTCAAAGACATCCGGCGGGATGGACCGCAGCATGTTCTGCGACAGCGACAGCTTCTGCAGCCCCACCAAGCCCTGGAAGAAGTGGTGGGGCAGCATTTTCAGCCCATAGGGCTGCTGTGCCTGTAGCTTCAGGTCGTGCAGGTGGCTCAGGTAGCGGAAAGGTGGCAGCTGGTGCAGCCACTGTGAGATGTACTGCAGGTTGTTGGCCTTCAGGTCCAGCACCTCCAGGGTAGCCTGCACTGGGGCAAACACATTGCTGCTCACCTCCAGCAGCCTGTTGCGGTCCAGGTACAGCCTGCGCAGTCTGGGCAGCCCCTGCAGTGACTGTGCAGCCAGGTGGCGCAGGTTGTTGCCCCCTAAATCCAGCGTCTCCAGCTCGGACAGCCCCTGGAAGACACGAGAGAAAAGGACGGAGATGTGGTTGTTGCGCAGGTTGAGGGTGCGCAGGCTGCCGAGGTCAGTGAAGGAGCTGTCATAGAGGTCGGTCAGCAGGTTGTTGTCCAGGCGCAGCTCTGTCAGGTTGTGCAGACCCTGCAGTGCCTGCCTATCCAGCCACACCAGGCTGTTAATGTTGAGCCACAACACCTGCAGGGCCGGGGCGTAGGCGAAGGCATGGGGCCTGATAGTCAGGATGCGGTTATAGCGGAAGGAAATGTTGCGCAGCCGCGGCAGCACCTGGCCGCCAGGGCAAGATGGCAGTTTCTTCAGCAGGTTGTGCTCCACTGTCAGCACTTCCAGCTCCTCCTGCTGCTTCTTCCCCAGCAGCCGGACGGCGCAGCCCAGCTGCTGCAGCCGGTTCCAGGACAGGTCCAGCTCTCGCAGCACAGGACACAGCTGCAGCGCTTCATAGTGCAGTGCATTCAGCCCGTTGTGCTGTAGCTGCAGCCGCCGCAAGGCCTGGGGACCACGCAGCCTCTGGCACACCTTATCCACCCCGTCAGGCCCCAACACCAGCCCGGAGAAATCCAGGCTGCGAGGTCGGATGTCAGAGATGCTCAGCAGGCGGAAGACATCCAAAGGGTTGCCGATCAGGTGCAGCAGGCTGATGTTGCGCAGGTGGAGCGGGGCGAAGGCCTCCGCCTGTGAGATATTGTTGTAGGAGAGGTCGAGTATCTTCACATGCTGCAGCATCTCCGGGCTGGCCCCCGCTAACTCCTGCAGCGAGTTGTTGCACAGCAGCAGGGTGAGCAGCGAGGCGGGTAGCAGTGGGCCTGGCCCCAGCGTTGTCAGGTTGTTTTTACACAGGTCCAACAGCTCCAGTCGTGCCAAACCCTGCACTGCCACTGCCACCTCCCCCAGCCCACTCAGCCGCCCGCCCCGCAGTGACAGGAGGCGCAGGTTGACAAGGGGGAGCAGAGCTGTGGGCGACACCGTGCTCAGGGGGTTGTGCTGTACTTGCAGCAAGGACAGGTTGGCCAAGCTGCTGAATGCCCCTTCGGCGAGTGTGGTCAGCTGGTTGTGAGACAGGTTCAGCACCTCCAGCACACGCAGCCCATTGAAGGCACCAGGGGAGAGAGTGTCCAGTTGGTTGTAGGCCAGATCCAGAGTGCTCAGCTGTGGCAGGCGGGCAAAGGCAGAGGGCTGCAGGCAGCGCATTATGTTGTGTGACAGATTGAGAGCGATGGCATGCGGTGGCAGGTCGGACACTGCCGGGGCCGGTGAGTCCAGGAAGCGCTGGATGCAGCGGAAGTGCCAAGGTGTCCAGACATCCTCAATGCAGTTGCGAAAGCCATATGGGTGCACCAGGGGCATCAGTGTCACTGTCACCAGCAGCAGCAGCAGCAGCAGCCGGGGTGGGCAGCAGGGGGAGGGACACATCCTGGTGCTGAGCCTGGGGGAAATAGAGAGGGTGAGGGGATGGGGCACAGGGAGCAGCACAACCCAGTTCCACCAAGGATGACTCAGTGACCCCATCCAAGTATAACCAAGTGCTGCCCACCATGACCAGTGCTGCCCAATGTAACCCAGTTCCATTTACAGTAACCCAGTGACACAGCGCCCCCACTACCAGTATAACCCAGCACACTCCTGCTCCCCTCCGCCCTGCAAAACCCAGTGCAGAACTGGTTCTGCAAATGGAGTTGAAGGGGACAAGAATACCCTGTAAGATGAGGAACAGTGGGGAAAGGGATGCAGAGATTTGGGGACAGGAGGGGTGTTGGGGACAGGATCAGTGCAGGATGGGGGACAAGGGCAGGGACAGGGCTGTACAGGATCCCTCTATTCCCCCTCTCACCATGCCTTTTCCTCCACTGTCTCCATCATCTTCAGCTGCTGTGTCCTTTCTGGGGTGAAAAGGGGAAGTTGTGGTGTCACTTCATGTCACCACTGACGTAGGTGGTGGGAACTCCTCTCACATTCTGGAGGAGCAGCAGCTGCAACTGTCCACAATGCCTATGCGATCTCCCAGATGCTCTGTGTCGTGACTCCAAGCCCCCCATGTCCTCATATCTCTCATGTCCCTCATGTCTTCATGACCTCCTGTGTCCCCCCCTGTGTCCCTCAGGTTCCCATGTTTCCCCATGACCCCAAAACTTTCTGTGTCCCCATGCCCCCATTGATCCCCATGTCCTCCTAGCCCTCACTAATCCCCATGTCTGTCTGTCATCATGTCTCCCTTTTTCCCCTGTTCCCCCATGTCCCCCCTCCCTCTGTCACAAAGTGCTGCTATCACTTCCCCTTCCTCCAGCCCCCAGTTTCCTACTGGTTTTGGTTCCTCCACAGGGTTATATAACGAAAGGCCTGGGCAGAACTGGATTGGAATGGGAGAGGGAAAAGGACAAAACTAAGGGAAGTCAGTAGGGTGTGAGAGCTCTAGCAGCATCTAATGAGCTAGGCCTAGGGCTTCTAACAACCACGGTGTGATCCAGGGTACAAGGGTCCCCAGCATGGCCAGTGGCTCCCAGGAGGAGATGGGAGAGCACAAAGTGATGACATAGCACACAGCCACCACATGGAAGCAGGCTGCTGACACATCAACCCTGCTTCTCTCTCCCTCTTTCAGGCACCAGCTGTGGGGGCAGCCAGTAATGCACAAACAAGCCAGCTGCTGGCAGTGTGATTAAGCCCTATTGTTGGGTGCTGGATCACCAGGCGTGGGGACACTCAGAACAGAATCCAGAAGCAGAATTGCCCCCATCTGACCTGGCCTAGAGCACCTCCAGATCTGGGGAACCCACAGCCCCTCTGGGCCACTGTGCCAGGGCCCCGTCACCCACTGAGTAAAGAATCGGCAATAAGTCATAATCCAAGAGTCACAAATGTAAAGATACATGGGAAGAAAAGAAAGGCAACAGGAGGTAAGGATGCTGCATACACAGTAAGCCCACGGCTGTACAAGGACTGCAGGTGACATGGACTGGAACTGCTGTTCCAGACTATGATCAACAGCATAACCTCCCCCTTTCGTTTTGGCTTTTTGAATAGCCACCTTAAGCCTTGTTTGTCCACGCTCTCTGGGTGTTCTCTCCTGACAGCAAACACAAACTCTCCCCCGGGAGGTGCTGCCTTCCCACTGGTGCAGGGTCCCCATCATCTCATCCTTCCCTTGGAGTTCTCATTGTGGGGATAAAAGCATCTATTTCATCCATTGCAGGCAGCTGATAAATCAGCTCATGAAAACACATCTGCAAGCACTAAGGAGTTACAGTGTTCTACCAGGAAGTGTTCGCAGGCAGCCAATAGAAGGAGAGACAAATAATGCAGATGACTCATGGGTTCCAGCCATTAGATCAAAGCAGAGCTGGGCTGGGTACCTGAGCAGCTCTGCTGTGTCACTTGTCCTTTTATGCCTGCATTTCTGAATGTAAGTTGATATTTGCTTCCGATTTCTTTTACTTGAGCATTTGGATATTAACTTAACCTAGAAGAGCTTCTCCCATCCTAAGGAAAACGTCTTCACTGTGAATTAATTTTTACAGTTACTATTAAAATTGGAAACCCTAAAGAAGTGGGTTTATTGTAATCTCCCTCCCGCCCATCCCAACTTGGAGAAGATAGAAAAGCTGTCTGTGACTTTTGGTGTTGTATTAAAAGGAACACAAAAAACCTTCAGAGAAAGTTATCTAAGAAACACTGATTTTGTGATTTGGTAATGAGTTTTGAAATGGGATTAGGGGGAAAATTGTTCAGAAGAGCAGAACTATTGGGAAAAATGCCACACTTTATGGTCTGTGAGAGTGAGACTCTGTAATCTATCCTGCCACAAAATGGTACCACACTCCACCATTAGTCCAACTCTGATAGCAACCTTCACAGAGTCCTGGACCCCTCCTTTCGGGGTTTGCAGATAACCAGCAAACCACTGAGCTCAGATGTGGAAACTGATGGCCACACCAAGACAGAGGGATGGTGTTCCTGGGTGGGTGGCGTTTTGTAACACAAACATTGACTTGGTTTTCCTTTTGTTGTTACAAATCACCTTATGAGAAATGCTCAGATTTGTGGAAATAAGTGCTAAGATTAGTGGGGCTGTAAGTCACTTCCAGTAATTTGCTGCCAGGCTTGTAAATCAGCAACACGTGTACGAGAAACAGAAACTGAAATCTCAAAATAATAAGCTCCAGCTCCGTCAAAATCAACTGAATTTTGATTTTGACAGAATTCTAGTGAACATTCAACTCAGCAGTACCTCAAAAATGATCAGATTGGTAAAACACATGTAGAACAACATAGAAGTTGAAGCTGCAGCTTACTTCATGCAGAAATACCCGAGTGAATCTACAGTTCAGTGCCTCCTGTGCAAAAGGAAGTGACTGAAATCAGACAGCAAAGTCTTGCTCTCTTTGTGACCAAAATGAGGCTTTGCTGCTCCCTATAAATACAGCCTATTTGAAATCAGATATGCAACCCAACTGCAGCTGACCTTCAGTGTGACAGACGCTAGAGTGCTGCTGCTTACATTGCCTGAATGCAGCTTGAGTGCTTTATGTCTCATGAAAACCGGAAGGATATAAGCTTCTGGGGATATGACACAGTGCTGACTTTATTAGTAGAACTGCATCAGCCTACGTTCAACCACATGGTTCTCTCCCATTTCCGCTGCCTGTGTTCCCATATCTAGATGAATATTCCCTGTGGTCTAAACTGCCTCTCACCTTTGCTGCTTTATACAGGGACTGGAAGTTGCAGCTTCAGGAAATAGCAGATGTCAGATGCTGTAAGCCTGAACGTTTCCTGCCTTCTCTTCCAGCCCTGTGGACTCATGGGGATCACTACTGATGAGCTACAGGTCCCTCCACTCGCTCATCCATGAGGTATGTAAGAGAAGTTTTCTTTCACAACAAAATTAATGACAAGCTAAGCCAAAGGAGAATACCACGTACATCATGGGCAGTAGTCACAGCCTGCTTTCAACTTCAGCACTGTTCTTTTGTTCACTGTCCAGATTATGGACTCACCAAGTAGAGACAACAGCTGAGGTCAGACCTGCAGAACTGCAATCAGAGGAAGCACCAGGATGTAGTGTACCTCCCTCCTGAAAGACACGCTCATGTAAGAAGACATTTACAGGTGAGTGGGATTTCTAAGGGCAGGATATGCCTTCTTTTTTATACTCTATAATGTTTCTGAAATACTTATGCACAAAGACACTACAATGAAAATGCCAGATCTATGTGACACAGCTGGATAGTATTCTGCATAGGGTCAATTACAGCAGGGAGCTAAATGTGAAATTCCTCACATCTGGTGAGTAATAGATTACTGTTCTCAAAGGTCTGGTATAAATATTTATATACAGACCTAAATGTTTAAAGAAGGAGCTGCCAAAGCACTTCCATACATTTTAGGAAACTAATTACTGCAATTCATGTGGTTCTGAACTGCTGTTGTACTTCGTTTCCTGAAGAAATGTCCATGTTCAGATGAAAATGAGACTTTATCTCAACAATGTCCTCATGAGGAGGACACGTGGAACCTGAAGGAATAATTTACTGAGCTTATTCTAGAATTGCTTCTTCCCATCCAGGTCGCTTTGCTCCCAACTCACCCATAACCTGGTTTCTCTCTTCCAGCAGACTCTTTGCTACTCTCTTTAATCTTGCAGAGGGTTTTTAATCGGATAACCGTATTTTAGACCATCTGACCTGTGGGTTATACATATGGATCTATGGCATCATTGGAATGCTTCCAAAGATGTTGGAAATGGAAAGATGTATTTGGAGCGTCAGCAAAACTTGCTGAAGTTCTCAGACATGCAGTGAATTGGAATTAAGTTTTTGGCAGTTTTTACCTGACTGATCGGCCTGTCAGTGCCTAATGCAAAGTCCTGCTCATTTGGCTGCTATTTGAGTTACTTGAAAACAAAAATGATGAAGAAAGAAGAAAAGAAGGTTCCCAGGAGCAAATGTAGTTAATAACCTGAAGTGTAATTCTTATTGATCTTAATTAAAGCTAAAAAGTCAAACTTGATTGGAAATTTAAGCTTAATAATGCAGGAAAGAAAGATCACAGATAAGCAGAAGCTTGGACAGACTTTGATATGGAAAAATCATTTCTCAAACCAATGAAGTTGGAAATGGGGAGAACATAAATATGGATTCCCAACTAACAAATGTTTGTTGGTTTCCAGTTTTTGAGTACTATCCTGGGAGAACCTAAGCAGACAGAAACGTTGTGAAGGTATTTCTCTACTGCTTGTCTGATCTTATTGTGCTGATCGTTTCCCTTACTGTAGGGAAACGCAAACACAAACAGCGCTGTCTATTCAGATGTCCCTTTGCCTTTTATTACGCTTAGGACACAGCCTGTAAAGCATTTTGTAATAATTATCATAATCTAAGAACTGTCCCCCTTCTACAGAGGCAGACACCGAGAAAGGCTTCTCTGCTGTGGGCTGAGTTCTGCATGGCACAGCTGATCGCAGGGCTCCTATATTTTGCAGGCTGGGACAGACCTAAAAGCACCGCACAGAGAGAACTGCTGTTACTCGCACAGCTTTCACTTCCAGCTGCCATCTTGTGGCTGCCCAACGTAACTTCTACCTACATTCTAACAAGGTGTAAGGCTTTGCGTAAAAATGCGTGCTCGGGATATACCCACAACAATTACATACCCGAGGTATCTGTGCACGTATTTTACAGTGTTTACGTATCTATTCATTTGTGACATCGTTTGGAGCACGTTATTTATCTATCTTATCAGTGGCCTGTCACAATAAGTAGCCATGGTTATTGTTAAATACTAGCACGTCTACTAACAAGAGTGTTAACACTTTTAGTTTCGCCTTTAAAAGCAGTCTTCATTTTATTATACATGGCATAAATTATGCTGAATATCATATTAAGAGTTCTGAGGTCTTACTGAATTGGTTCATAAAGGACATCAATGGATGTACTGAGGTAGAGGCTACTTAGACTGATTTAATCTAGTTCTCAGCACAACAGCACAGCTAACACCCAGCAGCATGCTTAGCGGAGTTGCAAGAATTGATGCCTAAACATATTTGCAAAATAGTATTAAAAATGCTTTATTCCTCCTGCAGAATGCGTAGACCTCCTAAGTGGAATTTTTACTGATATAAATAAGGAAGGAAACTCTACTGCAAACTACAAACTGATGTGCACAAAGGTTTGTGCAAAACTAAGTTTGCTCCCATACGAGGAGATAACTTGATTCTTTGATCCTTGTGGTGTGAAAGCAGAAAAGGTTTTCTCTTTAGTGCTTTTCTGGACATGCTAAAGAGCTGGAGAGTACCCTTTGGCACTTCACATTCAATTAAGAACTGCAGAAAATAGATATTGTGAAGGTTTCTAGTGAAGACCACCAGCCAGAAAACATCTCAACTGCTACCCAAGGTAATAGAGATCATGGTGTCTTTCCAGTCACCATCAGTAATCAGACTGGGAAACACAGGTGAGTGAGAACCTCAAGTAGAACAAGCTAGGTCTAGAACCAAGGCCAGTGTTTTACTGTATGTACTGGTTAGAAGGTATTCATTCCAAAACCTGGATAGTGTTTGGATGGATATTATGTTCAAAATGACCGTGGCAAAGCTACTGGGGATTCTTGAAAATTGATTCCTTCACAATTGTTGAAGAGTAAAGGGTTAATCTGCTGCAGATGTACAAGGTGGGAAACTAAAGGTACAAGTACCAACACATCCTTATTGCAGACATAGTTTGGTACACTAAACATAGGATGCTCCTGCCACTTGGATGTTTGAAGGACAACATGTTATAGCAAGCCCAGCATACACATCTCAACACTATGCTCACCTTCTGCAAAATCCAAAACAGGATTTTAAACTGGAAGCAGGAGAAAGACTAACAGGGTTGACTTGAGTCAGATTCTATGCCCACTTACATGTGTCGAAACACAATGTTGTGCTATGCTGTTCATTATCACTGTGTATCAGCATACTCAAGTACTATATACATTGCCCCCCAAAAATATCAGCTTTGGCATACTTTCTAGCTCCTGATAACTGTGAACCGAGTAAGCATTCTTACTGGTGTTCCTGTAACAGGTGACAGCACTCAATGAATGCAAAGGTTCAGAAGTATTCATACTGCTGACAAGGCATACACAATTCAGAGGTGAGTACGCTGCATGTTTTTGAGAGTCTTACAAGAGTATTTCCTAAGCTTCTTGACTCTCTTGCCGGTGCTGACATTGCGTAATAAAACACTTCAGAGCAAAGTGTCCCAAAATCTTTGTTGTGTCCCTAACAAGGATAACTACATCCAGTTAACCAAGAAAACCCTGTTTCACCTTCTTACAAGAAGCAAACTGCTGCTCTTGCAAAAACGTCCTCTGCTTAGAAGTCACTTTGAACCTTTCCTTGAGAAGGCCTTAATGCAACGGCAAAAATCTAGACTTTCTTGTGTGTTTTTCTTTTTTCACCTAAAATGTCAGCTGAGGAAAAACAAAAGCATCTGCAACTCATTTTCTTAAGCAGCAAGGACAACTCCTTTGTGATAACAACCCTGTTAACTCTCATTTTCAAAGTGATGTCGGCACTTGTTGCAGGCCTGCCAGCTCTTCAAAAGAACTGAAGATTGTGTATCTGGATAAGAGCTAACTTTATACTGAACGACTCATTTTCTATTGAGACCATGGCTGCTGGCAGCACAGGCTGCAGAAACAATCTAGGGCAGCAGTAAAATCTAGGACAGGTAGCTTACAGGCTGTTGCTGTGCTGCCACAGCAACAGAGGCAACTCGTTGAAGTTGAATGAAGTATGTCTACAGGCTCAACAGCTGTGTACCCACCCCCTCACCTGCACTGATACTAGATTCCAAGACAAAGCTGCTTAGAAAAGGCTTTGGAAGAAGGTTTTCAAGATAATTCTTTTCTATTTTCATTTTTTTTTTTTTCCCAGGTCATCTGTTCACAACTCAACCAAATAATGACTGAGAAAATCCCTCCTGTAGTACCAAGCTTGTCAACTATTCTACCTGACTGCAGTATCAATAACGCAGGGAGAGAAAATATTCTTGAGATGGACCTGGCAAACTCTATCCCATGGAACACAAACAAGGAAGGTCTCTACCTTGAAATGTATTCAGCTCCAGCTATTCTAAGGATGAATATTACCATTAGTACTACATATGCCAATGTTTTCCAAGTACAAGTGTCCATTCTCAGAGCTTTGCCCTCCACTGGCTCTCATCCAAAGCATAAGCTCACTGCAGAAATGCTTTTTCCGTATTCCTTATACCTTCGGAAATAAATATTTGAGCCACAGAGAATTAACTAACTTATAATACCATCTGCATTTGCAAGCATTTTAGTTCTGACCAACTGCTGCCAGATTTAGAATAGAATTTTATGTAACTTAAGAAACAAATTCCTACCGAATTCCTGAAAAACATGAAAACACACAGCAGTATATGCTAAAATCTTCCTAAAAACAGTGACCAGTTAACAAGTGCCCAAAGAACAGCTAGTAATTAAAAAGGAGCTCTCCAGTTAGTTTTCTCTTTATTACCCACTGCAGAGGACTGGAACCAAACATTATGTTCTGTTGCTGATCCATTTAAGAGCGTCATCTCCTTTTGATTTTTTTTTTTCCTAGATCACCCAGGCTCTGACAGTAGAAGACCATTTTGTACTCTTCCCTTATCTGGTCCATCTTCAGGCAAAGAAAACAGTTAGCATTAGGACCCATCACTGGCACTTCAGCACAGACCACAAACTATGGCCAACCTTCTTCAATTTACTACTGAGTGATGGCATGACTGAAGGATAAAACCAGGACCTATCCATGCAAGAATATTCATCTCAGAACTCTGCTGTCAGCACTCAGAAATCAGAATGACAGAGGCACATCCTCCCAAGTAACTATGATTTTTGGTTATTAATTTTCTCTTGGTGTATGGTACTTACTGCATAGTAAAATCCCTAATGGCAGTGCTAAGTATTTGAATAGGCACAGGTCTAATTTGATTCACTTTCATTTGTCATAAGCTGCTGACTGAAGTCACTTTCTCCTGCAGACCACAGTGTTAGTCCTCTCCTGGAAAAAGACAGCTGGATTAAAAGATCACATCAACCCGCTGCCTGCAGGAATCACCAAGACTGGTACAACAAATTCTAGTCTGAAACCCAGATGGGAGAAGTGCAATGCGTGACACAGTAATGTTATTTGAGTCAGATGACACCTTGTTTCCTTGACTTTAGAAGACAGGGAAACGGATTATGAGTTTTTGGTGAGCACACAAAGGAACAGCTGTTATGACATCTTTCCAGATAAGAGAATTAAGAAATATTTCTTTCACAGGACTTCAAGTCTTAGAAATTTTACATTATGCATGTAAATTGTTCTATTTTTATTCACAAGCTGTCCTACGCCCTGAAAAAAAAAGGCAGTGATAGCAGCACTCTGGAGAGGCAGGCTTAGAGTATTCGGTACATGGAAAAAAATCAATACCTTCCATCCCTGTTGTGCTCTGTGTATGTCTGCAGCTCAGTGTGAAGTTAAACCAGGAAGAAGAGATGCCAAGCTGGTTGTTTTTGAAATCGTGGCTCTGCTGAACTGCAAAGGAAAGAAGTAAAATTACCTTTGTTTTAATGAAAATGAGGCTACTGAAATGCTGGGTTTTCAAGTCACACTGGGATTCCTTCATGCTGCAAAGCACTGAAATAGCACGAGGAAGTTCACTAAACAATCTACAAGGGTTTCAGGTGCAAATCATATGTTGTTCTGCTTCCCTGCATTGCATTTGTTCTCTGCAGTTTCAAACTGCTTACCTAATTATCTGGGAGGTTGTAACATTAGATTTAACAGTGATGTACTGTCAAGGCACAGTTGAAATAAACTTGTTAATTCACATACTACATTACTGCTGGAATCAGGAACTTCAACAAGAAGAACTTTTACATGCATTCATTCAGCTTTTAGGCTGCCTCGAGATAATAGCGTTACAATCAAAATCGGTGTAAGAATGTGTTGGAAATGGTTTTGCCTATTAAAGGCTGGCTCTGCTGCTGGTTTATTTTTTGACATTTTGTTTTTTGTTTTCCATCCACACTTAGATTGGATCCTTCAGCAGACCACAATAGCTGATGAGGAAGAGAATCACTGAAGTGGTGTTTTTCTAGTTTAGAAGGCATCAGATAACCGAAGTAAAACAGATAATCATTCATCTGTGGGAATTACTTATAGAATGTTAAGAAGAATCTTGGAATATCATTGAAACTTAATTATCAGTTTTCAGAAGTGACTCCATTCCATTCCATTGCTGAACATTTTTATAACTCTGACAGACATACCAGCTGGTGGACTATGTTAATCTGTCATTATTTTTTTTTTCTACATAGAAACAGTTTTGGCTCTCACTTTTCTTGAAACAGCTTCTTACACGAGAATTTCATTTGAAGCCAGACTTAATCCCAGTCTTAATTGTTAATTAGGGAACTGGCATGGAACAAGTGGGAGCAGAAGTTATCTGTTTTTAGACAGACTGTGTTCTTGTATTTGGCTTTCCAACTTAAGTAGGATGTGATCTTACAGAGTTACTGATCCATTACCATTGTGTTTACCCAGATTTTTGTCAAGATAATCCAAGAAGACAGTTCGTAACCAATTACAAAACACAGGCAAATCTGTTATTTCATGTTCAAATGAGCCTGAATTTAATTCTTTAAGTACATTATTTAATAATTAACTCTAACCCATAATCAAATTTTTTTGACACCTACTCAACTGAAGTCCGCGAATGAGTTTATTGAGGATTTGTATGGATTCTTTGGCTAAAAGCATTGTCATAAATTAACACTGACACTGCCAAAACCTGTTCATTAACAAACTTACACTGATGCAGACTTATGCCTCAAGGTAGGCAAATGCAAAGACTTCCTCATAAACCTCTTGTGCCATATAAACATCTAAACTTTGGGTTTGTTGACAGTTGCAGCTCTTGGGAATCTTTTTGCGGTGTAATATTTTAGAGAGATGCTTTTAGTTCATCGAAATGAAACTGCTTCTGATATAAGAAGTTTTGATACAGAATGGAGATATGGTGACCTGAAATAAGCATTCACTTTGTGAATTTCACAAAAATACAGGCTCTTATGAGGGCACAATCAGTTGGTGATATAACAAAGACATCAATGTAGATATGTTGATCACTGATACAAAGTAGCAAACTGCTTAAAGCTTATGGTAGTTTGTTACACTTGTATCCCAACCGTGCTCATTAGAAAAGATTTCTATTGTCCTTATCCCTTTTTTCCACAGTTCTCTTTATATCACAAAATATTGAATAAATGACACTGAGCAAGAGTAAAAATAGCAGAATCAAACTGTTCTTTAGTACCTGTGGGAAGACATAAGAATGTTTAGAATCCTGGGGCGGAAATATATGAAGTAGGTAACTGGAAAACAGCAAAAGGTGAGTGAACATCGAAAGCGGTAAAACTTCTTCTCCCGCAGTTACTCAAAGACAAAACTAGGAGACTATAAAACTGTAACACGTTCAAATTATATTAAGATGTACAGATTTATTAAAGGAAAATAAGAGAAGTAGGCAGGTTTTTTTGTTTGTATTCTCTTCCTTGACTTTACCAGTATGTATTCTTCTTGGAGCTGGTCTCAGCCTTCTTTTGCTGACTCTCATGAAGAAGACCGTCCCTTGCCCCTTGCTCCTTTCTGCTATCTATACAGCACCCTTATCTCAGCTGGGATACTTCATGCAGTGAAAGAACTACTGCACTAGAATTTTTTGAAGTTAATTTGTAGACAATTAATCTGGGGTGCTGGAATGGAGCTTCTAAGAGATTAGTCTTTCCAGAAGAGAACAAAACAAAGCTATAAATACCACTCAATAGCTATTGCCAGCATATGTCAAAATAGAGTCCCAGACAACAGAGGAAGACAAGTGCACGCTCACAGAATACTCATTTCGAAACCTTAAAAAAAATGCATTAATGGACCAATAGTGTACACAAAAGAATTTTTTCACTGAGTAGTCTAAAATGTAGAACTGGGGAGTTGGGCTAGAAGACCTTTAAGAGTCCCTTCAAAATGATTCTGTGATTCTGTATGTACACAACTGAAGTGCTAACCAAACCTCATGTATTTACATGATATCTTTCCAGGTTCGAATTCCACATGATCTTGCAAACACGTCCATGCTATCGCAGCTTTAGTCACTTGCGCCCTCCACGTGAGGTTACAAATATATAGAAATACTTGTGGGACTGGTTTGTTAGGAAAAGACCTAACCATCATCAAGGCTGGCATAGAAAATGCAGGTTTCTTCACTGCCAATTATTTGATTATGATGATATACATCTATTAAGTATGCTTTCCCCTAGTAGTATATGTTTTTTCTAAGACCAATGCAGTTCTTTTGCTTAAATGCGTAAGAACACATTTCTCATTCTTTTTCTCCCACCTTCTCTGTCTCCTTTGTAAGATATTATTCTGGAGCTCAAAAGGACTTAGTGGAGTTTCTGGTGTTTTTTTTTTCCCTCATCAAAAGAAGTAAACCCCTGCTTGCTTCACCTGGCACACCCTCTAGTGAGGACATGCTTGGCTTGACAGCTGGTATGTGAGCCAAGTTAAACAAAGGTAAGTCCACCATAAATTAAGCTGCCTGATGAGGTCTGCAGAGAACATATTTAATGAGTTGTATTATGTTAAAGCTGTAGTGTAGCTGCAAGTGTGTGTTCACTGTAAATTTGGCGCGTGTTTAAAAAATGGGCTGCTGAAAACGGAAGAACTGCATTTTTCTTAATCCCAGTGTGAGAAAAATGGTGGATAAGAAGCTCAGACATACTACTTCTAGCTCTTGTGTTGATAGGAAATAATTTGTGATGGGTACTTTGCTGTTTCCTACCTTTATTTCTCTTCTTCCAGAGATACATCCCAGGTAAGATTTAGAGAATTTTATCCCCAAACTGTGCTCTGCACACGTCTTTACAGTTCACCTTTCTTGTTCCACAGAAGTAAGAGATGCACAAGTCAAGTGGTAATGGCCTTAAGTTGTGCCAGGGGAGATTCAGATTGGATATTAGGAAAAAATTCTTTTCCAAAAGAGCAATGATCCACAGGCACAGCAACCCAGGGAGAGGTGGGGGAGTCACCGTGCCTGGAGGTGTTTGAGAATGATGTTACAGTAAGGGACAGTGGGCATGGGGGGTGGGGGTGGGCTGGGGTTGGACTTAGTGCTCTTAGTGGTCTTTTCCAGCCTTAATGATTCTATGATCATTTGAAGAAACCATGTACTCTTTGAACAAGACTGAATTAAATGGCCATTAGCGAATGATTTAGAATAAAAACTTCACCCTTTGAAATACGATAACCTTCCCAAGTATTTCGACACATTTCCAACTCTTGGTCTTGAACTTTCCACATAGCAACAACAGTACCCACATGATCAGAAAACACAGCTGCGTTTTTCCCCTTCTGAAGTAATCTGTCTGTACTCCAGAAAGGTCTGTACAGTTCGTTCGTTCTTTAGGTTTCAAAGAAAAGAGCTTGTATGAGGTAACAGAATGACTACCAACATTGTATTTCCTTTTCCTTTATTGATGGCTTTATATATATGATATATATATTTTTTCAGCTAGAAAATTCAGTAAAATGTTACCTGGGGTTGGCACTGGACTAGCCACTGTTTTCTATTCCATGCTGGCAACATTTTAGCTGCAAAAAAGTATTCAGCTCTAAGCATGGACTGAGGAGAACCCAGAAGAGAAAGGCTGATAAGCAGTGAGGAAACAGGACAAGTAAGGGCAAGTTGATGAAATGGTGTTTGTTTGGTCTAGCAAAGCCGAGGCGGGGAAAGACAGAACAGTCTGGAACAGAGTTTGTGAAGATCCAGATGAACAGAGGGTCTGGCACCAACCAGTTTTCTGCTCTTATGGCTTCATGACAATGGAATAGCTCTCAGGCAGCTGCTCAGAAAACATAAAAGACAGTCTTCCTCGCCTCCCACAGCCAGAGCAGAGCATATTCATCTACCTTTTTTTACTCAAATAGGAGAGCATCAGTATACAAAATCAACAGCAGTGATCTGCTAAGCATTAAGGGAAAATGTGCCCGTTAGATACCTGGGGATCTGTTTATGTAAACTACAAATGCTTAACTAAGATGATTTAAGGGAGAAGTGAATGCCTTTTTGCTACACTCTAACTTAGGCAGTATTTACTTCACTACAGCCTACCCTGAAGTCATGCCTGTTTGCAACTCAGCTATCTGGAAGATGGATCAGAGAACACCTTCAATTTTCTCCCATTTGACTTCTGAGCAGGATGGGGAAAGAGTTCTCAACATTAAGATATTTTTCTCCCTTTTTTTGCACGAAATCACAGAAGCATCAAGAAACAGGTGACTACGTACAAGGTTAAAATGCAAATGAAATTGCAGTAAAAAAAAGAATACACAATTTGTGTTGAACTGGTGAGACCTCACACAGAAATATGACTGTTTTCTGAGGGACTGCATGTCTTTGACAAGTTGTGCTATACCCTGAATGAGACAAGATTTACAGCCTAAATACTTCAGCTCAGGAAGTTTTCACAAAATGAGTAAATACCCCTGTAGTCTTCTTTCTGCTCCGACTCGTGGAGCTGGTTCACATGCAGTCCTCACAGCTCCAGCTAAAAGCTGTTCTTTCAGTTAAAATCAATTGTATCCTGTAACTCGAGGCTGTAGGTAAATTTATTTTACAGAAACCTCTCACTTAGGTATAGAATTAACTAAATAATTAAGAGAAGCGAAATACTGATGCCGGTTTAAATTATCATGTACTTCAAAACCAAAATTTGATAGTCTGTGATTTAATTTTTCTGTACGAAAAAAAGTAATGGGTCAGAAGTTTGAAGAGCTCAGCTGTTACACTTTGCTTTCATGTGTTTAATAAGGATGTTTGGGATATTCTGTTATTTGTACATCAGTACAGACATTCACTTTTAGCTGCTCCAAGGTTTTTCTTTTAATCCAGTGGCAGCTCTTGTTCTCTCTGCCCTAACTGGCCACCTGGAAGTGAAAGCTGTCATTTCTTGCCAGGTGCCCCATATGGTCATCCTCAGTAGCAGGAGAAGATGCATGCAGTGTCAATGGGCCTTTGTTTTGCTGGTCAAAGGTAGGCTTTTCAAAGAAAAAACAAAGAACAATTACCAGCATTTCACAGCTGTAATTTTTCTTTAAAGGACACAGTAGATTGAGCTGCAAGAGCATACACAACAGCTGGCTTCTGCCTGTTTCCGTGCAATCACTGAATGTTAATCTGTCTCTGATTTTTGTTCTATTGAAAAGATTAAGGGTAACCATAATGTACATTATTCCAGCATCCAATAACCCAGAAGAACAATGTCTCCAGTGATAAAACACTTCAGTAATAAACTGCAGTAAGGACAAACACAGTGCTGTTCTTGTAGCATGGCACTGATGAACCCACGCAATCAATCTCCTGGAGCGTGAAGTGAGGACACGTACAGGGCTCTTAGCTGTAAAGTCTCCTGCATGCAGTGACACTGATGACCCATTTTAACAATTAACCTGGCTGCCTCCTACAGTTTCAGTGTAAGCCGATGTCTTTCAAGTTTCTCCCAATAGTGACACAGAGTAAAAATATCTGCCTGACCTCCACAGGCAGTAATGTGACACCCAGAAGTGGCAGGCTTGTTCTCCTTTAGCGTGCAGCCTGAGCTCTGCCATAGAAGCCCAAGTGATTACTCTCACTTCACTTACTCTTACAGATCCACATGAAAGTAAGGACATCAGTGTCACCAATGGTGCATTATCAGTGATCCGTCTCTCATTAAATCAACATTACTGGTATTCAATATGCTCTTAGGATGCAGGATTTAAGCTATGAAAAATCATACTGGAAAGTACTGGAAAAAAAGAAAAGGAGCACTGAAGTTTAAAAGAATTAACTATTTTCTTCTGGAACTAGAATATAAGTACATGCAGCATGCCTCTGATTACTTTCAGAAGTTTGATTTATAGCACTTCACGGTATGTGACTGGGAGGCCGAGAAGAAGGCTTTTCATAGTTGCAGGGATCTTGCATAACTCAGGAAACTCTTGGTAGTTCCTAATTAGTCCACTACAATTTGCTCTGTGGGACACTATGCATCAAATAATCAAGAGCCAAGTGTGGAACAAAGGAGCAAAGTGCAAAAATCACAGTAATAGACTGCTGAGAAATCATTTCTGTTAGCAAACCCAACCATAATTTTAACCTTAGAGCTAAATACCTTCTAATACTGGAAAGGAACAAATTAGAAATTGGAATTGCACTTGCAGAAAAATGACTAAACCCATTAACAGGACTATCCTATTGATTGCAAAGGCAAATGGACTGGCAATAAATCCTCCTGCGTTACAGCAAAATGCAATTCCCCTCCTCTTCAATACTCTTTTAATGTTAAAATGGTTTGCATCTCAATTTTTAAGGCTTGTTTTTAAGTATCAAGGCATATTCTGAGAATCTTGCTCATGGGGCAAGCCTTGGGCAGGAACTCAAAAACTTTAAGGGAGTCCTGATCTCATCTCATGAAGCAACACTGTTTTGTTTACTTCACAAAGAATGCCTGTGCTCTGTAAGCTCACAAATTAGAACTTGTATAATGGTCACGATTTCTAAATATTTAAGGGAGTGCTTACTAGTCTGTTCACTTACGCTTATACATAAAGTGTATTAATTCAGGTCAGTGTGCATTGGCCTATCTGATTTGCACACATTGCGTGGGAATCTATACAGAAAGTCCTCGGGGTTTACATTTGGGAAAACTGCACTTTTAAACACAGCCTAATTTGGAGCAAATCTAACTAGCTGATCCTGAAAGATTCTGAAAGGTCTTGGCAACAAAGGCTCTGCTTACATGCAGTTCAGTTGAAAAATTGTTACCGCTGTCGAAAAGGGTCCTGTTTTAAGTTCTTCACATAAAATGAAAGGGAATTATTTTATAAGTGTATAAAATTATTCCATTATACAAACCTTACGGAATAGTTTAGTCATTAGGAGAAAAGCAATGCTGAAAGCAAAGACGCATCAGTGGGGTCAGAACTGTTGAAGCTGTACTGTAGAACACAGAATTAACGCAAAGTAGCTCTGATAAGGAATATCTGGTGGAATTTTAATTGCAAAGTCTGTTCTCAGCACGGTAACACAAACAAAATGATGACATTGGCTTCAGCCTCTTGTAGCAAGCTGCTTGCAAACACGCTATCAGTGTAAGCACTACTGAGCACTACCTCTAAGCTTCCAGACTCGTTTTAACGTGAGAGATAGGCAGGTAGTGCAAGGGAAGAAGGTACAACTGGAAAGGACTGATGGTAACACAGTGGGATTTGTAACATAAGGGAATTTTGCTGTTTGAAGGAAGACTGATCACACAAGAGTGAGAGATATGCAATATTAAATCACCACCAACAACAAAACGTGCAACAGATGTCTTCAAACTCACATCCAAAAGGAATTTATCTAAATCCCATGAAACTGTAAATGCTACAACTCTTGGGTTCTAAAACAAGAAAAAAATATTTATTCATAAGAAACATTTTTTATAGCTAGATGTCCTCCTTACTGGCTTTTCTTTTTTATATATATAATCTTTTTCACTGGCCTTCAAAACAGGCAAGGACAGATAGCTTTATCTTTAAAAATCCTTGCAGCTTTCTAATTCCTGGTGAGACAGTGATTGTAATTCCCGTGCTGTTTTGCAAGAAAGTGAAGCCAGTGATTCACCCCCTCACACCAACACACAGCCAGAGCCTTCTGAAAGTAATTCAGTACAGGTAAGAGAGTCTGCAGCAAAGGATAGGCTCTCTGAGCTGAATGTTTCAGCTGTCCCCAAAATAAAGTCAATCTGTTTCTTCAAAAAGAAGCATAGCTAGAAAAGGTCACTATTTTTCAAATCATAAACTCGGGAGGACAGGGAATATTGCACATTCCACTTGTAATAGTAGGAAATAAACAGCAAAATGAAAAGAGCTTGGGGCATTAATCAAAAGAATGCTGAACAAATACTGGAATCCTTTTGTCTGATGATTTGTATTTTTTTTCCTGTTTTTTTTTCTCCTTGCAAGGTCTATCAGTAACATTTGAAAAATTGTAGATGTCTGTCTCTTCTTTTAGCTTGCAGCATGGAAAGCACTGAAGAAGAAAAGGAACTTGGAACCACTTGACACAATTATGTGTATAACAAATAATTATAATAAAGTAAGTTAAATAAACAATAAAATTTTGATGAGAGCAGGTGAGGCAGTGAAAAGGATGAGACACCTGACAGCTAACAGAAGCAGATAGATGATAAAATGAAAAGATGAAATGCTGATGCTTATGTAACAACCTGTTTTTAAAACCTACAGTAAGGAGAAACTAAGTTTTCCATAAAAGAAGGCCTAATCTTAAAAGTTTGCAAATAAGAGTACAGCTGTACGAGACCAGACCATCCCTCTGCTTCTGGTGCTTAAGGGTTCACTTTCCGTTCACCTCTGCCACTTCCTTTTCCCTCTGCTCCTAGCACCCTCCACATTTGTACTTTTGAGATTATGACAGCAAAAAAACTAACCCAAATAATATTTTTTGCCAGATTAGCAAGCAGAATTACCCACCAAAGGGGTGAGATAAGCACTGGAGCCAGTCAAATGCTGAAAGCCAATGAAATGGAGCAGGAGGAGGCATGCTGCTGGGAGCAGTGAGATATATTTAGAAGCCTAAATTTAGACATTTTGTTTAATTGCCTAGCATTTTGGTGCTTGTAGTCACTCTCATTTGTAAGTAATAATCACTCTGTTTCAAACAGCTACAGCAGAAGTTTGTACTACAGAAAAGACTGAAGTGGCAAAGAATCTAATTTGTTTTTGTAAACAAAGTCACTCAACTTAAACCAAATAAAAGAAACAGAGGGACTTGAACTCATTGTTTTGCTTTTTCTGCAGAGTATGTGGTTGACTCTGTGCTGTTTGAGATGGTGATGTCTGAAAAAAGAACGCCTACTTTTAGGGCTCACAAACATTGTCATTTCTTGGGCTCTGGTCAAAGCCACAGACTGACTGTTACACAAATCATTGTATGAGTCCTAAAGATAGAGCTCATTTCAAAAGAAGCACAGATGCGGTCCCAAGTATCACTTTGTACAGCGACGCTTCAAAAGGAACCAACATAAACCCTCAAACATACGGTTGGAAGCCATCTTCATGCCAGTTAATGGCCTCCGTTAAGCCTAGCGACGAGTACTTCTACGGATACACCTTTTTTAGTACTGACCTTTAAGGAGCTCATTACACGCTCTTTTTTTCCTGTGAATGAAGTGCACGAGCAACACATTTTGGGTGGACTTACATGGCAAGGATGTGTTTAAACTCATCCTGCACTCCAGGATTATCTTGCTAACAAGCACAAAGCTGATAATCACACTTCAGATTCACTGAGATTAAACTGCAGTTTTTACCTCAGCTCTGTTATGTTCTAAAACCATTTCCTGTGTATTTGGCTTTCCTCAGTTTGATGTAAGTTCAGTTTTGGTTTGTTTAGGACTATTTAACATGTTTCTTCTTCAACTTTTTTTTTTTTTTTAGTTGAATTACATTTCTGAAGTTGTAATTAAGTGGACATATTATACAAAAAACCCAAACAGATTTGCAGAAACTGCAGGTGTACTTGCATGAATTTGCCCTTAGGATGATGCCTCACAGAAACATCCACAGTTTTCAGAACTCGGAAAGTGAACTTCTATTTTGAAATCTTCAAGTGGGTGTTTTTTCCAATAAATATTTTTTTCAAAATTGTAAAATATCCTCTTATACTGCCAGCATACATGTAAAGGTTTGATTTTGATGCTTCTTCAGCTCTCAGTTATTTCTTGTTCCTAAAGGCACTGTTCTAATTTCCTGACATTTTATGAGCACATTTCTTGGAAGAGTGAATACTGTCTCCAGTAAATTCAGTTTATGAGGGAGTTTCCAAGGCAGTCTAGCACCAATTGAAATCAGCTGCACCTGCATCACACAGTCCATTTTTTGATTAAGGTGTGAGACTGACTTCAAGTATGTCTACCTGAAAATGCTGTTACTGTTGCAAATAGAGCACAGTGGATATTTGTAATTAGTGACTAAGCACTATTTCCATCTATCAGACAGTCTCTGGCTCACATTGTCTTTCTGAGTGCAATTACAACTTCATACTGTGCAAAATTGAGCTATATTCTAGGGATGACTTCTATGTCTTTTCTGTAGAAGTTGATCGAAAACAACAAAATTATTTACCAGGGCTGCTAAGATCCAGAAAACAGACGGGCATTGCTTGCTGCTTTACAACACTGTAGCTTTAGGAGGTGATTGATTCTGTGTGTCTGTACTTGTGCAATACCTAAAACCAAGAAAAGCCAAACAAAGAGCTGAAACAGAGGAGGTGATGACAGAGTTGACATTATCAGACTGCTTCAGATTACAGCCTGCGAATGACTGTTTGTTTGGTCACGCATTATGCAGTTTGGAAATGAAACCCAGTGGAGCAATGTCACGGGTTTATGATTTTTGTTGTACTGTTGATATTCCACATCATAACACCACGTGGTGTATTGGGAGTTAGAGAGTTGATGCTCCAGCTCTGTGGATCATCGATAGTTACGGATATGCCTGTCTCAGAAGAGAGGAAGAACTACATTCCCTGGAGGACTGTGCGATGCTTTGTATTTTTACGTGTTTCCGCCCAGAGGGAAAGATAAAAACTCTCTTCCCTTCGGGATCGAGCTCAGCAGTGGGTGTTCGTTGCAGCTGTCCGCCTTCAGCACTAGCGTAAGGCCTTTGGTTTATCGGACACTTTCTGTTGCTCATTTTATTTGAATTCAGTGGCCTCAATTCCAATTATATTGTATTACATTGTGTTATTTTACTTTCTGATACCTTATTTAGTAAATTAGCTTTCCTCCTCAGATCGTTGCCGCTGTTTTGTTTCAAGGCCCATCTCCCTTTCCCCCTTCCCCTTCTCCAGGGTGTGGGCCTGTGGGTCCTCTGCCTCAATTGTCACGGAACAGGGCCGAAGCAGCCCACAAACCGTTGACAAGCAACCAGGAAGCTTCTCCCTGTTTGTGTGTGTAAGAAGCTGACTTTAAGAAGGCTCCCTTCCTTCGCTGCTGTCCAAACATAAGTGCAAGGGATATTTGGAGAGGTGTATGACAGCAACAGTGGCTTTGGGTGACAGCAGGGGGAAAAAAAGACTTGAGAGCGAGTGGTATGGCAATTGGGAACGTGTGCCTTGTGGTGACTGAACCGCAGGGTATCCAGAGTTGGAAGGAACCCTTAAGGACCACAGAGTCCAACCCCCCAGAGCTGGACTCCAGCACCGCATTGACTTGACTGATCCTGGGAACCACGGCACTCAATTTTGCCTTTCCCAGTCCTTCCGTCACCTTCTAATTTTTATTCGTCTGTAAAGCTTTGATCCCGGTGTATCCTACCGCAAAAAAAAAAAAACGTTCCCCCTGGCTCACCTGCTGGGGCTGCACATAACAGCCGGAGAGACGAAGCCTATCGATCCCCCCCGATCCCTGCCCTCTGGGCTCTGACCTCCGCGCCCGGGGGGGAGCAGCCGCCAGCGGAGCGAGGCGAGAGCCGCCGCGTCCCCACAGGGGCTGCGGGCGGGAACGGGCGCCCCCGCCGCGGCACGCAGCTCCATCTTGCGCCTCAGGCAAACGAGCTGGGGCGTGGCGGGGATTTCAGGCCAATGGGGAGGGGCTGTGAGACGGAGCAGCCGCCATCGCGCATGCAGTGAAGGCTGAGCATCCCCGGAACGCGGAGCCGGCGGGAACGGAGGTAAGGCGGGCAGCCGAGCCGGCACAGCCGCTCGGAGCCGCCGTGCGGAGGGGTGGGGGCCTCCCCGCAGCAGCCGGGGCCGCTGCAGGTGCGGGTTTGCCGCCTGAGGGGCAGCGCTCGGCCCCCGCCTCCGCCCTGTTAGCGTTGTACACCGGCTTTGCTGCAGCCTCTGTGCTCGGGGCCGCTGCCGGGTTTTGTTTGCGGTCATCCCCTGACTGCAGCTGCCGGGAACTAGGGAGAGGCTGTGAAATTTCCGGCGAAGTGTGAGCGACGCTGAGGCGGAGGAGTGCGGTGTCACGTTGTTTTCCGCTTGTAGGCGCCCGCTTTAAGGTATCCGGGTTTGAAATCCGCTCCTGAGGTTGATTTGCGTGAGACTGGTAGCGATGACCGAGAAGTACGATAAAGTAACTTGACACGCTAATGCAATATGTCAAGCAGGTATTCCCTTTATTACGGCGCTGGGTGCGTGGGGGATCTCTCCACCAAACGTGCACAGCAAAGAGAGAAACGAATGCATATTTAAAGGTACAGCATATGCATATTCACCACGTCTCAAACTCTGGTTATCGAGGGGATTAAACCTAAGGGTCAGTTTTGCTGTAAATTTTCTAACCTTGAAGGGGGAGTGCTCCTCACCGTTCCTGTGGGTGTTTTGTTTAAGAGAGGCATCCGTTTGGCTATCTTGCTGGGGCAACGGGATGTCTGTCCTGCTTTCTTATCGACAAGTTTATTAGTTTGATTTATGCCCACCCCCATTTCTAAGTTTTGTTCTGTGTTTGTGTAACGCATCTGGCCCAACAGATAAATCAGCAGGGAGTAGCACCTTTGCTGCCGCGTACAAGTATTATTGTCCTTCGCGGTGTACCCTGAAAAAGACTGCTGCCCCTATTTCTGCTTATCTTTACCACCATAAACAGAGACACTGAGGTGCAGCGACAACCATCCAGATGATTTGCAGTTGTCTTTACTATAGAGAAGCTGTTCTCATAGATTCATAGATTCATAAGGTTGGAAAGGACCTACAAGATCATCTAGTCCACCAAAATTTGTCAAGTTGCTGATTTTTCCCTCATCCAATGTTTGCAGCCGTTTCCAGGGTTTGCCGGAGCACGTGGGTGGCTTTGCTGAACAGCTTCATACAGGTGCGTATTTACTGTTACACCGTCGAGTGAATAATTGACCTGGAAAGGTCTCCTCGATAAACACGCCTTGCCCTTCCTTGAAAACGGATGTTTGAAGCTCGTTTGTTTGATCTAAGGTTTGTGTTGGTTTATAGGATGCGAAGAATGAGACGGAGTGGTGGCACTGAAGGATGCTCAGTGGAGGTGGTGGGGAGGGATTGGGGCTGGGGATTGTAGTGGGCTTTTCAACCTTAGTGGCTCTGTGATTCTGTCTTTGTGTATGGGAGCTTGCAAGATGTGGCTGAACAGGTTAAATCTTTACATTGGGGATTACTTTTGTCACAAGGCCTTCCTGTCTGCTGGCTGCACGTGGCCTGGACAGGATTTTTCTCTAAAGAAGCAGTAAGAACCGTTCTAGACAGACTAAGCCTTTCCCACATAAATGCTCAGACTGTGAGGTGTCTAAATACATACATTGCAAGCAGGAATAAGTATTCCTGGGACTAGCAACCTTTGCTCTGTTGGTGCTTAACTCCCTGAAGGCATTTATGCTGTTTGCTGGTGTAGGGTAGTCTTGACTCTTACCCACAGGACCTACTGTTTAATGTCTGTGTGGGGGTTTTACAGCTGGGATATGTGGACAGAATATCTCTGTAAAGTTACATTACAGTGAAGGCTAGTTCACGTAGTTAAGACAACTGCATAAGACAGAGGCAGGGACACTGGATGTCTCTCCTAGTGAGCAGGGATTGTACATGAGTGTTTAATACTGGATATGGACTCAAAGGTTCCCTCCCTGGTGGACAGCTGCTGTCCTGCTCACTGGGAGAAAGGGGTCTTCTTCCATCCCTGCTCTTGAAGGGAGGTCACACTGTAATTCAGTGCTAGTATTTGGTTAAAGGCACATTAACCTTCATTTGGAATGTGGCCAGTGTGTTATAGGCTTTATCAGAAAATGCACTTCTGAAGTGATCTTAATTTCAGATCACTTCCTGGTTTCCTGATGAATCTTTCTATGTCATTGACACTGCTACTCCGGTAAAAATCCTGTGCATATCAGCAAAAAAGATTCCTCACAGCTGCAACCATCAGCAAAAACAAGAGGTTAAGACTTTGTATTGCACAAGGGTGAGTGGTGAAGAAATACACGTGTTTGTTAGCTTGCGTGGTGCCATAAGCCTGCATTAGCCTTGGTAGTCCTTTGGCAGCATTAGAGTTCTGTTTTTAGCTGGAATGTTACAGAATTGTTGTGTGAAGATACTGTGCTGGTTGTTCTCTTCCAAGCAGTATTTGGTTTGCACAAAAACAATGGCCTTGTACCAGAGTATGGATTCTAATATGTTTATTGTTTTTAAATTTTCTAACCTTGACAGAAATTTCCTCCAGTCTCTGCCCTTTCTCTTCCTTTTTTGGGGGGGTGTGTGTATATGCTTTCAGTTTGTTGAAGCTACTGGGTTCACTTCTGGTTAAGTGAAGCTTGTAGACCAAATAAACACCCCAAACCTGCCCGTAGTTTTGGTTCTGACGTAGGGGTAATGTTATCAGTCAACAGACTTGGGGGAACAAGCAATTTCTGCCCTGAAGGCTTTCAAGGTGTAAGGCAGAAGAGGTGAGAGAAGAGAACCCAATGCTCTTGAGTGAGCTGTTGAACACACCTTCACGCAAACTTTAGGTGTTGGCAGATACCCAAAGGTGTGAATAATAAAAGCAGATGCAGAGAGGAAGAAAGATACTGGGGGGAAAAATAAGTGAGCCTGAGAGGATGTTGTGGTTGTTCTCTTTCTCAGGTCGTGTAGAGTAGGGCTAGAAGCAGTCAAGGTCATGGGTAACAAAGTCGTGCAGAACAGCAGTCACGTGCTGCTAATTGAGATGGAGGCGTTTGAACAGTGATAGGGTCTGTACTTACAGGTGATTAAATCTACCTCTGGACTTTGGACCATGAGGTAAATGACATCATCTCTCTGTAAAACTTGCATACGTGTGAAAGAATCAAATTTGATTTAATTAGAATGATTCAATTGATTTGAATCCAGTCACTGGAATGCCTGATTATTCAAAGGCGTGCTTATGTTTCCAAAAGAGCTGTGCTTTGAAAGGTGTTTTAGGAGGAAATGGGAGTAGTGATTAGAACACGTGGGGTAGCAAACCAAACCACAGAGCTGTGCTGTCGTTATGTGGCAGATCCTCAAAATGGCAGTCGGATGCCTTAGTAATAGTTACAGTATTATTTTCCCCACTAGGATTTCCCCAGAGTGATTTGCCTCCTGGAATATTTTTGCAGCTAGTGTCCTGCCTGAGCCAAAGTAGAAATTTCAAGTTAAATTTCAATTTCAGATTAAGTGCTATTTTTGCTGGTGGCAGTTGTCTTTACGACTCATTTGATGAACACCTGCTTTGGTGACTTGTCTTCTGTTTTACACATTTATGCTTTCTGATGACTGAATCGTATCTGTATTTGGTTATTATGATATTTTGTATTACGCCGTTATAACTGAAGTGCAAACAAAGCAGGCTTACAAGCATACAGGCCATACTGTTTTCTGAAGACTTAGCTCTGCTGCAGCAGTAACAGAAGATCAGTCAGTCTGGTTTCGAATGCATTTGGCAGAAGCAGTGGAAGGTATAGAGTAAATAACAAGGAGGACCAATAATGACTGGTGAGCTGAACTTGCTTCAAGGTGTTTTGTTGTTTTTTTTTGTTTTTGCAGTTTTCATATAAGGACACACTCTTCTAATTAATTTAATTCTATTGGGGATGGTTCGTTGTAGCAGTGCAGCTTTTAAGTTCTGAAAGAGCAGAGATTCTGGACAGCTGAAAAGTTTTGATCTAATTAAAAGCATGAAATTTGATGGCATGTGATGATACTAGAGAAGAAGTTGACCCGTATAAATGGGCAAAATGTGTATTTAGTAATGAAGCATATTTGGAGTGTTTCTTTAAAATACCAAGGGAAGAAAATAAATGAGAAAGCATTCAACTAAATGGATTAAGGGTCTCATTTTTCATTACGTAAAAGAACATGGTCTGTATTTAGATATGAAGGAAGTTTGAGCATTCACATGAGTAGAAGAAAAATGATGTTTCAGTCACGTTTTTATTGGTTGTAAATAGTCTTTATCCTTTTTATATCTTTAAACCTATCGAAGTTAAGTGATATCAAGCCAGATTTCCCTTACTGCAGTATACAGATGCTGGCTGGGTAATAAAGGAAAAGTTTGATTACTAAGTTTTCCCTCCAGAAAACTTCTTCTAACTGGATGAGCAAAACTTTGAGTACTTGTTTGCTACTAGATGCACCGATAAGTATGTAGTTTGAGTAGTTGCATACTGTTCTATAGTAAAGGCCTGTAGCATACAGTAAAGGTTTAATGAGGGGCAGATAGAGCATTCCAGTAATGATGTAGGGCCTATTCTTTATGCACTTGATATCCTAGTAATCAAAGGTACTTTTGCGTTACTTAGTTTCCATTCAACACTTCTGCATGGATAGATTTCTCACTTGAATTTCAATATAGTGTGCCTTGCTCAGAATCACTGCTAATTATCAGTTTGTTCTTTTAATGGAAATGTGTTCAGTGGTTCCTTACTTCCATGAGACATGGGGAGTTTCCTGCAGCCTTGAGGAGAGCGTGGTTCTTTTCCAAATAGTTGATTCTGAAGCAAAGGAGAATGTTTGCTTTATTTATGTTGTCTTAGGTGCTGTTAAATACAGTTGGTAATGGAGGAATTTGGATTGGATGCACTGTGTTTTTTTTCCATGGGCAAGCTGCACGCTTAGATAATGCCAAGAAGTGAGGCAGTGGGAGCTGGGAACAGAGTTTATTGGAGAAGGTTTGTGGAGGGAAGGGGGGGAGGCAAACTGTTTTGAAATGTAAATTGGCAGTTAGATGAAGGGAATTCTGGAGTGAGTATTTCTTCATGTTGCCCCTTGTAAGAGTCTGTATTGTGTTGCTGAAGCTTGGAGTCTTGCTATTCGGTTGCTTAGATCTTACCTGTGTACGTATAGTCATTTGATGGATTTGTTAGTACTGCAGTAAACCTGTGTCCATGACTCAGACTTCCAGTTTGGACTTAGAATGCTTTCATTTATTTATTTTGCCTCTGTCTGCTCTTTTTCAACTGTGCAGTTCCTCAATTCTGTCCTTCCTACTATTTTTTTTTTCCCCCCTAAAGGTAGTAATTCCTTTCTCTATTTAAATTACGCTGCCATTTGTATCTTGCTGGGTGTATGCTGGTTTGTTTGTTCGCTTTAACTACGCATGAATTTCCCTTTGTGTAGTGAATGTTACAGGCTAAGAATTTTTATCATGATTTTAGCTGTCTCTTCTGTTCTAGGTTGCAGTTTGGAGTCGTGGAGAATCCACAGCCCTTCCACAATGGGAGAAAGGACAGACTGTGCTAAGTCTCATAGCTCGCTGGCTGAATACAGCCCTGTCAGTAAATCAGACAAGACAGATCCAAATGACCGCTCGGAAATACAGGATGGAAACCAAAACACAATGCAACTGAAGAAAGAAATATCTTTGCTAAACGGGATAAGCCTGATAGTAGGCAACATGATTGGTTCAGGTATCTTTGTCTCACCCAAAGGAGTTCTCATCTACAGCAAATCTTACGGACTGTCTCTAGTAATTTGGGCGATTGGAGGGATTTTCTCAGTCTTTGGAGCTCTCTGCTATGCTGAACTTGGAACCACTATTACAAAATCAGGAGCCAGTTATGCGTACATCTTGGAATCTTTTGGGAGCTTCATTGCTTTTATTCGTTTGTGGACCTCACTTCTAATTGTTGAGCCAACCAGTCAGGCGGTTATTGCAATCACCTTTGCTAACTACATAGTTCAGCCTTTCTTCCCATCCTGTGATCCTCCATATATTGCTTGCCGTCTCATAGCAGCTGCTTGTGAGTGTAAGTATGTCTACCATGGTAATATTTTTATTTGCAGTTAAGCTGTGCTTAAACAAATCCTGCTAAATCCCAGTGTCCTTGTGTACTAAAATGATTGGAGTTACACTAGGAAAAACAACAATTTCCAGCATGTGGATAACTTGGAAGTATTATTCTGTCAGTTGTCATGTTGTGTTTCAGAAGCAGAGCAATGTTTAAATCTTCCAAATTGACTTACATGAGAAAAATGAAAAAAAAAAGTTTTGTTTTCCCTCAGAGAGGTATATTAAATCAAAACCCCAAGATACTCTTGGTCCATGAGCTGTTCTTATGCTGTGAATTCTGCTGTAATTTATTTTTCTGTAACTTTTCAGTGTAGATGTGCTTAGGTAAGTTGTATCTGTTGTAAAGCTGTTTTGAAGTCAGGAAGTCTTGTGTGCAGATAGTATACCTAAATGTTTGTAATCGGATAGCTAGCTTGGTTAGCCAGTACAGAGGAACAAAATCACGTGCTTCAAATCAGAACTGTTTTGCTGCATGAAAAGAGTGGAACTGATTGTACTATGTGTCTTAATTTGAAGTATTTCATATTAGGTGCTTATTCTACATATGTGTTCTTCATTTTCTGTACATGGTGAAAAAGATCTTTCCATGAAGTCTGCATGGCAACCCTTCGTTACGTACTGTGCAGCCTCGCCACGTGCTGTGAAGCCTGGCCTTCCTGTCAACCTGATGTTCTTATCATGCAGCTGATAGGGGAGTCGAGCTTTTTACTGCCAGCAGTGTGCTGCAGGAAGGAGATGTGCTGTTCCTAGCTGGTTCCCTTCTGAGGCAACAGAAGCCTTTCGAAATAGCTGTGATGTTCCTTGTGTGGCTGTCTGTTTAGGACACAGGGGGAGGGAACAGATGCAGTAGCAGTGTGTGCTTCAAACTGTTGACCTCTAGAATTAGCTGTAAACAATCCCCTCTCCATTTTTGGGGGGTTAATTTGTTATTGCGGGGAAAGCACTCATGTGAGCCAAGGGGCACAGCTAATGGCAAGAATAATCACATACTTTCTCCAAAAATATCTGACAGCTTGCTTAACTGTGTTCCCTTCTCTCCCCACTCTCAGATGTGTGACCACGTTTTGTTGTGACAAAAAAAGTGCAGGTGTGAAGGACCTGCTACATCGCATCCACATTCCTTAAAGAGATACTGTCCCAAGGTATCCTGGTACTGATTTGTTGCTAAGAGATGAAATCTAGCACTTTTTTTTTTTTTTTCTTTTTTTAAATATTTTTTCCTCCCTGACTTTTCTTCTGAAGGGAAGGCATGACAGCCAGGTCATGGCCATGGAGATGAAAGGCTTATTGTAACGGTCTGTGTTGTGGTTTAAATGGTTGTTCCAGGCCTCAGTGCTCACACTCATCCCTGCTGTCCAGCTTCATGCAGCTGTTGTTGCTGCTGAAGCCTCTGCTGCTCCCTGGCAGGGCTGAAGTTGTATCGGACCTTACCTGTGGATGAGATTAAAGCTGTATTAATGAAGCTGCTGGCAGCGGCAGTCTGAGCACGGGTTAGGTGTAGACTGTATGTGAGAATAGGTGGGCTTGTGGTGATGTTGTTTTGTTTGCAGTACTCCAGTGAGGTCTGTTTTAGAGTCAGCTCAGCACTGCTTTGTCATTTGTTTTGGAAACTGGGTTGGTATCTGGTGCTGCAGGACTAAACATGGCAGTTCTCAGCAACTTTGAGTAGTTAAATGATATTAAGTTGAAGAAAACATGAAAGAATGGTGTTAGTAAAAGGAAGAATGTGACTTGTTCGGATTCTTCATTGTTTTCTTTCATTCAGCTTTTTTAAAGGTACCATAGTAGCATTTTACCTGGAGGATAAACCCGAACTCAAAATAAGGGCTAATAACAAACGCTTCTAATTGAAAATTCCTTTAAAAATATTTGAGTGCTGAAATACACCCTGTGAGCAGATACTCCGTGAGTAATACTGGTTGTTTATTCTGAAAAGCAGAGACCAAGCGGGGTTGTTTTTTCATGAGGGCTTTTTGCTGGCTGGCAGTCCTGCCTTCTGAAATTTGATACAGCTATTTTTCCCCTCTTACCAGGCTCTGGAGTCTGGTTCAGCTGTTCTGCTGTATCTGCACCAGCAATGAGATCATTACCTTTCTTTTGTTATCTTTTAAATTATTACTCTTCTGTTTGGTAACTGTGCTTATTGCGTTTATATCTTAATCCAAGAATAATACGATCCTGTTATGGGACAGGAAATAATTTATCACATCTCTGATTTTGATTTGCTGCCACCTTACTTCTTTATCAAGTTGAATTTTTATGTATGCACGTGTTAGAAACACACAGTACAAGAAAATCCTGCAGAGATAAAAGCTGCAGTGGAATATAAACATGTTTTTGCTAGCTAGTGGAAGTGCTGAGAATTGGAGGAAAATACATAAAGGTTAGAATAAAAAACATAATGATTGTCTGGATAAGAAAAATGTTCACTGCCTTTGTATTTTGTTGAGTAAAGGACACTGGAGATATTGAATCCTGTGCAGTATTCAGCATCGGAGTTCAGGCAGAGGTTGTCTGACTTTCCACCTGAGGAAAAGGCAACGTCTTGAGAGCCACGAATGCATTTTAACAGTAGCTTGAAAAGCATTTTTGGGAGGAAGTTGATCATATGAGTAAGTTTAGTCAGGCGCTGGTAGTAAAATACTTGTGAAATCTGGAACTTCAGTTCCATTTTGATCTTGTGAAATAGGTCTGATACTGATTTATTGTGAGTAGAGGGAAGAATAAACTTTGAATACGCATTACTTGCCACCAGTTCCTAAAATACAGAACCATAGAATAGATCTGGAAAAGACCTTCAGTGTCATCTCATTTCAATCCCCTGATGTAATATTGCATTAGTTACAGACCATGTCCTTTGGTCAGATCTGTTCTAGTCTCAGTTGTTAATTCAGTATAACACAACTGGAAAAGAGCAGTGAATTACCTGTGACCACGTTTAGTATTTTTAATACTTTGTGGATGTTGAACTCATCCTTGTCCTTAACAAGGAAGGGGGGGGAACCTTTCAAAGCACTATTTTAAATGCTTACTTGAAGGAATTTTGTGGTAATCTTTAATTTATCAGAACTATGCTGGTTAATTTAAGTGAATACTTTTATGCAGTGGTTTCTCTAGCTTCAAAATTGTTACAGAATGCATCTGATGAGGGGTAACTAGGAAATGGGTCGTGTTAGTAGAGAAACCACCAATGTGTGGAAGGTCTTTCCTTGCCTCTTTTGAAACAGTGTGTTTCATGAGCCTTTAAGACATGTGTTTCCTTTGTTTTTGTTCTCAACCAGTGTGTTTTTTAGTACCTATGTACTGGTTCTCTGCTTAGTTTAATCTAAGTATTAGTGTAACAGGTGAGTGCTATTAGGATTTTCTTCAAAAAATGAACTAATTTGAGTTGTGTTCAAATAGCTTTTTAATTCTTTTTTTTTTCTTCTCCCCACCTCCAGGTCTTCTAACGTTCGTAAATTGTGCCTATGTAAAATGGGGAACAAGGGTGCAGGATGTATTCACTTATGCCAAAGTTGCTGCTCTTATTGCCATCATCGTTACTGGAATTGTTAAATTATGCCAGGGTAAGCTTGTAATCTTAAAGCAACGTTATATCATGATAAGCTGTCCTGTCGGTTGACTTTGAGCTAGGAGAAGGAAAGTAACTGATTGCTGAGACATTTTGTGCCATTTACTGCCCATTGTGGGGAATACTAAAGGAAAACAGCAGAATACAGAGCTAGCAAAATACAGAAAGCTGTGAATTTCTGTGAAAGAACATGTCACTCAGCACTGAGGTCAACTCAGTGTTGTTTTTACAAAATTAACATTGTGCAGGTCGGAAGGTGAGTGAACCTGAAGATAGACAGGCATGTAAAAGCATGTAACCAGATCTATGTGACAAAAGCTTGTTATTGTTTTCATGCTCAGATCCTGAGCTCTTTTATTGCTGTTGCAAGTCAGAAAGTTGATGCCCGTGGGGATCTTGTGTGTGTCTTGTCTGTGTTGGGCTTGTGCCTTCCAGTTCAAGGAGAAAATTCAGAACCCAGTTTTATTCTTACCCTTTCCCTTGAGGAGGATTTATTGCTATGCTAACTTAGACATAGAATAACTAGACATAACTCAGAGTAAATAACATTACCCTGCTCTCAGAGCTGCCCTGAAGTCTTTTCCTGGCAGTCTGGCAATTTGTATCCTTTGCTCTAAGTGGTTAATGTCGAAAGTAACTACTGTGGATGGAGTGAGAAATGGTGTAGGTGAGCACCTTGCCAGAGTGCTCTGTTCAGGCTCTAAGCTTGTTCCATGCTAACTCCTCACTGGCTCATTTCTCTGTTTCTAACTCAGCAGTTATTGTGCCTATGTTTCTGCCAAGGGAATAGTGATTTGTAATTAGGGTAAAAAGCAGGGAATAGATGTAGAGATAGACGAGAGGCCTCAAATACTTCCCTGTCCACTTCTGATGAAGTCTAAGGACTTCGCGATGCACAGTGCAGAGTGTGTTTTGGAATGGCATAACAAGTCACTGTTCTGCATTTGGTCTGTATGTGTAAAGTGGTCTGAATGTATTCAACTGCCACGGTAAGGGTATTTTGGCTTCTGAAAGTCAAAAGACAACACGCATTCTCACAAATGCTGGTGCAAAAAAAAAAAAAAACTTTGCCCTCTTAGCTTGGGAAAATTTTATTTCAGCAATACCTTATATTCTTGTTATTGTTCTGTTTTCAAATATTAATAGATAAAACTTGGATATCTGCTTTTATGTATTGCCACTGTTATCTAAAAACAGCCACAGTCTTTGTTTTATGCATAGTCTAAATGATCAAAAGTTTAAAATCTAATAGCAGGAGAGAGTGAATTATGAGTGTTGTTTAAAAACAAACAAAAACCTTCAGCCTGAGTATGTTCACTGCTACTTATCTGTAACTCAGTCTGAATTTAATGTTCCTGAACCTTTTGTGCCATTCTGGGCACAAAGGTGTGCAGTTGCAGTGGTGGTATCATCCACAGAGCACAGTTTTTAGTACTTCAAATGCTCCTCTTAGTCTCATGGCTGAAGCACTGAGTGGAAATGGAAAAAGGGTTCATTAAGCAGCTTTGTGTCTTCTCTGTATGCAGGGTATTCATCGCACTTTCAGAACTCTTTTGAGGGATCTTCTGTTGATATTGGAGACATCTCCCTCGCACTCTACTCTGCGTTGTTCTCTTACTCTGGTTGGGATACACTCAATTTTGTAACTGAAGAGATCAAAAACCCAGAAAGGTGAGAGATTTGAGCTTTCTAAAACCTGGGTACTTCCCAGTTGTTCATTTTGTGTTTCTCTTTTGCTAAAGAGTTCTGTATAAAAATGACTCCATACTCTGATGGCAAGGCCACAGATAATCAGCAGCTAAGAATTATTAGCTTTAATTGAAGTTGTGAGAACTAATGAATCTAGGTGATTGTAGGATGCTCTACTCAATGCTTGATAAGCTCTTGGTTCGAACATACACATAGTTACTGGTTGCAGCAGGTATTAGTGCTGCACTGTAGCAGTTACGTAAGTTTGGGCAGTGTTTATCTGTGCAATAATTCTAATTTAATCTTGAAGGATGTTATCTTTTACATGGATTTATGGTGTAAAATTGTCACTGACTACACTAGTCTTGTTCAGTCATGAGTCTGTAAGCAGACACCTTTACGTTAAAAATAGAATACCATTTGATTTTTTTTTTTTTTTTTGCTTCCTATTATAAGCAACAGCTCAGATTGCTATAGCTGTAGGATAAAGAACACAGGAGTTTCTGTTGTTTTCTTTTAGTTCTCAAACAGAGTGGACTTGTACAGTTCTTTCTGTAACCCCGGAGTTCTGTGCTGTGTGTTTATTTAACAGTAGAGTTGTGTATTGAAAATGCAAAATAGCAGATGGTTATTTTTAATTCTAAAAATAACCATTTTCAGTCAGACTGAATTTCAGGTCAGTAGTGTTTCTTCAGATTATTGTGCAGAGATTTGTTATACACATTTAGGACAGATGTGTATGTTTGCATTTTAAATGTTTTTGTTCCTGCTGGAAGATGTGTCCTCTTGAGTTCTGTACTTTCCCATCATCTCAAAAGTAGTGTACTGTTCTGTGTTGAAAGGAAAAAAACAACACTTGTTAGATGTGTTGTTTGGGGGGAAAAGAAGTGTTTTGCAGGATACATAGCTGATGAAAACTTCTTCAGGTACATTGGTCAATTACAGGCACTAGTGCCTTACACAGCTTTCATTCTTGGTAACGGTTGAAGCTGATGAAATTCAAATTCCAGCTTTCTGCAATATCCTGACGTTGAAGAGTCTTCCAAAGTGTGGTTCTTTTTTGTTTTGTGGGGATTTTTGTTCCTTTGCTTTGTCTGTTGTGTTCATGTTGGACGCTCATCTGTGTCACCATTCCATGTTTGATTTTTAAAGTGAGAGATTGGGAGAGGGAAGCTGAAAGAAGTGCAGCATGTATCTGGTTTCAAGTCCAACCATGTGTCTCGTTGCTGCAAGTCCACACTAAACCAAGTCCATAATCACCAGTATTAAGCAGCCCAATTTGTTTGTTCTGTGCTGAGTGTGGATGAGATGAAGGCTTTTGCTTTTATGCTGGTGCTACAGGGAGAATGAGGGCAGTGGCTCAGAGCTTTGCCCCTTTGGATTCTGTCTGTGGTGCTTAATGTGGCCAGTAGGAGATAATTTAAGGCAGGTGGATTTGAGGGCTGTTATTGCTGATCTGGAAACAATAAAGGTTGGCTGTTGAAGAACAGCTGCGTAGAATCTCCCTTTCAACATAATTTAAGTTGAAGAATATCGTAGTGCATTTCTAATTTTCTGCTAGTATTTTGTATAGAATTTCCAGTTTTGAAAGAAACTGAAGTCTTCCAGGGATACCTATTCTGAAGTTTTAATTTTATCTTCATACCTTTCATTTGTAAGGCAAAGGGTGCAAATCAGTGGGATGATTCTGTTACTGATTTTTTTCCTTTGGCTGTGGGTTTTATTTTTATCTTGTCTTACAGGAACTTGCCTCTGGCTATTGCTGTGTCTATGCCGATTGTGACTGTCATCTACATTATGACCAATGTAGCTTACTATACAGTGCTGGATGTTCAGGCTGTTCTTTCCAGTGATGCTGTGGCAGTGGTAAGTTGATTGTGTAGCACTTTGCTATGTTGCTCACCCTTCACTTTTTAGGGATGTGTTTCTTCAGTGAGGAACAAAACAGGGAAAGAAGTCCTTCCTCTTTTGTACTACTGCAGCAAATACCAAGAGGTGAAAAGACTTGCCATGAAAAAATTGATCTTAAAATGGAAAATAGTTAATGAAGTCATGTGCAATAATAATATATGGCCAGACTGAATCAAGTAAGCTCAGTACAACTTGTTAGCTTCCATGCAAAACACATTAGCAAGACTTGAGCGTTTTGAACTGGTTGTAAATTAGACACATTAGTACATAATAGACTTTTCTATTCCTTTATGCTGCAGTATTTAAAAAGCTCAACATTCTGTTTGGGTGTTCATTGGTGTGATGCATATCTGGAGAGGAACATGGTGCAGCTTAGCTATGACAAAGTTTAGCTTTGCATCTCCTTTTCAATAACTTAATTCCCTGTTTTCCCAAGGTTGTATTATTTACAGCAACAACTAGTATTTTAAAATGTGTTCTTTTTCGTATAGGATAGAAGTTCAAGTCCAATGAAAGTATAAAGCTTCTTAAAAAAGAAAGCTGGATAAAACATGTTTTATACTCAAAGCTATTCATTATACAAAGATGAAGGGTTCTGTTCTGTTTTGCTTGCTTTTCCTGTAGCTGTATTTCTGATTATTTATCCTTTAGATTTTTAGGGTTGAAATCTCACCATTTTTTGGGGGGGTATTTACATTGGAGGAAAAGAAATAGTCTTTTTTCCCCCTTATATTGCCATGTTGCTTCTAAAATTAAAAGTAGCTAGGCAGTGGGCGGAGAGAGTTAAATTAAGCAAAATGAATGAAATACCACTCAGTTCCCACGAAGGATTACTGAGATGAAAACTGGTTCAGCCAATCAGCAAACACTTGTTTAAATGCATTTGGGCAGAAGGTTAGGTAAGAGCACTCACTTGACTTTCTTGAAGTCTTGAGAAGTATGGTTCCATTTGTGGCCTTTCCAGTCTTCATGTCTGTGCATAGCTCATGGTTGCACTGCAGCAGGAATGAGTGGCTGGATAAAGAAGGGATCAGGGATGGCTGGACATTAATATGCACGTGAAACCCAAGGCTAATTCTTTATGATTTTACCTGTACTTCATGTAGTTATTTGACATGGACTTTTGATCAAAAGCAAGTGGTTATTTATTTGTGTGTATATACATTTGTGCACGTGTGTATGTACACTGTGTACTTTTACATGAAACTGCAGTACACAGAACTGATCAGGTCTTCCTCTCTATTATGGGATGCATGTGAAAAAGCAGGATAAAAAAAAAAAAGGGAAGGCTTAGTGGTGTCTTTATCCTCAGTCAATCTAATTGCTTGCTGGGATATTAGGTGACTAGAATGTGAATGAAAATATAATTTGAGATTCTAGGGGATTTGTGCTCTGCGATGCTTTTATTGGAACTTAATTGGATGATTGACTTTAGACATCTTAGGCTGTGCTTTTTCAGCAGATCTCAGGATTGCCAAATACTTGCACTTGTAAGTTTTAACCAACTAAAGGCATAACTGTCTACAGGTATTTTTGCTGAGACATGTCATCAGCTGGCAAGCAGCATTCTGCTGAGTGCCATTACTTATATCCCTTTTAGAATGAGAAGGTGAAAGTTCAGCTGAACTTAACATATGACTCATTAATGATTCCTTTCCATTGCTGTTGCAAATTTGGTTGCCCAGTTTTATGAAACCGACTTTAAGCTTGATATTAACAATTAATGCGGATCTCAGCAGAAATGAGGTAGAGTAGAACTGATGATGTGATACGCACACTCTGTGTGATACTTGCTGACATTTCAGACTGCAGTAGATGAACGCAGTAGGTGCACTCTTGGAATGTACCTTCTGGTTTAGCCTGTCCTAGAAGGGAAGCTGCCTCTAGCTCTGAGCCTGCTGAACAATGAGAAGCATTTAGCAGCAAGTGGCAGTAACTGGGAGAGTTTCTTCATGACTACACTTGTGATCTGCTCGCGTAGACTGCATGTGATGTGTGACACAGACTGCTGTAGTTTCCTTTCTGTCTTGTAAGTGGTAATTTTCATGTAACTGCTATAAGGATTTTTTTAAAGAAAAATTTCAATACTGTTGCAGCATTTCAGAACCTTTTGTGTAGTAAAGAAGCTGCTAAATCTAGTCTCTGCGTATGTCTGCTTGGGAAGGAATAGCTTTCTCCTATTCATTTCAGTCAAACAGCTTTGAGATAGAAGGAGCTTGCCACTAGTTTCTAAATGAGAAGAGGAAATGTTCCAAGTAAAAGAAATACTAGCAGTAGTGCATCTTTGCACATCTCATCGCATACTATTTTTCTTAATGGCTGAGAGGTGAAAAAGATCTTACCAAGGATTAATACGTAACTAAGCGATGCAATATCCTTCCTTTTAGTTCAGTATAAGCTTCACTTGTGGTTTAAATCCGCTGTCACAGCTAAGAAACTCAGTTAAGAAACGGAGGTTTTTTTTTTTTTTTTAAGTGAAGTAACGAGGCATCAGCTAGCTTAGGAGACTGCAAATGCTTTGCAGCCATTTGCTGATCATGTGAAAATCACTTCCTTTCTCAAAGATTCCTGCCAGTGTTTCAGTTCTTACTTCTGTTTTACTTCTGTATGCAAACCATCACAACCGTTGCTGTTAAGATTTACGAATATGAAGCAGTTCCTCTATAGCAAAAATACACATAGAAGAAGGTGCAGAAATTTTCTTTCAGCTTCTCACATCCTTGAACAACTAATTTTTGCCATTTTAGGAGTGGCATTGTAATTTTTATTAGTGAAGAGGGCAGGTGGCTTCTCAGTCAATCTTTTTTTGGGCTTCCTTGTCTTCTAACAGGAAGGAGTGTACTGACTGACATAGCCTGTGAACGTAGCTTGTATCCTGCTTCTTCTGTGTGTTTGTCTCTTCTTTTTTTTTTTTTTTTTTGTTCTTTTTTCCTGTCTGGTTGATTGAATTTGTGCAGTGGATAATATTTGGCAGTTTACTTCTTCTAGTCAGAAAAGCTAAAAATGCTTTGTGATGGAAGCAGTTGGTTGCCTTGCATAGCTGGCTGTCATCTTTCATGAGGCTGTACATCACTGTCTGTAGATTTGGAATACAGATGACCATTTCAGCTGTGTCTTTGAGTTACATCCTGTGAGTCCAGCACTGGTCAGTCCAGTTTAACCTGGTGTGCTCATGTTCTAGAACAGACTTGCTTTGGTTTGGCATACCTCCTCCTCCTATGAGATAGGAATGTGGAAATCTGTGTGACTAAGCTGTTTAATTTTCTGTTGTGTATTGTTGAACAAATTTTGAAACATGCTTCCTTCTGAGTACAGTCAGAAATTGCCAAGTTACTATTAGACCTTGTGTGTTGCTTCTCTTACTTTATTTGGCCAGTTAGTGTCTTCTTTCCTGAAGAGGGAAACCTGCTTGTCTTCAGCTGCCAGGATCATGTCCTCTGTCCTTGGTCACACTTGCACCTCCCAGTAAGGTTCCTTTAGATGAAATGCATGTTCTGTATCTTATAATGGAAGAAATACAAGGAGATAATTATGCCCATTTAAATAATTCAACCAACAGAATGGCAGATGAAGCAAGAGTGACAGGAGAACGGAACAGCTTTAAGTGCCTTTCTATTTCACCTTTACAATTTTCTGGCTGTGCCTCCAGTTGATGTTCTCCCTCTCTCCCGTCTTTAAAATATGTGACAATAAGTTTAACTTGGTCGAACTGAACAGACATCATACAGAATCTTAGAAATGTGATCTGTGATGGTATAAGAAACTTGATGTGCTCAGTGTTTTATTATTTGGGCAGCTTCCTGGTTGCCATAAATCATGGGTTTTGTTCCCTTAGGGATTAGCCCCTTAAAAGGCCTGAGAAGCTGAAAACTGAGAAAACAAGCAGTAGTTCAGACTGCCAAATCTTGTAATGCAGGGTTGTATTTATACTCTTCCTCAAGAGAAAAGTCAAAACAGAATTGATTGCACTTCCTAGATACTAGTCAGACTGCTCGCAATCTCTTTAACGCTCTATATGAGGCATATAAGGGTAAGAATGTTGTAGAACTATGCCTGGAAAAACTTGCATGTGCAGTAAGTTCTTGAAAAGAGCTATTTAAAGAGGCTCTGGGGATGCCTTTTAAGCCTTCCTAATCAAAATACCTCATAATCTTTCAGTGTAGCTTTGTATAAATTTCTGGTTCCTGTTGGAGTGCATTCTCTTTGTGCTTACCCACCTGATCAGTACTGTTTTTCTGACTTGCCAGCATTGCTTGTAGCTCCGTGTGCTCTCAGTACAGTCCGACATTTTTCGTGTGCCTTTACATGCACTTTTTGTGTGCAGCCAAGTATGCTGAGGCAGTCCTCATCTTGTGGTTCCTAAAATGAATGTGAGTCTTTCTGATTATTATGTGTGCGTGAATTACTGGGTGTAAGGTGGTATCTCGTGTGTTTTGTTGTGGCAGCAGTTTTTGTGGGGTAATTCCTGCTGCACTTAGTTCAGGGCATTCATACAGAATGATTGTTTGGACACTCACAGAATAAAAGTGTTCTTACAACCGTTCACAGAGTACCAGCTGATGATCATGAGATCAAACTAAGCCAGGACAAAAATGTAGTTAAATTAGTCATTCATGTCTTTAAACAAAGCTGTAATTCGGTTTTCAGTAGTTCTTCTGGGGGGAGGTTCTTCTTGTGAGGCAGTGCAGGCAGTTCAGCTGAGAAGTGCGTGGCTGGGAGCACCTGACTTCTCCCTTCATTATTTTTCCCAGTTGATGGTTTGGGAAAAAAAATCCAAATGAAGGAAGTGATTCCAGGTGCATGTCTTTCTGCACTGTACGTGTATATGTGTATATCTTACATGTCCAATGTATGGGAGGGCATAAAAAGACGATCTTTAATTGCAAGTGCTGTATAAGCCACTGAATTCTTTTATGTTTCCTAGCTATTAGAAGCAGTTGTAGTTTTAGTCTGGGCTACAGGATTTGACAGACTATAGCAGAGATGACAATTTAATCTCTTAATCCTTCTTGCTCTTTAGACTTTCTCAGAAGAAACCTGAGAAGAAATCCATCCCCATAGTGGTGGCTTTCTCCTGTTATGGTGGACTAAATGCTTCTGCTATAGCTGCCTCCAGGTAGGCTCCTCTGTCATCCTCCACATGCTCCTACAAATGCTCCGTTCTTTCCCCTGTTGCTAGCTCATTTGTTTTTAAAGTGCACTTCACTGCTTCCAGGAGTAGTGGTAGTTAAAGTGGAATTGTTCAGCTGCTCAGTTCAGAGCCCAGCCCTAGTTCGTTCATGGAGGATTCATGGTTGTAAAGTTAGGGTTTTAGCAGAAAGCAGCCACTAACTCTTCTCCCTCCACTTTTATTTTCTCTTGGTATACTGCACGTGGTATATGTGCTTGATAACTCGTCTGGTTTTTGTACTTTTCTCTGCCCTTCTTTCGTATGCAGGATAACCATCTGCTGTGCATGCAGTTGAATGCTTATCATGGCCACTTTTATTTACATTTCAGTAGTACCTCCTGTGAAACTCTATAGCATAGCCTTTGTGATGACATTTCTTGGCATCTGTCAAAATAGAAGTGTTGTGGGATTTACTAGTATCTAAGTGAAGGATCAAAGTATGATTTATGTATTAGTAATAATGGTGAACTTGGCAATTACTATTAGTTTTTTAATTTTTTAATGTTGAAAGCAAGGTCAGAAAGCACCTGCACAAAACCTTTGGGTCTATACCTGCCATGTTAAGCTAGGTACTATCTCTACAAAGTTCAGTGACACTTAGGTACCTTTCAGCTGAGCAACTTTGTTTTATTGGAAGATCATTTAGCAGGTAGGTCTACTTGGCAGACCAAGCTGAACTTTATAGCTCATTCTGAATTAAAATACTATTTTGCCTTATCTTACCTGGTAAAGTTAAGCTCTTACTGTTAATGCTCCATCCTCTGTTCTCTCAAGAATCCCAATCAGCATTAGGAAATAAACAGAAATGATAGTGTGGGTGCAGGCCACAAGTAGGCTACTCTCCCTTTCAAAGGGGCTGACTGGTACAAGTCCAGGAAAATTAATCATTTAGAATTTGAGGCGGATCAACAGTTGTTATGTATCTTACACAAGTCTGCATCTGGAATACACTGACTCTGTAACATCTTTATTTGTGTATAATTTGTGGAAGTGATACCACAGCTTTGCCTTAATGCTCTTTGGGTTTTACTGTTCACGTGACAGATTTCTGTTTTTCAAGATAAGCTAATGCTATTTTGCACGTCTTAGAAAGTAGGATATATAAACTAGGATGGAAGTGGACTTTGAGTCAGTTTCACATCTTGCATTCTACAGTGGCCCTGTGCTAGGTGTTGTAAAGGCAACTGGAAAATGCTTACAAACACAAACCTGCCTTTTGGGGAAGAAGATTCTCCAGCTAATTTGCATCCCGTAGCATAAGATTACATCCTTATATTTTCCTTCTCTTTTTTAATTGCAGCTGTTAACGTTACTTACCTAAGTGCTTATCGTTTAAGCAACCTTACTAAACAGCTTAATTCTTTAACATCTTGTTGAGTGAGTTCTGTTTCAGCTTTGCATATTTAAAAAAAATCTTCTGACAGTTACAAGGTTGGTATCTAACTTTACCCGCTGTTTGACTTTGGAAATGAGGCAGTCCAGGCTTAAACCATCCTTTAAAATGACTGAACAACTGTCCTTCCGACAGTTGTCTGTCAGAATTTTCATCTAGTCCTCATTCTTAATCTGTTTCGGAGAAGTTGTAATGCTTTCACTGGGTTATTACAAAATGCGTTCTGCTTTGTGGGATGAGTTCTGTCAGAGCTATGTTTAGATCTGATAAACATCTCAGAGAAGCACTGAGTTCTGATAGGTGATCTTGAGCAGCAAAAATCTTTTATATACTGTAGTGTAAACTATTACTTGCATTTTTTGTTTCAGTGGACTGAAAATGGGCAATCCATGGTATACAATTTTTATAACTTCTGTGGGAGTTTATGTGCGTGCATTTTTCTTCTCCCCTGTGTTGATGCTGCATTTTGAGGGAACGTATGCTAACATATGAAAAAAGAGCTCAGGAAGAGTGGTGCTTTAGTAAGAATGAGGTTGGATATCAGAGTTAACTTTGAACCTTTTGGCAAGGTTCTCGTTAAAGTAATTATGTGCTTTTGTGCTGTCCCTTATCAGCAGGAAATCCTGTCTGTCTTTGCTGAGGTTCAGCTAACTTACACAGAAGAATGGAATATATTTTCCTTTTTATCATGGATGATGTTGTCCCGCTAAGCAGAATTGAATTCTGAACCTTCACCTGGATGATGTGCTGAACAAAGCAATTTGTCAGCACAGACAAAAAAACAGGAAACCTTTACTGGCAGAAAACCAAAACTTGGCTGGTTAATTATTCTGCATTAGATTGAAGCTATATGCAGGGTTTTGTTTCAAAAATCAATCACTCATTGCACAAAAAAAAACAATTGAATTTAATATAGGCTTTATCATACCATTCTGAAATCAGATCATAATGTGTTGCTTTTGATTATCATGTTCCTTGAACAGTTAAATTAAAAATAGACCACTGTTAAAACCAACTTTACATTCCTAGTTCATAAAAACAATGGTGATGAGGGGAGGCCAAGAGGGAGATGATGGCCCAAAGTGTCAGGAAAGTAAAAGCTAATTCAAAGGACAAATTTGTAGTAGAAAAGACAGACCCGCAGAAAGCTGAGCTGGAATGTAGGCTTTTTGTATCTGATGATTTTGAAAAAAGATGAAGATAGCTGAAGTGATTTAGAGAGAGGTTTGTAAGATGTGTAAACAACTGCTACCTGCTGAGATGTAAAATATTTACTCTGTATGTCTTAATACCCACAAAGTCTTTGGTATTGTTTTTTTTGTTTTTTTTTTTTTTTTGAAGACCGCTTAAACATAAGTATTGCTGTTCTGTGACGATTTAGTGCTACCTGATCCTTTCACTACTTTGACTGTTAGTTCATGTCAGGAAAAGACATCATGGGAGTAATGAGCTATCAGTAGATAGGATGCAAATTGTTCTTCTATGCTTGTCAGATCACTAGCATTCAGTGGCTCTTAGTACTTGCTGGGAAATCTTGAGGCTTCTGGCTTAGCTTCAGCACTGTGTTATGGAAGGTCATATCGCAGGTGGCCTGCAATTTTGTCTAGCACCGCTAACAAATGGCTGTCTGAAAAATGGCTTTCTCTGTTAGTGGCCTTGTGAGACTGGAGCCCAGAGGTCCTGATGGTGGAGATAAAGGAGGGTGAAAAAGAGTTGCTTAGGAAATTGGAAAAGAAAGAAAACATATTGTTAGTATAGTAACCATAAACAGTATGTGTACTAGTGTCTGTCTGTATTTTCATTATGGCGCTCCTGTTTTGGATATGTAGTCGTATTTGTATCCATTATTCTCTCTCTAGTCAATATGCTATACCCACGTTCATTAACAGAGTTAGACTTAATCAGATGTACTAGGATTGGCGAGAAAACTGTAAGAATGCTGCTGTCTTTTGTGAGGATTACTTTGTGAACAGAAAATAGGAGTCCAGGTGCTTGGGTAAAGAGTTCTGTTCTTGTTTAGAATCAAGAAATAATGAGAAATGCTGCGTGCTGCTTTGTGCTGCATCCTGGATTCTCCCTACTGTGCTATTATTTTTCCATGTTTTCTTGCAACAAAATCTTTGATGACGTTGTTTTACACAAGCTTTGTTACAGATGTTTTCATGTTTATTTTTTCTCTCATCAGACATTTGCTGACGAGGTGTTTGGTATCTTCAGTTGGACAATCCCAATTGCTGTAGCCTTTTCTTGTTTTGGTGGACTTAATGCTTCGATTCTAGCATCATCAAGGTATCTATGTTTAACAGATGTTCTTCTTATGTGTTACTATTGCAGTCATTTGTTACGAGAGTGACAAAAGCACTTTTGTACTGGAACCCATAACTAATAGATAAAGTAACAGATGAGGTAATCCACAGCATGTGTGTGTAGTGGCACCCGAAGCACTGCCTTACGTCCCTCAAATTTCCTTATCTGTGTATGCAGAGTACAATTAAAGGTCAAATCAGTGTCACCTATGAGTTGAGTTCTCACATCTTCTACTTATTTGAATTGTCTTATCATCCACCTGATGGAATTGTTATGGCAAGTTCTTGTTTTTAAATGTATTCGCTTTGAACTTACTTTGTAATCATAGTATCTTTTTTTCCAAGTGAAGAGCTTTAAAAGTTGTTGCTATAAACCTTCAGCCCCCGAACTTGGAATATAGTGTAGAATCTTTCTTCTGAGCACTGATTATAGGTGTAGCTACTGGTTTTAAATAGATTTGTTCAAGCATCCTTTGTGGAATGTATGCATTATGTCTCTATATAGAAGAAACATGAACATGAGATAACCCATGTAGAACAATTTGTAGTTGACAATGAAATCAGACATGATTGACTTGTGAGCATGTAGTTAAGTGAGTTCTTTATAGAGATCTGACAAACTCTTCTGGTTGTCATTGAAAACTGTTCTGCTATGAGCTACAGTGTTTTCAGCAGTGGCTTCTGGGTTTTTTGTTTTTTGTTTTTGTAGGGATGGGGCTTTATTTCAGTTACCAGACATTTCTTAGTTTGTCTGGAGGATTGTTTTCTAAAAAGTGGTTGTTAATGGTGTGTTTCTAAAAGCTTATATATCTTTCAATGATTATTGTAAAGTACATCTTTACAAGAGGGGTTGAGTCCATTTTCCAGTTTAAAGTATGAAAATTTAGCAATGTAAACACATTTTGAATTGTATTGTTTTTTTTTTTTTGTTTTGTTTTGTTTTGTTTTTTTGTTTTTTTTTTCTCTGTAATTTGTTCTTTCTGGTCTTGTGGCCTCAATATCTACTTTGTGTTTTTTTATTTTATTTTTTTCCAGGCTATTTTTTGTAGGATCTCGAGAAGGTCACCTTCCTGATCTGCTGTCCATGATCCATATAGAGAGGTTCACACCTGTGCCAGCACTGCTTTTCAATGCAAGTTATTTTTGCTTTTCTTTTCAGCAGTCTAGAAGTGACTGTATGAATTACTTAAAACCTTGTTTTTTACATAGGCTGGAATGAGACAACAGAGGAAATTCAGTTCGAAACACAGTAACAGCTTAAAAGAGCTTCTTAACTGAAAAAAAAAAGTCTGCTGTACTCCTAACAGCAAAGAAAGTTTGAAACTGTATGAATATGATTGGATTATTTTGTTGAGCTCCTGTTGTGTGAGATCTGTTGGCAGACTTGTTCCCACTAAGCTAAATACAAACAATTCCTAAAATTAATGTGGTCCTTGTATGCAAAGTAAACTGAGGAAGAAGAAATTATCAATTGTAAAAATTCAGCTGTATAACCTAACATACAGATAAAAACCTCTAATGGGTACTAACAAGTTATTACAAACTGATAAGGAGTTAGAAATTATTTCTTTTAATCATGGCCAAATTGTAAGAAGCATTGTACACGTACTCCTGTCTCTCCAAGGGAAATGTCAGTAAATCTCAGCAGTGGGAATACTCAGAAATAATTGTTTAATTGATAGCACAAGAGAGAACTTCAGATTGCCTATCATCAAGGTGATTTCCGAGACTGCGGATTTTGAGGAAGGCATAAAATCTTACTGAACACCAAGGAGGGAAGGATGGTGTTAATTTAATGCAAAAGCAGCATAAACAGTCTGTTTTAAATTTCTCTTGTTCATCTCAGTCCTGTTCTTTTCTGACAGTGTGCTATGACCCTGATTTACCTGGCTGTGCAAGATGTCTTCAAGCTCATTAATTACTTCAGTTTCAGTTACTGGTTTTTTGTTGGTCTGTCTATTGCTGGTCAATTATATCTACGTTGGAAGGAACCAAATCGACCCAGGCCTCTTAAGGTAAAATGTACTTAATACAGAATTGCTTAAAATCCCTCCTTTTTCCATAACTTTAATGCACTGTTTAAAATCTGTACCGTGCTTGTTATGCCCAAAACTTTCAAGTTCATCAGGATGCAAAACATCTTCCATTGTCCTGTGTGTGAAACCTAGCTTGTTAGCTCCGTAGGCTAACACAGTGAGGAACCTTTGTTTTCTTAAAGTAGTTTTCATTAATTAGGAATGCTTGCTTAAGTTAATTCTGTCTCTGTAGACCATGTTTAACTCTGTTGGGGTCTGTTTAATGTCATAATCTTGTTTCCTGAGATTGAATGGATTTGTTTAACAACATACAATTTTGCTGCACAGTTCCTTCGCACACCAAAGACTTACCTCATTTTTACCTTGCAGTTTTTAGCAGTGGTTCTCTTGAAGAACTTTTATTCTTTTATTCTAACTTTTGTTAACTTTTATTCTACTTATTTATTCTTATTTTTTACAGTTCTAAATAACCAGATATACAAGAGGAGGAACAAATAGTTTCACAAATGGAGATTCAGAGAGAAGAGGCTATTACTGTCACCGAAACACGTGCAATTGTTGATAACTATTATCTTTGTTCTGTCTCCAGCTCAGTGTGGTTTTCCCAATAATATTCTGCATATGCTCAGTGTTTCTCGTGGTTGTGCCGCTCTATAGTGACACCATAAATTCACTGATCGGAATTGCCATTGCTTTATCTGGAATTCCAGTCTTTTTCTTGGGAGTCTATTTACCTGCATCAAGGAGGCCTCAGTTTATCAACAAGATTTTAGGTAAGTCTCTTCATAGATGTAGATGTTGTTAGGAGAGAGAAGAATGTAGGTGAATCTCAGTTGGCTGATGAAAAGAGTTATGTGGTGGATTGACTCCAGCTGTTGCTCAGCACCCTCAGAGCTCCCCACCCTCCCCAGCAAGATGGGGGGAAAGGGTAGGAAAAAGGAAAGCAAGAAAACAGTGTTACTGACACTGTTTTAGCCACAAATCTAAAGCACGGCACCATATGGGCTGCTGTGAAGAATGTTAACTACATCCCAGCCAGTCCTGGTGAAAGGGAATACTGACTTTATGTTTGTTATGCATCCAGTTTTTATTCACTGTATGTTTAAAATACTGTCCGCTTTCTACAGAATTTATCCTCAGTTTTTAAACACTCCAGTCTCATCTAGCACATGATATTTTTTTTCTTAATTATGGCTGATTAGTGTAAAAGGGCTGGATGTTCTTGGCTGTGCAAATGAACTGTCTTGCTGTACTGAATCAGTTGCTTAAAGATGCTGTTTATGTCAGACACGGATTGAATTTTCCTTCAATTGCAGTACTGCAGTTCAATGATACGTTTCTCTCTGGCAGTGCACTGCTATCATAACTGAGAAAACCACAGTGAGGGGTGTGGGAAGGAAGATTTGTAGCATAATCCTGGAATGTAACAGGATGTGGTGCTGCAGCAGTTAGTGCATATGTAAATACTCAATAACATTCTCACAACTATGTGCGCCGTTTGAAGTTTGTGTGTTTTGTTTTGCTTTGCTTTTTTGTTCTACCAATTTTACACTCTTAGTTATAAAGAAAAAATGCCTTACTTCAGTAACTTGGCAGAGTGCTTGAGAGGAAAAACACCTTGGGCAAGATGTAGTGAAATCAACAGAACAGCTTTAAATATTGTTTAAAAATACTGAGTGGAAAACACTTGTGCTTTCTTTTCTGGTTAGTACTTCCCTTAACAGAAGTGAGCCAGCATTCCTGACAATTAACTGTCATTATTCGGATACATGCTGTATAATTACAGTTCAGATGAGCATCAGTTCTGATCTGTCTTTTATTTCCTCTGCAGATGTGGTCACACGAAACATGCAGCTGCTCTGTTGCTGTGTTTTAACAGAGATGGACACAAATGAAGAAAAGAAATTAGAAAACAAATCCAACTAAAATTTCAAAGCCATTATAAGAACAGGAAGGAGAGTGAAGTGATTACAGCGAAAGGGAATAAATGGAACTGGAGAAGATACAAAAACTGTTTCCACACATCTCTCAACAGTACTGAACGCGGACTTGCAGTTAGACTCCTGCATATGGACTGTGCCCTCACGTCCTCCCCCTACGCTGTGATGTATTTTCAGGGCATATTTTCATTGAATAATTATTACCGACTCATTTCAGGTACACAAGCTGTGCGTTGATACTCTTCCTTCTGAATTTTCTTCAGAATTGCTAGTGAAATGGTAAGAGCTAATGGATCAAATCAGATTTCTGCAGAATCTGCAAGTGGAGTAATGCATTTTTAAGTTGAACTGAAAACCTCTTTGAGTCAAAGGACCGGAAGCCATTTCCAACTTCATTATAATGGATGTTTGCATGAAATGATTTGCTGTGCCATCTCAGTTCTTATCCCAGAAGACAACTGATAGCATCACACCACGTAATTTGTCATTACTAGCGGAAAAAATAATCAGGTTGTGCTACTATGTTTAAAGACTTCTCTCCCTTCAAGAGAAATTTATCATTTCCATACGCTACATGGAAATGTGGTATCTATCTGTGGCAAGAATTTAATCAGCAAAGCACTTCTCAAATGATACGAGTTCCTTGATGCTGAAGATTTTATTTAGGATTCAATGATTGTTTTCTTTCTTTCCTGTCAGGTTGTTAGTATGTGGTCATCTACTACACAGTTATATGGAACTTTAATTATTAAAATGTTCAGTCTGAAGCTTGTAAGCATTTGTTTCTGAACTGTTTCTGCAAGCATACATTGGCAGTATTACTTCAGTCAGAAAAGTCCCCATTGTTGTTGTTCACTAGAAAATGACTACCCATGAACACCCAGAACACACCACTTCTCTTTTATAGCAAATATAACAGTCCTTGGCAGCATCTATATCTTGAAAAGTAAGTGTCAGGAAAAGAAAATAAGAAACCAAGAATAAGTAATAGTGTCATGTGGACTGATACTGATCAGTAGTGTTTGTAACTTCACAGCTCTAAGTCTAACATTAGGATGCTGCCACTGAACTTTGGTGTACCAGAGGGTAACATGAAGCCACTGTTTGGCCAGCAAAGCAAGATACCCTTCAAAAAACACACCTATGATTTTTTTTCTTAATTCAGAGTGTTGCTCTCAGCTGACCTGAGTTTGTCCATATATATGGTTATTGTGCATTTAAAGTGAACTTAATCTTGTGAGCACAAGATTATGGCTGAAGCCATGTCTTCTTCAAACTGCTGCACGTTTCCATCATCTCCTTGAATAACAGTGAGTATATCTGGATTCTTGTACTGACTTCTTGTCCAAGGTTATCTTAAACAAAAAGCTGTAGATAATTGCAAGTTGCAGAAAATGCAAAATGGAGTCTGAGCTACTTTCATGAAACAGTGTTGGTATATAAGAAGGTTAAAATTCCAGGTGAGGAAATTTGAACACAGTTGGAACATAAACATGCAGGGTGTTCTTGCTATTTAATAAAAAAAAAAAATAGCATTTAGCTTTCTTACTGCAGCTTTTTAGTCTTATGTATGATTAGAATACATTAGTTATTAGTTACCTTGTTACCACCATTCAGAACTAATTGACTACGAAGTCCCTGCTGCGCCTCTTGCATACAAAGTCAGCTCAAGACTGACTTGAATGGGATATCAGCCATTTATTACAGACTTAAGTAGGAGAGTGTTGAAATACTTTTAAGTAAGTGTCTAAACATGTAACTGTCAGGTTTCGGGGATACTTCTGACAAATGTGACTGCTATACTGAAAGAGATATTCAGTATTTTAAGCTTTATTAACTGTTAGGGATCAGCCAGATGGATGAATTTTTCAGTTTGCATGTGAAATTACACAGGTGATGGTGCTAGGTTATCAGTACAGCAAAAGCTAAGTGTGTAACAAAGAAAAAGAGCTGTATGTTTCCAGAAACTTAAGCCAGAGAGACTTATGCTGCCCTCTTCTGGACCCAAGACGGAAATTTAACTACACCTGCGAGTAGCACAGGATACTAAGAACTCCTGCAGACTTTAAAATTCTTCATAGGTTTCAACAAGGAAACAAAGGACAAAACAAACAGGACCTGCATTTTTAATAATTATTGCACAACGAAACATGTTACTCAGAATGGAGTTTCAGTAGACTTTGGTGGTGGTGTGGTTTAGCTTCTGCTTGCTATATACATTAAAGCTGGAGGCCAGACAGTTCACCTGTATCCAAGAAAAGGGATGGTGGAAGGTTTGTAACAGCATTAATACAATCTAATGCTGAAAAAAAAAGTGCAAAGTTATCACTGCGACTCCTAAAATTCTTGGTAGAAGCAAATATAATGGATGTTTTGTCAATCAAGGTTAAGTACACGTATGATTAAGGCAAGAAATGGTCTCAGATTTACTACACTGGAGCAGGTACACTAAGAAGCCAACATTATAATTATGTATATATGTATAGTGTGTGTGTATATACTATCCATAGTACATGAACTCTGTAATGTTTCTCTGACAAAAGTGAAAACCAAAACCTCTGAAGTGTTGGTGCTGCTAGGCAACATTACAATGCAGGCCAGTGCCAGCAATCAAGCACCTGCTTACAGAAGGCTGTGTAAAGTTACAGTAATGCTAAAGCAACTTCACTTGAACCAGCTTCTCTGATCTTAAAGCAAAGAAAACTTAGTAAAGGATTGTTTATTTACAATTCAAATGCATGTACATTGTTCCACTGAAATTATTGGACAGAGAGCCAAAGAACGGGTGGTGTTCCAGGCATTTTGTATGCTCAAACATGTAAAGAAGGTAACTTGAAGCTCAGGAACAGATACAGTACAACGCACAAGGAGAGAGTGCCTTTTCTGAGATTCCTACTTGCCGTCACAGCAGCAGTGTTCATCTTGTGAAACCTGGTACATCAGTCAAGACAAGAAGCTTTCTGCCTCTCATAACCTCAGCATCACAGAACTAGTGGAATATTTTAAGTCATACAGCAACTTCTGCACGGAATTGTATCAGCATCGTCAGATGTTCATACTCAGACCTAACTATTTTAATCAGCTGAAGTTGACTGAGCATTTGTGACAGCTTGGATGGTAAGAAAAGCTTTTAGCAGTTGCTGGACTTCCAGTTGAGTACTCAAGCTTAGACAGTAGGCATCAGGGTGAACTGCACCAGTCACCAACAGTTTCAAAGTGTTACTTTAAAGCCAACCAGGCAAGAACTTAGCTTAAAACTCATTCAGATAAAGACTGGTTTTCTACTGTCCCAATTAGTATAGCTTCTGGCAGAAAGTGTTTTTCCATGTGTTGATTGTTGTTTTTTTCCTTTCAACACTTAGGAACAGCCAGCAGCAGCTGTCTGGGTTTTCAGTCCTACTGCCATAGTTCTGTGTATTTCACTTTCCAAAAAAAAAAAAAAAAAGGGCTATTAGTCAGAATCCAAGTCCTGGATCTCATCGTAGCCAAATTCCTGTAGAACCTCCTGACGGTACTTGTTCCACGTTCTCCTGTAACACTGGTCCTCCTCACTGGAACTCTCTTCAGAGTCTAAAGTAAAATGCAGTAACATTTTTCTGTTATCCCTTTGTTTAGTTAAACACGTTAATCAGACTATTGTACCTTCTTGAGTAATGCATGTAAACAAATAGAAAGTTTGAACAACTGTATTAGATGAGATTTGATTTGTACTTAATTATACTTGAGAGTACACAGATGGGGAGTTAACAAAGAAGACTTTTTTTTTTTTTTTTCAAGCAGGTGGAGCCAAGCCCTCTATTCCTTCTCAAATCAAGCAGTCCTTTGCAGTTGCAGGAGCCTGAAAAGGAATTCTTAATTCTGACTTTGCAAGAACAGCAAAAGCAGCTGTAGGTCCACAGAAGATAAACCTTTGTCTGGAGGACAGTTTGCAAGAGTCTGCTCTTAAATACAGTGCAGCTGGAAAAGTATAATGTGTTTTGAAGCCAGTTACTAAAACCTGTGAGCTGCAATGAAACCTTGTAACGAACTTTCTCTAGCAGTTCATGTTCTCTCTGTCTTCCTTCATTCTGTGTCAGCTTCCTTTGCTTTAGCACTAAAAAAATCACAGAATCACGCAGTATCCTGAATTGGAAGGGACTCAGGTGGATCATCCCATCCAATTCCTGGCTTAACAAAGGACCATCCAAAATTATTCTCCTCTGGGTAGATTTAACCCAGTGCAGGAGCAGAACTGTAAGCTAGCAGTGCTATCAGTTGTTTTCTTTCTTACAAGAAACAAGTCAATGGGAAAATGGATGGCATTTATATATGCAAAGCATCAAAGCAAATAATTCTTGTGATGGGCGTACCTTTTTCTTCGTCATCTTCCTCAGCTAAGAATTCATCTTCATCGGGATAATCATTACGCCAGTTACCTTCATCATTTTCATCATCTTCATCTTCATATATTTCAGCTGGAACTTGATCATCATCTACCTGTATGTCAAAACAGGACATATGATACTACCACAGCCATTTTTCAGTAAGCAGTTTTTCAGCTACCTATACAACAATAGAGCCAAGAGAAACACCAACTCAACAGTCACACAAAACACTGCAGAAAAATTCACACTGCCAGTATGTTCACAGTAACACAGCAACCTGCTTTAGGGAAAGTGTGACGTGAATTACTTATGTCAGCATTTGTCACTTTGAAGCCAGCTGTATTCTTAGTGCATGAACATCATGTTCGGCGTTCACTGTCGTATCAGAACTTGATGAAATCAGTAGTAACGTGAATGAGCACAGAACTGGCACTGAGCATAAATGGATCTTTCCTGGCCATGGCAGCTTTTCTTCATAAGACAAAGCATGTTTATTCTTGACCTTCCTACTTAAGATCAGTCTATTTTTCACATTCTTACCAGTTCATATTCTTCTTTATAAGGCTGTACAGAGAGGATATTTTGGATCCAACCAGGAGCTGATGTTTCCATGCAGTAGATGTCATAAACATACTCATCTTTCTCACAGTCTTCTACTTTTTTATGATCTTCAGAAACAGTTAAACGCTCACGGATCATCTCTACTGCATTGCAGAGAATCACATCTGGATCGCCAGTTTTCTGTTACAAAAATAAAACAAACATGCAGACCTTCACTGGAGCCAGACACAAAGTCTCAGTAACTAAGTTTCCTCTGTGACAACAGCCAACAGCAAAGGGTGACATTCTGAAATCTTAGGCCAAAACACTTTCCCATTGGAACACAGATATTTGTAATTCAGAACAGCAAAGAATTTTTTTTTTTCTATTTCCTCACTCAACAGTAAAACAGAAGAAATTTCTTCATGTTTCTCCATCCTAATAAATAATATGCAGTGCCTTTGCTTTAGTGGCCTGCATCTGAAACTCTACATTTTTCCTCTGCTGTGGCTTCTCAGGTATTTTTTCCAATACACAGTGGTATCACCTGAACTACTTACATATTTCTGAGGAAGAGCTACGGACTGGAGCTTCATTCACTACCAAATACTTACAGACTCACGGAGAAAGCTTGTCTTCCTTTCACACAGCTAGAATACAAACATCTGATACTACTCAGTTTTATTCCAATTTTTCTGATCAGCAGATTGAAAGATAACATCTCAAATATCTATCTGAGCTACTTTGACTTCAGAAGAAGCAGGAGTTCATACTAAATCTTGAGGGCAGAACTCTAGTGTGATCTTCAAGAAATGCTGAAGGATGACAGCTGGTTGGGCTCTGCCTTACCAGAAGATTTTCTTAAAGCACTTACATTTTCCTCATAGTTATGATGGGCTGTCTAAGGAAAGCATTCATCCTTCACCTGTATACAATGAAAGAACTACTAAAAAGGATGCACGCGCAGCTCTTTTACCTTCTTTTATATGTGGTTAGGAGTCTTAAATACAAAAAGTTTTTAATATCCTGCGTGTGATACCCTATATAGAAGGCAGAGCTTCATTCTTAAAAGCATTCTAGCTATTGAGCAGATATTCCTCCAACCAAAAAGGTACTTAACTCATACCAGTGAAAATGGGCTAAGAAGCCTGTCAGACACCTGGAGTGCTGCTGGAAAGAAAGATGCAAAAAAAGAAACCAACCTAAAGAACCCTGCAGATACTGCAGTTACGAGGAGATGCTCCAAAGTTTTTAAGGGAGTCTTGCCCACAAATGGCATTCCTTGGCATCTGGGTGGATGAGAAGGCACTGAATTAGACCTCTTCTCTAGCAGGTACAAAACAACTCATCAACCCATCTCACAGAAAAATAGGAGCATTAATATACATGAAAAAATACAGAGAGAAGAAGTGGTACGAGCCAACTCTGCGTGGCTGCCTATCATTGCTGTGCTCTAGGATCTTCACAGAAGTTGCTTCTTGCACCACGTGCTAATGACTGCAAGTTACAAATCCCTAGCTGGAGCTCCTATCGAACACGGGAATACTTAACAATAAAAAAACCTGTAACTCTCAGTGACAGAAAGGCACTTCAAGCGTGCTACGTTTATCTGCTGACCTGTGTTGCAGTAACACTGGAGCCCTCCACCGCCGCCTCCTCCTGTACGATATCAAACAGCTGGAATTTGCCACCGCAGTCCGAGCTCTCCTCGACAGCACCGCTCTCCTCTTGTGATGCATCTCCTGCTGCTGCTGGGGCTGATCTTCCACCATCACTGGCTGCCTCGCTGTCTGTGGGAGGTGCAGCTGTCCCGCCGGAGCCCGGCCGATGGCTGGTGACCACACGGTAGCGGTTCTCCTTCCTCCTCACCTGCTTGGAGGAGCGCAGCTCCTGCGCGATCCGCTGCGTGCTCCCCAAGGAGGGCCGCAGGCTCTGCGCTGCTCTGTCTCGACTGATCCCTTCTTGAACGTATTTCTGAATGGGTTCGTTCTGGAAGAGGGAGAAAAGAGGAGAAGGAGAGATGTGGGACCTGTTAGAGTGCATCCAGAGGATGGATCCTCCGATCCAAGAGATGGCACACCTGCCTATGAGGACAGGCTGAGAGCTGGGGCTGCGCAGCGCGGAGAGGAGAAGGCTCTGGGGGGACCTGAGAGCGGCCTGTCGGGGCTGTAAGAAATAAGGGGACGGAGTCTGCCGTGATTAGACCAGGGGACAATGGTTTTAAACTAAAGGAGACCAAACTTCCATTGGACGGCAGAAGAAGATTTTTTTAATGGTAAAGGCAGCGAGGCAGTGGCACGGGCTGCCCAGAGAGGTGGTGCTGCCCCGTCCCCGCAGTCAGCCACGGCCAGGGAACGGGGCTCTGAGCACCGACGGAGCCGCGGGTATCCCTGCTCCACGCACCGAACCCCCTTCCAACTCAAGCGACCCTACGCGACCGAGCTCCGGCACCGACTTCGCCCGCAGGCCGCCCAACGCTCACCCGCCCGGCGGTACCTTGGAGCACACGGTCGCCACCAGCTTGAAGACGCCCTTCTCCACCGGCTCGTCCTGCCCGGGCTCGGCGCGCAGCCGCTTGCAGGCGAGCAGCAGCGCCTCGGCCGGCTCCGCACCGCCGCGCTTCCGCTGGACCCGCAGCACCGCCGCCCGCTCCATGGCACCGCGCGGCACGCCGGGACGGGGCGGGCACTGCGGGGACGGGGCGGGCAGTGCGGGGACGGGGCGGGCAGTGCGGGGACGGGGCGGGCACTGCGGGGACGGGGCGGGCAGTGCGGGGACGGGGCGGGCAGTGCGGGGACGGGGCGGGCACTGCGGGACGGGGCGGGCACTGCGGGGACGGGGCGGGCAGTGCCGGCGCGTCGCCGCGCGGTGCAGGACGGGCGAGGAGGCGGATGCTCCGGGTCTGCCGGGCCCCGTGGGTTTGTTTGTTTGGTTTGTTGTTTGGTTTGTTTGGTTTGTTTTCCCGCTCTGGTCGTACAGGGGGGAGGCAGCGAGGTGGGTGTAGCAGGGATGTGTGTGTTTGTGTTTGATGTGTTCACTGGCAGGTGTTTTCTTTGCTCTGCAGCCAGCGTTTGGCGTCCCGACGGTAAAACTGCCCGTACGCAGATAACGTGCGTCGAGGTCGATCATGAAGACGTTCTGTGGAAGAGCCAACCCGACCACGGGCGCGTTGGAGTGGGTAGAAGAGGACGAGGACTATGACTACCACCAAGAAATTGCGAGGTATGCTGGGAAAAGCCAGCCCGCTGCCTCGAGTTTGCTTCTGTCCTCATAGAAATCCCAATGAGCCGAGGGGTCGTAGGGCAGGCTGCATGTATGGGCTGAACAATAAACGTACAGTTTTGTAGAGTATTCTCCAAGAAGTTCCACCGAGTTCTTGTATACGTTTACTGGAGGTGCTGATTTCAGGTATCGATGTTCATCCATTTGTGGCAAAGTGTGTTGGCTGAATTTCTTTCAGATCCACATACTGCCACATGGAATTGATGGTTGTGTGTTCCTGACTCAAGTTGTTACTAACGTGGGGGGATTCAGATGTGGTATTAGGAACAATTCCTCCTCAGAAGGAGCAGTGAGGCTCTGGAACAGCTGCCCATGGAGGTGGAGGTCCCAGAGCTGTGGGGATGTGGCACTGAGGGACGTGGGCAGCAGGCACAGTGAGATGGCTTGGGGTTGCTCTTGGAAATCTTATTTTTCCTTTTCCATCCTTAACGATTCTTTGATTTTATGATTAACATAGCTTGAGAATTAGAATTGTGTCCTAAGTTATAATGAGTACAGCTTTCGGTGTGTGAATTCTCGTAGTTAACGACAGACCGTTATCAGAAAGCTTTTAATTGCTTTGTATGAACCTCTGTCCCAGCTGTTATTTCACAGCTGTCTGTCCATAGGTCCGTACTTTAGGATCATTTTCTGAATCCAACACTTAATTAGTTCATGGGAATTCATGACCACACCACTGAAATTACTTAATTCTTTCGGTCTGGGAAACCACTTGGGACTCCACAGTGCATGTCATAGTTATCTGCACGTTCATGGGACGTGGGACTGGTTGTGTTAGTAGGGGAAAACAAAGGAGGTCCTGTGGGACCTACCAGCTCTGCAGTGTTTTGCAGTATGCCGTATTTTGATTGCAATTTTGTTTGTTGCAGATCACGCTACGCAGACATGCTTCACGATAAGGACAGGGTAAGTAGAGAAGCAACAGACTTCTGAATGGTGAGGAAACAGTCGCTTTCCTTCTCTTGAGCAGCTGTCACTGCATGATGGTATAGATTTCTCCAAAGGATGAAGTGTTCGGATTCGTCCTCCCCAGGGTATCAAGACCTGCTCTTAGGCCAGGGAGTGCCTTCTCACACCTGTGTCTGGTGTAGTGTTCTTCCTGCAGAGTGTGGTATTTACACTGTAGCTGCTTTTGCTGCTCTGTATTTGTCATTTTTTTGGGATCTTGACAGAGCTCGCGAGGTAAAATTTCACAGGCTGTAAATTTGAAGTTAGGCTTCATAGTTTTCACATGGAGTGTAAGTAGAGTTTGTCTTTATTCTTTCATTATGATCTGGCTTTTTTTTACAGATCAAGGCTGAGAAGCAAATTAAGATCACTAGCACGTCTACAGGTGTGATGAAGCCTGGAGGAATGGTTTAAATGTTCTTTAAGCTCTAGGCGTTCAGTCAGCTGTCACAAACCTTTTAAAAAACTTCTGTGTGTCTGACACCTTGAAGCAAAAACTGTAGCACCTTACGTGGTTATTATGATCAGCTTCAGAAAGTGTTTTGCATTTGTAAACACTTTTGCTGACCATGGCTTTGGAGTGACTGTACAGCATGAAGAATGCCTGAAGGCCTTTTTTCTAATTATGGATACATGTAGTCTGAGAAGGGAAAATTTCTGCACAAAAATTAAAAGTAGGTAAAAGATTGTTGATCTCGTGTTATTAAGAATGAAATCCTTATTATGTATTTACTTACTTATTTCCACAGAACATGAAATATTACCAAGGGATTCGTGCTGCTGTGAGCCGAGTAAAGGGAAGAGGTGAGAAAGCAATTGTTCTAGACATAGGGACTGGCACAGGGCTCCTGTCTATGATGGCAGCTGCAGCAGGTGCAGATTTCTGCTATGCAATTGAGGTAAGCATTTGTTACAGACTGCGTCCATGTTCATAATTTCTTTTTAAGAGCTTCAGTGCAGTTGTTACGTCTTCGTGACCAGTGGTGTGTTGCTGCGTTGTACTTTGCTTTCTGAAGTGCAGATTTTATGTATTTATGTACATGAAAAGTGGTAAATCTTAGAAAAGTGTAGTTGAAAATACATAAAACATTTTTTTGGGAATAGCTTCTGTAAATAAGCAGATCATCTAACAGTCGAGTTTTACACTGCTCTGTCTTCTCTACTGAGCTAAACTCCAGTGCAATGTGGAAAACTTGATTGATATTTTTGAAAACAGTGATTGTTTTCAAACTGTGTTGCTGATCTTCCTAAGTTTCAATTCTTGCCGATGAGTTCTCAGACCACTAAATCAAAGCATGGACCACATCCTAACAGACAGACTGCCTCATAAACTGATTTTTCCACCTGGTTTAGATAGAGCATCTCCTACAGTATTGACAGTCATGAAACACCCTGATGGTCGTTATCAGCAGTTACTTAGATTAGGGGTAGTATGTACCAGGAATATTTTGGCCAAATTAACATATTCCTTTAATGCATTTGTAGAATCAAAGAGAATATTCACTAGTCCTTAGGTTGCACCCGGAAGCCACAGGCATGTAAGTTCTAAGAGCAGTATATTATTCCATTTATGGAACTTGGGCTAAGTTCCAACGTGGCTGTAGATTTCTTATAAGTAGTCGGATTGTGTGGCTGGGTAGAATGTTCAAAATCTGCATGCTTACAAACAGTCTAGTCGTTAAGCCTTTTTACCACACTCTTTTCATTATTCTTTTATTTTCAAGTTGTCTCTTTGTTTTTCTCTTTGTTCTGAAGGAACAAAAACTTTTCATCTATGTTATGCTGTTATAATAAGAGCAGAAGTTTTCATATATTCTTGTGACTATTTCTGTGCTGGTTCTTTCTTTTCCCTTTTAATTAGTATTTTATTATTTTTACATCTTGAGCACATACAGGTGCTCTTGGGTCCTCTTCTGATGTGTATGACCCTTTACGTTTAAGGACAAGTTTGTTTAATATGAATGTTAAACAATTCATGATGTATGTTCTTGTCTTTCAAAAGTGTAGAAGCTTTTGGGGGCAGCTGAGAGTCAGTTTTGAGCAATGCTGTTGGAGGCCTATGAACTTCTGAAGGGAGGCTTAAAGTCTCATTTTGTGATCACAAACTTCAACCACAGCAAAAAAATACAGGCGTAAAATTTTCGCAGGACTGAATGTGCTGCATTTTGTGTTGCTGTATTTTTGAAAGCTAATGTTAGCTAACCGGTTTGTTGCAATCTTGTTATTTGCAGGTTTTCAAACCCATGGCTAATGCTGCTGTGAAAATAGTGGAGAAAAATGGTTTTCGTGACAAGATCAAGGTAATCAACAAGCACTCCACGGAAGTCACGGTTGGGCCAGGTGAGAAATACAGGGCTGGGTTTATGTATGTATTTCACTACTCCTACTTCAAAACTTTGAGGAAAGATGTATTTTTTTCTACGTCTCCAAACGATTTTAATTAAAGAAAGGAAATCCTTCTCATTCCAGAAAGTAATATTGGAAGATTGCTTCACAGGGAAATGTTTCAGTTAAATATCAAAAAAAAAATTAAAAATCATTTAAATCTCTCTGTCAGGAGAGGGGTTTTGAATGACTTGTCTTTTCAGCATACCAGCTTCTTGAAAGACTTCTATGTAAGTTTTAGTATAGCAGTAGTAAATCATGTCTTTCAGATGGAGATATGCAGTGTCGTGCAAATATCCTGGTAACAGAATTATTTGACACAGAGCTGATAGGAGAAGGAGCTTTACCATCCTATGAACACGCACACAAATACCTTGTACAGGTAAGAAAATGAAGTGTGTCAGATTTATCCCTAGGGATCTTTTTCTGGAGTAGGATAGAGGTAGATGACAAAACTTCAGCTTTCTAGGCTTCCTTCCACCTGTTTTTACATGTAAAGATAATAACACTCCAGTGCTTTTTACAGCTTTCCTTTGTAATTGGTCTGTTTTGCAGACGTATTTTTCCTGAGCTTCACGCTTAGCTTTTAGTTCTGTGTTTATTTAGAATAACCTTTGTGTTTTCTATGCTTTAAACACTGTTATGAAGTTGTCACTGAATAAATATTTGCGCCGTTATTTTTATTTACTGTTTGCAGTAACAAATTCTGTGTTGATGGCCTAGTAGTTATGAGCCTGGAGAAACACGTAATAGATCTGTCTCCTCCGAAGGAGAAGGCAGATTTGAGTTTAACTGAGCAAGTAAATGGATACTGTTGTATCATTAGTATAACAAAAGAATCATTCAAAGTAATCCTTCTAGAGGACACTCAGTGGGACGGACTGTGATATTTTGCAGATCTGATGTCAGAGAAGTCTCTGAAATAGTTGGAGGTTAAGATTTCAAAGTTCCCAGTCTAATTACGTTTTCTTTAACTTGGTTGACATTTCAATTGATTTGGTTTTCGTGTATGTTAATATATCAGCTTTGTTGAGTTCTTTTACCCTTTGTTTTCTGCACTCAGGAAGGATGTGAGGCAGTGCCTCACAGAGCAACGGTGTATGTCCAGTTAGTGGAATCCAGAAGAATGTGGTCCTGGAACAAACTGTTTCCTGTTCGTGTTGAAGCTGAGGATGGTGAAAAAATTATTGTCTCCCCTTCAGAAATGGAGAACTGTCCAGGTGTTCCTTCTGTGTGTGATATCCAACTGAACCAGATGCCTTCAAGCGACTTCACCATCCTTAGTGAAGTGGTGACTATGTTCAGGTAGAGTAGGCACTGCTTTGTTCAAAACAGAATTTTCCTGTTATGCATTTTCTGTATTTTGCATTTTGCTTGGGAAGCAGGTGAGAATTTCTGAAGAATGCTGAACTATTTCTTTTCACAATTTTGGTGCTTCTCTGCAGTGTGGATTTCAGTAAGCCAGTGAGGAGTGCATCTACCTGCTACAGAGTGCAGCTGGAGCCTGTGAAATCTGGCAAGGCACAAATTGTACTTTCCTGGTGGGATATTGACATGGACCCTTCTGGAACAATAAACTGCACAATGGCTCCGTACTGGGTAAAACCCACCTCTGCTTTCCAGGTAAAGGACTGACTCAGATAGTAAACTGCATGGGATTTTTGCTAATATTTTATGTACTGGAAGGTGATAAATCATAGAAATGCTAATTTTATGCACAGATTTTGGTTTGCTTTAATGTAAAACTTAAAAACTGAGGCTGCCTTTTAGATCTACAGTTCTTGATATATATTTTTTTATTTTACTTTCAAGAAATAAAACTGATTTCCCCGTATTTTTCTTTAACTAGTCTCTGGCCTTGGTCAAAATATCAGGCTGTGTTTTGCTTCCATGTAGTTTTCGTATTACATTTTTGAATGTGTTTATATTTCCTTAAAGAAGGCAACTGGTAGGGAAAACTGATGAGTTGATAGTGGATATTGAGAGGAATGGGAGATCACTTAAGGTAGACTCCTGTGTTTTTGTATTTGCTTGTAGGATAAACTTTGTCAAAAGGAAACTACAGAGCAATTGTTTCCACTTAACTGTGTTTGCCAATAACATGGAAAACTAACAAGCTTCAGGGCATTTAGTTGCCTTAACACATTTGCACTGCAGAAAGCAGCTTTTTGAAACACGAGATAGCTTTATTGTCGTGTCATAGTGACACTAATTGGGCTTATTTGATGCATGAGACTCCAACCACTTGTCACTGTCAGTACAGGTTTCTAATGTAAGTGAAGTAGAGAGCAACAACAGCATTAACGAATAGAAAATGTATTTTTGATCTGGATTTCTTTTCATAAAACACAAACTTAGATACACAGCGAGCCACTGGTCTCAAGCTTATTCTATTTCAAGACAACTATACAGAGCGTCTTTATTCAGTGCACAGTATTATTCCTTACTCAGCCTTGCTAACGCGAACAAGATTCTTTCAGCTGGTCTTATATCAGTGCTTCAAAGTAATGCCCATTCTTACTAATTGATTTTTTTGTATTTCTTTACTTCTTTACTATTTGAGTTAATCCGTAAGGTTGGTTTGTTTTTTTTTTTAATCTTCTTTTCAGTGGAGGGATCACTGGATGCAGTGTGTTTATTTTCTTCCGAATGAGGAGCGGGTTCTCCAGGGTGAGAAGGTGCTCCTGACCGCCTGTCGTGATGAGTACTCTGTGTGGTACACACTACGGAAAGCCAGGTATTGAGATATGTGTGTGGGGAAAAAAAAAAAAGGGTGGTACCTTCCTCCATGCTGAACTGATTGCTGCTTTTACAGCTGAACTATTTTGTGAAAGGACAAGATTAAAACCTAGAGACTAGAAAATTTCTGAATGCTTAAACAAATTAAAGTATGCTGCAGTGAGCAGGTTGGAAAAAAAAAAGGTGTGATGCATAGAAACACAATTGAGCTTTGGACTGCTGGAACCTGTACTTAATCTGCCATTTTTGTTGTCATTGCAGAGAAGAGGAGGAGAATAAGGCAGATGTTCGTGTTGAGAGTCCTGTTTGTAGATGCCAGGCTCACCTTCTGTGGAACAGACCGCGCTTTGGGGAATTAAATGATCAGAACCGAACACGCCAGTACATCAAGTCTTTGACGAGTGTGAGTGCACGTTGCCTGCAGTTTTCCTGGCTTCTCTGATAAGTGCTTGCATTATTTTTACTGTAATAATCAGTTTTGGAATTTTTTCTCCCTGCTAAAGAGTTTGTTCATAGGGTCTATTTTATTTATATCAGCAAATGTAAACTGGATTTTGTTACGGTTTGGCCCTTTTTGGTGTGTTTGTGTTTGTGTCTAATAGCAAGCAAGCATTTTTTTTATAGGAATTTTAGCAGCTCTGTGTATTTGTGAAAAGGTGTATTGGTGGCTGGGTAAAGACAGCCTTTTCATGATCACACGTGAAAATAGAAACATTCTTCTACATAACCAGTGTGTGTTGGTGTGAACATTTTCATACCTAAAACATGGAATTGCACGAACATTTCTGACACTGTTCTGTTCTGCTTGAAGTGCTTATGTGGATTGTGTTTGTCTCAGTCCTTATTTGCTACGCAACTGAAAAAAGAGAAAAGAAATGTCTGTGACTTGAGAATTCTTTCACTTGGAACAGGAATAACAGCAACAATTTATTTTCCCATAGGTTCTGAGAACAGATAGCGTTTGCCTTTGCATCAGTGATGGCAGTCTGCTGCCTGTGTTGGCTCACTATCTCGGAGCAGAGAAGGTACAGTACTTCTTCCTGGGTTGTTTTTTTTCCTGCCCTCTGTTCTAGCTTGGTGTTTTCAGACCTGTCGTACTCCAGTCCATTTTTAATTATTTCCAGAGCCTCTTCAGTGACCAGCAAGAAAGAGGCTCCCATGGTGTTGAAAGGGAGGTTAAACTCGTCACGCTGAACTCTAGGGAGATAACAGTAACCAATTTTAATGTTTGCCAATGCAAAGTCTTGAATGAAAGTGCTGCTTTTCATTCCTTGCTGATTACTGTTTGCCTTCATATACTCTGGAACCTCTGAAAATTCTCTTTCCCCCGACCAAAATGTCTGGCAGCCTTTTTTTCTTCTTTTCTATTCGCAGTTCTGTAATTACATTTATTATCCACTTGAAAGTGGATGGTCTGTAGCAGCCAGATAAGAGGCTTTAAGAATACTGAACCTGTGCATAGATGGAAGACTGAGAGTTTCCTGTTTGTCGCAGTTACATGCGTACCTGCCTTATGCATTCCTGCTTGAGGCCCTAGGCAGTAAGATCTGAATATGCAGGAATGTGTAATGTAGAATAATCCCAAAGAAGATGCGAGGCTGTTCATAGAAATGGGCAAACGTGCTGAGGTAAACTAGTGATCTGTGGCTCCCATATTTTCTCTGTAGTCTCACAAGAGTCCAGTCTGTTTTCTGGTCCTCACAGGACCATATTGCTTAACGATTCACTAATACTGAATGAAACCTAAGTGTTTTATGTTTTTTTTCCCTTACTTCAAAACATCTTTGCAGATTGATTTGTTTTGCAATATGTCTAGCTTATCTGGATATCTGGAGCTGACGTTTTGATGAATAAGAAAATTAGGGGAAGGTTGACTGTCAATATAATAAAAATTGTTTATCATTATAACCACATTCAGAAGATAAACTGCACACAACACCATTCATATCAAGTCCTCCTAACGCTTCCATCCTAAAAAGCCAAAGTCCCTGCACACAACACCATTCATATCAAGTCCTCCTAACGCTTCCATCCTAAAAAGCCAAAGTCCCAAACTGTTGTCAGGGTGGGAATTTGAATAGCTGACTGCAGTCTGGATTTAAGGGTTTTGCTGGAAAAGTTTCCTTTTTAGCGTTATGGTTGCATTTGTTCAGTGGTAAACATATGCCTATAGCAAACATTAATGTTATGTGCATCTTAAAAAAGGAAAATAAATGGTTGCATTCAGTAGTGTTTTTTTTTTTTTTTTTTTAACTAATGCACAGCTGTGAAAGCAGCATTATTTAACCTGTAGCTACTGAGAGCTTTTTTTGACCAAGGACTGTAGCATAGATGTGTTTCTTATTAAGTATGTGTGGGTTCAGTTCATGAGGGTATTGAAATATTTCCTTCATCATTCAATCTGTAATCATTTTAATTAAGAACTATAAAGCTAGATTGACTGTCTGTGGTGTATTTTCTGTAGGTATTTACACTAGAAAACTCTGCTGTGTCCTGCTCTGTCATGAAAAAAGTGAGTATTTGCTTTTCTGTTAAAGCAGTAAATATTTGTTCTGAGGATTAGTGGAACGTGAGAGCATCGTAGTTTGCAGCAGTGTCACCTGGAAGGTGACAACAGCAGTTCTTTTCTTCTGCTGAAGAACAGGAATGTTCTTCTGCTTGCTCTTAGCAGAAAGTAGGCAGTGAGTCTGAACTGCTGGTGATTTTTCAGATTATTCCAAGATGATTCTGGTGAAGAGGCAGCTAATGCAAACTAGCATGTTTTCGTGGGAGACAGAAGCTACTGGAACTACAAGTGTCCTTCCCATACACTTCAGAGTACAAATGAATGAAGCTGAGCGAACTTTGGCATCATCTGCCTTTTTTTCACTTAGTTGAAGGAAGATGGGGAGCATGTGCTCAAGAGGTGTGAAGTGCTGGCTCTAAGCATGTGCACCCTTCAGAAACAGACTTGTACCGTCCTTAGGGCTGACTTGTGGAAGGCAGTTCTTAAAAATGTCTTTCAGGTGTATGTTTCTTTCTTGTTTGTTTTTTTATTACAATATTATTTTGGTGTGGTGTGAGCCTCACTTGTAGCTTTTGATGAAGACATAATGTTACTTTTTTTTTCTAGTTTTTTAAAGCCAATCACCTTGAAGATAAAATTAAAATAGTAGAAGCCCGTCCTGAGTTGCTGACATCATCTCATTTGGAAGATAAAAAGGTATGGAATAGTTGTCCAGTACTGAATTTCAGTGGTGTGATGGGAAGAGGAATATGAAAGTGGTTATTGCTTTCCAGCTGCACTGCTGTAACCACAGTGAACCACAGCTGGTACAGAGTAGCTGTCATTTGAGACTTCCCCTCCATGGAAGTGGGTGAACTTGGAGGTGTTGTTTTTTTGTTGTTGTTGTTTTGTTTTGCCTTGGAAAAGTATGATTTGTCCCTTCCAGCATAATCTACACTTGTTGTAATAGCAGTCAGGCTAGATTAACTTCAGAGCTGTAGCTCATCTTCCTCAATACAATCTGATGATTGCAGTCTATCAGGAAGTCCTAAAATCCTTAAATAAATTTTTTTTTTCCAGGTTCTGTGACACTTCTGATTAAGCTTTCCAATTGAGAACTGCAACATTTTTTCATGGAATTTTGTTTTAAAATTCAGCAGCTCAAAAAGATGTTTGTTACCCAGTATTAAATCCATTTGGAGAAGTTTCTATCTAGGTGACTTCTGTTGCTATACTGCATTGTAAGCTATTGAAGACTTAGCTAGCCTATGTCATTCTTCAAGCTGTTGCTCTTTATCATAATGCTTTCTATGTCTTTCCTTGCCAAGGTTTCTGTTCTGGTTGGAGAGCCATTTTTCACAACGAGCTTGCTGCCGTGGCATAACCTGTATTTCTGGTATGCTAGGACGGCTGTGTCCGAGCACCTTGCCAGCGATGTCACCGTCCTGCCGCAGAGTGCTGCCTTGCACATGATGATCGTGGAGTTTCAGGTGAGACTGTTTAAAACCGTCCATTTTTCGTTGATAGGAATTCACCTCACACTGACTGCACTTTCAGAAGTTTTTAACACCAAATTTATATTGCCGTAATGCTGTTCACTTTCATGAGCATTGTGCTTGCCACCTGAGAAGAGAAAATTTGATGTCTTGGAGATGAGTTTTGACATTTCAGCTATTCCTTGTCAGAAAATGGTTACACAGATAAAATATTACACTTATAAAATGTAATATTCTGTGAAATAACAATTTTTAAAGTTATATTTCAGTGTAAGACGATAAGCAGATCCCACGATTGCATGTTCATTTTCTTTGAAACCTTAGAGAACGCACACAGTTCTAAACTAATCTTTCATAAATTTTACAAATGTGTAAACTTCCCTCTTTTTCCCATTTATGAAGGACTGGAAGATGGTTAGTAAAGGTTATTAAGAGTGCTTGCCTTCAGTGGCAGTGGAAATTACAGAAGTGCTTAATATGCAGAGTGTTCCGTCCAGTAGCTTAAGTGAGGGAACTGTCTTGTCTGAAACTGTGTAAATGAAATATGTGTTTCTGTAAAACAAAACCTGCATATTACCTAACATATATTCACAGTTTCTTTTCAAAATACCAGCTCTTCTATTACCTCTAATTCATCAACTATGCAGTTTTGTCTGAACTTTCTTTCCCTTCATAGGGAAAGACATAGAGTATCATTCTAATACTCTTTAACCTTGTTCCCTCACTTCTACCCTTGGTATGTACACGTGAAAACATGCATGTTCTTTTATCTTTTGTGATTTTTGCATAGCTGTCGTGGATTTTTGCAAAACTGTAGAGAGTTTGAGATGTGTTCTGAGAAAACAGTGTAAATCTGAATCACGTAATGGGAAGCAGATGTTTAAGACCAATCAACAATAATCAGATTGAAATAAGTAGTTAATTTTAATCTCATGCACTTTTATTCTGAGGATTTACATCTGTAGAATTCAGAAGGTTTCATGAGAAAGTAAATACTGTTCTTTTCATGTTTTGGGTGACAAAACTGAGGCATGCAGAGCGATGATTAAGTTTATTCTGTAATCTGGTAGCTGAACCTAGAATGGCATTCGTATGACCTGAACCTCAGTTTTATGCTTTTATGTTCAGTGCAGTGTTCAGAGGAGATCCTACATGGCTGTCGTGTTAGAACACAGAGTATGCTGTGTTCCATTAAGCTATTCCAGAAGTTATAACTTTAAATTGGACACTTTCCTCTTTGTTCTGTGGTGAATCTGGTCTCAAATACTAGAATGCGTTGAGTTTTGCTTTTGTTTTAGATAACCTCCGCATTTGTCTGTGTATGTCTCCAGTTAGTGAGCATTCTTGTTCTATTAGAGACCACTAATGCAGTCTAAGAAAAGACAGAAATTGGACTGAATCCCTGTCTGTCTTCTGAATTGGTAAACCTGCTAAGAGGCATAGTATGAACTGCCTAAAATGAGTTCACTCATCTTTGCAGCACTAAAGGGAAGCACGATGATCCAGTGAGCTGTAAGACGTTTCCTTCACACCAGCCTGCTACATGTAAACCAACTGCTTGAGTAGTTGGTTGATCAAATCAGTATGCTGAGTGACTAGAGCACGTTTGTGTAAGGCCGTAAAGGAGAACTTTATTTGGAGAGTAAATTTTGTCATCTGTGTATGTGTGTTTTTTTTAAGGCAATACAATGCACTGTGTGCATTTGTGAGAACATACTCAGTTCATCCAGTAATTTAACTTTTATCTGGCTATCACAAATTTGTTGTATAACTATTTAACTTGGTTTTCCATCTACACGGATGAGGAAATATTGCCTAAATTATTCATTCAACAGAACGGTTTCTCTTTATGTTTTTTTTCTTGTGATTACACAGAAATTGCTGCCGTAGTAAGAACTCAGATCTGAAGGAAAATCATGTCAATTTTAGGGCAAGGACATGTTTGTCTTAGTTCAGTATGTCACGTTATGTGTCTTTTGCCTTTCTTTACCAGCTGTGCATTTTACAAGGAAGAGTGATGGTTTGTTCAGACAGAAGTGCTCAGCATTGATATATCCTTAGTTAGGAAGGGACTGACTCAGACCAATTCATTTACTGAAGATCAGCTGAAAAACAAATCCTCACAGTACTGACTACCTTAAATGCTACTAACCTAGGTCTGAATTCCACCCTGCAATTTAGAGATGCAATGTCCTGTTGTGTGGCAACCTAAATTTGAGTGATCTAACCAGCAAAGGCTGCAGGGAGGTATGTGCACTTTACTAACAGTTGACTTTACAGCTAAAACTATTTCCATCAACAGAGCCAAACAAAATCCTGTTTCCTTTTTTAGGACTTATGGAGGATCCGGAGTCCGTGCGGCACCTGTGAAGGTTTTGATGTGCAGACTATGGATGATATGATTAAAGTAAGGCTGTTCAGCCATGAGTGTGTTAGTTAACACCACCTTAGCAGTTTTTCATAACTGTTGTGGCTATTGGATGAATGCAACTATAGTCGTTCATAAAGAAATCCAGCAGTCCTCACTTGCCATTGCAGATACTTTTGAAAGCGGACAGGGCTGTTAGAGAAACAGATGAGACTGATGAAAGGGTGAGATTTATCTATCAGTTTCTGGAGTTGTATTGTGCATCTCCATCCATGTGGTAGCCGTTTAGATTGACTTCAGAGTCACTGTGTGGGAGTACAGGCTGCTGTAGAGTAGGATTCATCTCAAGAGAGAAGTTTGAATGCATTGTAGCTTGAAAGTACCCATTTTTAATTGCCTCTTGAGGACTGTAATCCTAACAAATAGTTCATGCATGTAGGATGTGATTTTCCTTTGCCTAAGAAGTGTAGACCTATCCTATTGGAACTTCATTGCTGAAATATTCTGAAATCACAATGCATAATCTGAAAACAAGGACTATTTGCCTTCGGGTCGTTAATTGATTGATAATTTTATTACTTCTTCTTTCTTCAGAATTCTCTGAATTTTAGAGAATCAAAGGAAGCAGAACCTCATCCTCTGTGGGAATATCCCTGCAAGTCTCTCTCCGATCCCCAGGAGGTTTTGTTATTTGACTTCAGAAAGACTGTACCACAACACTGTCTCAGCACAGAGGGTTCTGTAAATCTTTTACGGTGAGTTTTCTCATTGCAATAAATGGTTTTCAAACTGTGTGTGCTGACTAGTGTCACAGTTAACAATTTTTAAAAACGTAACCAAAAGTTGTGGAATTTAACATACATTTCAACTGTATTTCAGGAATAACAATGTATTAGATGTCACTATGATTCCAAATGGAATCAGGTTAATTTATAGTTTACAGAAAGCAAATTGTTGTTTTGTTTATTTGCAGTCTTATAATTTGTTCCCTGTTGTTGTGCTCTTGCAGACAAAGCTCCTATTTAGCTTTCCAAATTATTCTGTTTAATAGCTTTGAAGTGTACACAATCCCTTTAGCTGTAATTCTGTCTTGGTATTTTTCACATCATCTGAGATACTTCTCACTGGAACTGCAGAATGTAATTACTTCTGTTTGGATATGAAATGCTGTCAAAAATTAAAAATTGGGGGTAAGTTATTTGTAACTCTCTAGGGTTATGAAACTTGATGTTTCCACTGTGAAGCCAAATTAATGGTTACACAAAACCCAGAACCATCTGTGTAGGGTCTCTGTTGCCTTTGCAGCAGTTGGATTTACAGGCAACGTGCCAGTGTGACCTCTGCCCTTGTGAAGCACGGGGTGAGGTGAGATGTGTGATTAATAAAAATGATACAGACCAGGGTCTCTGAAGGAGATAGTCCCCAAATACACTATATCATTTATCACTTTATTGAGTGCCTGTTAAATGACTGTGTCTATTAGCAAATTTAGTTATGACTTAGGTTCCTCTTCGTTGTCTTTTTTAGGTTTCATGTCTGCAAATATTTAAGGTGTTGCAAGCCACTTACCAAATCACTCATCTGCTCAGTTTATTTTCAAAGAAACAAGTTATTCCTGCTTTCACAGCTGTTGCTCTCTCCCAGATAGATGAGGAATAGGTTCAGTGTTTAAAGACATTAAGTGTTATATAAAGATAATGCTATGGTGATGGATTCTAATCCCCTGCCTCTCTCCAGAAAGGGAAAGAGCCACGGAGCAGTTCTGTGGATGGAATATCATCTTACTGCTGATATCTCACTTAGTACAGGACTGATACAGATTTCAAATGAAAAGGTACTTTAATCTAATTTTATTATCTCTCAAAGTCTGTTAGGATTACAGTGTTGAAAAATGAGCCCCTGTTGTCCATGCTTGATTTACAATGTGCTCTTTATTAAACGCCTCGAATATCATGCAAACAGAACTAGTACAGCTGTCTGTATCTTTGTGGGAAGAAGGAGATGAATCTTAAAATAAGAGTCTGAAACGGATCCAGTTGTTTCTGTAGCTTGGAACCACATACAGAATGCAGATAGGATGCTGGTTCAAAGTGGGATTTATACAACTTAAATACAACGTGCTTATAAACAACATACAAGTTCCTTTTCTTAGTTCAACAAAAAAAATTAGAGAAGGATGAGGTATTTTCGGTACTCTGTGTGAATACTCTTTGTCCAGATCTGTTTGTTGTCTGTAACTTCAGCGTGGGCATAGCATGTTAGATTTCAAGTTACCCGTTCCTTTAATGAGTGGCAACGGTTGTGCTAACATGTATCTGACCTGTCAGTACTGGAGTGAAAATAAGAACTCTTGTGCCCTCATTGCACTATCACTGCCCAGTAATAGTATCTTTGGATTGTAACTACTTTCACTTTCAACTCTGTCCTGTAGGGGAATTGTGAATGGAATCCGCACTGCAAGCAAGCTGTCTACTTTTTCAGTTCTGTTATTGAATCAGAAACTCTGGCAGACCTTCCTACTGCTGTCGCGTATGCTATACATTTTGACACAAAGACAGGAGAGATTGCCATGGATTTTAAGCTATTATAAAATACTTTCACTTATGATATAAATTATAATAAACTTATGCAATGTTCTTTGTATGGCAGAGGTTTGGGGTTTTTTATTGTGCTTAGAGAGCAAAAATTCTGAAAAATACTTTTAAATCTTTTTGGTTTCATTTTAAAAATACATAACCAGGGAGGGAGAGAAAAACCTTTCCCTGAAGACAGGTATTCCTCGTAGGATTCATGTTACTGCTATCCACCGACTTGCTAGCATCTCTTTTGGTGAGAAACTATGTGTATTTTGGGTTTCTGAGCATCCTTATGGGAATGCAAAATAGTTGATGCAGTGGGTATTATATGACATATTAGCAGATGAAGACTCTAAACCTTGTGCTGACCTTAGATAAACGTGAGTTAAACACATCAATTTCTAAGCTTTGCTCTTGTTGCTGTCCAATGGAAGCTAATCATTAGAGTGCACAAAAAGAAATCCCAAGACAAACTACATATGTGTACTGGTGTGCTCATTAGAGAAAAGGAAATACCCAGGCTACTTGCAGACTGATGTATGTTGTAGTTAGAATTAAACTGAAGTAGTCTGTGAAGTACAGTATGGTGCATGACATTGTTCTGGAGTCTGATACCCTGTATTTCTGAAGAGACGTGTACTGAACAGTGGGCAAAGTCTGGAAATACATAACTGAAAATCAGAAAATGTACAGATTTGGGTTAATTGGAAGTAAACAACTGATGATAGTCTGTCCAGAAATAAAAGAAAATGAGTCACAGCCTAGAAATAGTCGGATATCTATAGGATATAATGCAAACTTTTGGCTTATGTTAATTCCATTTGAATAATGTCTGCAAGTTCAGGTTAGTTCCGTTGTTCTGCAAGTGTATCGTCCATAACTAAGGTTTTCTTAGCTGCATTCCAAATTCTATTGGCAGAAATTGCAGCGTGTGACCGTGTGTGTGATTAATTCTGCTTTAGATGAACAATCCATTGCTCTGTCTTGGCTCTGTGTTCTGTGAAGTCAAAAAGAAAATCAATGTGCTGCCCGTGCTAAATCGTGTCACCCAGATGCAGGGATAACTGTGGACGAAAGCTACTCCCATTTCCTCTGAGCAGCAACTTCTGGCAAGTGACAAGAGTACTGTAAAGAAGCCATGAGGGAGCAGGAGCCTTCCCTGCTTTGCCTGGTCACCCGGTGAGTAGGCATTTTTCCTAAGTGTGATCATACTCACAGACCTGGAAGCCATCTGAAATACTGCTAAATATTTTCCTGACCATGATCTTAGCACTTAATAAATGTAAGGATTTTGGAAGAGAAGTATTACATAACTGACGTTTTTCACTGGAGGAGAAAGCTCCTGGCAAGGTCTGTGGATTTCACTTTTTGAAACTGTGCTTTTAGGATACTTAACGTCAGGCTCACATTTCTTACCAGATTGATTGGAATATATAAGTTACTCTAAAAAGTTGTTTCTAATTTCGATACACTGTTCATAGTCTGCAGAGAGTATAGTATCACAGATCTGTTTGTTGTATGTTGGCACGCTGAGATCTGCAATTGCAAGGGGAATGATAAACGGGCTAAAAAGCTTGGCCCTTACTGTTCCTTTTGTTCCAGTATTTATTACTCTATTTTCAAAAAGACCGAATTTTTATATTTCTATTACAGTTATATATAAAATAACTTAATTTGTGCAAATCTGAATGTGTGAGGTTTGTATCTTATAGCTTCTATTCTCTTGAAGGACGTAACAGTAGAACACAGCTAGATGCTGCCTCCTGTGGCCTGACACTGAGGGTCTGAGCTGCTGTGCAATATAAAAAGCTTCTGAAGGTGCTTTGCTACTGCACAACTAAAGCAGAACCTAACAGAAGCATGCAGTGTTCTGATGGGAACACAGAACAAAAGGACAGCAATACAACAGGATTTGTGTTGGAGAAATAAAAATAAAACCAACACAGATGAGGTTACAGTATTTTAATGTCTAGTGTTAGCTTACTCAAAGGTAACTGTACGTGAATGTGCCTGAATTGGGCTTGTTAAGAAAAGTCACGTGTTTGCTATAACCTCAAGTGGAAGAAATATATCTTGATGGGAATTTGCATTTGTTATTAGTGTTATATGTTGGAGATACGTAGGCACTGTGGCAGGCACTAGGCGTGGTGACTTTGAGGTATCCTTCTCAAACCATTTTGATTTTGTGAGACTTGACACTATTCAGACTCTCGAAGGTGAGTGGAGCAGAAAGGAAGGCCATAAAGAAAACTTAGTATAATTTCTGCAGAGCTCTGCTTCTGGAGCTGGACTGTGGCAGTTAATATAAGTCATTATTAGAATGTGAGGAAAAACATCTTAAGTTCCAGTATTCCTAGAGCAGTCATTATATTGCTGATGCGAGGAAGAAGGAAATCTGGAACACGGTGCGTATTTTAGCACCTGTGTGTTCCTTAGAGGAGCAGAATCTGATGAATGTGTTCAGGAAACCTGGTTTGCCATGAGTGCTGTCAACACTGTTAATGCTTTCTGGTTATGCTTGTGTATTTAGACAGCCATTGAACCTGCTCTGGGGGTTTGGTTATAACACATGGAAGTTGTTAGGTTGAAATGAGCCCTTACCACATATATGGTTTCAATGTTTTTGCATCAGCCACATCATTCACTAAATTCCAACCCACGCTGTGAGCTAGTTGTCACCCACCAGGTCATGCTGCCCAAAGCCCCATCCAGGCTGGCCTTCCGTGCCACCAAGATTGGGGAGCCCACAGCTGCTATAGGCACCTCTTCCAGTGCTTCGCCAACCTTGTGGTGTATCCGTATTACTCGTCTTCTCTAAATTCTTCAGGGTAGACTTAAAAACATAGTATGATCTGTAAATTGTGTGGAAAACAGCTTCATGTAGGGGGATACTCACCATTAGTTGCATATGTGTGTTTTTAAAACAAAGCACTTATCTCTGTCCTTTTCCATAGGGCATTTTACTGCAAGCACACGGGGGAAAAAAAAAAAAAGCCACTATATCAGAAAAACACATCTACCCAGTAGCAACATTTCAACTCCTATTTGTTCCCAGACTTGACAGAAGCATTGCCATGATGTGCTGAGTTGGAATAGCTCCTGGCTATTGGTGTCTTAATAAGTTGATCATCCTGTTTTCTCTTGGAATGAAACTCACTCTGTGCTGCCTCCAGAAAAATTCCCCCCCCCCACCCTCCCCCTCCAGATGACAACAGGTTTAATCCTGACTAGACCTACAGGCATAGATGCATGTTTTAAAAGAAACAAGATCTCCTGCCACCACTGAACTGATATTATAGCTCATATATTACATGACAGTCAGTATGTAATGGGCTGATTTTTGTATGTGGCACAAGAATAAATACTTCCAGTAAAGACAGGTTTTATTAAAGAATGGTCATACATGAAAAACTGTTGCCATCCACATTTCCTATCATAATTCAGCTGCAAAAATAACTTTTCTGTAGCTCTGAAGTTTTACCAAGATTTGGTGGTGTTAGTAAGTTATCCCACCACCAGTCCACGAGAGGGTGCTCAGAATCCATTTCTAATTCTTCAGTGCATTTTTCAGTCCATCCACATTTACTTCTGTTAGGGAAAGGTGCACAGGCTTACAATGTAGCTTTCTTGTCTTCTGTGCAGATAAAATGCTCACAGTGTTTTAAGATAAAGCATACATACACACTCATTGAAATAAAAAACTAGTACTAAAACAGTGACAGCTGCTGGAAAGACTAATGTGGACTTGCACGTACAGTGAACGGGCAGGTGAAGTGTCCCATGATAAATACATCAAATGAATTCTTAGGACAGTGAAACTGTCTTAGTCCTGACGAAGCAAAGCTTGAATTTTATTTGAAAGGTGTTTTCTAAGTCATGGCAACTGCAAATTCTGCTTCTATTTGGAAAACTACTGCCCTTTGTCTGAAGGCCAGACAGTCCAAGGGCTGGGATCCAGGAGCTTGCTTTTCTCCTTCATTAGCCCTTTGAAACTGCTCTGTGTAGGCTTCCTGCATGTAACAAGATAGAGGATGTGGTTCAAGACTAATTCATTTAGGCATTCATCTTTTGTATTCTATTTGTAGTTACAGCTTGTTGTTAGGAGGGAAGGAGACTTGCAGCTTCTTCACAGTAGATTTTTCTAGTGACGATGGTGAGCTGAGTACAAGGGGTGCTTGCGTCGTCATTTTACCTTATTGACCCTGCTGGCATTGCAGACTGTTAATGTGGTTTGGTACTTAATGGTCTTCAAACTGCGTGTTTCCAGGCATTTAATGTGGATTAATGATTCAGACGCTTCTTCTCAGAGAGAGGTATGCATTATCAGCCGTGTTTTTCTGATGAGGAAAAGCCAAAAGTGGATTGTGTGGGTGTTAAAGTGTTTCATCTGCCCCAAGATCACTGTAAGATTAGGGCCTCGGAGCTAAAAATGACTTGCTCAGGGCTGTGCAGCATCAGCTAATCCCCTGGCTCCCTTGCTCTGCTTTAATCATTTGTTTGCTCAGTGCAGTGTGATTTCAAGTGCAGCCTTAGGAGGTTTGACCGAGATACGGCAGATAAAGGCTCAGAGGCAGCAAATCCTTGGATACTTCAGTAATTAAAACCATGGTTTAAATATATATATATATATATATATATATATAAGGCCATAGGGCTTTGTTGTTGTTTTGAAGGCTGTCACAAAGTTGACCCACTTTTTTTTTCTTCCCAGCAGGGTTCTTATCTAAGATTTGAGAGCCCTAAAGATGCCTCTTCTGCAGCCACGGGCACTGATCAAACAACGAGAGCTCCTCTGCGTGAAGCGAAAGCCCTTTGGCAGCAGGGCCCATGGCACTCTGCAGTCAGTGGGCACAGCCCTGGGTACGTTGGCTGTGCCCCTCCTCTTCCTCAGGGCTGTGCTGAAGGGCGGCTGTGTAACACGGCGCCCGTTGTCTCATGCTCCTCTCCATTTCTGCTCTTTGTGGCCTAGCACACTGCTCGCTGAGGTGGGGATGGGTGCTGGCGCAGTGTTTTAATACCGGGCGCTAGTCTGTTGTGCTCTGCCCAGCACGGCTGATGGATCCTGCTCCCACAAAGCGTCTGTGTGCCTCGCATTAAGAGAGAAACCAATTATTCGATGCCCTGAGAGTCAGCAAACAGATCAGGCTGCTGCCATGAATGGCACTGAGAGAGGCGAACAGCCCTCGCGGCGGCACTTGAGCTGACACGTTTGCAGGAGCCGTCGGGGTGACAGTGCTGCAGTCTGCACGCATCATCTCACCCCCACCCGGGCATTTCTCACAAGGGATCGGTGGCCAGACCCCTGTCCCCGGATGGCTGCGGGTGCCCGCGCTGGGGAAGGCGAGGAGCGCTCAGCTCGGCCGTTCCCGCCTTTTTCCCCCCGCTCGGCGCGCGCCCGCTCCTGCTCGGCCGTGCCCTCTCCTCAGGGCGCCGGCCGCCATTTTGTCCGCCTGACGCCTCGGGTGTGTGTTCCCGCTCCGCCCGCTCTCCCCGACGGGGGAGCGGCCGCTGGGGGCAGCGCTTCGACTGAGCGCCGCGGGACGCCTCCGTGAGGCGGTACGGTGAGGAAAAGCCGGGTTGGCCGAGACGCAGAGGGTGGCCCCGGGCCGCTGTGTGCCCCGAGCCGCGGCCGTCTCGTCGCGGTGGCTGTGCCCGGCGGGCTGCGGCCTTCCCCGGCCCTGCCGGTGTGTCCGTCGGAGCACAGGAAACCATGCCGCGACAAACAAACAACAAACCCGACTCTCTCAACAGCTGTTTTCTAAGCCGTGCTGTCAGACAGAGCAGCAGATCGTGGTGTAGGGACTTCTTGTTTGTTTGTGGTTTCTGCGTTGCAGGTGGCATTTATATCCTACCTTTCCTTCCTAAGACGAAAGGACGGAGGGTAATGAATGTGGTTGTGTTGTACCTCCTGTGAGACGTGAGCCAGCTGAGGCACAGGCTGACCTCAGCTGCGTGCCGGCAGCACTCTGTGTCATTCTGCCTCTCAGGCAGTGTGCTTCCATCCAAGTGATGAGAATGGCTTCTGGACTTTAATCTGGAGGCTTTGTTCTGCTCGGAGTTAATATGTTGGTTCCTAGAGTGAACTCGGTGTCACGTCTCCTTGAGCTGTGGCCTTGCCCGAGTCAGTGGCCATCCCTTCCATCCCTCCCATCTCTGTTATGTGGTGAGGACTGGGCTGCCCAGCCGTGCAGGGTTTCAAGAGGTTCACAGAAAAGCAAGCCAGGGGCATCCCAGAATTAGCGCTCTCAGAATTAGTAGTGTAGGTGTTTCTGTGTACAGGAAGGTTCCAGCTAAAGTTTATGCTTCTGGAACTGTGCTGCGGAGGGAATGCTGCAAAACTTTTATGGGAAGGAGTTGACAAGGCATGTGGAAAAATGTGGTAAGGTGACAATGAAGTTAGTCTCATTTGGCCTCTGTGGCGTCTGAGAGCACTATTCCTAGCATAGCGTGCAGGAGGATGGAGGTCTTCTGGAGGCATGTTAATGTTTTATGGTCTGGTGTAGAAAACTGGGCTAATGTTTTATGTTATGATGGGCCCTCGCAGCTCTTTTTCTCAAGAGGATGTCAGAAGTTTGTGGTTTTGGGCTTAACTACATGTGTCTGGATGTTCGTGTTTTGTAGGTTGTCTTCCGTTAAGTTTCTCCATTTTTTTGTTTATTTACTTGACTCAATTTTAGCTTCACAGAGAGATACAGTAGTTCAGGGCTGTGATTCTAACTGTACTCTGACGGTTTGTAGTCTTTGCCACTTCTTTTGCAGGTTGTATCTCGTTATGTTTATGTTTTGCATGAATCTGGCAGGGAAGTTGCATCTCTTCTGCTCACCTACCCTCTCCTTTTTGCAGAGTACACAGCTACCAGTGCTCAGCAAAAGCTGGCACTTCCCTCTATGTCACACAGCAGAGCAAACGAATAGTAAGGTTGACTTCAGTGTTAAATGTACATTCTTGCTCTCTGGTATTATCTTGGTGCATACTTTTCCAGATATGTCAAAGAAGTCTCCAAAAGGAGAAGGGAGGGAAAAATCTAGGAGGAACTGTGTCTTTGTATTTCAGCAGAAAACATCACTTTTATGTGTTTTAGCAAGGTACTCACCTCCACAGGTTTCATAGGTATATACTGACAATATATTCCATTTCCTTGTGTTTCCTGTCGTTTTTGCCTCAGGGAGGAATCTCTTCAGGATCGATCTCTGGTTGTGTTCGTATGCAGTGCCCTTATTGTCAGGCTGTGACATTTATTTGAGGTTTGTAGATTATATGAGCAAAGTGGAGGGAGGGAGGAGAAGTAGATCACCTTGAGTCATCAAAGCAGTTCATCTTAAAGCGAGTTAGTGCCTGGGTTGTGTTGAGGGAAGTTGAACTCCTCTAATTATTTGCTGTAGGCATGCTAATGTGCAGATGTGCTGGCAGCAGGTTCCTTGTTCCACAGTGGAAGTCATCAGGTTATCAACAGGAGTTTTGTGATAAGGTTACAAGGTGGTGCTCCTAAGTGCTGGTTAGCCGTCTCTTTCTTTCTTTTCTTTGAAGCCTCACTCAACGGGAGAACATCCCATTTAAAATGCTGCCATATTTGTATTTGTCATGGTGCCAGTCAGCCAAGCCGTGCAGTCTGCCTCAATAAATAAAAGTATTTTCTCACAGGAGATGTTCTGTTTGGATCAATGCAGTGCCTTATATCCACTGCCAGCTTCCTGCTGCTTTCTTGGAGCCTGCTGCCTGAATCTCTTTGCCGAAGGGAAGAATATTCCACTTGTGTCAGCCTCTGGCTGAAAACAAGGTACACTGCTCCATTCTTTACCTCCCCTTAAAGCAGAGAGCTTTGACTCTCGGTTTGAGGCAGAGTGTATTTGCTTTCCCTGGGTTGCCTGGGCAACAGCTAATCAAAGAATTCTATTTAAAATGAGATTTTCTCAAGGCATCTGTAAAACTAAAGGGAATATCAGTATAATCATGCTTCTCAGAAATTGAGCTAGCCAGAATTGTATATCCAGTTGAATGGCTGCAAAATAATTAAAGGACATTTAATATTTAATGTTCTTAACTTGCCCCCCTCTCCCCCCTAGTTAGATGCTCTTGCATCTTCATAGCACACCTGCAGAGCCAGTACCTCCTTTCCTGTCCCCTCTGCCTCCCCCGTGCTGGGTGGGAGCTCTCAGTACAAGCTTCTCACCCGGAGCTGTGGCAGCGAGTCATTTGTGTTAGAAGAGTTTCTGCAAGCAAAAGCGAGTTCTGCCCATGTTTAAAACATGAATAGAAGTGTCTTTTTTTTTTTTTTTTCTTTCTCTCTCTCTCTCTCTCCTTTTTTTTTTTTTTTTAAGAAATGAATAAGGTCCCAAACAAATCATTATAATCGCTACTTAGAAGTAAAAGAAATTCTGTTTTTTCTCCTGACCTCAAACCAAACACAGAACTGAATGGAGCCTTCTAGTTTGCTCTGTCTGGTCCCTTCCTGTGGTAGGCCTTGTGCATAAAATCTTTCTTCTCTTTACAAATACAACAAACCAGTGAAGGACAAAAACAGTTAGGTTCTTTCTGTCTGTGTTCCACTGTGGTCTGTTGGAAGCTGCTTTTGAGCTTGGCTGCTCCTGTGGTCAGAAATATCCCTGTAATTGTGAGCCCAGTCCCAGACCAGGGCTTTCTGTGCTGGGTGGGGTGTCACTGCCCAGCATTTAACCAGACTCAGCATTTGGTTCTGTCAGTGTGTAATGAACGCTGCATTTACAACTTGTACTTTGCCCTAACGTTGGAACAGACAGCTGCAGATCGGTGAGGCCAAGGGTTTGCAGTGAGGTGAAAGCGTGCACGGGGTCTGCTGTGGGCAGCAGGGACCTCTCCAGGCTAAGAACTGATAGCCTGTGTGTGCTGCAGAGTTCGGAGAACAGCAGCCTAATAATTAGTGAAGTAGCTGCAGCGTGAAGCCCTTCTGTGCTTATTGTGAGTTACAAGATGTGTTCTGTTGAAAGTCTGAGTTTGAGGCGGCTATAAATAAGCAAAAGTGGCAATGGGAAATTACAGAGTTTAAATACCTGTTTCATAACACTTCTAATTTAGGGCTGAGATAATGGACCAGGCTGCATACTGAGAATCAGTTTGTCTTGTGTGGTACACCTTCCATTAGAAATATATTTAGCATAGTGCTTGGCACCATACTAGGACTGGGATTCATTTATTTTTCTTCAGTTGGTGTCTTGCAGACCTTGTGACAGCCCGTTGCTCCCTGATGGCCCGAAGGTCCTTGCTGAGCTTTCCAGTAGCTGACAGTATTGCTGTTGACTTCAGGAGAAATTTTAAGATGTGAAGAAAGATGTAGCTGGATTTTGTTGGGTATTCAAATTTCTGGATTTACATTTGGAAAGTATTTCAGAATCCGTTACATTCAAACACATTTTTTTTACTATTTACCTAATTAGGTTAGAAATCTAATGAAGATCTCACTGGACCTGCTGTAGCAGGCCTGAGTGTTCAGGCTAATCGAGGAGCTCTTAACAAGGGCACCTTTGATGTGAAAAGCTGTCATCTTCCCCCCGCCACGCCCACCTCTTCCCGTTCATTGCAGTGGGATCCATTCAGAATACATTGCCATTGGGTGAGTTGCACGCTCCCATTTTCTCTTTGGAAGAAGGGTGTTCTTTGTAGGCTGCCGTGCTGACCCTGCAGCTGCCTGCTCTAGCAGCAGTCATAGTGCCTTTGTTTTTACTGCATCTTTCAGAATCTCGAGATTAAAGTGTTATTACTGTGGAATGGGGCAGCTCTTGCTGTAGCTGCATCGTGACCTCTGCTGTGTGAGTCATGCTAGGCATCTGTGAGAATCACAGCTCACAGGCTGGATGCGAAGGTCTGCCCTTCCCCTCCCTCCGTTTCGGGGGACGTTGCCATCCTTTCTGTGAGCAGGTCTGTTACTCTGGCCTAACGCTGCAGTGACTTACTAATTGTCCTCCATTTTGTATCGTTAAGGCGGAAGGATTTATATCAATTACTTGTTATTACGGTGTTTCGTGTGTGTTCCTGTGAGGCTGATTCCATTTTGGCTGCGTGGAGAGTGGTCAGAGATATCAATATTCAGTACACTAATGATCAGAGAGCACAGTAAGGTCTGTACTGAGCTGATCAGATTGACGCATCTCGTTGCTGTGATTTGGAAGAATAAAATGTTTGCAGATAGGAGTGGGACATGAATTCGCTTCAGGCTGCATGTGACACACTGCGCTGACTTGAGGAGTTGGAGCAGAGCTTTGCAAAGCTATAGTGCAATTTAAGTGATGGTCATGAGAAGCTTTTACCAGATAGTGCTGACATGGCTCAGCATCCTTGCAGTAGAAATGGAAGGTTTTCTGTCTGAGCTCTCATCTTGGTTTGAACTAGCTGGGTTTCTGTTGGAACGTGTGGGTTCTGTGGGCGAGTTAGGTCCCTTTGAGTCAGCAGATGTCTGCCGGAGAATATAATTGATGCAACAGAAGAGCTGGGGAGTCTAGGTCATTTTTAACCTGGAAGGTGGCCCTTGAAGACTGATGTGCATAAGCAGGTGCTACTGGCTGCTCAGCACTTAGCTCTGCGTTGTTTTGCTCGGGGATGGACAGCAGTGACTTATTTACTTTTTCATCTTCCTCACTGTGTGTGTATGTAGGGACTTTGGGAATTCCTCTGAAGTTACTAGAATGTGACTTTAATGCGTGGCCTGAAACTTGATGTGGATGTGACAACTGGATGACTGCCATGAAGCTAATGTGATGATGTGTTCTAGGGCTGGTTTTGTACCTTTTGTGCTAACAGCTTTACAGTCCTTCCAAAATACAAATTAGTGCTTGGAATGTAGTATAGATTTAAAGAAATGCATGAAAATAGGAACGAAGCATGCAACCACCTTTGGTTAGGCTTAGATTGATAAGGATTACAAATTTCTCTTTTCTTACTCCAAATTGTTTTGCCTGTTCAAGATCTTGAAAGCGGACTTTGTAGTCTAAATTCGAAGCTCCTGTTCTTGAAGTACTGCCCTGACCGTCCATGCTCTTTCACATACTTATGCTGGCCAGGGAACTTCTACTGTGGTGGTGTGGAGAGATTATTTTAAAAGGGCATTCTAAGAACAGCAGTGAATATTTTTCAGGTCATTATTCTTCTTGAGACTTAGTAATAGCGCAGCCACGTGCAGTTGTATGCCAGGTGTTGGAATTGGTACCTTTTGGGACTGCAGCAGGTGTGTGAATTCCTAAATAAAGGCAGCAAAAGAAAAACATCACCTTCAGTTTTCCGTGTTGTGATGTTATGCCCAGTGTGGTGCTGAGCTCTGCTCAAAGCAACTAAGTCTGTGACAGCGAGACTCAACCGGTGTATCTGCAGCAATGGAGTGGATGAAGTTGACTTTAAGCTGAGTGATTTGCGTGAAGTTTGGAGTCATGAAGAAGTTCAAAATTTTTTTCAAAAGATGAGATGCTCTGAAAAATGTAGTGTAGCGGTGGAAACCACTTGATCAGTGAAGCTGTAGGCTTTTATTGCAGTGTTTGTAAAGATGAAGGGTGTTCTGAAACACGTGTCCTGGCACTTCAGGCAGCTTGCAGTCACTCTGCCAGAGCAGAAAGGTTCACTTTCAGAAGGGGAAGGCAGACCTTGGCAGGGCTGGAACCTGCAGGTGGGTGTTGGAGAACGGCATTCTGTGTGGGAGCTGACGGAAGGTGAGGTGTCAGCTTCTGAATGTTTCCAGAGAAGCAGAGTGAACAGGTGCTGTTCTCTAGGAATTGCACCATTTATGGTTGAATATTGACTGGCAGGATGCTGAAAACTGATACGTTAATAGGAAAGTAGTGGGAAATGTCCATTTATGTGATCATTTTCCATTATTATCTTGTAATTTAAAGCACACAGGAAGGCTGGAGCACTTCTGTACTGTAGTTAATTTCCTCTTTTGATTACTTGTTATTGTGTTGATGGTTCTCAGTGCCTAGGAAGCACTTTATATGACCACATAGGGCTGGGGACTGTAAAAGGGCAGTGACGTGGTCTTCTGACTCCAACACTCTGTGCGAGACAGAAGGAGGGTGCAGGATGGAGCTCAGCTGCCCTCACCTGTCTGCTGGGACATGGCCTGGCACTGTGAAAGGCAGTGGCACTGGTGTGGGCACTGAGATGTGTAGGGCTCAGTACAGCTCGATGTGTTTTGCAGTCATAGATGCTCCTCAGACCTTTGTGAAAGGAAGGAAAGGGAAGGAGTGTAAGGCTTAGATGAAATGTGGACAGATTCCGCAATCCAATGTATAACTGCCCTCAGATAGTTCTTCCTCCTTTTTTCTTCTATCTTAATTGTTGTTGATGCGTGTTTCTTCCCATGCACTTCTGATGGTTGTGAGGAGCAGTTGTTAAGTCTCCCATTACGTGAAAAAGGAGAATTAGGATTGTTGTTTTCCTAAAGCAAGCTCAGTTTACTGATCTCACTGGTGGCCACATGGAGCCTATCCTAAATGTCAGGGAGAAAAGTATGGAAAAACAAGTATGAAGGGCTTAAAAACATAGGAGGTGGTAAATGGGAAATATGGATTAGTCATAAACAACAGTAGAGGGTAACAGCATGTGTTCTGAAAGGCCATGGAAATGTATATGAGCAACTTGAATTTGCAGCAACAGAGAAGGAGAATTAGTACAGCGAAGTATTAAATCGCCAAAGAAGAGGATTAGAAGAGTACTGCTTCAGCATTCTGAGCAGAAATTTCAGTGGGTTGGGAGGTTTGTGTTTTAATGGGTGCTTTGCCATAAGAATCTGTACAATAGCCAAAGAGGCAGATGGCATTTCAGTTGGAGGGCCGGCTAACAGGCAGCTGCGGGCATCAGTCCATGAGAGCTACACTGAAACTCATGGGGCGGGGAGAGCAGGAAGAAGGGCCCACGCTTTTCTGTTCTTGTTTTTAGTGAAATGACTGGGAGATGTAAACTCTCAAGAATGATTGTTTTTACCTTGTGGTTCTGTAGTATTGAACACAGGGTTTGAAACCTCTCTTGAGGCGCTGATGTAATAAGTCAGACTCAGACAATGGAAAAACAGATTTGGTATTGCAGAAGAGCCACGTGCCATGCATCCACCACTGGAAACTGTCCAGGTATAACTGACAGAATGCAGTCAGCTCTACAGCAGTAGAGAAAGCTGCAGAGATGCATCTCTAACATTCTGTCTCACAGATGGAGTGGTTCCTTCCTTAGCTGATGGCAGGGGATGTATATATTGTGTTCTTCCAATAACCCCTTGCATTTCACTGACTTCCTCCTTTCTGCTCCTGGAGAAGATACATTCTTCAAGGTGGGTTTCCCTGCCACCTTTTAGGAGAGCCTGGGTACCATGCAAAAAGGCTGAATCACTAATATCTGTTATTTTCCTTTGACATTCTTCTGTGAACTTGATGGATTTCTTGAGGACACGTCCATGTGTTGTGTTCTTGCTTTTCTGTTTTTACATTAATTTTGACTCTTTGCTATACAGATCAAAACTGCTTTCAGTTCTGGGACTGGGAAACTGTTGAGGTACCGGGATGCACAGCTGCACAATAAGCTGTTCTTGTGAGGTGTTCTGTCAAGTGCTGGTAGAGTACAATGCAGGATGGATGTCCCAAACTGAAAGCGTGGCCTTGGGACGAGGCGTGGGGTCGCGTGCTGGTGTGAATGCTGCATGCCTTGAAACTGAGCGGGGTTTCTGTGCAGGAGGTGTGTGAGCGGGAGAAGCCAGGCTGCTGAGTTACAGCACTTGGGTCTTTCACCCTTTGTTGTCTCCAGGTTCACTAAAACAGGCACAGCACAATGGGACTGCACGTGATCCTCCTGTGAGAGCAGCAGGTGTTTGAGATGCTTCATCTTAAGAGCGAAACTTCTGTTAGTGATATCAGACCCCACGAAACCAGAAAAAGGGGACTGCAAAGAAATATTTGAGCCTTGAAATTTTATTATCTTGTTTGCATCAACCAGTTAATTCCTTTCAGCACCAATAAAAGACAAAAATAAAATAAAATCAAATAAAAAGACAACTCTCTGTTGTTCAAAATACCTTGTTCTTACCAGGTCAAAGCTTGTGGTTTTCTTACAGGCAAAGAAACCCATGAAAATATTTAATCTTTTATTTTTTAATACATTTATAACAAAATGTCAGAAGGTGTGTGCTTACCATATAAAAACATTAGGTCCCAGAATAATACAATACCGAAAAAATTATTGAAATAAAAAAAGGTTATTCTTGTTACAGGATTTCTAAACCTCAGCAGTAATACAAGATCTTAAAATCATCAAGATTATATTTAAAACAAGATGGCATGGAAAAATGAGACCTTCAGTAACAATCTGAACCTCGATATAATGAATGGTAAAATTGGGAGTTTTTCAAAGTGCTTGAAATTGTAGGTACTTCTGTTCTCATCCTGTGGTGCCAGGAGGAGGTGACAATGCTTCATTTCTGAGCTGATGATATGTGCTGACACCGACGTGTTGCTGTGATCTGAGGGCAGCTCAGACACCAAACTGGGGACAGTCAGATCTGCTTAATATGGACCACCTAACAAAGGTTGTTTAAAATAATCAGTGGAATTCTAAGTTCCTTAAACCTTACTGTCTTACCCAGCAAGTAGGACTGAGGTTCTAGCCAGACTAGCTGGGAGTGCTTCTGCAACAAAACCTTGTAATAGTTCTTGCCCGTGACAAGTCAGCTCATTGCCCAGGGCGGCTTCCTCCAGGGTTTCTCGAAGCCAGCCACACCTCAGAGGGCTGCAGGCTCCTCAGAGCCATCGTGTGTTAGAGTTTGCTAAGCTGCTTTAGACTGCTTCAGTTAAGCGTCCAGTTGGTGATGACAATAAAACTAGCTGGCCACTACTTTAATTGTTTAGTGAACACTTCCACACATAGCGTGAAGCATTACTACCCCAGTCTTCAGTGGCTGAGCTGTGGTGGAAAGCAGGTGGCTCACGTACCCCTTTCGGGCCCTCAGACAAACAGTGCACAAAAGAACTGGCTCTGGATGAGCCTGAAAAGCTACGTACTGTTTTCTGTAGGTTGTGGGTTTTTTTTGTTTTTTTTTTTTTGAAGTGATCTAAAGGTATTGACTTTATAAGGACCTGCCATCCTTGAATCTTCTGGAAGTTCCTAGTTTTCAGCTGTCCTCATTTATGTCTTTTGTTCGCTTGTTCTAGAACTGCTATTGTAAAATGCAAATTGAACATGAGAAACAGAAGATGTTATCTAGCTTTTATAAAAACAGATGACACATCATCTACAGTATCTGCGCTGAGTGGCAGTTATTAAACCAAGAATAGCGTTATCACCCACTTCTCGATGATATCTGAAACTCCTGTACAAAGTGGGCTGAGCAACGGCAGATTAAGCTTAACTCCAATTTCTTATTAATAACATCCTACTAATAAGTTGTCATGCCGTCCTTCAGCAAGGTAGGATTGACATCTAAGAAAAGCTATCTAGGGTTTAATTTCCTGGGCATATTCTGCCCTTTTTTATTTTACTTTATTTATGTAAATATGCCGTTACGTAATATCAGTCTGAGGCTTATCATGATTGATATCCTGCCAGTACTGTCATTGTCTGAATGGTTCTGTGTGAGATAGGGTACGGAGGAGCAGTAGTAGTGTAGACAAACTGGTTTTTCTCCTGGATGTTTCTCTTCTGGAAAAGAAAGTCTGTTCTTTACAGTTTACCGGTACATATGCTCTCTGATTCCTGCAAGCACGTCAAGGCATCAGAAGGCACAGGATCAGTGCAGAAAAAGCAAGGAGCATCTGTACAGTGGTGCCACACAGCTGTACCGCCCAGCATCAGTCTCTTGCAAAGGTAGATCCTTAAGACAGTAAATTAGTTAAGAACTACTTAGACTGGCTAAACGTATGTGCACTGTTTAAAGAGAACATTTTACATCTATCCATTTACTGATCACTGAAAAGCTAAGAACATCGAAATCTAAAACAGTTTACTTCAAATTTGATAAAAATACTTCTCAATGTACTTCAGAAAGTTGACAAAAGTGCCTCATTTTCAGTCAGCACGAAGCCATTGAACTAATTTTGAAGTAATTCGGACAGTTAGTTTTACTGTAAGTAACGAAACGTTGTTTGGCAGTAGTTTTATGACTATGTCCCACACAGTGTCAAATTCAGCTCCTGCAACTGATCCTTAGTGAAACTGATATCAAATCGTAATTTACATTGTTAGGAAAGCTATTAAAAATACTGTACCTTGTATTTAATCTTACTACTGAGAAACAGCTGCTGGACAGCACACAAATTGCTACTGATACTGTTTGTTTGTTTTTTTTCTTTTTTAAAAAGGTTAATAAAATACAAGCAAGGTAGAAAATAGGATTAAAAGCGTTGTTTCAGGTACAAGTCTTTCTGAATTGGGTGGAAAGATAAGAAACCAGAAAAACACACTGCACTTACGTGCACCCTCTGTATAAAGAGAAACGTACAAAGTGGGAAACTGGTGGTGCACTGGGACAGTACACTAAAATCTCTGATGCTGTAAACTTGAATTCCTAATTTTATCAAAAGGGGGGATTGAGTCTGGACCTATTTTTGAGTCCCCACGGGTTACGCTGTGCAGAGTACCGCATGGTTTGGCACAGTACACTTGCAAGAGGCAGTCTCTGCTGAAGGGATGCCAGGACTGGGAACGAGGCATAGAACTCATCACTGTTAAGGGGCCCTGGTGTGTGTGAGCAGGGGCCTCCCACCTGCTGGGAATTAGCCAACACTGGCAGAGCAATACTTTCATGACTATGAAGAGTTTGCAACTTGCAAAATCAGGCTGATCTAAATATAAGTTCAGTCGTTTACTGTAGTTCATTAAGCCAGTACAAGAGGCTCTGCAAACTAGGATTTCTAATTTAAATCTAATTTCTTTTGATTTAGCTCAAGCTGATTCCTAGCAGGTATAAACTAAACCATAACAAGATCATCAGGAGTTTGTGGCCAGCGTGACTGAAAGAAAAGTTTGTTTAATGGGCTAATTCTTCTCAGTGTAGGGGATCTGTAATAGAGGTAAAACCTCTAATACTGGAGAGGAATTAGGCGGAAGCATCTAAGTACTGGATAAAACACAAGGGGTTTCATTGTTCTTCCAGCAACACAAACCCTTTTGAATTGAAATCTCTGGAAATGCCAAGAAGCCTGGCTATGGACCTGCCTCTCAGCTTTTTTGTTTTCTTGTTTTTTTAAATTAAAGTTACGGAGGCTGAGTAGGTCAGGTTGGGATATGATGGCAGAGAGGGGGGCAGGTCCACGTTTAAAGAGCTGCAATGGAAAAAACATACGAATTTTATGGCAAAACCCCTATTAAAGTCTGTGAGTGCGTAACAAATGAATTGTGTCTCACAGACACGCATCTAGGCTCAGCTCAAAGGAAACCATTAGCGAATGCTGAGTCACAGTTCTGTTCTCTAGCTGCTCTGTAGCTACCCATGCTGTGCTTTCCCTTTAAGTGTACTGATTCCTTTGGAAAATGAAGTGAATCCTGCCTTATTGGTTATACACTGTTCTATACTTTCCCCCAAAATGTCATTTATGTTAACTCTATATCTAACATGCATTTTACAAGCTATTTCCCATTTACTCTTCCTAGCTAAGGCAGAATGTTGGCTCTGGTATTACCAGTGGTTCTATAGGAATCTATTCACTCTACTGCAATACATATGTATCATCCCATACTGTAATTCAGAACTGCCCCGCATGTGGAAATGAAAGAAAAAACATTACAGGGGAACTGTATTTCTTCTTAAGGGAATGACTTGTGGTTAGAAGACTAAAGGCCCAATTCTGGAGTCATTTTTCAGACAAGACACTTAACAGTTCCAGTGGTAACACAGCTGGAAGAAGGGTAGTATAATGTCAATGTCTCAATGCTATTTTTTTTTTAAATAAATATCCCTAAAAAGGAGAAGAGAATATTGATTTGCAAACTGAGCAGTTTTCTTTTGTTTGCTGTAATGTTGGAAGGGTTTGCCAGTCCCAGAACGCCTTGCTTTGGCTGATATCTGATTTTTGAATGAACTTCCATTCTGATATTCCCCATGGTATCTCACTATTTCATCTCAGAGTGGCATGCAGTGCGGGCGCATGCTACTGATGCAAGCACGCTACTACAACTTCAACAGGCTAAAGGAAAGAAAAAAAGCTTTAGCTTCTTAGTTATACAAAGAAAGTAAGCAAAAAACCATTGAGCAGCACTAACTCACAGACTAATTACAAACTAAATTGTGCTATATATTAGTATAAAAACATGTTTTAGTAAGAATGGCACTGGTTCAGAAGGAGTTAGGACTTCCATCTTAGTTCCATTTGGTCCACAGTGAACTTTGTAGTACAGGCCTGCCCTGTTGCCTGAGCAACTTGTGGCAGTGGCATTTGGCCACAACCTTCAATTTCTTCCCTTTTTTAATACTCCACTGTTGGTATGTTCTGGGGAGTAGCCTGGGTCAGGTCTGGTTCTTTTTCCTAACGTGGCACCAGAATAGTTCATTCCTATCTTGTGATATTTTCTTAATACCATTAACATTTCCCTCTTCTAATCTCTCCAAGCTGGTCAGTTTTAAGGGTCATCTTCTCCTGTAGACACCATGAGACGCATTGCTACTGGTAGGTGGTCTGTCAAGCCTGCTAGCTGGGTAATAAAGCTGAACTCTTCCACTTCCTGCAGATGGAAATAAAAGTAAAAAGAAGGAATTTGAAAATTTGTCTGCTATATCACACACTAAGATTCACCTCTTTAGTTTACTTTTGGCTGCCTTGCAGTATTAGTAGATGTATGGGATTAGTCTGGCACGGCTGGAACTAATGGTCAATAAAAGCTTTGCCACTCAGGGCATGTCAGTGTGATGCAGTTAACGAGGTGCACTGCTTAAGCCACTGCTTTTCTTTCTGCTTGTAGTAAACCACCGTTGTTCCAGATAAGAGTCTTATCTGTAATGCTGTGGGAGGTGATCCCTGCGTTTAAGGAAACCAGCTGCATGCCATGCCCAAGGCAGTACAGCCCATCCTTTCAAGAGGAGAAAGTGTGACTTTGTTAGGCTAAGCCTTGTGGGAACATAAGGTGGTCAGGACCCTGCTCCTGGGTGTCAGTTCTAGCCTTTGTCCTCGCAAAGTCTTGTATGATCAGATTATATTTCTGTATGAAATACTGCTTGCTTCCCAGCTTCTGAAAGCTGAATATTGCAATCTTGATGTTCTCTTAACCCAATTCGGCTGTCCCCTCCCGTAGGCTAGCTATAACTTTGCCAGTACTCTAGGAGTAGCTTGCAGAAAACAGAGACTGTAGTTCTCCGGGAGCTTTTTGGCTAGTGTAAACTCGCTTGCCCCAAGGGGAAGCTATCTGTAGCTCTTTGTGGCCATGTATTTCTCTATGCCGTCAGCATTTGTCTTATCAGGGGCTAATCTGGGACAGATCTATTCAGATGTTGGCTTGACTTGCTAACTGTGTAAATGGAAGATGGGTTTATTGTACAGATGCACCGTGGGCATTTTTAATCTGAAATGGGAAGCCTTAAAAGAAGTTAGCTGCTCAGCAGCCATGTCGGGAGTGCACAGATGTACTGTGTGAGCTATGGATGTTTGTTAACTGTGAAACTCACCACTTTCCATTCCAGGTAGAGACCTTCTTCTGTATAAAGCATATAGTCGATCCTCCTGCCGTTTCCTTTCAGTGATGCCTTCCTCCCCTTTTGACTGGAACTGTGGTTCTTGCTGGTGGGATAGACTATGTATTCTTTCCTTCCTTCTTCACTTTCCAGCGCCCTGTGTTGTTGGAGAAATAAAATTACATTAAGTGTTGGCTCATCCTGTGCCTTTGTGCATTACGCTGGATTCTCTCCAACTCCCCAGTGAGGGCAGTTCTTATCCAAAAGAAATGGTAAATGTAGAGTGTGAAGCACAAGGTTTCCCAGATGCATTTTTCAGTATGAGGTTGAACCTCTGCTAACGGTGCTCTTAGAGCCTTGTTTGGCATTGCTGATGCTGTGCAGTGGTCCTGCAGACCTACCCCTGTAGCCAGGGGAAGAAAAATCTGAGAGGAAAACCTTGCTCCCCTGCTCTCTGTAGTATACTGCATCCCCTCAGTTGATTTCCAGCATTGGTGAATCCATCAGAAAGGAAATGGTTTGTGGATGCCCTCGGGTGTGTTCTAAGGTCTCTTGATGCAGGCCTCTCAATTCTGTGTATCTCCATTTGAAAGGAAGACAACCATGTTATGTAAAGGGTATGGATGAGTGGCATGGTTTTCAGGAGCCGGTGTTTGGGCACATGGTAGTTGGTTTTGAGCAGTCCTTTGCGTCAGGCTACTGTGTCTTGAACCCCAAACGTGCTTTACTACTAAGCCAGACATAATTTGATTCCTGAATGTGACAGTGTCGTTAGACTCCATTACCCCCATCGTGCACGGAGATGACACGGCTCCAGACCACACATGTAAGCAGTCAAAATGAACAGTTACATTTCTAGGTACTAGTCTTGTGTTTGGGCAAATAAGCTGCACCTTTGCCATTTTAAGATTTCAGTTGGGGTTCTTAAACCAACGGTGTATTTTGTACAGAAGGTCACTGAGCAACTTGATCTGACTTGGAAGTCAGCCCTGCTTTGAGTGATATCTTGGACTAGAAAGCCCACGAAGGTCCCCGATACTCTTCTGCAGTAATTCTGTGTTGCTCAGCTGTTGTGTATTGTTTTACTGGAAACCTGCTTTACAATCTTGTATTATATGTAAAAGATCTATCAGGGTACCTCCACAGACAGCAGGTGCTTGTGCACGCGAATGCAGGAGCTGCAGTTGTAGGACAGCACTCAGTTAATGGAACAGGTACAGTGACAGCTGTCCTGCATGTAACTGCATGCAGAGAGGGTCACGCTCGGTGGTGTTTTTTCTGTCTGACTCAAAATAGAGAATCAAATGCTTTTCAGTTACCTCCCTGAAAATCATTTTTCTTTACTTTACATGCCAAAACTGGAGCTCAGCGTTCTGTGGTTTCCCTTCTAAGAGCTGATTATACCATTAAGCTACATTAAACTGCTGCAAGAGAAACACAGAGCCTGAACTTGGGTCCTGGAAAGTATACAGCCCTAAATTTCACCTTGGAAAATAAATAAAGTGCTCTTGATTACCCATTTTCAAATACTTGACTTTGGATGATTTTTATGGGTTTGAGAGATAGTTTATGTGAGTGTGCAGAATGAAGGAAAAACGAGAGACAAGTAGATGGTGAGAGAGGGGACACAGTACTTGGTACAGTTGATTAGGTCTCATTAATGTTAAAATCAGTAAGATTGGGTCACTTGAGATATGCAAGAAGTACTTTATGTGCTTTCAGAAGATAACAGTGGCAAAATTATGGTCATGTAGTTAGCTCTTAGTCAGAAATGTTCTAACTCCCTTTGGACTTAGTGAAGCATTGAAGGCTCTTTGAGCTTACTTTACCAGTTCACATAAAAGTACACCTCCTTTTATGTACTGTGCAAGTTTAGACTGCCATCTAATAACTCATGAAATTAGCCTACTGTCTGCAACCCGTTTGCAAGCTGATTTGAGAAAGCTGCTGCAGATGATTCACTACCTGAAAGCAAGCTCTTTGGTGGAACTGACCTCTTCCAAAGATTGTATTTATATTTGGCAAAGCCAATTAAGAGACAGAGTAGAAGAAACTGCTGATTAATGCTGCAGTATTATTCATAAAAACTTGCACGCCTTAATTTAAAAGATGAATTTGTTTTAGTGTCAGTTCTGTCCTTGTGAATGTGAGCACAGGCATTCCCTTAACCTGCACGACCGGGCAAGGAAAAGAAATATTTTCAGGAACCTGGACAGAGCAGATTGTAAGAGGGGATGCATCTACTTCGGACTAGTTTCTGTCCCTTTATCCATAATGGTTTGCTATCTCTCCCTACAAGAATTAGGGACGAGTACCAAAGATCAGGCTGTGCCATACTGACAAGTAAATGCTCACAGATAGGTGAACGTAACTAATTATGACTGTCACACAACTGAATCTAATTTATTTATTTATTTTCAGAATAGTTGCCTTAATTTTTAGGCAAGACAGCAAGGACATTTTTTTTCCTTTAAATGTCTCCCATCTCAATTAACCCTTACATGTGAAAGCTTTGTCAGGCATTGCTCTGCTGCTGGTTTGTAGTGCTGACTGCAGCTTCACTGAACAGAGGAGCGGTGCACAGAAGGAGCCATAAGCTTAGTCCTTAAGGGACCGCCTCCCATTCAGGTGAGAAGCCACTGAAAGTAAGGAGGACTTTTTCCTGGTGTTCCTACCTTGTAGCCTGGGACTGTGAGCCACTGGTGGCAGTGGAGTCAAGAAAAATTTCCTTTAAAATACATATTTATTTAATAGCTGCATTGTGATGTACTCTTATGTTCCAGACTCCATTTAGGGTTTAGAGGTTAAAATGGGCTCGTGGCTGTCCTAGCTGTAAGTGAAAGTTGTGATGCAAGATGAGCTGTGTGCATTTCATGAAGCCTCTGAGCAGGAGCTTGTGCAGCTTCTAGCACTGCAGTGAGGCCAGGACTCGGGGCATTACGTCCAGCTTATTAATTGTTCTATAATTATAAATGCCTTGCTCATTATTTGTACCAAGCAGGTTCTCTAATTCCAGTGTTCCACCTATGCTGTACTTACCGTTAAACAGAGACTTATGAACTAGTTGTTCTACTGCTTTCATGGTCTAATTAGTTTGCTAATGCAAACGACTTATTTTTATTTATAAACTACAGCAGACTGCTGATGTAGAAATAATTCTCTGGATAGCTTACATTGCCAATTTAAATGTCTGTTTTAAATATCTTTAAAGCTTGATCAAAGTTCATTACTGAAAAATTGTAAGGATGGTTCAGTTTCAGGCTGTGCTCTGTTTTGCTGAGTATCTGAATGCTACTTGGTAGCTGGGAAGGGCTCCACAGCTTCAGTGCTGAGAGCAGTGCTCCGCAGTCTCTAGGTACTTCACTGAAATATGTTAGGAAAGATGCTTTAAAAAATGCTTCCAACATTTTTAAGGCTGGATTTCTTTAATGACTTTGAATTTAACTGCATGTATTGGTAATTCCTGCAATTACCAGTTCCTTGCAGAGCTGTGAGGACAGGTTCTCTTGGCCTCCTGCAGAAGTGACTGTTTCTCTAATATAAAAGTACATCTACATAATTCATACATTCAGATCCTCATTACCCTCCAGATGTGCATAAGAAGCCTCTGCTTTTTTTCATAGGTTTAAAAGAATTGTCGTATATTGAAGAAAACTGAATGCAGCTTTTCGTAGGCAGAAGCTCTTAGCGTACGTTCTGCTACCAGAGTTCCAGAATGTTTTCCAGTTGTCTCTTACTGAAATGTTGCTTATACACCTAGGTAACACAAGTAACACCCTCCATTTCTGTGGACCACTTAATGGCTGTTTGTCTATCATCCATGTATGTGCCAGTGGCATTTAATTAAAAGCAGCTCTTAAGGGAATAAAGTGAAATATCCCCAAATTAATTTGGTGACAGATTGGCTCAAAAGGCTGCTTGAAAACAGATTTTATTTTTTATTTTTTTAAAGAGCTCCAAGCCTGCTCTTGGAACCATAAAATAGAATGCTACTCCCACATACAGATTTGCATTTGCAAACTTGATTGTAGAGGCCAAATTACCTTACTTTCACTTCCCCAAAATCCTTCTCACGTGTACTAAATTCATGTTTTTTAACATGTGAATAGAAATGTCTAGACATTTTGCAGGCTTTTGAATGTGTAAAGTAGGACTTACTGTAACAAATCCTTATCTTTTGAATATAAACAAAACCTAGACCTTAGAAAGGGAATGACATATGCAATAGACACACACTGAAAACTGAAAAGAGGGGAACTTCAGAGGTAGTCTTCAACCGAGCATCCATCTGTACTGTACACTGCACCTGGTGGATAAAAATGCTGAAGTAAAACATGCTCATGTACTGTACCATTTCCACTGCAGGCACTAATTGAAGAATCTGTGCGCACCCATTAATTCAAATCTCTTAACTTGTTCAGTGTATTTTCATAACGAACAGCGAGGACATCTTTAATAGTTAGTCATGGTAATAATATACTTTGTCCATGAACCTGGCTCTGAAGGCAGAGAAGGTGCACAAAGGCTTAGCACATTACGAACTGCTGCTCTAAAGCGTTCAGAGCTTATTAATTTCTTTCCATTGGCATATTACTTAACGCAGCTAATTCATATTCACAATATTAATGTATAGGTAATCAAGAAGTTCAGCTTAGGGCTCTCACACATTAAGGGGGTTTTTGTATTTGTTGAAACTCCAGTAGCTCAAAACAAGTACCTCACTATCAAACTCTTTAAAAGCAATGCTGTACTAGCATCTCTGAAAGTCACATTCCTAGCTACATCTGAGCTTTTGTTTTTAATTACTTCCTCTCTATATTTGTCAGCTAGCTTCTTATGTATCGAGATTTACAGGCCTTCAACTATGGCTGATTAGTTGCTGGGTTGTTTCAGACCTTTTTTCTTTTTTTTTTTTTTCTTTTGAGGAAAACTACATTTCACTTTTGTTTCTGTCCTTTACAGTGCCACTGCCACGGAACTGAATGCCTGCAGAGAGATGTTCAGACAAGCTGTCTGTGTGCCCTTTTCTGTAGTGCTGATCCTCCTCCTAGGGGCCTGTCCAGGTAGGACCAACTCTAAAAACAAAACACACTGACAGCAGCTGCTCTGATCTTTTCACCCATTGAAGTCAATTCCATCTGGGTTAGTGAAGCATCTGCTTTTCCTTCCCTTTCCTCCTTCTACCCCAAGACTTCCAGAGTAAAAAAAAAATCTTTTACAGTCCATGAAACACTGCACTTTATGAAATGTTAAATAGCAAGCGGTGAACTGGCTTTCTAAGGAATTGCTTAGAATATGTGGGAGAATTAGAAGTTGCATACTTCTGCAGGTTGTCTGGAGTGAACACTTCTTCATCATATAATCCTTCAGGATCCAGCAAGGTACCTGTGAATAGAAAGGGAAATGTGACTGTTCCAGTCTGTGCCCTGGTACTCACCTCTCAGAGAGCTTCTGAGGGCAGTGTGTGTGGCAGGGGTGGGGGAGAGTGCTGATCTGATTTGAAAATGCTTTATCTATTCACTGCTATGTTACACAAGTAATATGCACAGCAGTTATTACAGAGGCTGCATCTCACACCTGACTAAATGATGCTTTCCGTCCGAGAGATTATTTTTAGAGCAAATGTAATAATATAGTTGTAACAGTGAGGATGACAGTACTGAGTACCTTTTCTTTTGCTGTCTCTCCATATGTCATCTTTACCCACAACACAGTGCTTAGCCAAGCATCTTCTGTTTTCCTGGTAGGCATTCCAATCAAAACTTGAACTTCACTCTCATCTGTTGCTGTCTCTTGTTGCTTACTAACTCTTGCCTTGATATTGTCCTTGTATCCTATTTTCAAACTAGATGTGTGAGAAATTAGTGAAAGATAAAGGTTCTGATGGCTAGGAGCTGGCCTGCTCGTTACTTACAGTTTGGGTGAGCAGCCTTTGCTTAGTCTTCACAAGCAGCTCCTCTTGCTAGAACTTTCAAAATACTGTCTGCCCTTTTGAGTTTAAGGGGCGGAGAAACTTCTCCTTTGTTGTTGCAACAGAGTAAAGCCACATTATTAAGTAGTCTCAAGTTCTTATATTTAGCATCTTCATAGTTGTAATTGCTCCTCTAGAGAAAAGCTGTTTCTTCATTGAAAATTTTACTGAGTTCATGAGTTTCAGCATGTTTGAGTATCTGAGCTGTGTGAAATCTTATATAAGGTGAACCCTCCAAGTTCCTAATGTTGCTGAATTATTAGTACGTCCTCACGATGTTTCTGTAACACCAGAGTGAGCACTCTGATCAAAAGGTGCATGTTTTCACTGCACACAGAAAGCACAGAAATACTAATCTGTCTCTCTCTTTGCAAAGTAATCTAGATATTATTTGAAAAACAGAGTAAGAGTGGGAAGGCATTCAGGCAGCTTGATGCATAAGCTCTAGACTGCGGACTCATGTTTGAGATGTCTGTTTCCTTCTTAACTAAAATTCAAAGAACATTGTTAACCTTTACAAAATACATGTTGGTGCCTTTGAGATAAACCCCTTGCAAATGTTTGGTCTCAGTCAGTTACTGCCAGCTAGCTGTACTGCCTGCTGCTCATAGGAGTTCAGTGAGTCACAGACAGGAGCTGATACACTGATGGCTAGAGAATGTCTTACCGATTGCCCATGGTTTATCCTCCCCTGGACCAATCCGACATGGGTCTTTGTAGTGTGTAAACAGAGAATGCTGTTGCTCCAGCTTGTCCTCTGCAGGGAAAGAAGCACAAGAAAAGGTATATCAGCTGTGTGTTGTGTCTGTGGACAATTGTATGTTCTACCACAAAATAAAAGGCAAGTCTTCCTTCCTACTCAGTATACGTACATTTTCTAGTTCAGTGGTTTACTGCACAGCAGTATCCTGTCTTAACTGGAAATTCCAGCAAATGCTTGCTGCTAATGGCCGTTTTCCTACCAAGTTTATCTACGAAAGATAGTTTTTATTAGTTTCCAAACTGAAGTGAAGGTTTTCTGACATACTGCCTTACCCTGCTGTTCGTGTTTGCTTTGTATACACGTAAACAAAACTTTTTGTTGAGATCAGATGAGGCAGAGATTTGGATTGACTTCATAATGGCACAGCAAATGGCTGCTGGGGATGTCTATATACATCTCGGTAAACTGGAAGATAAAAGCTAGTGCTGTACTTGCTTCAGAAGAATTGACTGAAAGCTTTTCAGGCTGTAATAAATAAGACAAAGGACAGGCAATTGATAATTCACTTGAGATATCATCTAAAGCATTAAAGGCATTCTAAATATAATCATCACGATCTCTCAGCTTTCAAATTAATTTCTTCTTAATTGCTACTGTGCATCTTGAGTTTAAAGCCAAACAGAGCATCAAGCTTCTAGGATCACTAAATTTAACAGTAACCCTAGAAAAATGCATTCATCACAATTTCAGATGCTCAGCATAAAAATAAGTGAGTTGTAGTTCTGTGCACCCTGTTTAACACAGCGATCATTGTACGTAGGAGCAAGTACAATCAGAACTTGAAAATACCAGCTGCTGCAATTCCATTTTTGTTAAATGGCAAAGAAACTGGCAGTAGGTCCCCAGAACTTTCTTTCTTGAGGCACTTCCACCTTTTAACAACGTTCAAATTTCTAAGCAACACGATGTCTTCTCTTGGGATTAATGGAACATTTGCCTGTATTTGGTGCTGCTGCTGTTATCACCATCTATTGTCAAGACAACAGAGTATGCAGGTAGGCATGAGAATGGATTCGGCTGAAGTCAGATACAAAATTTTGAACTGTGAGCGGTGTGTATTAGCGACAAGGCAGCTTACACACCATAGGACTCAGACTGGTTCTCCATTTGCAGAATAGTGTTGTTGCCTGATACAGGAGCTGTTAACCTCTCCCTGTTAAGGAGGAAGCACAGCACAGACAGTAATGTGGAGTACAGTAATACTGAGTCTCCACAGCACCCCCATTTTTATACTGAATGATTAACACAGCTGATAGTCTTTCAGCACGTGTATCCACACCAGCTGATGTGCCTCACTACACAATTACAGCCTTTTCCCCCAGCACCCAACCTGCTCTCTCCAGTGGAAATATCTTCATAGCTGCAAGGAGACTGGAAATTAATTTGCCAGGTTATCCTGGAGCCATGGCAGAAGATTGAAGGACTGACCTCCAAAGACTTGCATGTGTGCAATGCAGAGCACTGTTCGTTCAGTCTGAACAGTCAGTTGGCTTGTTTGGTTTGTTTCATTTTTCTGGAAGAGTCTAGAATGTAACCTGTGCAATTGCTCATTTCCTTGGGCTTTCCCTTGTGATATAGCGTGGCTGCAAAACTTCAAAAATAAGACAGGCTAAAATTTTGCTGTGGTTAATCTGTCACTGTGGCTCTGATAGCGTACAGGTCAGAGCTGGTGAGACAAACTTTGACTCATCTGACTGGCATGGTTTTTATGTTAAGCTAAAAGGTTCAAAAACATCATCAAATTTTACACTAGTGAGACAGGAAGACAGGATCTTAGTAGTGTTTCCAGTAAGTGAGAATTCACTATTTGTGAAACCGTTCTCCAAAGATAGGAGGGAGGCCTTAGTTTCATAATGTTTGTCAAAAGAATAAGGTTATTAATGAACCCGGATGTCTATGAAAACTGTACTGTAAATATATCTAAGAATAGAAACTTGGTATTTGCTGCAACAACATTATTTGCTGTATCAATCTGTGGAGGGGGAAAGAACACAAAAAACAACCTGTACACGGAATTATAGAAAGCTGAAGGTGAAAAAATCCAACAGTTCAGTTGCTTCAGTCCTAACAAATGTCCCTAAAACAATGAGTAATGTAAAATGGACAGGAATACTGCCAGCTTTAAAACGCTGCATTAATCTTGTTTAGTGCAGAAGGAAGCGAAGCAGTCTACAAATAACAACTAGCCAGCTTAATTTCAGTTCCCAGGCCAAGAGAATTTTAAAGGAGAACGGAGTATACTTAAGTCACAGATAACAAAAACTCATTTTTATAAGCTACATTTTAGTCATCCTTATTATTAGTTGCAACATTTACAACTACATTTGCAAAAGCAAATAGCTGTGTTTTCAAAAAAACAAGTCACAAAGGCATTCATTTTGCTTTGTGCTTTTTGTTCAAGGTATTGGTTAGAGTACCAGAACTTCTCACGTAGATGATGCTGATCGTACATACTACCTCACAGCTTCACTCCTGACTTTCTCTTCATGCTGTGTGGCCCCTTATGCAGACAACCTGACTGGGCAGGATCCCCTTTGGTATGCAGAAGATAGTTCGTATATTTTCCTTCAGGCCATTCCATCCACCCAAGAATATTGCAGCTAGAACTGTCAAACAGAAGTAGCTGTGCCCTTTTGTATCCCCCAGCTCCTGTCTCCCTTCACTGGGACTGCTCCAGTTGCCTCCTCAGCCTGCTCTTGGAGCAGTGGCTAGCTGATGACCTGTTACTGATTGCATTTCTTCCTTTCTTCCCTAAAAGCTCACTATTCCTGTAACCCTTGTATTGTCCTAAATATGTTTTACTGCAGCATTCTGTAGCAATCTCTGCTCCGCATAATGGATGCTCTGACAAGTCAGAGCACTTCCTCCAGCCATTCTGAGATTATTTCAGATCACACAGTTGTGATTAAATTAGTTTTTGTACCAGTGAGCTAAAAATGATCAGTAAGGCTGTTTTGGGTTGGTGGTCTTTTCTACTTACTTAAATGTTGAATCCCCATTGAAAGCTGCAGCTGGAGCTTACCTGTACTCTGCACCTCTCCTTGGTAACACAGTGCACAGAGAAAATCCCTCTGACTGAGCTCCCCCCTCACTGTACCTGGCTTCTGCCCTTATCTCAGTACTTCAGTTCTGGCCCACTCATGCAGTAAGCCTTGCAGCCATCAGCTTTGCAGGAGGTTGGCTGCTGGGCTCTGCTGATCCACATCCCAGCTCCAAACCAGTAGTTCATTGCCACTGCATAAAGCAAGCCAGGAGCTCTGCTGGATGCATGAACTGTACCAAGCAGGAAGCAGAGACAGAAACACAGCTCTGTACTCTGTGCTGGCGGCATCACTGTTAACGGAGTATACTGTCTATGTTTGAAAAGGCTGTCCTCTCTGTAACTGCACCACCCATTAATTTTGGTTCTGTGGTGGTTTTTTTTTTCTAGTGCCCCCAGCATCCAAATATAGAAGAAAGAATTTAAAATTTGTTTTTCAACTCTCAATAAAAACAATTTCAATTCAGGTAACTGATGTTGTATACCTTCCACTATTTTTATTTTTTTCCAAGATTGATCTAGTGATGTTGAGTTCTCTGTGGGGCATTAATCTTTTGCATCTGTGCATGTGCACTGTCAAAGGACTATTAATTGCAAGAATTTATTTTTCTTCTGCAAAAATCCCATAGCATGCACCTCTTTTATTAGTAACTAAGATTATATGGTGTGTTTTAGCACATCTACTTCACACAAGTAAAACCAAACAACTGGATTCTTCTCCAGTGTTGCTGTTGCAACAAGTCACAAATTACTGTCCTTTGTGCATTAGAAACCACACGTTTAATAAGTCGGCAGAATTTGTGCAAGCTGCTGCTCTGGGCTCAGGACAAGACTACTAGCACTTACCTTAAGAACTTTCTGTAGCAGCTAAGTCCTTCCATGCATAAGTCAGTCCCTACTTAGTATGCTGCTGTAACCCACAAAATGAACAGCTGTATGACTATATGGCTGGATTAGGCACACACAAGGAAAAAGGCAAAACTTATTTTACCAGAGGAGCAGTTATCAAAGTTGAGATCTCCGCAGATTACATCAAAAGCCACCAGCTCCTCTGGATTGGCTGTGCTGGAGGAGGAGGTAGATTTTCTGAATTCAGACAGCCAATCTTGAAGCATGTCCAGTTGCTCACATCGAACAGTAGTATCTCCTGTAGCAAAGAAATGGCAAGATCTTTCTTTTAGAGTGACATTCAGAACACTGCATGCCTGTGGTGCAGCCAGTGAAATCAGCAGGACCACTGCTCTGGCCCAGCAGACAGAGCGGAGCTGGGTCAGAATCCCACCTGTTTCACTTAGAGGATATCGAGATTAAAGTCAACTAGGAAGACAAAAATAACGTACAGCTTTTTCAGTCTCATTTTTAAAATCTCCTTTTATCCATCAAACATAATCCCTTCAACAAGGCAGACGTAGACAACAAAATTAAAGGAGCACCTTCTCTTTAAAATAAGAAAAGAACGACACCAAACTTAGCACATGCATTACTGAGCCTTGACAAGGCCACTGTAAGCCACTGAGGTCAGGTTAACGTGAGATGTAAGTGGTATGTTAGTCCTGCAGGCCCCTGACTGCAACAGGAGGAATTTCACCTATAATATATAGAATGGCAACAGATGAAAATCCAGCTTTCTGTTTGTGAAACACTGCACATGTGAACGTGTATATATGTGGGGGAAGTGTCTTCAGTTGCATTATTTCAAACAGCTTTTTCTGTGTTGTACGAGTAGGCAGAAGTCATTAAGTCTTTGCATATGCTTTAGTAAAAGTGTCAAAATTCTGGAATTAGTACTAAAGGGTGAATAACTTCTGTAGTTGTTCAAATGTGGACTAATTTTTGTCATAAATAATAAAGTTGCATTATTTGCTACGCTGTTGTTAGACAGCTTGGGAAAAAAAAAGGTGTGAGGTTAAAGAACAGCACGGATGATAGCACACTCATTGCCTGATGCTTAGCCCAGTATGAAGTTCATTAGGAACCATGTGTTTTGGTGATATAAATGTCTTCTTCTGGAGTCATACTAGGCACTTGTGTAGAACAGGAAGGGAGGACGCTTGTGCTGCAGAAAACTGACCGAAATAATCATGTTCCTAGGCACAAGTAGAAGATGATAGTAATCCATCCAAGGAAGAGTTCTGTTTACATTCAGGTGAGAATTATGAAGCTGAAAGTATTTTTTCATATTTTTAAAGGCATATATACAGTATAGGCTTAGGTAGGCAGTACTTGAGAAGTAAATAGCCAGATTCCTTTCATTAATTGCAGGCAAGTTATGACTACAAGTGCTGAAGTTGTGCCCCTGTATTCATAAGCGATATGGATGACTGCTTGCCAAATGCTCTTTGTTTGTGAAACCATCTGACACAAACCAGCTCTTTTAATTACAGCAACTAGGTGACAAAGTCTTAGAAAGAATTAATCACTGTAATCATTTTAAGAGAAACAGTAAAAGCTTCATATGGGGAAAGAAGTAGGAAGAGACATTCTAGAAATGACTGTTTACTGTGTTGTCTTTCCTTTTGTTTTCGCTGTGCCTCCGATGAAGTTATATCTTCGCTTGTTTCAGACTTGAAACAGTATGTCAGTTCAGGACATTTGTTTACAAATGCCACAATCAGAAGCAAAAGCAGTGACTTTACAAGCAGCCACTTGTTCCTGTTCAAATTTTCTTTTAACCTACTCTGCGAGTCTGTGATGGCTGTTAAAACGTTGTAAGTCACTATAAGAAACATCAGTTTTCTATGTCCAAAGCTGCTTTCAGTGCTGACTCACTGTGGAGATGGTGAGCATTTAAGTCTGCATCCTCTCAGCTTGTTCATCAGTGGTCTCACCTGAGGCTGCCACCCGCCCTTTAGACGCTTTTAAAATGTGAACTCTGCAACGCACTGTAACTGCATTGGAACACCGATTTTAGGCATCGGGCCTTCGTGCTCCCAGCACAGTTAACTTGGGAGCGGTTCACTTCTCCAGAAGTGAACTGGGGGCAGGTTCTGTTAAAGTAACAGTTAAATGCAAACGGAATCAGAAACTTTCCACCGACTGTGGTTTGATACAATCCTAAATCAATACCTGAAATATTGAAAAGAACATGACCAGGAAAAGCGACCTTCAAGTAGCTTCTGACAGTGACTGATCTCTTCAGACTGTTAATTCAAACAACAAATAATCTGATTTTTTTTCCTTCTAATCTTTACTTATTCCCAACAAATCTGTAACAGTTGGGCTGTAATACACAAGCCCGTTCGAGTGCTTTTTGGAACTCCTCCCTGACCTGCAGTTTCTAGTACTTGTACATAACGTCAGATAATACCCTAATCACGCACCTGACACACACCCAGTCCACTGTATTCTTGGAAACCTGCCTTGCTACCTTCTGCACATACAGTGCTAAACTGCACTTCACTCATTTGCTGGTCGTGCATACTGACCTGCTGCACAGCACAAGGAAATCCTGCAGTTCAGATGTATTTAGACAAAAGCACAAGAAGTAGGTCACATGGAACAGATACAGCCCACAGCAGGTGATAGTGACTAACTACAAACAGTGTGCGTGACTAATGTTTGCATTCTGCTTAACTAAAGATACAGCTTCAGGGAAAGGGAGAAGTCTCAAGGGGCTTTTGGTAATCATCTAGGCCATCCGCTCTGCCCAAGTGCGGCCACGTGGAGCAGGCTGCTCAGAACTGTGCAGCTGGGCTTGGAGCATCTCCACGGATGGAGACTTCACGGCCCCTGGGCAGCTTGCTCCAGTGCTCAGTCACCTTCACTATAAAAAAATGTTGCTTAGTTTGAACGCTCTTTCTTGCATTTGAGTCTGTACTCGTTGCCTCTTGTTCTGTTACTGGGTATGACTAAGGAGAGCCTGCCTTTATTTTCCTTACACCCTCACATCAGCTATTGATACACTTTGGTTAAAGTTCCCTCCAGAGCCATCTCACTTGTAGTGAACTCACTGACATGCACAGACCATCCTGCGTCTTTCGATCCTAGCTTATCTCCTGAAGCCAGTACTACTTATGGCCTGCCTTACAACTTTCAGCATGGTGTCTGTCGACAAGACTACAGTAACTTATCTTGCTCTACATCGAGTGCTGAATATATATTGCTTAGCTGTCTGAGAGAGACTTACTCATCCCTGAATGGTCAGGATCCCGTTTGCATTTTCTGCAAGTATCAATCTGGTGTGTTTTCACTTCGGTTGATACAGCCATTGCCAGGGAGGGCATAAAACTACAACAGCCTGAAGCAGAACACAGCAAGCACACTTAATAAACACAAAACCTACTTAATAGACACAACAAAGGTAAAATTCTCCAAAACTGGAAACTATTGGGAAAAGCACAAAAGAAAGATGTGCAAAATCATTTTAGGAGGACATTATGACGGCAACAGGGAGCATTACTAAAAAAGCGTTAACTACATAATGGCATACATCTCCATTGCTAAGAATCACGAGCCTTGTGGCAGCACTGTACACTAGAAAATGACAGAAGAAAGCACTGCAGCTCTAGAAATAGACTGCTGTCACTTCTTTTTGGAAAAGGTTCAGAACCTGTGACAGTCTGCTATCCCCAGTTCTCCCCTCTCTGACATCTCTGGTCCTCCCCACTAGAGGTCATGGAAGTGACTGCACTTAAGCACATGAAGTGTGTGCCATGCAGTGAGCTACAGCTCCGTTACAAACAAAAAAATCCCCTAAGTACAACTTGAATTTAACAGTTTTCTCAGATTAGTATTAAACCACCTTCCTGTAGGTACACAGCAGGTGCTGTACATGTCTGGGTGCAAAACTCACTAGTGAGTCTTAACAGCTCCCAGTGATCCATAGCACTGGGGATGAAGGTAACCAAACTGGTCAGACACCTAAACAGAGGAGAAGCCAAACCTGAGTCCAGAACAGTTGTTGAAAAAAACACTTAAGAGCCTGCCTGCTGCTGCAGGGAAACAGCCCTGGTTAATATTAACAGAAGGGAGCTAGGAAATATCTCCCAGCTATAACATTCCGCTTTCCTTCTTCCAGCCTTCCCCTCCAATTAAATGTTCAGATGGAATCACTGATCTGATTGACTGCCACCAGTGATTAACCAGAGAATACAGATTTCTGCTAATTGCTCTACACTCTTTTCCTCAGTAACTGGGCTGGAAGAATGCGAGTAATCGTGTAGTGACTGGTTCCCACAGCCAGCATTTCCAAGTTCTTTGCAAGTTCTCTTCAGCTTCAGATTTCATGGAAGGATGAAAGGGTATTATGGGGAAGCACAGCCAGCATAAACAAATACTTCACCTTTGTTCATTATAGGACAATCACAGCTGCCCTTTTCATTCACTTCTGAAATGATTACGTGAAATCCTGGCTTTAGATTGAACTGCAGGTAGGTACCAGAGGAGGGCGGCTTTGTCCTCCTCAGAAAGCTATTAGAAGGAGCGCTCGGGAGAATGAACAAAGCAGCTGACAGGCAGAGCCAGGGGCTGGGGATGCAGAGATGCAGTGCAAGCTTTTAAAAACAGAGTTCTCAGCAGTGATCAGTGCTGGGGAAGATGAGCAAAAAGGGGAAACACACCACTTGAAGCGCAGTCGAAGGGAGTATCACTTCCAAGCCACAACCAAGGGACCCACCCAGTTTAGCCATGAGACAGGCTGTGCCATTCCTGACTTTGATGAGTTAAGTGGACCTGTAACCTATCCAAGCCAGAAGGAGCTGAGGAGAAGCAAAAAGGAAAAATAAAAAACAAACAAACAAACAAAAAAAAACCACAGCAAAACAACAGCAGCAACAAAAAAACCCTTTGGTCTGCTGAGGTACATTGCAGCTAGGTAAGGTCCCCAGTCAAGTGCAGTACAGCCCACAGCAGCTGTGTTAGTGTAAATGAGAGGAAAGGCAGGGGCAGGCTGACAGCGTGGATAAGCTAGCTTTTCTGCTTCAGAGATGTATACAGATGTACCACTGCCTAAGGATGTTTAACACCAGAGACATTCCTGATAGCACAGCCATGATTTCAAACACTGAGAGATCTCTCAGTCCTGAGCGGAGTTCTGCTTACGCTGCATATGGGCTGGTAAAGGCCGTTCTGGAAAAGGCTGAGTTGCCAGCACACGCTGATGACTAGATTCACAATGAATGCAAGAAAGGAGCATGCCTGAGGTTATGAGAGAGCATCCAGCACATATTGTCTGGACCTGGGCTGGAATAGCTTGAGGCTTCTTCTGTTTGGTCTTTCGGTAGGGTATCTGAAAGGCATAACTCAAAGGGACTCGGGAAGTAGGTAGATTCTAGGCAGCAAAATCTTCCCAGAACATTGAACACTAACTGAAAAACATAGAAGAGCCATGTAAACGTAGCAGCCTCCTGGAAAGTAATAGCATCATAGCCTCATTAAAGGACTCCCTCATTCATCACTGAAATGCAGCTATTTCCAGAGTGGAAATGGAAAAACTCCTTTGTAACGACATTCTGGAATAGGTAGAGAATTGAGAGGTTAGACTCATTTACATCTAATTCTGGACTTTTAGTGGAAAAGGTGAAAATCAGCTCTGTACAAACTGTAATTGCTCCCAGCTGGTTTAGCTAGCACCTATCTTCCAAAAAGCAGTCGTTCTTCAGTGGCCATAAACAGTTGGATCCCTTCATTTTATACTCATGTAAGTACCAAACTGTGAAGCACAAGTTCATGTATCCTACAGGGGAAGCCAAATTGCACTCAGCCACATGACAAGATGATTTACACAGTCAACCTTTTAAGCAGTGCTTGTTGTTACAGATAACACATCTTTACACAGTTGAACTTGGTTTTTTTTTTTTTGACATTTTTTTAAAATGTGTGAAATGTTTTGAATCAGATGATACAAGTCAAAGTATAGCTCTGCCAAACTGTTATGAACTTCAGTTTTCTATTTCATTACATAAACTGATATGATTTATCAAAGGACATTTAGACTCTTAGATACTTCTCTGTTCTATCTGAATGTTGCTTGGACCAGGTAAGCAAAAAAAATACAAAGGAAGAGCACAAACAGGAAAAAGGAAAGTTACATTTCATTTTTCCCCTTGGAGAAGCTTTGGACTGCCTGTAAAAAGCAATGTTAACTTCCCAATCTTCTTTTTTTTTTCTTTCCTTCCATTCCTCTTTAGTGTTTTAGGCATGTCATATGTGGTTATAGCTAAGAATACATGCAAAAAGGAACGGGACTAAAACCAGAGCTTTATAACCTGAACTATAACAGCAACAGTCCTCAGCTCTACGACAGCAATCTCACAGCACACTGCCATAATTACAGAATCAGAAATAGAAAACTAAACAACTTTACACTGTTAAAACGTGTTTGAAAAATTAAATTAATCTTCTTCAAAACTCTCTGCTCTCTCAGGCGCTTTAGGGACTGGCAGTTTTGTACCCAAGTCTCTGCAACTGAAGCACTGCAGGAGGGTCGGTAGCTGCCTGAGCGGGTTAACCTGGACATACTGTAGAGCATAGGTTCAAAGTTCTGCTGTTTGCATCGCATTTCTGTCTTGTCTCAACCTGCAGCACACGTTCTGTGTTCAGCTGGTGCAGGAGGGCTCTGCAGCATGCGCTCAGGGGCCCAGGAGTCACAGCCACATCCAGTGAAACTAAGGGTATGCATCCCTTCCTTTGCACAAAGCAAAGGCTTTTAGTTCAAAGGCTGTTACTTCATCACTACACCTACTGCAGAGTCTAGAACTAACACTCTGATGCTGAAGATAGGAGAGAAATGGAATATTTTCCATAGACATTTTCAGAAATTCTAAATTTTAATTAACAAGTGCTCAGGCAGACAGCTAAAATGGAGAAACTTCTCTTCAAAACATATGCATAAGAACACTAAAAATTAAACAGAATTACCAGAAGTTACTAACTTTTCCTCCCGTCTCTTTCTGGAGTTGGTTTGTAAAATGGAGATAAGGTCACTCCATCTAGTTCTGCCTACTGACACCAAAAGGAGAGCCAAGTGTTGAGGTACCAGCATCAGAAAGGTCATAAACACTTTTGTGATGGTTAAGGAGGAACAAGCCCAGCCACAGCCCGACAACCTGCATGAAATTCCAGGCTGTTTACAGCGGGCAGTGGAGTGCGTATCTCACAGACAGAAGTCTGCTGTTAAAGAACATTAATTCAGTGAAGATTCTTAAATCCGTCCAAACCCCACATAAGGATCTTAGAAAATACTGATTCACAAAACAGAGGAGACATAATACACTGGTTCATGCTGGAACAGATATAACAATTGGGCTGAAATGTTAAGAAAAATTTTCAACAATAGTATTAACTTCTCAGCTGTTTATGTATGAAATCAGCAGGTAAAAGCAAGGAACTTAGGCCTTTTTCAGCCTCTGATTTCTCATGGGAGTAACTGCTTGTGAAACCAGTTTATATGCTGGTACCCATAGTTTGGGCTCATAAACGCAACGAATGATCGCAGTAATGTATTTATTTAATTTTAATGTATTTATTTGCTGAAATAATGGTATTTGGGTAAGAGAGAGAAAAGGGAAGAAGAGTTCTCAAGCGAAATTTTATAGTGCATATCTTGTAAAAATTGATTACCTCAAGACTAAAAATGCCAAGATTTTCTCTTCCTTCACTGTTTCACCACTGTTCTCAGTGCACACTGCTCTCTGTGGGAAACACTGGATGAGCAATGCTGCAGCTTTTGCACAATACCAGCTGTAGCATAGAAAAGTGAGAGATTGTGAGAAGCAAATTAGGACAGTACCTGCAATAGCTTGCAAGTGAGTGCAGGAAATGTATCCCACAATTCTTTGGTCCTGAGGTGTACTTCCCACTTGCACCTGAAAGGAAAGGAAGAAATAAAAAGGTCATAAATGGAGGAGCTGATACAACTCCACTATCAACTGCAGTGGTGCAGTGCTCGTATGTGCCACCGGCCTTTTTCATCAGTTTAATAACTGGAAAGCTGTCCTTGAAGCAAGTGAATTTAGAAGTCATTTGTACTCAGCAGTGCCTTATTAACTTTCAGTTTTTGATCCAGCTCGAAAAGCATGCAGCAAACATCTTGCATTATTCTGTCCTCAGTCTGTTCCATCCTTGTTTAGACAGATTCCAAATCATGATGGATGGCGTTGTTAGTGCTGTTTCCAGAGTTAACTTCCTTCACAGAGGCTGAAGGCAGAGGAAGATGTACGCATCAGTGCTGGATTTACCTCTAAGCCAGAGTTCTCTTAAACTCACAAGAACGTAGCAAGATCTCAAAGGGAGATCCGCGGGATGGCTGTTAGTGGCTGTGCAGGCCTCTTCCTGCTGCAGGCTGCCTTGGTCTGAATCTGTCAGTGCCAGAGGTGAATTAAGAGGAGTATCATTCTGATTTCTTATGTAGCATATGTGATTTCAAGAGAAAACTGGGAAACCGTTTTGTTTCAGCCCTCCACTACACAGTGCAGGCAGGTGTATGAATGCTGTTTGCCAAACTTAGTAACTCACAATCAGATTTTGACATCAGCACTAAAAGCTATTGTCAGGTCTACCAGTTTACAAATTTGCAATGACTCCTTCTGCAGCAAAGAATTATGCACGTGATGCATCTTCCATTCTTACCTAACATAACCACGCTGGAAATACTGCGTGTAAAGTTCTGTCTCAGAGCAAGAATGCGCTCCTTGTAGTCCTCTTACAGCCTAATGCGGATGGAATCGTTTTCCAGAGAAGCTTGAAAGATTTAAGACTAAAAGCTGAACATGCAAATATAAGTTCAAGTCATTTGAGAAAAAGAAGTCAACCCAAACTGGCTTTAGAATTTCCTGTGCAGCCTTAAAGGAGTGCTTCACATGACCTCATACTCACAAACAAATTTATGCGTATCATCACACACCCATTAATCAGAAATAGGTTAGGAAATACAGTGTCCCTGTATGTGCATATCTAAACTGAAGTGGACTTGGGATCTGTAGCTCTTCAGGCACGGCCCGGAGTGGCCTGGTGGGAGCACTAAGGGCAGCTGCCTGCAGGTGGCTGGGCTCTGCACTTGGCAGGAACGGCACACGCCTCTGCGAGGGAAGGGAGAGGTGCTTTCATGAACACTGTTCTAATTCAGAAACCAAACCAGAACAAAAAAGCAAGAGCAAAAGACATGAAGACATTAGCATCATTCATTAACATAATTAGAATTTCTGTGGAAAGTGCCAGAATGGAAGTACATCCAAAGCAGCTCATCTCCCAGATTTCCCTTTTCCTCCAACTTCTTTGACTTGTGGGTTCTGTTTAAGTGGCAGTATTGATGTAAACAGCCAAGCAGAGTCATTTTGAGTATAATGACAATGGATGAAAATACAAATATGACAACTGCTAAGAGAGAAAATAAATATTCTCGCATTCTTGCAGCCTCTTAGTCAATTCCCAGCGACAGGAAAAACATTAATACATTGAATATGGTTTGAAATAAAATAGTAATAAAAATCTGATTATTCAGTCCAGTTTGGTATTTCACAGATGAAAAAGGACGATGAGGAAAACTGCTTGACCTCCCAAATACTACAAGCCCTGTAATTTTGTGCAGAAACATTCCTTTGTGTGGCCACATGCTGTAGCTACATTTAGACTCCTCCATTTTCAGGGCTGTAGTATACTGTGGTGACTTGGCCTGACCAGCTTCGTGGCAGTCCCTCAGGAAGGGAACACCCAGTGTTCATTTCAGCCTGCAACGTGGATCTTGGCAGAAAGGTTCCACTTCCACCAAACCAGGTCAGCACTTGACAAGTAAAACATACTTCTAGCTTCTTGGTACAGGAGGGACTTCTGGATTCTTATTTACATAGAAAATGTATGTAAGTAAATAACCCAGAGTGGCTCATTCCGTTGAAACCTAAAGCTAAGTTGGCTTCAGTTGGTCTGCATTAGAAGCTCAGTATCAGTAAGAGATTCATTGATTTACTTTTCTATAGGGAAGTACTCAGATAATGCATTCTGAAGTCTTAGATGTACAATGGACCATTTTGCCATTTATACAGAAACTTGTAGTAAAATAACATTTAAATCTGAGTTCCCAATTTTTTAAAATAGAGCAATCATTGCAAGAGGACAAAGTCATATGTGGTGCACTGTTAACTCTCAGTTATCTTGAGATTTGTTGGCATCCCATAATTTCTGAGTTGACAAAACTCTTTTTCAATATTATTACACTATAATATGCAAAATATATTCTAATCTTTACTACATTTGTGAAGGTTAAGTAATCAAACTACTCAAGAGTAAAAGGGTAAAAAAAAAGGTAAAAAAAAAAAAAGAGTAAAAGTAAAGGAAGAGTAAAAGCTGGAAGCTCATTCTGATCTCTTACAGCACTGAACAGCTACGTTCTCTTAGGTTGAGGAAGAAGATCTGCAGATGAAAAAGAGGTGTTTTTCCCTTAAAAAAACCTACCAAGTCTCCTGTGGTGGTATTTGTGCCTGGAAGCCAAAATGCCAGTTTCCACTGCTACATATTTACATTAATTCCCTGCCCGTGAATTAAATAGGTGCAAAACTGACAGCTCCACATTTTTCTTTTCAGTCACAGGATATCAGATACTTTTCATTAGAAGATTCCTTCTCACTTGATGCCACAGAGCATCAGAAGAATACATTGGACATGTACAGTGCACAGTTGTGTGAACTCCTCATGCTGTGCACTGAAAGCTTGTCCAGGATAAAGTACGACTGCGTCCTCCAGGTGGATGGGTAGCAGCTAATAAATAGTGGTCGTGAAAGGAATCAAGTCAACAAGGCTGCGCTGGAAAGATTCTTGCTGACAAATTTCTCAAGTAGCAACAGTTGAAATTTTACAGCTAGAGTGAAGGAAATAAGTTTGAATTCAATCACATTACTTGCTGTCATGGGAATTTACTGAGCTAACTGGAAACTCGTGCACATTTCATGTTTGCCATTCTCTAGTATAAGTATACAAAGCTGTAAACATGACAACTATATTGTTTTGAACAGTTTACATTTATACATATCTGTCTCAGTAGTGCAAAACAGCTCTATTCTATCTGAGTCTCAAAAGATATGTAAACAAAGGAACAGGGAAGCGGTACCTAAACACTAGGGGCATTTCAGTACCAGCTTAACAAATAGCTTCACATCTGCCGCTGCTATTTGAGTAAGTCATCAAATACCCGGAAGTAAACATTCTTTTATACTTTAAAAATGAGGCTGTGCCATTCAGGAAAAACCAGTCTATTAAAGACTCAGATGAGACTCTCAAACACTGACCAGTAACGTGCAGACAAAAATAAAGAGTTTGTTAAGAGGGAAACGTAACCTTTTGTGGCATTCACAGCAGGTGGAGGTAGGTAGCCATTCTACGACAATCTTAAGTAGACAGTTTCTCAACTCCTGTGTGTGTACCCTCTGATATGAAGGGTTTATATACATGCATGTTTTAAAGGATATGCCACTGCCTTTTCCTTCGTGGGAAGGAAACCCAGGTGTGCAAACCAGAAAAGAACGAAGATTTTGGTACCGAGCTCACCACTCCACAATCAGCATGCATCCAAAAAACCCACAGGTACCATTAAGAACTGTTCAGGGAGGTGGGCTACAGAACAGCTGCAGCTTTCACCATTACGGTTCAATTACATCTTGGTCTGTGGATGAATCAAACCATTCATTTTATCAGAGTATTTGACAATTAACTTGTCAATTTTGTCACTAGAATAATTGTGGATTGCAGTACTGATTCCTGCACTGCTCTTTTGAAGAAGGCATGTCTTCAAAGCGTACAGCTCTATGGCAAACAAATTTAAGGTCATGACATGAACCACGCTAATGATGTTCATATGACAAAGGAAAACTAGTCAGGCTGAAAAGCACACCTGTGTGTTCCTTGGAAACAAACCTCGCTCCTTTGAAACAGACTCGTGAGGAACATGGTCTGTGCAGGGGTCTGAAGTTAGTTCATCAAAACACCACAGGGAATAGAGACAATAGGAGCAGGGTACGCAAACAGACTTTGCAGTAGATGTGTTAGAGACATAATCCCACAGAAATACTCATCTTGCCACACATAGCCAGTATTGGTGGCATTGAAAATATGTGAGCAGAAGTTGAATAATGTAATGATAAAGCAGCTGTCTGCACGCAAGAGCAGTGTGTCCACTGTCATTTTAGCTATTTTCCAAGGCCCTAATTCCTCCTCCTGTTCAGAGATGATGCCAAGGAAAACTTGCAGCTACTCACACAATTCAAACACTCCTGTCCCACAGAGATGATTTAGATTAGAGGTGCCTTCCAAGAAAGGTGTGTTTTATTCCTGCACCATGCCCTCTTTGTTGTAGTTATTTTGGTTAGTGTAGACCCATTGCAAAGCCACGCATCCTGTATTAGCATGTTAACAGCTCTGCTTTTTGCCTTCAGGGATATGTAGCGACTGCTTCTACAGAAGATGTATTAGTTAAATTATTAATATATTATTACCAATATATTTAAGCATACTAAATATTTTTAAAGGTTTTTCTTGTTAGAGACGAGCACGCATTTCTGTTTGGTGCTTTGCAATTCTTACTAGTCACAGTAGCACTTCATTATTTCATTCTGTTTTTCTGTAGCAGTTATGTGACAACAATTGCTGCTGCACCAGCTGAGAGAATTAGCTATTTGGCAGAGCTTCACTTAGTTTATTTTTGAGGGAAAGTGGCTGTAAATTGGTGCCACGAACAAAGAGCTCTTCCTCTTCTGAAAGGGATGAAGCCCACAGCTCACTCTCCAACCTGCATTTCATCCTCCACAGAAGTTTTAGCATGTCCCTACTAATGAAGGAGAAAAAGGTCATGATTAATAGCTTAAATTCTATCAAGGTGAAGTAAACATGGTAAAGTATCATGGGTAGAGTTACCTCTTTCCTCTTTAATAAATGAAACGCACAGAATACCTCTCAGCAAGTTTGTTGGACTCTGTCCAATTCTTACATTAACATTTTAAAGCAAAAACTGAACATGTGGAAAATGTTTAGGTTTCCCTCCCAAGTTAAATAGGGTGGCTTTACAGTTATCTAAACACGTTCATGAACAGCACTGAACATTTAACATCCTGGGATAACTTGAATATGGGACAGCTGATCAAGGAGAAGGAACTGCAGTCTCGGGATGATCTCTCATTGGCCTCAGCAGCCATCCTGCTTTTCTCTGTAATCCTTCAGGTTATATCGGTTGCGCAGCTGCATAGCATCAGTTAGCCCTTCGTTCTCAGCCACAACACAAGAACGTTGTCATGAGAATGTAAAGAAAGCTTAAGTGACCCGAGCAGAATTTACACACATCGGTAAAAGGCAAAAGAACCAGAGAGGGCAACTCAGGGAGCCCTCATCTTATTGTAAACAGCAGACGCTTGGAGATCAGCAAGTCAGTCAGTTCTGCTTGGAAGCAGTTCTGCAGTCAGAGCTCCTTTTACTGTCTCTTAAAACCTTATCACCTCTTTTGAGAGCAAGGTTCGGTTTGCACATAAATCAAAGGTTGCTAGGTTTCCTTTAAAACAAAGAATAATAACATGTTCTCTGCACAATTACTGTAATTCCTGTGAACAGCATTAATTTTCAGAGAATTTGAAAACTAAATCTGTTAATAAGCTTAGGAGTTAGTATTAATTAAACACAAGTTCTTTCAGAAATTGAGCAAAACCCACAAGACTTAAAATTTTTCCTTTTTGATTCTGACAGTCTGTTATTCAAACTACCCACATAAGACTGTGGTTTTGCTTTACGTTCAAACCCTGTGCTTTAAGTCAGAATGCTTATTTTTGCTAAAACTGTTGCTCTTGATAGATGCCAGAGAGTAGAAGTCTCCTCCCAAAGAGCAGCAGGCAGAACAGCCATCCATTCCATGTACTTCCACATCTCCCAATCTCAGTGGGAAGAAAACCGCTCTGAAACCTCATCTCAGTCAGTAACCATCCTGAACAGCTCTCTCTCGACCTCTGTAACTCAACCACGCGTGTACATGTCTTGCACGGCTTAGATTTACATCAGTTACAGCCATTACAGTTTAAGGCTAGGGAAGAGGAAGCATTTGTCTGGAGGAGTTTCATCACATGGATACATCTGGAACAATCTGGACAGATTCTCCAGTCCAGGATCCCATCAGGTGAGGCTGTGGGCGAATTGGCTGCTTTTGTTACACTAGAGCCCCAAAGTTGCACAGCACCCCTGAAAGCAATGCAGCTGAGGGCATTGTTGGGTAGTACTGATTCTGTCTGAAGATGAATGTTAAGATTTTGAAACCTTCCAGTAATTTACAAGCCATTGCTCTCACTAATACCTTTTAAACTTGATTTGACTGCAGTATCATCATCCCATTTCTGCAAGGGATGTGTATTTTTAAACTCCCTTTAAATTCATCAGAAATACCGAGAATTAAAATTATGTAGTGTCAAACCAACAGCTGCAGAAAGCTGAGACTACTGCAGCACGCTATATATAGAGCCATGCAAGCTGGTTTAGAATCCCCAGCCCAGGATAGCATCTGTGTCACTCACACTTCCCTCCTCTATCTGCAGCAGAGCAGCCGTGAGAGATACAAGGCCGACAAAGCAGACTCAAGGGTTCTTTTCTTAGGCATTTTAAATTAATGTGGAGTGCAGCACTGGAACATAGAGTCACAGTGGAGTCTCCCAGGGGCCCTGACTGTCAAAGTATGAAAATGGATTGGCTGATTTATATATTTGCTGGCTTCTCCTCTCAGCCTTCAGCAGCAAGAACGAACACCTCAGACACAAAATTGTCACTTAGGTGCAAGTTACGTTTCCCCGTTTCCTATATGCTATTTTTTCTGTGACTGTGTTCCTCTTACATCCCAGCGAGAACCTCTTATATTTGACACAGAAACAGGGCCAGAGTTTGAAGAGATCAAAGTGTTGAATATAAATCAGTCCTCTCCTAATGCAGAACGTGGGCTTTACACAATAGCTGCTCACAGCCGTGTCATCCTGCTGCCTTCATCCCGACCTGGAGAGCATCAGCCTATCCAGATGAAAAAAACAGCCCGTGATCTCCATCAGGAATGTGGTGGTAACAGCACCTTTTGTGGCAGGAATCCTTCGGAAGAGAACAGACCAATTCCTTTGCACAGGTCTTCAGATAGCCCTTAGGTAGCATGAAGTCAGCCTGTAATTTGCTTCCTTGTCTGTCTGTTTTGTTGCTGTTGTGACACCCCAAGTGTTAAAACCAGATTCTCATCACCTTACCTTCATGGCTGTAGCTTCTTCTGTTAAGCAGAAACTGACCTTTCTTTATTATGCACTTGGAGATATATGAATGAAAGCAATACATAAGAACCAGTCATTATTATAGCTACTAATAATCCTTGAGCTGTGTAAGTCTCTCAGGTAAAATAATTCTTTGTGACTAAGCAAATCTTTCAAATCTCTCCAAATCTCTCCCTGAATTTTACAGTCTAGATGGTGAAGGCAGAGAAGGAAAGATGGGGGCAATGGAAAACTTCCCATTCACTGGGAACAGAACTTCTTCCAAAAGGAAAAATAAAAAAAAACAACAATGTATGAGACACAGATCCTGACAGCAGCAATCTGTTATGTGGCACAGCTCTCCCAGAACAGTTTTGCCTTGCCATTCAGAACTATTCTACTTGCATTAAAAGCTTATTTCTGAGACCTTTTTTGGATCTCAATGGTTATATCTGTAGGAAGGAGATAAGCACTGCTCACTAAATTATAATCAACAATTCCTTCTCTGAATATTCCTCTGAATTTGGATGTTGGGTCTTCCCCGAGGTTCTGAAAGATTTTAATAAAGGTTTCATCCTCCCACTGAGTGGAAACGAGGTGATTTTATCTGTATTTTCAGAAGATTCAAGTCTCCCCTTGTTTCCTTTTCACCCTTTTTTAAGCAGCTTCGAAAGCAACTGGTACTTTACTCAGAGATGGAAGCTATGCATGAACAAGCTTCTAAAGTATGCTACAGAAATAGTACTCAAGCAACACATTTCCTACTCCAGAAATAGGAGCAGTATGCTTTCCACCAGAATCATGAACTTAAAGAACTTGCGTGGGTCAGAGACAACTGATGCCATGCCACTACTGAGTGCGTGGCACTATATTGCTGTCCTTGAAATCACACCAAGACAAACTCTATAGTGTAGGATTAGATTACAGCATATACATAAGAAGTAATGCACGAGCTGTCCTCAGGCAGTTAATGAAGTATGTAGAAGCAGTGATATAAGCTGTCTGTTTAGAACGGTGCAGCACTGGCCAGAAGGAGCTGTGCGACCACCATCACTGCAGGATCACTGCAGCTTGCTGCTGTCACACTGTAACACCAGAAGGATTCTGAAGAGGAGGAACCGATTCTCAGACACAAGCCAGACTTTCTGCTTACTGTACCTTTTGTCTCGGGACTCCACACGCATGCAGTTACTGATTAAGCACTAAATCAAGAACAACCACCTTCAAACCAGTCTTGTTTCAAAGCTAAAATAGATCCTTCTTGCACATTTTGTTTCGCTCCAAGAAGGAGCTGACTGCGTATACCAGTGTACGATTCAGAAAATGTCATTTCATATCAGGACAGACTTAGCTCAAAGTTAAAAACATTTAATGTTTAAGATGCAGTATTTCAGAACGATGCAGACCCAAGGTAAAACAGTCTTATAGCTGGGACAGAATTTCGTAACATTTAAGAGATTGTAGTCATCTTTGAATCTTCGTATTAATTGGTCCCTATTCCCTGCTTAACTGTAACATTATTTAACAACTTGAATCCATAATTAAGTTCATCATCCCAGTGGAATTTTTAAAAGAGGCTTAATTTTCTGCAAAAGAAATGGAGACATTGCTGTGTGCCTAGCAGGGGCAACAAATCACTGACTCAGCAATAAGCAGCTGAAGGCAGATTGTTTTTAATCTCTTAATCCGTAATATATGCATATGCTGAAGGGTATAGTCTTTCTGACCCTGGGGTATCGCACAGCGTGTGTGTGTGTTCTGCACACAGCACTCCACAATGGAAGAGTAAACTCTAGCTGGTGTTAAAAAGAGGACAGTATAGATCATCTAGATCCAAAGTTTTGGAAAACCCATGGTCAGATGTGGGCAGGCTTTTGTTTATGTCATGCAGTATTATCAAAGAACGCGAGCTAATACTTGCTTTTTCATGCAATTCACAACAGGTTTTTTAGATTTCCTCACGAACAGGAGGTACAAAAGCTCATTACCTGTCTGTACTCTCCGTCGCTAATAACAGCTCTTGTTGGGGATTAGTGAGCGTATGCACTAAAAGGACATGCCATTTGAGTACTGGAGATACTTAGCCAGCATGAGAAAACAGTTGGTTAGTGAAATGCCTTACAAATGGAAAAGCTGTGGCGAACCAACAAACCTGAAATCAGTATCTGAGGAGATGCTCAGATCTGTCTAGCTTTGGTTCTACACATTTGGACTTCAGCACAGAACCTTAGTTTGTGGTTAACTCCAAAACAGAGGGGTCCACTTTCCGCTTTCTTCTTAGATTTGGGCATGAATAGCTATTAGCCTTGGAAAAGCATGCCACTGCATGCAGACGGTTATTTCTGCTGCCCATGATCTACAGAAGCATAACCCCAGGCTTCCTGTTCCCACTATTAATTTTTAATAATAAATCCTGTGTGCTTCCCAGCATCCCGGGTATTTTTTATTCACTCTTCTTTGTTTGCCTCCCTAGTCATTATTTTGCAGATGAGGGCAATAGTCACACATTTCACTGCAACTTTTATCTTACTTTGCATGTAGACTTTGATTGCTCTGATTCCCTCATGAACACATAACGCACGACCCAGCTGTAATGCCTGCTGTGCTGTGCTTGTGTTGTGAAGTTTAGATTGTGTGTGTTTTATTGATGAGATTTTTGCAAAAAAGAAACTAAAATTCTACAAAATCCGCTTCCAGTTTTGGCACTTACAGTTATACTTTGGCCTTTACCTCCCTCATCGTTCCATGCACATCCAGCGCTTCAACACTTCATCTACGCCACAAAACTTATAACGTAGGTTATATCAGGTAATCTAGACCTGAAATGCTTTCTTCAGACATAAATGACTGAGAGAAAACAACATAACTCGCCACATGTGAGGAGTCAGTATTTATGGCTTCAAAAAGAAAGGCTCTTACCTTGAGAAACAAGGCTCCCTTGGAAGCCAAGGAGTCCGTTCCTCTTCCATTGGGATAACAGTGATAGGCAGCATCCATAACAGGATAGCGGCTGGCAAAAAGCAGACCACTGTTCACAAACTTAAAGCTACAGCAGGCATGGCAACCGTAGACCCCAACATCATAGACAATGTATTCAAAATAGTGATGAAGCTGCTCTTTCAATTTCTCTGCAGCTCTTTTGTCAAACACTTCCTGCAAACACAGGAAGTCCAAGTTGGCAGGGAAGAAGGCAGAGATCTCATGGTCAAAGGTCTCATCCGTATGTTTCTTTTTCCGCACTGAAGTCTTCTTCATGATTGAAGCTTTATAGAGGAGCTTGTTGTTAACAGTGCTTTGGTCCACTGTCCCGTCTCCAACACGAACCTTAACCAGTGACTCCCTCGAGGCAGAGTAGCTGTCTAAACTGCCAGAATCTCCGTCCCTCTGTTTGTGGTTAGGCGTTTTTGACATCTCCGTGTCACCTTCCAGTGAGTGCTCTGCTGTGCCACTAGCATTAGCCTGGCCGTTGACAATGTCTGTTTCTATGTCTGACATGTGGCCGTTATCCTCTCCATTTATGCGGACAATGCAGGTGTTTTCCTCTCCTTCGTTTGGCTCTCCGGATCCAGCTTTATCATCTCTACCATCCTCACTGTTGTTGGAGCCAGAATTGTCTCCTTTGTACTCCATTGATGTTGTCCTTTTCATGCCAGCATTAACCGTGCGATTCGCGCTGTCTCCACCTTGTGGGGACACCAAGCTGCTGAAGCTCGCTGCGCTTATGGACGTGTTGGTAGGAGAATCTATGTATATTTTGATCTGCGGTCTGCTTGCCCCATTGCGGATCCTCCGGCCGATCTCTTTAGCCCTAGCCTGCGTATTGAAGACATTATTAAATCTTGCCAGAGAATCTGGCAGCAGGCAAACGTTGGCACTGCCAAAGCAAAAGCTTTTCCCATTCCCTGCAGCCTTCCACTCACTGAGCAGTGCGGCTCCATTGGCATGGCTCTTGTCTTGTAGTCTGGAGTAGATGTACGGCCTTCTGGCTGACTGGAGCGGGGACCATAACAAGAAGCCTATCAGAGCAAAAGGAAGAGAGGCCACCAGCAGCGCCAGGTAGATGGGAGTGGTGATAATGATGCAGAGTGCATGGAAATAGCAGGGATCGTCTGCTCGCTGACGTTTCTCATACGTAGTTGGAACAAAAGAGGCCACAAGCCTATCTGCAAACCAGTAACATGGGAAAATTAGGCCCCAGGAAAAGGAATGCAGAACTGACAGAAAGCTGTTGGGAAATGGGGAAGTATATAAAACCATTGCAACTTAGTTATGACAACACTTCAGGGTCTACTACATGGTGTCACCGTGTCAAGCATCCATAGCAGCACTGGGAGAGGTCTGGGGAAAAAAGGTCCAGTCCGGAGTTTGTTTCTTGCAGTAAGAGTCAGTAACAAAACTGTAAGAGCACCATTTCACTGTGTTGGAGTAGAAAGAAAAGAAGGCCACTGGTTTTGTTTGGCTTTTTGGCATCTGTATCTGTCAGAGCATGTCATTGTTCACTGGACTCCGCCATAACGAAACTCTCCAGACGCAAAAAGGAAATCTGTAAGAACAAGAGACATAATACGTATGGAACAGTTACTAACATTTTAAAGCAGATTTTCTCACGCTGATTTCCCTTACAGTCTGAATTATTTCCCTCCTTTATTTAATTAGTATTTTCAGCTGTCTGTTACAGACCGTGGATCTAGAGCAACTCCAAGAGACTGCTCTTCCTGTAAATTAAGAGAGATGTGCTGAAAGTAATGCCCCCTGTTGTATTAGGATGGCTCAGGGTGCCAGATGGCAGTGGTACTTCAGTAGATGTGGAACCTTCCCAGCAATATTCTGTTACATTTTGTCGCAACGAGACAGATGGCAGCAGGGGGGCAGTCTGATAAAATGGTGTCTGACATAAAAATGCTCACCAAGCAAAGGTGAGGAATTGAATTCCTCCGTACGGAAAAAATGGTACTCACTGACATCCATCAGTGCTCGGTGAACACTTCTGGAGAGCAAACAGGACGTGAGCAGTGAGGCTGCGGGTGGTGCAGTGGTGACAGTAACAGCGGTCACCCGTGATGGTGCACATTTTTATGAGCACAGCATGCAGGCTCTTGGTCATCGCTGTCAAGAATGAACAGCTAATGGTGGGGACTACTCTGTGAAATAGTGTCTTGTGGCTGAGTCCACTCTACCCACTAGTGTTCCCGTGCCCTCTGTATCGGCCGTAGTTTCCATGGAAATGAAGAGGCATTGCTTTTGGAGTGACCTACGCATCTCGTATGTCAACCACACATACAACTGATGCTGTCATAGAGGACTTTTCTACTACAAATTTAAGCCTGAAACTGAGGAACATTTTTTGGAATGTCTTTCATCCATTCACGTTCATATTCCTTTGTCTCTGTCAGCTGGCTTAGACCCTCCCCAGCAGCACGGAGCTGCTCTCTGGGCATCTCATATTCCATCACTGAAGTTCAGCTTACAGAAATTGACAATGTTCTTGGGAAAAAATTGCATTCAAGAGCAAAAGCTACAGCTGCTATAGAAATGGTTTGCTTTGCCCCACTTAAAAGCAAAATGGTTTGATCTGATTGTAACACTTCATCCGGCTGAGTATGGTTTCAGCTATTTAACATTCAGTTTAGGAAAAACAGTCAAACTCCTTTGTGTTAATATTAGGTACTTAACACTCATTGTATGTTTAGAGCTGCAGTTCAGTGGTACACAGTTACAGTCCAGAAAAAATGGAACAGGATTGCCTATGGACTTCTTACATATTCTGTGCTTCTGCTATCGGGTGCACGCTTAAGCAAAACTTAAACTATCACAGTTAATGGCATTGTTTCTGAATTCCAGTTTTCAGCCTTGAGTAAAACAACACTAACTGAATGTGTGAAATTAAAATCCCAACAGTTTCACCTCTTTCCCCTAAGGACAGACAATGGCTTTCACACACGGTTGTACCAAATGCAGTATTTGCACTGGAGCTATTTTGCCAACCAAAGGCATTGATATGTCAGGGGCCTTGGAAAGGAAGCTTGGCAGTATGAAAATATATAAGCTGTACACATAAGCCATTCATCATTCAAGTAATCTTAATGATTTTAACATAGGTTTTGGTAACGGGAAATTGAAGGTTACTAAACATGTAACCATATAAATCAAACCTCACGAACCTTGACAGTGCTATCACCAGGTAATGCAGCATCACTCTCCTCACACTGAATTGTGACGTTATCCAATAAGAGAAACAAGAGAAGGAAAGAATGGAAGTACAAAAAACAAAGCAGTTCATTCACTTAGCAGACACTGAAGAAGCACAAAAGAGAGGAAGTTCGGAAAGGCAGTTTTATAGTGAACTGTTCACCAGCAAAGCGACCAGTGAAGGCACAGTCCCCATTTCTCAAGTGTAAAACTTAGCATGCACTGAATGAAAACCATTCACCAAATAAGAAAGTGGGGGAATGATCACCGGACCATGCTTTAAAACTCAAGTTCTCAAGTTCTGTCTTCTGGGAGTGATGAAAATTCCAAGAGAATGTTTATTAGCATAAGTTCAATTAAATCTGGAGCTCTCAGAGAGCCAAATACAGGGAAATGGTTTGATGTGTACTTAAAATACTCTGCAGGGCACATGGAGACAGATGGACACTTCTATTTCTATCTAGAGGCAAATAAATCAGTGATGGAACAAAGAAGATACAGCGTTATAAAGCAGCGCTGCCTCGGTATCAGAATAAAACTGCAATTCCTCTGTTTTCTGTCACCTTTCAGATTTCCGCTCCTTCAGACTGAGTCCTCGCAGTGATCTGTGTTCCTGCTGCTGCATGTTTGTCATTGTGGTCCATATGCAACACCAGACTGTCTGCCCAGACTGTACGGTACAGGTCAGCAGTGATAAATAACGCGCTCAGATCCATCGCTTCTCTAACCCTCTTTTCACCACAGGCATTTTTGTTTAATGATGATAAGAGAATCCTTCCTGCAGCCCCGCTGGAGAGGAATTCACACTGATCACAGGCTGAGCACATCCGATCTGCAGCCATCCATTTTTGGTAGGCACAACGGATAAAAAGAGAATTTTAATAAAGAAATAGCTGAAGATGAGTTAATTTTGCAGAAATGTCTTCTGTGAAAGGCAACCCTGAGGAAAGCAGTACGTGCTAACCCGAAAAGTAGAGTTAGGTGGTGGCAGGGGCTCGTAACACAGACTGCAGACAGGAATCAGCAGTCCCAAGGATAAAGAGAACACTGCTGTCTGGGGTATGTGGAGAGAGGATGGACTGCAAACCTCACACTGCAGCTTGCAAGTGAAGGACCTCTGTGGTCAAAAGCGCAGCTGGGTTGCATGCTGTTTTATTGTTTTTGTCAGTCGGACCTTTGCTGTTTTAAAATCATGAGCCAGGAAAAAAAACAAAAAAGCAGAACTATAACAGATTCATAACAATTTGCCTAATGATGTCTTTTGTAGATTAATATTTTCTTAAGCATCCGATGACGGAGCGTTCCAGCTCCTGGGGAAATGACACCAAGTGACAACTTTGTAGAGCAGTCACCACCTGTTGGTGGTGTGATGCAGGCTGTGTTAGCGGCTGCAGCAGCAGTGCACGACACGATCAACAGCTGTCCAGCAAACCGTTACACGTTAACCAGAACGGCTTCAGAAAAATAGTTATTGCAATGATGGGAACATGGTTACCACAGACATACTACCATACGTATTGGTTAAAAAGAGAAAAAGGAATGCAATTAGAAATCCCTTCCACTGACAGGATTACACGGCAAGTGCCATAAAGTGAACTGATTACAGCTGAGGTCTGTTTTCAAAACCATTTAGCAAGAATGTAACTTCCTGCAAACGCTACGGATGATGAGATGGCTCAGGGCTGCACAGTGACTCCTACCCCTCCGGTGCCTTACACACGGACGGCACCTTTGAAAGTCACGGGAGATGTGCTGGACAGTTTCTGACCAGGTGCTAGCCCAGCCACGGTGCGGAGAAACAGGGAGCTGGCGGCAGGGATGCGTGCCATCCTCTTTGTTCTGTGAATCCTGTAGCATTCTCACAGCGAATGGTACAGCACTACACAGAGTGTGGTACCAGGGCACATTTTAAAACCGGTATTTGGAGAAAAGGGAGGAGGGAATCGTGATCTGGACGTCCTTTAGTTAATTTTCTCATATTGCAGACAGAAGACATGGGCACATCAGGACCCTAATTAAAAAGCAGTCTTCTTGGAAGTAAAATAGTACTCTAATTAATAAATCCTATAGATGAAAGAAATGGCACAGTTTGCCACAGCTCAGTTACAGACTCGCTGGCGCACATGGACAGGATCTTAGTTTCCTGCTCGTTTCTTCGCTGCAGAACCATATGCTTGCTAGTGCCTCAAGGCAACCCAAAGAGACGAGACAGTCACGAGAGACATTTTAACATCTCTGCAAAGTCTTTAAAGGTGGGAGAACAGCACACTTGAGTCAGCTGCAACTTGAAAAACATGACGTCAGTAACATTTCTCCTAATGCAATGGTTCAGATGGAACGCAAAGCTGAAGGGCCTAATTCCTCCTGATGGTGGGTATTACTTGGTAATCCAATGCTTTACTCAAGGGGCTTGAGAGATTAAGGGAGAATTTAAAATACTGCAGTGAAACAGATATTTTTATGTGCTACAAAGAGGTAAAACACAGTCTTCCTTAGTTGTTTTTATTATATTTAAGTGTTTGAAGGCTAAAAAAAATTTAAGTTTTTTTATGGCGTCAATATAGAACATCACAACTTCAGTGGTAACAAGATATCAGGTAGAAAGGTTTCAAAGATTTTTATGATTATAATTATGCCCAGAAGTGCACTAGAGACATCACAGATCAAAAGAGATGTTCCTAGCTCCAACATAGCTTGCAAACTAAATAAAGGACAATACAAGTTGTCAAATAATAGAGAAAGAGGAGGAAAACAAAGGCTGCAATAATGAGGTTAGGCAGTCTAGTTCCTAGGCAGGAACTTTTAAAGTTCCTTTTTCTTAGAAAACCAAATGACACTTTCCAACTCAGGCAACATAGATTCTTGAAATCCACTGTTAATACCTCAACAGTTTTAAAAATACATGTAAAACACTGCAAGAACACAGGTTTGAAGGAGTGAATTTGTGAAGTGACTGACTGATGTGGGAGGCTCCTCACTGGGGACTGGGTTTATCCATACTTGCATAAATTTGGTACAGCTTGCTTTTCTTGAGTCCTGACAATTGCTTGGCTAAAACTGGATTACAGAAAAGCAGTTATTTGGGATATGCTAGCCTCTTTCTTAGTTTCACTACTGTCAGTTGGTCATCATTTGAAGCAGAAGAACCTTACTGCACCATATGAAATCGCAAAACAATGTTTGAAAGTGAGAACAGGCAAGGTAAAGATCTCCATGCTTGTTTCTTTTTCCATCTCTCTTCAGATTCACAGCAAACACAGGGGATATGGAAGGGAAAAACAGAACTCCCACACAGCTTGAAGGGAACAGACCAAAACAGAGAAGTGAGAAAAAAGCGACAGCGGGTCACCCCTGCTGGTGCAGAGTTTTATGAGCAGGGCACGCAGGCTCTTGTTCACTGAGGGTGGAAGTGCAGAGCTAACGGTGGTGACTGCAGCTGAGAATTTGCTCTATCAAGCAGTGTTATTGTGCTCTTTGTATCTGTTGTAGTTTCCATAGAGATAAGAGGCATTACTTTTGGAGCAGCCAGCTTCATAATTTCTCAGGTGCTGGGGTTGAGTTCTCAGAAGGAGCCCCTGAACTACTGATGTCTCTCACAGAACTAATAGAAGTTCTACATGTCAGCAGTCAGGGAGCTGTGAGCACAGGGACCTGAACAAGGCCTGCAAAGCACACTGGCTTAGCAGAGCTAGCTGGCAGGCGCTGAGTCAGCAGTGCGGCTGGAGCTCTGTGCATGTCTGTGGGAGGTGACAACCCTGCTCGTTCCAAACAAGCTGTGGCTGCCCTCCTGCGTAGCGCCCTGAGCGGAGAAAGCAGGTTTCACACTGTCACGGCATCCCATAAAGCTCCTCTCTCACAGTGCAGGTTTCTCTACTGCAGAGCTGGAGAGCTGCTTGCGATCGGACTGCACAGCGTGCTCTGTGCTTTGCATTCATGTGGCATGGCAGCAGATTCTCAGCTCCAAAAGCAAATCATGGCAGGTTGGTGGTCCTAGATCACATTTTCCCAGGCCAGGATGACTACCCACACAGCTTCTGCTATGCAGATTAAATAGGATTAGCTTTTAAACTTTATATTAAAATAGAAAGACAATTATGTTAATGTATGGAAACAAAGATACCTAAACAAATATAACTGATGGAAAACATTAAAAAACGTAGCATTTTTCTCCCTTTCTTCTTTCAAAATGGATGGGAAATTTGCAGCCAGTTTTTGCTGGATCAGCCAGCTAGAAAACAACTAGCTTTCATGTTCCTGTGAGCAACTTGGATTCCACCCTGACAGAACAGATGTTTCCTGCTGAAAACTTACTTTTGGAGTCAAAATGTGCTGACGGGATACATCTCATCTTCTAAGCACAGAAGAAATGTACTTATTTCCTTACACACAGTGTGCAGGCTTACTGCGGGATCCCAAACCCAGAAAACCTCCCCAGCCAATTCCAGGTTCTAAAACACACTCCCCACATTCTCTGATGTGAATGTGCGTGCCCCGTACCAGGGCTGAGCGTGGACGGATTCGTTGGGTGCTGCGTGGGACCTCTGTCCCAGAGTACTTCGTTCCGCTCCATCGCAGGAGCACGGACTCAGCTAAGAATCCCAACTCTGGAAACTTCTGTCAGTTATTTTGATTCCAGTTGCCAGCAGAAGCAGACTCTGTGTTTCTGGTGTATCTTAGAAGGGCACAGCGGGACCTGGTTGTCCCTAAAACTGCCAAGGCTATGCAGTGCAAGTAACACAGTAACCAGCTACAGCTGCAGAGAGCAAGGACACTGCTTTGAAACGTGTTTCAGTGCATCATTTAAGTAGCTCTCTGAGGGCTTGATAATATATATACTTACATACACACATACATATATATACATAAATCCTGTATGTAAGTCCTAAACCAGCTAAACTATATTTTCTCATACAGGAGACAATCCCCTATTTCAGAATTATTAAATCTTATTTAAGGCCTTAGGGACTGGGAATCTATGGGAAGTGGAATGAATAGGAAATCCTCTTAAGGTTTAAAATAACAGCAGACATTTCCTACAGCTTGAAGTTTTCAGGAAAGCATTACTACCAGGCAAGAAGTAGTCACACAAATTCATCTGACCACTTGGTGATCTCACTCGGTACCTGGAAAGCTAAACACTCCCTTTTCTGAGCCCTTATTTGGTGTACTTCAGCAGTGAGACAACTGCAGCATACAAGCACTTGAATCTGTGACACCAAGGTCTGTTTATAAAATAGAAATGGAATGGGCTCTATTTACAAAATCACCTTTTGGTGTGCTTTAGCTTCATATTTTATAGGAGCTGGCATAATTCAATAATGGCTAAATAAATCTGATCTTTGGAGATGGTTTGTTTAACGAAGCTTAGTGAGATGGAACAATATTAGCTTTGGGAACCCAAGAAAGAACTGAAGATAAAATTTTTCCTACTCATCTTTCACCTTCTAAAACCTGCAGAGGGCTGGCTGCAGCCATGTCTGGGCCATTAATCGTCAGGGGGGTACGTGCTGCCTTCAAAATGAAAAGCTGTTCTTTCTCAAACAGCACTTCAAGCCTTCAGGCTTCTGGTTAGGCCGGCACGGCTCTCAGACAGCATTACAGTGTACTCAGTCCTCCCCAGGGCGTGTATTTTTATACTGCTGAAGTTTTTCTCACCAGCTGGCAAAGGAGTCACTCCAGCCTACAGTAAAAACCCAACACCAATTCCTGCCAATGAATCTCTGTTCCTCAAAAAAAAAACCAACCAAACGCTCAGCTATAATTCTCACAGTTATATATAAAGGAAGTTAAAACAGCACTAATTAAAACACAGGTATCCCTATGAAGAAAAATTAGCGTATTTGTTCATGTTCTACATAAGAAAAATTCAAAACCATAGCTTTTGTATCTTAAGCCTGAGATTAGATTCGTCCAGCAGTGCTTTCCTGCTGCAGGGACAGCTGTGTTTCCTCAAGTTCCGCAGAGATCTAATTGTATGGTGGCTACTGAGAAAACAATCAGCATTACTCAAACCTCAAATGCAAATACTGAGCCGCCCTCCAAACACATTATCAGCTCCTCTGATAAAAATGCATGAGTGAATTCAAACTCAGCAGAATTTTAAGCGTAAACAGTTTTGAGATACGTAACAACAACAGAAAATTTGCCAGCCTTTCTCCGGTGTTAAACTGCAATTTGTGTTCCAAAAAAGAGAAGAAAGAAACCAAAGAAAAACCACAGAACCACACTCTACATTTGATTTTTGAAAATGTGCTCTGAATTCACTGAAAAATACTGTTTTCTTACTTCTAAGTCCGTTTCACTGATGTACACCAACGCTTCCATTTCTTCTTACAGAGCGATAGGAGCGGTCAGCAGTTCATGACTTTGCAGTACAATACTGCAGCCAACCAGTTTGTACTTTGCCTAGGAGAACTCGTTCATTTGTTGCCCCTTTACACGAAGTACGGACAGATTTTGCTCGGGTATTACAAAGCTGTTCATTTCTCAAGAACGTGAATCAAATATTTAAAACCACAAGATCTGTTTGGTGACTTGTGGTAAAGCCACTCCTAAGCACAGAGAAGATTTTGCACTGCTTCATTCCCTGGTGCAGCACCGCAGACCTGTTGCCATTCTTCTGCAATGGAGTCACCGTTCATCATTCCGGATGCTTCTCAAAGAACAGTAAGTTTTACCTAATAAGCAACATGCTAAGGGTGCACTCGCTGTCCAGCTCTGCAGCTCTGCTTCTGTGTTTCCAGAGATGCCATGCAGCACTTTTTTAAAATGTTATTTGTCAACAAAATAGTACTCTTGGACAAAAACATCTTCTAGACTCATAGGAATGCAAGACAGAAGGACTGCAGTGTGTTTTCCTGTCACCCAGAACTTACTTCACTTTTTATTAAGCATTGGCTTATACAGAAAATGCCTTCAGAGACATCCTGACAAACTGGGAAACGCTCAGCGTGTTCCAGCGCCTCTCTGTCCCGGCACAGGAGGCAGCGCTGTGTCACAGAGCATCCTTTCAAGTCTACAAACACTGACGGTTTCTCACAGTCCGCACCAAATTGCCTAAAACTCTCCTTACTTTCTGCTGGTACAGTGGACCTCAGCTCATGGCAGGGTGCTTCTGGCTTTCCAGGCTCCGTGTCTCTGAGATCCCTACTCCACACCATCAGTGTGCGGTTGTGCGCTGTCGGTGGGAACCTGGCAGAACAAAGTACCTCTGCTACCTCTAAATAAGGTGTGAGCATAAGAAGAGAAAAATTTCACAGCGTTTTAATGATAAACACAGTGAACAATGAGCGGCTGCTTTATTCAATTACACATACTGCATCAAAGCTCACTCTACCATTCCAGGGGCTTTTAATGTGTTCCTTAAACAAAAAGCAGTCACTTTATGTATTTATTTTTATTTTTCCCTGTTTCTGAATGCAGTTAGAAACACCAGGACAATCTACAGATGTTTTACTTCACGCCTCCCCACCTCCAGTTTTTAATGACTCTTCCAACAACTATGAAGTGATCAAAGTTTTCCACTCCTGCAATGAGCAGCAGAAGCAGAGTATCTGATCTGCACATGGGAAAGGAATCCGCGCAGTGTCCCTGTACCATCAGCAGCAGACGGTGCACACTGGATGCCTCTCTCAGCCATTAGCAGAACGATCTGTTAAATATTTAGTAAGCTTTCTAAAAGTTCTACTGACTCAAACTATCATCAGTCTTCTCATCGTGCCTGGAAGTAAAATGTTTAATTGAAATAACTGTTACTTAAATGGACAGAGGCTGTGTGCGTGAGCACACAAGATTTCCAGGCTGTACGTGCACTAAATACAAGACAAGTCTAAAGAATAAAACTCTTCAGAATGAGAAGCCTTGACTAAGTATGCCTGGGCTCACCGTGTGGACAACCTGGCCTCGGTGCTACGCTCGGGATGCACAGCGAGCATCCTCCCTGCTGCTTCCACTCAGTCCACTAAGCTTCCCCGGTTCATCTGTTTAGCAAGAGGGCACGACCACAAAGAAACACTGCTATTCCATTGCTTGGGGGGGGGCACAAACAAACAACACCTGAGCATATTAAAATTTGGTCAAAATATGGTCAGAAAAACAAACAAACAAAAATAGGTTTCTTTTCATCTGCCAGATTTCCGAGGCGTACTCAGAATGCACGTAACTCCTTTTAGTTTGCTTCTAGCAGTCTGTGTACAGTTCTGCCGCTATTGGTTTCTGAGACCAGCGTGACTATAACTGTCAGGTTTGTTCACTCCCTGGACCATGTGTGCAGCTTGTGACTTCAGAAAGCACCCTAAGACAGGCACAGTTCCTACAGACATTAATTAGGGTTTTTAAAGTGCTAAAAAGTATCATCTGAATAGCATATTCCCTGTTAATATGGGTGCCTAAAGCTGAAAATACCTTTGTTTCACCTTCTAAACTGAATCAGTCTAATCCCGTCATTAAATAAAGCTCATCCTGTGCTGAGACTCACTTCACAAGCCAGTAGTTAGAGCCATGTTGTTGACCAGAAACACACTGTCTTGCCAGAAAGACAGGCTTTCATATGTTCAGCAGTGTCATCTTGGACGTGAAGCTGTTTCAGCACTGAAATGAAATTCACAGTGTAGTGCAGCTGTACATGACCTCGCTCATTCAGCTGGGCAGCTGCCGAAGAAGGCGCGACTCCTGGAATGCTTCATGTGCTACACCTGGCATCTCCTGGGCTTTGGGTCACCCCACACCGCCACTGACCAAAGCTGGAGAGTCTGCGCTGCGAACAGCACAGCTTCAGTGTAGCAGTATCGCAACTACCATCATCTGAGGGACACAGAGATCTTTATTAGCTATTAGCTGCATTTCTACCTCTGCAAGCTGCCCCTTGCCACTGCCACAATTTGCAGGCTGTGCCATGATATCAGCATCACTAGAGGAGATGCCACTTGTTGGCTGGCTGTGGCTCGTACGCCTCATTTGCCCTTAATATGGATGCTGCCAGAGATAAACTTGAGCTTGAAGATAGTGCGTACTGGGGAAGTGAGAGAACTGCGCTGGGCAGAACAGTGTTATTCATAACATTCTGATTATTATGTATCCCAGATTTTATACGATTTGAAGTGATACAGAAGGAACATGCTGTTAGCATCTTACATAATTCATCCTGTTCTCTTGAACAGTTTCTTAAAACAGCATCCCCAGGATGCCTGCTTTTGAAGTTTAACGAGGTATACATAAAGAGAGTAATAATTATAACGGGGGTGTGTAATGAGCTTCGCCATCAATGGGAGTCAAAGTACAGCAGATTTTTTATCTCAGGTAATTACTGCTATGTGCAGTAAATGCACCAGCAGGACTGATGAAATTCAGGCTCTGGATTACTTCTGGTGACAGAAATTCACAAAAGAGAACTCTCATTTTATTCTTCATTGGCAGCAAGTATCAGACAGGTGTACGGCTGAGGAATGGAGGACCAGGAGACTGCAGCTCTGTGTACTGACAGAGCTGTAGAGCAGAGCACAGGAAGCAGAACTCCAAATTCCAGCCTGCCTTGGCTACAGATAACAAGGAAGCAGTTCCACCTACAGAATTAAGCTTGTCACACTTTCCACTCAGCTTACTGTGATAAGGTGTAGAGAAATAACTTCCTTACCTGTGCACAGCAGTCTGCTACCACAGAAATGCCACGGACCAGCGTTCTCCTCAAACTACATGCTTATCCTGGGGGGATGACCCTTCCTAGGGAAGAGAAGGCATTCACCTGCGAGCCATGTTCAGTTGCTCTCGAGTGCCCAGGAGAACCAGGAAGTTCCTAATGCCCCGTGGCCAGAACAACCAGGAAGTACGCAGAGGCATTTTGCTGTAAAGTGCTGTCAGACCGATCAGGGCCATTGAGTTTGCAAACTGTGCTGAAAGCAGCACCAGCTGGTTATGAGCTTCGTTCTGGTTAAAAGGATTATTAATGTGCTTTGATGGGAAGAACAGCAGGGGAAAAACCCGTAAGGCTGGCACGTGAAAGATTAAGATGTATTTTTTCAAGGACAAGAAATCTTTTTGGTAAAAAAGAAAATAAGATAAAAGTTTTGTGCTCTGTTTTGTTGTTGTTCACTGTCTTTCTTAATGACAGCGTTTTTGTATCTCAGACTGCCGTACACATTCAAACAAGTGCCTCTGAGGCTGAGATCATATCAAAATTACTAAGTTGTAATCCTGGATTACCTGAGAACTGTGAGCTACTTGGGCAAGGCAGCAGGCTCAAGCTGCGGGCAGCAAGCAGGCAGGGCTCGGCCACTCACCTGGCTGATACTGCAGCGTTAAGAGAAATGAAGCAGACAGCTCAGCTCAGTTTGAGAACTCCAGCCAAAGTGAAGCTACTGCTCATCCTTGAAGTCATCTGTTAGTTGTTTAAATGCAGACTCACCAATTTTCTGACTACAATGCAGGATTTTACGTATTGCAACAGTATGTGGAGACAAACACCATCAGCAGACAAAAGCACAAACTGTGCCTGTTGCTATCTCTCAGATGCCAAGTAGCTGCCTCCTTTTACCAAGTTCTCTCTTCAGTTGCAAGCACTCTAACAAACAAGTTTTGGGGAAATCACTGCCTTTATTATCAACATTCACCTCTAAAGGCAGACGTGTCCTGGCCGTCCATAATGGTTACGCCTCCATAAGCTGTTGACATTTATCAGCTACACTGCAGCTACTTGCTGTGCATAGGCAGTCTGCACAAAGGTGAGAACTTCTTCATGGTGCAGTGACGGAGCGCTGGAGCTGCACAGAGAGGTGGTGGGGGCTCCAAGACTCGCTGGACAGCGACCTGTGCAACCTGGGCTGGGGAGCTGCTGTGGCAGGAGGTTGGACTCTGATCTCTGGGGGTCCCTTCCAACCCCTGCACTTCTGTGATTCGGTGTGACTGTGGAACACATCTATTTATATGTTGCATTTATACAACAGCATCGAGTCCAACCCCCTGCCAAAGCAGTTCCCTACCCCAGGTCGCACAGGTAGGCGTCCAGGCGGGTCCTGAGTATCTCCAGAGGTCTGCTGTGGATTCCGCTGGTACCGCAGCAGCTGAATGCCAGCCTGTCACCGGGACACAAGCGACCTGGCTGCGGGTGTCACATGCCACAAATTCCTCCAGGGGAGATCTCATATCAGTGACACTTTTCCCTTAATTTGATCACACTTCAAAGAAAGGCACGTAAAAAACAACCGTGAAAAGGCTAACAGGGAAGCAAGCAGAGAAGTTAAACAGAATTCAATTAAGACAGCCCGTGCATAACACCTGCACCAACACAAGGAAGCACTGAGACAAATGACTCAATCCTTACTCCACTGGATTTTTGAGGTGTAGGGACAACTCACATGAATCCGAAGAAAATATTCACCTATAATCGCCCAGGCTTTAATATGAAGTACTGCTAACAGAGAGAAATAAAACACTGTCCTCAGCACAGCGTTGGGAGGGCATTCTAAATAGTGCTTGTATTGCATTGTGTAGAAGGACCCTTTCGGAAACTGCATCGCTGCAGCGTACTTCCCATGGCAACGGTTCTGTAACTTGGTTATTTGGTACTTAGTGCACTAACTCCTTTTATTACTATTTTTTTTTTAAAGCCAGTCTTCTCCCCACGCTGCAGTGCAAAAGAAGGGAGCTTCCCGGCGTTCTCTTCACCTCAATCTTTGCCTTCTTACAAAACGCACAACAACGAAACAGCATTGAAAAAGAACTCCTCCATGAAATAATTTTTATGATACAGAAAAATTACATTCTTGCACAAGCCAACACAAGCTTCACACTGCAGCGAGCTCCCCAGACAGGCCAACACTCCCATTTCAAAATAGCACTGTCATCAGCATACACAGACACCCAAAAACAGAGCGCGTTGCTTCTATGAATAGCCGCAGCCCGTCTGCAGTTACCGTGCACGCCGCTCCCGGCTGAGGCCGCACACTTGAGACTGCACAGGAAGCACGACCTGCAAGAGCGTTCATCAGCTGTAACTCCGGCAACCACGGGGAAAACAGCTGAGAGGGATTATTGGATATTGTGCCTCATATGAGGAGGCTGCAAGCTGATGAGGTTTAACTATTGTAATTTCAGTTTCACGTGGTGAAGCCAGGACAGACTTAATTCAATGAAAAGAAGCCTTATTTATGAATAAATAAGCTAGGTAATGTTCCCATCAAAAATTCAAAGTAACCAGAAAGGAAGACGTGTGACTTCACCTTCTGTTTTGTTTCACACACAGATCTGTTAGCCCTGCTTTACTGATTTACGAGCTATTGGCATATTGGTTTCCCTGTTTCTCTTCCTGTGGTCTCTGGCCGTATCTTTCTTCTCCTCAATTTCTTCTCCTCCTTAATTCTTCGCGTTTCAGGGAGCATATCTGTTATTGTTGTTACATCACAGAACTTCCCGAAACATAATCATCAACAGAAGGCAGCTATTTCCAAGGCAGGAAACATGAATCTCACAGAGCGTTCCACCTGAACCTCACTTTATTTCAGTTTTCCTTTCATGCAGGCAGGCTAATGCATCCTTTTTCTATCCATTTCTAGTTACTCCGCATACTAGAGCTTTGACATCTCTGTATCACGTATAGTTTGAATGTAAATGCAGCCCTGCCTCTGCCGCCGTGCCACCGCTCAGTGCACGCAGCTGAGCCAGGGTGATGCAGAAAGTGCAGAGCAGCAGCAGGAGCCGGGGTGGATGCACACGGTGAAGAGCACTCCTGTTCTTGCACCAGTCCCCAGCCCCTGCGTGAGCTCTCGGCTCTCAGTGTGCAGCTCCTCGCTTACAGTCCATCCCAAGCTGCCTTTTCTGCTTGAGTTCTGCACCGTGTTAGGTCTTGAATTGCAGCACCGCTCGCTAGGGAGGCACCTCGCTGCTCAGAAGCCCCATGAGCTGGTAAGCCCCATCCAGCCGGCACGTCAGGGGACGAGCCGCCCTCTGAAAGCAGGCAAGAATGTTATTCTGTGGTAATTATCAGATGTGAAATGCTAGTCAAACAACTTCCCCTGCTGAGATCGCTTCATCCCTGGCCTTGTGTCTCATCCACTCACACCATAAACTTTTAGGAAAGCAGTAATCTCTTTGATGAGCAAACTACTATTCATTATATAAAATTTACCATTATTATATGTGTTATATTCCAGACTGATTACACCAAAAACTGACACATTTTTCTCAACATGATTAATGTTTGTTGTATTACTGCTCAAATAAATACATACAGCTGTGCTTGGAGGACAGCACTCAGCTCTGAAATAGTGCTCTTCATCCGCACATCGGTGCCGAGGCAGCAGAGCAAGTAATTCAGCTGTGGTGGAAGGGCCATCAGCACGGCCAGCACGCCAGGCAGCGCTCAGAGGCATTCATTTAAAGGTTAATGAGACGGCTCAATACGTACTTCAGCAGTGATTATTTCCAAGAAACTGGCTAAGGACAAATGGGCCTCACTTAATGCGGGTTAATATAGGTGTTGCCTGATTGTTATGAATACATGCTTGCTCCTGTTCCTATTGCATCCTGCTTAGATTTGTCCAAATTAATTGCATATGGTGTTACTGATTAAATTCACTGGGAAAGAACACAAAGCTCACATATAATGACTAATTCACTCTCAGCTTATTGATTCTAAGTTCGGAATCCCTACCTCAGTTCACATGCAGAATATGTGAAATGTGTGCTGCACTTGCTTCACGGAGAAAGCTCGTAACAATAGTGACCCTAAGTATTCAGCACTGCAGTCACAAGCTGCTGTTTATGTCACATTAATTTAGCCACCCACTATTATATATATATATATTTTTTTTTTTTCACAATATACACATGCATAGAGCCCAAGTATCCATTTGGAAGCATTCAGCATTAATATATTTTCGTTAATATATTACATTTTCTGTGAAGTCTCCCACTGGAGTCCTTGAGGAATTAAAAGCAGAGCACATAGCATCATTCCAAAGATCTAAGAGACAAACCAAAACAACAGCCACCCTCCAGGCAGCCTATCGATAAAGCTTTACCTGAGCTACAGCCACACAACAGTTACCAGCTGAAAGTCAATGAATTTGTCTCTCTTAGGCACATACCTTCCTCTCCCCTGCAAGACAAACTCTTCTTTCTTGGATATGTATCACTGCAAACCTTTTGAAGATGACACTTAGATCATTTGAAAGTGCACCAAAGCTTGCTGAGTAATCTATGGAATGAATGCAAGGAATCGGTGTGCTTAACACTTAAGTATATTCATTTTGAGAATATATTTATGATAAACAGCCCATCTTGAATTCTAAATTTTCCATTACTGAAGCACAACTGCTCATAACAGCTCAGTAGATCAGCCATCCTCATGGGGCATACACAGTTCTAGCCAGCAGCACATCAGCAGCCACATCCTGAGTGTTTCCTTCTGCTACTTAACTCTCTCACAGTGCAGCTTTTAGCCGTGCATTTCCACGAGCAAGAGGGAGCTGTATAACTCCAGAGATAGAATCCTTCCACCCATTTTGCACAGGGGCTCAGTGCCAGGCACTAATGACAGGAGGGGACTCAGGGCAGGAGCTGGGACACTTGTCAAAGGATGATCTGAAGCACCACAAAACTTATCAAGAGGGAACTTATTCTGTACCACGCTAACCATGCTCATGACTTTCCTCACCTAAGACTTCATCTATACGAAGTGATGTGTGTAGGTGTGCATAAATGTTCATTTATGTACTTGCATATATTAACTTTGACTAGTAAAACTATCAAGGTACTTTATAATTGTACAGATAATAGCTGTAGAAAAGAACTGGGGTGGTGTTATTTTTTGCACAGGCTGCATTTTAATATCACCAGTCTCTCCTCAATTGTATTAAATGTTCCAGTGAGCGACTTCGTGCATTCAGACAGTGGGAAAGTATTTTTATTTTATGACATAAAATCATCCTAAAAACAGCAGAAAGTAATAAGAATTATCACAGATAACACAAAATAAACCATCAGGAATATATCTTGTGTATAGAGATGCCAAGGGAAAAAGGAGCAGTGGAAGATGAAACTCCCTCCTGAGTAAATACCTTCTGGGGATGAATTCAATATAGCACGCGTCCCTGCGGGTTAAGAATCTCCAAATCCATGCAGCATATATTTATCTGTTCATTTTTCTCCCAAAGATGAGAAAAAGATGCACTAACATAGAAACAAAGATCTAACTCTTCTCAACACTTTAAGGAACTGAACAACTGACCTGCCCCCTCTGTGGCTCTGAAAGCCTGCTCCTACTGAAATCAATTCCAGCACCACTCCGATGGGTGCTGATCTGCATCGGGCAACACAAGCAGTTTCTTCTTGGAACAAAAGGTGCTGCTTTTCCAGGCTGACTGAAGCCAGCTCACCAAACTGCTCGCCGTGCACAGCTGTGTCATGGACTATCCTCTCGTAACTGTCAGTCATCCGCACTGAAGGCAATTTATGACATGAGTGAAATGCTCCTCATAGTCAGAACGCTAAGAGCTGTGCTTTGGATGCCTGGTTTTCAATGCCGTCGATCCCTTCCGGGCTAGGAGGAGTATGTGCCATCTGCGTGCCAGACCTGGGGCTTGTTTCTGCCTTAAGAAATGTGGCTGCTATTAAGTCTCAGTCTTCTGAATCCTCTAAGTGCTTTCTTTTTTTTTTTTTTTTTCCACCTCACAATTTCTACTGAGCTTCAGTCACTCCATTTTCTTAATTATTTTTTACTTTCAAGTTTGGCAAAGTGCTACATCGTTGTGTTGGTGAGGAGGGCTACGCAAAGAGGTACTCCATGGCACTTTGTGTAGCAGTGCTGTTTCTCTGCTGCTTGTAATTGTGAGGGCTTTGTATTTGATAACCCAGATGGTCCCTTCTGGTCTTACATTCCTTGCAGAGGACACCAAGTACTGTGAACCGATGCCACATGGTGCAGAAAAATCACTTTTTTTTTAATGTCACACAGTTATTGTTCAGGTTTTAGGCTTGTTAGTGTAGTTTCAGTAAATGAAAACACCATTTTCAAATGTAGTTTGTGTTAAGAACATAAGCTCTGAAATCAGAAAGTTAAGCTAGCTGTAGCAGGCAACAGAGGTACGAATGCAGCATCTCCTCCCCCAGACCTGCAGCAGAATATGATTGCTGAAAATAAATGCAATCCTGAAAATACAGGAGAGAAACATCTTATCTAACAAGATAGCACTAAAATAGTTACTTAGTTATTTTTCTGTAGAAATGAATATTACACAAATACAAGAAAAACAACTTGCTATCACTGATCTGCATCTTATCCTGGAGGGCTCTGTGCTCTCTCGCAGCAGACACTGTCCTTTGCGACACGTCCACATGTCGTGAGCTTCTAACCTCAAGGGAGCCATTAACGTGGCATACGGCACAGATGCACAACAGAACTGATTGCTACAATGACAGCAGGGAATGGCAGGCCCACGATCAGCACTTGTTCCGTATGTATTTCAATTATTCATGGCATTAGGCATCAAGACTAACAAGTACATCAGACAGATATCCCTGACCACTCTGACACCATTCACATACAGATGTCAGCAAAACATAACTAACTTGTGTAGGACCCGAGCCAGCAGGGCATAGAAGTTCGGAATAAACTAATCAGGAAATATCATCAAATCCAGTTTGCGATAGAAGTGAAGACGCTGACTGGAAAATTTAATACATTCCTATTTATGTAGAAGTCAATAAGGAACTAAAGCACCACTGTCTGCTGGGCGTCTCCTTCAGAATGCACTGCTCACAGCTCATCCTGTTCAGACATCTGGATCAGCTATCCAGGCATTCATTATGGCTTCTTTATTACCAAGGATGTGTTTCAGAAAGCACGATTAGTTTGTAAGCAAGTAGTTATTAGATTAGAAATGTTTGTCCTGACATTGTGAAAACAGTGTGAAGTCTTACCAAAGCCTTCCCTATTGAAAAGCCTTTCTAAACCACCTCTGTTTTCACATGAGAGACTTTCAGACGTTAACAAAGAACAGTTTGGTACTCAAATACCTTTAAAAATGTCTGTGACAGAAAGCCACCAGGGAACTCATTCAGTGCTACAGCTCTTTTTCCATCACTGCATTCAGAGCTTTGTTTCTCCTCTACAAAAACAGCAGCACAGATTTATGCAGTTTCTCAGAATTAAGAATGAAATATAAACCTCCTTACATACACAGCACCAGAAGTGGGATTTTCTGACCTCCGCCTTGCAGGATTCAGAGAACTTAACCCACTGCCAGCCGTCAGCACTGCTAACAACCTATCCCACCTGTCCAGGGGCAGTCCTGCTGAACTGGGTCAGCTGAAGAGAAATAATCACTAAGAACGTGGAAAGTTCTTCAGAAGTTTCTGTAATAAATGGCAGTGAAGGTGAAAACACAGCAGTCAGCCAGTGCGAACTTTGCACCAGTGAGAGAACTGTTTGCAAACTCACATGGGGAAAAGGTAACACGCTGTCACACCCACGGTGAGCAGCTGCTTTGCCGTAAGAATCACTCTCCCTCTGCATGTTTGCTCTCTATCGTGCTGCCTGATGTGACACTCAGTAACTGGGCCAGGATGGGATTTAGAAGACAGTAATTTTGTTGTCTTCCTATAACTCAGTAACTAAAACAGTCAATATCATCCCAGACTTTGAAATGCTGTTGTTATATAAGCCACTGAAAACAATGACCAAAACAAAACCCAACCATTTCAACAGCTTCTGCAAACTAAACAAACACGTGGTTTAAGAATTCATCATTAAATGGAAATGAAGGTTTTACATTGTCTGAACTTGAATGTATTTTCCAGGTTTAACATCCCCTCTGGATTGAAACCAGATATAATGTACAACAAATATGGACAGTTTCCCAAAATCCACTTTCATTATCAGCCTTTGAAAAATGACCCAATTAACTCTTCAGCGTTATTGCTGAGTTGGATATATTTTACACTGAGCGCCTGTATCAAAAATCTCTGCCCCTTCTGACCAGACACCACTCGCCAGCAGAACTACATGAAGTGAAACCATTTGCAAAACTGTTTGCTGAAATGTTTCCAGAGGCAGAAGCCAATCTTCACGGGGAGCTAGGGGTGCAGCTTCTGCTAACACACACAGCTTCCACGAGATAAACAGAAGGAGGTGATTTTCAGTCTCAGGAGGCCGGGAAGCTTTAACAGAGACAGGACATGCAGCAATTTGAAATAAAAAAATACATATGGACGCATGCATAGGGGAAAGACCGGGCTAGCCCACTGTTGGCATGTATACATAACAGTAGGCTTTTACCTTGTCTGTGGAATATATAGAATTGACATAATATTTACACACATACATCATTTTTGCAACCTTTCCATTTGCAGACCCCTGAAACAATTTAAAAGACGGATCCAGGAAGGTGCTTTTCCCTTCCTGATTTTGATGTAAGCCTGCTAACACAACCCGTTTATATAGATGGACTTTACTCTGTGATGTGAATCTACAGCCAGAAGTAATAGATTACTTTTCAAGTGGGAGCCTAACAAAAAGAAATACATTTTGCTCAGCTGTTAAGTAAAGCATACTGGAGATTTTGTAGAGAAAACAACATCTATCCAACTAATATTTCATCTGCAACAATAGAAGACTAAATATTCCAAACAGGTGAATGTTTTTTAAATGGGCAGTGGGCATTCCAACCGCACTGAAGATCAGCTTTCATTCAAATGAAAGTGTCTACCATTCCTCAAATGTAAGCATAATTAAAACGGAGTTTGCACAGAATAATAATTACACAGAAAGAACAGAAGTCTGGGTGAAATCAACCTTTAAAGTATGTGAAGAACGAAGTAATGTGTTTGACACCACCTTTCTGTGACATTAATCTCCTTTACAATGGAAGTTCTTGCAGCATATGTGAGAGAAGGATCAGACCACAAGACCTTTATCATATTGCTGCCACATCCATCCTTAAAAAATGAAAGAAGAGGAACAGGCACGTTCACCATTCTGAATGCTGAGACACACTGTGCTACCTTGTATCTGATTACAGGAATGCGATGAGGTGTGATTCATTTTCATATTTTAGTCTTTAAAACCTGTTCCCAAAATGGTACCTGATCTCCAAGGGCTTTAATGCCGTATTACTCTACTGCCTAAAGCAATGCATGGAAAGGGAGTAAGGGGGAAGAAAGAAAGACGGAAGGTTATTTTCTGAGGATGTCCTAGGACAAGCAGAGAAACTGACTGCAATCTTATGGAAATCTTTTATTCTCACAGACTCAGAAGGGCAGTCTGTTTTAGTGCAGATGCCTGAAAGTGAAGCAGAGGAACAGAGGAACCCTCTGCAATCAGACCAAAGGTTTCCCATGCGGTTCATTCTGAGAGCTACCTTTACAGTTCAGAACTCAAAATAACTGCCAACATACACAACAAACTAGCTGGAATTTGCCTCTTAGAGATACTCTGTTTCTTGGTTAAAATTCTGACAGTCATCTCAGACCTTTGCACAAAGGTGCACCGCTCTTGGCTGTCACAGGCTCTTTCTTCCAGTGCAGACAGGCACTGATACACTTGGTTTCAAAGGAAATGAGCAGAGCTCAGTTAAAGACCTTTCAAGAGTGCTCGCCTAGGGAGCTGCTCCCATCTGTAAAGTTTCCGCACTTGGTAATCAACACAAAATAGTACTGGAAGTAGAAAACAGAGAACAGGACTCCAATCTGTGTTCCATCTCCAAGACACTGTGTTGTTCACTCCTTATGTCCTAAATGCTCTCTGAAGAATCAGTGGGAGAAAATGACAGAACTGCTCAGAGTTCCCTCAGTACGGGTCGGGCAGTAGTGCAGTACGGAGCTGGCACACAGCCGCACTGCGCCCCGTGGGCAAGGACAGAGGACCAGCAACACACAGTTCACCTTAAAAGGATAAAAAAACAACTTGTCTTCAACTGCAAAGGGCCTTTCCTAACGCATACATAGACTAAGCAACATTTGAATTGTTGGGGTATGGGCTCCTGATGTGGAAGCCTTGCTGTCAGCCACACAGATAAGCACCAGGTGCTAAATTTGGAGCTGTCACATTCAGCTCTACATTTAAAGCTGGCTCTGACATTCCTCTTGCTAGCTTTCCACGTTCATAGTTGCAACTTTCTAACATTCACTATCCATTCCTCACATATTTGCTCTAATATTTTCTTCTGAACTGGTACTATAAGCACAACAGTGGGAAGGATTACATCAAAAGAAAGTCGTACAGGCTGGATGTTGGTGCTTTTACAGGCATCTTTACGTTTTAATAGGTTGTATTTTAAAAACAAAAGGTGATTCATACTGTGCAAGTGTGCTATTCATTTGCAAACAGAAGGCAAACGGATGTGTCTGTGAAGGGCTGAGGAAGGAGTGTTACAGAAAAGACCAACTTACAGAATTTTTCTCTCAACTGTGTTGTTAAAGTGAGAGAACACTTGGGAGACCGACAATATAGAAGAGTCGTAAATGAGCAGCGTCCGAAAGGCAGAGGCTCGTTCATGTCCACGAACATCCACTGGCGCAGAACCACGCTGACGGAACTGCTAAATATCCAACGTGCAGCCTGGCAGGCCGCGAGATTCTGTCACCACAACTTCTTATTTACTGTCTCGCTGCTGCAACACATGACTAACACACAGCAAAGCCTGAACTCCAGGTCATGTAACTATCGAAATACATCTATATGTTATTTAATTTCAGCACGTTGGTCAATTCAGAGCTTTCCTCCACTCAAAGGCTGCATCAGCTTCAGTTCTCAAACAAACAGTTTGTGGACTGGTGAAAATTGTTTCAAAACGAAATGAGCTGCCATGTGTCCTTCTGCAGAGATACAAATTTTACAGTCTTCAGTTTCAATTAAAAAAAGAGCAGGAAATGGAAGGAAATAGGGAGAGAAGAACAAAGCAGCGCACAGGTAACGGGATGGGCAGGTTTTCTCAGTGTCATGGTAAGGCTTTTGAGGAACTAAGGAGAGTTTAAACTGGGAAAAAATACATAAATAAAGCAAGAGAAGGCCACAAAGTTTGACATACACCTGGGGGACATCCGTCCTTTGCAGAAACAACAACCTGGATTTGAATTCTTGAAAACAGCAACCAACAACTGCCTGTCTGTGACACACTGCCCTGCTTGCATACCTCACTCCACGCAAGCTGCAGGCAGCCTGGAGTCCTCCAAAAATAACACTGCCTATCAGAATCCATTTAGACAGCTGCTGTCACCGCAGAATGGAGGAGAATGCTGTAAGTACAGCAGGAAGAACGGAGAGTTAATAAATCGGATGGGTTTGGGTAATGTGTTACAGGGCGTTCTCCAGAAAGTAGAGAAAAATACTTCCACTTTTAAAAACTTCACCTGCTGACAGCAAGCCTGACAAGCTCCGGGAAAAAGCTCAGCGTGTTTCCACGATCCATTGATCAAGAGCTTTCAGAATCCAGTAGCAAAAAGCCAGGAATCTCAGCAAGAGCCCTGCAATCAGAATGCTAATGGAACACACGTTGCCATCCCAGTACAGACAAAGGAGGAGAAATGCTGCTATCATTATTTGTTATTAACGAACTCTGCGTGCCCGGATGTCCCTTTGTGCACACAAACACACGCACAGCTTCAAGGAAAAGGTAACGACAGAAGTGTCAGCAGAAACTATAGCATTAATGGAAAAGCAAACAAATGACGAAAACAAACAAAACAAAGCACAAAATAAGCACAGCATCAGCTCTTGTGACAGCTCCACAACACAGGCAGGGCAGGGGAGAGCTGGGATACAGTCTGCAGCGTACATTCTGTCTGTTGTTAAGAATTCAGCAGCACAGCCTTCCAGCTTCTACACATCGGCGTTGAGTCGTCTTACATTAAAAAAATACTAAACAGAGGAGATGGTGTTTAATAACATCTCTCAGATTCCCGGTAGTTTTCATATGTAACTGCACTGGAGCCTCTCGCCTCCTTACCCTGACCACGCTCTGTGCTGCGTCCTTCTACCTCTTCAGCTCTCCCATTCAAATTTAATATCACTTCTACTTCCACTACTCTTCATTATTTATGTATTTCCTTCTCTCACTTTCCGTTACAACCCCTCATATTTAATTGAGCTGTCCCTGTATATTCAGATGGGCTGTTACATAAAGCTCCAGTCTGAAAAGTCTAATATAGAACCACAGGTGAATAACTAACAGTAGGAATTACGTGCACATCGGTACCGACTGCCCAGCATCTCAGAGGATTCTGTGGTTACTGCTATTAGCTTTTTCAAGATGAGCCACGTTAACATTCTGCATTTTAACTCATGAATACTGTGCATAAACTCTTCAGGGCTACCTCAGAGTGTTTAACAGCATTACTGTACAACAGTGTTAGTGACCATCACATAAAGTTTCCAGCTTCTCTGACAACTAACATTACCACAGTGACATTTTACATATAGGCATTAAGAGAACACATCGAAACAAAACACAGCAAAGAAAGCAGATAATTCATTTAGCCTTTTTTCCCGACAAACTGGTGAGATTTGCTAGCAGGAGCACGGCAGGCAGCAAAAGGAAGCGATCAAGCAGCACTGAGACCTGACAGGCAGCGTCAGAGGAAAACCTGGGACCACTTCCCTCTAATATCAGCAATTACAAGCACATGATAGAGGTCTTAATTACTTTATCAGATATAGAGCTCAGCTCAAGTTCTTCTTTGCCTGGGCAGTAATTACGTATGGTCGTTTTTATTCTTAGATTTGAGAATTGCACGGGGATACTCAACAGGCCTTACTATTGTCATGGGAAGTTCTAATCACACAGCTCTGCCACGCTGGCTTTAAATATTCAAGAGATTCCTGCGAGAGCATCCCACTGCCAGTTCAATATGACTGGCCACATCTTTATTATGATCTCCACTGCCAACAGTAGATTAGCATCAAGTAACTGCACCCAGCTCCTGTGTCCTGCTCTCTTTTAGCCCATTCTCTGACTTCACTTTTCTCCTTCACTCTTCCTTCACAAATTGCAGCTCATCCAGCAACACAGAAGCTCCATTTTAAGTACACCTTGCAGGATTTAAGCCTGAAAGCAGCTCAGCACATGAAGATTAGCACAAGCACACCCAAGGATCAAGCTGCCAACTCCAGGGCTCTGGGCTTTGACAAATGAATCCACTACAGGAAAATTCAAGTGACAATCTTCGAAAGCGTTCCTGAGGAAAATGGGAGTGGATAAAGGGTAACAAGCTAAAAAGTAGGCATCTGTTTATTAACTCGATGTTGTAATACACTTTCTGCTCCTACAGTGCAGTTGGAGTTAATATTTATGAGGCACAATTTCAGTCAGGTGGTTAATTTCCACATTCAGACAATCCAATGCTTTGTAATTCAGAGCCATGGCTTCACTCACGCGTCACAAATACAGCGTTCATTTCCTGCACAGGGGAACGTACACAGATACAGTGCACAGCTACCACTTAAATCATGACTTCAGGTGTTCTGTCTGCTAATGCAAAACGTAAAGATTAAAGTGCCTTCTGTGAGCTGATTTCCCATGATCCATAATTAATCACTAGCCAGGGCTACAACCTTCAGAAACAACACAGGTACCCACAGCTCATCTCGCTGTCATATCATGCAGTCACAGAACAGCTTGGGTCAGAAGGGACCTCAAAGGTCACCAAGTCCCAGTCCCCCAGCTGCAGGCAGGGCTGCCAGCCACCAGCTCACGTCCTGCTGCTGCCTAGCTCCAAACTGCTGCAGCAGCTGTGAAGGATGAATGTGAATGCATTACTTTTTTGCAGAAAGAACATTCTACAAAGTTATTGCATCTGAGGCCTGCTCAGCTCATTAGCTCCTGTGACCAAATGAAAGTTTTCTGAAAAGCAATCTCCCTCCGATCTGGGCCACAAAGATAATGGCAGAGCTCTGTTCAGTGTAGCTGCAGCACTTTGGCCACAATAACCCCATGCAATGCTATAGGCTTGAGGCACAATGGCTTGAGGAGCGTATAGAGGAAAAGGACCTGGGGGTGTTGGTTGATGCTCGGCTCAACATGAGCCGGCAGTGTGCCCAGGTGGCCAAGAAGGCCAATGGCATCCTGGCCTGTATTAGGAATAGTGTGGCCAGCAGGAGCAGGGAGGTGATCATCCCCCTGTACTCAGCTCTGGTGCGGCCGCACCTCGAGTACTGTGTTCAGTTCTGGGCCCCTCACTACAAGAGAGACATCGAGGCCCTGGAGCGTGTTCAGAGAAGGGCAACAAAACTGGTGAGGGGTCTGGAGCACAAGTCTTACGAGGAGCGGCTGAGGGAGCTGGGATTGTTTAGTCTGGAGAAAAGGAGGCTCAGAGGAGACCTCACTGCACTCTACCACTTCCTGAAGGGAGGCTGTGGTGAGGAGGGGGTCGGCCTCTTCTCCCAGGTAACTAATGACAGGACGAGAGGGAATGGCCACAAGTTGCACCAGGGAAGATTTAGATTAGATTTGAGGAAAAAAATTTTCTCTGAAAGAGTGGTCCGGCACTGGAATGGCCTGCCTAGGGAGGTGGTTGAGGCACCGTCCCTAGCGCTGCTCAAGAAGCGTTTAGATGAGGTGCTAAGGGATTGGATTTAGTAGCTTGGTGGGTAGGGATGGTGGTGTGAGGATGGTTGGACTAGATGATCTTGTAGGTCTTTTCCAACCTAATGAATCTATGAATCTATGCGGTCATTGTGCTGGATAACAGAAGTTTCAGTTGAGCACCAACTGCAGAATTCAGCCTTATAAGTAGCAGTTCAGTTGTTAAGATGCTTAGGTGATATAACAATAGAGCCAAAGGCTTCTTTCTCACAATAAGAAAGATCTGCAAAGTTGATAAGTGATTATGGATGCTTTCATCGAATGAAATGTTCATTACATGCAGTTGGTCAGTACACAACTCCTGCAGCTCACAGCCTGAAAGTACAGTCTGTCCAACGGAATTCTACAAAAATATGAAAAAGGCAAGCTTTATTAAGTTACAGCTCCAGATTCTTCCCCTCAGCTTAATTAATTTATACTTTTACAGGAAAGGACTGGGGCTGCAAAAACTTTCTGTTAAGCCAGAACTGAAACTCTTGTGCTTTCATAGTTTAATTTTGTGGAGAAATAAGGAGCATGCCTCAACTGGCCAAGGAATTCAAACATCAGACTGAGTCACATGAAGACAGCTTACCGTGCAAGTGTGGCAGCCCAAGAGTTGGTATCTATCAGAAATACGCCCAAGACAGACAATGCATGTCACATACAATATATATTGTATGAAATCAGCCGGTCACCTGTGTGCCATCTTTGTGTGTATCCCACGTGTCAGTGTAACAGCTGCTGTGCAGCAGCTCCTAATGAGACCTTCTGCACTCACTCCTCTTCCCACAGCTCAGGCCTCGTTCACATGGCGCCCGCGGATGTCAAGAACGACTTCAGTGAGCCTGGTGCAGCACAGAGCACGTGAAGCTCAGCCTGCCACCTCACGATAACACTGCCAGAGGAAATCGCTGGTGAACAGAAAGGACTCAGATGCCATAGTATCTTACCTATCTTTAAACTTCAGTTTGTAAGTCTCTGGTTTGCCCAGCTGCAGCCCGCAGATCTGAACACAATCCCATGCTTTTGTTAAGTTTCTAAGTATCTACTAGCGGAGCAGCTTTTAAAATTGGGCTGTAACATGCATTAATCCTTTTATAATCCCATATACCTAACAGGAATAGATTTCCTTCCTTTGGCTGAGATGTTCCATTTTAGCAGCATTTTCGTGTTTAATAATAAACTAAGTGCACTTAGCATTTCTGAGTGTAACTGTGGGCTAGAAGGAAAGAATCCTCATTGGGACATTATGTAAACGCAGTTAGCATCAATTCCACTCTCTTGCTTTATTTCTTTACCAAAATTAATATGTAAAAATATGGTAATTTAGCCATTTTTAATTAGCTGCAATTGAACCGAAGGCTGTTTTCTTTAATATGACCGAAGTAAAAATCTAAATAGACTACTGAATTTTGGAGCTATATGAGCTTTAGGACACTTCAGTCCAAATCTCCCGGACTGGCATTTCTAGTGGCACAAAGTAACCTCTTGGGGAGCTGAAAAGCTCAGCAAAATGCCCCACAACATTTCTACTTACATAACCAATTCATGGTGTTCCAGGAAATTTCAACTGAGTAAACCTGGCAAAGTCAACATGTTAGAAACAGCTCTGACTATACTTTGCATGTTTTTGTGAGTGGGTATTGAGGAAAAATAAGGCAGCAGCAGAAGAAAATTGAGGTGTTTAACTCATAAAAGGATTTATTTCAAGAACTGAGTAAGCCAGTGAAGCTATTAACAGTAATTTCCAAATCACGGTCACTAATTCAAAATTTTCCAACTGGCCAGCACTGCAGAACTGTAAAACAGTTCTAACCAGGGTCTGCAAAGGACTCAGGAATTTATGACTTGCTTCAAACTCTGCTGAGAATTGATCCTCCTTAACCACGTCATCTCCCTCAGTCCCTGAAAGCACAGACACAAGGTGGGAGAGAAGAACACGGGGCAGCGCTCCTCCTCCTGAACCTATGGAAGGAGTGCTTGTGTCATGGCAGTGAGGCTGCGACGCCGGGACACAGCACGAGGTGAGCACCTCTAGAACATTCAGAAATAGGAGATCTGTCTTTGGTATTTGTCACATACCTACGATCAGCTGTAGGCAAGTGTAGAAAAATCACATGTAAACACAGAAACATCTGTAAAGAAAACTCTGTCCCGCACCAGCAGCTCATGTGAACACGCCAGCTTTGCCAGTGGTCCTCTTGTGAAACATCGTTCTTGTCTTTGTGTTGGCAACACAGACAGACTGCAAGCACAAAGTAAATAAACGCACAGTTAAACTCCCAGCAACTTTACAGAGGCACCTGGTGGCAGGATTTGACTCAGAATACACTTGCACTTCACAGCATAGTCCGTGTCATAAACCCTTTTCAGGGCAGTTGCTGCATTCTGTCATTTTGAAATGCTAGGCTCTCCTAGGCTACAAAGAACGAAACTGAAGTGTGAACAGAGAGGGAGGAGGGAACAACAGAAAGACAAGATCAACGAGTAACTTTAATTTTACAAATGGTAGAATATACTGCGCATGAAAGCTGCACATAATGCACAGCTGCACGGAAGGTTCCTCCCCACCTATCACACAGAACTTAATTTCACAGCACTCCCCTCTTTGCGGCACACCCTGGGGAGCAGCGTTGGCATGGTAACCGCAGGCTCTAGGCCTGCCTTTTTTCTCCCATCGCCACTCACACACGGGTTTTGTTAGGGTGAGGTTCAGATAAATTCAGACTGAGAGCACTGTTTATCTGGGGCAAAAAGGAGACCAGGGGATTTCTCCACAAACAAAAGCAGCCCTGCAGGAGGCAGATGTATAAGCACAGCTAAGGTTAAAGCAAAGCAAAAAAAGCTGTACGTGACTGTACTCAAAGTAACACTGAGAGAAAATATGAAAGTTGTGTCATCTGACCACAGGCACATTGGGGACAGAACAGCGTTAAATTTCATTTTTAATCCACTGACTTCATTACCGATTTCAGTAGAAAAAGCAGAAGATTGGGCCAAACTACACAAAGTCTTCGACAGATAAGTATATTTGATTTCTTTTTCCTTTAAAATGAAGGTGTTTTTCAAGAAAGTTTGACCTTCAGGTATTTTATTGGCGACCAAAGAGCCAACGCTCCATACAGACCCAGCATCACGAGTAGGAAGAAATACATGCAAACCAATTTTCACATTTCCTTAAAGAATGCCTCCAATCATACTCCCCTTATTCCATCACAGAAAAGCAAACTGCTCTCCTGAAACACAGCGTAGTGGGAGACAGCCAGAACAGGTCTGAAAAGCACCACTGCCATGACACTGTCTGAAGGATGCCTCCGGTGAGTGACAGTCTCCTGTCAGTGCTGCTCTGCCCCACGCTCCGGCTGTACCGCACGGACACGCCTGAGCCACGGACACAGAGTACGTAACGCATGGGAGAACAGTTCGTTAGATGATGATTGCTGTGGACATGCTGTAGGGATGGCCCTGGGCTGCACTGTAGGATGACACTTGATGCTCCAGAGTTGAGTGAATCAAGTAACCCTGTCAAACTAAAGGTTTATTTTACACATCAGGACTTACTCTGAAACTGTGCTAATTAAAATTACTCTAGGCATTAAAGCCACCTATAAAGCAGGATGTCCCTTTGCACCACCTTGCCATAATATCCCCATCTCTTCTGGCAGAAACAAATGAACATGATTCCGATACCTGGAAATTCACTGTGACCGTCACAGTGCAATCCCAACTGCAGTTGGTTCTTCAAAGCTTATTTCATTTCCAAGATGGTGATGTAAGAAACAGAGCAATAACAGATTCTCTTTTGAAAGTCAAATAAATTTGAAAAGCCTTTTATCTCTTTGATATCGCAGTCTAGGCATCCCTTAATCAAATCTCAGCTTCTATCTTTCCCAGCTCTTTACATTCTAAAAAGAAGAGTACAGTAAGAAAAGCAATATAATTAAAAGAAATATCTTGGCTACTACTAAGATCTCTCTCATTTCTCAGCTTCCACTTCACCTCCTGCATTCTCTAAAGTACTCCATTTCCAAAACCACTGTCCTTTCTCACTACGCACCAGTAAAAGTGACCCTCCTCAAATTCTCTGAGTGCTCTGGCCACCACCACTGAGGACAAGTGGATGTGGAAATACCTCCTAGCTCAGGTTTGTGTAATATAACAATTGCTGTCTGACAAAAGGAAGATGATGTCTGTCATTCATAGTGCTGTGCGCTGAATATCTGAAGAAACAGAGACTAAATTGACTGCAGATCTCAAGTTTTCATGATGCTATACTGTACTTCTTAATTTTGTAAAGCTTGAAGAAAATGCACCCAACTGTAAACCAGCAGTAAAGCAAAGTATTCTGAGCAGCATTTGTGAGAGGAATAACCCAAGTGCTTGGTGCAGTAAACACATTTTACCAGTAGGTAGAAGTATGCAAATCCGTTTTGCTTAGTACCTACCATCCCTGTTTTTCTGAAAAGCCAGATTCCCACTAGGAAAGGCTTTTGTCAACACACTGATTCATCTCGTAAGACCAAAAGCCAACTAGAAAGCCAAAATACTCTTTAGAGTTTTTCTTCTTGATTGAACAGTAAGGTCCTTTGCCTCAGCTTGACAAGCCTCGCTCTGCAGGACTCTGGTTTCTCTCAGTGTAAGAGTCCAGGCTTGCTCAGTATGGGTTAAGCAGTACTTCTGACTCACTGAACCAAGATCTGCAGGGTAGCTTTGAAATGAATTTGCCTCCCAAAAAATCTTATTTCTTCGACAGGCACTGAGAATGAAAAAACAAATCAGAACTACTTTCTCACCAAGCGTAAATGTTCACGACAGAGTTCACTTGCTTTCACAGCTATTGCAGTTACACACAAAGAATAATAAGCTAAATCTAAACATCGGTGCTAATAAGAAGGAAGCAATGGCAGTGAACACCAGTCATGAATAAGATACAGTTTCTTCATATTCACTTTGGAACAGTTGAAGCATTTCAAAGGAAAAAGGTCAAGTAAGCACAGCATCCACCTTTCAGTGCACAATTATTCATAAACTTCCAAAAATAATTACAAAAATAAATAAAGTCAAACCCTGCTCAGGAGTATTCATCAGTTTATTTTCTGTACTAAGGCCCTGATGAACAGGATAAGGCCGTGTCCTCTTAACCGGCTGGGACCAGTGAAGAAATTCAGCGTGTAGTACACAGCCACAGAGCAAAAAAAAATGAGAAATAAAGATCCTGATCTGTGTGCCACCAGTTCTGATACTGGTATTACTTCTCCCCTCCCCCAACTTGTTAAATCATTAGGAAATCTAGATACTCCTAATATGCAGAAATTAGACGTCTGTGCCTTAATAGTAAGCTGTTGTCATCTTTTTCATGCAAAACTGTTTCTAACACTAGTAAAAAGAACTCTACGACAGTAACTTTGCATTTCTGAGGTGAAATACTATGTATGATGCTCCATTTACATAAAGAAATAGAAAATACTGAATAGGAGACCTGGTTTCTCTCGAAGTTTTCCACCCATGTTCCACTTAGACCAGACTGCCTTTCGGTCACGTGGAGATCTCACTGCAAATGGTGCTGCATCGTTACCTCCAGTCATCACTATCTATAAGCATTCCTGCTCTTTACATGGGAAGATTTTTTTCCCCATACGTGCTAGTTTTCACTGTCTAAATTAATGTGACCAAAGTCATTCTGTAGAGCCCCTTACAACATGTTACTTCATAGCATGACCTAATCATATGCTATATCAAAATAAGATTTAGTAAAGGCAGTACAGGAAATAAAGGAAATAGGATTACACTAATTCAAACACTGAATAAAGAATGGGATGACTGTCTTAATTCGGGCAATTTGAATTATTAATGAACTGTTTGCATCTGTAGAGATTTGCTCTGTTAGAAAGATTTCCTCAACCATCTGGATCAGGAAATTGAAAACTCAACTTCTGAAAGGTCAGATGCAACAAACCGGAAAGGGCTGCTCTTTTCCAGAACTTATTTCTGTGGCTCAAACAAAATTATCGCACAGTTCATCCTCACCAGTGGTAACAAAGTGCCACGAGGATACCGAGATAAAAATGAAATAAATACATGGTTTCAAAATTATTCTCAAATATCTTAAGGAAATGGCAATTCTAGCTGCTGCCACATCACCGGAGGAACGGGCGCAGTGTCAGTCCCGTACCTGGCTCAGCACGGTTCCCACACATCTGCTCACCATCTTTACTAACATTCCCTTTCTGATTTGCCTTTTCTGCTTTTGTAGTGGAGATGGGAATGAACCAGAAAAAGCCAACATTCCCATTTCCAGCCTTCTTCCTGTCCTCCTAGAAAATGAGGAAACAGGGGCGACACAAATGACACTACGGGGCACCTTGGATTAAGCAAGGGAAGTGTAAGGGGAAGGATACAGAGAATGGCAGACAAAAACAGGTGAGAGAGGAGCTCTGTGTTAATCTAATCCAGCATCCCCAAACATGCAGTGCTCTAAGTAGAGACAGCTTTCAGCACGTTGCTCACTTGAAGCTTTGATTATCTCCCACACACAGACATGTCTTAACTGGTGTCAATTCCTGTTCCATATATTTGACCACACTCGTGGAAATTCTCACTGAATTCAGCATTTGATTTTATTTTCAGCAGTGAATGCACTGCATTTACCTATACAAATTTCAAGTTTATCAAAGACAAATATATTTTCCAAGAAAGGGAATGGAGTTAATTTACTACATCAGTTCCATAAAACATATCGTGTATCAGTGTGTGCATCTGTCATCATCCCTTACAAAATCATCACGGAGAGAAAAGAAGTCATCCTGCTTCCCCAGGCCTGGCCACCTCGCCTTCCACTCCGCAGATGTGTTTGCTGGGAAAGCTGACAGAACAGCCTACCCATGGCTTTGACAACAGAATGCTTTTCATTCATGAACAAATATTACATTTATTTCTTCCTTCTCACACTGGAGAATTGTAAGATTTACAGCATCTTTGATGTGAAATCACTCAGAATTAAAAATACCTAATTTGTATACTAATAGACCTTCAGGCATCCAGAAACAGTCTCATTTGCTTCTGTACCTAACAAATCCTACTTAAAGAACAGCACTGTTTGTCTATGTCTAAATTTGATGGAGACTTCCCTTGAGAAATTTCTTGTTATTATTGCCAACATCATTAAAAAAAAGCCACCAGTCCTTTACATTAGGTATTTTATCCCTTTAATCTTGCTTAATTAAATCCTTTAAGTCATTTCTTAATTATTTTTCACCTCTATACATTCAATTTTTTTGAACACTTGTTATTCTTCTTTTACTGTTGGTTACTTTCACTTCAAGAAATTCCCTCCTTCCTTCTAAAGGTACATTTTCCTTTGAAGTTGAACTTAATATTCAGATCTTCTGAGGGCTGCACTGAAATGCCTCCTATTTTATTATGTCAGCCCATGATGTCAGAGGCATACGGTGGTGATATGGCCGTAGAAGTTGAACATTCCCACTGTCAGTTCATTACATTTTGTTGTCCTGTGACGCATGGCAGCAGAGGGACAGTCACAGCAGACGGTGCCTGACACGGAAGCGTGAAGGAAGCAAAGGTGTTGAATTCCTCCGTGCAAAAAAACGGCACCCACCGGCATTCATCAGTACTTGCTGAACCTTTATGGGGACCACAGCCAGGCAGTGGGTAGTGAGTTTCAGCTGTGGTGACAGCAGCAGTGGGTTACCTCTGACAGTGCCTATTTTCATGAGTGACATGCACTGGCAAAAATGTACAGTTAATGCTGGTGGAACTGCTGAAAATTAGTGTCTTGTAGCTGAGAATTTGCTCTAAAAAATAGCACTATTGTGCTCTTTGCGTCTGTTGCAGTTCCTATGGAAAGAAACTACAATTCTATCACCATACCGAAAAGAATTTCATTACCAAGTGTCAGGATTTTACATACATAAGTCGATAAGTAACACAGCATACATGCCCCATCAGATGCTGTAACATCCTGTGCCTTTTCTTCAGCTCAGGAAGGATGCATATAATCAGAAAAAAAGCTGTCAGTAACTCAAGCATGGCAGTTGGAAAATGGATATCTACCAAATGCTCTCTAAGAGCTTCACTACCATCTTCACTGAGAGAAAAAAAAAGTAAAATCAGTTTTATGATGTTTTAAAGTCAGCTGCCTAATGGCACGCAGATAAACAACGTCAGGTTGGATGGGGCCTAGTGGGAGCTGTCCCCTACACACGGCAGGAACACTGGAACTGTATGACCTCTAAGGTCCCCCTTCCAGCCCATGCCATTCTGTGTCTCCACGAGTAACTTTCCCATCCCTGTTGTAAAACCTATTAGAGTTACAGCACCCTGTACACTGAAACCCTGCAGCTTCTAAAGCTGCATGAACAGAAATCTTGCAAAGAAGACAATCAGAAAAAAAGGAACAGATGGTATCAGCAGTCTAGCATCACTGAAGCTTACAGTAACCACTTCCCTAATGGTTTCCCCACGTCTCAACATATCCCACCGGATCTCTTGAGTATTTGTTAAATGACATGAACATTCTCAGCGTTCATCCAGCAAATCAGAAAATCCAGAGTTTTACTTTACATTAACACATCAGTCTTGGTGCTTACCTCTGCATTTTTGCTCCACCACCAAGTTCCACGGACCCCAGATGGAATTACCGTGTACCTCACGCACAGTCCTTAGTAATCATGGCTTTACAGGGAGTGTTTGTGAAATAAAATCTGCTCTTAGTACACTGCAAACTTACAGCTAACAAATCAAGTTGTCTAATTAAGATGGAACATGCAGCATGCTAAACTTGTCAGAAACTCTTCACGCAGTTCCACACCATCATTTACTTTAGATTGGATGTCCTACCGTCACCATTTGAATTGTGTAAACGAACACATGGCAGAGAAGTGATAAGACAAAACAATGACTGCTTTTTATTGTGCCTCTAACCTACTTCATTCTGAAGCAGCCAGCCAGAAAGGCAGACATACTGTTCTCTTAGAAGCTTTCAGACACTGATTCAATGAGAATATAGGAAAACGTTAACTGTGCAGCTGCATCTCACGTCAGCAAGTATCAGGAGAAGAACACTTAACTTCTCAGAGGCTTCCAAATATTATTTACAATATTAATAACTACACTTTGTTTCCACAGCTTATTCAATATCTGTATCTGTAATCAATGTTTAATGCCCCACATCACATCAGAAGTTTCAGGCCTTTTCTTTTTAAAAACATACTTTTCCCTTCCTGTGCTCAGCAGACAGCCACAGCTGGTTCCAGCACCAGGCTCAGCACCTGTGTTCAGCACACGGTACAATTCTGTACTGGTGGAAAACTTGCAGATCCTTATTGTAGCCTTGCAGAGAGAACTTGACTGTAACCACTGCCTGCTACACCAACGGAGAGAGAACACAAGCAACTGTCAGCAAACACTGGCTGCATCAAACAACCCCCAGAGCTTCCAAACCGTGCTGGGAAATGTGTGTCCTGGCTTCTCTGGACTGAAGAATGTGGCTCCAATGTATAACACAACAAGTTTGCTACGTTATTCGGTTAATGTCAATAGAAAACATGGGGGAATTTCCGCATCAGGTCCTACACAAAAACCCATTATTTGATAACATGCCAAAGGAAAGAACAGTTCTCCAGTCAAGGTTCAGTGAGAGGAAAAAAATAAATGATTATGAAATGTACAAACAATTTGCCTACTCAAACAAGGCTTCAAGGAAGAAAACATTCCTGAAACGCTATTAATACAGATTTTTATCTTACATGTCTCTCCATTTCCAAATCTTTGTAAACAGAGCTATAAACTGCTTTCTTGAATCCAAAACAGAAAGAGTCCTCCCAGCAGCCTGCTTCTGTTTCATAGCTACTGTAAACATAACAGAAGGTGTTCTAGGATGTTTATCAAATTCTTCAGAAGATTTGAAAACTTGAAAAACAAAACAAAACTAAATGACAACCCCAACCCTAATCCATCAGTATTTCCTTGCAAAAATCATAAGCACAGTGTTGGTCCCTGAAAATAGTAATTTTGGGCTCTAAAGGGTACTGCAGCACATTCAACCTAATGCTCCACAAACGATTTCAGATGAAAAACTTATACAGTTTAATATCAGACAACAAGAACTTTGTGTATTTTCCAATAAACATATTGCTTTCTAATTTTACAGACCTATTTGCAAATCATTATGCAGCAACCTTTTCTTCTCAGTGGGATTTAAGAACAGATTAGCAGCAGTTAAAAACCTGAGATTTGTACCCTGTGGTTAAGTAAGGGAAAAAGACATGCTGGTTGCTAATGTTCTGGCCAAACCTGACTTTAAAGAAAATAACAAGCTTGGAACTGCTGACTGTGACTGAAGTACTATTCTACATAAGGAAAGTTCAGCCTTTATAATAATAGGACAGATTTTTGATGACAGGTTCTAGCATCATTCTAAGACTTTCTGCAGGGGAACAGTTGTGCACAGAAAAGTGACGCTGCTCATCCCTGCAGCCATGAGTGAGCCCGACCGCCTGCTGACTCCTCCTGCAACTACATTTGGCTCCGTATGAGCAGTTCCTGCCAGTACAGTTTCAGAGTGTCTGTCAGTAGAGCTGAGATCCTTGTTTAAATTTTAAATCACAATGCCTGTGAGTTCTTGAGAGAATAAAAGTATACACTCAAATGTTACATTCGGTGAACGTTAAATATCCTTAAACATCATTAAGCCTACTGTGAGAAATCTCTGCAAACCTCCATTCAGAAGAAGAAGAAAGTGGCCTAGTGGTAATCCCCGAGCAATATAAAAGAAATGTACGTGCTAAGGGGATTACATTGTTCACAAAAATATCTAGAAATTGTAATCTTTTCCTATATTTTCAGGAAACTAGCTCCAAATTTCTTTCTTCTGTGCTAGTAAAAAAAAAGCAAGAAATAGCAGTATGTTATTACAGTCCTAAAGGCATCACCAGAACCCTTCACTGAGAACAGGTTTCCTTTATAGGTTTGATTTCAGAAGGGATCTGATTTTTCCAGGGATTGGAACCCTCTTTTCTCTGCTGAAACTACCTCTAGGTAGCCCCCCCACCCCGAAATGCTCTATATTTGGGACATGGTGAACCTCTAGTACAGTTTCTTTCCTAGGTGCCCAATTGCACACACTCGCCAGGCCACGACACTGATGTGAGATCAGGTTTTGGCCAGATTTGCTCTTAGGACCATTCCACTTTCTTTCCCTTGGAAAACACCTATTCCAGCTGTGAAGTTTTTGTGTCATATCCCACCTTTTGTAGATCCATAAATGGCCTCAGAATAGGCATCAGGAATTACAGTGGCCCAGCAGGATTCCAATGATGGAACTGGAGACAATACAGATAAAGGCCCTGGGCAGCCTGACCAAGCTGTGCTGTCTCTGTTCATTGCAGGGGATGGGGCTACATGCCCTTCAGAGGTCCCTTCCAACTCTAAGGATTCCACGTATAGAGGCAAAGAGACCAGAATCCTATTTGGAAAAATATTTTGTTATCAGTTAATCCATACTTTGACATACAAGGGTTATATAGAAAAATTCACTAGGAAAGTCTACTTTCTGTGTGCAGTACTCTTCAGTAGGAACTGATGATGATTCAGAGTTTACATACTGAAATCTCTGATTTCACAGAGCTTCCAAAGCCTTAAAAGCTGGACTAAGGAAGAAATGGGAAGTGTTACTTCTCAGCCAATACTCAACCGTACAAAGGCTGAGACGACACAGCTGTGAAGTACCCGGTCACTATCAGCACACAGACAGATACTTGGACCAACAGACCTAGTTTAGATTTGTACTTCGTGTATAAAATGAGCCAGAAAATCACATTTTATACTACGTGGATACTGACTGCGTAGTTACAACTTTCATCATACAGTCTGTACTGCATGCAAGAATCTGACATATTTAACTGGCCTCAGTAAGCAAAAATCAGTTCCATTTTTTCAGTGATGCTCGAGCCATGCAGTCTACTTACTACTTGGTATTATTACAGCTGTCCACCACTCTGGTGAGTGCTGAACAGTATTCACATCATCACTTTTCTGGATGAGAACTCCAGTTGCACTGCCCGTGTGTCAAGCCACCTCCAGGAAACAGTGCGTGGTGCATTCTAACGAGCCCCACTACTACTTCGAGTTCTCAGGATTTGATTATTCAGAATCATTTATTTGAGCACGAGCATTGTTCAGCACCAACTCTGTTTAGAAGGCACTGGACCTACCTAAAATAAGTAACCTAATTAAATTTGCACATCACACAGAAGAATTAGTCAGTTAAAAACAGGTTAAGAAAAGATCTGACCCCAAACAGGTTTCACCACAAATCAGTGTGCCAAAATCCTTTTTTTCCTCTCTACTCTCACAGGATCGAGGGAAATTTGAGTTGGAAGGGGCCTCACAAGCCCTGCAGACAACCTCTTATACAACACAGGGTCAGCTGTGAGGTCAGACCAGGTTACTCAGGGCTTCATCCAGCCTCAAGTCCTTCTTTCATTCATGAAAACAAGGATACACACAAGCGTGCTTAGCCCATTTAGCGACTCTCTGAGCTGGCGCAGTAGAAGCAAATCCCAGTACCAGGAGTACAGAGCAGAGACAGCTGAGCTGGATCCACATGACCCAGGATCTTTCAAGAAAGGCCTCAGCAGGGCTGAGTGATTTGTTTCACAGCAATTCACAGTGAAATAATACCACACCTTTGCTCCAGAAGCATGCTCAGACCTCGGGTATTTATTCCTCATTCTTTAAGCAAGGCCCACCAAGATAAGTGCTTAGCCATTAGAAAGATTACCAACGGAATAAAACTACAATTTCTTCTCCTAAAAAAGCCCAGGAAAACCAGCACAGTACTTAGCTCAGTTCTTCACACACTGCAAACATTTTTAAACAGTCTACATGTAAAACATCAAAGTGTATCACCTTTCTCTCTCTACAGGTCAAAATAAATTCAGTGTCCTTAAATAGATGATGCTGATAGATAACCCGCACACACACACGATTTTGCCAGTAGTGAACAAAGCTGCAGAAGAGAGAGACAGGTCTTCAAGCTTCTTGCCATAGTCATAAAATTTAAGCAATCCAAAAAGAGAAAAAGAAAAGTTTATGTTCACATATTTCTGGCTGTTCAAATTTAGTCCCCTGTTCAAGCTCTATTAAGAACCTTTCAAAGGCAAACAATGGGCTTTTCAAAAATAAGACAGCAAATCTCTGGTAAAAATAGACAGCCAATTTTGTGTCGAACAAATGAAGACTATTAAACATCTTTTTAATAAATGAAAGCATAAAAGAATTTTTTCTGCTTGAAATGTAGGAATTCACACATAGCTATCAGTCAGTACATATCAGTAGATTTAAGGGAAAGCATTTATTAGCGTTCTATTTAAATTAGTTCATATGTGTCTGACTGAAATAATCCAACAGCATATTACGCAATTAAAATAACAAAGGTCCTTTGTATTTATTTTTTTTAGCTGACTATTTTGAGAAATAAATGCAGGCATTTTGCATAGAAAAAGTTATAAAAGAAGTTACATCATAACCATACCTCCCCTAACAGTTCCTTCCTGTTTGTACTAAGTCTGAACAACAAACCTCTACCTAATACAGCACAATAACAATCCACTAACTGTGGAACTACAGATAAGGAATGTTTCGGTGCAGCTACTAATTCAGCCCATCACCTGGAAAAATGGCCTCTGAACTTCCTCTGCAGCGCTTCTGAACACGTGGCAGAAAAGAAACACCAGAAGAATGGAGCACCAGCTGCCTAACAGGGCCTGAGAACATGCTCCTCTCTTTAATTTCAATTTCTGATTACTTTTTAGATACCTATATGCATCCCATCACTTCAAATTAAAAACTTATTACCATGTTATTGGCCACAATCTTTTTCTCATTGAAGGGAGCTGCAAATTATTTCCGTCGGTATGAATGGACGCAAGAACAATAGCTGCTCCTGCTGTTGTTAGGTCTCTTCAGCAATTAATTCTTGGCCTGCTTCTGAGAAGGAATCAGTTCAGAAAATTAGGCAGTTTTTTCTTAAGCTTACTATGATATTAGCTCACAGCCAATTGCTAACCAGACAAATAGAAGTTAGGCACTGAAAGCCCACAACAGCCTCCTTAACTCTGTAAGTGGTTTGCTAGCAGCAATAGACATCTAGTCCACACGGTGCCTGGAAGAATCGTGGGACTTGGTCAAAAACTCCATTCTCTCTGCAACAAACATATCTGTTAATGTTCCTAAATATGTACTGATTAAGATGGGAGGGAAGAATATTAACAAGTAACAAATGTTCAAACATTAGTTCTATTTTCTTTTAATAAAGGAAAACCTCTGTAATTACAATTTGAGCGTAATGAGCACATCTGAATTTTTCTTCCAGTGAAATAACTCATGGGCTACATTTCACTTTTCTGTAATCCATAAGATTAATTTAGAGCAAGTGAAGGAACACTACAAGAAAGAATGACGTCTGCACGTATACAATGTGTACGAAAATCGCCTGTAGGTATATAGTGTGTGCTCATGCAAACAAAGCAAGAAGCAGAAGAACTTTCAGCCAGAGAAACCAGACTGACACTGCCCAGGTCCTCCAGCAGGATGTGTGCCAGACAATAATATTAAGCTTTGTATACGCTAACAGAAATCGTTCCACCCCAAGACAGAACGTCAAGAAAGACCGTATATTATACACACGAAGCTAAGTAGGGGAAGATGTACTGTATTTTCCATGGGCAAAACCTTAAATATGTTCTTTACTAGCAACTTGAAGTGTACTTTTCTATATGCAATTCATTTGGGACTGATACGTCTTTTTTCCTCCTCTTACAAACAAAAATACCAAAGCCACTTACTTTACCATACAAAAATACCCTAAATTTCCCCATTCATTGAATTTGAATTTGAATATATCAAGAGTTCATGCAAAGAAAAGTATGGTGGGAATCCAAAGCTACAGAATATGGTAATTGTTGAAAAACAAAACAAAAAAAACAAAATGAAATAATAAAATGAGCGTATTCTGCTGCATTCTCCCAGTTCTAATTCTTCCAGTATAAATTTACATGCAAGTAGAGAGGAACATTCTGAGAACACAACGTGGAATTACAGATCCCATCCTTTTGCTGAAGCCGTTACTGATGCGACGCACATAAGGGCTGAGGCTGACTTGGAAGCACTGGGCAGAAGCGATACCGTCTTTGAAACAGAGGTGCTCCTCTCCCTCCCATTACATTTTCTTACTGTAATTTTGTGAATCCTTTATGAGGTCACTCCACTCCCACAGTGACGTAAATGTAAGCATATCAGCCAAGATATCAAGTGAATACAAATTAAGAGACTTGGGAAAGAGATCCCTATATTCCTCACATTAATTGCCTTCAGTTCGCAGATCAGGCTGCGTGACTTGCTGTTATTCACAGCATCGTGTTGTTGCATAACATACAGACAGGCACTCCTTACGCTGTTCGGGCAGCAATTACAGAAGTTAATTCAGAGAGAGACTGCACAGAAACCTAGTCCATCACATGCAGTTACAAGTGTGCTGGGCCTAAAAGATTTGTGCTTAGTAGCTTATGTAAAACAATCAAAGCCACTCAACTCATCCAACAACAAATAAAGGCAATGTCTGCATTTTACAGGAGGTAAGTAAGGAGAGCTGTAGCTCTCTCTCAGTTTCTATGGATGCAATTAGCATCTCAAGGCAGCGACCGAATTTGCTTAGTCCAAACCAGGACTGTTACGTATGAAAACCTAACACAATAATATTTAAATTCAGCATTTTATTCTCCTCAAAAGGCCAAAATAACACAAACTGGGATCTGAGTCTAATTTAACAGATCCAATAAACTTGACAACAAGTGACTTGCTGAGCTACAGTTTAGAACGAAAAAATAATAGCACTGAAAAGAGGACTTGAATTCAAACTTTGCAGGAGAGGAGGTGCTTTCATGGTTTACAGGTTACCAGAGTTCATGGAAGCCTGAAATGGAGTATAAAAATCTATTGAAGGTCATGCATTTGAAATCCATGAACATCAATCTGGCTTAACTCTGTTTATCTGTTCACTACCATTTTAGTTCCAAATAAACCAAATGATACATACTAAAGCTTTAAATTAGATCTTAAGTAGTATTTAAAGGAAAATACATACACCTCCAATTCTTGGGAGCTAATACTGATCAGCATTTTCAATAGCTGGGTGCAGCAGTAGAATGAAAAACAGACACTACCAAACAAAAACAACACGGACACTAGATTTAAATGAAATCAGACATCCACCTTTTACCTGAAACGGCCCCAAACTTGAACAGCATGTAGATACCTTAAAAAATATTAAGTCGAGATCAAGTTTTCTCCATAGAAGATATTGTCAGAAAAACAGAGACTTCAGTATGTCCAGCAGTGCTTGTAAAAATATTCTATTAAAGAAACATTCTTTGCTATTGTGGTGCCTGGCACAGTGCCTAATTACTGTGGCAAAAGAGAAAAATGGATGAAAAGTGACCTTTAGTTAAAGTGGCTTTAACCCTGTGTGATGTTTGACTCAGAAAGAGCTTATTTGCCTCCAGTCATCAAGTTCTCTGCTTAAAACCATCTATGATTGCTGAGATGGTACTGCCATGTTATAAGTAATAGTTTAGTTATGTTTTAGAATATTGAGGCAATAATTAAATTTTATTAGCAAAGAAAGGAACAAGTCCAACATTACATTTTTCATAGAACTCTATCCCTAAACATCTCCAGATATTTTATAACTATTTCCTTAAAGTCTCAAGCAGAATTTAAAGTGGAAATTGCTTTCTATCCAGCTCCAACCAACAGCGTTTGGTTCTGACTCAACTGATTCAGCAGTGAGACACTAACTAAGCTCAGCAAGTTTAAAATTAAACTGTGTTTTGCTTTAGATAAAAGAGAGAAACTCCAAAGTTTCTCAGTTCTTCAGCTCTTACTCTCAGGCCTGACCATGCTGCTAGCTCCATTCAAAACATTATCCGCTACTCTGAGCATCCAGTCAGTTCTGTGATTCCACATTAAGCCTGTTTAACAGATGGGTCAAACTAAGCACCTGAGTATTTTCTTATTAGCACACAGCAAAGCAGTGGATGGGAAAAATGATACTACAAATCCTGCAAGCCTGTCCACAGAATTTAACACAGATTTCCAACACTGTCAGGTTTGACAGAGGCAGGCAGGTAATTAAGTAAATAAATCTCTGAACTAAAATATGCAACTTTGACAACGTTCACACAATTGTTTTTCTTCCTTCGAGTGTAATAGTGAACAAAAGATATATATATATATATCTTTGTTAACATTTCTGATACAAACTTGAAACATATAGTCTGCTTTACTCAAAGGAATTCACCTTGAGAGTTGTTGCAGGGCATCAGACTGTACCTGTCTCTTGCACTGATGCCTAACAGCATTTCTGAAACTATGATTGCTCTGCACCCTGTCAGCATTCTGTTTTATTCATTCTGCCAATGAGAAACAGATACTAGGCTCCTTGGGATGTTTTCAAGCAGTTGAATATAGGAAAGCAACAAGCTCCAAGACAGGCATGCCGTCTGTAAAACATTCTTGAGCTATCGACTGCCGTTAACCTTATGGCTGTTCTGTAAATCATATTCCTCTATACTGCACAATGGCAATGCCTCATGGGAAGAAATCAGCATCTTCCCTGAACAAATTACAGACAACAGATATTAGAAGCATTACTGGAACTGTAACTTAAAGGTTTGGTATAAAAATCAGTGATGTATCCATCAAGTTATCCAACAGATGGAGGCTGCTTGTTGGTTTTTTGGTTTTTTTGCATTAAAAAAGTCTACAGCAGGTCATGTTCCAATAGTGCTGCAAAACAACGGAGAAGAGAAGCACATAAGAAACTGCTCAAAAGTTTGTTTTGCTGGCAGAAGTTAACTGCTGTATCCTATTGGATTGGTAAATATTAGCTATGAATGTCAGAAGTCGTTCATGACAATATTTAACTACTTCTGGTCTCACTGCATGAGAAAACATTTTTTTCCTTTACTTTTACAGTGACTTATGTATGGAATATTTTTTAGCAAGTAAAGCATTTTAAGGATTTACTTTATTTTCAGTTTCTTCCTCTGTTCCAGCACTTTAGAGCCAAGTCTGGAAAAAAACTAAGCTTTACGTTCAGTCTGACTGAGATGTGCCATATCCACAAGTACCACTCATAATGAATGCACAGAGAGGTGCATTTCCCCTTATTTTCAGCTTTCAAGAGCGTGGCTTTCCCCCACTGTAAGCTGGTAGTTGTAACAGGTTTATGTAGATTGGCTACATTACCATTGTGTTCCTGGTAGAGCACGATGGTAGGCAGCTAATCATCTTCCCTTCTATAACCCCTCTTCAATGCTTGTTGTCTTTTTCAATTACCCCACTTCCTACCTTCCATACCTATTGATCTTTTAGCATTTCACAAACAGCTGTAGAATAGGCAGCAGATGACAGTACATCTTTTCTACCCTTCTTAACTGAAAATTAATGAGGTAAATAGTAATGACCTTTGGCGTAGTCATCTCCTATCCCAAACTACACTTGTGTATAAACCATCCAAGCAGCTTTGAAGGAGCTATGACACGCCAGAGCATAAGCTACGTGCATTACAATTCACTGCATAGATAAAACCATTCTGTATCGTTGTTTGTGGGGTTAAGGAGATAACGAGCACTCTCTGTTCTGGCTGAGTATCATTCTGTAGAAAATAGCAATGGAAAGGACTTTCCTCATTAACGAGCCATGGCAGGGGGAAGGATGAAACTTGAGACAGCTAATTTTTCCAGGATGATAGTGTTCTTCAATTTTAGATCATTTCAGTTCTATATTAATTACAGAAAGATGGAAGCTTTTCAATCAACCTGCTCTCTCTCTCATTACATATGTAATTGTAAAAGCTACCTTGCTTTAATAAAACATTAACCTCTGTACTTCTTATTATGAGATCACGGACTTGCAGTGACGGATGACCATCTATAAAAACGCATTTCCGCAGCACACTGTAGTTTCACTGAGTCATCACCATGTGAAAGCAAAACTCCAGAGCTAGATTACACTTGTTTGTTTATTTGTTTGTTTGAAACTAGCTTGTTAAAGCAGCTTCTGAGACATGTCAGATACAGAACTACCTGATGTTTCACTTGAGCATAGTTAGGTTATCACTGAATACTTCTGTACAAATAGTGCTGTAGTGATCTTCAGCATGACGTTAACATCAATGGCACGGCACTGCACTGCTGATGTAACAACTTCTCTGTAACTTAGATGCACACATGCAAGATGTTCTACAGAATACGTTTGGTTCATTCTATCCAAGACAGAATAAGTTTCACCTGTCCTGCGGCTGGGACACTTGTAACACCACATTAGTTAAAATTAGTTAAAAAATAAGAAGCATTTGAAGATCTAAGCATTTCTTATTTTCAAGGCTTATTCAAACTGAGTTAAGGATGAAATTATTTTACTTTGTCAATAATTATCAGATAAAACAGAGAGAAATACATATTAGTTTTATAAAAAGGTCTCAACATTACGTTAGCTTAAAGTCAAGGTAGGTCTTTTGCCACCACTTTCATCACTAATTCTATGATTGTTCATGTAACGAGTTTAAAAACCGCTTGTGGAGAACAGATCCTACTAAATGACCAGCTCACATGGTCATTTGTTTCTTGCAAAAATAAACATGCTTTGTTGAGAGGTACAGGAGTCCCGCGTAGTGCTTTTGGATTTGGCTACAGAAATCCAAAAGAAGGCTTTTAATGTAGACCACATAAACAGAGCACATGCTGATTATTTGTAACCATTTTCAGGATTCGTAACACAACAGGTATGAGACTTCAAGGATTGAAAAAACACCGATTTATTTCGTATTTTGAACTTCCTATCCCAGATTAACTCGGCAGAACAGAAGTAACTGTTTGGAAACCACGTTTTTTCTTATCATTTTTATCAGAAATCACATCTCTAGCTTTTAAGTAAAACTACGATGCTTTCATTCTCTAGATATTTTGTCTCTTCATATTTTCTTTTGGTTCAAATTTACTTTAATTAATTATTGCCTTTAGCACAAACATTAGAATTAACAATGTAACACCTCAACATACATCCACCTGACATCAAAGAAGAAGGGGTAAAGAGGGCCGTTCAGTAACAAAATGCTCACCTTTAAGATTAAATAATAAACCATGTCCTGCTGGTACACAGCTCTTTGACTGCAATGAAGTCATTTAGCTGTGCTTCACATCAGTTACTTCATGCTCTTAGAAGTGATTCGTTTAGGGACAAAACCTATGCAAAGAAAAACTGTTCTATGTTCGAGCATACTTGACACACAAGTACTGCTGTGATCTCTATAAAGAAGATATTTTTACTTAGATTTATGAAGCTGAAATGAACTGCACACTGAATTGCTTATGTCTTTCCACTGCTCATAAAGGCTGTGTGAATGACTTGCTCAAACACTGTGCAGACAGTGTGTTTATACTGTAGGTGCATAAAGCTAGTCAAGTTGAGTAACACCATCACAACTCTAAGTGTAACCTCTGCATTTTTTCCCCGGCCTTTAAATCTGCTTTGAACTACTCCATTCTGAACCATCTGACAGAATCTGTTTCTTTGCCTTTGTCCTCCTGAAGATACCCGCAAAAACGTCACTGTACTAATTAATCCACGCAGTTTTAACATTTTAACTGTAGTTTTACTGTAGGAAAAAAATACTGAAGTTTTAAAGGTCAGTTTTACCTTTACAGCAAGTGCTAGCAGTCAGGAACATTCAAAGTTATCACACGGGACAGCACAGGGTCACACACAATTCATATTTGCAAATAAAGCTACACAATGCACATGCTTTTTAATTATGCTCTATAATTGGTAAATTTTCCACAGATAATTCTTCAGTGTTTCTAAAGTCAGCAGAGAACAAGCTTTCATACAAAGAAAATGTGTGGCAGTACCAGGGAAGGAACCTAGATGTCTCAATTCCTAAATCTTACATTCAGGCCATTCAGTCAATCTGGCATTTTCCAGAACCCATCGAAATATAAAAGTCTAAGGTATGTGCACTTCAAACTCCTCCTCCCCTCCCAATTAATTTAACATCACCTTTTTTTTTTTTTTTTTTTTTTTACACCAAGGATTAAGACTAAGAGCGAGCACTCCAGACAGATATGCAAGGGAAAAAAAGCTGAAGAGATTATTTTGCCTCAGTTTGAAAAACAATATACTTTCTCAGAAATCAGATTTCTAGAAAAGCAAAGTGAGGAATTGCAAACAGTATGGCAGAAGTCATTTCTGAAACCAGCAAAGTCTTTCAAACAGGATTTGCTAAGGAAAAGCAAGCATACTGCACAGAATGCTGTCTGAAAAGGGGATTAGAAATAGGGAGCTGTGATGTAAATTCCACTTTTCTACAAGATACAGATGGATCAATAACTAGAAGTCTGCAAGTTCCATGAGATGTCATCACTGAAGTGAGAAAAGGAATAACGTCTTACAGAAACATGCTCACCTGGTGATCTGATGCGTTAAAATAGCTGAATGTTCTGTTTTTTAAACAGGATGCTGAAGACATTAAAATCAGTAAGGGCAATTTTAATGCTACTTCATTTGTGTCTGTTTAAGTGTCCACCAGTGAAAAGAGAAGCGTACGATGGTGGCCATCACCCTCCAGAAACCAAAGAATGTGAAACGTTGGTTATGTTAGAGACGAAGTGTGAATAACCAAAACAAACAGAAAAGCACAACGCTAACAATTCCTTTACAAACTGTGCATTATCCACAGGTTCTCATTAGCTGGTTATTTGTCATTAGTACTTAGAAAGCAAAAGGCAGGTTTAGGTCAGATGCCATTTTGTGATTTTGTTTATTTTGAACTTCACGTAAAGATCTCCTCAAGATAGTCGAGGAAAGAAACCCCATCAAGAGAAACTCCTTTGGAATCCAGACCTCTGATAAAGCGGCTGCACAGCCAGAACAGACCTCAGGAACTCAGGACTAGCTTCTCATCCATCCAGCTTTCTCCAGTTTCAGACGTGCACTAAACCTAGAATTTAGAATCTCTATAGCTTCAAAGCACCAACGAATTCTATTTTTTAGCTAGTAAGTAGGTACTGTTCGCTACCAAACACTACCAAAATAAGAGCAAACCGATGTAAGCTATGTCAGAATCTGCTCTATCTTCAGCTGAAAACATTTTCAGTTTCCAGTAGAGCCTAGCTATCTCAGGAAAAAAAGAAAAACCAAGAACAATATTTGGTAAAATGCAGACATCTCAGCAGAACTTCCCAATAACAAATGAAAACTGCAGAAAGCGAGTAGCAGTTTTCATTTGAGTTCCTCAGCCTCTTGCTGTTGCAAGAAGTGCTATGGAATCCTGGGTGACAATTTACAAATTTATTTCCAATGAAAAACTGTAAATGTAAAAAAAATCCAATATGGAGAATGCATACTATACAGCAATGCCCAATAAATAAAACTTCTCATCAATGTTTTCAAGAATCACAGAAAACAATCCCACTGCATTTTGCTCTAAGTTACTCAGGCGACATCACTGGAACACCCAGACCACGGGCTGGAACGATGCCTCCATCTGTAAAATAGACTGGACCGCTGACTCTGCCAGCGTTCCGATGGAACATAACAGGCTCTTCTTTTCTTCAATAATCAAAATAAATATCTCCTTTCATGTCTTGAATCAGTAAAGCTACGGAGATTCTCATGGTATTTTCCAAAGTAATACTGCACAAGGCTGATGTTCATAGCTCCATGACAAACACTTATATGCAAAATAGTGCTTTTTCCCATTGAATTTCTTTTGAGATTCATTATTGCCCTTCTCTCTGAAAAGAGACTCTGGGGAGATGACACATTCCTCAGTTAGCATTGTTGTATCTGACAGAACGCATAAAAGGCAAACCACTTTCTCCCCAGCTTTCAGCCTGAGCCAATCAAACGCAGAAATTCTCAGCCTCTTCTAATTTTGAATTCCAGATTCTGAAGCTTACAGAATAATTGTAGCTTTCAAGCACAGAATCACTTTGTCACGTAACCCACACCACCATAGATAAACGCTAATGGTGCTCGAAATACCATTAACAACAACAAAAAACCAATTTGTACTTCACACTGTAGGCACATCAGCCTGATTAAAAATGCTTATTTTTAATGTTAATGCGCATTTCATTATGAAGGAACAATCCTTGAAGGCACTTTACTCTTACCCTCCCATTAAAATGATTTACAACTAGAAACCCTTTCTTCTCTCTCACTCCCCTTTTCCAATAACTCTTCCTTTTCTGTAGTACTTCAGTCTCATTCTGATCAGGACTGAGTTTCCTCATTCACTAAGCTGCACGTGATTTCCATACTGCACATTTACGTGAGTTTGTACTACATGGAAACCATTATAAGTTCAGTCTTGAGTCTGTTCAGACTTGACAAAGGCCAGCTAAGCAGGCTACCTATTTTATTTTTTTAAACTATCTTCTCTTTTTTTTTAGCAATAAAATATACTGAATACTGATGGGAAAAAAATCCATACACAGGAATAGTGTTAGGACAGTGAACAGTGCTCTCACACAAATATTTTCTGTGCGTCTTCTAAATATGGACAAGAGCACATAGAATTCAATACAGCAGCGAGACAGACAAAACCAGCACTAAAATCTCAGTTGCTATTAAAGTGAGCTGATACTATAGGTCCCTTCCTGAATGCCTGTGCTCTGCTTCTAGAAGACAGCTTATCAAATCTTTCATTTTATTTTTCGAACAACAGCAGAGAGTGACTGGAAAGTACACGCAAGAAGCTAATTTTGTACATCATGATAAGCACCATTCAATCACTGTAAAGGCTCTACAGATATCACAACAACTGAGAGTTTCAAAAGGATGGATTTTAAAAGAAAGGTGACCTCAAGGGATGTTTGCACGCAGCTTCTAACCACGGGGGAGAATAACACAAAAGAGGCTTGTTAGAAAGCATGACAAATAAACACCTAAGACACTTCGACTGTGCATTTATATTTCGGAATAAAAAACAGCACCAAGAGACAATAGATGAAGCAGAAGAGACCACAACTAAGAAGCTTGTTTTGGAAGAATCTGGGCAGGTCCTGCTTTTAACTGTATTTGAGATGCGTTGAGAAACCATGCAGGGTGGCTAAATCAATAATCAAGCTAATGATCTTAGTGACAGAGTTCTGCACTGGTATTAACTGCACAAAATTGGATTCAAGATCCATAGAGAAGAAGATTTCTCTCAGACTGAGGGAGGACTGGAAGTCTGGCATTTGGAAAGCTTTTTTCTTGAAGGGTGAGGAAGTCTGTTCCTGGTTTTGCTCCAGTGCAGTCAAAATACCGTGGCAAAATATCAGCTACAACATTTAACTTCCCCATAAAATTTGATACTTAAGAAAAAAAAATATCCTTTCCCTTCCCCATCAAGAGCAACATCTCAAGCTGCTTCCCTTTACCTCATACTCCTCAGGTTTCATAAAAGCTTAGGAGCTACCTAAAAAATACAGGTCTGTAAAGATCAAGACAAGCAAAATACCAGAAAGGTACTTCATCATAAGTGGGACAGAAGGAAAGACAAGAGTTGAACAGGCAGTTTATTGATCTGGCACAAGTCTGCAAATGAAAAGCAGACACCTGAGCTGGCACCAGCTCTAGCTAATGCAGCCATATGGTGGAGCTCAGCCCTGCACGGACACAGCAGGACACAACGCAGCAGAGTTTCAGTTTTCACTGGAGTAAGGTGACAACCTGTGTCCCTCCTCAAGCTGTGCTTTACCACATCCACCACTAGCTCAGCAATTCCGCGCTGCAGTCCATTGCTCTGTATTATGCACCAACAACCAACCACGTTCAACAGTAACTGCAGACATCTGTTTCCCTTTTCCAGGCCCCCACTGCAAACATTTCTGACATCAGCACGGTCTCCATAGCACCTAGAACACTTAAGGGATTTTTTTTTTCCAGTTTTAAAGCAAACCAGAGCAGAAAACTGGACAGATTTAAATGCAGCATGACATTTAATAATTTAATCAACTACTCCAAGCAGCGAGGAGTAACTAAACTATGTGCAAGCCCATTTTTCATATGTTCAGAGAAAGCTTAACTCAGCCAATGTGAATGTGTGCAGCCACCAAAACGGATCACCTTGCACTTATTCTCTCTTGTTTCATGATTTTTCAGCTTATCCCTTGGACTGACACGAGCACCTCAAGCAGCCCTGCACAGGCAACCACACCAAGGAACCGATCCTATTAAAATCTATACGTAGCAGCACTGACTTGCATTAACCTAAAACTGAGTATGATCTGCACGCCCAAATTATTGTTTTGTCTCAGGGCACATCACTACAGCAAACAACTTTAAAAGGTTTGTGTGAATATTTAAAGATATGGTACTAAACACTGCAGAAAGTACCCAAGAGGAGACTGGCTATTACTTGCTATTCTGAAGGTTGCCAGTTCACACTGTACAGGATCCTTTCCTCTGTCAAAAATACTTACTCCATAATCTCAAGTTTAAGATGTGATTTCAGACGAGAAGGTGCAGTTTTTCCCTCTACCTCTGCCATTTTTCTTAGATCTCACTCCTTACTGTACCAAAAGAAGTATTTTCTTTTTTCTCAGGTTCATTCCATCTTCTTTGGCCACTAGTCCTCTTTGAGTGTGTCTTATTCTTCAGAATAAAAATACTACAAATGTAATTTATATGGTCTCTGCCCCCTATTGACAGTTATTATCCCTCTGCTTCCCCTAATCCTATTAGTTTACTGTGGCTCATTCAGTACAGTCTTCCAGTGAAGAAATCTGAAAGTGTGCAGGAGCTTCTCTGAACGTGAGTCCTGCATGCAGGATCTCCTAATAATCAGTCTCACCAATTTCTACTCACACAACAGAAGGATGCTTTGGAAGGGCATACAAAGGTAGTTTCCAGTACCTTAGATCTCAGAAGAGAGTTACACTGGTTCTATACCACAGCTAGTAAATATCTGTGATTTCTAGAGCACAAATAGATCATTGATTTTCAAAACTAAAAGCACATGAAATAGTAGAGCAGAAAATACACTTCTAATTTTTGTTTGTTTTTTAATAGTGTAACATACATGTTATTTTGACAAATGATATAAACATTATTGTTAACAAACTGCTTACTTCAGCACAAGTGCTATGCAGTATTTCAAACTATACGGATTGTTCACATCTACATCTGTGACAAGTTCCAGTCCATAGCCTGGAAGAACAGGTGACACCACAGTAACTTTCAGTACTTCTTAGGAACACTTTCAGAGCAGCCACTATAGAGAATGGCCTTCTGACAGATGTCAGTGTGGTGTATTTTTCCACACATTTGTGTGTATATATATATATTATTTTATATATATATATTTATTTTTGTTTTGCCTCATTTAAAATTCTTGACATGATGCACTGTGTACCCTTCATTACTAGGCCACTACTTACCTTCATGCCTATAATTAGAGACTAATAATGCCATAATAGGCTCACAATATCAGTGAGGTGCAAGCTGAATCAGATTCACTATATTAGCCTCAGCAAATTAAATTCATTTGCAGAAAGACATTCAAGGGAATAGACTACAGATGTAAAATACAGATAAATTATCTCCCCCTCCTAAAAATGTGACAAAGGAAGTTGCACCTCATCAGAAGCACATCAAGAGTCCATTGTACAAAATGAATGAGGCCCGTGACTGGTGTGAATTTATCTAGTCTAACGTGACAGACATTTCGCAATTTTGTGTATTTTAGTCTTCGTGAAAAAAGGATGAATGATTTATAAAATATTACCTATCCCTACCTGATGTATTTACTACCACGACAACTGTGTACATGCCATAGGACATAAAGTGCAATCACTCGATAACATGTCTTGGAAAATTGCTTTCAGTGCTCTACAGGGTACGTACAGGCTATGTGCTGCAAGCCAGGCTCGGACCACGGAAAGCTTACTGACCAACTCAATGCTGACCAAACAAACACAGTATTTGGTCCCATAAAAATGACAAGTTCCAAACACTGTGTTAATGCACAGCTAAATTAATATCAAGTTAAAGCAATAATTCAGGGATGGAACTAGAAGTCATCTAATGTGCCTGAATCTGCAATGGTAAGTGAAGTGGCTAGCCACAAAGACCTCATGCTTCAGTACTACGGCTCTGTGATGCCTCTGCCAGCACAAATCTTGGCCAAATGTATCAAGTTCTTCTCACTGTAAAACATTACTTCTGTTGGTGATGCAGTTGTTTTATATGGGGCTCAACACTGCTAAATCAAAGAGTCTAAATCAAATTCAGTGGGAACTGCACCATTGATTACAAAGAAGGGCAATCAAAGAGAAAATATTTAGCCAGAAGGCAGTACAGCTCTAGAAACATCACTGCATCATAAAACGCACAGCATTAATGCTTACGTAAATTTTAATTAAAGCATTTAATTCCCGTACAATCCCAATCAGGCAAGAGATTTTGCACTCTTCTAGCTAGCAGTCTTCTTTTCACAAAGCCCATGCTTTAGACAAACATGCAGACAGCATGGAAGCAGCAAAACAATGAATATACCCTCAAAGTTAAGTTTGGTCTAAACTTAGAATATCATTTGCCTGCACGTACCAGCCAGCAAAACCTTGTCCTGATTTGTGCAGGGCACCTGAGATGAATGGAGGCTTTTTGTTTGTTTCGCATTACTGCCCTCACAACATGAGAATGTCACGCTTAGCGACGGAGTAGATTTTCAACAGATCAGCCTGCTTAGGCACCAGATCAAACTGGACAAATCTCCACTAGAACTCAGCACAGTCAGCACCAACCTGCTTTGAAAATCTGTCCCCTTTTCTTAAATGCCAAATACTAAAAAACTTGGCTCTGTGCGATTAAAAATCTGATTGTGTAAACTCAAAACCAATACTGCAGCCACTGGGCTGTGGGGACTCCCGACAGTATTACCATCAGGGGAGAAGCAAAGCAAGTGGCAACTGAATGAACCTTCTTTAAATGACAAAGCTGACTGGTACTGTATTTACTGGCACTATCCATAGGACAGTTTAGGTTTCAGCCAGTTTTATTTGCGTATTATTCTTTCTTCTGTCACTGATGTTAGGCTGGCACATTGCTCACGACAGTAGATCTAGAGTCGGAACAAAGCTCACAACTGGCCTGAAAGAAAACCATCAACAGTTCCCATACTACTGTAATCAAACCAGGTTGAACCTATGTAAAAGAATCGACTCTAAAAGACACTGGCAGAAAGCACAATAATAAAATATATTCATCCAGCTGATAATTTATATGATGTCTTGCTAAAAAGAACACAGCCATTTATTACTTAGGTGCATTAGGATGGTATATACTCCACAAGTCACTTTCTAGAATGCATTATCATGCAAAATGAGATTAAATTATACATTTTGAAGCTTTCATATTACTGAAATTTCATATCAGACATGGAATACCAAGGCTCAGATTCTGCCTTCAGCCCAACTCTTGGTCCCGAAGGCATTGATAAAAGTTGCTTTGTTACTGGAGTTTCTTTCCTTGTTTCTGTTCCACTGGAGGATATCTGAATGTAGCGGTGAAGTAGCAGCTCCCACCTTTGTGTTCAGTCACAGAACTGAAGTGAGAGCTTTGGCCAATTCATACAGCTACTACATTAAAATGTTTCTATTCGTTCCCTAACCACCACACAGCAAAAGTAGAACCATCAGCCTTATCCGCACGTGGTGATCAGAGTTCTAAGGAGAAGTCTCCAGCCATCTGTTCAGGAAACTCTTGCCTTTACAAGGCGTACTTAACATCTACTACATTTGGTGTTTCCCTTTTTACTGTAACCACCTGCCCCCAAGATTTAAACACACTATTTTCTTATCGTAATCCTTTTTTTTTTTTTTTTCCTCCAGGACTTCAATACAGACCTTTAAAGAGAGAATGTTAATTCTAGCCTATCTAAACATGGGTGATTCTTATCAGACAACAAAAACATCAGTGACTTAACGTAAAACCCTTCTAATACCCTAGCGTATAATTAATTCATTAGCAAGTAACTTCAAGTGGGTGTAATTTAACGTTTCCTTCCTGCACCCTGAGCAAACACAACGCAGAATACTTAATCCATTTGATCCCAAGCCCCTGAAATCCACTGCCTTGACAAAACGTCATACAGGGACTCGCGGAAGAGCTCCAACCCAACCCCACGAACCACAAAGGCTTACTTCGCTTGTGGGATCACCACCTGCAGAGAAGGGAAGGAACGGCAGACTACGCTCTGCTGATTTTTCAGTAAATCCTGCAGCAAGAAAAACTGCCCCATAAGACTAAGAAAGTGAAGAAAACGAAGTTCGGGCTCCTGCCGAAGGGCTCACCGGCGCTGAGGAGAGCACAGCCGCAACCCCGCCGGCCCTGACGGAGCTGTCACAGCGCCCCCGCCCTCTGAGGGCTGCGACGGCGTGGAGCCCGCTTTCCCGCCACTCGTGCTCTGATTGGCTGCTCGTCCGCAGCGCGGAGGAGAAGGCGGCAATCGGGAGGCGGCGCTGAGGGGAGCGCGGGATGGCGGCGGGGCGTCGCGAGGGCGGGGCGTCTGTGTGAGGTGAGTTTGCTGTTGCGGGGCTGGTGAAGTCGTTTTTATCGGGGTGAAGCTTTCTAGGGTGAGCGGGCAGTTTATCCTGGCGGCACGAGAGGGGCAGTGCAGGTCCCTGCCGGTCTGCGAGGCCCGGCTCTCCTCGTGCCTGGCCGCCTTTGGCCGAGAGCTGCGCGACGCTTCGCGTCCTCGAGCCGAGTTATGCGCTGCGTGTTACTCTTTACGCTGTTATGTTTGTTTGAAGGTGTTTAATGTGGGCTTCTAAAGTAAAATGTCGGTGCCCTCTTGAGGAATGTTTTATTTTACCTCACGTTTATCCTTTCATTACCATATAGGCACCCTCTCGTGGTCGGTTGCTTTCCTCCCCCCTCACTTGTGGTGCACGTTAATGCTGCTTTCCTGCGGTACTGGAATGCGTTAAGAGGAGAAAAAAAAACAAAAAAACTTGAAGAGGAATGAAATGAAAACGTATTCTAACTCTGGATATATCTGTAGATACATCATGTGAAACTGCTGCTGCCTGCCTATTTAAAGTGGTTTTATTAGATTTACGTAGTCCTGATGGTGACTTCTGCAGTGTTTTTTGAGCTGTCAGCATATTCATTGGCTATTTTTTTTCCTCATCTTTATCCTTGAGATGTTGATTTTCATGCTCGTTAGTAGTTTGTATAAATCTGCTTTCTGTGCCTAAAAGTCTGGGATGAGTAACTTGGTAATTATGTTGGCTTTCTGCATTAATGTGTGATCTATAATGTTTTGGAGCCATCACATACTGTTATTTAATTAGGTTGCCTAGCCTGCATATTAAAAAAAAACCTTTCTGCATCTTGGAAAGTAATTTAATTTTCTGAATACCAAAAAAATAATCTTATTCTGTAATAAATTTGATGGAATTTTGAATATTCTGCTTGTCCGCAGCATGGCTGTAGCTCTCCTGCAATAGTAGTTAAAATCTCGGCAAGACTTGAAGCATTTGGTAAGAGCTGTCTCAAACAGTGGACTCTTCTGTAACTGTGTGGTGTGAATACGCTCCTTAACATTAGGCAGTACAAATGCATTTAATGAAAACTGCATACACTGAAGCTGTATCTGTAGTAGTGTAATTTTAAATTCATAAACACCTTTACAGGGTCCAAAAGAAAGATGTGTTTTTTTTCTTTTGTTACCAATAACTGGCAGCGAAAAGTACTTAGTAAAAAGTGAATAGGCTAATCAGTAGAAATAATGGTTTTTATTTTCTTAGATGCCCATTCTAAGTACCACGATGCGTCTCTGTTTTCTTGAGAACTGTCACTTCTTATGAAGGCACCAAGTGCTAATAAATGTTATATTTCTTTTCCTAAGACCTTAGGACACCTCCCTTCCTACTTCAAATCTGTAAAATTCCCAAACTCGTTCTCCCCCCAGCTGCTATCTCCTGCACGCTTTAGGTTCCTCTATTTCCAAGGATATTTTTGGGCAGGTATTCTTAAGTTGTTATTTTTGGTAAGCGTAAGGAGAAATGAATTTTACTAAAAGTGCTTAAAGCCTGAGAAAAAAGCAAATACTAAGCGAGTCTCAAGATGCAAGTATTACATGTGCCTAGAACGTACTGAGGGCTGACTTACATCTGTGAGAAACACTAGGTTTGTTCAGACTATTTTCTTCTTAGTAGAGAGATTTTTAAATCTGGCTTCTTCACACTTCTTAGCATCTGATGTGGTTATTTCTGGTGAATAATGAGCTGTCTCTTTGCAAATTAATTCTAGGTGATAGATTTATCTTTTCAGTGCTTATGTTGACTGGGCTTTTCGGTTCTTGCTTTTCCAGTCACTTGTGTTTTGAAGTGCTTGCTGCTGTTTTTCAGGTAATGCTTGACCTTTTAGTCACTCCTTTGTCTCTTTGCTTCTGTGTTGATGCTGAACTGCCAAGCTTGGGGCCTTATACACTGCCTGTAGTTCAGCACGTCATCGACAGATCTGCAGAACTGTTGAAGTCACATGAGTCCTCTCACTACGCTTACACGTTTGGCAGTAGTTCCTTTATGGGTATAGCTGTTTTTCCTCCTTACTCCCGAATGTTCTAGCTCTGGCAGTGTCAGTTCCTTCACCAGCCATCTGTCTCCCTGGCTCAGCTGCCTTTCTCAGAGTAGATGCAAGTCCTACTGAGTACAGCATCAGCTGTTAATTCTTTGTTCAAAAGGTTTTAAAACAGCAGCTGCTGCACACATCCTACATTTCAATTTTCTTCTCAGCAATTACCACTTATGGTCGCTTTCTTCAGCCTCCATCGTACTTCAGGTTTTGCAGCTTGCTTGTCTATTGCATCAGTTCTCTTCCTGAAGATCTTACGTTAATTTTCTTCACTCTGACAATGTACTTTGACTCTGAGTTCTGTCTGGAATGTGCATGTCAGAATGCAAATACAGTCTAGTTCACTTCTGATTGTTGTTTTCCAGTAACTGCATTGTTTAAAAATGCTGAAAGAGGCGTCTAAATACTGTCAGGTAGACATTATACAAGTCAGGTTGTAGCTCCTGAAAACAAAAGGTTAATGTCATAGCTACTGCCAGGAATTTGGAGAACAATTTTTCTGCAGTTGTTTGTGTTATATACAGGACAGGTTGTCTTGTAGCTCAGAGGCTGACATTGCTAAGCAATCTAGTAGACTGTTGTTATTTAATAAAGTCTTATTTGCTTGTAATCTACTCGGGTTTGGACACAAACCTGCCTTGTGAAACCCCAAGTATACAGTATCCTTACTTGTTGTAGTAGCGGTTACACTAAATTATGTACACCTATTTCATAACCTGCCAGGAGCTAAAGTTCATCCAGGTGGTGTCTAGAGCATCATGAGCCACCATTTGGCATCAGTACAGTTTTTGAAGGTAGAAATAAACTACACAGTAATTTCAGTAAACACGGAGGCTCATTTTCAGTGTGCATTAAAAAAAAAAAAAGCCTTACTTAGATTCTCTGTTCCTTTCCTGGACAAATTCAAATATTGTTTATTGGTAATGCTAATTAGTCAGCCAAGCATCTGTAGCTGGCAGCTGTCCTTGTGTAGAAGGTCTCAGGAGATTGAAACTTCTGGGAAGCTGATTTGCATATTAGATGTTACTGTTTGTCATCTTCTAAGGGTCTTTCATACATGTTGGTGGTTTCTCTACTGATAAAGAAAAACTAATTGTGCTTACAAAAGTAACTAATAATTAGTAAGCTGGATTTTATTTCTCCCTGTACTCCTAATCTCTAGGGTAAACTTAGACCTGTCATGTAATACCTCTGCTGAGGGGCTGTCTATACAAGGGAAGTTTGCTCTCAAACTAAACCACTGTAGCTAAAACAGCTTTTATCCTATTGTGGTGTTACACTAATAGAGCTATGTTCACAATAGATTAGTCACTTATGGATCAGGGGGCTAAAGCTGGTGGACGTTATTGCCTGTGGGACTCATGCTGGTTGAAAAATTCCAGTGGTGTAGAAAAGCTTGTAGCCTTCCTAAAGGTTGAGCGGTTTTGTCTTTCTGGTGTTGTCCAGGTTGGTTTTGTGCTGTCTAGCAGAAAGTGGCAAATTATTAAAGAGGGCAACAGCATGGAAGAAACTAAGGGTGTAAACTAATTTATTGTAATCTCTCATGTAAGTTAATTTTCTGCCTAAAGGGTATGACTTCCAGATTGAAGGTGGCACAGTGGTAGCTCTTGAGGATGTAAAAGCGGCTTCAGAGTGCCATTAAAAGAGGATCTCAAGTTTGGTCGTGACAGTATTCAAGTATGATTATGAGAGACAGAGGAAGTTAAGATTCTCGATAGACTGTACCTGTGAGTTGGTAGCAGTTGGTAGCAAATAAACTTTTTCTCTGAAGTGAAGCTGCAGCTGTCTCATTCTAAAAAGAGCAAGTAGTCAAAATGAAGTACGCTGCAGACAGCAGCTGGTGAACTGTAGGTTATTTTTCTTCCTTCATACTGGACTGTGGTCTGTAGCCTGGGTTCAAACTGAGCATTGTTTTGGAAGTATTAAGATATATTGTTAAGTGAAGACCAGGCCTGTGTTCATTTGCTGAGTTGAAAACCAGTAAACTTGATATAGAAGAACAAAACTATTCCACACAACATGAGTGGAAAGGTATTGTAAGATCAGACAAAATCAACTTGCGTGCTAGGCTATGGAGATGTTAGCTGCTACTTAATGCTGCGTAAATTAAAAGGGATCTCGATTAATACCTTCCGGGGGAGGGGGGGAGAGAGAGGGGGGAGGACAGCCCTGATAAGACTTCAGAGTTCTGGGCTTTTAGTAATCTCTTACCAAAAAAATGCCTGCCAACAAACTGGTCAACTTGAATCGATATAGGAAAAGTAATAAAAACTAGAAGTAAGAACTTAACTTTCTGGCTTAGATCGATTAAAATCTTTCAGTCATAGAAAATAAAGAAACTCTAGCATTGCAGTGTTTCTTTTAATCTAAGTTTAATTAGAATGCAATATAAAAACTATCCAAAGAAATTACTTCTAGTTGCCAAGACATGAAGTACTCCTGAAATAATACGCTGTACAGTATGATGATAGTCTTCACACTTAAACAAGGCAGGCTGTTCCATTTACTTAAAATGGGTTCACTAAGAAGTTAGGTCAAGTAAATGTTCATATCTTGATCAGACAAATTATGTGATGGAACTTCTGCTGTGGAACAGAGATGAGGACTCTGTCTAGGTGAGCTCTGAACGGAGAGGTCTGGAGCTGGGCCCTGCTGCGTTCTCAGAAGTAGCTCTTCAGAAGCAGATTATGGAATCAGTACTGTAATCTCTGTTTGACAGAGTTAATGTACAGTCTTTTCAGGGATGAAGCTGTCTACTGGTTCTTCCATCTGTCAGGATTTTCCTGACAGGAAAAATGTATTTCTTGGAAATAAATACATGGATTTTAAAATGGAATTGTATAGAAAAGAGCTTTCTTTGAGGCTGTATTATGGATCCACTTTAAAGAGTTGTAGGTATTCAGGAGCTGCTGGCAGACTACCACTTGATGGTCTGAATGGATGTAATGGGAACGGTTACTTACAGTAACTAAACAAATTAATATTAAAAAAAAAAAAAACAGAACGGAACTCGATGTCTGTTTTCACCTTTTTGGTGTGATTCTTGAAACTGGCTTGTGTGAGAGAAAATAATGCTTTTCACTATTTTCCCTACGAGGTGTTCAGGAAAATAGTAGGCCTGAATGCAAGCCTAGATTTTTCTGGTCATCTGTGATGGATTTCAGTTTTGTGTTGTGTTAGACCCTTCTGTGAAACTGATCTCTCATCTGTATGGCAAAGCAGTACTGATTTCACAAAAGTAACTGTGCTGAGAAGTCGGCAACTAGATGGAATTTCAGAGACTGGAAGAGAAACAGAAATGTTTAAGGATGCACTCTCTATCTTAATGTATCTTCGTTTCACTTAAAATTTTTCACCGAGACAGAATTTCTTGCCATCTTCAGTAGCAGCAGCTGACAGTTCTGCTTACTAACATGGGAAGGGTGGAGCAGTCTGTGTAGAAAACAGTTATTTCTCAGTCAGTAGCTGCTAATTCTTCAGAAATAATAGAGCTATTCCTTAGTTATGCTCAACCTTCTTTCCATCCACTATGTGCTTAATAAAATAAGAAAGCAGTTGCACCATTTGCTGAAGAAATGGGTCAGGCATCTTAGTACTAGCTGCTTTTTGGCCTCTCTACAGGATTTCATGAGTTTCTAGCCCACTTTCCAACACAGCTTTGTGAATATTTGAACGAGTGATTGGAGTTAAGTGACTACTTATCAGCTCTTCTGACAAAGAGGAGATTAAAGCAAGTTATTCCCTTTAAAAATGGGTGCTGCCCTTGAACCACAGCTAGACCATAACCAACAAAGGAACAGTTTCTTTCAGCGCAGGATTTGGTTCTCTCTCTGTCATCCTTTTTTAAGAGTTGGGTTTCTAGGTAAGCGCGTTGAATACAATCAGTTACAGTGTTTGGAAGCAGTTCTGTGGCTGAGAAACCATGGTCAAGTTTTCTTTAAAAGCAGTAGCAAAGTAAAATTGGTTCAGGTATGTAACCCTTGAATAGTTCCATCCTGGGAACGGCTTTTGTGCGGCTTTCCCTAATTCTGCAGGTCTGGAAAAATGAGATTATCTAGATTGCTCTGAATGCATGACCAAAGCAAATGTTAACATCTATTAGTGTACAGAAGCTCTGAGTTCAAACTTGTGCTCATGAGCTGTAGATTATTTTGATGTGAAGCACATGATCTATTTAGTTTAATAGTAATTAGTACAAAACAAGTAGTGAAGTTTCATGTTTGTTAAATAGCAATGATAAATGTGAAGTGAAATGTGAATGAATGATTGCAGGCCTACTGTCAAACAGCTTGTGTAGGAAAGTCAGCAAAAGATCTGTGGAAACAATCAAAAAAGTCTTACTCATAAGTGATTCTTGAGAACATTGGGATGGGGCAGGGGAGAACTGGCTGCTGCTTCTGTGTTGATAAAGAACAATTACTAAGGTATGGAAGCTGAGTAGATAGAAATGGTTATATTAAGTGGTTTAAACATTGCAAATGTTTGTGGTATCAAACAAAACAACTTTGCTTTTCATGTATGTCCAAATATACTTTAGACTTTGGACTTTGATGCAATACTTAGCTGTAGGATACTTGGTTAATATATGGTTTACTGTGTTAAATGCATGTTATTAGTTGTGTCCTTAGGGTATCTGTACTATATTAATGTGGAAAAGAGCAAATTATAAATGAGAAATAGTAAATATTCAGGTAGTAACTTCTTACGGATTGTGCTCTAAAGTGTAAGGAACTGGGATAAGGCCGTGTTAGAAACTTTGTATAAAACAAATGTGTAGGTAGATTCACTGTTTGCATGGGGTCTGTACTAGTTACTTTGGGCATGCTGAGCGTTCTGTATTGCTTCATTTCTACCATGACCCTGGCTCTCGGGGCTGGCTCTAACAGTAGCACCATATGACAGTTGTCAATGCTAGTGCCCGAGCCTCAGTTCAGATGTATACTGATGAGACCTTGCATTTGCTCCCTTTTGCCACTGGGATTTTATTAACAGCTAGTTAATCAGGCAGAAAGACTGATTCTGATCATCTGGGACAGAAAAGACTTCCTGTGGTGAAACAGCGTACTCCTTTCAAAGAAGTAGAAGACAGCAGGCTGTTCTTCTTTCAGTTTTGGGAGAATGTGTATATGAGCACTTTTCAGAAGACATACTCTAAAGATCATGAAATACTGAGGACTTTCTTGGCCTCCATTAGTGTTTCATTTCAGTCTATGGAAATGGTTGAAGTGAGAAGTTCAGACAATTATAGATTTCAAACACTGATCAAATGTCCATTAATTTAGGAACTTCAGTAGTGACTAGAGTTCTGACGTACGGTGCTAAACATTTACCCTGTCACTGGTTCAAACATGAAAATGTATTGACACCAACTGTTAGCTGTTCTCTGCTGTTAGATTACAGTGGGTTTTTTTTGTGTCCCTAAAATAGGAACTGTGCCTGTTGTAGTACTCTAGTAATTGCATCTTGATTGGAAGTCTATTTTACTGTTGGCTTGGGATTTCTGGATCCAGGTGAAATTAGCATCAAAGGAATAGGTAAGCTTCTTCTAAAGCAGAAAATAACAGCAGTAAAGATTTTAACCACTCTTTCTTGGAAGTTGGCTGATAAGTTTAATGAATCATATTTGGCTTTTTAGATTATCTACTAAAAACTACCCTAAATGACTTTGTTATAAGAAAAACAGCAGTTTTATATCTTCTCATCTTTCAGCTGAGCGCTTGTGCTGTTGACTGAAGAGGAATAAATCCAGCAGTAATGAGTGACTAGTTAGGCTTGAAGTGTCTTGCTCCGTGTAACACAGCAAGTTACTGGTGTGGTTGAAAATGTCCCTGGTCATCGAGTTTGCTGCCTGCTCACTGAACCATACTGTCTGCAGCATGACAGCGCTGACCATTCTTGTCTGTGGTCAGATGGATAATAACTGAAGTGGTAGGGAAGACTTGTGTAATTCATGGGTTTGACTGTTATTTGAAAGGCTAAGGATTAATTGTCTTGTTACTGCAGCATGGCAATGCTGACTTAATTGAAAATATTAAAGGGTAAAAATGATTAAGGTTTTGTTAGTTACGCAGTCTGCATCAAAATAACTTGAATATGAGTACTGTTCTTAAAATCGCCTCTCTGTGGTGAGGTACAAAGTAATGAACGTGACCTACCAGGCTGGTTAGAACTCTGCTGCACTCAAGTGTGTGGCTCTTTTGTTTTTTAATTTTTTAATTAAATGTTGTTGTACTCCATCTGAGCAGTCTTTCATTTTCTGCCCTGGATATAATGTGCTGCTATGATTCAATCAAGAAAGATTTTGGATTCCTTCACAGATGTGTGTGTTGGAGTTCTTGTTGCAGAGTGAGACGTTGAACTCTGCTTAGCATATGTAGTGGTGGCATAGCAAGAAGCCGTAGTTCCTCTTCGTTCTGGACTACGTGGACCATTAGTTCTTGTAATGTTAAATCCATATTTACACTGTGTTCTGTTTTGATACATCTCCTTGAGTCCTGCATTTCCATTTGTCCTTTAAATCTTTTCTTCTGTTTAGTTTTGTCCTTAATTTCTGACCCTCCCAAGTGTTCTCCAGGAACCAAGCAGCTTTCCTCTTCCCTCCTACATGGATTTATTTCTCCTCGAGCTCTTGGTTGTCTCCCACTCCTCCATGACGCTTCTCTTTCCCTTCTATGAAGAAGCATTAAAGTAGGCCCTTTTCCTATCAGCAGCTGAATGCTAAAGGATCAAGTAAAACTTGGTTCTAAAATGTGAAGTTTGGAAGCAAACCTCACCTTCAGGAGAATGAGGAAAAACATGAGTATGCTTCTAATAAAATATGAGCAGCAAGATATTCCTTTTCCCAAGGGCAGAGGAAGGGAAATCAAACGTTAAGAAATAATTGAAGAACAGATGGAATCCTGCAATGCTATCTCTTGTCCCTGAGTCAGTTTGTAAATACACTCAAAGCTTGTATAGTTTCAAGTGACAGATATGGCTTGTCACTGTGGAGGTTATTTTTGCTATTGTTAATAACAAAATGGGTTGTGCTTGAGTTACAGTATTTGACAGAAGTCTAGTACTGCAGAAAAAAATACTTGTCTTACATTTCCCCTAGCTTCCAGATTTAAGGAGCTGTGTATCGTTCTATCATTTCATAGTTTAATCATAATAGGATACTTTTCAAATTGATGTGTTCCAGTAAACAAAGGAACGATGGGGTTTGGGTAGATGTGACTGTATAGTAAGGACCTGGTTTTTAAAAAAAACAAACAAACACATGCTTTGAGATAACGTTTGATAGTGCTCAGCTACCCACAGCAACGTCTGGACGTGTTCAGTGAAGATGAACTGTGAATGAATTCAGTGTAAGCTTACGGTTTTGTGGCATTTTCCTATGACACAGTGATATAAGTGTAAGCCTTGATGTTGTTCAAATCTAAGTGGGAATCTCCTGACCTATGTTGTCTAACTAACCCATTCTCACTACTGATGTATTCCTGAACACCCTGTCAGTTCTAAGACATTCCTGAACGTTGCAAGTAACTTTTAGTTACTTGGAGTGTGTGAGTTTTGAATGATCTCAAAACTGAACAGAGTTGTAAGGCAGACGTTCTGATTTTGTCATAGAACGCTCTTATAGCTCATATGCCACTTTATGAAGCATGAGTTTCAATAGATGCTGTGGGAAACAGAAAGTAGCAAGAACAGTTTCCTGAATTTTTAGAGTGCCAGGTTAATGTTTGCCTGCTCTGTATTTGGGGTGCTGTAATTTATAGGCAGAAAATGGACTGAAGCTGAACTTCTTACGGGTGGAATATTGGTTGTGCTGGTTTGCTGGTCAGTTTATTGAGATCTGACAGCATTCTGAATGCCATTACAGTAAAAGCTGAGTGACCCTGGCAGTACGTGCACGACTAAGACAGGAACTGCTGAAATCTGGTGACTTCCCAGTGGATAAATACAAACTTACGTGCAGGCTTTGCCTTCTGTCATTGTTTTCCTACCCCCACCTCAAGTACCAAAAACTAAATTCAGTAGAACTTAAGACAATGTTGTACTTGGTGCAGTTCACCATGGATACCGTTCTCAAACCAGAAGTATCTTAGCGCAAATTCTTGTCAGCATTATATTGTCAGCTCAGGTTAATGACTGTTCCTCTGTACGAAAACTTCAGTTCAACTGTGATATAATGTTTGTTTTCCCAGATTTTTACGGTGGCTTTGAACTACAGTGCATAAAAGTGCATGATTATAGCAGCCATGCTTGTAGAGCAGCCATGATTTTCTTCTGTTTACTTTTGAGTGTCGTCGTGTGAACACAGTACAAATACTCCATGCAAAATACAGAATAAAAATACTCTAGTACAAATCCATAGGTAAATCTTCAAGTGATACTAGAAGGCACACTTACAAAAAATTACTGATACCATTACTTGCTATTTGCAGATGACTTGCTTCGGGTTCACAGGCCCTTTCTTGTAAGAGAAGGCAGTTCAGTAACTGCTCATTGCACTGTGTGTTTAAATATCTTTTGAAGAGTGGAGCTGGGAGCATCATGCTGACAATTTAAGAACATTCACAGGGATATGTATAATCTAGTTATACTTAACGGCAAGCTTTGCTAGAATTGAAGCAGTAAACTGGCACTGTACAGTACCTGATTATTTTTTTACTTCTTTCTAGAGTTCTATGAAGTCAGTGCGCCATCTCAGCCACAATTTGGGAACAAAAGAGCATGTTAAAGTTGTTCTTTATGGTAAAAGTATGCATCTCTTTGCTCCCTCACACAGTTAGCAGTAAAGAAACACTAGTTTGCTTTCCACTGACACATGCTGATTTTTAACTTTCATACCATTTTTGCTTACAGGGAATTTGATCTTAAACACAAAACATACAACAGTTTCTACAGTGTAGTGGTAGCAGTCATTTTTGCACGAGTCTTTCTGAAAAATGGTCTTTAACTTAAGTGTAACAGAAATATTTCCATGACTTCAGCAGTGTACTGCAGAAGATAAAGTAAACATTTCCAATAAGAGCTTGCAACTTGAGATTGTCTGCACTGTGATTAATGCATGATAACTGGACAGGAAAAATCAGTGGACTCTAAATCAGAAAAATATTTGTTTCTTGCCCAAGCTGGCGTGTAGCAGATAACATGTTCTACGTGTGATAGGCTTTAGCTTAAGCAATGTTGTGGTAACAGAAGGATCCTTTTCAAAATATTTAGGTGTAGGTCATTGGCTTAACGAAGCCAGGATAGCTTGCTTTTAATAAGCACAAAGAAGCTTTGTCTTTGTCCTAACTGCCCAGGTGAAAAAATCCATGTGGCAACAAGCAGAGTATGAATTATGGCAATATAGGGGCGTGGTCAGAGCATGCTGTTCAGCCCTCCTGGTATTTCAGTAGCTCCTCAAGGGTTGTTTCAGGCAGCAGTGACTGAAATGTCTATAGAGTGCAATTCTGGTAATAAGCCTCTTTCATTCTTACCCCAAAAGAAAGTCTATTTTAAGGTTTAACAGTGTCCTTTAATTTCAAAGCAAACTGCTGCTCTGAGGAATGCAGGCTGGGTTAGGTTGTGTATGCTGTGGTTAGCTCTGCTAACACAGCTAGATCTGTAGAGATCAAAATGGTTGACTTGTCGCTCCACAGTAATTGTTCATGGTAGAAGAAAATCAGTAACATAACTTAAGTCACAAATAGCTGATCACATGCTCTGAGACTGAAAGCCAGGGGTGGGGAGGGGCCGTGTCAGGAAATCATTTTAATTCGGGGGGGTGGGTAAGGGGAAAGCCTGCCTTGCACACAGACATAGGCACAAATTGATTTTTAATTCTACAGTAGCGTGCTACTGTAATTGTTGATTCTTAAAGGCTACTCCTGAGAACCTGATGTTATGCCCTGCATGTTCAGGGTTCTTACTGTGGAGTGTATTACGGATATGTAAGGACTGGGAGATGGTACCCAATCTGATCAACTAATCTTAGTATACTAAAGCACAGAAACTGTTACACTGAAGCCTAGATGACATGAAACAGATGCATTCTCCTCTACTGGAAACAAGTTGCCTACCCAGATCTTAAAATAATGAATATTTAAACAAAAAAGTCACTGAAAAATAAGGAGTGTTTAGTTAGTCTGCACTGGAGAATGTTTATTAACACAGCAACTACTGTGAATCTCATCAGTTTGCTTTTGAACACCTGCCTTACTGAGCCCAGCAATTGCCTGATGGCATTCTGCTTTAATACATGGTATGGTAATGTGGGGAGCAGAGGTTGCCTAAATCACATTACTTTGAGGCACAGTTACTCTGTGTTTTGGTTTTCTAAAGGAAGCTTTTCTTTGTGTTTTTTTTTTTGTTTGTTTGTTTTTTAATTCTTAGTTTAGTTCTTTGGCTTCCTGTTGAAATCAGCACAGAACCCGTTCGGGTTCCTGGTCTGGCTGCATGCATTCTCCTTGGTTAAACTTGTTTCTTACATTCTACACCCAAGGAAAGTGCTGAGTTTCCCTTTTGCCAGCCTCCCCCTTCCCATGCCACCCTGAAATTAAGTAAGGCTGTGTTACCAGTACAAAAGAAAATATGGCTACATCCTGCTCCAAGGCAGAACGTGCAGTGTGATGGTTAAGGAATACTCACCAACGCAGTGGCAGCAGAGCTACTCCACATGCACACAGCTAAGAACACTTGCTGCTTGACTGTGCACATTTATCGCTCTTGCTCCAGTCCCCACCTCAGCGCTCAGCGCTAGGAGAAAGCCTGGAGCATCGTGCATAGCAGCACCGTGCTTGGCTGCAAATGACTTCATTTAGGATGCAACTTATTTTTTGGTCGTATCTAGTGGAATTTTTTCTTCCCATTTCTGCCTCTTTTTTTACAGGACTCTCTCTGTGTGCTGGTCTGACTCTGACCTTCTGCCGTGCACCCCAGCTCCTTGGTGTGGCTGACAATCCACATAGAAGTGTGCAGGCAATTACTGCTGTGCACAATCCATACGAGCACTACATGCAGCTAAGGAGGGTATTCAGGGAAACCATTTTGGAGGCTTGACTGTAGCACTACCTATATGACAAATGCTGCATTTATTTTATTTTTTTTTTGGTGCTGAGCCATGAGAATTGCAAGCACGATGCCAGCAGCAGATTCATCGAGTTAGTTCCTTTCTTACATGTAGCTAAGCGCAGAAATTCGCAGTGAGAAGCCTTTCTCTCTTCTCCATTCCCCACCTCCCGGAAATTAAAATAACGAAACTACTTAGAAAGCCTATGGACTACACCGCTTTGTTCCTCGCGGTCCGCCTCGCGGTGCGCGCTTCTGCCCGCCAGCTCGCCTCCCCACCGGCCCCGAGTCGGCACCAGCCCCGCGGGCAGAGGGGCGGGGGGGCCGCGGATGCAATGCGGATGGGCGGGAAGGGGGAGTGGGGGGGATTTTACCTGCCGTGTCCCCCCGCCGAACCAGGGGCTCCTGGGTCTGCCGCATCCGCGCCGGGGCGCGGCGCTCAGAGTGCCCGGAGCGGGCGGCCGAGCGCCGGAGCCATAGCCGCGCCGGGGAACGGTGAGAAGGGAGAACCGCCGAAGCCTCCGCGAGCCGGGGGGAGACTCAGCACCTGGGCGCTGAACAGCTCCACGGAGCGCCACAGGCGGGGCCGGCGCCGGGCTCCCCGCCCCTGGGCGCGGGAGGGCCGCGCCGTCCCCCCACCCCTCCCGCCTGGCTACGCGCCTCTGCGGCCGCCCCGCCCCGCGCCCGCCGCAGGCGGGGGGGGGGGGGGGGGGGGAACCCGGCCCGCGGGCGGCGGTCGAGCAGAAGGGCGGGAGTGACCACGCTTCCCAGGCGGCCCCGCGGTGCGAGAGACGGGCCCCGCTCCCGGGGGCTGCGGGGAGTTGTAGTCCTGGCGCGTGCGGACGCGGAGGGGCTCGGCTGGGAGGCGCCGCGTTCCGGCTCGCTGAGGGGCGGTGGCTTTGCGGCTCGGGCGCGGGAGGAGGCGCTGGTGTTGCCGCTCCGGGGCGGGGCGCGGACGGAGCCGGGCTTTGTGCTGTCTTAGAGCGATGCTCTTCCTGCCCAGCGTTAGCAGGGCTGAGATCTCCCCTCGCTGGTATGTCATCAGCGGGCAGCCTTGCGCCTCTTGCCTCTTAGAAGGCTTTTCAAAAAATTATATATACGTATACACACGTACAAATAGAAATCTAAGATCCTAGAATTCTTCCGTGGATTTACGGGCATATTTAGGGGAAAAAAAACCCACCAAACAAGTGATACTATAGTTGTTGCAGTCCCAGAGAAAGTCCTGAAGGTTATACTCCTTTCCCAAGCGCCCTTCCTCTCTCCCTTCGGGTTTTATAATTTAGAAAGTGTGTAAAAGCAACTAAGCAAGGTCAGGACACTGCCTCGTTTGTCAAAAGCAAAGCTCTACGAAAACGTCCCAAAAATACTGTAACCCAATTGCATCTGCCTGTCAGAAAGGCATCTTTCACACCAGTGTTTTATCCGAGGCTCTTCAGATGATACATTTTATGGAGCCGGGTGTCATTAGTTACCTTACAAATGAACTGACACTGTTTTTAAATGGAATTTGCTTAGTTGCATGTCAGAATAGGTGGTTACTGACCGTGTTTTCAATTAGAAAACCTAAGGCTTTTATAAGGCTATGGCAGAATCTTTCAAGAGCTGTTTCTAAAAAAGAAGTTAAAGGCCAACAAATTGATTTAGAAGTTAGAGTGGCTCACCTTGACTTCAGTAGTACAAATCTTGCAGCTTTGTAAGCTTTCTTTTGCCTTCTGGGATTTTGCTGTGCTAGAAAGCAAGAACGTTCAGTGTTGCTTCAGCTTTCTCACTGTAGAGAGGAGCTTAGAACGCTCCAGTTAGGGTCCCCTGCTGTTGCTACTTCGAGACTGATGCCCACCCATCATTCATGCTTTATCAATTCTAATGCTAGTTACCAGATAGGAGAACTTGTTCAACTGAACTAAACTAAGCAAAATATTTTATTTACTCTGTGTTGATAAAACTTTCCTTTGGGTCGTCCTAATCCCTGTGCTCTTTGTTCTAATCTAGCGATGTAGAAAATGTTCAGTTTACTGTAGTTTCTTTCGTTATAAAGGTAGATGTTGCAGTGATTTCCCTTTTCAGATGCTTTTTGGGTGGTTCTTAGAGCAGCCATGTACCAGGCTTCCTTGATAGCAGCTGGATGGTGCAGCCAGAGTACTGAGCAAGCTCACTTCTGCAGCTCTCCTGGAAAGGTGAGAAGCTGACACAGGCTCTGATATTGCACTATTAAAAGTGATTTTTAGATGCAGAGTGCTGTTAGATTATGTTGTAGTGGATTCTTGCTGCATGATATGCAGCCAACATAGTAACTTGATCATAGCATAAGTAAAGCCTGTGGAATGCATAAATAATTATTCTAATCTTCACTACAGTAGAACTGCTAAGTTACTCCCTAAAGTAACTTACCCAGAACTTCCACGACTTATTTAAATAAGAATTCTGTATTCTCAGTGCCCTAACTGAAGTTCTCATCTTTACACGTTTGTAGCGAAGTATAGTTGATAAGCTGAAAGTGGTATTCACTCTGCTAGGACTTTCATTTGACTGAGATGGTATGTGTGGGAAGTATTTATGGGACTACGAGGGAAACACTCCCCTTTGAATAATGACTCATGATTATTAGAAGTGAGTTTTGAGTATAGTAAAAAACAAGTCGTGAAAGAAAAAGAATTTCTTCCATTCATCATTTCCTGCACATTCAAATAACAATGGAAGAGTATCCTCTGAGCTGGACGTGTGGTATTTTGGGACGAGGGAATGCTATATCTGAGATAGCATGGAACTTGAAATGATAGAGGGCCTAGCAGAGGTTTACAGTGTAGCTGAGGAAAACTTCCAGGTGTGTATGTAGCTGTAGGGCATTGCAATTCACAGGACCAGAAATTAGCACCATGGAATTGGCTGATATGTAAGAGGCCCACTGCAGCTTCCTTCTTATCGTGGTTTGTACCCTGATGAAGCTGTGTTTGTTCTGTTTTTAGCTGAAAGGGTCCTAGTAAAGCAGTAACCATTTGAAATGGTTGATTTGAAAGACATGTCCAAAATATAATCAAAATAGTTGTGGGAACCTACATATATTATTTCAAACAGTAACATATAGTAACATATATTGTTTCAAATAGTGATAGTTCACATCATCTTACAGTTAAAGGATTTAGTGAGAACAACAACTCTGTATGTATTGCAGGCAACTTAGTTAGGTTGTAACTCAGATCTCTCACCTCTCTTGCTCTCTTTCCTGCCCGTAGTCCTGAACTATAACTTTTTGGGTGCTGAAATTGAAGAACAAACATGACTTTGCTTCCAGATTAATGTAAAAATTCTTGAGAACCACTGTTAAAACTGGAATTCGTTCCAAGTAGTTTTGGACAGAAATAAATGTAGAATGACCTGAATCAAATAAGAAAAGTTCTTTAAGGTCTTGCATAGACAATCAACAGGCATTTGAGTGCAGCTGAGTAACTAAATTCACGGATCCTGCTGTCTGCTAACTGCAGCTGTGGTGTGCAGTTGTCAGCAGCAACCAGCCTGCTTACCCTGCAGAATGTAACTCCCATTTTCCTGCACGAGTAAAAATGGATTTGGGGAAAGCCAGGAAGATTAACTTCCTTCCCAATTTCAGTGGAATTTCAGCATTTATCTCAGCGGGAGAAGGAATGAAAAATAAATCTTACAAAGGAACGGAAGAAAAAGATTACTAATTTTATTTTCTAAGGATACCTCCATGTGTTACTTTCTTTCAGTTTGTTGTACATCCAAACTCTTGTTGATGGGGTTAGTAGGCATTTAATTATATATTCCGAAGGGTCACTGATCATTGCCAACAATGATTCTAATGGTGGTTGTTGGATTTTTTTTATTACTTGAAAGAACAGCAGATGTCACAGTTCGTCCTCACTACCTCAATTTTCTCATTCTCAGTATATCATAACCGTGTGGGGTCAATGCTTTTGTTGCCTTGCAAAGAGGTAAACTGAAAAAATAAAAGATGCTTTGACTAATTGATAACAAAAAAATGTCAAATGGTGTAGCTGCAACAAATGGCATAGTCAGATCTAATAACGGCCTCATAGAATTGAAAGGATATATAAAATAGTAAAGCATGTATGTATTCGGAAGCACAATAAACCACATAGTAAGTGCTTCTTAGAGACAGCCTTAATCTTCCCTTAAGTAGTCAGTATTTAAATACTTTTTCATAATTATATTTAAACCTTCTGTTTCACATAGAAAGTACCAAAAGTTGTTTTGAAATGTCGTCCATAATTTTTTTGATTCTTCATTTGAAGGTAGATTAATTATCAGTTAGAGATACTATGGCATGTTACTCTGTGTATGTAGTTGTGATGGTCTGTTTATTGCTGTTCAAAGGTAAATATCAAATATACAGGAAAAAATAGGCTGACTTGCAAAAGCAGTTCATCTTTGGTTATCTGGAAATGTTTTTGTGAGTGACAGTTCACAAGCAAGGAGCAAGCACTGCAAAGTAAATCTGTGAATGGGAGAGGCTTAACAGCTACGTAAGGGGACACGCCAGACAGTAATGCTTAAAGGCCTTATTTAGACAGTCCACCTTTTTTCTGGTAATCCTCATAGCTTGGGGGAATCCGGGAAGATAGTCAGGTTGGCTTCACAGAAGGAGACTTCAGCTGTCATCGTGCCAGAAATAAAATGGAGCTCAGTGTGCTACCTCTGATTGTGCGATGTTGTTGGAAATTGGGTAAGTGAATTCAAGGAAGCAGAAACTGAAAGAAGCATGGAAAACAGTCTGTACTGAAAACTAAGGCACGGGACTAGGTGTTGGAATTAATGCTATAGGTTCTGCTACGTCACTGCTGTGGAGATATATTTTTGAGTGATCCTGTGATTTAATTGTATACTTTCATTTATTAGAACCCACAGTGGGAAATTAATTTTCCTGTTTAACTTTGTGAGGCTTGTGACACCCTCATTGTGAAGTCTGCGTGAAGAATGAAAAGCTGAAGTCAGGAATATTTTTGATAGTGGAGAAAAGCCTGTGCCATGTTCATGATAAGGAAGCTGTCATGGGTGTAAAGGAAGGAGAATTGATTATCTTAACAGTCCTGCTGGGAGTAAGTAAGGGGTCTCAGGATGACTAAAATACATCTGTTACTATTAGGAGTCAAAGTTGATAAAGAAAAGAAAGTTGGGATTACTTTTATATTCTTTGTGTTGTATTGATAAACTTTACTGCAAAGTCCAGAGAAAGCAAGTATGCTTAATCTTCTGCCGTGTGTTTAGTTTTAAGTTTAGTGAAGTGGCATCTAAGTCTCAGTTTCAGAAAGGCAAGGGAACATGGCCCTATAATTAAGTTTAGTAAATCATATGTAATAGTGAAATACAAATAAAAGTTTGATTTAATTCAGTTGCCTAAATATACAGTCAAACTGAAAACCTTGACTTTCAGTGGAACTTAGGTCTGAATGACAACGGAGTAGCAGTTGCCATCAGGAACTGAAGGCCTGTAGAGTACCAAAAAGCTCTGCTGTAGCTTTGCTGCATTGATTCTCTGTCGCTTCTTGGACCATACAACCTGAAGGCAAGTAACTGTAGATTAAGGCATGAGGACAGCTGGAGCATGATGGTTGGTATTCTTATTTGGTATTTATGGTACACAAAGGTAGCTTAAGGCTACCTAGGATTTATGGGGATCTTTTTTTTTTTTTTTTTTTTTCTTAATGGCTGCGCCTGAGAATTTAGCATGAAAGGAAATGTAGTCTGAAATCTATTTTGGTCATGACAGGTTACTTCTATTGCAAGGTAAGAGAAAACAAAAATCCTACTCTTCTCAGTATTGCCACTGGGTGCACCCTAACAAAGCCTTTGTCAGCACCACCAGAAGCTTCATTTTAATTGCTTTTGTGCTTGTACCTACAATTTGTTTTATGGAAAAACAGTATATTGCTGAAGTGTTACCCTACTATTAAGTATAGTCAAATAATTGACGTTTAGAAAACAGTATGTTAAGAAGAACTTTCTCGTATTTTTTTTCTCTCAGAGCTTATCACATAAAAGCTTAGCGTGAGGACACACAGTCCATCACTGAATTCTGTGGTAGAGTATATAAAAGACCACAAAGCAGGAACCAAATACTTATTTTCAATTCTGATGTGATGTTCTATTTACTGAAGATGATGAGGTGCTCTTGTTGCTGCTCAGCACATGGTTCGTTGTACAGTTACGGTTTGATGTGTCAGGTTTTAAGCAGTGTTCGTATCCAGACTAGTAGACTATGCTTCAGATTTCTGCAAGAGTTTTTCATGTCCAATTGGCCAGGATAATTATAGCATCCAAAGGAGTAAAAGAAGAGGTTGACAGCTTTTAGCCTTGTTCTGGTAATCAGAAGTGGCAGGCATCTCATGCCCTTATCCTGTGAACGGTTTTTAGGAAGTGTAGTAGATACGCAAACCTGATCTCACTGTGAATAAAAATGGCTTAAGTTGAAACCTTTGTGCATAGAAATTGTTTGATTAAATTCTATGTGTGAATATTGTTGGTTTTTTAGGATCAGATGAATGATTAAGTTCTTTATGTAAGAGACAGGAGTATTTCTTGGAGATAGGCAGAGCAGAGCTGTAGGTGCTACTGTGACCTTTTTATCGTTTTCCACGTTTTGTGCCTATTCTGTCTGGATCCACTCATCTGTATTCCTTCTTGTTCACTGTCCAGCTTTGGGAATGCAGATGGACTCCTTCATTATTGCATTTAAGCAGTTCAGACCTTCCCTTTATTAAAAAAAAAAAAAAAAAAAAGATGGATTTCCAGTGTACTCTGCTGTTGCTTACAGCTCAGCTATGAAATCTGGAGATTTTTGTACTTGTGTACTTTGATGATTCTTTGAGTTGCTTGTCTGTTCTTGAATTCTGGGCTCCCTTCTCAATCAGAAATTCGTGGCAAATAGTAGATGTAATATTGTAACTTGATTTTTGGCTGTTCTCTCCAAGAGTTTTGATGATTGTAGCTGTTTCAGGATAATATGTTGACTTCTTCTAGGGGCTCAGATTTTAAGGGTTGTTGTCCTTTGTTCGTAGTTTCTGAACTCACCTTTTGGACAGAAGAAACACTCATGGCTTCTGTTTAAAGCTTGAGAAAATTATGTAATGGACAAGGAAATTTAATAAAATTGATTTGTCTGCAGATTTATGAGTTTCACCATGTACTTGGCTTTAAAGTTCTCCAAGTCATACTTAAATTTTATTTTTCTGGTTAACCTGGTGGTTGGAAAACTTGCCCGTACCTACAGATGTCTCTCTCTCAGAACTTAATACATGTTACTTCAGTAACATGGAAATTTAGGTGAGATCACTGAAAATTTGAGTGTAAAAGAAGTTATTTTTTATGAATTAGTATATTAGCAGGGCAGATATTTTTAAGTAGGAGCTCCTTAGCTTTTTAAGTCTGCTGAGAAATGATTCTGAAGTCTTTAAGCATTATGGATTTGTGAGTTAGATCATTTCTTTCAATATTTTGGAGTTTATTTTCATAGATGTTAAAATAGGCAGCAAGAAACACACTTTGCTGCCAGCCATCAGTAAAAAGCTTCTTGTTTTGGAATACATTACCAGCTTCTGTCTGCAAGGTGTTTAAAATACTCTTCTGGGTAATCACAGAAATGATGGGTGTTCATTCTGAGATGATTTTCTTAAGTGGTTCAGCAAAATCTCCATTAAAAGTCTTTGTGAAAGGTTGCTCATTTCCAAGAAATTAGTGAGAAAGCATGACTTATTTAAAATTTTCTTTTATTATTTTTCTTAAGTCTGCCCAGATGTTTCACTTCAGGTGACATCATGAAGAGAAAATATTTAAAATGTTCAAAGGCAATTTAATATAGTTGAGTATGGTAAATGCCTTGTAACATGGGTAACCAGATGGGAAGCTTTTCAAAGTCATATGGGGCGATTAACTAATTTCATAAAGTTTTTTTCTGTGGTATGGATGTCTAAGAAAAATATGAAAGTTATTTTGCCTCCAAAAGCCACATTAGGCTTCTGCCCAGAGAAGTAAAGAACATTAAGGTTCAATTTGTGACATGTCATCAAAACAATTTCAAACAAGTAGCCCTTCATTGTCAACTGGCTGTGAAATGACTTTTACTTCCCTTCATATCTTTCCAAAATCTCTATGGTGGTTTAATGTTTGGGTATCAGATATTGTTGTGCTGCAGGATTGATTTCAAGAGAAAAAGAGAACAGGTAGGCCACTAGGAGGAGTTCTGCATTTTAGGCACATTGCTGGCCATCTGGGGTGAGATGTAGGCTGTCATATGGAACAGAGAGCAGGGAAAAACATAATTTAAACAGCAGAGCGTAGATTAGGCAAAATACCTGGAATGCAGAAACACTTTGAGGAGGAAAAAATAGTTCCTAAGGTTTAAGTAATGATTGTATTACAAGAAGTTTCTGTGTCATAAAACACAATATGAGGGAAGAACTGTGTGTTTGTGAAATCCCAACAGAATGTCCTGTTATTTTGAGACAGCTTCTAAATGTAGAGTTTTTAAACCCTCAGTAGCCTTGAGGAGAGCAAATGTCTAATAGGGATGAAGTGAACTAATCAATTGAATAAGAGGAAAGAAATTATCAACAAAGTATAACAATCCATCAGAGATCAACAATGCTGGAATGCTAATGAAGGCCCAAACTTCAATCTGAGTATCTAAATTCAGATTTTGAATCCTTTCTCCCCTGAAAACTGCTTTTGTTTGGATACCCAAACAGTTTTATTTGTGTACATAAAATAGAACCGAATTTCCAATTGCAGTTTCAGGATTTTGAATGCTTTCATTCTTATGGATATTTTAGGGCAACTTTTTACAGTGGACCACATCTTTCTCTAACAGTGTTGTCTTTAAGGAGTCTGACTGGATCACTTCCAAAAGAGTAGCTCTCTGTTTGACGTGAAGGACCCAAATCAAAAGTGACTGTCTGGACTCTGTAGTTCATCGGCTGAACTGGGTCTCTGTGAAATATTGACGTATATTGATGTTTGTCATCAAAGAACAGCACTAGTTTAAAAATGCAGCATCTTGTACATCTGAATCTTGTTGTTTCTGGTTCTTGCTGTTCCTAGGAGGTACGTGTGTTCCTTTTATCAGGTGTGATCTTTTATTGGAATTTCACTTTCTAAAGTGACCAGGTAATTTTTTTTTTTTACTCCTTGTACAAAATGACTCATACTTCTTTTGGGAACAAAGCATGTTTAATAGCAGGGAAGGCTGATAAGCTGAACTTGCCCTCTTCTGTTATGACAGGCACTCCACAGAAACAATACTTTTGTTGCTTTTTCTCAAGTTCAGATTGTGCTAAGTTCTAGCCAGTCAAACTTTTCCAGTCCAACACAGCTGCTGAAGATGTCAACATCATGCTTCATCACGAAGAGTTAGTAAGCTAAATAAGGGATGCTGGCAATGTTTGTATTGTTTTTCTCTATACAAAAAAAAAAAAAAAAAAAAAGAATTATGTTGGGGGGGACTTAATTTCTGGCTGTCTACTTTTGCCAGTGTCTCCAGAGTCTCCCATTAAACTTCTAGGAGAGTTATTGATTGTGTGTGGTAGTAGCTTCCAGTTTCCACATTAGCCCTATGAGGAAATTAACTGATCAGTAAGTAAATATTGAAAGCATAAAATCTGTGCTGCTCTCTTTCATTATTCATTTGAATTAGATGCTCATTCATGTGGGTGGAGCAAAAGAGTTTTAGTATTTTGTTTAATATTTTATTTATTTTGGAGTACCAAGCCACTGACTTTATTACTCCTTAATAGAAGAACATTAAAATACCATTTTTCTATCGTTCTGGGGCCCTCAACACAGGAAAGATGTGGAGCTTTTGGAGAGGGTGCTGAGGAGGGCTGCAAAGATGATCAGAGGGCTGGAGCACCTCTCCTATGGAGGCAGGCTGAAGGAACTGGGCTTGTTGAGCCTGTAAAAGAGAAGGCTGTGGGGAGACTTCATTGCAGCCTTCCAGTACTTAAATGGAGCTTAAAACACAAGGGAAATCAACTTTTTACATGGGTAGATAGCAATAGGACAAGTGGGAAAGGCTTTAAAGTAAAGAAGGGGGGTTTAGATTAATTGTCGGGTACTGAGGGAGTGGTGTGGTGCTAGAACGTGTTGTCCAGAGAGGCCGTGGATGTCCCTGTCCCTGGAGGTGTTTAAGGCCAGATTGGATGGGGCGATCTGATTTAGTACTTGATGCAGCAGTTGGCAACTCTTCCTGTGGCAGGGGGCTCGGAACATGATGGTCCTTGAGGTCCCTTCCAGCCCAAGCTGTTCCTTGATAGTGTGACGTGGGTTGGGGCATGGAAGGTTAGGCTGAATACTGGTCGTGATCTTAAAGGTCTTTAGTAACTAAATGATTCTGTGATCTAAACATTGCCTCTTTAAATGATTTAGTGATCCTACCAGAGGGTGCATGGACAAGGTTTTACTGAGGTGCAAGTGTGCTGTCGCATGCATAAACCAGTAAGAACTTGGGTTATACTTCTTAGGAAACTGAAGCCAAAATCCATCCATCTGTGATCCAGCTGCTGTTCTAATGCTGGTGCATATGTACAGCTGTGAATGTGCTCTTCAGAAATGTGGTCTAGTTTGGTAAAAATTTAGTTTTCCACTCCCAAGTTAGTTCACTAGTGGTGATAGAAGGAAAGGGTCTGAAATAAACAGTCTTCAAAAAGAGGGGCGTTCAGCAGGAATACTGAAGCCCTTTCACAGCTCCCTTTGGGGGTGGATTTCCGTATCATTTGTGTGATTGTATTTTTGTGTTCTGTTCAACTTGGTGTAAGATTGGTGCTTTGTTTGGGTAGCTGTGCTGGGTCTGCTCAGACTGGCTGACAGTTGAGCTGCATTTGTGTGTCACGATCCTTTAACTAACACGCCCCTAACTTGAAGTAACTGAAGCAAATGAGATGTTTTTGTGTTGTACTGCACTGGCTTACATACATAAAATTTTATTCAAACCTTAGAGAGGGTATCAGAGGTCAGTGAAGTGGCATGTATAGCTGTGACTGAACTGTACTTTCCTGCTGCTAACCTGGTAGGTTCAGCTATGATAGATTTCTTGCTATAGCGCTTTGAAAGGGGGAAAGTAATTCTTTGAGCAAGGTTATGTTCTTGTTTACTATGGTGTTATCACAGTGCCAGCTGCTACAGCTTACCAGTCTCACTCAGTCACAGGATGTTGCTAGCTATTCTGATAACATCTATGATGAGGTATAGGGTTGATTGAGGGGCTGGAGCATCTCTTCTGTGAGGAAAGGCTGAGAGAACTGGGCCTCTTTGACCTGGAGAATAGATAACTGAGAAGGGGATCTTATTAATGTTTAGAAAAATCTTAGGGGAGGATATCAACAGGATGGGGTCAGGCTGTTTTCTGGGGTGCATAAGAACAGGTCACGAGGCAACAGGCTTTAACTGAAACTCAGGAATTTCCATCTGCACGTGAGAAAAAACTTCAGTGACCGAGCCCTGAGAGGTTATACAGTCTCCTTTGGAGATGCCCAAAACCTACCTGTCTGTGATCCTGAGCAGTGTGAACTAGACTGAAACAGGAGGGTTAGACTATATGATCCCAAGTTCCTTCCAACTTCAACTGTTCTGTTATTCTGTTACATTACATCTTATTGTAGTATGTGGTCCAATAAGGAGTAGCTGTTTCCTCTCAGTCCCGTCTTTTTAAAAGTAGAAGGGCCAAAATCCTTTATTGGTTATGACATTGAGTAGTTTCAGCTTTTAGAATCTTCTTTACCATGAAATTAGATAGAATTTGAGTAGCACCGTGTTTCTCCACGGTCTAGCTTGATGGAGACTGACTTCGGTTATCTCCTGATGGTGAAAAAAGTTTCTGTGCTAGTTAGTAAAATGTTCTGTTCTGGTATGCAGAAGTAGTTTGACTGCTCTGTTTTCCTTACTGATTTATGTCATCATATGTTTTGGTTCGTGGCATATGTGCAGTTGGTAAGACTTGAAATCCTGAATTTCCTAGTGTTGTTTAAGATTTATTTTTCTGTTTCAGAGTGTAGTGTCTGTCCCTGTAATACAAGCTGGCACTTACCATGATGAAACACCAGGATTACTGGGATTTATTTATTTATTTATGAGCAAAATTTTTTACTCTTTATTGAGCCATTTAGGGGATTAAGTTCAGAGATGAATTTGGTCCAAAACATCTTTGGTAACCAGTGTATTTTCATCTTCTGATTTAAGCAATAAAGACTGTAAACTGAGACTGTGGAGGACTCTGTCATTAATTGAAGGAGAAGTGTACCTTGCAATTCAAACCTCCTGTTGTAGGCAGACCTTTCATTCAGATCAATTCTGAGATCTTTAATTTGGACTCTGCAGGGACTTTTATATAATTATGCTTGCTTTGAACTGCATTGATGTGGGTCACCAGCAAGCATTAAACAACAAACTTGAAATCTGAAGTGCTGTCATTACAAAGAAAACATTCTGAGAGCTGCAGACATGACAGTGTAATCCCTCTCTCCCTTGATCTCATAGGAAGCCATAATAAATGAACAGAGAGCTTTCAGCTTCTGAAGCACAAGGAGGAAGGAATCATCCTCCTTCAGAGAGGGATGAGAAATGGAAGCTGTACTCAGTTTTACACCACCAAGCTCTCAGTTAATACAGGGTCAACTTGTAGGATTACAAGTTTTAGAAAGAATATCAAAATTCAGACAAGCAGAAGAAAGCTTGCTATCTGTAACCTTTGACTGTTGTTGTAATGCTGAAGAACCACCAAACTTCTTAGATTGATGTGCTTTGTGTTCTATCTTTCCAAGGGTGTCCATTTCTGGGGTGAACTTCCAATTTGTATCTTTCTCATATGCGAGTGTCTCAAAAGAATCTCTTAGAATCACAGAATTCCTACAGTTGGAGAAGACCTGCAAGATCATCCAGTCCAACCGTCCACCTGCCACCAGTACTTCCCTACTAATCCTTGTCCCTCAGTACAACATCTAAATGGTTCTTGTGCACTTCCAGGGACAGTGACTCAACCACCTCCCTGGGCAGCCCCTTCCAGCGTCTGACCACTCTTTTGGAGAAGAAAGTTTTCCTAATATCTGACCTGAATCTCCCCTGGTTGCTTCTTGAGGCCATTCCCTTTGGTCCTGTCAATAGTGACATGGGATAAGAGGCTGACTCCCACCTCTCCACAGCCTCCTGTCTCACAGTTATTGAGAGCAGTAAGGTCTCCCCTGGTCCTTCTGTTCTCCATGCTGAACAATCCCAGTTCCTTCAGCTGTTCCTCATAAGACCTGTGCTCCAGACCCCTCACAGCTTCATTGCCCTTCTCTGGACACATTCCAGGGCCACGGTCTTAGTCTATCAGAATGTGAAATTAAATGGTTTTCCAGTGCGAAAGGGCAGCTTATATTAAGGAAATATCTAAGAACAACATTTCAGAAAATTTAGAAAAATAATTTTCTAAAACTTTTTAACTTTAATCCATTTCTCCCACGAATGGTTCTGATAAGTGTGGAGCAGCTTATATTCCTCTGCCAGTGTTGGGAGTTGCTTCCAGAACAGCTTTCTGTGCTCTTGTCTTCAGTTTTGGCTGTGTACTTAAAACATTTTCAGGACTGCCTCACTCCATACTGAATATGTGCTCTCAAAATGGCCACGCAGATGTTCATTTTCAGAAGATGTAAAATAGCTATGCCTAGGAAATTTCCTTGCAGAAAATATTTAATGCTGTGCAAGTGGCAAATCTTGATTCAAAGCAATTTTTTTCGTGCTCTGATTTGGGAGTATTTGTGTATTGTTGTGAAAGAGCCAGTTTGCTAGAGGCAGTTAAAGAAGAGGCCATTTTCCTGGGTTACTGCCTTGATTTTGCTTACATTACGTGGAATTTGAAGGCAGTAAAGGTCATGGGGAAAAAAGGAAATTAATGATTTGAAACTATGCTGAGTAACTCGTCAGCTGATGAGCAGTGCCTGTCTGATACAAGTCTTGTCTCAGGCTTAAAAGTTTGGAGAATAGTGTCGTTGAAAATATTGTGAGCATTCCTTTTGTAAGTGGTTTAAACGGATTATGCTGGTTCGAGCTACACACTGCTGTTCATTAGTGATCTTTCTGAAAGTATTAAATTTAGAATGTGATGTTTCTTTGGGAACTTTTATGAATGCCAGTTTACGTGAGACCTATTCCAGGGAAGGGGAAAAGAAAGAAAAAGGTTTGGGTCATTTTTTTTAAGAATTTAAAGGTCTGTTGGAAGGTACTGCCTAATACTGATTCCTGTTTAGTGATACTGTACTTCTGAGCATTTTGCTTTACCTTAATGTGTTCACACAGTAAATGGTGCTGCTGACTTTCCCCATTTGCCAGGCTGTTTGCATCTACTTTAACAGTTGTGTTTTGTAATTTCCTTCGGGTCTGTATTTTCCCCAGAAACGTGACATGGGGTTTTGCTTTGCTGCTTTTTGTTGTTTTTTGTCTGTGAGAATGGAAATTACACCTAGGAGCTCAGCAGCAGTAAGCTTCAGGGGCTGATGTTCCCAGAAGCTCAGAAGCATTGCTGGAATATAAATTCCATGTGCATTCTTAGTTCATGTTTAACTTTTCTGTGGGCAGGTGAGACAGGGAGCTTTCTAGAATACTCCTGCTGGATACTGTAATTTCAGTTGTTTTCATTGTGCATTACACCACGTATATCAGTGTTGTATCATCATTAAAATTTTCTGGTCTCTTAGTTTCTTTTTAAATAATCTCACAGTTTTGTTGTTCCTGTGCTCTTGTACCAACAGTAGTAATGCTCACATGTTGCCTGGCCTGGAGGCCAAACATGGAATGATTTTAACATGGTTGGATTTTGCCCATCACTTTCATAGGCTTGCTGATGTTAATACAGCTGTCAAAGGTGGAAATTTAGGCAGGCAAATGATTTAAGGTGATTGTGAGTAACTCTTTGGGGTTTGGTTAATAGAGAGTTTGGAAAAGCTTGTTTTACTGTTGTGCATGGGTTTTAGCAACTGGTTCGTTGTTGTAGGGTTGGAGAGATGAGGGAGAAAAATACTCCAAAAATATCGATAGTTACCTTAGAAACAATATAGAAGTGCGTAATGGGAAATTTGCCTCCGCAGTACTGGGGAGCATATAGCATTCCTTTGCTCTGTTAATTGTCCGTCTTTCTTGTTAAATAACACTTTGTTTGTTTGTTTGTTTCCTCAAGTGGCTGCAGGAATGTGGCTAAAATTCCTTTTTAACAAATTAGAATTAACAGATAAGAATCGGACGCTCTTAATTCATTTTTATCGTCTGATTGTGGGCAGAGCCAGGACATAAACTGCAGTGATGCTCTGGTGCTGTGAGTTCTGACAGATAGAGAGGGAAAAGAACAGAATATCTAAATGCATTTACCTCTATAAGCCTTCCCATTGACTACTGGTATTTAGAATATTGAAATATTGAGAATATTGAGAAATAAAAATTACAGTAACTGTAATTTTTATTCTACGACTGATGGATCTCCTCTGTATCTGTCTATGCCTTACCTTGAAGTGTATGCCAGGAGGAGCTGGGAATTTAGCTTTAGTACTTGATTGATTCAGCATTCAAGCTGAAATCAGAGCTGGATGCTCAGAATTAATTTATGCTGAAATCTGACTGCTTCCCAAGTAAAATTATTCAGAAGTGGAGATTTCATTACTTTGCTGTTTTCTCCACAGACTGCTGCTGATTAACCAGAGCTCTAAGATTTTCCTCCCATGTCTGATGAAGCTATTTTTGCTTCTTCAAAGTAAAACCTGCTGAGATGGAGTGGCAAAGTCACTGATGATGTAAATGACACACTGTGTCAGCTCTTACCTCAATCAGCTTTAAATAAACATTTGTTTCAAATGGTGAAACAATTAATGTAAACACAAAGTATCAAACTCAGCCCAGGAATGAGCCCGTGCCTGTCTACCGACTCCAGCTGGTTTATACCAGTGTTAGAGATGTGCAGGATTATGTCTCCTTCATAACCAGTAAGGTTTTCAAATGAACCTGCTGTCAGCGAGACAACGGTAGCTGATGATTTAACAATAACAGTATTTGCGAAGGAGAAAACAAAAACCAAGAGCACAGAGCTGCGCAGAGGCCACTGCCAAGAGAATGTTACTGTGCTGAGACCTGTGTCTTTGGGAGTGTGGTGGAGCTGGGGGGATGCTTCTGGCTTACTGCTTTAGCCAAAATGAAGTCTTAATAGAAGGCATTTAAGAGAGGAATTGTGCAAAGGCATTTTAATACAAGAGCTGAAGGGTTATGCTCTATGTCCTATACGCTATAAAGTACTGAACATTTCCACAAGTTTGAAAATTTTATTTTTTTAGAGAAAGTATGTGGCACTTGATCAGTCACAGGCAGCTCTGTCCTTCTGTAATCAAACAGGCTTTGGATGCATACTGTGCTCTTCTTAACTCCTTAGATCTTCAGAAGTTGGCCATCTCTCTTCTGTACAGATAATTTAAAAGCTTACTTCGGTTTCCTCTTATGGCTGTGAACAATTACAAAATTTCAAACAAGAGGGAAAAAAAGAAGCCTGAAATAGAACCCCAAGTTAAAGCATTCTGAACACTCGTGCTGGTGACTTCAGCAGTAGATGCTTCAGTACTGTTTAATGATTCTTCCTTTACAAAAAAGAACATTAATCTTCAGTATAGAATCTCAACCCAGATTGCCCATTTTCATCAGCAGGAGGATATTGAACTTGAATGGTTTTTTGTTTCTATGCAGTATGCAAACTGCATTATTTTTGGAGCAGAGCTCCAAGAACAGTCAGTCACTGCTGAGTGGCAGTGTTGATTCTGTAGAAAGTTCTAGCAGGAGCTGTGTCCGCTGAGAACTATCCCTGTCTCCCAGTTGGTCTGTGTTTCAGAGGTCTGCCACGCCATTTCAGGAAAAGAGCTATTTCTGGTTGGTTTGTTTGCTTGTTTTGTGAAGAAATAAGTCTTAAATAAAATAATACTTCTTAAAGTGCCTTATTTTTGTATACAGTGCTTTCATCATCCCACTGCTGTCTAGTTAGGCACCTTGTTATTATTGCTGTGTTGGAAGTACATGCTGTAGCTCTTTCTGTGACGGATGATTGATGCATGTATTGCAGATGAATGAGTCTAAAGAGAAGAGAGCTTTTGGTGTTGTTTTTTTTCTCCCTGTCATTGTGTTTTAATTTGTGCCTTGTCATTAATGTACACCAAAAAAGGATTTGGATTTATAAGTGAAGGGAGGCTGCTGGATTGGCTCGGAAAAATTTGCCGCTGAACTAGTCAAAGGCGGATCTTTGTGGGAAAGGATTGCTACTTCTGTTGCAAGTAGCACGCGTGTTGTGAGCCACTGCTTGGAACAGCTTCTTCTTCGTTCCATCTACGTGCAGTATGCTGCAGACAGAAACGCTTCAAAGCAAGGCTCTGCAAGAAAAGCTGGGGCTAGTCTTCTCCCTGTCTTCTGCTGAGCTGTTCAGTGTGTAGTCAGTTTGCACCTTGTCCTTCTCAGCAGTCGCTCACTAAAGCAGAACAGTTTCATCTCACTTATTTCATGACTTAACTGCTTTGGAGTGGAAGTTGTATTGCTGTTTGCTTGATGTGCTGTTTCACGCTAAAGGCAAATGCACTGCTAAAAATAAAATCTTTGTGTGTAGCTAAGGAAGATGGCATGGAGCCTCGATGAAAAGCCAAATAAGGATGTGTAAGCTGATAACAGGAAGGCTCTATTCGCTGCACCAGTACACTAAAATTTTAAGTAAATCATCAACTTTTCATGCTGTTTAAAATAATAAGCTGTATTTGGCCTTCAGCAAAACAGTACTATTTCATTTTGCTCGGCTGGCCGAGGGAACCAACATTTTGCTTAGTTAGTGCCAATAGCATTGAGTTCTCAAAATTACAAGTTCAACAACTTTAAAAATGAGAAACTGTTAATTATTCTGTCTATCACACAGCATTGCTATGTAAATGTAAGCTGCTGGGCGTGCATCTCATAATGTTTGAAGGACTTTTACAAACAAGGCCTTGCAATTGTAAGGATGGTTCAGTCATGTAATTAGGGTAAGAATACCTTCATAAATGATTACTATCAAAATATCTGTGCCTGGAATGCAGTTTTAATTGTTCTGCTTCATATGATGAATGCATTTGTTAGCTTTATACTGTATTGTCTACAACTTCCATGATATACCTTCCTCGCTGCACTTCTCTCATACTCGGTGACTTTTTTTCCTTCTTTCATTCAGCTTTATCTGTAGTCATAAAAGGTAATCTATATTTAATATGGCTGTATCCAGACAGGGGATTGAAAATCTAAAAATATTTTTACTCTAGCAGGTGCCTGCAGGCTTGTATTTCATTGCATTTGCTGTCAGAGAAGGATGTGGTCAGGAGTGAATTGGCGGGTCTTTTGATCAGGCAGAATATTACCTGCATCGTTTTAAGAGCTGATGGGGGAGATTTTCTTTCCCCCACACCAAATTTACTTTGTTGAACAAGACAGCCTGCATTCAAACGTTGTTAATTTAATATTCTGTTGCTCCAAGCCTCTGTAATAGCAGCACATATATCCTAAAGGAGAGTGGCTTGAAAATATTCCACATTACTATCTAAAAATGTACATTTACTGTGATCTCTCAAGTTTACTGATGGAATAGAAAGGAGAGGAGGATATGTAGACTACATGTCCCCCATTTAACTGCCTGTTGAGATGATCAGTCACATTAGTCATAGTAGTGCAGTTGCTCCATCAGTTTCCAGCCATTGTCAGGTTAATGCAGTAACTGCTGAAGTCATTGGTGGTTGCTTGTGGTTGCTCTTGCATGCTTTGTGAAGTGAAGCATAAGTACGTTGGTAACCAAAAGTCGTTTATTGCTAACATTAGTAGAAGGATGAGTGAAGAAAGGAAACAGCTTGAAATTACAGTGTTAGAAATATAAGGGCAGGAGCAGTGCTTTTATAGCAGGTACCCCCCTCATCCCCCCCCAAAATAAAAACCAACAAAACAAAAAGCTAGCAGTCTTTCTGAATGGCCAGATGAATTTGATACAAAATGCTCCAAAGAAAGCAAACTGATTTGTGTATTTATGTAGTAAACGTATGCAAAATTTCTCTGAGTTTCGCAGAGAGCTGGCTCTTGCCTGGTATTGTCTGCATTGTTCCACAAAGGCTTACTCAGGAGTTCTAAAAGGGTCAAGATCACGTTCAAATGGTCACTATTCATAAAGTAACCTTTGTGTAAATACCATAAATCTGTTGAATAGTTGTTTGACTTAATAACATTGATGCATTTATTTTTAATTCTTTCCCAGTCAGGACCTTAAATCATTACTCTGTGCTGGTATAAGCATAAAAGACAGTAGGGTAACAGTTCTCTCTGCCATTTTGATGTGTTCCATGTAGCAGGAGAGAGCTGACGGCCTGTGTCTGGATAAGCTCTCTGGTGTTGTGTATGTTTAACCTTCTTAAAAGACCAAAATCCCCCCACTTTCTTTCTCAAAAATTATAGCATGCAGCCCCATGTAGACAGTTCAGAAACAAGCTACAGAAGTATTTTCCGTGAGCCTTTTCCAAGCAGTTTGTCTTTGAGCTCTTCCAGCCTCGTGTGATGTTATAGCACATCAAAAAATACCTGTAGCTACGTAGATCACTTTTTTGCTTGGTATGATGGTTTGGGGTTTGATTTGGTTTTAAGTTTTTTTGTTTGTTTTTTTTTGTTTTCTAACATGCTTCAGGTCTGCTTTTGGAGAAAGATCCCTTTTCCTGCTGTTCTCATAATGACAGCTGTGTATTATATGTTTGTACTTTGTATGTGTAGCTAAGCAGACTTGTAGTGAAAAATGAAGGTGTTGATCTCAATGCTGATCATTTGGAATATGAAAAGAATGACACTTCTGATACTTTTTGTCTGTGTTCTGGTTGTCTCCTGCTGGTTTTCCTATCACTGTGCATGATCTGTTCTTACCCAGTTTTTGTGTGTCTTGGCCACACAGAGTGTACTGATTAACTTCAGCTTTGAACACAGAATGTTGTGTCACACTGTAGGACTGTGACAGAACATGTAGTATTTAACAGAAATCCTTAACGAAGTACTATGGGAGTCAAGCTGCCTGTGAAATATGTCTAAATTACTCTTCTACAGTGTATTCATTTTATCTGTGCTTTCTTGTAGCATATATTTGTAAAAAACAAACAAACCAACGCCACCTCACTGATCACGTTTTGTTTCTGTTCCAAGTCGCAGCTCCATGCCTGGCCTGAGCGAATGAGCCAGGCTGTGGGCAGACCTGCTGGGGTCAGGATAAGGACCACGGTGCAGTCATTGCCAGCTTTGTGTATCAAGCAGCACTTTCACAGAACCCTCTCCGTTTTCTTTTTACTGAGTTTCTTTTCAAACGGGTGAGAATTAGAAACTTGCTTTTCCATTTTGCATAGTTTTATATATATTTGCTGGGAAATGAATTATTACCAAATATAACTTACACTACTGCAGCAGAAACTTTCCAGTCTGGCTGTCCACCTGGAAAACGTTCAGAAAGTACACAACTGTCATATTTGCCTGAGATTTACTGGGAAGGTTCTATGTATATGCACCATGGAGTATCTATGTAACAGTCCTAAGGTTTCCCCTGAAACAATGTTTGCACTATATAGCTGAGGTATTGTTAAAATTACAATGCAATCAGTATATTTCTGAACAAATATAAATGTGCTCATTTGTTTTAAATACGCTTCAGAATGCACGTGTATAGCAAACATATCTGGAATTCTTGGACATATGGTGACCTCTTTGATGCTGCTGTGTGTGCATAGTTGGTGTGACCTAAATACAAAATAAGTAGGGTACATATGAACAGAGTGAGGAATCCCAAAAGAGCTGGGAAAACCTCAGTAATTGGAGGCATGCAGGGAGGCTGTGTAAAACCTCATGGCTGTGAATACATGCATTGCAATTTCTGGGACTGAGGGATCAGTGAAAGAATGGTGTAAGTCAGTGACGCCTGTGCATTACCTGTTGAGCAACGTTTATTGTCATTGCTGGTATTCAAAAACTGTACCACCGTCAACACTTTGTCTGTTAGAATTTGCTGTGTTGCAGATGGGACCTCTGGACAGACATCTCCAAGTATAATTCTAGCCATGGTTCAGTTTTCAGAATGCCTTGCAGAAATATGTTTTTGTTCAAACTGTTCTCACTTATTACAGCGTTTTTCTTGGTTCTAAATTGGGAAAATTGACAAGAAAAACCAGCAGCTTCTCATGTAAAATTGTTGATTTCTAGGAGATTTTCTCAGAACCGAGTTGCACAGGTGTATGTCAGAGGGAAGTACAGTCCTGTGTTTTATCATGTTGAGCAAGGAAGACTAAGTACAGAAAATGATGCTTTGTAGTTAGCCTCCAAACCTATTGATTTGAAGGACCTTACGTTTAGGAAAAATAATTGTCTGCTTGAGTAATAATTTACATTAAGCCTTGCAGTTATCCTTATAAAGAATAAGCTCATTAATATTTAAGCTATGCATTAGCTGTGTCTCTTACAAGGACGAGATAATATTCCGCATAACTACCATTAATTATAACCAAATTAACATGAACTGAGAATAACTGATAGGTAATAAATCTTTTGTGGTGCAGGCCAAATCTTAGTGAAAGCAATAAAGGAAGTTTTACTATGAAGTAACAGCTTTGATAGTTTTTCAGTATTAAATGGACAGTGAAAAAGAGCACTTGGTGTTGGTGTTACTCAGCAAACTGTGTGGAACATTGCTGAAGTAGAAGTAAGTTGGTCCAGTGCCAGGTGACACATGGTTTCTGTTCCTCAAATAATCTTGAAAGCTACAATAGCCAGCTCAGGGAATTAACTGACGTTTGTTATGAAAAAGTGGAATCTGTGAAGATACCATTGAAGTGTGGTGTGGACGCAGTCCTGGTCAGCTTGCTGGAGATGGCTCTGCTTGAGGGGTTGGACCGCGTGCTCCCCGAGGTCCCTGTCAAACCCAGCTTCTTTGTAACACTTTCAAATACATATCCAGAGGAACTAGAAGTACAGTACGCTTCCTAAATTTAGAGAAAATTCAAGTTCTGTATGAAACTAAAAAACAGTATGCATGTTTGTACCTTAGGAAGGATGGCATCCAAATCCTATGTTCCCTACCTGTTGTAATGCACTGTGAGGCCATTAACTGCTTATTTTAGGGTTTGTACATTTTAAAACTGATACAGCCTGATTTGAAGGTGGGGATTGGATGACCTTTAATCATCCCATATCCCGTATTATCCCTCATACTATATTGCTTTCATTTGTGTGTTTGTTTTATATATTACTATCTACTTGTCTATTTTAAATAAGCATAAATTTGAGCGCACATGTAGAAAATACTGAAGTATTTTCATTCACTTAATACCTGCTGATCTAAGGTTAAAGCATGCAGTTGCACAGAGACCTATGTTAGCTGTAACCACATAATATCTGTATCTTCTTGAGAAACGCTGTATTGTGGGGAGGATGGCAACTGATGGCAACTATTTTTTCAATAGAATTTAAGTTTTATAAGCTGCCACAGAGAGACAGGTTTTCTGCAGTGACCTGACGGGACAGTGTGAAGAGCTCTGCTGTAGATTGTTTATTTCTTTTTCATATGAAAACATTATTCCTGCAGGGAAATCTATTTCAGCCACAGAACTAAGACCTGTTAACAGCTCCTATTTCTGCTCAGATGTGTTGCTGATGGCTAGGGGAGCTCACAGTGACAGCCAACAGCAGCTTTGTGCTTCGATGACAAGAATCTGTGTCTGTGCTAACTGCAGCTGGCACCATTAACTACCTATCCATGGACTAAAACAAAAACAATTAGCACTGCATGCATTATAGTGATGACATCCACTCTGTTTCTATGGTAACATGAGTGACAATTTCTTGTATGACCTTAAGAAAGTAGAGTGTGACCATTTCTTATTTTTTGTAGTATTACAGGGAACAGCAATTCACAGAGAAGAGTGTTTGAAGTGCACAAAAATGAAAGTAAGATGCTTTAAAAGTAACACAAAGATGAGCAGCATGCTTTCAAGCTGAACTGCTTTTTTACTCTAGTTTTGTTATACAGACACACAGTTTAGTGCTGTTTTCTGCTTTAGAATCTTAAGTGTAAAAAAAAAAAACGAGAGAAAATGAGTGAGGGCTTAAGCAAGTCAAATTTTTAGAAATTGTTTTGCAATCTAACTTACAGTACTGTATGAAAAAGTCTGCATTCTGAGCTTTTGCCTGCAGAAGAACATTGAGATGTTCTCAGGACCTTCCACCACTTAACACTGATTAAACCTTCTTGGAGGTTATTCAGTGGATATTTGTATTATGCTGCAGGATTTTGGGACTATCCAAACTAACATTAATCTGGATGATTTGTTTATTAGCAGGAAAGCTATGGCAAAACATTGAACAATCCCAATTGGCCATGTCTTTGTGGATATTAATGAGTACTGCAATATAGGCTGATCAAGAGACTAGAGCTCCTGAGTTCTTTAGACTGACTTAGGCATTCCCTTTGAGTATTATTCATTTCCAAATAACCTCCCTGTGCAAAAGATACAGTGCGTTTGACTGTGCAGTTATTTAGTAAGAGTAGTAGTACCACGAGCATTAAACAATTTGCAGATTTTCCCCTCCCTGTGTAATTATCTCAGCCCAAACCTCTTTATTCAATATGTGCTGCATAATGAACGTTCCTATGGCCAACTCTGAAGCTAGGATCATCTCTGCTATGAGTAAAGGATTATAGGATATTGCTTCAAGCTGCCTAAAGCTTCAGGGCTGTGACAGTAATCCATTGCCTGTTGGCCTTTCCTTGCATGTGGCAGACATGATAGATGAAGAAAAAAGAACTTAATTCTTCCTCTGTGTTAAAGTATCCTTTTCAGTCTCATGATATTCTTTCTTGAGAAATAGTCATTAATGACTATCCTGAACTTCCAGAATTTCTTTTTCTAATTAAAGTTAATGATTATCCTTGATTGTAATTCCAGGAACATCTACTACCATGCCTTCTAGAAAAGTTTTTAACCTCCAGCTCATTTTCAAAATGTATTTCACTGTTTTAAAGGACAAAATAGGATATCAGACTACCTAATATTCCTTCTATCCCAGGCTTAGATTGCTAATTTAACTGCTTTGATTTTTAATATATGGATGTTAAACTTCTTTATATTATGCATACTGAACGTAGAAATAGGTCTTTTCCTTTTCCTGCAGTTAGAGTAATGAACAGACCTTCTACTCAGTAATAAACAAACAGACATTTTCTTTTTAGACAAAATGTATTTTGCTTCATTGTGAAATATATATGTAATATTATCACCATTCCTAAGAGGATTCAACTGAGCTTATCAAAAAAGATACATGGAAGTTAAAATTCTGAGTATTTCTAGTGTTTAGATTTGTGTTACATATATAATCAATGATATCCAAATAAATCTTGCACATTATGAGCCAGATCATGCAGCATATGTGAATTAGGAGATTATGTTACTGTCACCAGAGCAAGAAAGAAAACTGCTTAAACAGAACAGGAGGAATGGAGAAGTCTGTTTTTGTTCATTTATAGAGAGCAGTAGTTTTAATCCACCTAACACAGTTCTTCTGAAGCGTAAACGAAATAAAGAACATTCTTTAAGGCTTGAAGCAACATTTCAGTTTGTAACTTGATGAGATCTGTTGGGCAGAAAAATGGAGAAATCTGTTTACCTGTACATTCTTCATTCTGATGTTGATGATTCTCACGTGTGTATATCCTTTACGCCCATGAAAATTCTTCTCTAGATAGAAGTAGCACGAAAGATTACCAAGACAGTTTGTGTGGAAGGGAGGAAAACAGAAACATCTGCAGTTTATGCTGTTCCCAGAATTCCAGCTACAGGACTGTGTTTTCATGGTTACTTGTTATTTCACTTTGGCATGTTTATTTATCAGAAATGTGTTGAAATGTTCATTTGGCCTTTTTTTTTTTTTTTCCCAGTTAAAAGCTTTCTTTACAACTATGCCAGGTCATCTAATCAGATAACAGTCAGGTAAAATAATTCTTCCTTTGTCTCTACATCATCAAAACTACAATACCATCATAGATAGATATTCCAGGGATTTTCCCACATTGGCAGATGAGCAAATGTGTTGTCTTGTTGATGCTTCAAAAAGAATCATGAAAAAAAATTCAGCTACACTTCTTTTCTTGGAAAGACATTAAAGAGAACTTTTAGTTACAGAAAATCATAAAGGGAGTCAGAGAACAGGGTCCCTTTTCAGGATCAAAAAAAAAATGAGTTTTCTGTTTGGAAAAGAAAATAGAAGAAATTGAGTTGAGTCAATCACAGTTTATGTTACACTGCTGGGTGTGATAGTCTAGGACTAACACAGTATGTTTACCATCCTGCCCAAAGAATTCTGCTTAAGATCTGAATTCTAAGACACCTTGAATTCCTGTTGGTATCCCTGTTTAACCTCTGCTTCTACAAAGGTTCATAAATAGTTCTGCCTTTTGGCATGGAACTGTGCAAAGAGAGTATATAGTGACAGCCTTCAGTGATGAGTAAGTACAGTGAAAGTTCAGTACAGAAAGTGCAGAACTGTGGTTCTGGTTTCCCAAAGTGTAGAAAGGAAAGGCTTATATGCAAGGCAGCTGTGCCAGCTTCTAAAACGTGCACGTAGGAGTGGAGATTTACAGCCTCCTTTGAGTCCCAATGGCCACTGGATGTCATGACGTAACTGGAAGTTTGCATTCTGTGGTTTTAGAGATAGGAATTTTAAATGAAGTCCACAGTGGCTTTGTTCTGTCAGGTCTAAACCTCCCTGATACCTTTGTTTATCCATAGTCCTATCTTCTATTCTTTAAATTACACAGACCTATGAAAGAGAGAAGGATTTTTAAATGTAAGTATTGAGAGTGCCAAAGACAAGTCTAACTAATGATCTGATCTTCATCCTTGCTCTACTGTTTCTGAAACATCCTTTGAAATACTAATTTGGAAAAAAAAAAAAAACAACAAACTGAAATGTCACAGTTCTTGCATGTGCATATGAATGCAAGACATGTCCTTGTGGCATATGCTATTCAGTCAAGCCTGGTATAGTAGACATATGTCTAAGTAAACTCTCCATCTGGTATTAGATATTTAAATGTATTCATTTGCATTCTGTTGAGGATATGGTGATACTGGGCTTTTTTGGCACTTAAAGATCTCTTTCTTCCTGAACAAGTGGCTCCTTTCTATTTTAACCTTAAAAGAGTTACTAGCGAATGTTTGCTATGCAGAATGAAGATCCCACTCTTGTCAGAAATTCAATTTGTAGTCACATAATATCCAATCTGACTGACTTTCTCTGGTGATAAAATCTTGTTGGACTTTTAGTTTTGAGGGTTCTGTTTTTTAAGTTTACAACGTCTCCGCACTTCGTTGTGCTCCTCTGGGGTTGCATGCTGTTCTCAACCAAGAGAGTTTACTAACATTTGTTTTGAAAAGGAGAAAAAGATACTGGCAGTTTGCTCATTGCAGTCTTGAGTATTACACCTTTGATTTCTGGTGTGTTGCTAAGCCAGTTTTCGGTGTGTGAATATCCGTGCTGTCCAGCAGAGTGCCTTGCATAGTTATCTTAATCTCTCATTCTCGATGGTGATAAGCAACAGGTCTCAGAACTGAGCTGCTGCCTTGTCATACTGCAAGAAGTCTGGATAATGAAGCTTTCCAAAAATTCTACTAACTTCTTTAATGTTGCCATAGCAATATAATTCAACACCTTCCAGGGTGAAACTTTGTAAGTTATCATGAATAACCCAAATAGGAAAGTAACACTTGAAAGTTCTAGATCTACGTGTTCTTCTTTTCTAGACATCCATAATAATGTATTTTAACTTGAATTTATTTTAGGAAAAGAAATGAGAACAAGTAATTCTTTAGTGGAAGAGTATAACGTGTTTTAAATGTGTAGTGTGCAATGAGTGGAGCAATAGGGAACACAGTTTGTAAAGTTGAAACACACTAAAAACAAATACTTGGTAATTTTATAGCTCCACAAACTCTACTCAAGTGGCAGTCATCTGCTCTGGCTTAATTCTTCACAAGAGTCAGATGAATTCAGATATGATAGAGAAGAAATGACAGCTGCAGTGTTCAGCGTCAGATAGTAAGAAGCTTCAGCATAGTAAGAGGCTTGAACTGATGCCATGGGTTTGAGATGCTTTGATCTAGACAATTCTGCAGCATTTCTGGAATGTGATTAGCAAAATACTGTTCAGGAACTCGTTTTCTCCATAGTCCTGTACTGTCCCAATGCCAATTGTTCATCTGTTCATGCACATACCAGTTCAAAAATTTTCACCCAAGTCTGTTCTCGGGTTCCATAACATTTTGCAAGCAAGGTTTGTTTGAGTTTGTTGTGCAAAGGAAGGAAAAGGCTTCAGACGTGTCATAGAATCCCCATGGTTGGAAAAGACCTGCAAGATCATTCAGGCCAACCTTCCACCTACCACCAGTATTTCCCCACTACACCTCGTCCCTCAGTACGGCATCTGAATGGTTGGACAGTACCTGCCTGGGCAGTGTGACAGCCCCTTCCAGAATCTGCCCGCTCTTGGAGAAGAAATTTTTCTTAACATCCAACCTGAGTCTCCTCTGGTGGAATTTGAGGGCATAGGGTCAGTTTTGGGTATCTAGAGTTCATTCAGTGAAAAATGTTCTACTACTGTGGACAGATTTCTTATCCAGTGAGGTACATTACCTCCTTTTATCTCCTCATTAATCATTTTTGCACTGTGATCAGTATTCCAGCGTCTGCTTTGTACACTTGGAATGTTAAAGAGAAACGCACCCTTTACCATGAAAGACAGAAATCAGTATAGTCAGGATAAATCTACCAGCTCTTCGGCTACCAAGTATTCAGTAAAGGATGCAAAGGTAATGACAGCACCTAATGTGCATGCCACGAGATTCTGCTTTTGTGTTGCCAAGTCTGTAGGGTTTTGTTGCTACAAGCACAGTAGTAGTGCAATATGTGACTGCCATACTGTGGTTGCAGTAAGAGACCAGGTACTGTTTTTGTTTATCATGTCACAACTATGTTTTAAAGGAAAAAGTATTACTAGCTATGCTCCGCTCTGCATCGAGGAGTATAGTTTACAGTGACTTAATTCAAATTTAGACCCTGCCATTCGACAATGATATTTAAAAAATGCAGAATCTGAGTCAGACTCGCTGGTTGATCAGCACTTCAGGAAACTTAGCTACTTAACTTTCCGTCCTAAATGAGAACTGCTGACTTTGAGAAACCTCACCGTATAATTGTATTGTTCAGTTGGTAACAGGAGGCTGAAAGGTTTGAAGTGGTAAAGAACAAAATAAATGGATTCAGTACTGTTTGAAAGTGGTTTTTTTGGCTGGTCACTCTTGGTTTCATGATCTTTTTTTCTTAACTGTTTAAAGTTTGCTTATAGTTACAGTAACCTTAGATTAGTTGGAGGAGTAATCCGCAAAGTCTGGAGCGCTGTCCTTATTGTACAGGTGTATGTCACTAATCCAGGTCTACGGCGTTAGCTCTGAATCTGCATCTGTGGATTTCCTTGATACTGTCGCGGTATGTTTAACGTGTTCAGTAACTAGAATAAAATAAGTAAAATGAAGACTTCCCAAACTGATGGATAATTGTCAGCATGTGTATCTGGATGCTGAGATCAGAGATGGAGCTCCCTTATATTTATCATCTGCATTTTATTTCTTCTAATCACTCTTTGGGCATAAAGCTACAATTAAAACATGATTTCTATATAAAATACGGTAATACTGTGACAACACCACAGTGAACGTTGCCCTTTCATTAACCACCTTCTAAGCATCAGATACTCATGAAGAAGCTGACCAGTCTTCAAACTTCCATTTTGGCTTTCGCGTTACAGGCAAAAATAGCATGTACTAATCTGTCTGAACAAGGGCATAATTGTGTTGGAAACTGAATCCCTTTGATGGGCAGCACAGTGCAGCATCTTTCCCTAAAAATAGCAGATTTACACTGGTCATAGCCATAGAATTGTGGCAAGAGTAAGGTTATCTTTAGATGATGTTATCCCAGGTACTACTTTATAATTTCAGAGTCCCAGTACATTTTCATAAGGGTTGTTTTGTTTTAAATACGTAGGAAAATTCCTTTACCAAAATGACAACATAAATCAGCATGTGTGTATTGAGGGCGAAAAAAGCCTGTATTTTCAGACTGCCACAAAGCTGTTTGCAATGCAAAACCACCTGTAATTACAGCATCAAATACAAGCCTGATTATTGTGTTTGAGGGAAAGTTATTTTTTGTCTGTTTGTCCTCCTTGAGTGATACAGTAAGAAGCGATACCAAAATAGCTGTGGCTAGTGTGTTAGTTGCCTAACTGTACTTTGAACACCATGGGCTTTTTTGCCTGTGCAAGTGGATAAAAATATGTTGTACTGCTTGTGTCTTATTCTAGACTGAGTATCTACCCAGAAAGAAGAAAAACTAAGTTAAGAAAATGAATACGGCTTTAACAGTTTAACCACAGTTATTTTTGCATCGCATATGGAGCTAGGTGTTAAAGTACATGTCAAAAACAAAGCTAGGAAAGAGTAAGATGTTGAATTGAAATGCTGAACATGAGATTCATTATGCCATGACTGTCTGGCCTTACCTGTGTAGAAGATGAAGCAATCTGAAGGAAAAACAGCTGATATGGCAGGAACACAGAGAGATTCAGAGTTAGTTCAGAGGTGAGATTAAATACCAAGAAATGAAAGTGTATAAAGGCATTTGAAGGCAGCCATGGCAACCATATAACTCCTCTGTCTTGCAATTACAGTGTTGTTTAAAACAGTGTATATTTTGGTCTCAGTTTTGATGAAATTGAGTTCTAAACATTTATTTCTCTTCTACTGAAAAAAAAAATACCATTTTGTCATATGTTCCAGCACTTGTTTCCTTGCTTTTGTGTAAGGTATCTGTAAGGATTACTTTCTACTGATGGACCAAATTGTTTCCCTGCAAGATCTTCCTGTTGTTCCCATTTGGAAAGGAGGGGCTCTGTCTTTTATTTTTCAGGGTAGATTTTAAAAGAAGTACATCATCAGTTCTTACTCAGTGAGTATCCTGCACAGAATTTATGCATCAGGCGTAGGGATAGCTTAAAAATACTCTGCCTGCCAGATTCCTACTTTAATGATTCCAAGCTGTTACAGAGCATGTGAAATATGGATCTAATTTAAAGTTTGTTTGCTTTTTTTTTTTTCCGCAAGCATGCATCACAAATACAATATGTAGGTGAATCATTTGTATTTATTTACAGATCTAAAAACACACTTACTAGGGACCTTGTGAATAAAATATACTGGTAACCTGGAAGGCTCCAAATCTTGAGCAGTAAGGCATTCACCATGAGAGCCACTGCGATTTGGGAATGTTACAATGAAAATTACGGCTGCAGTGCACAGCCACAGCATCTCTGCAGTACAATTGCACAAATGAGTTTGCATTTTGGGTGCTGAGATCCCAGCTCTTTCATGAAGAAAGGAAGTGAAAAAAAGACGGGAAGTTAGGAAGGTGCCAGCGCGTGGTCACTGGGTGGGAGGGCTCGCTGTGTGTCTGCTGTGATGCGTCTGGGGCATTTAACTGACCTCAAATAATTCCTGGTGTGCTTCTTATTCGGTAAAGTGAGAGAAGTTACTTAAGAGTGCCAAAATTAACGTTTACAACATATATGATATTTCACTTGCCTTTCAGGCCTTTACCTATGTGTATGAATATTTGTATTATATAAATTAATGAACGCATCACTTGAAAATAATGCCTGCCTAGCTTATGAGCTTTTCTGATTTAATTTTTTTCCGTAAGTAATCTTTCCATATTTATGAAAAAAGTCTAGAGGACTGCAGGTCAACTTCATGGTCTTCATGATTTTTAGTATGAAAAAGTCACAGTGTTGCTATCAGTTCTGAGTTCCAAATAGCGTAATTATGTTCAGTGCTATGAATTGTGAGTTAAAGTAATGTTTTGTATAGGTTTGCATCGGCAGTGGAACTGAAAGACAGTGGTGTTATTTTGGGAAAAACTGTAAAACTGAGGCATGATGTAAAGCTACGGCTCCTCTGTGGATACCAAGCTATGTTTTAGTATCAGCTCATGTAATAGATGTTTAATATACCATAGAATCATGGAATCATTTGAGTTTGAAGGGACACAAGTCGTCTGATCCAGGTCCTGCAATGAGCAGGGACACCCTCAGCTCCATCAGGTGCTCAGAGCTCCGTCCCCTGACCATAGGTGTCTGCAGGGTTGGGACACCACCACCTCTCCAGGCTGTATGTTCCAGTGCCACACCACACTTACTTTAAAAACATAAACAGAAAACTTCTTCACCATATCCAGTGTAAGTCTCTCTTCCTTTAGTTTGAGACATATCTCACTGTCCTGTCACAGCAGACCGTGTTAAGGAGTCTATCCCCTTCTTTCTTACACTCCCTTTATGTATTGAAAGGCTGTTAGCAGCTCTGGAGCCTTCTCTTGTGCGGGCTGAACAGCCCCGGCTCTCTCAGCCTGCCCTCGCAGGGGGTGTGTTCCGAACCAGACTGAATTCATTTAGTGGTAAGCTGAAGAGAAACATCTACCTATGAATATTGTACGATATTCATTCTTCAAGAATGTTTTTCAGAGCTTGACCTAGTGGGTTTTCTACTGTTGTGCTTCCTCTGTTCAGCTACACGTGATAAACAGAAGCATCTTACAAAAACAGGGAAGGAACGGGAATAAAAGTAGCTGTGTTGATTAAAGCTTTTTAAATGACCGCTCTGATGTGTAGTTTGCTCACTCATTACGCGTTCTGTGGTGTGGTGTGCCATCTAGTGTTAAATCTCCCAAAGGCAGCAGAGCATTGCAAGTTATGAAGCTAGCTTTGTCAACACGACTCTTGGATAGTTAGTGGATTTTAAAAATTGCTTAACATTTTTTTAGGAATAGTGTGTGCATTTACAGTGGAGCAAAGAGATGGTATTTACTTCTGTTTGTGCTGTCTTTCAGTATTTGCTATCTTGTTCTCTGCTCAATTACATTTATTGTCTATGGATACCAATGAATTCAAAAATTGTCTTTTATCTACAATAGGGACTTTGATGTTTATGCCTCAGGTAATGTTGGTATGTTGATACCTGCACTGATCTTTTTAAGAGTGCAAGTTTTAAAGATACTAAGAAGTTAAATTAGAGAGAGAGAGTTTTCTAAGGGATTCTAAATGTGTTTTGTAGAGTAGGGCAGAAATGAAATAATTGCAGAGATTTTGTAGGGAGTGATGATAGAATGCATTTTATAACGAAACAAAATAACAGTGTAATAAAATGATACGGCAACACTGACTTACTCAGCTCTGTAGTATAAGACGGAGATTCTGTGCATCCAGGTAAAGCTGTTTAGGAAGAGAGGAGTTCTGGGGCAGTGGGGTGGCTTCTGTGTTTGTTTTTTCAAACATTCTAACAAGTAAGGCACTGTTAAGTGCCATAGTGAGCAATTTCCTTTCTTTCCTTGCTGAATGTCATTTCTTTTATTTACAAAATATTTCATCCCAGTGTTTGGAAATCGACTTTCAAAACTCAAGGGCAAATTCAGCGGATGAGTTGATTTCCCCTGATTAAGGCGATAGACACACGGGGACGTGGTTTTGTCCCCCAGCTGAGATTTAGGCAACAGTGATACTTTAAACAATATTTATTTCTCAAGTCAGTTCAGGTTTTAAAAAATATTTATTTTTTTGCTGAATCTGAGTCATAAAGTGTCTTTTTCATTGCATGCTCTATCAGTGTGTTCAGTAAATACCTGCAGCTTACCAGTTTTGGTCACCATGCTACATGGGCGTCTCCAAAAGTAACGCCTCCTATTTTATTGTGTTCATTATGTCAGAGGTACGTAATGATCGGGCAGTTGGGGATGAACATTCCCACCTATATTTCCTTACGTGTTGCCATTGTCACGTGGCAGCAGGGGGTCAGTCTGACAAAATGGCATCTGATATGGAAGTGTGGACAAATGAATTCCTGCGTGCGGAGAAAATTGCACCCAGGAGTGCTCATTGGTGTTTGCTGAACATTTATGGAGAACAGCCAGTGGATGTGAGCACTCTGAGGTGCTGGGTGGTGCATTTCAGCAGTGGCAACCTTTGCTGGTGCAGGTTCATATGAGCGCAGCATGTAGGGTATGTTTTCATTGCTGGCAAAAATGCACGGCTAATAGCGTTGAATATTTTGAGAAAGACTGTTTCGTAGCTGAGAATTTATCAAATAATGCTGTTGAGCTGTTTGTATCTGTTGTAGTTTCTGCAGAAATAAATAGGAGGTTGTACTTTCAGAGTAACATACGTGCAGTGTGATTTCATTTAAAAAAATTGTACTTTGTTGAGTGTCAGTTTCAAATGGCAGAAACCTTTCAGTTCTAGCAAACCACAATAACAAACAGAAGAGATTACAAATCTGTATGTTCAAGGGAGATGGTTGGAAGTACATCTCCATATTGGTGTTCTGCGGTATTTTAAAGTTCTGAGTAAACTTGGAGAAGAACTTGTAACACTCCCCATTTATCTCCATCTTTAAATCTTACTTATTTGACAAGAGCAACAGAGTCTGCCCTCTAAAGCTTAACATTTTTATCTGTAGTGCATAAGTAATGCTGAACTGAAACCTCTAGATTGAAAACTCCTTTTAATTTGTATGAGCTTTTGAAACCACTGTTGAAGTACATCAATTTCAGAGCTTTCAGGCAGGGTACAGCAGGCGGTCGTTGGCAACTGGGAGCATACTTAAAGAGATTTCAGTGCTCAAGTCCTTTAACTAAATTGTTGTGTTTTTTTTTGTAAGACCTGATATCACATGAGGAGGGAAAAAATAAGTGACATGAGAATACGTCATTCCTTTTTATCAGGAAAAGCAAGGAGAAATGAGGAAATGGGCTATATCCAAGTTCTTTGCCTTTCTGATTTTTTGTTTTAATTTTTTTGTGTGTGTGTTTTGCATCCATTTTCTAAATTAACCTATTTTTTTAATCAGTTTTAGGCACAGCAGCTTGGTTTGAGTCTGGCACCTATCTCTGTCTGAACTGGGAAGTATTTAAAGTACTTTTCAGAGTAATTATATAAGTATATATATATATATACACACACATATATATTATGTATGTAATTGTTATTATTGTATATGTAATGATTTCTGAATACAGGTGAAGAAAGGAAATGGCTTTTATGCTGAACAACCTTACAATGACAGGAAGCTCAGGATTACCATATTTACAAGTTAGCAGCTGTTGAAGCATTAAAATATTTGAAAATCAGTGTCAGTTAAAATGCAGTAGAAAGGCATAGATCTTTTTTTGATTAAAACAGTTATAGTGCCAATCTTGTTAAATTTTGTGGAAAACATGTTGGATCTTCTGAGTTTCAGCAAATTACACTGCAGTTTGTGGAGAAACACACATTCCCATAGACCTTTGTTCACAGCCGAGTGTGAGTTAGTGGACATCAGTTCCCATCTCATCACAGCTGAGGGTATGCTGACCATCCTCACTGGAAGTCATTAACTTTACCTCCTATAATAAGAGGAATTTGACGTGAAGTATCTACAAAAATATATAGTAAAATTTTAATGGACTTATAAAAGGAAGGAATCAAGGAAAGAAATTTCTGGAGTGCTGCTCTACTGCCGCTGTCCTCTGGCTGTTCTGAACCTCCTGGCTGCCCGAGCTCCTCAGAGCTTTTGAAATGGATGTAGGGGTTGGGTTATGTCAGTTTATACAAAGCATCCTGCTGCATAATTGTAGGAAATAATGAACAGTGGGCAGAGCTTCTCAAGTATTTTTGAAAGAGCAGATGAGAAGGTTTCTTATTTTGCTAAAGCTCACTTCCTGTGCAGGACAAAAAGCAGTGAAGAAAGCTATTTAGAAAAAATGGTGAAGTGCTGGAGATAGCTTTGTAACATGCTGCTAGGAATGCTGAAGCCACGTGTACCGTCAGTGCGTGCTGTAGGGCTGTGGGACAGTATCCGGGGCACATCTTGACATTCATTTCCACTTGACGCATAAATTAAGCTACGAGAACTGTCTTATGAGTGATATAAACAGATCCCAAACCAAACTTGCATTAGATTATCTTCTTAATGCCTCTCTCGTGAGAGAGGAGGCTGGCTCTTGGCTTTTGAGATGGGAAGAGTGGAAATACTGTTTCCCCCTGATGAGGAGTTGTGTGTAGACACTGTGTTTTGTCAGGGGATGGTTCTGAGGAGAGGTAGGCTGCGTCAGACACAGAAGAGGATTGAAAGGTCATGGAAGAAATTCACAGAGAGAGAGAGAGAGAAGAAAAGGAGGTACTCAATGGAAAGAAGTACTAGTATTTAAAGTACATTTTTGTGAAAACGAAGCAAAACAGAAGGACTTGATAATAACAGGAAACTACGAAAGAAAAGTAAACAATATTAAGATGAGGGAAAAGAGTTCTTACTCTTGGAAGGCTGTAGCCATAAGCAAGTGGTGATTTGTGGAGTCCTTTTAAAAGTGTAACGCAAAGTGATCACTGCAAGAATCTTATGTGTCAGTTGGCCTTAAGCTTTGGCATGTTTGCTCTCCACCCTAACGTGTACAGAAAGGATCAAAAGCTGTGCTTCTTGCCATGTGTCACTGCTTGGTGATCTCATTCTGTTGAGCACCTGTTCCCATAGCAACACTGCTATCGTACTGCAGGCTGGGAGCTAAGAATAGCAAGTTGAAATTACATTTGCGTGTACGTACTTTGTCTGATTAAACATGCACACACATTATGTTGGTATTCAGCTGGTGCCTTGTATGTATGTTTATGAGCCCAGGATGTGTGGTTGTTATCTTTTCTTATCCTGAATTAAATGTGTATGAGGGCTGCTCCATAAGTAATGCCTTCTATTTTAATACGTTGGTGCAGGGTGTCAGAGTCAGATGGTGGTGGTAGAGCAGTAAAGGATGAACCTTCCCAGCAGTAGTCCATTACATTTTGTTACTGAGTGACAGATGGCAGTCTGATGAAATGGCAGCTGACATGGAAATTTGTAGGAAGCTAAGGTGTGGAGTTGAATACCTCCATGCAGAAAAAAAATGCACCCATTGTCATTCATTGGTGCTTTCTGAATGTTTGTGGAGAACAAACAGCAGATGTGAGCGCACTGATTTGGTGCGTGGTGCATTTCAGCTATGGTGACAGCAGCAGTGGGTCACCTCCGCTGGTGAAGATGTTAAGGAGTGCAGCATGCAGGCTCCTGTTCATCACTGACAAAAATGCATAGCTAATGCTGGTGACCGTGTTGAGAAATAGAATTTTACAGCTCAGAATTTGATCTATCAAATAAGGTTATTGTGCTCTTTGTACCCACTATAGATTCTGTGGAAATAGATAGAAGGCATTGCTTTGGGAGCAGCCCACGTACTGTAACTTCAGGAAGAAACACATTGAAGTAATGCCTAAGGCCCTAAGGTTGGACGATTTATGGGTATAGATTGCTTTCATGATTAGCTGTATATTTCAAGAGGGTTCAAAACCTTTTTTTTTTTTTTTTTTTTTTTTGAAAAGAAGAAATATTCTGTGGAGGTAGACAATGTACTGCAGACCTGGAATTTTGTCTCTTAAAGATTTACATTTGACTTCAATAGGTATAAGGTACATCTGAGTAACTTTTGTGATAACCTGATTTCAGCTTTGTACAGTTCTTTGTACACACTGGATTGCCTTAATGAAGACCAAGTGTAGCAGCTGCCCAGCAACTGTTCATTCTCAGTTTTACCCTGCAAGACAGACAGTTGTTTTTTGGCAGCTGCAGGGGAAAAAAAAAACAACTATTCTTTTCTCCCAGGTGAATACAGTGAAGTAATTAACTAATCTTTAATGGAGCTTTGCAATTTCTTGCCTTTCAGTTGATCTTATATAACAGTTTTGAATGTTTTCAGTGTTCTGTACGTCACACTGTACTTTGAAATACACTCTCTTACCTTTGTAGAAGGACAGGGTAAATTGTAATATCAAAGTATATGTGAGTTTAAGGTTTAAAGCTTTTTGCACCTAGCCAGTGCTGAGTGTTATGATTGATAGCAGTCATGCTAATGCATATGTAGCAGGTTAAGTGGCTTTTTGATTAGTAGTCCTGTGCTCGTTTCCACCTCGTCAGTATCACTTAAGGAACTGCATTGTCACAGGGAAAGAGAGTAGAAGGCTTGTTCTTTGCTTCAAGCTTTGGATGCTATGGTAATATTCTTTCAGTATGTACAAAGCAATAGTAATCAATTCGTTTTTGTTTACCTACTGGAGAGAGGACAGGACTTCTGTTAGCAGTTAGGAATTAGTTTGGTAAAAAGCTTTTTATTTGTAGTTAAATGTGAGACTCGAAACAACAGTATCTATTGATGTAGAGCTTTAAAAACCGAAGTAGCTGCTGTGAAGAGTTTCGGTGTATGCGATCTATCCTCAGTGCCAGGGGAGTGCAGGAGATTTGTGTTTCCTGTCACTTCCTTAGCCCTGGTTTTCTGTTGTTATGAAATGTCTTCTGAAGTGCAGTCTTAGGCTGTGTCCCACCACCACCATTTGGTGCCAGCTGCAGTAGTGGTGCTTAGTAAAGCTGATACAGTGCTTCTCTGTAAGTGAGTACTTTTCTTTGAAGTAGGGAGATTGACTTTTTCATGGATTTCTTTTTTTTTTTTTCCAGAAAGGATTTTTGTTTGACTCAAGTGCATTATGTGTGGGTGTTTTGTTGCTGTTGTTTTTCTCTTTAACAGTGTTTATACATTCACTTTTTTAGCCATTGACCAAGAAAGAGAACCTGAAATGAAACATACCAGAAACAGTGAGAGAAGAAAGAAATGCCTGGAGTGCTGGAAGGCGTTTTCAAGGTAACTTAACAACCTTTTAAAAAATGTGTTAACTATACTATGAGACTGCTATCAATGCTGAGTCCCAAGTTGAAGGATTACTGTGAGTTTACTTTTAGATTGATAAATCCAACAGATTTTTACTTATTCATGATTGCAGTTTCTATTGTAGTTGGGCTGCAAATTGAAATATTTGAAGAACTAGTATTCTAAGCAGTAGCTCCAGATTAAAAAAAAAAAAAAAAAAGTTTCAATTGTAGTGCTGTTTAGTGCCTTATTTACAAGAAAAGACCACAGCTGGCAGGTTTATTAACAAGGATCCAGAAAACAGTAGATGTGGGAAATACTCTCATCTCACTAGAATCTTTTTATCTCATATTGCCCTGAGCAGCCAATGCTCAGGTGACTCTGCAAACCACCTGATATGAGTAAACACTGCAAAATATTTTAAGTCATTCTAAGTCCAAGCACACCATAACAATGATGAAACACGTAACAAGCAAGTAGTGCTACTTATTATAAAGTAAAAAGAACCTGCTGTGACTTACTGCGTTACCTGTTGTTTGCCATTTGCTGTGGGAAATCTCAGTGTGCGTCTCTTATTAAATATGTGCTACTAATGGCTTCATAAGATTCATAGCAAAATCTTCCAGCAAAAGTGCTGTAAGAATTGTACCAATTAAGTTTGAACACAGAAGTATTTATATTTGAAGGAAAGATCTTTTGTTTTGGAATGGTTTTGATCAAAGCAAACTGCACTGACTGCTCATGTTTGAAGAAGGAGCACAAAACAGCATAATTTCATTTCCTTTTCAAACTAGATAAATTAGAGGATCAGCTTAAAGAAACATCTAACTGTGTGAAGCAAAACCGTCTCTTACGGCATAAATTATTAGAAATTATTTGGGCTTTTTAATAATTCACTCTACAAACAGATTATGCTACAGTATAAGCGTGTATATGCAAGTTGATTCTAGCAGTGTAAGATGTAGATGTGTGTCTGATGTAATATTTCCATAGAAATCTCTATATTTGTCCTCCAGTAAAGGAAGGAGCCAACTTTAGAAGGAAAAATACAATCAAAAAGCATGAATAATGCTGTACTGAGCATACACTATGCTTACACGTAAGCAAGCTTCAATCCTCAGTTTCTAGAAAAGTTAATATTTCCATCTGCATACATTTTTTAATATAGCAATGCTTTATTTATTAGAAATATGCAAAGGTTCAGAAGCACAGCATACTGCAGTGGAAACCAAGCTCAGTAATCTGTGATGAATACCTTTGGAAGTGTGCCGCAGTAGCTGAGAGATTTCTGCACTGGCAGTTTTAATTTTAATAAAGAAAATGAATTATTGCATATGTAATAACAGTAATAATTTTGTAATAACAGATTCGAAACTGTGTAACAGTACTTTTCATGCCAACTTTCTGTGTAAAGTTGCACAAAGCACTGAACTCTGCGCATCTGCCTCTCTTCATCCACGTGCACGCACTGTGCTGCCTTGTGGCGTGTCTTATGGCTGACCTGACTGTAGGACAACATTGAGCAAACCTTTGCTTTCCCTGAAATAAAGGGGGCAGGTTCTCTATTGACCCCAAAGGGAACAGGAGGACATGCAGTATTTATGTGCAGTAGTGTAAATGCTAATTAGGCGTCCAGATCAGATTATTTTCATTTACTATTTCCCCTGTGAGAAACCTGGGGCCAGGGTCGTCCTCTTTGTGCCTGGCTGCATTAAATGGCTCAGAACATTGCTTCAGTAAAGAGCAGGTTGTGCAGATCCAGATCAGATAGCTTACCTTGAGATGCATACCTTGCGTTGTGTAACAATAGTACCTTTCTAAAAGAAATTAGATGAAAACCCTATTGAATTCTGGAGATTGGTATTAAAAGAGTTAGCAGATTATTTCTGCCTGGAAGGTGCCTGCATCAAATCAGCCCTGAACTGACAAGCACATGTTGCTATGGCAATGGAGACTATTGGATGTTTATGCCCTGCTTCAGCTATCTGACAAATATGAACTCTAAGAACTGTGATACAGTTTCATTTTTCAAAGCACGTGTCTGCTATACTTTCCCCTTAAACAGTTGATGGCAAAGAACCGTTTGCTTTTTTTTCTTACAGTACTTCTGTGGGTTGCAGATTAACTTTAGCCTAGCCTCAAACTACCATACAATGTGTTTGAGTAAAATCACTGAATAAGAAAAAAGCACTGTGGTTTACAGATGCTGGTGTACTGATGTTCCTGTTAAAGAGGGGAAGCTGGAGTACTCAGGTGATGAGAATCCTTTGTGTAACTCGTGTTAAAAGGCAGCAAAGTTGCCTTTACAGTAATAATTTGGGTTTTTAGAAAACAAAAAGCACCTTAACATTTGTAACCTTTTTAACTGTCTATGTGTCTAATTTAAACCTGCAGCAAAATGAAAGCTGGTTAAAGGCAGTCTGTCTTTTAGCTTTTACATTCTGTGATAGGTAATTCTCTGCTAAATCGGAAAATGAGTATTCATAGCAACAAAAGCAGAAAAATTATCTTCACGTAAATTAAACCTATGCATGAGTTTTTTTCACCTTGCCAGTCTTGCTGGACATACCTAAAAAGGCAGGGAATTTTGGACACTAATTCTCAAAAGTATAATTCCCCTCTAATACCATATAGGAAGTGCTCACAAATAAAACATGTGCTTCTACAGCTGTGTTGCATGCCCCAGTGAGAGGGTGCACCTCAAAAGGTCCAGGGGTGTATAAGGCAGATTTTCAGTTCCTACCGGAGATACATCTGTACATAATTATTTAACTTTAACCTTACTGCATGCCATAAGTCTTTGGCAGGTGGGTTAAAGATGAGTTTTGCACGTTTTCTCAGGAATTGCTTTGCAAACCATGAAGTACAAAGGTCACAGTGATGTAAGTTACCATGAGCTGACTGTCAGACCTAATCCAGGACATCCAAAGCTGCGAACAGGAGGGCATCTTGGTTCAAAGAGGCGATTTTATTTTTTTGAATTGTGCTTAAACAGATTGAACTTAATGACAGTTATTTAATTAAATGGCAATTAATTAAAAAACAGGTTTTACACTGATATATTGTAAAGCATATGGTATAAGTTAATTCCGTTCTCTAACAACAAAGAAGTTTTGTATCTGGATTTGTACTTAATATACACACTGATGTCAGATAACATTCCTTCTGCCTCCTGCTCCCCAGTTTAGCCTTGCTGCACAGTTACTGTACAAACTCATGACTCCTGGATTTCCTTTAGACCTTATTAACGTTTTGGACTGCAAAAATAATATATCCTTAAATCTCAAAGGGCTTTACTGCAGTACACCAAATAAGGATTAATATTGTTATGATGTCTTTCAATAACTGCTAGAAGTTTACCTTCATAACAAAGAAAAGGAAGAACTGTATGAAATATACATTAAAATAGTTAGCTACATTTTCTGCTTCTACTGCTGAAGTGGAAATGACTTTGTACATGAAAGAAAATTTCCCTCCTTGCTATTTAAAACTGTTTAAATATTTTTTTGTCTTAGAAGTTTACAGTATTTCAAGAAATATTTGCATAATGGACAACTAACTGCATGGTATGCACAACAGATACCTGCCAGATGCAAAACCTTTGTGCAGGGATCCACTTGGAATGGTTAAATATCCATTTCTTAAATTTCCTGGTGTTTATAGTGTTGCTTCTTAAGAAGACAAACCTTCTGAAGGCAAGCTTAGCCTGTTTCTGATTGAAGAAGGAGTCCTAGGTGAACTTGTGCAGTGAGTATTGAGTATTGAGAATTTCACAACTCCGTGTTCTGTTCTGCAGCAAAAGCAGTGAGCTTGCTTGTTTCACGAGCATGTTTACTGCAATAGAAATGCAACATGTAATTGGCAGCTTTCTTATTTTACCTTAGGACTGCAGAAGATATTTGTTCCACTTAGATATGGAAAATAATTTGTAAAACAAACTTGCAAAATAGGGAATATTTTTTTTTAGGGAATAAAAATTCAACAATGGAGAGCTCTTAGCATTTAGCACAGGTAAATACTACTGCAGTATTCAGGTTACTCTCCCATCAGCCTTGTCAGGTAGATAAGCCAGCATCCATGCACCCTAGTGTATTTAGAATAATTGGGTCTCCCATGTAAATCCAATTATAAACAGTATTATCAGGGGCTTATTAAGAGTGCAATTACTGGTTTTGGAAACATCTGTCACCAAACAGAGCCATTCTGGAATGACTGTTTAAAGCCATGAGCTAATTTTGAAGCATCATGTCATAAATCTCTAAAGTAAATGTAATTATATAAGGTAGAAATCCTGGCAGTCACTAGAAATAGACAATTCAGTATCAAATGGTAAGTTATGCTTTCTTTTATATATTGCTTATTATTTAAGTGGAAATCTTACTCAGTGAACATAATTCCATAGCAGTTACCAGAAGGCTTAAGCATAGTAAGCCAAGGTTTGAATTTTGTGTAAAAAATAACACAAATTTGCAACCAGTTGTGACTGTTTAAGGTTGCAGTGATCAGTCAGTACCAAAGGGCTAGCCCTGGTGCTTTGTTGCTGTAGAGTCACACAGCTTTCTTGCCCTTCTATAGCTGCTCAGCATTAGAACTCATATCCTGTGTTTGTTTTTTTTCAACCAATATACAATCACTTGCCAAATCTCAGGTGCTTCTAATGCACCTTTATAAACTAGGAAGAGAAGTTGTGCCTTGTGGGTCATACACGATCTACAGATTGCAGTATAGATTGATATGGATATCTCTTTGATAGGACAGGCAGGTGTAAGTTTGTAACAGTGCTGCTTGTATGAAGCAAGCTTTTTCACACGTTAGTGAAGCTGATAGGTTGCTGCCAGATCTCTAAGCGAGGTGCAGTTTTAAAGCCCTGCACTGCATTTCTGCATTAATACATAGGATAAACTCTGATAAAATTTTAGTCGTCGCTACCACCTCAAGGCCTACTTGCTCATTACTACTCATTTCTACTTTCTTTATGAGAACCATATCTTTTCCAATTATCGTTATTACGGCTTGTGTAGAACACAAAAGTCATTCCTATTTTTTTCACCTTTAATTGCATTTCTTGTGTTGGCCCCTCCCTTCTAGTTTTTGCTCATCTTTCAAATACATAAACTCTTCCGCTCTTCATTCTTCCTCCTGTTCTGTGTGATTCCTAGTGCAACAGTATGTGCAGGTTTACCATACAATACAGGTGTTTTCCAGTTACGCTGTAGTGGGATTGTTCATCTTCACGAATTCCAGATAGCAACTGACAGCTGCAGGCTTTGAGCTGTTCTGGGAGCTGGTTCATCATCTTTCAGCACAGTTTTGTTTGTTGCATTTAAAGAGAAGAGGAAGTGGGAGTAAAGGCAGGTTTGTATCAAGAATGCAGCACTTCTATTCAGCCTTGAAATAACTCTGTAAAGAAAGAACGCTTAGGAGGTAATAATTGGAGCAAGTTAATTGAACACGTAAATAAAGAGCAAGAGATTTTCAAGTGATTCAGTACCTTCTTCTATTCTAAAGTTTGCCCACCCACTCCTACATACCACCTCCTGTGGTCCAGGACATTTTAATGCAAAGTGGGAGGTTAGCATACAAATTCCTAGTGACTACATTTTTGCATTGCTTCCTACACACCAAGTTAATGAGTATTATAGGTAGGTCCCAAGCTGCAAACGCAGTGGGTTGGCAATAGTGTGTTGCATCCATTTATAATTATTTGGCATTTCACGTTTGTTTTTTTGTTGTTGTTGTTTTCTTAAGCTTTGTTACTGAGACAAGTTGGTGCACCAATTACAAGCAGTCATAATTTGTGTAATGATGATATTGTGCCAAGGACTGGAAAGACAGATGCTGTAACTTCAAACAAGTACCTTGCAAAGGAGTCTGTCTGGTGAAGTTAAACATGTTCTGGTGTTGAACCACTACCTGTATGGATTACAGATAGAGCTTAGTAGAAAACAGATTTATCTGCAACAACTTCATAACAGTAGTACAGTAAAGATAACATGTCAACCCTGAGGAAGTAATTAGCAGTATATCAGTACAGTTCAGTGAGAAGCCTTAAAAGCATACATGCCTTCGGCTCATTCAGTCATTTTTCTGTCGTACAGGATGCTAACTCCTGTTTCCTGAAGGCAACCAGAGGTTCTGATCTATTTTGGCAGGATGCATTCCTGATACACAGTTGGAGCTCAAGGCAGTAGAGTTTTCAGGTCTATTTTTGTGTACCAGGTTCCTGGTTCACAACTGGGGCTCAGAGCTGTTAAAGTAAAATGTAAGGACAGGTTTAAATGCACAGTCTCTCGTTATTTATCATAACTTATCTAATTCCAGCAGTTGAAATACAGCCCTTCCTGTTTTCACCCTGCCACTTTTCTGCAGAAGAGTAGTTTTTACGGGTCACCTTAGTGCATTACTAAAAAGTCAGTCTGAGCCAGGCCCTGCCCTCTTCTGATTAGTAAATTAAGAAATTAAACTGACTTGTCTAGTTTCACTAACAGGAGTTATTTATATTGAAATAGAAACAAAGAATGAATGAAAACAGGTTAAATTGTTTCCTCCTCTACTGATCTGAAGCATTTGGAAAAAAAATATTAATACATTTAGCATCTACAAAAATCTTTCCAAAGGAATCTGCTTATGCTTTCTCACTCTAATTCGTTTATGTGTCCTGCTTCGTAAAGGTCTGATGCTAAACATTTATTCCAAAGAACACCCTACAGAAGTCTGGCTCTTTCACTGTAAAGGAATATGGTTATGTTAAACCTTAAGAAACCTTACAAAAGCTATCTTGTTGAAAACCTAAATACCTTTGTAGTCTGCTTACTGGAGGGGAGGGATACAAGTAGAGAATCGTAATAATGGTGTTTCTTGTGCTCTTCATTTCATTGGGCTTCACAGAGAAAAAGAACACCAACAGAAAACATACTACTACTGCTTTATCATACCTGGTCTGCAGCTGACAAACACTGTGTCCTTGAAAAGTCTGAATTATTGTGTGAACTAACAAAAAGTGGGAGCTTTCATTAGTTTTAGCTCATTTCTTTCTTAAAGCAAACAAATGGCCTCTAACTTTTGCTTTGGATCCAAGTGATTCCTCACCTCAGGCAAGTAACATTATAAGATATTGATGCCGAGAAATCCAACAAAGTAACTTGACAGACCACTGAAATATGTCAAGCAGGTATTCCCTTTACTGGGGATGCGCTGGGTGCATGGGGGATCTCTCCACCAAACATGCGCACTGAAGAGAGAAACAGCTACACATTTAAAGGCACATCACATTCACATCCACCACACTCCAGAGACATGGACAGAAAGTCCAAAGTGAGTGATATCTCCGGTGGTCACAGGATCAAAGCTAAAAGTAAATTTCCAGATGCCAAGGGGATCACGCTATGCTGCCAGCAGATCTGCCTCCCCATCCTCACAGCCTCCCCTACTGAGTTGCAAACTGCAGTTCCACCTGTCTTCTCTGGACCCTTCAGTGTGTTGTAAACAACCACCCCACCAACCACTGTGTTGTCCCCATCTTCATGAGATCGCTCCTGTACTGAGCTGCAGACAGCAGCTCTCTTCAGCAGTACCTGCATTTCTGTGGTCCCTGTGCTTTCCCCCCAAAGTCACCTGTTTGCTCAAGGCATGATGCCTCGTTTAGATTCAGTCCAATTCAATATAGACAGAGATGAAAAGTCATGTATTTATATATACATAAACAATGCAAGCTCTGAAGTTCCAGAATTAAGTTTTAGATTCATTCTGATTTATATTGAAGTATTTGCTAAACTGACGATTCTTAGACATCTGCAGTCCTTAATGTTAGTCAATCCAGCGTCAGTTTTTCCTGGCCAGGGCTTTCTAGATGAGAGCTCAGAGAGCTTTAAATTAGCACTTGCTGAGTAGATTTTGATGTAGTCCAGACAAATTACAGTAACTGCATTCCAAGTAGCTACTGGCTTTTTCCTCATCTCCCCCAGTGTAAGAATTTTCTTTCTGCTTTGATGACGTACACTTTAAATGCAAATACACCATACCTGAGCACTGTTCTAAAGCCCAGCCTCCCATCTCCTCCTCCTGCTTTGCTGACAGTAAAATAACACTTCTTTCTCTTCTGATTTCATGGCATCCTCGAGCTCTGAGCTGATTCCAACTTTGCAAATGCTTTGCTTTTGCAATTCTATCTTTCTAGGCTAAAAAAGCATAGGTGTTTTTTTTATCTTTGTTTGTCTTTAATGAAGCATTTGATCTCTATCCAGAAAGAAACTGTGCGTAGTCTTTGTTATTTATTTGCTTCTGTCTGCATGGAGCATTTTCAGGTAGCACTCATCTTTGGAAGGTTTATTTGAGCTTAAGATGTTGAAATTTTGCTAACCATTTAAACAATGGAAAAAAAAAAGCCAGGGCTCATTGATGAGAACCGAGTCAGAAAGGCTAGAATCAAAGGCAGGGAGGAGGGTGCTTGGGTGACTGGATTCAGAGCTGAAGGATTTTTAAATGATTAGCGGTGTTTTTAGCTTTATCTTTTATATTCTGGTTACGTTTTTCCTTATTGCATCCTAGCCTGTCATAGAAGTACAAAAGGACATACTGGAAATGTTAAAATATATGAACACCCACTCTATGGAGAAAGCTAGAGAGAGCTGGGAATTAATTTGCAGAAGAGAATGCTCTAGGGAGACTGTATTGCAGCTTTTCAATAGTTATAAGTTCCCTTTAAGAAAGACGGAGAAAGGCTTCTCAGTAAAGCATGTAGTGATAGTACAAGGGGTAAAGGTTTAAACTAAAAGAAAGTAGATGCAGATCACACATAAGGAAGTTCTTCTCTTAGAGGCTGCTGGGGCACTGATCGGATTACTGGAAAAGCTGTGGATGCCCTCTCTGGAAGTTGCTGACATTAACATAAGTAAAAGACAGTACTTAGTAGCAGATACGCCAGAAATGTGGTTGAAACACAGAACAGCATTGGAAAAAAGTTCTTTGAGTTGGAATGAGCACCTTTGACTCTTGCCCATCTGAGCAGGACAGAACCACCAAAGCTTAAAAATGGCATCTGCCAAAGACAAGATATTTTACCACTGAATTTTGAAAGTTACTCTGAAAGGCTGAAGAACCAAGAGTCCTACTGCTCCCTAGGCCAGGAAAGAGGGGAAAAAACACTTCCAGCTTTCTTTGGAAAGAGGCCTCAGTAAGGCGTAGCAAACACTGTCATTTCAACAAATTAATACCCATTAAACATCATGTTGTAACACCATAATGTGATGAAAAGTACTGCAATAAAAGGGTGTCAAAGTCTTTGGCTGAAACAGATGAGGACAAGTCCAAATGCAGCAGCCATAGATGCAGAAACAAGAGAAAAAAAGGCTGCTTACCTTAGACAGGCCTCAGATAGATAGGGATCTCCAGCAAGATACTCTTACCTCCACTGCCAACCCTTAAAGGAGGTCTAGGAAGGGATGGATCCTGGCTGCACCCCGTGGTCACTCAGGTACATTGTGTGCACCTGAGCTCCCCTGGGTTGGCCCTGCCTTCCCACCAGGTGCTCCAGCACTGCTTCAAGTTGTGACTCAGCATTTTTACTACAGGTGCAGACATGGATTTGGATACACAAAGACGTAGAGATGCTGTAAAAAAAAAAAAAAATACGACACCTCACTACCTCCGTTTAAATGCATGATGCACTTTAAAGCAAGAACTGTTGTGACTTATCTAGGATGACAGCTATTTGTTCAAACGCGTACAGAATAAATGGTATTGGCTCTCCTGCCGTATCTTGACGCTGTTCATGTAAAGAAAACCAGTGTCAAGTCACCTGAAGAAAAATTGTCTTCTTGTTTGGGCTAAGTTTAAGTATTTAAGGAGATTTCTTATATCCTGTTTTTTTCATATAGGTATCACAGATAAGATAGAATAACAGTCTTCCTGGCTCAGCTTGTTTAGACTGCTGAGCCCTATACTAGAATCACTGTTTAACCATCTCAGGTGCAGCAGTTTTAAAAATGATAATGGTGATGAAAATATCTACCCTGAAGGCCTTTCATGCAGCCGAATTTGACTTTTGGCTTGATGATTATGGATACTTTTCTCGTATACAAGTGACATTTTTAGTTATATATGCAATCACAGTTTGGTCAGTCATTCTGCCTTCCCAGAAATGCTGTTACATTACATAGTGGTTACAAATTAAGTGAAAAACTTAGGGTACTTTGATTTGCAGTGCACTAATAAAACAGATCCAACACTGTTTGCAGATTATTATTTTTTTAAATGCATGCTGTTTTCTACTTTGCAGTACTGTATACTGAGTATATATACAACCCCATCTAGTTGTTTAAAAGGAATGTACTGTAGAGAAGCACGTCCCCAGAGGACAAATAAAAGATCTTAGCAGTTCAGTAGTGTAGATGTACGCTTTGTTTTTGGCGAATCAAGTGTTTAATCACACACTTGTTATTTAATCTGTGTGTGCCTCATGTTCTTTTATTCAGTTTGAATCAACCTGAAGTTTCTTGCCTTTTACATCTAGATAGAACAACACCAGCCTAACTACTTAAAGTTCCCCTAAAAGCAAAATACACACATGGACAAGTACTCAAGGGTTGGAAACGTTTTGTGGATCTTAAGTCTTCTTTTCGGGGCTGCCCTGAACTCCGGTGAAATTAAAACATAAGCCCTTCAATGATGCCAACTTATGTACTGCTGCCCTCTGCTGTATCATAAATGCATGCATTCCATCACTGTTAAATTTGCAGAGCTTTCATAGACAAAAATGTAGATCAGGAAGAGCCTGGAAAAACTGGAACTTCTCTACGTTTCCTGACACATCCCCAAGGCTGATTCACATTTCACATTAAAGTAGTTTGCCCACAGATCTACCAGATCTGTGCTGTCCCAAAGCATAGTAAATTATAATAAAATATAGTAAATTATAGTATCGTGAATACTCTAAAGTCCAGACTTTTCTCAGGTTCTTTAAACCAGCCCACCTGTGCTGCAAAGCTGTAAACCAAAATGTATTCAAAGATCTGCAAGAAAAATCACAGTGTATCTGAATCCAGTTAACCATAAACTGATTCGTATTCATGAATTCTCCCATCTTCCAACTCCCAACTGCATTTAGAAAAATGCAACATCACATTCATTGTAGATAGGATAGCACATTCCAGTCAGCTCTAGCTGCTCAAACACAATTCTTTAAAATAAATAAGTAAAAAAAAACACACTCTAGATTTGAAACACACACTAGTATAACTAGTATTAATGCCTTGTTATTATCTGTTAGGATCACAAATCTCAAGTGCTATTAACTACTAAAGAGCAGGAAATGTAAGGCTGTGTCTTATTAGTGAAGCTGACTTACGTCCAGGGCAAATGTCAGAAGAAATCACATCAGAACAAACCGAGCTCTTAATTCAGTTCCCCAGGAGTTGAAGTTTTGTTTCAGCATAGGAAAGATTGCTGGAGGACAGGAGGTGTCTCAGACTTGCTTGCATCTTCCAGTACTTGGAACGCTTCGTGCATACTCCCATATCATCTTTATCTAACAGAGAGTAGAGAAATTAAGTTGAAACATGAAGTATTACGCATTTCTCAGTAAAATAGACTAAGGTCAGATGGTAACTTTCCTTTGCTCTGTCTGCAAGGGGAGGGAACATTTTCTCCTTCACTTTCATTGCCCTGGCCAATCTTTGCCATCGATTACCACTAAACATCTGTGGATATGCTCCTCCTTCTAGAGGCTCTGTTTATACAACAAAATCAGCAAAAGTTTACTAAAAACTGCGTTCTGCTCATCTTGACAAAAACGTGAACAAAATCTTGTTATTATTTCCCAGAAGTAAAATAAATACTGGTTTTCATGGCATAAGAGTCCTTGGCACGCAATGTCATACAAGCAGCAACATATAGCAGGAGGGGTGCTGTGATTCTGGATACTGTTGCTAACATCTGAATTCTAACCCCGGGTATTTCCATACATGATAGAAATACGTTTCTTAAAAATTTCCATAAGAATTTGATGAAGCAGTTACAGCCCCGCAATCACGCTGCCCCTGAGTGTTCAGTAACTCCTCCCCCAGAATTAAAATCCACCGTATTTCTAAGCCCTCACAGTAAAACAAAAGCCTTAACTGAACAAAGTGCTCAAAAGCCATTTTCTGCTGAGAACGTGTCATTGCCTTTCATTACAAACACAGTCTGCAGGCAAGCTTCTTTGTTACATACAGTTGGAGGAGTTGAGTAGTTTGTGATTTTGAATGTTTGAGTATACTAGAATGTTCTGAGGAACAGTACAGAGCTTAGTGTAGCCTTGATGGACAGATGGCAGGAAAGAAGTGAAACTGATGGTCAAGATCAGCTTGAAGCATAACATGAGTATCCGTAATATGCTATTGGGTTAAAACCTTAAGAAATTACTTCAGCGCTGAGACTGTTCTAAAAATAGCAAAGAGCAACACTTGTCCTCATCAAGCACCTTTAAGTGCTCACAAAGTGCAAACAGTGCTTTAAGTGGTGAGATGGCTTGAACTGGTAACACTGACTGGAACTTTGGCAGGCTATGGAAGTACTGATGTGATAGCACTGTTTGTTTCTTGCTTCCAAGTCTGCTGGCCCTGGGAGAAGAAATTCAATTGCTAGAGAATTAACCCTAAAACCTGAAATAAATGGACCTTATCAGATTATTTCTCTCAGAACTAGTGGTCACCAGCTGCATGAGAAGGAAGAGGAAGCACTGAGATACTCAGCTTAGGTACTGCACGTCAGCAAGCAGCCTCAGCATAGGCAAACAATTAAAGCAAACTGAACAGCAGTATTTTGAGTAAAATATTTTATGTGGATCTTTGATTTCTTCAGCTCATTGCATTTTACTTTTGCCTGAAGAACACTGAATCACATTGAATCACATTGAATCAGGAATTAAATATTCCAACTTGGAAGTGATTACCTGTACACAAGTATGGAGCATTCTGTGAACACATTCTGCATACAAAACAAGCAGCAAAGAAGCAAAAAATGAACTGAGTAATCTCTACCTCCTATCTCCTTAAACAGGAGGGTTGCTGCTGTAGTGCAAGGGAAGGGAATAACATTTATGGATAGTTCATTACTCATATGAAGTCATTAAAACAACTGTGAGAAAATGAAACCTCAGTCTTCCTACCCAGGGTTGACATTACATCTGAGAGGCGAGACACCATTCACAATGTAAGTTCTGTTAGATCAACTTTATTATGTTATCAAAGTGACAGTAAAATATTCAAAAAAAATCTATCGACCGCATTCATACACAAAAAGGGCATATAAAATGCTAGGTCTCAGAATATATGTTCCATACAAAATACTGTTAAATGTAGAGCAGCAAAGTCTTTGCCAAACATTCCCTGAATATAAGAGGGCCTTGAACACACTGTGTTCCAAGAACTACCTTAATACCAAACATTCCTTCCTTTGGTCTGCAAGTCCTTTGCAATTATTGCTAGTTATTGAAGCCTTCTGTTTTTAAACAGAATCACATAGTGACTCTGAGCCTCTTCAGAAGTATTATGATAAAAGCCCCTTCATCGTTTTCTGTACATGTAGTCAAAATGAAACATTTGGTCCTCAAGACTATTTTTGGTTTCTAAAAACATTCTGGAAAAATAAAACCAAGTGAAAGTTATGGAAAGAGAGATATGATCCACAGGTGTCAAGTACAAAGACATGTCAGTAAATTTAAAGATGTCAACTGTGCAGCATGGCAAAGCAGCTGAGTAACTCCTTGTGAGTAACCGGCACATATCCCTCTTTCCTTACAGATATAAGGCATCAGAACACTAATTCCCCACAAGATTCTATAATGCTTAAGCACATATGGCTCTGGCAGGCCTGTAAAGTAATGCTAAATACTCTTGCCTTTCAGTGGAATGCCTCAGTTATGTGAGAAGCTATTCCAAAGGGCTGAGTAGAGTGGGTCAGTTACAGTGACTAGAATAATAATGCAGCTTACTTGCTGCATTCCCTTTACATTGAAAACTCCATCCTAACACGCAAGAAATGGAAATTGAAGAGGCTGAAGATGGTTTAGCAGAAAAAAAAAAATCTGAAGTTGTAGATGTAAAACAAAACTGTAGTCTGTGTGATTAACAGGTCAGACTCTCACCAGAAGCACCATGCACATTCTCAAGACAGCACTGTTTTATAGTAACAAACAAAAAACAAAACCAAGACCTGAAGAAACTTTCATTTTATCAGGATAATGGGCACAAGTTATCTAAACACAGACTGTCAGGCTTATCACCTCATGGACAGCTAAGGATAAACAGATTAATTGTTCACTAGCCTTCAGGTAAAAAGATGTAGTTAACTGATCTCAAACAGCACAAGATTCCCAAAATCAGAAAATAATGTTTCTCTGTGCTCTCTCCCCCCCCCCCCCCAAAAAAAAAAAAAAAATTAAAAAGCATCTTTTGGAACATTTTGAAAGAACCTGCTTTGGATCTTCAAGCTACTGGGAATGTGACTGACTAAATTGGTAGGGATCTAAATGAAGCTTAGAAACATTCTCCAGATCAGGTTAATAGCTTATATATTACGCTCTTCTCGTCTTTCAGCCCTTTGTGCCCATGTTGGTGGCCCCCAATAAAGCTTTCAGCTCTACTGATTTGAGTGCTTATTGGCAGGCATTCTCCTTCAGGAAGAAAGATTGTTGAAAGGCTGTTGTCTGTAATTTCTTTCTGTTGCGAGCCAGTAGTATAGCAATTCATTCAAAAATAGTCAGACCACAGGAAGAGCTTTATCTTAGAGCAGTCTTGGAACACACAGCTGACAGCCCTGCACAACACAGAACACTTGGCTAAAGGACTTGTATGCTTTTTCCCTGCAACCCTCTTCATTTCAGCAGTAACCAGCTACAGGCGGCTTGGGACAGCACAGTTATTCCATAGGAGAACACAGATGATGTAGGTGCTGAACTGGGCAACTGATGACATGATAAACAATTCCTTTTTAAACATCAGGAAAAAAAGTCTTCACCTTCAGTTACAACAAGATGCAGGGAGAAAGCAAAACTAAAAAAGCAGTTTAAAACCTAGGAAGATATTTAGCTTATCTGTGACTCTAGCTTGAATTTTTTTTAGATTTACAAATGATTTCTGAATTACAGTTTAAAGCTTTCAGGCTACCTCCTGTGCTGAAGTATTTGCATTCTACAGTACCAGTTCAAGCCTGTCATTTCAAAATACCTTAGTCTTACGTGTGATGGCAACAAGCATTTTACCAATATAATTATAATTTTACCTCTCAGAGAACTTCAGTTCCTTAAGCAATGAATTCTCAATATTTCTGATGAGTTCCTCAAGTTCTTAAGCTGTTTTTCCTGGAGGACCTAGCATTTTGAAAGCATTAGAAGTTCTTCTCTGAAAAAGTGCAGTCTAACCAAGTAACTAGTTCTGAAGCAAGAAAGAGAATCTTCCAGTGAGATTATTTCTCCCATGGTTGTACATGCCATGGCCCTTAGGCTGTTACTTCTGTGGAGTTAAAAGCTAAAACACTTTTTCTAAACATAGAGAACAGTACTGTAAGAATTTAGTAGTTACATGTTCAGCAGTTATCTACACATTCAAGGAACAGAATATCTCAACTTCTTGAAAAAGCCATAAGCAGACTTGTAATCTATGGGAAGTGAATTTAGTTATAAAATGTAAAGTTCCTGTTCAACTGGATGCATTGCTGATCCAATCACTACTTGGCCAGTAACTCAATTAGAGGTTAATTATTTGACTGAGAACAAGGTTTGTATTTCATACTGAGTTACATTGGTTTCCACACCCTGCCCCATTGCAGGAAGGTCACTTTGTTTTTAAAGAACACTCACTATCCATCAGCCTTTCTACTGTAGATGATCACTTTTTGCCCAAGATCACAATCCTGCACTGTGTGCACTGTTTGCCAGTACTCCATTCTATTAACTTTATGTGCTACTCTACACAGAGAAGGAAGGGCATTGCAAAGCACTAACCACAGTTAAGTTTCTTTCCCTCATGGAAAATAAAAGTGTGAAAATTCCTTACGCTCCAGATTTTAAGTCATCAGGCTTTTTAAGGTCAATAAGCAAATCTTTTCCTTTTCTTTTAAGCTATAAGATACCTAAAATAAGTTTCAAATAATTCAGACGCTGTTTCAACCCCACCTAACCCCAAAGCTTCAGCAAAAACAAGGGTGGACCTGACAAAAAGATAGTACAGTACCAGACAGACCTCCCACCCATCTTCCCTAGTAAATATATACATTTACAAACTAAGTTAATGGGCTGTGGATCAGAATACACAGAAGCCTTTGAAAATAATTTGTATGGGCTTCTCAAGTTGTTAGTATCCTTCCCTTGTTTTATGAGTCAGATTGCAATGCTCCCCAGCCCTCCCACTCCAAACCCTTCAAAGACCACAAAGAAAATTACGTAGTATGTGCAAGGGACTGCACAGTCTCCAGATGAAAGAAAGTCTGTATGAATACTGGACACAGCACTGGAGGCACCAAAACGCATTCTGAAAACTTGGTCAAATATATGAAAATACTGTGGAACATCTTGAACACAAATCAGAGACAAACAACTATTTAAGACACCAACCAACTCCTTGAACATAGTTTAAAAAAACCAAAATAAATAACTCAAATATCTAAATATCAACAGATCAAAAGGCATTTTCTCATATTTAAGGGAAGGCATCACAGGTGAGGAAAACAACTGTCAACACAACATATCACAAATTAAAAAGCAGCTTTTTCACATATGAAATAGTCGTATCATTGGAGAGCATCTGAATGTGCTCGTTTCCTGAAAGCTCAAATATCACCACTTCCTGTTTCTGCATGTCCACCCATCTTCGACACTGCAAGGCACTCTGTAAGTTCACTGTACCGTCCCCATCACTGTAAATAATCTTGGGCTCCTTGTCAGGAAAGCTTTCATAATGGAAGGAATCGGGTGTTTCCACACCGGTACCATAAAGACAGTGTATGCGTACACCAGGTGGTATCATCTGGTAAACCAAGGGTTCCGTGTCTTGTCTCATGAGCCAGCCGTCTTCAAAGTCAATGTCCCTGTAGAATTTTCTATAGTCTCGTAGGGTGTAGTTAGCTGTAGGTGTGCTTACAAAAACCTTGTCTGAGGGCCACGTGTAATTGTAGGGGAGCATCCAGTTCGTGGAAACAGCTGATCTCTGCTGGTCTCGAATCTTGAGTGAACTGATGACTGGTATTCTGTTGTTGTCACCTTAAAAAAAAGGCAGAATTTCATTACAGATAAAACAATGCATGAATCTAGGGAACTGCAGCAATCAGTGCCACTCAGTGACAACATGAGTAATTATTCTTTTTGCCCACAGTGAAAGTTTGAGAAGTTTCTCATTTATGACTGCCTCAGTGATCAACTTTCATCAGAAATTACTCTGCCACTTACAAATTTACTCAAACTTGGTGGATAAATGACAGACCAAGGGCACTGCTTCCTTTCTAATGGACTCATTTAGAAATGACAAAATACATCCATATTAGTCAAGTAAAAAAACATTTCTTAGGAATTATATGCAAGTCTTATTTTCAGTGTTATTCTGGAGGTATGTTTCATAACAACCGTGTACCTAGACCATGGTTTTACTGAAAGAAAAGTTACTATTCTTAGACATGTAGCAATTCATGAATAAATCTTTCAGATTGAACCATACATGTTAAGGTTTGCACATTCAAAGCAGAGTAGCATTTCATTCAGAACAGCTATGAACCATATGGTCATTTTTATTTACCACTGAGCACAGAGCATTTTAACACGAACTCCCTTTGTAAAGTAATCTACTAGGACATGACTACAGTTGAAGGAAAACAGGAGATTCTTGTAATACTTATCTAAAAAGGATAAGAGGAAAAGAACCAAAGCAAGAACTGTTGTCTCTGCTTTGTATTATTAAGAATTGTGTTCCACAGCTAATTCAGCATGTTAGTTGAAGAGGAATTGATGCTTCCTAGCATCTGGGGGAGACCACAGCATATCACTGATGCCAGCATCTTCCCTTCCAGTCAGCATTTCAGGACTGCTGAAACACTCGCATTTCTCAGAATACAGGTTTTCTGTAACATTGTAGTACTGCTGTTTTCTAGCGACTCTGGCAATCTGAACTATATCTTTGCTGGAAAAAAACAATTATTTTAAGACCAGTGAATAAATACCATACTTGAGAATAGTTTTCACCTAAGACTTTTAAAAATCTAGTATAAGTCTAGGGAGCTAAATTTTATGACCAGTAAAGGTCTTATATGCCATACACCCAGTAAACATCAAAGTTGAGCAGATTTACCCAAGTTAGACTTGATACGTAACTGTTTGACCAAAAAATTAAGAACAAGATAATTTGTAGATAGAAAGATTTTTTGTAGATATAAAGATTGCATTTTCCTTGGCAGTTGGTTCCAGAGATGGCTCAAATTGACACATGAATAAATTATAATCCATATCCAAGTTTCTTCAGATTTTAACCATTCCTCTTGTCTTTCTCCATAAAAGACAAAGCCATTTAATGCATAGCGTATACAGTCATTATGGAATTATTTAAGACTGACAGTTCTTCTCATTCGTGGTGACTGGCTGATCTGACTTATTCTTCATAATTATAATTGCTGGCACTCTTCAATTGCCAGATGAAACTGAATCAGATTATTCTGTTACTATGTCCAGGGAGTTGCAACAGGTATTCAGATCAACTATACTGAGAACTGAAATGAACCCAAAACTGTTGTTCCTGAAATACCACCAAACTGTACTTTTCAGCTCCATAAGGTGGCACTGTTGGTTCAGCAAACAACCAAGCACAGTCTTCACTACGATTTGTTTAATTCCTGCAGAATATAAATACAAAACTTGGCTCTTCCCCAGCCTTTTCAGAACAGCTCATCAATGCTTATTAAGTCCTGTAGTTTCTTCCTGAAGTGCAGAAGTACTGTAAGGTCAATATCACACTTCAGTCAGCAGGGACTGACATTATAGCGTATAAAGCACTGGGTCTAAAGAAAACATTGTTAGCATCTCAAGCTGACAACCAGAGAAAAGAATCATTGAACTCTGCAAGTGTTTGTCAGGGAGTGAAGAGAATGACTTTACTATTAGCAGTAGAATTGTTATAAACACTCATCCTGTGAAACACTTGAGTATGTAGCACTAAGCTATACAAGATCTGGAGAAAATAATTCTACCTCTCCCATTTGCAGAAAAGCTGCAGATTTAACAAGCACCTAGCCATTTACATACTATAAACAGGAGTAGGAGCAGAAAGAATTCCTGCTTGAAACCTTACCTGGTCTTTCTAGCAGTGCAGTAGTTTTTGCTTGAGTAACAACTCCTCTACATACTAGCATCCTTATAATTCCACAAGCTGTAACTAGACTACCATAATCCAAGCATTAATGTCTGATGGTGAGTTTTTTTTTTACCTACAGATATTTAAGAGACATAACTAGCCTAAAAATGCACATCCTGATAAAATACTCTGTCCACTTAAGTTTCCTATATAATTCTTAACTCTCCGCTCCAGAACCTGTAGCTTAATACCACAGACATGCAGATTAAGAGGTGATTCCATTTCACCCTAACTATTCGTTATGCATTTGTAGAGCTAGCCACAGCTGATTAGAATGAATAAAATATGAGGCACAGAAATTTAATCCAACAGAAATCAGACTGGAATGTTGTAGTCTGTTGGAGTTTTATGAATTGAGTTTCATTATTGCTTACTTCCTGGCACTTCCCACAGGCTTCATCTGACACGTTTCTATGCTACAGAAAAGGTAAATCAATTTTTACAGTCAGTGCCACTACAATTGCATTAATAACGTATAACTGTGCAAACATCCAGTGTAAGTTTTTGGGGTCTGCATTAACTGAGTTGTGCGTTCCTATTCAGAATCAAATTCCTTTGCTAAGCAGAGCATTCTTCTGATCTACCCATGCATGGCTGGCAATTGCTGCGTGCTCTGCATTTTGATGAAGTCCAGTTTCTGATGTCAGCTTTGTTTGGGAAGAAGTACCAAAAACCAAAGCTAGTAAATTAAAAGCAAGCCAGAAATCAGACAACACAAATTCGATGCCAAAGCATAAAACATGCTGTTTTGCTACAAAATAATCACAGTACTGCATGATCTACATCACATAGAAAGCAAGTTTGGTTGGTGAAACACTTTTCCCTATTAAAGACAAAAGTTTAGAATATTGGATACGCCTAAGATATCAAAGGTTCATCTTGTCTGCCAGAGTTAAAGGCTCACAGACATCTGTGCTGCGGGCAGCACACCACTTCATCATTGCATCTACAAGTTTCTCTTTATGTTCATCTCAAGCAGCTGTGTGATACTTAAAGGGAACTATTGAATGATCTGCAGTTCATGCTGGCTTAGCAATACTGAACAGAGAACAATCATGCTGAAGGCAGAACTGACAGAAATAGAAGGCACCAGGCCAAACAGCAGCTGTGTCATCCGCTGTAAAGAAGTTAGGGAAGATCAAGAGGAAGCACACAGCTCATCACCAGGGGATGTAAAAGCCTTGTCCAGTTCCATGAACAAGACAGTCTGGTTAAAGGGCTTGAAACCTGAAGGTGTAATCACTTAAAGAATACTATTTTTAACTTCATAGTATCAGCGATTCTCATCCTCCATTTTTAGCATCATCCATATATAACATCTTTCACTCTTAAAAAAATAGACTGCCAAACCTCAGATTACATACCTGAAGCCAGCACACGGAGAGTTTTGGCCACTCCTCCCCATGGAGCACCTAATGACACGTAATCTTTTATGTATTTGTCTTTCCATTCCTGAGTCTGATGATTGAGGAAGTACAGGGTGTACATATTACCCATGCTGTGGGCAATTAAGACAACAGGACTTCCATACTGCTCGTACATTAACTCTATCATCTTGCGAAGGGCCACAAAATAATCTCCATTCTCATCTGAATGAAAAAATACACATTCCATGGTTATCATCACTAATAGTGGAAGTTGTCCTTCAACACAATTCCTTACAAGGTTATATTCTGAAGAATCAAATATCCAGTGCTTCTTTACATCATTAGTTTATGAAAGGATGAGTCTTGAAAACCTCATTCTTCTCCTATTTCTCTGAAACAAGGATATTTGAAAATGTTACTCCAATTCCTCTCACTTTTAAAAGTAAATTGAAGCCCAGATTTCCCTCAGATATCCCACACTGATGGCGTGCTAACTTTTTCTCCCACAGAAATCCATCCATATGTTCCCTAGGAGCTGCGCATTTTTTTTTTTACTTGAAAAATACAAAGTTGACAGGTCCAGAAAGACTTCTGAATTAACGGAAAATAACAATAAAAGTTACTAGATCAATCTTATAGAGGGTACGTGAACCAGAACCAGCTAATGTTGTACATGATTTCTATAGGCACGGTTAGCTCTAAGTGAGAGTTCCAGCAGATTTATGCTGGCACAATATACTTCATCTCTAATACATATAATTAAATGAGCTTTAGAAATGAAGAGGAAAAAAAAAAAAATCAATAAAATGCATTTCTGTAGCCCTGTAATAAAATACCAATTCAGTGTAACAGCTGCAACATAACTTTGAAGCAGTTGCATCAGTAGCAAAAGTCAGCATTATTGATTCTCTTCAAGCAGTACTCCTGGATGCCAGAACTACGTGCTTCATTTCTGCGGGCTAAGGCAAACTTGATACTAGAATATTAGCATTAATAATACGTATTATGCCATTTCTTCAGTACAAGCTCAGAAGCTGCATGAAGAATCTACAAATCACTCATGCTACTGTGGAATAGAATGAGATAAAAATACATTTTTACACAAGCATTAGAACTAAAGTTAGAAAAATAGCATTCCTCATTTTTAAGGACAATATAATTAATCCCTCAGGATATAATCACAGCAGCTGTCAGGTTTGGTGTGACACCACAACCAGGAAAACTGCACTCTTAGCAAAGTTCTACCTGCAGAATTGGTAAATGCTGTGTTTAGAAATTGTGCTAACACAGATTTGGAGGGTGTTTTTATGGAACTTCACAGGTTTTAGTGGTTTGGGCAAATCTTAAGTAGTGTATTGTTTAAAACAACCACAAAAAAACATACCACGGAGCTTTTATCTGGGTCTAGGCATACCCCATCCTCAAGAGTTAACTAAAATTTGATGTTTAAATGAAACTGCATAGCTGAGACAGAGGGAAGAAACCCCAAACTATCTGCTTACTGGAAGTGTCAACAAAGTTTTGTTCAAACAAGACATTATTTACTTGGTGCCTTTCGCCAGTCGTAAGGTGCTCCTCTTACGTCTTCATCGCGTTTGTAGCCCCAGTCTACTAAACTCTGCACCAGCATGTAGAAGTAACTGCCTGGAACATCAGATAAACGTAACAGTGAAAAGGTCAGTGTTGTGAAAAAAGGTCTGGATGCATTGCATCTCATTCCATACACACAGATATTAAAGCCCTGATCTTATGAATCTGACAGTCTTGGATCCTGTGTATTAAGCAAAATGAGCTATGCTGACTGCCTTCCAAAATTATTAAAGCATTCGAACTGGCTGACCTATCAATCCACAACACAGCTTGTCATACACAGAAGGAAGAAGTGTTGTTTTTTCCTCAGTAATGCTATGTCTAATGCTTGAACTGTTTAAAAAAATTGATAACAGCAGTTGTCATAGCTTTCACTGATTGCAGATCAATTTCAGTTAGGTATGTAACACGTTTGTAAACATTATCCTGATTTTGCCAACATTGGTTGCTGGCAGCAAAAGCTCACAGTGTACAAACTTCTGGAGCCACTCAAAATTATTTTCATATCCATCAGTTCAGATGGACAGCAAACACTTGCAGACTGGCAGCAAGAAGCTGTAAGATGGTATATATTACTGGTTTTGAAACACAGGATGCAAGTACTACCACAATTAAAATGCATCATGTGTCAGCATAAGAAGTGAAGCATCAAAACATCGTGTTGAATATCACAGCCATTTTAGCATTTTGAACTGTTCCTCATTGCGTATATACCCAGTGCAAGTAGAAGCAAGTTTCAAAGTCGATCCTGTTTTTTACAGGAATTATCTATCAGGTGGAGGTAGTCAAGCACTGCAGTGCCCTTTTGAAGACTGCTTCTAAGGAAAAGAGATACATGCAGTGCAAGTGAAACTTAGCACATAACTGGCTATTAAATTACATCAGCCACAGCTAACAACTCCTGACAAGATTACCAGCATTTTTTGAAATACTACTTCCACAAAAGCCTACAAACAAAATAATGCAGAAATATTTCACAGCACAGATTTAACTATGTAAATATTCCGACACCAACAAGAGATGAGTAGTTAGAACTCAATTTTCCGTAAGGTTCTTTCCAAACTAAGCAACTCCAAACAGCACTGCTCAAAACTAAGCTGAACTAGTGTTTATATCTGGTATTTGCTTGTCAAGCTTCCATCACAGGATTTTCTACTCAAGCCATCTCATTTTCTGAAGCACCTTCAGGATGCCTACATACATTTCATCCAGAGGTCTTCAATCTGACACAAGACTGAGCAGTCTTGTCTCAAGTCATGAGACCAAACAATAGACAAAATGACACAGTAAAAGCACTGAAAAGCAAAGTGAGCCACATGCTACTCTACTACCAAAAAAGCTTTCTACTCACAAACAAAACCCTATGCAACAAACTATAGAAATGTGATTTCAAATTAAAGGACATACCATAACATCCTACAAGTGACAAAGCATTTCAGACACAGCTTCTACATACCAACGCTCCTTTTACTTGGATCAAGGAATTCCAAGGAAAATGTCTGCCCAAAACCTGGGACTCTGATATCCACTCCATCTGGTGGTTCTGTTACCTTCCTTGTTCTATTATATACCAGCCTGCAAGAGAAGAGACAAAACATGAAACATGTCATATTACCGTATGACAGCTTTCAGCTGTGTTGGGCCTTACAATCTGAGTGCAGTAACAAAAACTTGTAGTGCTATTACCAAGAAGTAAAAAAAAGAACAGTCAGACATGAGCTAACACTTACACAACAAAAACTGCTATTTTAATTAGTTGTTATGCCTTGCAAGCTGAAGGCTTATCTTCCTTGTATAACAGGGTTGATAGCACTATGGCTGAACTTGTAGTACAAGTTACTTGGTGTAGTGCTACACCATTTCACTGTGCATCAAGTCACAGAATAGAGGTAGTTGTTAAGAATGTAAAAATGGAGGTGTGGCAGTAGAAGATAAATACCTCTAAAAATCATCTATTAGACAAAGTCCCCTAATTAAAAATGATTAGTTTCTGTTTAAATAGAACACCCCCTGAAGTACTAAGGAAGCACTCGATATTTCTTGACTTGTAACAACCGGTATCACAGCAAACAGTATGAAGTGTTCTGCAGGTATTTTTAAAACCCGCTTGAAATAGGGAGAACGGGGAGTTTGGGGATTTTGTTTGGTTGTTGTAATGCCTTATCAATACAGCTGCAGTTCCTGAGCTCAGGCTTTTACCCCCAGATGGAGGTCTTAATCTGAGTTGATACTCAAACTGTCACACACTAATGAGCAAAGTAAAGCAGAGGTATTATTACATACTCTTCTCACCCCACAAACTGCAGGTTGTGAAAAAATGAAATTTAAATCTTCAGATCTGTTTTACAGTGGTCGACAAATTTGAAGATCTTCAGTTACCATTCTTCCCCCATCTTCCTCCTCCCCACCCCTTGGTTACTGTATCTGATCAATCTGTTCTGTCTTTCAACAGAAATCATTAAGCTGCTAGTAATTAGCAATAGAGAATCAGTTTTTATATGAATATAGTCACATGAGGAAAGCTAGTTATGAAAGCTGCAAGATGTTACCTTTAACAGAAGGAACACGGAGTTTAGACAGGTTTTTAATCTAAAATATTTTCAGCCAAGGAGCCAAGCAACATATCCCTCTGCCATTCTATTTATACTACAAAATATATTTGGGTCCATAGGTTTGTGGTACTTCAAAAGCTACAGGCAGAGATTTGCTTACGAAATAGCATTATTCAAAAAAGTCTGGCATCAGAAATTACTTGGAAGCCACACAAAGTTCAAATTGGAAAATGGGTAGCATGAAATTATTTTTAGAGTTTTTTTTAGTGTAAAACTGTTTTTCCAGAGAAACAATTGCTTGTGGCAAAAGTATTACTTGCACGTGGGTCAAGACACAAAAGAAATGGAAAAGCATCCTCTAGACTGATCAGTGACATATATCTTTATAAAAAAAAAAAACAATGCTTCCTTTCATGTCATAGTCAATACTGCACTTTATGCAACCTGGGACCTCCAGCAAGTACTACTTGTCAGTTCCAGCCACATCCAAACTGAGTCATGCTTTGACTCCAGAATTTCCAACTGCAATTGTGTTACGAGTTTGTCAAGTCCATGACCACATTAAATATTGTGGAAGTCTGCAAAGATAGGTTAAAATTAAACTGCCACCAACCTCAAAACATTCAAACAAAAAAAACCAGCATGTTGGTGGGGTGTTTAAATTGCACAGGCTAAACATTTACTGTTTTCTTAAAGATATTTACAATTTTTTTACAATAAAATAGTCAATAAGCATTTAATTAGACAATCTGTATACCAAAATAATTAAGGAAGGAGTTCCAAACTGCACTTAAAGGATCCCACAGATATCAGCTGCCCGTGGAAACTGCTTTTTAATGACATGCTGCCAGAAGAAGTGCAGGCTCTCATCCCTCCAGCCTCTCTGTGCTGCCCATTGTACCTCCTTCCCACATACCTCATCACAACTTAAGTAACTCACCAAAACAGCAGAAATTCTGCTTTAGATAAGCCTACGGAAGTGTGCTAAGTAACCAAACGAACATGTGGCAAGTGGTAGCAGAGGGAGGTGGAGGAAACTAAGTGTCTGATTTTCATCACTTGCAGCAAGCTACCACAGTTGCAAGAGCCACATCCTCCAGTTCAGCCTGTCAGTCTACCTAGCAGAACTCCCTAGTCATTTCTCACTGGTCTTGACTAGGAAAGCTTAAGGCAGCAGCAGCTGTGTACCAAGTATGTCAATCCAAGGGAAGGAGGTAACTGCAGAGAGCAACAGACGCAGCCTTACCTGATATTGTCAATCCAACAGTCAATGATGACAGGTAGAAGCAATTCTAAGTTCAGCCACAGTGTAAAGTAACTGTCAGTCTTCTTAGAGCAGAGATAGTGCACTACTGATGGCTTATCTAATTTTGCTTCCAACTGATTACCTAAGTCCCCTGGAACTGAAAGATATGAAAAGACACTAAAATGTAAGAGTGTAGCATATTAAATAAATTGCATCACTGCAGTGCTCAGAGAGAACAGTTCTGTAACTGGATAAAAATATTATCTGAAATCCAAGTATTGCATTTGCATTTTCTACTATAGATACTTCAGTTTTTAGAAGCACGACTTGGGGAACCACCATATAAAGTAACTCTGGATCAATAGTTCCCAGCTTTAAAAAACAGATAGTGTAGGCTGAGGTCAGGTTAAGGTACAGATATGAAAAACAGCTCTTATCAGAGATATCTGCATTTCAAAAACAAACTAAGTCTCAATATTTTTTTTCCAGCTACTACAACTGGTCTGTCTTTCTGTACTTCTGACAGCTGCCTGCAGACTATCGATTTGACACAAGAGTGAAAGCAAAGTAGAAACAAAGTTACATGAAGTTATCACCTCTTTTTACACTTTGGTTATACAAAATCGTGTTGTTTAGCATACTAATCCAAACACAGCATTCCATATCATTTACAATTCAAATCTGGATGCATCAACAGCATTAGTTTTTGTATATGGAAGAGCGCTTGGAAAGAAGGATCTTGTACTTGCACCTTCTCTGAAGTATACTGTTTTTTAATTTAGCATATGCTAAATGCCAGCATTCCTGTAAGATTTTAAAATAAGTTTCCTTATTTTAAACAGAAAATACAGACATAAAATTCTTATTTCCAAATTCAAGTTAAACTTAAGAAATGCTCCTAAAATTTTCTCATGTCTCCAAAGGAGCACCTTACATTTTGTTTAATCATTTTCAACCCTCAAGAACCAGGAAGGCAAAGATACTTTAGGAACTTAGAAGTTCTCTGCTGTAGGAAGAATTAGGAGATGGGCACTTCTGTGTTTCCACCCCCACTTCCTTCCCCCACCTAAGATCATTTCCACCCCCCCACCTTTTTTTCCCCCCCATGTGCATAATTGCACGCTGTTGAATTTCTTAGGTACAGGCCCACCCATACAGTTCCTTTTTTCCCCCCACTTTGCTAAGTTCAATTAAAACTATGTAAGTTTCCTATAGCCGTTAAAGTAAGAGCTTTAAGAAAGGTGCTGTCTTCCAGAGGAACAGCTAATATAGCTGAAAAGCCAGATATGGTTTCAGAGAAGTGCAGAACTGAAAAAGAACAGAACTTGGGACTAAACAGAGTGACAACCAGACTCTTCCCACCTTTAGCCACCCGGGCTGCACCCCACCACAGAAGATACACCTCAGGACTGCACTGCCAACCCCACTTTCTCATTAGGTTTTTAGTGTTTTTATTTCTTTAGTCTTAAGTGAAATGTTCAAAGCTCCAGTAGCTGACCTGTTTATTTTAGGTTATATTTCAAGGACACTGATATACTGGAAAGCATAATAAGGTAGATTATATAGCATTGCATCACACTCAGAAGTTTACTGAAGTTCAGTCTCGTAACCTCAGAAAAAGCTGTTTATTATTGCTTATAGAACTATAAGGCAACAGCTTGTTCCATGATCTTGTGCCTGTTCTGGCTGCTGCATCAGCACTCTCAGTTACAGGCAGAACGGAATGTAATTCTATTTATATCAATCATTCATGGCTGACCAGCTTCAGCAGCAGAACAGCCAACAACAAAACAGGTTCATTTTGTGTTCAGTTCCAACGCAAAACAAAGTATACAGGTGACCTTGGAACTCACTTGTTTCAGTAAAAATCAAATTCTTCCAGCAAAGATATTTCAAAAGCTTCAGCACACATCTGCAATATTATTTAGAGTTTTAAGAACATGAAGTTTTCAGACAGAACTTAAATACCTGAGCACACCTGCTTGGAGTAGGAAGGCTTACAACTCTAAACATACAGGAAACTGCATAAAGTCTCCCTTGGTCTTACAGGAGTGATTTTAGATTAACTGCCCGTTTAATTTGGTCAACATTTTATCCCAGAGCTTCAAGGAGAGAGGCTGTGCTCTTCTGTCCAGTGCAGAAATGAGAAACATTGCATCCTACTTTCTAACTCGAGGGGTGACAACAAAAGTTGGTTAAAAGGAAGCAGTGCTTCTGTGTAATGCTAAACAAAAGCTAAGAGACAAGTTCCACCTACACAAAGATAGAATCCTGCAGTTAAAGCGTCATGTAAAGCTTGATGTCTGTTTATAAAGCAGATATTAACACCAGTGTCTTTTTTATGTTTACATTTTCATATTGACAGTGAAGCTGCCAATCACTGTAAACTCACAACTAGTGAGTTATTTCCAAGTATATATATGCTGCAAACTAAATTTGGATTTGTGAAAACTGGATTTGTGATGAAGCTATAGGGAACAAAGCACAAATTTTGATTTTCCACATTATATAAACAAGCATGCAAGATCTTCAGTCCTCACCCTCATGCAACTTAAGGGTGTTAATGATTTACATTTTGGCTGGAGAGCTACTTAATCACTTTCTGATAAGTAACAGGTTAGAAAAGATCACGCTGAAGATGAATTCTGTAGGATAAGGACTGTCCTTTCAGAATGTTCTGTGATTGATAGGATTTGCAAGCAGTAGAAAAGAACATTTCCTTCTCCTTTCAGTTCATACGTAGGGAGCAAAGTAGTTTTTCCTCCCCATCCTCACATGTACCAATACCTACAGTTCCTAGGTCTTTTTAAAAATGTTACATTTATAAAATAACTACAGAGTGAAGTCCTGCAAAATACATCAGCACAAGTTAAAAAAATCAGGTGTCCAAGAAAAGGTCTCTAACAGTACCCTCACTTCCCTAAATTGCAACTGTGAAATGCATGTGTTAGCTAATGATCTGCTACAAAACAATTTCATATTGAGCAAAAGTGCTTCCATCAGACTTGATGATCCATCACTTCCTGCATATCTTACTTCTCAGTAAGCCTAATCCCAACAGAACCCATCCTGATATGCTGACAAACCCAGTTCACTTTAATACTAAAAAGTCATTTTTGCAGTTGTATTTTTTTTTTTTTAACCTCAACTGCTCTAATAATACTATTATACCTCCTTCTGGATTGCATTTTTGATTAAGCCTTACAGAAAGCATATTTACAGATTGGAAAGCCTAGAAGATATGACTTCTCCTAATTCAGAAATTAAAATAACTAGCTTTAGGATACACAGGTACCCCTACTGAAGAGTTAATGACTGATTGACAGTTCCCATTAGAGACCAATAAGCAAACTGCCATCTGGGAAACATCCGGCCCAAGTACTCCTCCAAAAAATTTAGAAAAAAACACCAAAATAGTAATTGAAAAAATAATAAGTCTACTGTCTGTAGAGTAAATAATCACTGACTGAGATATTTTTATTGCATTTATCTGAAGTGCAAATGCCTTTGGATAAAAATTAACTTTCAAATATTTCTCATGGTTAAAATTTCCCTCAAATTACTGTCAAGTTTTCAGTTCCAGACATTAGCTCTCTTCCAAACCAAACTATATTTTCCTAAAAACCGATTCAAAATACTGACTACTGTTTTCCAGGCTGAATGTCTCAGTTGCTTGTAGTCAGCAACTGAGTGCAGTAGAAGAGGCACTTAAAATTAGGAACAAGAAAGCAAATAAGATCTCACATGATACTTCTAGATACCTCAGATCACATGAGGCATAAACAGTTAAATCACTGCTGACACCCAGCCAGCTGACCACACAAACACACACTCCTCAATTAGCAGTCAGCAGGAATTCAGACAGACCTCTTTTGCATGTTAATCAATTATTAACACGCTTCATTTAGGCATCTTTCTAGAAAACTTTAGCCAAGTACCTAACAAATTGTTTGCAGAAGGTATCAGAACATTGATATAGTAATTGTGTTTAGTCAGCTCTAGAAGGTAAAGAGTTCAGTGAATCCACTGCTGATCTTATAAGGACAGGCTCTTGGCCCCCAAAATTGATAAGGCATAAGACAGGCCATCTACCATCACTGCATACTATGTGAGAAAAGGAGGTGAGAACAGACGCAGAATACAGGAATTTCTTTTTAGAAGTGTGTAAGTATATAACTGAACTGATAAGAAGAGTGCAAGATTAATTGTAATTGTATGAATGTGAAGCAGGTATCTAGAAGAACATGTTTTTCTTTCTTGAGATCGATACTGTCAATATAACAAAGGGGTTAAGTGGGTTCCCTGTTTCTTTCCAGTTTCCTTGTATGAACATATTGTCCTGGAAGAAAGCAAAGTCAGAGAAAGCATGAAAACAATTCAGTAATTTAAGTAGCCCTGTCTTCCCCTACCACACTTGAGGGAAGAACTCTAAGACTATCATCTTAGATTTTAGTCAACATTATCTTGGATACCAAACTTTCAGGCAGGACTCTGGAAGTAAGGTTTCGACTTCTGCCATGTTTATTCTCTATTCTGTTACCATGTGAATAACCTTTGATGCTTTAGTTAAATCTCAGAGAGAAAGCAAGCAATTGCACTAGAGTATTTTGCCTTCTACTTCTGTCAGTTTGGTCCTTGTTCTTTCTACCTTCTAAGTAGAAACACACCCTGCAGACATTAGCACCATTTGATGGTGCGCAGACCAGCACATGCCAATCCAAACAGCCTTGCTGCTGCCTGCACGCCTTGTGCCACTCCTCCTCCATTAAGGCAGTTCAGCTGCAGAATTGCTCACTTCTTCCTCAGCAGGATAGTTTTCTAGTGCTTTAGCAGACAAATGACTCTACAAAATGATTGCTAACTGCACAACGAAAGCAGGGAGAGCACTAATGAGCTATTAGCTTGGCTTAGCTATTTCACGGAACCTCGCTTCAGCTAGTTCAGTAGCTGCACACGTCTGAGATCTGCTGGCAATTCAGGAACTAATATCTCAGTACCTACAGCCAATTGTTACAGGGTTGTATTATCTGCTTTCAGATTAGAGAGGCTCCCAGGTGCTGGCCTGTGTGTGTTTTTTTATTAGTGCCTAGAGAGCAAAACATTACCCATATAAAAACAGTGCCCCATATTTAAAAGCTACAGCTCTGCTTCCTTCCCCATTACTTGAGTAAGCACAGCTTGCAGCTGTAAGTGGGGTCATTACAGGAAAATTTTGAGAACAAGTTACACTGGATCTTGTGACCATCACTGGTCTAAAATATTTATGAAACAATCATTATGTTGACAACATTCCTTTAAACAACATTCCTTCCTTCTTTAGTCCATAAGATCAGATGGGTAACTTGCCACAGAGTACAACTTAGAGGAGTTCAAAACATCCAAACAGAACCAAGAGAGAACGCTCAGGTCATGAGAACACATTTACTGCAAAGCATGCGTAAAACTGAAGGCGTATGAAGAACTGAAGGTCTAGATGCCAGCCTGAAAGATCGAGAGGATCAGCTGCACATACACATCTCACACTGACTCCAGAAGCACCTCGGGCCTGTACTGCGCACATAACACAGCCTGCAGGCACCTCAGCCTCCTCTGCATTTGGCATTCTAGTGCAATATGCGTTTCTCACCCCTCTCCCAAACACCTCTGTTAAGCCAGCACTCAGAGCACCTCCCTGAAAAATGATTTCTCTTAAACCTTCCTCCCATCCTCATCACAGTAATTCCTAAAAAGCTTATCTGAGCACAGCATGCCACAGACACAGGAAAGGTGAAGAAAAGGTCATGAAAAGCAAACTAGAATCAAGATGGAAACATGACCGACAGTCACTCCTTCTCTGCCTTTATTTGCTTGACCTTCACTTACCATGTCACGTCCAACTGAAGCTAAGCTCCTGGTGCAGGTGTTTTTTGCCTGTTTTTACAAAGGCATCAGTTTATATCATCAAAAACTTGATGGCATTCTGCAGTAGCAAGTTATAGCAGGTCACTGCCTATGAGTGCCTACCCTCCCCAAACACAGAAGCCTGGAAAATGGTACTGGCTGGAAACGCTGAATCTTCACTTTTTGGACAGGCCAGGACCAGACAGCAGAGAAGAGCATATTTTAAGACACAGAAGAGCAGAAGGTGCAGGTTACATACTGTGTGAGGATGAAAACTCTCAACAGCAAGAAAATCTGTAACTCACTGATGCATCTGTGTTCAGGCACACAGCATTACCCAGAATTTCTCTTAGGATTGTATAGACCAGTCACTGCTTTTAAAGCCAATCTTAATGCATAAGCCTACAATAGATCGTCAGTTGTAACTTTGTGCTGCTATATTCAGTACCCTGTTATCCCAATTGCTTCTAAATCTTCTTTGATCCCTTCATAGCTAGGGCTGAATATTGGATCAGCAACAAAACACTCTCACCTGTCAGGAAGAAGCTTGCCACTAAAGCAAGCACCAAGACTTATTGCTAAACCCAGCATTATGCAGCAGAGAGATGGGATAAAAGATTGCTTGCAGCCTTCAGGGGCAGCACTCAGAACTGCTCACATTTCAATTCCGGCCTCCTAGGAAATCCCTTCTTCCGAATCCACATTCGGACAGCTCAGCTTCAGCTGTGAGCTCACAACACAGTGCCTTTTAAAGAAGTTCTTGTCCAGCAGCTGACAGTTTGTAGCAGCAGTGACATAACAGAGCCTAAACTAATTATATGAACAGAGCTTAACACTAAGTGTTCTCAGAGTGCTCCCATTTCCTTACCTTTTCTTCCCCTCTTTTATCATCATCGTTATTCAGGCAATGAGAGCACACAGCATACAGAACTCGTTTCCAGGACTGACTGCTCACATCAGTGCCACCAAATGGCCCTGGCTAGTGTGCGGGAATGCTTAGGGACTACAGCTTCAGCAGACAAGTTGTTAAAGCAGTTAACATTTATTCATGATACTCACACACGGACACAGAGAGCAGCTGACGTTTAACCCCTCGGGACCTATTAGACAGGCAGGTTCCCCGCATTTGCTGTGAGCTACCGGGTGCTCCCGGTCGGCAGCACAGGCCGGTAACGTTCGCTGTCTGCGCAGCGAGGTGACATAACCCTGTTGTCTGCAGCTCCCCGCGCTGAGCGCGGTAACACGCAGCCGCCGCTCCCCGCCGCGCCCACGGACCCCCCCGCGGCAGCGCGGACGCGAGCGGCGCTCCGGAGCACCCGGCGCGTCCCGAGCCCGCCGCGCCCCGCGGCGCACGCACACGGGCACGGCCCGGCTCCACGCCCGCCCCGTGCCGTGCCCCCGCCCGGCTCTTACCCAGCACCACGGGCGGCCCCGCGGGCCGGCGGCGCGGCAGACACCCGGCGCCGGAGCAGAGCAGTAGCAGCAGAAGGATGCTCAGGAGAGGGCTCCTTCCCGGGTGCGGGCGGAGCCTAGCGCCGGCCGGCGGAACCATCGCCCCAGCGCATAACCCCGCAGCCGCTCCCGCACCCCTCCCGTTGCTCCGCCGGGGCCGCCGCCGGAGTGCGGCCCCGCCGCCCGGCCCGGCCTGAAAAGGGCTCGCCCCGCCCCGGCCGCGGCCGGCCCCGCCCCTGCAGGCGTCACCAGTCGAGCGCAGAGCCGAGCGGGGGTGGGCGAGCTCGGCTGCCGCTCCGCGGGCTCCGCTGCTGGCGGGGTGCTGCCCCGCAGCCGTACCCCGGCAGCCCCGCAGCTCCGAGGCGGTTGTTCCCCTCAGCGGAGCTGCGGTGGTTCCTAGAGGTGAAGTAAGGGGTGTTTCGTGTCAGACTTGTGCATAAACGTAGCGCAGAATGGGTGCGGTCTGTATGGTTTGAGGAAAAGCAAATAAACTTAGTATAGCTGCAGCTTTTCTCATTGCAGAGTCATGGGATGGGTGCCAGCATAAAAGCTCGTGGGCAAGGCAGTACTTCAGGCAGCACCTGGCTAATGCAGCGACTAATTTGTTCACGGTATCTTCGAGGCCAGAAGTTTGGCAACGCTCTAAAATATCATTAGACCTTTACACATGCAACAAGAAGAGGTGGACTTGTAATTACAGGGTTTTAAAGCCAGAAGGACATGAGCCTTAGTGCTTAATCAGCAGCAGTTAAAGCTGCCCGCACAGGATGAGCTGTGCGTTGGTTAGAGGTGGTTGTGGAGAGGAGGAATGGAATCCGTGGAAGCAGAAACTGAACAGAAGGAAGAAAAAGGTGCCCAGAATCACTGATCGCAACTCATAACCAATCACGATCCTAGGGATGAATAAGGTGAAGTTTCCTTGCTTCACTCATACATCCGTTCCATATTCTGGGACAGCTGTTATTGCTTCGTGCTCAGGGAAAAGCTGCTGGGGCTCTGCAACAAGGGCACCGCAGTCTGCTTCAGACGTTCCCGAGTTCCTCAGTGTGATGCTAAGTTGCAGAAATGTGCCTGCCTCGAATGCTTTACATGCTGTTGTGAGCAGTGTCACAAACCAAGAAATCGGTGGGAGAACCAGAACGCTGTAGATGTAGAATGTAGAAATGCAATGTAGAAAACTGCTTTCCGTTGACTTATGCGATTCCACCAGCTATATATGAGGTAGAAAAATGAAACTGTTCTTGCCTCGCTGGCCAGTATTCAACATGTTTGTAGCTGCTGCGAAGAGATGCATCAAATGGATGCGCCTGAAAAACAGACATACAGCCTATTGATTGGAACTGAGAAAAAACGGGGTGGGGCGGGGGATGGTGTGGCATTAACGTGGAGCGAGGAGGACACATCCTTCCTCCTGAAATAAGACAGAGGAAGAAAATGCAACGAATCACTCGAGGAAGCTAGGGACACGTCTAAATCTAGGATCGTGTTTTTCCTGGCCGCTGCCACACCTGTTACATTTCTGCTAAGGGAAGAGATGACAACATCCAGTACATGCAGAGGCCTTGGTCTGTCCCAGAGACAGGTGCTTAGTCACCACACAAGTGGTGACTTGAAATGACCTCCTACTAAAGCAAACTACAGGGTGTGTAAGTATTACAGACTGTAAAACTGGTTGCAACACTGAACCTGGTGTAGGAATTAAATGTTACAAAATGCAGTGCAAGACCTTACGGAAAGGTAGAGCAGCATTTAAAGAAAACTGATTTCAGTCACTTTGTCCTTCTCTCATATTGCTGTCTTCAGTCCAAAGCACCGAAATGCCCATGTCCAAGTAGTCAGGTGTGCTTTTGTTTTTTTGTTTCATCTCAGTCTTTTATTTCACCCTGTAAACATTGAGCAAGCTCACTGCCCGTTGTCTTTGTTTCTTCTTTCAGAATTATCTTTATGAATGCTATTTTCTACTGCTGAGCTAACAGAAAGGGGAATGGCAGCTATGACTTATGTAACCTTGTTGCCATCATCCTGTTGTCAGAGAGTAGCTTTTCTGCTGTGAAGACTTTTCTACTGTAAGCCTCTGGTAGCACAGGCCTTTTGATCTTGATTAGAACACCTCATTCCTCAGTGTTTACCAGTGTGCCATTGTTTATGTCCTTGATTATGAAATATGTCATTTCTGTAACCCTTATTTTATTAGTTCTCATGATAACACGTGGATGTTTCTGTACTCGATTCAGACAAGTCTTGGTATTCCTGCTGTGAATCCGTGCACTCTTCTAACAGTTGGGAGTATCCTCACCTTTTCCTCTTATTTTTCTCCAGGAAAAGCCTGCTAAGCACATAATTACTATTCCTTCTGCTGTGCAAGCCCTGGTTCTTCAGATAACAGTCTCTCAGTTGATGAATCAAGTACTGTTACAATTGCTGCTTTTTTGTTGCTTCCTTTTGGTAGATCGGTACTGTTAACATTGGAAAAGAAAGTAAACAAAGCTCTTTGTCTTTATAAGGTTGTTTAAATGCTGACAGCGAATTTCTGTTCCCACACTGAATGCCCGGTTTCATTGACACTAAGAAATAGGAGGAACCAAGACAATCCGCAAAGCCACTGAACGTTTCTTTCCAATTAGGTGATGCTCTGCAAATAACTCAGTGCAGCTATTTCTGGGTAGTGTTGTTATAAGGGCAGTCCTCCTCTGTCTCTCCAGAGAATGATTTGGCAGCAGGACATTTGCACAGTAACAACTCAGGGCCATGATCATACACACTCACACCACGGAATTCTGCTTGTCACTGCTCAAGGAAAATGTAATAAATATCAGAACCAGCTGCAGGTCTGATCTGACAGTGAAGTGCCAGCAAGAGTATTTTTGGAAAAGGTTTGTACCATACACTGCTTCCTTCACATGCCTCACATCAAGGTCTGTCTGGTCATGAAAAAGGAAGTTGTTAGAATTGAAACTATTTGCAGTAGTACACGTTTATCATTTTTACATAAGGAAAAATATATATTCCAAAGACCACTATTTTTTTTTTTACCACTGTAGAAAATTCTTTTTGAAGTATATAATCAGTATTCAAGCAAAGTATTCTTCTTTCCAAACGAATAGCAGAATTAAACTAGATTAAGCACCAGAAATGAGAGTATCCGTACCGTTATCTTTGTTTAAGACTCCCTGAGGGCTTAGACTGGCAGCCTGACAAAAACGATGACTTGAATATGAGTTCGCAGACTAGTTATTTAAAATAAGTGATCCTTTCCAGAAACCTAGTATTTACTTAAACACCTTTTATTTGACTGAACAGAATTCCCTGTTTGCCTCTGATCCTTAGCATTTCAGCAGTGTTTGTATTGGCTGAGATATCCCTGAACATGGCTGCACTGTGCTAGATGCACTTCTAGAAAAGCAGCTTTATCCCAAAGATGAATGTTCCTGTCAAATGAGGATAGTGCACAACAGGAGAAGGAATACACAGAACAAATGATTAACATAGTGAGAAACTACATTATATGCTGTCTGCTGATTAAGCACTGATGTTTATAGTTCTGGGACATGTTTTGCAACTCAGGTGATTTAAAAGAAAGATGTGTAGGTGACCGAGGCATTGTCACAGATCTACACTGTAGGCAGAGACCCATGTCACTGCTTTCTCCATTGCTACTGTGTTTCTTTGAGAAATTTCTCAAGTTCAGAACATGTTAACAATATCTTCACCATTCACGTCTTTCAGAAACATGCTCTTTTAACTTCTGCTGCTTCACAAGATCTTACCAGCCACCCTAGTTTTATTGCATTTGAATTTCCGCCAATGAAAATTACCTTGAGATGCAGAATCTCACCGTAATGGAAATGGGAGTGGTAGAATATGGACATTATCCCAAGTCTCATAGGCAAAAAAGAAGATAAAAGATCCGATAGTATGCCTGTTATCACATTTGCAAAAAAAACCCATGCTGCAGTGGATTGCTTTAGTCATCTTCCCTGTTACTGAATGCACAGACAACATCTGCTGCTCATTTCATTTTTTCCTGCAGACATTGCTGTAACATCCCTTCCTGAATTCCCCCAAATTTTCTTTCTGTGGAAAACATTGTAGTAGGATCTGTGATGTCTCTTCTCTTTTTCCCTGCCCCACTTAGCACAGCGTTCTGCTTTATAAATAAGTTGCATTAATTCTCACAAGTCTGAACTTGCCTGGCAAGGAATCAAGATTGCTAGGGAGAAGTCAGGCCTGCAAGCCTGTGAACCAAATGCATACACTGGTATGAGGGACTTAGGAAGACTGAAATGGTACATATTTCTATTAGTTTGCCACAAGGATTCTGATTCCATCATGTTCACTTTCAGAACACCAAACATGCCCAGTCTCAAGCATCATTAGAAAATAAAGGTTTTCTTAAGGAGGTTGCCAAGTGTTTCCCCTAGTAATTCTTATGTCTGTAGTGCAAAGATTCCTAGAGCTCTTTGGCACAACAGATTTACCCTCCTACGTTGTTCTGCATCGGTACAGATACTGACCATTGTTTAAACATGACTGTAGTGTGAAAAAGAAGCACTAAAATTGCATTACGCTCTTTCTTCACTCTCTGTGAAGCAAGACAGTTGTCTTTTTCTCGAAACAAATATTAGCCCTTGCAACTCAGCTCAGGAAGCTTACTCCCTCCTTCTCAAGAATAGTTTGAGGTTCAGTTGAAGTCAGTCATACCTGGACAAAGTATTCTGGTTTCAGCGCAGGTTTGGCTGACCTGTACCAGCACTTACATGGTGCAGGTGACCTCACTGGAGGACAGTCATAGCCATGTGTTTTCTCAAGTGCTTAAAGTGTGTACTGGAAGAAGGCTGCTACTGTGGTTTTTAATTTGCTATTAAATAACTATTATATATGTGCTGTATATCCATGCTATTCTATATATGCTGCAATATGTTTAGCAACAGTGTTTTTTAAAAACATTTTTTCAGTGTGAAACTACTCATAGAAGAATCCATAAATGTCCCAGACATTCAGCTCAGTTCTTAGCCCTTCTTGTTAAATCAGCAAGAAGAGGCTATTGTTTCCTTACCTTTAGCAAACTTTTTTTCTTTTTTAATCCATTGTTAAACAGGTTAGCACACATTTTAGAAAGCCCATTCCCAGTTAAATACAACAGTTTTTAAACTCCAGCTCTATAATCCCAGGACACTGTCTGCAGTGTCTCGGGCACGGACTCAGATGTGAACGATCCAAATCATTTATTACAGGTTTTAACATCCCTTATATACTTTCACAAGTTCTCTGTAACTCTCCCACCTGCCTTTACATATCAACAGTATAACTTCCCAAAACAGTCCTTAACTGTGCATACAGGCAATTATCCAGTCAGGGCTGTGAGTCTTCCCAGGCCATGCACTGTTCCTCCAGTTGGGGTCTGCTATCATGCAGCTTACTTGAACTTGTTTTCCTCTTCTTCTGGAAGTGTCCTTGGTTCTCAGCCTTCCTTTCTCATGCTGTTTATTCTGTTCCACAGCTGCAGCTCTAAATATACTTTTTGTATTCCCACAACTGCCTGCTGGTTTGAACCAGCTCTGCGAAGCTACTTTCCCTACCTTTTCTGCTTCCTCAGCACTTCGCATTCACTTCCATATTGTTCCCCATGTTACTAATCACTAGCATCAGGATAGGAAACAAAACTTGAGATCAGTTCCTCAGTCTCCTTAGGATGAGTTTGTTTACAGTGCAGAATGGGAACAGGAAGAAGGGGAAGAGGCAGTTGGGCACTGTGGGTGCAGAATGCAGGCTTACATGAATGTCAGTCCAGAACATCAGAGCCCAGCCCTCTGCCAAGGTAGGATGAACACGAGTAACATATCCTGTCACTGTCATCTCTGTCTTCAAACCTTTAATCTGTATAAGGTGATCATATTACTCTTTCTAAGCCACATCAATTAGTGTTTGCAAACGATCTGTGTAATTGAGCTTCACAGTAAATTGTGAGCACCTAATGACTAGTAAGCCTGCCGTGATCCTAAGTTTTGAGCAGCCTGCTGTAAAGACAGCAGAAAGCCATGCACAGATGCGTTACTAATCAGGAAATGTTATAAAACAATTAAAACAAACTTCTAAGGTAGAAAGTGATAGAGAACGTATTCATACATTCAGTAATCCAGGCCTGTTCTACTTGCCTTACGTTTGTAAGGGTTTGGAGGCCTTCCAGTGTAATCCTAGTATTTGGCCCAGTATTGCAGGTACCCTGTAGCATAGTTCTACTTGAAAAATGACATTTAGAATAGAAACATTTTTAACTTGAACTATCCTTTCCCTAACTTTACAGAGTTACACAGCCTATTTTTCTTAAGGCAGACAAACAAGTTTGGTTGATTTTGAGATTTACAGATCTCTCATAGCCATAGTATCAGATAAAATGCAAGAAACAATTCATTTTTTGGTATTTTAATCACAGGATTGCTTGCTAAATTTCAGCAATAAGGAAAAATAGTATTTGTCAAATTTATGCATCTGTGAAACCAAATGAACTTCTGAACTTCTCTTTGTAGTTAGTGCCTGGGGGAACTCACATAGCCACCAGAACAACCAAGCTTACATTCTGGTTTGATTTGATTCATCTTTAGAGTTGACAGGAAATTACAGTCCTGGAAAACCATATCTATAACATAGTTTTGCAGAGTAGACACATAATATGTATCTGCTTGGTCTTTGAACCTTTCAATGTTATAAACTATGAGATATTCATTCCCTGACAGGACCCAGAGATCATACTTTCTTAAAAAATGCTCCATATTTCCTAGGATCCAATGAATATTCATAGATGATGTTTGTTCCGTCATAAATTGTGGCTGACTTTTGCAGCTCAGCCCTTCAGTTACTGCATTTTTTTTTTCCCAGTCAGGACAGCAAAAGAAACTCTAAGATGCTGCACTGCAAAAATCCTGCTGAGTTAAAGAGAATATTGTTAGGAATTGTGAAATTGCTGGGACTTTGAAGCAGTGGGATTTTTGCTGAAGGTTTGCTCAGGGTACCTGCTCCAGGTACCACTGAGGAATTTTGAAATTGGAGGAACAGTTATGTGTAGGAGGAATGTATGATAAAAGTTCATGATCTGTGGTGTGGTGAAAACTGAGTAGGTTGAACCCTCAGGGACAGCTTACGTCTTGCTCAAGTTCTTCTAAGTTACAGCAGTTTCCCAGCACATTGCATGAATGATAGTCTGTGGTTGCTGTGTAGAGAAACTCATGCTCTCTGAGGTAAAAAGCGAATGAGTCTAACAAGGCTGTATTAATCTGCAGGCAGGATACTTTACAGATGAATTGGAATTGGAGAAAAAATAGAGAATAAGTTCAGCATGCTGCTATTATAAGGCTGGCATGTTTTAAAAGACTGTAAGAATGACTAGAACATAGGAACATCTTGCCAAAGAAAGCAAAAGAAATCCTGTTTGTTTGTTACATGGCATGAGTCAAACAGCAGCAATTCAGGATTCTGGCACATGTGTGATGAAAGGGCAAGGAGACCATTCTTGTATTTCATACGTAATTTCATGAAGTGTCGTATCTTGTTTGGTGTCCTAAGTGGTCTGGGAGTCAGGGAAGTTGCTGAGAAATTCAGGGCTTTAGAGATTTGCTAACTCAAAGCTGCTCTGAAAAGAGGAAGCACTGCTTCTACTAGATCCAGCTGATTATTGACAGAAGTTATTCCATTTCTGGAAATGCAAGTGTGTCCAGAAGAACTGAAACTGGTGCCCATTAGCAATTTACTGAAGAGCATGTTGATCTGTATCTAATCTCATGAAGGTTCCATTTACTCATTTGCAGTGCTGAGTTGTGCAAGCACTGAAGAATGGAAAAACATCTGACTGATCGTACTTTTTGAGAATTCGGTTTGTCCTATAGAAAATAATTTGAAAGTTCCTCTTTAGTGAGTACTTTAGTACTTTAGTGATGTACAGAATGAGTTCTTTTAACTGAGGGATGCTTTAAAGATACCTATTTTTTAATCTTAATTTTATGTTATGGCTCTGTGGGTCTGAAACACATACTCCCACTGAAAGATGCACCTGTAAAATAGCTTTAGATACAGAGATATAACATACATAGACTACCCATGTATTTTCTGTTCTGTAAGTCCAGTTTATGGCATTAAACATGAAATGGGAGTCGGAAAACTGACTACAGTTAAAAATCAAAGAAAAAAGATCCAGATTTTACTGAGGTTCTGTTAGGAACATTAAAACAAACGGAAAAACAAAATGAGTTGTTCAGATCTGAGTTTGGACTGACAGTCTGTAAAAGTAAATGCCTGATCTGAAATGAATGCCTGATCTGTTATGTTTCACTTATAGCACTTTCCCAGGAAAGAGATAGCATATAAACGCATCTAAATTATGCACTAATTCTTGCCCTCCCACCCCTTGGGCATACTAACTTAAGAAGTGTTACTTGATCATTCCTGTAAGAACATAGTACACCTTCTGGACTGAGGGACATAGGCAACTGGGAATGATTAATCATGGGAAACTGGTGTGAGCAGCAGCACAGCGAGCAGCGTTGTGTCACGGGCTGTGTCAGGCGTGTCGGTGCAATAATATCGTCATAAGAAAATGAAGTTCTGACACACTTTTGAAGGTCATTGTTCTGATCCTTCTGCTCAAACCATAGCTAGCATCAGAATTAGATCGGGACAGTCATCCTACTGGTCCTGTTAATCAAATGATCAGGAGCAATGAGCAAAGAACATAAATGGACCCAATCTGCTATTGCATAAGGGTTTCGCATCTCCTGATTTTTGACAACAGAGATTCACATCAAACACAAGTGGAAGTGTGGGTTAAATTTGTATCATTGAATGCTCTATATGCACAAACCTTGGAAGCCAGAGCACAGATATTTCACATCTCAGTGCTGTTTCATTCTCAGATTAACATCATCTCCTTCCACTGATCTCCTCAGGGTAGGAAACATTATTAGTCACGAACGCACAGTTCCAATTATGAGCTTGGGTTTTACAGTGTTGTTCAGCACCTGAAACTTTAGACAACTTCAACAGCAGACAATTTTAGTAATGTTCTGCCACTCCGCTTAGTCTTTCTTTTCAGTGGGAGAGGGATCAGTGGACTACACTGTCAGGTTTTAAACTTCAGAGTGATATTTTAGAGCCTTTTGTAAATGTTAAAAAAAGGGGGGGAACCTTGCCAAAGATGCCTTGACGTGTTACTTTGAGAGAACAGATGCAGTAGAATGTTCTTTAATGAATACGCTATAAACGGCTTGAGAAACTTTAAATACTGCTGTTATGCCAGGCTTCAAACATGTTACTAGGATTACACTCTGAAAAGTTTTTTCATGGTATGGTCATTTATCTATTGCTGTTTGACAGCTGAAAGTGAGGAAGCCAAAGAATTCAAATTACAAGTTGAAGCAGTGGTAGAAAAGAGATACTGCTATCATGTGACATAAAAAGACATTTCTGCTGAAGGCAAGAAATGCAGGATCTTTCACATGGCACATAATTGGTCTCATGATTTCCTGTTTAAAGATACGCTCTTATAAGAGGATTTGAACTCTTCTGCTCGAACCTTATCCTAACATAGCTGGCAAACACAGTTTTGCTGCATTTGTGGGCTGCAAGGATGTGTTGATTAGCTAGAGAAAATGGTTCTCTCAAAGTTCATTACTGTCTTGTCTTGGGTATTTCTTCATTTTGGCAAGCTGCTCAACAATACTGACTTCATTCCTTGCTCGGAGAAAATGGCTGTTCTCAGATAGCACAGGCTAGCGATTTTAAATTATTTTTAAACCTCTGTTTAAATTCTGGTTTTATACTGTTTAGAGTCAACTTCTTGATGTCTGTATAACCTTTAGGGGAATATATTATTAAATAATTATTGACAGTGCTTCAGCTGATCTCCTAAGCTATAGATTCAGCTTAACATTGTTCAAAGCCTGAATCTCACAGCTAAAACTTGGATAACATTACTGACTGGATCTGTGATTTGCAGCTTAAAACTGTATGGTGAGGGACAGCCCTCATCAGCCAGAGCTCTCATCAGCTGTAGCTGATACTCAGCAGCAGTGTCTAGGATGGTTTCCTACCCACGATTTCCCTGTTATGTGCTCTGTTCACTCAGTAACAGCCCTCAAAATGCACCAAGGACCAAGATTTTGTATCAGGACATGTTGCGCATAGCGAACATTTTGCTATGTCATCATGAAGTACATCCAGCTAATGGATGGGGAAGAACCAAGGCTTCTGAGCTACAGCAATAGTTTCTGTAATAATGTGGTCGGATACCACATATCTTGGTTAATATGCAGCAACTCAAAAGACAGGAAAGCAGCATTTGTAATAAAAGTAGTTGTACATCATTTGTTGTGTAGGAAAAAAACAACAGATTAATATCTGGGATACCATTGAATACCATTATGGACTAAACGCATCCCACATAGGCATGACTTGAGACACAAAGACAAGAAAAATAGCTTGCAAAATTAAAACTGGCTTTCATTCAATACAAAATAATGTTATATTTGAATGATGCTTGACTTTTACTGATCTAAGCACAGAACAGGAGACACAGCAAAGTAAGTCACAAGACTCTGCTAGGCAGAGGGCAGTCTGTGGTATAAGGATGACAAGGCAGAGGATCTCTATGACCATGGAGCATATGGAGTAAGTGGGGAAAGAATAAGTTACCTTTGAAGAAATGACAGATAAGGGATTAAAACAAGTTAAGACTATAGAGAGGGTGGATAGGATCAACTGTTCACTGTTCCTTCTGATGTACAAATGGTGAGTAACCAGATGAGCTGATAGGAGACTAACAAAAAGATGTGTTACTTCACACAATGCATTAAAGCAGAACGTCTTGCTGCAGTAACTTCTGCTGCCAAAAGTGTTCAGGAGTTCAAACATAATCTTCACAAGTCTACAGAAAAGTTGACCACCAAGCATTTTTATACGCACAAACTGTGTGTGGGGCGAGTCAAACTTGGCTTGCTCTTACATGCTTTCCTAGGCACCTGCTTTTCCCTCTGATAGGAGAAAAAGTGCTGGGCTAAGAGGACCTCTTGATCTGACCCAAAGCTGGAACATATGAAATAAGAATGCCTAAATCCAGGTCATGTTAATAGGCTCATGTCAAATGTAATAACATGAGATCAGGTGACTTTAGAGCTAATGTTATAGCCTTACATTCCATTACAATCTATACATTAGTAGATTTTTAACAAGAAAATCCCCTCCATTCTTGAGCGTAAGCTGTAAGTGCCAGCACTTCCTGCCATGAAAACACTGGCAATGAAAGTCATCATTATTCACAGCCATTTCAAGTATTAAATGAGGGTCTTATAGAAATAATAGGTCACATTACAGAATGGTAATAACAAATCACTAGTGCCTAAAGATGGCATGTCTTACATGCTTTCCATACAGCATGCTACGTATGTGTTCACTAAAAACTCTAACTGTACCTCTGTGGCATCTCAGAATCAATCTTGAGTACTTCTTATTTCAGAATAAGAGTGCTCAGGATCACTGTGGTCAGTAGCACAGTAGGACACACTGGCTTCTCTCTGGCCATGCAGAACAACATGCCAAGTATGATAATTACTGAGTGACTGAGGGAGTTAAGCGTTGCCCTGCAAGTGTCTTTTGCATGTCCATGGGTGGCTGCTATAGAGCGTGAGAGAAGTTTTGTGTTTTTCAGAAGTATAGTCCTTCTGCTTTCCACAGTTAACAAGATTCCTGACAAAAGGCCTCAAAACCAGGGCTTCATATCTAGCCTGCTGGCTTGACATATTAAATGAGTTAAATAAGACTCTTAATCTGCTCAGATCTGCACAATTTAGTCTGCTTTTCAAAGAGTCTAGGAACACACTCATGTAAATTGCCCTAAAGGAAGTGTTCATATTGCTAACCTTTCCAAGTTTGTTGCTTCAGAGGCACGGAGAAATAATTCAGATGCTGTTATTTTCATGGCAGAGCTGCCCTTTTATTAGTTATGTATTACGACATTGTAAATGATCATGTATCAAGAGAGTACTAAGCTAGAATTATGAGAATATCTAGAAAACAAAATCATCTGCAGGGTAGAAACAACAGTGATTTACACCTAGGAGGTTTATCTAGAAGATGTTATCTACAGTAATTAAATTTAAGTTGTAAACATTGAACCTTTTTATGCAAGGGAATAGGTTTTGTAGTCTCAGCCTTGAATTCGTGTACCACATGCAGACAGTGGCCATACCTTCCTCATCTGCAGTTTCACCCAAGGAAGCAATAAATGGTTCCCCAATGCCGCCCTCTGCTGAAAAAAAATAACTACATGAAAAATCCCCTTTCATTAGGGCAACGCATGTACAGCAAAATATGGCAGATTTTTGATCAGTAGTCTCTCTCTAAGAGGCTCTAAAGACGTTCATTGCATTGCTGAATTTCAGTGATGTGAATGCTACAGTAACACAGTATTTACATGAAACTCTCAACAAGGTAAAAATGGCAGTAGGTTTAAAAAGGGAAAAAATGAGTTACTTTTGGCAGCAAATCATCCAAGCAGTATTTGACACCAGCAATTTATTTATTACTCATAAGGGTGTGTAAACAATTGATTTGTGTTTGATTTATCCAGTAGCAGTTGTGATGCTAAGTATGCTGAGGTAAAGGTTTCGGATAGCAACGCTTTGTGTACATACAAGTAGCAACTTACTGACAGCTGATATAAATACAAGCCCAGTTCTCACCTTCAGCTGTAGCAAATGTATACGTTTATTGTTTGCAGGCTTGTGCTCTGAGCAATGTACTATTTTATAATGTTGAAAAAAGGTATTCTTAATGTTTTTCAAAGATCTCTACGTAGTTTTTATTCATATTCCTGCTTGTGTTCAGAGTTATAAATATAGATCTCCACTATCTTAATTAGTACCTCCTCTCTTGTGGGTCTAGAATGTCCGGTTGTACAAGGACGATGTTTCAACATATACTTCAATAGTTTCCCAACTGCTGATCCGATAGCTCAGTCATTCTGTTATAATAAGGCACTCAGTGTAAGCATGCATGGCTGCACGTCTGATGTGCCTTTATAAGCACTCCTATCACGAGTTCTAAAGCAGCTTTCCTGAATACAGTACACAGGAATTCTTTTCTCTGTCCAGCCATATAAAACCAATGCTATTGGCTATTGAGCTAGATAGGGGGATATTTTTTTGTAATATCATTATTTGAAGACCAGTTAACAACAACACGGCACGGTATGATGCTGACTTTCTAGTAATAGTGCAAAGTACAAACCTTTTATTACATTCTGGAGTTGATCCCTGGGTAGCTCTTCATTAAGGTGTTTTTCCCAGTGATGAAGAAGCACTGAGAGTATTCTCAGTTGTATTTACTACATCACGGGCTATTGCAGATCGTGTTTGCAAGACATTAGAAATGTCTCGTACATGTCTTTCCCTACAGCGTGCTTTCCTTTGTGCAGTTACAGAGTAGAGACATTATTAGCTGCTGTGGGCATCACATTTATGTAGAAGACTCTCTTGTCATCAGGAAAGCAAGAAAGCAACATTTACAGCAGCTTTTCAGTAGCAAATGGTATCAACTTACCCTAGCTTAGGAAATGGACTAGCCCATAATTTCTGATCATTTCTGTGTGAGTTTCACACAGTCTGGGCTTGTTGGGAGACAGCCATGTCAGTTGTGTATCTTCGTTCAATGACTGAAGAACTACAAGATTTAGACTAGTAACTTCCTTTGGCATCAGCAGGCAAACAAGGTTACTAACATCACTTTCCAGCACTGCAGCAGATACATGATACTTGGTATTAATTAATCATCACTTAAATACAAACGCCCAGTAGATTGTTCAGAAGAAAACAGTTGGAGAGAATTGTAGAAGTCTTTTTGTGGCAGTTACTCATCCCAGTTACATGTGATACAAATTTCCCAGGCATCAGCTATTCTGCAAATTGTTACAGCACTGCTTTTATGGGATGGATGGGAGTGCTTTGAGAAGAGGCTGTTAATACACAGACTGGGGTCAGAAAGTTCTGGGAGTGAAATTCTAAGAAAAAAAAACAGGCAAAAGATGAAAATATAAATTATCATTTAAATGTATTGGTCCAAAACCATCGGCTATGTGAAAACACTTAGTGGTGGTGCAAACTGCAAACTGTCCACCAGAGGGAAACGTGTGCTTAGAAAGAAAAACAAACACTTTGAAAGATGAATGAAGTATCTCTGTTATACTGAGAACAGTGCAAATTCAATTCAGGATTTTCCTTAGTAACAGCACAGACTTTCTTAGATTTTGAATGTTTTCGGAAGTTATTTTCAAAGTGAAAGATAACACAGTTAAAGTTTCTCATACAGATGACTCTGTCGTTGCACTCCATATAGAAACTATGTATAATATACACACACACACAAACACACACAAAATCATACTGAGACTTTTTCAGGCATAGAAATGCAGCAAAATTCACTGCAAATCGAATTGCAATTCAAAGCAATTAGACCAGGTTTATGAGGGCAGAAGTCCAGCTCTTTGTTCATGCATTAAAAACCCCACCATATTAATCACTGGAATGGCCACTTAGGAAGTATGTCATTAAAGGTATTACAGCACTATAGGAAATATCTTTTAAATTTCCCAAAGGTTTAAGTCCTACTAGGGTAAATGTCAAAACTAACAGACTTTTAGAGAACATTTAGAGACATCTTAAGATGAATCTGAAATTCTTGTAGTCATCCAGCAACCACATAGAGCTCTTAAAAAACCACGATCCTCATGTTCTGTTAACTCTAATATTGTGTTACGGAACCTAAAGGCCTTCACAGCAGCACTCAGGAAATCTCAGCATTTCACCTGTCTGCGACCGTTCTTGGAAGAGGAATCTCACGTGGTCGCTGCAGTTCTGAGATTCATCTGGTTTCTTGTTGGAAGCAAATATTTCAACCACTCAGTGTCTGTACAAACAGCCACACCCAATGGAAATTTCTGAAGAGGAAAATCTGACAGAGATGTTGAGCATCTCCCCTTGAATGTTTTTTTTAAAAAAAAAAAGTGTCTGCAGTGTCCAGAATAAATGCATCACTGGCAATAAGTGAATAAAAGGCCCTGCCATACTTCTGGAGAAATAATGACATACATAACAGTGATTTCATTAGAAGAAGAAACGCTGCTCAGCACTTCCTTTCATTAGGAGATTTTTAAGCGTGGTTTTTGGAAATTCCCTTTAGAATACAAACAGCTGTTTTTCTCTACCCAATATGTAATAAATGCAGTTAAAAGTAGAAGGAACTGGCATTATGTATCAGACGAAATCCAAATTAAGATCTCAATCACACAGTGTTTTGATAATGTAATGCTTGACTTCAGTGGAGTTACTCTTACATTTGCTGTTGATCTCATTATACTCTTATGGGATCGAAAGCAGCTAAGCTGATTGGCACCAGCAGGAGGTGTTGCAATCCTTTTTCCATTCTGGAAGATACTTCTTTCTGCTGTACACCATATTTGCCATGTTTTCAGTATTTTAAGGAAATATGTAAGGAAATCTGTATCACAGTCTTAAACACAGCACAGTATGCAGGATTCCTTGTTTTAGTGCTTATTTTACAGAAAATCCCATTCTAGTTTCACTTCTGTGACTTGCCTATTTTTGTTGGTGCTGCTGTTTTAGTTCCTCCTTGAAATATTAGGAACCAGACTTTAAAATAAAATGTTCTGACATCATAGTAACAAAGTACTTACATATTCTTTGGCTAGACAGCGAAGAACTTCTGATTCACAAAAGATCTGAGTACTGCACTGGCTACTAAGTTTTCTAGGGGATAACGTCATGGCGTACGGATGGCACAGCGGGACAACCCAGTCCTATACTTTCTGAGAAACAGACTGTTTCCTCCTAACCCTGTTTGCAGACTGTTCTGGTGGTTTTGTTTGGCTGAAGAACATTACAAAAACAACTGCCTCCCACTTTACTGCACTTCTCACTGCAAAAGCTGGTTTCTTTATGTCAGCATGTTTCTAAAGCACAATCCACAGTCCCTCTTGAATTTTTAGAAGAGATTGCTTGGAGTCAGAGTGTACAATATTTTTTCATGTTTTAGAATGGAATTTCATGTCAAATATTTAATGCACATTTTTTATTTATCTGCACTCTTCTAACTTTTCATTCTTTATAAAATGTAATCTCCAGTTATTCACACAAACAAAAGCATAAGGAAGGTTTCTTTCTCCTCGCTGTCCTCACAGGCAGCTGTAACCAAGTAGGCCTTTTAAGAAAGGGAGGCTTCTGAAAATCTAGATCTCCATGCTTTAAAATCTGCTAAGTGTAATGGATATGTAATTAAGAGGTAAGCCAGGTGCAACACTGTATTTTTATTTTTGCTTTGCATATAAAAAATACATATTGTTTTCCTAAACGACAGAAACATATGTGGTCAGATGTTTGTGAGCACTAGGATGTGAGGTCACATGCCTTACTAGACTACATAATATCAGTTAGGGAAGTTTCTCTGAGGTCGCTTACTTGCCCTGTCAGAGTAAGAGCAGAGCGCCAAGTGCCAAGGATATTACCTTCCAAAAAGGTCTGAAGAATATCCAGAATGAGTGAAACTGAAGAAACCAGCACCCAGGTGACATGGAATACTGTGAAGCTCGTAGTTTGTGTGATACTGAGCTTGTCATTTATTATTGGGACTCCTGGAAATGGCATTGTCATCTGGACTGTGTGTACTAAAATGAAGCAAGTGTCTCCTTCGGTGCTGCTGATCTTGAACCTGGCCATTGCAGATATGCTCGTACTGATTACTTTGCCAATCTGGATTTACTCCTTTGCTGACTCATGGGTTTTTGGAATCATCTTCTGCAAAATACTGGTCTTCGTTATTTACTGCAGCATGTATGCTAGTATATTTCTGATTACAGCACTGAGCTTGGAGAGATTAATGGCTGTGTTTTACCCTTTTGCTGTTCAGAGATACAGAACGAAGGAAAAGACTTCTGTAATCATGTTCCTCATTTGGTTCCTGTCTATAGCTTTTGGTGTTTCTATCATTCCATTTCAAGAGACAGACAGAATTAATGGTGGAGAGCAATGCACGTGTCGCAACTACTCTTCTACCAGACAGAAAGTGTCGTATCTTCTGCTGGAAACTCTTGCAGGTTTTGTAATTCCTTTTCTAATTATATGTACCTGTTACGTGTGTGTTGCAAAAAGAATAAGCAAAATGACTTACCAGTCGAAGCAGCGATCAGAACGGCTCATTACCAGCATTGTGGTGGCATTCATTTTATGCTGGTTCCCTCATCATCTTTTTAACATCCTAGACATTATTTCAATTGAGATGGAACTCTCTGAGGAAACATATTTGACCCTGGAAAAAATTGTAGACACAGGAGAGTATATCTCCGGAGCGCTTGTGTTCATCAGCAGCTGTATTAACCCTCTACTTTACGCTTTTGCTGCACGAAAATTTCAGAATCACCTGAGAATTGCCAAGATATCAAAGCTCTTCGAACAGATGAGTCAGACTGTAACAGATGAAGACAAGAAAAAGACTCCTTCTGGAGCCAAACAGGAAACTGTTTCAGTAGGCATGGAAAATCTCTAACAAATAGCACAGACTTAGTAAATAATGGGGTTCTGGGGCATCTACTTCAGTAGTCCTTACACCTAGAGACAAGCAAATGTAGTCACAGTTCTGTGTTTTTTAAAAGAATTGGCAGAGACAGTCTTGTTTGGTTCCTCAGCTGGTATCCACATCACAAAATCAGGTGCCTCAGGGGTGCTGAGAACTCAGCAAGGTGACTGGAACTGTGAAGTGTAAGGAATGCAGTGGTTTTACTTTGCCACAGATTTGTGATTCTTAGAAAAAAGTGTAGAAAACAGAAACAACATTTATGTGGAAAGCAAAATTTGGGAATTCAAAACTTAATGGTTTTTGTGGAACAAAAACCTAAAGTGGTAAAAATTCCCTTACATGTAATCTGAAGTTCTAAGTGAGAACGATTGGATTCTTGTTATGCGTGAGAATGGATTTCAAGAATATTAACAGCACTTAGAGTTTGTGGGTAGATGGAAAACAAAGGAATTTTTATACCTTTTATACCTCGTTTAGGTTTGAAAGTAACAATGGTTGTTGACACAGCATAATTTAAAGAAGTATCTTACATTAATAGTAAGGTATTGAGCGTGGCATGCATTTTCAGAAAAAGGTACAAGAAATCCCTGTTTCATGACAGTTACAGACCTCACACTATATTTGATTTATATTGCATGCTTTAGTGGCAACTAAACTATTGATGTATCTAATATTCATACTGTGACTATTCTCAAAAGATTTGACTCAGTGAAGCTCACAAGGTTTCTATTAAATTCTGGAGGTATTTAATCAAACCCTACGGTGGGGGAAGGAGACATCCTTGAGGTTTTTTTACATGTAAGAATGTTATGTCAGCAGAGGAAAGTGCCTAATATCCTAAGAATTTCACCCTGAACATAAGAGCATTTTTTTTCTCTTGTATAATAGAGTAGAACTTGCCTTGAAGAAGCAAATAGATTTAGGACTTGCAAGGAACTTATTTTTGTTTTGTGCCTGCAAACTCAATGTGAAAAGGCTGTGCAGCATCAAATGTTTGCTTTCAGTTGGTATTTTCAATTTCAGTTGTGCTTGACATTTTTGATACTTACCTTTGCTTTTTTTTATATCAAAGATTTGTAATAAGATGAAGTTAACTACTGACTACTAAGACTTATTGTTACTGTCTTCTGTTGTAATATCCTGCAGATTGTGTTTTGGACATCTTCTAATAGTTTTGTAACTCATATTTACAAAGAAATTACGAAGGACTAACTAGAACTTCATTTTCAAGAACTAATTTAACAGATAAGGAAATTCGAGTTGTATTAATTTAGTTTGTAAGCTGGAATAACACAGGGAAATAAATCCTTATATGCTGATAGTAGAATTTTTCTAATAATTTTGCACATGTATTTGTTATTCCTATTTTCTAAGAATAAGACATTTTTTCTTCTGGATGAAAAGGAAGCACTCACCATACTTTCCCACCCCACTGACTTTCCATCAATTGGACTCCTTCACTGAGGTTAAAGGAAAGAAAACTTCAGCGGGACCTTGTTTACAGCAGAGTAAGAAGCACATGAAATCCCTTAGAGCTTTATCCAGTAAAACTACCACTTTTTCACCCAGTGAACCTTAGTTGCTGTTAGCATATTAAATATAGCAGTACCTTGTAATAATAGCAGCAGTGTTAGTTATCTAGTGTATAAAAAGCAAAGATGTATTTCCTAATATGTTTTTGAGGTAACAGTCACAATTCAGTAATGAGAACTGATAAAGGGGTAGTAAGCACAAAACTAGTTTAAGTTAGTTAGAGTCCTAGGCCACAGAAAACCAAGCACTTCACAACTTACAGCTGGGAAAAGACTGAGATAAAGTTCAGGACAAACTGCGTGACTGGAACTTACTGTCAGTCTGTCCTGTATCTAGTTATCATCAATCCTAGGAAATGGGGCTGAGCCCTTTAATCATCTGTGTGTGTGTGTGTGTGTGTGTGTGTGTGTGAGTGAGTGAGTCATCTTTCTCTTCTGGTACCATGTGCTATTCAAGAAGCCTTCTAGAAGCATTTGCTGCATGTTAAATGTGCTATGCCCACCCCAGGATGAACTATAAAGAGATAGGAACCAGATAGTCTGTGCAGTACTGCCTGCTACAGTAAAAGATGCTAAACCAGCAGCCTTGACTAATTTCACCTTTCTACAGAGCAAATGGAGCTAATTCTTGCAAACATTACTTTGCACAGATAAAGAGCCACTGATGGAATATTCTGGCAACACAGCTGTAACATAAGTGGATTCACAAGCTGATGACATTCTTCCTTTAAAAGCTATACAGCAGGCCTGTCAGTGCTGTAACATTTACCACTATACTGATGTGAGGTCTCACAGAACTACAGGCATGCTAATGCTACATCTTAACGATGGTGATACTTCATGCCTAGTGTTGACTACATTATGTATTCATTTTGTAGATAATATTGGAAGGCTGATAGCAAACACTTCCCTTGATTCCTCAAGATAGTTCTAAGCAGTGATTTGGAGACGAGCAGTCTTACTGATAAACTCTTGCAGTAACTCAAACATTCCTAATTCTGCATGAGAAAAATGAGGTTTCATCTTGCTTAAGTTCCTCTTGATTTTCTTACTTCCCAGTTCTGTGGTCCTTTTTTATGAAGCCTGTCACTGTGGTTTCAGTGTCCAGCTATTTCTCATGACACAGCAAGGAGAAAGGCTGAGCTAAGGTGTGGGTAACTTCAGTCATCTGAGTTAAATCACCTCAGATTACACCGAAGTGCACAGAACATTATGTGGAATCAGTGCAACACTGCTCAGAACACTGTGAACTGGGAGGTAAAAAAAAACAAACAGGATTCCCAGTGCTTTGACCTTCCTCTTTGTAAAAAATTCCCATCTTCTAGCATGAAGCTCTCCTTTAAGTCTTACCCAGCCTGATGAACGTTCCATGGTATACAGCAGGAATTTATCACATACACTGCAGTGGGGTCATACTGCATGAAGGGAATTCATCACGTACTAACAGGATCGAAGGACAGCCTAAAATACAACATGCAATGTACAAGAAACATAAAAAAAGCTAACGAAGGAAAATTATCGTGGTCTCAAAGACTTTCATTGTCTTTTATTGTTTCCTGAAAACGTCATGGTAAAATAGTGTTACGGAGGTGTGGATTAGAACAGTGGAGTTTTGTGTGACAAAACAAATCAAAGATCCTTGATTGGAGGCAGAAAATGGTCAGCTGCGTTGTTCTAAATAAAAATTTTGTTTCTTTAATCAAATCAGCAGAGCATTCCCCAGGAAGAAGTAGAGCAAAAGTAGAGCAAAAGTTAAGAGATATCTGTAAGGCAGTTGGAGAGTACAGTTGTGGAACTCTATTGGGGTTACTGTTAACAAGACTTAAAGAACTGCATGCAGGATTTGAGTGAAATGAGTAGAAGAAACTAGAAGAGAAGAAATATCTCACATTCAAGCAAAAGCCTGAGCAGTAAGTGCTTGAGAAGATGCAAAATTGGAGAATATAAATAGTGTTGAAGTTTTTCTCTGGCTTTACATCCTACAACTTTTGTATTGCTTCCTTTCCTGCATATGTGGGTAAGGGAAGAAGAGTAAGAAAGTTTTACGTCTGCTTGGAAAGGAAAAGCATAAGAGATAAGTCAGTTGAGATTAAAGAAGCATATATTCTTAGAATAAAACTGAGAAGTTTGTCTGTGGGAGCTAAGCATGCAAGAACAGAGAAGGAAGTGAAATAACTTTTGTTGCAAGGCAGTTCTAGGTTTTTCTAAATGCTTTCTTATCAGATCAAGTACTCACTAAAATTGTTCTTTATCTGAAAACTCAGCTTGGTCTCCACTGTTTGTTAATAGGTTAAAGAAAACTGTTTCTGTAAGATGTGGTATGAAGTCATAACCCTCTCTTCTGAAAGGATGAGTGGCTTACGCTGCTCCTGTTAACATTACGTTGAGCGTGATGAGGATGTGATGGCCTTTAAGATCTCAGAAACTTTACAACACGATTACTAAGAAAAGTTCTAAAAAAATTCTTGTACTGATAGGTTGAGGGATAAGAGACTCCATATCCTGTTTGATTCTTTCATGTCTTCTTTTGTCTTTAACTAGTCATTTTACAAGTCATGGCGGTGGTTGGTAGGAAGGATTTAATATTTTAAACTGCATTCATTTAAGTTAAAATAAATGAAAAGGTTTGGTTCTAAAGGAAGCTATTTGTATGGAATGTGTGAAGTGTCAATCATTTAAGTGATAGAAGGAATGGAAAGGGTGCTATAAGGCCTTCCAGTACAGATTAAATAGCCATAACTATGAGTTAAGATTGTATGTCTTCTAGAACTGCAAAATTCACAGTATTGTCAGTTGAATAGAAATTAAGAATGGCAATTGGAAAACAGCTATGAGACACCTCGTATTGTGATAAGGTGAGGGGGTGCAGACAATCTATAAACATGGTGCGTGTTCCATATCCTAACTGTACTACGTAACCTAAACTGGTACTGCAGTGTTGGCATTCACTGTAGAATTACCTTCAGAAACTTAGAAGCTGAAGCTCTTTTTAGAACATTGTCACTAATGAATTATACTCATGTTCCTTTGATTTTAAAATACAGCCAGGAACCTTCAGCTATGCGTTAGAATTGAGTGTTACATATTCAAACCAAGCATTCAGCGTAGCAATCTTCTTACATTCCTTGTTCTCTTCTGCCACCGTGTGGCTCTTATTTTGAAAGTCGGGCCTAATTTTATTCTGAAAAAACACTGAAATAATTGGTGAGGGACTTTGTCTGTTTTTTCACTTGTAAACTTCATTTTAAGACTGAGGAGACTGAGGCAGATAGGTTTGCAGAAACCACAATGGTATTTTAAGCATCCAAGTCCCATTTATTTCAGAGTGTAGTTGCTTTGTATCTTACTCTCCAAGAACTCAAGCCCACATTTATCTCATGCAGTGCACGAGTGAAGCGGGCTAAGAGCTTTTGACAGAATACAGTTCCTCAAGAAATGTCAGTTTGAAAAACCTGTGTTGAAAGCAAGTAATTAATAAGCGTGTTGAGCTAGAACCAAACTCTTGAATTCACAAAGCTCACATTTCATTCCTAACAAGGGTATTGATTTCTAAGCTCTGTGTTATTGTAAGGTGTTCCCAGAAAGTTTCAGAAGGCCTTTAGTTCACTGTGATAAAATTAGGAGTAGTTTTTGCAGTCTTGAATCTGTCCATGACAAGAAAAACCACAAAAGCTTCACCCTTAAGACAAAGGAAGAAGTGAAAAACAATCAAGATTTAATTTCACATACTTTTTTTTTTTTTTTCTGTTTCAGTGAATAATTTCTGTATGTAATGCTTTTAGAATCTCTGTGAACAGGGCTTTGTTTAATCCTTACATTTGTCACACTGAATAGCATTGCACTGATTGACTAATTCTGCTCTTTGAAAGATCAAGATCTTATGAAGCTGATTTTGCTGAAGAACTTCTTATGGCTCTTTGAGGAAAAAATGTTCATACATCCAAGGGCTCTACCCATGTTCTCCTTAAATACAGACTCAACCCCAAGGCTTGTGTTGTACATTACACTGAAGAAACGGCATTGTTACCATTTTGCACTACACAACTTAATTTCACTCATACTGTGAAGGCAAAACTAAGACTGAAAACCAAGGTGTTCAGTCTCTGTGGGTTCACTTGATGCTCCTGTTATCCATTGTGATGCAGACAGGGTCAGTTCAAGGGTCAAGCTAGAAAGTCAGTCTGTACATAAGGTTCAGGGTCAGGTCTATCACGGGTCAAATACAGCCTGATAATCACAAAGCAGAATTGCAGTGATTAGTCAGGGCCAAGGCCAAGCCAAGAAACCAACCTGCAGGTCAGAGCCTGGATCAGCAAGGTACACAGCCAAACACAAGCGTAACTGTAGCAGAGCTGAAAAACAGGCACTCTAATAGCAGAGCTCAGTGAATGCCCAGGCCTGAGTTCATATGGGCTCCCGGACCTGTGGTCAGGGTCTGTGGGACTGAGCTCTCAGATGGAGGCTAATTAAGGTAATTAAGGATCCTGTATGTACTCATGGTAGAGTCCCTGCAACAATTAAGTAATCAAAGAGGAAATTAGAATAATGCCTATAAGCCTCAATTGCTATTTCACATAATGGTTTAAGATGGGCAAATTTCTGTAGACACAAGAATTTTGTTATTTTTGCTTTTTAAGATTTCAAGATGTGTGCTGTTTTGTTGATGTTTGTGTCGCTTGCAAATTTAATAGTACAGCTTTCAAATGGGCATAAACGCTAAGGGGAAAAGAAAAGAAACACTTACTCAGAGTTTTTGCATGTACACAGTGTAACTCAGCTTCTGGATGTTACATCAGTACTTCTGCTGGCCAACAAGGGTATGCTGATGGAGCCAAGAGACGGCAACTTTAGACCCTCACTGCAGTAGAGCCTGCATTTTAAATTATAAGGTATCGTCCATTCCTTGTAACTTATATTTCAGTAAATATATATACATGAGAAATAGAGAAGACTGTGACCAAATTAACTCCTTTTATTATATAAAACAAAAAACGTGACTCTTAAAAGTATAAATGATTCTTAGAAGTATATGTGCAAGTTTACAGCAATTCGAGCTGCTTTTCTCTGGTTGAACTCAAACAGTATGTTTCAGGAAATTACGTAGATGTGTGACAGCAAACCATGCATTCAGTGGTTTGAGCTTTGTTTTTTTCTCAGGGGTGCAATTAGATCCTATTTGATTTTCATGTTTTGCACCTAATGTTATCAGTACAATGAACGTGAAAGGAAATTCTTCTTAACAGTTTTTTAAATCTCTACACAGTCTGAACCAAACTTGTAAAACTCCTGGTGTCATGGTAAAGCAGAGCTGAACCGCCACGCATATCTAGGTCAGCGTTTGTTATTTTTAGAATAACAGCTCTGGATACTTTTAAATATTTAATTACCCACTTGTGATTTTTAACATAAGAACTCTGTAGTCTTCTTCATACATGTAGGGCCGTCCTTTCCTTATCTCTTCAGGCCTTGGTATAGTTTCTTTTCTTTTAAACACGGGAAGATATTTTGCTTCCAGAGACATAAACATACAGAAAATAAGGTCTGATCTTTTCACCTTTGAAAATACATAGAAACTGTGTAAGAAAAGGAGCTAGAAAAGTGTACGCTGTTCTGACCATAAAGATTTTATCACAAACTGCATGAAGAATTTCACCTGTTTTGGATCACTGAACTTTGGAGTTAACCAGATGATTAAATAACCTAATCTAACTATTGAATTGGCCAAGTGATTATGATCTTTCATTTCTTTTCATTTAGATAGATGCCATTGATAGAATAAAGTTAGGTATTTAGTGTCCTGAGCACGCTGGCAAAAAAGAAAAAATATTTGATATGTGCTTAAAAGCATAACGATACATTTCCTAAGCAACAAATTCATATTACATTATCTTAAAGTGCTTGTTTCCTTGTTGCTGTACAGCTTTATACACAGACATTTTTAGCCACATAGTTTTACAGAGAGATAGATGTTTGCTAGTATTATTCATGAGTATTAAGCGACATCAAAGGAAATTAAACTGGCACCCTGTGTCAGGGAGCTGCCCTTGTGGCTCCATCCTTTATCAGACCTCCCTTCTCTGCTGAGATATATTTGATCACTGTTGTATACATTTTGGGCTCTTTTTCAGTGTTTGGGTGGAATAATGAGACAGCAGCATGTACACACCTCAATATCCCACATTGCCAATATTTTTTGTATGACAAGGAAGTTCCTTCTCCTTTTCCACACTTAGAGGTAATATTGAACGTGCAAGATGCAGCATTTATAAGGACGGAAAGTGAAGTATCAGACTTGTAGGTTACACATAAAAGTAGGCTTATGTTTCACCTTCACTGCGTTAGCCAAAAACACTTCCTTTTCATTGTACTTCTTCCCATTTCCACACGCAAATAGCTCACTGTCATTCCTGGTTAAGGAGAAGTGGAGTGATGTCTCTGGTCCCTGGATATAGGTTCCGATTGCAGTGTGGAAACATGGCTGAGATCATTATTCTCTTGTAAAGTGGGCCACCAAAAAAGGAATTTGTCTGAATCAGACAAGAAAGATTAGTCTATTAAGTAGCAATTTCCTGTATTTTAATTAGTATTATAGTTTACTCAGTTCTTCAAAGAGCTCTGTTAAAGGATAGTAATTACTAAAGAATGCAGTGACAGCAAAACCCAAGGGTTTGCCTCTTTTTCTATAAAACTGCTTCAGACAATTCTTTCTCCCTCTCTGAAGTATGTGGTTTAAACACTAACACAAGATGTGTAATTAATGCTTGCATGATAGGAGATAATCTATTACAACAACAATTTTTTTTTCTCATTTCAAAAGAGAAATTTTAACCCATATAAAAAGAGTCTCAGTAAATGGAAAATTACCTCTTCACAGCTGGATCAATTAGAACTTAGGAGACTCTGTTCTATCATAAAGAAAGTAGGAGGATTTCATGCTAAAAAAGATAGGGAAAATAAATAAATACTTCCATACTCAATTTGAAACTGGACGGCGGGAGCCAGGGCTACATGTGAGCATGGAAACAAGAGGTGTGGCAGCAGTTCTAAGATGCTGTAATTTCATGTCCAGTTTTACAAGCTGAGGCAGTGACACAAAGCAACCCAAACTACTGCCTCAGGATGTAAGCTCTAGGGCAGGAGGGCACTCCTTTTACATCCCACCACTGCCTATATCCAGAGAGACATTATTGTTTGTGCTATTTTTCCAGGCAGGAATTCATGTTCCCAGAAAAGTGCTGATGACTCTGGTCAAAGTGTTCAGGGTTTTCTTTAATATAACACATTTATTTAGAAACTCCGTAATGCTTCACAGTACAGTCAGAAGAGATCACAGATGCTGCCTCGAAGACCTGCAGGCAGGCGAAAACTGCACAGCTGACAGCTGTGCTCTTGGTGATACTAGATACTATTAATTATTACTCCGAGTTTAAAAGTAGGAAAATGAAAGGTAGAAGGAAGTACCCAAGGCCACACAAGAAGTGTCAGGGTACAAAATGTCAACAACACAGGCAGGCAAAATACTTGAAAATTAATATTAAAAGTCTTCTATCTTCTTATGGAATTGGTATTTCAGGAAGGCAGACTTCTAAGTCTAGTATGAAAGTCAACTTAATAGTGCTTTGCATGTGGCTTCCTGGATTGAGATGAAGAGAGAAATAATAATAGAGAAAGTTGCATTAAAGTAATAATTAACATTTGACAATTACGATTTTCTCAGAGTTTAGCTAGAATGAACAAAGAAAGAAGTATACAAAGTATATATTAAGTATATAAAAAATTGCCCTTACAGACAATGTTTTCCATATCTAAAATTAGGCTCCTAATTAATTGCAAAAAAAAAATTAACTTTTGATTGCAGAAGTCTCTAATGAAGTTTTAACAATAGCAAGGAATGTATAGTCACAAAGCAAAACAGCAACTGAAAGATAACAGTCTTTAGAGTGAACAGCTACTCTTTAGGCATTGGATTTTGACATGACTCACAGTTCAGACTGGAATCCCACGTAATTACTTCTTGCACTTAGATAGAAAATTATGCATAAAGAGTTTTTTATGTTCTTCACATATAAGCCCTGCTTATAGAAGTGAGCCCACTGAGTAACTTAGGAGCCGGTAGAACAGAAGGAGTGATTTCTGTTCCAGTTTCTCCAAGTATTGTAGACTCAAGACATTTAGACTCAAGACAATTAGAAAAGCCCTTTGAAGGATAATGTTTTTCACTGGTAATACAGGGTGTAATTTTTAACATTGTTCAGAGATTAAAACCTTTTTTTATCATCCCTGAATTTTACCTTCTGAAAGCACTTTTCCTGGTATGCTTTAACATGATTTGTTGATTCGGCATCAAACCTCTGAAATTATGTTTCAAGTTGGTTATGTATTTTCTATTTAGACAATTGAGAGCAATGTAGAAGATAACTCTTCTTCCTGTTAACAAAAAAGAGTATCTTTGAGGCAGGGATGGCAATTTTAATAAGAGATTGAAATATGTATATATAAACTTAACAAGTGAATTCAAACTTAACAAGTAGCGTCTACTTTCTACAGATATATGAAATCTGTAACGTTCCCATTGGCTAACACGGTATCCTAAACTCAGCTGTTTTGTTGCAAGAGCGCATGCAAACTAAAGAAAGAACAGGATGCAGAGAGTTTCTGTGGAGCATGTGATGTGCTGCATGTTCACACCTCTGCTTGCCCTGCAGTGCCTTGTTTATACACCTACCCACAGGCAGCAGAAGCCTTGTTTCACCTGTCTGCTCAGCCTTTATTCAGTAGGTGTGAGCAGCCAGAATAGTAGAAAGAAAATGAAATTAGGCTGAATTTAGTCTGAATACCACACAGAACCTTCCTGATTTAAATATATTAAGTACGTACAGAATATATCAGAAAAGTAGGGACATGTGTTATACATATAGATTTTCTGTATGCAAGAGAACTGTGAACATCACTGAAAAATGAAAGCTTGAAAACATTCTAATTTACTTGCATAATTTAAGGCTAAAAATGAAACAACAGTCATAATGAGATTTGCAACAAAAATCACAGGTATGAAAATCTAATGTGATTTTCTGCTTCAGAGCGTGTAATGCTTCAGATAGTATAATACAAAAGCAATTCTGTGGAGCAGAATAGGAAAGGGGAGACTGGGAGTTGAGAACGTTACAAATGTTACTTTACTCAAACTTTTGGTGAAATGATGTGGTTAATATGGGTACAAAAGACATGAGAATCTGAAGGTATCTGCTTGAAAAGTGTGTGAGAATTCTGATAGCCCCTCTTCTGTAAACAAAAGCGATGGCAGCAGCACTATTCTCACTATCTAACTTAAGGTGTTTAATTAAGGTGGTTAAGTTACGAAACCAGCACCCTGTGACCTCAGGAGATGTTCTGAGTTTGATACTTCCCAAGAGGATTTCTCTCATCCCTCGCTGCCCTTCTGTATCTCACTCTGTTCTTGGCTATGTGATCTCACTTCTTATCTTGAGTCACCTCTGGAACTCAATTCTGTAGCTTCTTCAGCCTAATAAAACAGGAAAAACTTGTCCTTGCCCACCTTCCAAAGTGTATGTTTTTGCCAAGTTAGTGAGTTTGGTTGCCTGACTTTGAGATCAATCAGAAGAGCACCAGATGTAACACAAAGATGCAGGAGAGAAGTAAAAGAAAGTAGAAAGGAAGAGAGCAGAACTGGATGCCTCCCTCTGAGAGCTGCTCACTGGGCTCAGACACTTGCAACTCCCTGCTTAACCTGAAGTACCCCCTGAAGCAATTTAGAGAAGGATTGTATTGTACTATCAACTGTATGTACATATACATATACATAAAAGAGATGAACTTTCCAAATTATCTTTTGAAATGAAAAGTTTAACTTTATGTGATATAAATATCTCACATTGTATCTTCCCTATTCCAAATCCAACCTACAAAGCAAGCTGGAAAATACTCTCTGCACCTCAGTGACTTTTTGTCCCTCTTCTCATCTTTCTGGTGATATCTTCTCATTTCCGTACTCCTTTTGTTTACATATCCATATTTGAGACTTAAAATCTTATTTTGCTTTGGAACTCAGTTACTTTGAGCTTTTTTTGATGTTCTCTTTCAATATTATATGACCTTATTTCTAATTCTTCGTGCTCCATGGTTTGTATTAACAATATATCTGTTTTGCCGTTATTAATCCTCTTCTAGCTGTGTAATTGCCTGGTGTTTTTATTCTTCTGCAGTTGCTGTGGCTGCATGTATCTGAATATGAGAGAGCATTGTTCTCTCTATATTTGCTTACATTCTATATAATGTTTAATTTGTATTTTTCTTCCCATGATTTTTTTTTTCTCTTTCAGTCACATTTTTCCATTAAAAAAATGCAGTAAGTTGTAAACAGAGCAAGACATCACTAAGAAAGCCTCAGAAAAAGGAAGAGACAACATTCTGTAAACTAGACTTCTGTTTAACCCCTGTCTAAAGGGATAAGTCAAAGAGTTTACTTCATCTGGTGTTACCTGTCTTGCCAAGTATTGGATCCAAAAGATACCTTCATCAACCTAGGGATTTTAATTTCTCCAGCTCTGTAGTGTCTTACAGCTCAGATCTCTCAGTTCTTTTTCTTAAACAGAGAATCCCATCAAACAAACCGTGGCATGACCTGAAGACATAGGCCAGGTAGGACAGGTGCTTCAACTTGGATGTTGTGGGAAAGTGCTGGGGCTGTAGGCTCTAGGGGTTCAAGCTAGGACTGTGACTGAGAGGCATCTCTTCCAGGGATAGGAGGGAAGCTGCAGCACTGCGTAGCAAGTGCACGTGGACCTAGCTGTAGGAGAAAATGTGTTTGGAAGCAGTTGGGTGGACCTCATTTTCATTGCACGAAGCTTGATAGGCCTGGCTATTACAGGTTTTTACATTGCCATGATGCTTATCACGTAGGTACTCTCTCTGATTTTACTGGCAGAGAATCCAGTGGATGATGTAACTGCTTCAGGTTTTCTTAGAACCACAGTAGGAATGCTGGAAATATAATCAAGACTTTCATATTCTATGGCAGCTCCTTTTCCCCTTAGATCATCTTTCTTGTGTATCATGCTCCTCTGCTGATATTTTAGTGTACTTGTCTTTTGCACCCACATGTTCTCTTTGTATTTTCCTTCTGCCATTTATATATATATTTTTAATTTATTCTCCCGAATCTATTCTCATTTCCTCTCTCCTTTGTTTCCTTAGCTGTATCATTCAAGTCACTGAAGGTCACCTTGTTTTACACTGCCTTTGTCATATTCATGCTAAAAGAGGGATGCTCACAATATAAAATATTGGAGGATGGAAAAAAAGATTGGTTTGAGCTCTTGAGTCAGTGGCACTTAATATTTCAGTTCTGCTAAGCCTATTTCTTGTAAAGCTATCCTATCAATTTTCCTTCTGTCATAACTTGAAATTGCAAATGGAAGCAGATTCGCACAGTGTTTGAAAACAGCCTACACTTGTTACACAAAATTGATTAATTCTGCTCAACATTTTGTAGGCCTGTTTTCTGGCCTCTCATCCTTGTAAATATATGACATCATGCACAAATGGAAAAGACTTTCTAACTACAGAATGAACCTGCTTTGCGACTGGCTGCCAGTCACCCTTTAAGACTGCAGTGCTACTGTAATAACAAAGTTTTTAGGCTCTACTCATATTGCTGAGTACACTGCCACGTAACTGTGTTTGCAAAAGTTTCTTTGCTGCTGTTGCTTTTTATAGAAGCCTTCATGTCTATTGACTTTTAAATGTATACCCTTTATATCTGTGACATTCTAGGACAGGAATTCCAAAGAATTTCATAATGAGTTGTTTACACACATAATAAGGCATAAAGAGTTAGCCCCCTCTATGGGCCAGCCTATTCCGAGGCAATGTACTTTGGCAGTGCTTCCACTGTTCATCGTTTACAGGATGGCACTAAAAGAATTGTTTTGTTCTAACAACGTTTAGGAGAGGTTTGGTTTGTTAGTATGCTACAATGTGTAGGTCTGTAAATTCTCCTGAAAATAAGCAAAAAATGGCCTGCACAGGACTGGGGGCAGCCCTTTACCAATGAGTGTGTGCAGACAGAAAGTACAGTAGAAATTAGGAATAAACTGAATTTCTGTTTTTTAAATTTAGGGATTGGTATTTGCATTATCTACTTTCGTCTTTCTTGAACACTGTAGTATAGAAATGGGTTAGTTTATTGCTGTGAAGCTTAGTTGATCTGATCTGAGTTAGGTCCATTTCTTTCCTGTTATACAGATGACTGAATCTTCCCTTAGGATTGAAGTAAAAGAGCTAGCTTTGGTCTAGAGCAACTCCTTTTCCAAGAAAAGGCAGGTAAAAGTAAAACGTGTTATAGTCCAGTAACAGCTTTAAAGAAAGTACAAGTTTTCTTCTAAGTTTAATTAAAAATCTGTTTGGATCTTAAAAACAAAAAAAAAAAAAAGAAGTTCCTTGTGCTGCCATGAGGATACATGTGAATCAGGCAACCTTGTTCCTGACACGTCAGTATTCCTTAATATAAGCACAGCATCAAACAGGGGATGTATAGCAATAGTCAGCTTTCTGCCTCCTTAATCCAACACACAGAGATCTCACTTTCTATATTTTAATAGCTTTAGCAAACAGATTTAATGGAAAAAGATACAAAAGAACACTGAGCAACAAGTCTAGTTATTTGCGTACTTAATAGACTTCCTGAAGCTGGAAGTGAACAGTGTTTATAGTATCAAAATTCCGTCTGCAGCCTTTCCTATCCACTGGTAACTGGCAGTTTACTGTAAGCATCAAAGTAAAAACATGTCTTGGGGCTGAGTTTTAAGTTGAATACTAATTAATTTGGGCAGGGTTTTCCAGGTTTAAGGGATAAAGTCAAATGCAGTTTTCAGTATAAATAAATAAACAAGGAGCAAAAGCTGGCGTCTGGCTAGAAATACCGGGATAACAGATGAAAATCATTGTGAAGGACCAACTTGATTGAGGCTTGTAAATGCAGTGATGAGTTAAGGATGGGAAAAAAAACAACAACAATGAAACAGAGAACCACTGACTGATTTTAACAACATTTTGGAAAGTTTTAATTTAAAACATGATATGTGTATGACTAATGTACATGGTATTTTGCACATGTTCTGATTGGTTTCAGTAGTAATCTGTTTATTGCCAAAGCAAGAGCTGATTGTGCAGTCAGTTCACAGAAATGCTTTAGAAAACAAGAATGTCGAGCACGAAGGCACCTGCTTTTCTCTCAGTGAACAGCATTTGCTCACCTTGCACTTGTATCCTCAGGAACGCTCCCTGGTGATGAGATGGGACTACAGTTGTGCAGATCAGGGAATTGCTGTATGTTAGAAATAACCCTTGCTCTCATGGTTATCTGTTTTACCTCAGGTCAGTTCCTTGATACGTTTCATCGTGCAGCCCCACAAGTAGCTGTACAAACCCAGAAGAGGGGCAGGGAACTCATTCACATGATTTCGGCACAGAAAACACAAAAGATCAAGATAGGCCCTTCCTTCAAGCAGTTGAGAAGTAAGTTTTCATTTTCACTAACTTTTTCAGAATAAAAATGTACTTAATTGGTTTCATGGAAGACATTGGAGAGCAGCAAATATTTCAAGAGTGGCCAGAGTACACCTGAAAATTCGGGTGCAGTTCTACAGGTTCTTTCTTTTCAGTGTCCATCAAAATTATATCCAGTTCATTCTCAAATTAAATGAAGCACTTAATTTTATCTTCATTCTCAACAGTTCATTGGTTTGAAAGGCAGGGGGCATAAGGACAAATCATTGCTATTGAGAAAGTTTCTCTGCTTGAAAATGTGCCAGTCCAACTTAAAATAGGAAGCAGATTACAATCTGCTTTAAGTCTGTAAAATGTTTCATAGATATTGCTTATCCTTAAGTGTTCTCATTAAAAAAAAAATAAAAATAAAGAAGAACATCTCCATTTGATCCAGCCCTTTGATTTTCAGCACCAGCAGAGAAATGGAACGTTAATACGTTGAAGTTAAATCTAGCAATGGGCTTTTATAGATCGTTTCATTTCCTCAGTGGACAGATTCAGACTACAGGGCTGCAGTCGTACATCTTTTAAAATAACTTCATTAGTTAGGTGTCTGGGGTAGGATAAAAAAAAGGTGTATGATAAAGCTAAGTTACATTGTATACAGTGTGTACACTGGCCAAGCTTTGCGGTGTCTGGAATGCAGAATTAGTGAGTTGTAGTTAAGAAAAGCAGCAATGGCTACACACAGAGCATGCAATATCATACCCCACTGCTGTGCACAGTCACCTTTACTGAGGAAGAATAGAGACCAACATGCAGTTTTATTGGGTGTAAATGGCATATGTATGTGTATATATATATGTATATATATGCGTGAATGTATATTTAACATTGCTGTAAAAAAAAAAAGAGACACTCTCTTATTTGTTTCAGACTGCTCACTTCTGGTGGGTAAACTCTTTCAGTGCCCAATTTAGAAGGTGCAAAACTCAAGTAACACCACTTTATAGAAAAGGCTGCTGAACAGTTTTCTTCCATGGTTACATCTGCATCCTCAAGTTTCACGAAACCAGATATTTAATCCTTTGGTTTCGCAGCTGTTGGCAGAATTTCCTGGCACTTCCTACATGACTGGAGCGTCCCAGTCTACCAGCCTGAAATATTGAGAAATTTGAAGTACACAGTAAATAATGAAAGCAGGAATATTCTTTAATGTAACTCAAATAATGCTTTTCAATTGGTTAAATTATTCTGGATTTATAAGAAATGATCTCAAAACATTATGAAGTCAACTAAAAGCATGAGGCCTGTGTCACCCAAGAGCAGTTTTGCATTTCAGATAAGGGAGAGTTAACAGCCTGGAGCGACACTCAGACTGCACTCAGGCTGCAGTGAAGCTCACCAAGAGTTTTCTTAGGAGTTCTCGGTGTCTTTTAGAGAATTGTAAAATCTTGCAAATTTTGTTTCCCAGTTTTTGAGTATCTCTTCACTCAACCGTTTTGATCTCCGAAAATGTATGCATCTCAATGTAATAAAAACCCATCTTTTTGTTAGTGGATTCAGTGGCTTGCCATTGAATGTAACTGAACATACCAAACATATTTGCATGCTGACAGGTGCAGTAACTATTCTCCCCTTGGGGCAGGGATGGTGGATCTTCAGTTGTGAGTAAAAACATGTCTGTTGCGCTGAGTAATTGCTGCTGGGAAGGTCTTGCTTCAACAATAGTTTTTAGCCAGGCTAGCAGTGAAGCTCTTCCTTTTTACTTGTTTCTGATGACAACTGAAGGAATCAACTTCTGTCAGCTTCCTAAACAGCATGAACAGAACGGTTACAGGTTTTGAGAGTTTAAAGTTTCAGGTCACCAGATAAATTATTAAATAGATACTCTAAATACAGCTTCCCTTTTTCATTGTCACAATCACTAGTTTTTACATGTGAACTAGTGCATATGTGCATGAAATGAAAATAACTTGGTTCTGTTCTCAGGTTTGCCTCAGGAGTTGGATTAATGGTCTGGCCCAAGCTTGGGTTGGCTCGTGACATCTCTAGACCTGTGTATGTGCTCGTGTCCCTATCAAGAGGATATCTGAGAGCTGAGATTCATGAGCAAGGACACTGTTTTGACTGCAGTGGTTCACACCCACACTTCACACCGCTCTTTCTGCTCTTTGGGAATACTACAGCTATTCGTGCAGGAGTTGCTTTTCTGCTGTACTTCTGTGTTTTACAGCCTGCCGTGTTAAATAACACTAAAATCTGTGATATTCTCTTCATAGTGTTGGATTCTAGATTGCAGTACTGCAGTGACTGCTTCCTAAGCAACTCTGCTGAGCCTCTACAACGAGCATAGGGGCAGGTTGCACGACAAGCTTAGCTTTGTTAGTCACAACTGCAAAGCCTCTCTCAGATAACCTCCTAAACTGTGTTTTATAGCAGGGTGCTCTGAAACTATGGTAGATCAATGTTTGATCCATAAGCATCTGAACCACAGTGCAGCAGAAATGAGGTATATAGCTGGGAACAACCTTCTCATCAGCATCCCAAGCTCACACATCCCTCTGACTACTTAGTTGCCTAAGTTAATATAACAGTTAAAGCAGAGCACCAAGTTTACATATGCAGTCATAAACAATGTCAACAATTAAAAGGCTTTAATACTTTATGATAATCTTTATATACTCATATATAGTCAGTACCTTAGCTTTGCTGAATACTTTTTGTACATGATTAGCTGTGCTGAATAAAGGGTAAGACTTTTATATAAGACACTAATTGAGATCTCTGTCTTTCTGAATGGATTAGTTATCTTGTTATGGCTGAGGCCTTTCTTTGTAGTTCGGGTAAAATACATAGATTTAGCATCTTGACTGTAAAGACACTTTGATCTTTCCCTCCCTTTCGGTCTTTGATGGACAAAGATTCATTATGTAGTCCTTCTCGTGCACTAAAATATTCTTTTGAAATAAGAGACCTATTTATAGGCTCTACTAGGGGTATCCTTCAGATAAACACAGAGAAAAAAAGGATTATTAACAATAGCTTTGATAGAATTACAGGTAGTTATTTTTTTCCAATTTGAATTTAAGTTCCAGTTTGGAGAAAAAGCCTTTTTGACAATATTGGATCAGTCTTTGATGAAAGTGGCAGCTTTTTGAAAAAAGGGAAAACCAGGACTTTTCTTGCTTGCAGTCATCAGAATCCCTGATGCACTGTGAAGGATGAATGTCAATCCAGGTGTCGCTGCCAAATTCCACTACAATAATTACATTTCCTACCAAAATTTTCCCCTGCAATTCCAGTCACACAAGGTGTGCTCTGTGCTTTCTGATGTAAGATGTCTGTTGTGGGTTCCCTTCCTTCAGGCAGCTGACTTCCACCTCAGGGGTGTCTGTGCTTCAGTGTAGCAGATGCAGTGTGTGCCTTGTGATTGCTTTGTGAAACTTGTGTGTCTCGACTGTAGAAATGAAAAGCAGTAACACAGGGGTAGAGACTAGTAAGATATCATCTCCTGTGACAGTATTTGATATTCAGTAGTATGGGAGTATTCTGTATTCCAATTTGGACAAGGTTTTAGAAATGCACTGGAGGGCAATGCAAACCTAATAAGGACCAGCTAATGCACAGACACCTTAACTTGCAGGAGACTGACCATAAAAAACTAAAAATCAGTTCCAACAGGTTCTAACTAGTGAACTCTCTTCTCTGACTGCAGAGGTAGAGATAATGAAGGATATCTGGACATCTCAGTCCTCACTTCCACTACCCAAGGGCTTGCCTGCTGATGCATCACACAGCATCAGCTGTGTTAAATAGATACTATGATTCACAGTTCTTAAACAGAACAAACATCATGGAATATGCTAAGTAAAATCCTGGTACCTGTTTTACCACAAATCCCTTTGGTCCACTCTGGTGATCATCATTTCCTCTCCTACGAAGGTCTAGTCTGAGTTCAGGCTTTGCCTCTGGATTGTGTAGCTGTTCTCTCCCTCTGCAAACAAACTATGCAGCTACTTTGTCATTACATGATGTTGATGAGGAAAGCTGCAGCCCTAGACAGCATTATAGAAAATAAATATTTTCAATGTCCCTGATTTCTAGCATTATAAATTAACAGCATTTTCAAGGTGGTTTATGTCCTTTCCTTCTTGTTTCCACTTCTTCCATATGCTTGTAGTCACTTAAGAAATGCACTCAATATATGAGTGTGTTAAATCTAAGCATTTTCCAATTAGTGCATTCCTGACAAACTTGATATGTTTGATACGTGTTTGTAACTCATGTGGCATTGTTAGCCAAATCAGTGGAGGGGTTGTAGGCTAGCTCACATTGCTGCTGCCCAGTGAGTACAACTTTTATGAATAAAAACGATTTTGTTATCCTTAGCAGGAATCTTAGTTGCAGGAGATTTTATCTCCATTGTTGGTTTCTAATGATTTTTCATTCTCAGAAGAAATCCTCTGTTGAGTTGGAGATAACAAAAGAAAGCATCTCCAGTCTTCTCAATATTTCAGAAAGATACCAATTTTCAGTCCTTTCTCTGGGCTTTTACTCTCTTAAGTCATGTGATGACAAATTTCCTCTTGTGTGGATCCATGAGTCTAGCTTAGCATGGCATTCAATCTGCAGTTTGGCAGATTTTGCATGGCAAAATACAGAAGTCTTTAACTTCCCTAACCAAATTTTATTCTCGTATGACAACAGAATCAAGTGATTTGAGCCTGCTGGAAATCGTTACATTGTTCTCTTGACTTCTGAGGACTCCTAAAAGTTATCCTGAGCAGTGCTACCTGTGAACTGAAAACAGAAATGCTGAGAAAACCAGCTATACTGGTATAACTGGAGCTAGGTGATGACTTGTGGTAATCTGCTTCACAAGGGAACAGCATCAATTGTACATCTGATGTTCTTTTCTGTCTCATGTAAGTACACTTTTCAACTTTGTTCTTGATCTGGAAGGTAATATTCATAAATTAGAGTTTAGATCTATTCTAGAGAGTAAATATTTCAGGAAAATAGGTATGCATGTTTATTTATCTTTGAATTAAATATTAGTTGAGTGTCTCTCCTCAGAGGTTACTGTATATAAAAATTCACACGAATGTTAGTAGTGTTAAATCGTAATATAGTTTAGGAGGGACTTTAGGAAGTCTGTTGTACATGCTGCTTAGAGCTTGACTAGATCACATAAAACTAAAAGCCTGTCCAATAAATATACAAGTATCCCAACACAGGGATTTTGCAGCCTCTCTGCATCTGTGTTTGTGCATTTGACCCCTGCACAGTGGAAAAAAAAATATCCTAATATCTCATCGGAATGTCCTTTGCTGCAGCCTGTGCCTCTTTGGCTCATCTTCCAGCAAGAATCTGGATCCGTATTCTCTGTACCTTTCTGTATACCTTGTGTCTTTGCAGTTTAATTTATTTACAAAAATTCAACCTTAAGGTCACAAGTTGTAGGGCCTTACATTTGTGGATGGAATAGGACCCTCTAGAAGAGTTTCTCATTAGAACGTGAGATATGTTTGAAATCTTGCATCTGTTGTTTCTGTAAGAAACTTGAAGAATGAACACATGAGGTCCAAGACAAATATTACTGTAAGAAACTTCCCTGTACATGGTGCACTTGGGACAAATCAGGCACCCTGTGGCTATTGACTTTTCTTGTTTGTATCTATTTCTTTTAAGACATTACCGAAATGTGAATGTTTCAGAGATCAATGAACGCACACACCTCAGTGTTATTGGCTTATCTTCTTATTTTCTTTCTTCGTCCTTGTTCATAGTGTAGTTAAGAGCATCCTGACAAAGCACTGTGCAGGATATGAGCAGGAATATGCTGCAGCTGCTGCACGTGACGATACAGCCTTTGGTAACTTCTGTGGTGAACCGCTAGAGGCTGCTAAACAAACGTAGCCCACAGCCTCACCCCACGAAGGGGCTGAACGGTGTCCTGGGTACAGCTGAAATAAAAAACCATTACTAGAGCAGTTGCTTGAAAGACGATGCATTCTTCCTGGTACAGGCAGTGAGGAGTTGCTGGAATAGGAACGAGAAAAGTAAAGACTTTTCTGGGTTCTGGATCATTTCCTTTGCTGGTTATAAGCTTTAAAGGCTAAAGACATGATCTTGCTGAGTAATGCTATTTCTGTTATGTGTAGAGGCCACTCAGCTCAATTAAATGGCTTGGAGACGGGGGAGATGTATGCAGAGAAACAAGTTGAACTGCAAAAATCAAGGGTTTTCATCCATATCCATCCTTTGTAATAACTGCTTGAAAAAGTGTGTGTATACAAATATATATAACATCCAAAAAAGTAAATGCACACTGAAGAAAGGATTCCTAGGGATTCTCCTTGATTCTTCTGTCCTCCCATTGCTGTTAAGTTCAGATGAGAAAGTGAGCTGCTTTCTCTTCAGTGAATATATCAATAAAATATTTTATTTTGATGTTACTGTCATATAGGGAGTAACTGTAAATATGAATCCTTGACCTTAAAAACTTGGATGAAGAACTTTCATGCTTATAAAACATTTTACAGTGTAGATGTCATGAGTCACCAGAATGGTCTGTACAGAGGGAGTGAATGGCATTAACCAGAATCTAGTTGCAGATTCAAAGGAAGAAGAGCAAAGAAAGTATCAGAGGAGAGTGTGGGTTCTAAAGTGGCCTCCCAAAGTGCTTGTCATCTGAATCCTGAAATCCTAATTTAGTATTGTGGAACTGAAACAGCAGTGAAGTCAGAAGCTTACTAGTAGCCCAGTGTTGATTCATCTGAGGTGTTAAATGTTGCATCAGTAAGGCAAAAGCAGTTGAGAAAGAAGTTGTTTCCTGGGGATTAGCGGGTGATGGGGAAGGCTGAATAGCCCAAGGCTGCCTTTGTTTTCAGAAGGTGGGACGGGGAAGAAAAGAAGCTGGCTGCATGGTATTTATTCACGAGCAAAGCAGGCTAACAGATAGGAACAGGATGTTCTTAAAATGACTGTTCCAGTTGTCAAATTGCGTTCTTTTCTCAAAAATCAGAATCACTTCATAGCAGGTCAAAATTGTACATAAAGCGTCAGTTCAAAGGGTTTGTCTGTGCGCACTGCTATAAATAAATCGGTTTGGAAGTACCTAGGGAGCACACACAGAATGCATATTCTTGTGCATCTGATGTGTTGAAAAGACCTGTCCTTCATACCAGCAAGCTTTTGTGATATTGTGAGAATCAAACACGGACGGACACTGTGTCCAAGATCAGTTTCTCTGTCTCATACTTTGGTTTTTATCAAAAGTAGAAAGATGGTGCTCTTCGGTTCTGCTTCTCTAGCCATCACATCTGTCTGTTGGTTTTCACTCTAAAAATTCCGTAAGTAATTTGAAAGACTGCCCAGAGGCTAAAATGGTTGCTGTGGATATTTAAAATAACGCTGCTGCTTATCTATGAAAGCATGACCCATTTGCTAACAAAGAGCTGGCCACTTCCTGCATGGTCTCACTGAATTGCTTTGTCTCCTGTACATTCGGCTGTAAAGTAACTGTTATATCTTTAGACCAGTAAGGAGGCAAGGTCTATACCGAATTGATGAGAATGTGAGTGATAATATTCCAGGTAAGTCTGTTCCTTGTCACATCTCAAATTAACATGCTTGTTTTGATGGGCCCTGTTAGGGCACAGTTCCATAATCACTCTTCTTGGTAGCAGTATTTCCAAATGCAGCTCTTCTAAACCCAGCTTGCCTCGCAAAAAAAAGGCATAATATGTGAAACTGCAACTTAACCTAGCTGAAGGGTAGTTTTGGAAGTCAGAGCCATAATAAACAGTTTTATACTCCTGGTTAACAAACACACATACACAAATATATACATACATATATATGCGTTTATGCAGTAGGTAATGAGAAGGATGTTGTGTTGTTGCTTTGGACAGTTTTACGGTTTGCTCCCACTCTTGTCTGTGCCCCTCTTTGTATGTAGGCTCTGGCAGTAACTCTGGAACAAAGTCATGCTGGTGACTAAAAGATGTTTTACTGGTGATTTAACAAGTTGTATTGGCTCAGCCTGGGTCTGACCACAACCACAGCATCTATAAAGAAAAGAGAAATACGAAGCTGGAAAAGAAAAGGGTAGGGAAATAAGAAGGACCTCCCACTTCTGGTGGCAAGCTGTCAAACCAGCTTAGCTGTAATACTTAGCTTCAAGAAAAGTTATGCTAAGAAAAGACAAATGTCAAACAAAAGATTTCCTCACCAGAGTTAAAGTTCAGAATTAAATTCAAACCTATTCAAATCATTAGAGCTTCAGATTTAGATGCGATTTCTCCTTTAAAGTTTGTTTCCTTTGGTAATATCATGCAGTGAAACAGTACTTACAAAGAAGGAAATACCCTCAGCCAAGTTTGCGGTAATCTTACTGTGTACATTAAGTGGCAGAGCAATGTATCAGTTTAAGAAACTGCTAAGATCATAATAAACCTCAGGTCAGCATTTTCTTGGCAATGCTGTGTACTTAATATGCTATCACCAATAACCCTTTCCTGCTGCATGGAGTAGTTCTGAATACCAGAAAGGATCATGTGAATACCATGGCACTGTATGGGCAAAATTATCCCAGATGCCCTAAAATCCCTTCATTTACTGTTTAAAGCTAAGCAGAAAATGAGTTTGAAAGAAATGGGACAGCATATACATGCCCTGGTCTGAAGGCCAAGATGACTATACTTACTTCTTTAGAAGCTCTGACAAGCAAATGGGATATGTTTTTTGGCCGACAAAACTGTTCAAAGTGATCCATAGCAGATCTGGAAAGTCTTCCTTACCTTAAGGCTGAACAGATGCTTGAAATGCCTTTTCCTGGCCAAATACTCTTAATACTTCTGTATTAACTAGCAATAGTATTAATAGTATTATATATATAATAGTATAATAGTATTAACTAGCAATAACTCCCACTTGAAAAATGATTGGCTATAGATCACGCAAGAGCTGAATTGAGTCGTGAATTGTGTTCACTTTCTAGAGCACAGCTTGACAACCCTGATTATTAGAAAACATTCAAGCAGAAGATGCCACATTATTCAGCTGTAAGGGTTAATGTACTAATGATGAAAGTTGAACTGAGCAAACAAATTGACATTTCAGTTACCATATGGGATACAGCTTCTATTAACAACCACTAATGATGACGACTGTTCTGTGGACTGTAAATTTTCCTCTTTCCTTCTTCAGAACTACAGCTCAAGACAGAAGACTCAGTCTTTCTCAAACAAGTTGAAATGCCCCTGGTTGAGACACAATATGCAGCAGAGCAACTGCAACAGAAGTACGTTTGCCCTCTTCATATGAGTGCATTGTGGATTCACTGTATAACATTTTCAAAGGTGACTTTCAAAGTTCTGGGTGGGCTATAAACAAAAATGCATGATTATAAGTGGGAAAAGAATATCCACGGCCTCGTCAAGGTTTCTGTGCATCACCTCAGTGTTATGAAAGTCTCATATCTGATTCCCACATGTCAGTATTACATGTATATAAACATACATATTTTATATTTAAAATTGGATATGTCTATTATACTGTGGTTTTCTTTGTAGTGCATATGAAGTGTGAGACTTATTACTGTTTAAACATGCCTCCTATACTTTTTAGATACTTTTACAAGTACTTATTTTGAAACACATCTTCGGAGTAAAAAGAAGTAAATAAATCCAGAGAGCATACAAATATCTAATCATTGGGTGGAATTCATCTTCCCAAGACATTAAGAAGAATTATTGGAATTAAGATGAACAAAGCAAGGGAAACAGAAGGATGAGGATGTGCAACTCTTGAGCAGAGATTTCTTCCGTTATGCTTTGTAAAACAAACAAAACCAAGAGTATTTTCATATCATTAGCCATTGAAGGCTGACTCTGCTGATCTGAAAAGGGTATGATTAGCCCAGTGGTCCAACAACAGAAGTAGGATAGGTACAGCTTAATGTTACACTTTTCTATTTCATACAAATTAATATAAATTCATAATTAAATATGAGACCATAGGAGGAATTCCATAATTAGGTGTTGGTTCAGGTGATAGCAGCTACCACTTTGATTGAAATGTGAAGAGCGCTGGTGTAGGATGCCATGCCACCACCATCTTCCAATGCATTTCTTGTAACATATTCATAGTTCCATGGTGAAACACAGATGCATCATGATATTATGTCCACTTAAAGGTCTCACTCACTAATTTCATAGTTCACTGCCTGCCTACGCCAAGGAGTAGTCACGTAGAGCTTAAAATGTTCCATTAGTATAATTCTGCTCCTTTGCAATGGGCAAAGGGCATAAATTCTTCAAAATGAAATTCAGTATTATTAATAACCCTAATATCTGCATTAATTGCATGTATTACCATGGCAAAATAAAATGCATCTGAGCAGTGCATGGGTACAGCACTGTTTGGATGGATCCGGTGTCCAAGAACTATAATACAGCTAATGTATTTAAAAATAATGGAATCCTTTCTTGATTCACATTTCAACATTGCACTATTGAAGATGGTGAAACAAATTTTTATAGGGCCTAATGGAGTCTTTTATCTGCCAAATTCTATTTAATTTCCTTAGCAGGAAGCAGTAGATGGACTCCAACACATCAGAATAGCTGCATGCAGATTGCTGCCATCACAGCTGACATCAGTCACATCACTCAAGCTTCTCAAGAAACATGGTCAATGGTAAGAAAAAATAGATCTTTTCTAGGAATGTGAAGAGTATCACGTCTAGGGTCTGTGCGTGCCCTGGGAAAAATTCATTCACAATCCAGCTTTGGACTAAAACCTGACACAGAATTATTCTATACTTTTCTAATTAAATGAAACATATCTCTATCCCCTTCCAAAGGACGTGGGGGCAAATGCTTCTTCAAGTGTGACAAATACAATTTCATGCTCTTTACGGGTAGGAGCAGATACCTTGAGCTGCCAGATCCTCACAGGGAATTCTTTTCACCCTGTGGTTTAAATCAAGGATAGCAAAGTGAGGCACATTGACTCTGACTGGCAATGCTGGGCATGTATGCACACACATGGGGAGGAGTAATGAGAGAAAAAGGAAGATAATGAAAATATACATGCCCATTCTGCATATTACTATTTAGGTCATAATGTATAAAAATAAATATTCATATAATTCTAAAATTCACACAATGCTGAAAAGTCACTAGTGTAACTTAAACAGTTCTTGAATATTCCATACAGTACTGATATGAATTCCTTTCTTTTTTCTTTAAGGTGCAGCATTGAGTTCAGTATGTAGCAGCAACTCAGTCTAAGAGGAAAACAAGGACTACAATCAGGATCAACTATTGCATAAGAATAGTAATGTCGTAGTGATGCTTCTTAACACAAAGGTATTGCTGATAGGAAAGGAAGAAAGGTTTCCTGAAAAAGCATTTTGAATGGAAGGAGTGTTTGTTTCCTAGGCAAACATTATGGGGGAAAAAAAAACAAAACCAAGAACACTCCTACATGCTGCTGGTAGAGAAATCATGTTCAAATCAAATATGTAAATAGTAAATGTATAATGGCACTGTAGCAGGTGTGAATTTCATTCCATTAAGATGTGTTTTTCGGAGTGTTATTTTCCTTCACTGGAAGAGAGGGACAGGCTGTACTGACTGTGTGTTCTAAACAGTGTATTAAATATGTATTCAATTTATACTTGTCATCTTATTTGCACTTATATATACTTGTATACTTATTTGCACTGTGGTAAACTGTGGTATGTACAGACTGGTAATTGCCTTGTTGCTGTGTGCCGAGTTCATATTCTGCATTTTCAGATGCTTGAAAGAAAGCGTAGAAAAGAAATAAAACAAAGGAAGATTTTTAGGAAGCCAGAAAAGCTAAAAGGAGGCAGATGAAGTGTCCGCATTTCCCTCAGACTATGAGGGAGCAGAAAGGTGAGGAATGGATAAGGGTATATAAGTAAGGCTCCATGTGTATGAGCAGGTGCTGTATGTAGTATGGGGATGATGGCAATGTGTTGATGGTTGCACTTGATGATCTTATAAGTCTTTTCTAACATTGATGATTCTATGATTCTGTCTTTGGTCAGCTTGCAATCTAAATATTAACGTTATGTTATTGAAATAATGTATTTTGCTCTAGGAAATAGATTAGAAAATTGAGCTTTAATTTTTTTCCTTCTCTGAAATTCAAGGTTGACACCTCCAAAGTGTTTGAAACTGAATTGAGTTGGCTTTGTGTGTCTTTTTTTTTTTTTTTTTTCTTTTAGCTCTCGGAGATAAAGATCTCCAAGCCTCTTATATAAAGCACACTCTTTTAAATTTACTCTTTATCTCACCCAAGGACACAGCTTAAAGTTTTTTATAAGTTTGAGAACACTTCCCTAAACATCCTTTGCTTCAATATTGCTCTTCCATTGCATCCATCCATCATGCTCAACGCTAAGCAGATGTCACTGCTGAGATGTGATAAACTTGTAATCTAGCTTTGATTGCACTGTGGAAAGACATGAACAATGGAAAGTAAATCTGATATTAAATAACAGCACATGACAATGAATATTTGTTGGCAAAAACTAGAAACCTGTGGACCTGACTTATAGAACTATTGCCTTAATTATCCCTTTTCCTGAAAGAGATAAAACTTTTTTGTGGACTGTATAATCCTGTGTGTTTAACCTGTGTTAGCAGTCCCTTAGGATTCTACCAAGAAAGGGATGTCTTCTATTCTACTTGAGAGCACAAAACCCCCATTTTTCTGCCTTAAGCAGCATACTGATCATACAACAATGAAGAAATTGCTCCACTGCTGTGTATACTGTGATTTGTAAATCCCTTTGAGCCCAGTCTTGAGAAAGATGGCTAATCCCAGAGTATTGCTTCATATGAGATCTTTGCAGAGCTGTAAACTACAAACCTCCACCCCCAGCTGCCTGGGCTGTTTGCACACTGGGGCTTTGGTTGCTACTACAGATAAACTGCGCAAATAAATTGAACTGGCTGTTTTATATCCACCAGTCTTGTCCCACGTTCAAAACCCCTTCTCTCCCACTTCTCAGCAGTACATTGTGACTATATGGGGGTAGAGTATGATGCTGCTTTGAAGCAATTAAAATGCCAAGATGCACAGTATATCTATACTGCTTTTAGGCCTGTGCAGCCCAATTGTAACTTGAAGTGATTCTTTTCCTATTACATTTGAGCTTGTATCATGGCAATGCATACTCCAGGTTTAATCCTACTTCTAATCATAGAAACTGTGTAATTTTTAGGTTTCTGGAGTTGTCTGTAAATATTTTCCTGTTTTAACAATTTTGAAGAATTTTGCATTATAATGCTGTTGATTTTCTGTGATTTATTTTACCTGTCATGATTATGAAATATTTTTGTGCCCATGAGCTGGACATCAGTGATCATGTTCCCACAGAATACAATTGCTTTCATGTATTCTGCTTTGCTTCTGTGCTAGTAACTACCATATGAGTCATCATGACTGTCCACCCAAGCATTAGCAGCTACTGTCATCTGTAGCATGTTACCAGAACTCTACGAAACACTTGACAATAATCTCAAGTCTCGGTCTTTTATATGAGATTTTTTTTTCTTTACAGTTACACAAACTGTACTGCTAGCCTATTTGCAGTATGCAGTGTTGATAAAATGAAAGATGGTTTTATGTCCTCAGACAGAGGGAAGGTTAAAGGAAGAACCTGTGAAACAACTGGATGATTCATCAGTAAGGAGAGGTTTCCAATATGAGTGTTCAGTGTGCTTTAGGCAACTTTAGGCAGCTTAAGTTTCAGCAGAAAGTTTTGTGCTTTAATTTTTATAGTACTGAATATGTATTTTTTAAATGATGCCTTTACTATGTAATAAAAAATCCTGAGCTTCATATAAATACTAAGCATCACTCAGGACTGACACATATTTTGATATAATTCAAATTGCAGGTGAACCAGAAAAAGGAGGATGTAAGTAAACTAGCAATAATACCACGCTGCCTCAAAGCACTGAGAGAAGCTGTTTACGTATAATGAGTCCTCATGCTGTCTGTTGGAACCCTCATTTTGTCAGCCTACCATTACTGTAATATGGAATACATTTGACCCCAGAAGGACTTGAGAGGAACCCACCATTCATTTTCTTCCAGTCACGAAGCAGCCACCAATGGAAGAGCTGGATTCAGACTGATGAAAGGGTAAGAAAAATATTCTCAATATCCTAAGTATGAATTCATTTTAAAAATACGTCTCTCAGTAAACACTTCCCAAAAACCTGATGTGAACTATTTCGTAAGAGCACATAGGTGACATGCAATGGCTCTGCCAGCCAGACAAGGTCTTAAGATGTAGTCATTCATGCTCTTTTTTCTTACTATTATCTCTTTGGCATATAGAAGACTGCTCTTAAGGCTATTCTGTGCAGGAAGTACTAAGTATGTTCATAAAGGTGTGGCTTAGCTCCCTAGCAATTCCATGGTAACAGGGGTATAATAAACTCGCCTTAAGTAAAACAAACAAGCTTTGTGGAAATCAAAAGCTGAAAATGCAAGCTGTCTCTCTGATTAAAGCAGCTAATCTTTGATTGTAGGTGGTGAGCTCCACCTTGTTTCCCTGCATCCAGAAGATTCACAGGGTTGGACACATTATGTCTTGTGCTTTCAGTGCTAGCACAAAGGAATGTTTTTAAGTCATTTTTTGCAAGATGTGAGAAAAAGAGGTTAAATTTATATTATCACAAAAATGTGGTTAGAGGGAAAAATGTTGTATCATTTACTAAAAATCTCATCTTATACAGAATGGCTCATCTTAAAGTGAGAAGTACAGAGCAGAACACTTAATACTAGACAGAATATACACTCTTCATTATGTTCCTCTTGCCAAGGTATAAAGATGCGTAGCATAAACTGAAATTTTACAGATGAGGCAGGATGCTTTCATCTGCTGGCAAGAATTTAAAGATGATATTGCCTTCGACAGAATTCTACACAGCAAAAATAGCCTTTTTCCTACTGTAGATACATCCTCAGACATGGATTCCTGCTCACATAAAAGTAATCCAAAGATCTAAGGAGATCAGATCTGTTCTTCAGAGTCTTACAATTTATGTCCATGCAAAGTAGGTGTGAAGTGCTACCCTACATGACTCATCTGTTGCAGTGATGGCCAGTCTGTCTGCCTTTAGCGACAGCCGCAGGTGTTCATTAGTTACTGGCCACGCTGATACTTCTTGTGCCTTAAGGTCATGGATTCATAATACTGTAATACATTAGTACCCTCCGTATTTTTCTGTTCCCATGAGTCACTTGTTTTTGCTAGGATAACCGTGTGTGAGACCAACCTGTGAACCAAGAGGGGGAATGGATTCATCATAAGAAATATGTGTCCAAGCTGAGTGTGTGTAGCGTGCCAAACAAAACAGAACAGTTAAAACCAGTTTTAAATGAATCATATCCAGCGTTCTAAATCAGAATCAATATTTCAAAGCCAATTCAGGGTGCAGCCCCACAAATAGTAGCTCTGAAAGATCAGGGAAGACAGCAAAGGTGGGATTAGAATGAATGTCGAGATGAACAAGGTACGCCTGAAACTGGTATCTATGACAAACATATTTTATTATAAAACCCACAGCTTTAGGGCACAGTTTGTCATACTATGGCAGGCCAGCCAGCTCCTATTTCTTCTGCAGAGTTATGTCCCAGACATATACTTTACCCAGAGTATTATCAGTACGTTGATTCTACTCACTGCGTAGCCACTCTCAGGTTGTGCCAGGCAATTTTCTCTTCTGAGTGCCCTAGGGCTCTTTCCCTTTTCCTTACCACCATACAGTTATGTGTAAAAAAGATGAAATCTTTAATGTACTGTAACTATGTCACACTACAGTTGAATTAGTTACTTGCAAAAACCAAAGAAAGACTGAACAGGAGGTGATATTTCCTGTCAAACAAGGGTGTGCCACATTAACAAGGGCAGTGGAAAGGAGGTGTGGTAGTACTGGCACTTATAAAAAAGCTCTGTCAGAGCATTTTATCACTACTCCAACAAATTGGAAAGAGAAAGGGCAGAACTCATTTCACCTACATGCCATGTGCTTACTTATTATCTATGTTTATAGAGCAGTTCTGTGCTTATTAAGTGATAAAATGGACTGACTTCCATCACATGACATCTTAAGTTAAAAAATCCTGTAGTACTCCAAAGGGAGGAACATATTTAGTACTATTGTTTATATATGTGTGCATATGTATGTAGACATATATATTCCTGAATACATGACTGCAATAAGTTTAATTGATAATGTTTCTTCTCCGAAATTCACATCACTCTAATGTCACCTTGATATATTAATAAGGACACTAATATCTTCCATCATTTATTTCACAGCACATAAAATTTGTGATTAAGACAAAGGAACAATGGTCTTTGCTCATCCATATTCAGAGGTTAAAATGAACAGAAGATTAAGTAGAAGCAGTGACATTTATTTGAGTGAGAACCTGATAACTGTATCTATATAAATGTATAACACAATTCAGTATTAACTGGGGTCTTCCATGCGAGCAATTGCATCTAGAGGTTCTGTAGAAGAAAATGAGACATGTGCAAAAACCTCAGTTGTCTTATTTAGTTACAAATGATAGAAGTAAGATGGCATGATAATTCCGGCAGTGTATTAATAACTAGTCAGACAAGACTAAGACCATGTACTTTCAGTACAAGACAGTCAAAACCAAAATGCAAAAGTTGTGTAAGAGACTTGATTTTCTGGGAAAATTGTTCCATTCTCAAGAATGTGAAATCCCCTATCATGTCCTGAATTTGTAATAATTGGTGATGAAGTTGATTGGAACAAAACAATTCTAATGAAGATGAAAGATTAAGAAACCAGTGAATGACAGGTGGCCTGCTGTGCCTAGTTTGGATGTACGTAATTGTATTCATCAGTATATTATACAAAATTCATCAATGGAATCTCTTGAAAGCCTAAGTGCTTCAACAGCTGTGCAAGTTTTGCTTAAGTTTTGCATTTGTGTTTTACTTCTGTTTATTCTTTGGTGAGAAAAAGATGTACATTAGCATATCTTCATGTGGAATAAGTTTAATTAAATTATAACGACGAAACAAGTATCAGAGCAGCTGAATCGAATGGGAATTAAACATTATAGGAACACACCCTCATTTTTATCGGTGTTTTAAGTCAACTGAGGGCTTGTGGTACAATCTAAGTAGAAAGCCTAAGCTATACACGTTACTAAGTGCTCTGCCAAGATGCTCTCATGAGGCTGGTATCAAGTTGTCAATAAAGCCTGAGAAAGTGTAACTTGTATTAAGTCATCATTAGTTGTGCAATTTGGTCTGTTGTTTTTCACTGAGCCTTTTGAACTTCCAGTATACAGTCTTTTGTATTCACTTGCTGATGAAATCTTTCATCGCTGCTATCTTGCAGAATTGATATCAGCTCTCAGGATGTAAGTGGCATGTAGCGTAATCTTCTGATGTGGGTAGTAACATTTACATTTAATATGTTGTGGAATTGTTTTTATGTTTGCATGCAATGTGATGGGAGTTGAAAATCCATGTTTCAGATAGCTTTGTCTGATTTCATATTTCAGTGAATTGCTGAGAACTTTCTTTACCTCCAGAGGGAATGTGTTTATGTGAGGCATGAGATGAGGTGTGCAGCATCAGTTCACTGAAGGAGTAAATATGAAATATCTCTTGTAAAAAGTTAAAGGAAAACTGGACTTGCCCTCTTGTTTTTCTTATAGCTGGAAATCTCTGAGCTGAGCCTATGAAAGTAAAGAATAAAGAGCCCCAGATAAAATCTTTAATGGAGACATCAGGTCATTCTCATTTTCTCTAACCACCTGATCTTTTTGCAACAGAATATAAAGTTTATCCTGTTGAACTTCAAGCATGTGAAGACATCTAAAATGTTCTCATTTATAACGATAATAGGATTATTCTGTTACATTGCTTTTAAATAGTAGTGAATGAAAGTTAATATTATGGCTTTTAGCTATTGCACAGTGAATGGAGTTATCAATATATGTGCTTCTCTTCACTAAATTGTGGCAGTGCTGGTAGCAAGGAAGGTAGCAGTGGTTTTTTACATTACAGCTGAAGTAACAACTCACATAAAATCTTTTTTTTACTGTTGGTTGCGCTGTCACACTGACAGAGATGTAAAGTGCTATACACTTTCAGTGGCCAAATAAAGAATGTATTATCAATATGTGTCTTGGTCTAAGACAAAATATTTATTTGCTTAAGAAATACTATTTTCAGTTGAATTTTTCATTTTCATATTGTACCTGGGACTACAAAAAATGTTACTGATTGCAATGAGAGTTTATTTGGACAGATTTTTGGAGCAGTAATGCGTTACAGAAAGTGAGTTTTCAGTCACAAGTAAGGTAGATTGAAAGGTTCAGGAAGTACTTGCATATTCATCTCATTAGGTAACAGAAATTCTATCACGTGGCCTGTCTAATTTACCGCAGCTTGAAGATCCTGTCTCAACTGGTTTCAGTGAATTATTTGAAGGCTTAGCAGGGAGATCAGATTGGCCAGTAGGAAAAAGTTTCTCATCAGCAACACAGTTGCAGTGTTGGAGCAGGTTATTCCTGGAGGTTTTGAATCACTATCCTTGAAGGTTTTCAAGACTCACCTAGACAAAGTGTTGATGAGTTCAATCTGGTGTCGGCAGTAGTCCAGCCCTGACCACAGTGTTGGACAAGAGGACTTCCTGAGGTTCCTATGTCTTCCTCCCAACGTTTCAGTGATTCTTATTCCAGAGAACTGTTTAGAGATTTGAAGGAAAACATGATTCCCAGTGAGACAAAAATCTAAATTCACTGTGTAATTGTTTAAACTGGTAACCTTAGTGTAAGTCTATAATAATATTAATGAAGGACAATACCATGCGTGTACATTTGGTCCATCCATAAATTTCATAGAAAAAAATAGATATTTGATCTTCAAAAGCCTGCAATCTGAAGAAATTCAACTAAACAATGTACATCTGTTCTCTGGAATTAAGTGGGAGCTGAGCATGAAGATAACTTTTATGGGATTAGGACACCAGTCTCATGGTCAACCCATGAAGGAGAGAAGCTATGTAAAATAATAGGGAAAGCAATTTCCTTTTTATTTGGGTAGCCTAGTCACCAGTTTTACATTCTACTTTTGAGTCAAAAGAAATTAAATTCCAGCTGGTGGAGGATTGTAAGTGAATGCTTTTGGTATGGGTTGGTGAGGCTAATATCTGCAGATACCGTACCAATCCATCAGAAACCACCTTTCTCAAGCAATTTTGCATATTAGCAAACTTTTATGATTATCCCAGTGGGAAATATTTTGTGGACTCTACAGTACATTTACAATCATGATAGACCTACCTGGCAGACCAAAAAATCAGATCTCTCAAAACATCTGGACAGCAATCAAAGAACGCTGCTAAGCACTTCTTCCCATGCCCTTTCCCACTCATTTGCTGTTAAAGAAAGGATGCCAAAAAATTCTTAACATAGGGGTTTATGTTTCAGGAATTACAGTAAGCTCCTCCTTCGGAAAACGTTGCCACAGTTGCTTATAATCTCATCTAGGAGCTAAGGCTCCTGAGTGTCTTTTCACATTTGCTTATAGATCACATTTTATTTCCCTTGCCAATTCGTTCATGAGAGGCTGAGGCGCATGGAAAAAAATCTGGTACTATTGTGCAAATAAACAAGGGTCCATACTCATTTAGTTTTGCTTCTTGGTTTCTCAGAAACAGAATGATTTTAGCTAAAAGAGACCTTTGGAGGTCATTTTGTCCACGGTCTCAGCATGACCAATTCTGAAGTTAGACCTGACTTTACAGTTCACATTTCTCAAGGCATTTCAAACTATTTTACAAGATTCATTATCACTGTATTCCTTTCAACTGATAAGTAAAGTAGGAAGGAAGGAAGGCAAATAACTTTTGGATATACAAGTTTGGAACAGAGGACTGACTTTTAGCTACTCTGAAAGATAATCTAAGTTTTGCTGTAGATCTGAACGTGGCAAGGATATCGCTCCATATCTCATGTCTCTAAGTTTCATTATCAGTGTATTTGGCTGTCTCAAAAAAGACTTCTGTGATCAGAGCATTCAGTCAATGGTGTTTTTAATAATACCATAGTAAAAGGGAGCCTTGTTTTTGTTTTGTCATTTCTATTTATGGAACTGAGGAGTATGTATAGTAAGAATGAAGTTCTCACTACAGATGCATCCATTTTGAGCACTATGTATTAAATGAGCTTCTTCTACTTTCTCATGTAATCTAAGTTTTATTTACCCATTTTGTTTTATTACAGAAAATTAAAAAAAAAAAGTTACAATGCTAAATTTGGATAACAAATGTTCATCTTTAAAACTTCTTTTCTCCATCCAAGACATTATCCTTGTATGGAGCCTACAAACGAGAACGTCTATAAACACGACTGCCGGGATTAAAGCTAAAGGTGAGCCATAAACTCTTTATTTCAACACGGTCTCAGTTACAAATTAACTTTGCTAATGCTCAGTGTACAAGGCTTGTATCACATGGTGTTTCAGGAAGTGGATCCTGTTGCTGTTCTCTGGAGACATGCGATGTCATTCCTCTGCATTTTTAAAATCAATAACGTGTCAGAGTTAAGGGTAGAGGGGAGTGGGAAGACAGTTGCAAAACTTGAAAATGTATCAGGATCTTTGGCATTGATATGAATAATATTTCTTTAACATGACCTGTTGCTCAAGTAGATTATTTTTACATTCATTTTTTTCATGTTAGATCCTACGAGACAGGTGCAGAGGTACTGGCATTCTTTGTGCCAGTTCACAGGCACCTGTAACTGTATATGTCAAGCTAAGAGTATATGAAGTCTTTCATACGAATCCAGTAATTATCATTGTGTATGAAGCAGTTACGTGTTAAGGCTTTGAAATGGCACCCTCATGAAGGTAGCTAAAGTATGGCAGACTTGTGGCTAGATGCAGCACTTTTTTCTGTGAACATAAAACTTGTGTTTTCATTCATACATTCAGATACTGCCTTCCCCCAGACAGCTCTGTGATATACATGCATTTGCAAGGGGAGGAATAGGTTGGGATAAGAGCAACAGTTGAAATGAATGCATTTTTATGGTTCTTATAAGGGGATAAAAATCATCCCACACACAATTAACAGGCTGTTAAGCTGCTTCATTACCAGTATATCCAACCAGAAGGAATATAAACAGGCTCTCATTTTACCAAGGCTTTCTAGACATGCATCAATGGAGGAAAATATAGCTGTTGTGTTAATCAAGCAGTGCCAAAAATATACGGCTGAATATATTCTTATCATGTAAGCATATTTATGTTACAGATTTAAGTTTTCACCTCCAAGTATTTGGGAATTTGTCCTTTTTACAGCAGTGATATATCATCAGGACTACTTTACAGTCAGCTGTGCATGAACAGCAGAGACAACAGCTGAGAGGCATTTAACAGCTGCCTTGGGAAGTTACTGAGCTGCACCTGTGTGCTGTGGAGTTCTCTGCGTGGTCTCTACCAGGTAAATACTTGTAAGTCTGAATTCTAAGATAGTAGCCTTGGATTGTAGTTTACTTTCACTGAAATAAATGAAAATAGTGAAGCTGTTAGCATGTGAATTGGTGTCTGCCAATCTGGGTCCATAACTGCTGCTTCATAAGACTTTAAAACAGAGTAACAAATTAACCAGTTATAAAACTAACATATTAAAAAAAGGAAAGTAAATGAGATGTTAGTATCTAAATCTATTGGCTAGTCACATTTAAATGTCCAGCTCTGCACTTTCCCTGTGCTAGGCATGGCAGCAGCATTTCTTAACGTAGCTAAAGCAGATGGTGCTTTACCATCATAGAGTCTCACCTGTGAAACTGAAAAGATCTATAGAGAAAAACTGCCCATACTGTAGTCAGTGCCCAGGAAATAGTCCGTTTTCCAGTCATTTAATATAGAGAACACGTGGCCTTCTGTTTTGTGTGTCATCCTAGATTGTCTTTCTCAAAAACAAAAGGATTTGGCTTTGAAGCCTAATACAGGATGGGGCCTAAAATGCAAGTTGCTTTCTGACAACGATATTCATTAACTAAATCCTGTATTATATTACACCTTTTATTACACGTAAACTTTGGCACTGAAAGCCTCGACTCGTACACAGCAACATCCACAAATGCAAGTAATTCGAAGCAGGTGAGGATCTCAAAGCTAAGACACAAGTTGTGCTTTAGGAAGTACACGTGCATAACTTTCAGATTGGAAAATAAGAAAGAAAAAAAGAGGAGGAGAAGAGGGCCCGGTGGGAGCGCTCAGCCCCCACCGCAACCCCCGGGCACTCTCACCGGATCGGGCAGAACCGAAAGCAGGTAGAGGCACTTCCTGCAGGCAGCACCGCAGAAGGGAGTTTTCCTCTGATCTCCCTCAAAAACCAATCAGGCCAGATCAGCCAGGCGTTGATTCTCCCTCCGTCCCTCCTACACCTTTCCCAAAGACCCAATGGCCTTGTCCCTCTGGGAGATTGACTAGAGTCACATGAGCCGCACCGAGGGCAGGTAACTCGGGAGAGGCGAAGGGGGAAAAAAAAAAAAAAGAAAGAAGAAAAAAAAAAAAAAAAAAAAAAAAGCCCAGGCTCAGGCTGGGCTTCTGCCATGATGTCAGAGGGAAAGAAACCCACAGCTTGCTAATTTCACCTCCCAATCGGCCCCGGGAAGAAGGAGATCACCGGGAGCAGGTAGAGATGCGAATTTTCTCCGTTTTCCTTATTTTGGTCTCCAAAGACCTGACTCCTGAACAGCTCTTTCTCTCCTCTTCATACCGTGACTCCTCATCTCTCCTTTCCCCTTTGATCACTTGGAGGTAGGGGGTGAACCTTTGCGGGGTTTTGTTGTGCCTTTTTTTGTCTTTCTTTTACTTTTTTTTTTTTTCTCTTTTTTTGACCTCTGCTTTTGATTGTAGTTGTTTCCCCCTGTGGTCATGACGGCTTCGCACAGTGACTCTTTGGTGGTGTTGTTTGGGGCAACAGCTGGTGCATATGGGGCTAAACTGGGTTCGGATGAGAGGGAACTAATTCTCTTGGTGTGGCAAGTTGTGGATCTCCCCAGCAAGAAGGTACGGCTTCGACACCCGGCGAGGGCGCGTTGCGGGGCGGCTGCCCGCGGCCGTTTGTTCATTTCACAAATGCACCCCGGGGTGGGCTGCCCGGCCCCTTCCCAAAGCGTCCTCGTCGCTTTTGTCCCTTTTTAAGGGCGGGGGTGACCCCGAAGGAAAGCCGGGCCGCTTCCCTGCCCCGTTCTTCCCGAACCGTCGGTAGTTCCCACTTCGGGGATGTCTTCCTTAAAACACAGAGCAGCGCTGCGGCTCCGCCGGGGCGGCCTGCTGCGGGAGCCTTTGTTGTTCTTTAACCAACGTTTGGCTAACGCTTAAGAGAACCTGAAATTCTTTTAATTTTTATGCTAATCTGAAAGCATATTCCAGCTCCCCCCCTCCCTAAAATAATAATAAAAAACAACAAAAAAAAAAAAAACTCGATGACGAGTAAGAATGCCTAGAGATGAAGGGCTTTGATAGAATGAACGCGTTCGCTTTGATAAAACGATCAATTTTGTGACTCGATTTGGGAAGCTGCCTTAACACTAGGCGATTTTCCCTTTACGTTGAGCAACTCCCTCTAAAACGAGCTCTGAGTGCGAGCGGCGTGGCGTGAAGGCCGGCTTTGGTGCCCCGGGCTGAGAGCGTGGCTCTCCCGGGTGGGAGGGGAAGAAACCCAGGCAAAAGGTTTCGATTTGTGAAATCGACAAATGCTTTTTCTCATTGTGATTGTTATCGGGGCAGTGACACTGCACTCTTCTGATTTTTCTGCCGTCTTAAAATATTGTTAAAAGGAGCTCGTTGGTTTGTTCCTCACTTTTGTCCCCTGTTTTTTAAATGTTTTTAGGTAGGGACACTACACAAATCCCTGGTGAAAGCAGACAATTTGGAGTTAAGTGACCAATGTCGTGAAGTGAGTGGTTTAACACCAGAGGGCCTGGGCAAAGCTGAGCCTCTGGACCGTGTTCTTCAACAGGTGAGGTGCTGCTCTTTGAAACGGGCTCTTCAGGGTGAAATCTGGGGACAAAGCCCAACTATTTGGTAAAATAGATACTTCAGCTGTCTTCCACTTTGAAGTCATTAGCAAGTTGTTGTGCTTGAGATAAAGCTAACCTAAACAAGATGTGAAACACTTGAATTGGAAGCCCTGTAATTCTGAAAGAGTTGTTCAACACCAGCTGATTTCTCAGCTCTGGCTTCTGATAGTTTTGATGGGTATACTTTTATTCCTAATTTCTGTTGCCCAAGACTTTTTTTTTTAAAGTGTAAGGATAATAGCAGTACTGCTTGAACTTTGGAGATGCAGATGGTATGTTTGAATTTCAGTTGGACTTATTGCTGTAAATGTGAGTCTTCCCTCAGTTGTTAAATGTTAGATGTTGTCTCAGATGAGTTCTTTAAAAACTATCCTGCATGAAACAGGGCTTTTTGTTGTATAGCACTCTTCCAGATGAGCTTAATTAGCGATTGATTGTTTCTTCAGTTTCTGTATTTTACTCTAACTTGTATCACTCTAGATCTATAAATCTGTGATCCTTGTGCTTCAAGAGGCCATAAAGTACTTAAAAACTTCGATATGAATACCATATACTTACTCAGTTCCTGAAATTTTACTTTCTTTCCTTTTTATATGTGCAAAATGTGCTCGAGTGGAAAAATACAATAGTGCATTTTTGTGGAACGTATAAGACTGGCTTTCCACACCTTGTCTGAGTCACTTGTAGGTGTGTTTCAGCAAGAAACTTGCTTAGGCAGTAGAACAGGTTCATGTTGCTGTAAGTTCTGGTGACACAGAGATAGCTTTGGCAGACTGACTCCTAACCCTCTTTGATATGGGACGGCTAACATTTCACTCTGGAGTGGGTATCTTTAAAAAACAGAAATATGTAATTGCTGTGTGTTGTAGAATTTCTTGACGTCAGCCATGAATGCCATTTATTACATGTTTTGCTAGATTTTAAGACCAAGAGGTGATTAAAAAACATTTTTTTTTAGGCTTCAAAATAACCCCTGAGAAAATGTGCAGCTGCAGGTTTGGTCTTGTCCCAGATCTTGCACTAAAGACATCTGGAACAGCTTAGCCTAGTACACTCTGTTTACCTTTATAACAGACACACTTTAATTATACTCAATACCTTATGAGAGATTGTATCTTGTTGCTGTAAATTGCACTGTAGGTGGGTCTGCGTTAGCAAATAAAAGGAAATACTAGCTTTGTGTGTAGGTGTGGTAGAGACTCTTGAAAAACAAGAATTTTATCCCTTTTGTTTGGTGTATCTATGCAACTAGTGATTCTGCTGTTAATTGTTGGATGCCAGTTGTGATGCAGCCAGCTCTGTCCTAAGTCCCCTGGAACACACTTCACTTAGGCGTGTGTCCCTGCCTCTCCATGCTTCTTCCTGTCTCCGTGGGAGAATGAGTTCATGCTCTCACCTGCAGTGGTAGGAAAAGGTAGAATTCTATATTCTTTAACAGAATTTATCCTTTTCTGCATTTTTTTATTTTTAAGATAAGTCCATTACATGATTTAACTGCATCACGTATTCTCAGGATCTTTCAGGTGTTTATTGGTACATGTAGATTTTTTCCCCTCATTTAAGAGTTTGGATTAGCAAAAGCGCAGATAGGTGGAGTGATTATTTGAAAAGGAGAAGGAAAAGGAAGTAAACTTGTGCCTTGATTTGAGGTAATGTTATAGAGTATGTGAAATTAGCCTTCCACACCCTCCTTGGGTTGTGGTGGAGTATCTGATGATGCAGCTGCAAATTGCTCACTTGAACACTCAACCTTGCAAATAAAAGTTTCAGTGCCTGTGTCTGGCTTTTCCCTTGGGTTCTCAGCCTCTGCACGTAGAGGGAAGTGAGACTCTCCAAGCATAAAGCCATTGTAACTTCTGTCCGCACTCCAGAGATCTTTTCCAGCCTTAGCCACTGTATGATTTTGGTTTGGCAGTTCATAATTGCTAAACAGTAGATGAACTTCTGTGGGCCCGGAGGATTTTCTGCTGACTGCAGAAGACTTGTTAATTTTTGGATCGCTTTCCAGGAGTGATAGCAGCTACCAGCAGCCTGTAGTCTGTGGTTCAGTCTGCACTCCTCGACAGAGCACTTCCACAAATGTTGCATCATTTCAACTGTATTTTATATTCTTGCAGCGCTGCATCTAACATACTTATTACTTGGATTTGTTTTAAGTATTCTGAAATAGTTGTTTTCCCTGATAGATTTTTGCTGTGTAATTTTGCAGAGGGGCATTCTAAATCACAGTGCCCCTTAAATAATTAATGTTTATATTCCCCTGTGTACGTTTTGCTGCAAGGTTTTAAACACTGTTTTTGTCCAAGGTCACAAGCATTTTGATTCCACGTGTGCTAGTGTGTTTATGGGATCCAGCTGTATGTTCTAGCATGTGATGTCAATGTTTTGATAGCTATTTTGGTTGGGGAAGAGGGAATCCTCATAATGTACGAATATTAGGGAAATAGTTGTGCCTTGGAAGCAGTCTGCTTGATGTGTTTAGTTCAAAGTGAAAGTTATAACTTGGCTGTGTTTTTGAGACACAAATGGTGAACGTATACCTGCTGACTGAAAAGTGTTGTAAGTGGAGAGTGCTACTGAGTAGAGAAAAGCTGGGAGGGGTATTTTTTCTTATTTTAAATGAAGTAAGAAATCTGATGTTCATGTGTGTATCTGAAACTGTCTTGAACCTGTGATGTAAGCCTCTAAGCACACATTGCTTACAGTACTTACTGAAGGGAGCAGTGTCCTACATTGCTTCCTGCTTTACTAGGACTTTCTTGCTAAGTTACTTTGGTCATATTTCAAATCATAGTGCTGGCTTATTTAGGATGCAATTTAGAGTTTTCTAAATAACTGCTGGAACTCTAAGATTTTTAGGGAAAGAATTGTTTCCAAGTTGCTCTCTGAAGCCTTACAGGAATGGAAGCTTGCTTTGAAAGATCAAAACCGGAACAAACTTCGCCTTTTTCTCGTCCCCATGATTCTGTCATTAAAAAAGCTGACATCTTCAAGTGCTTCTCTTATAATATCCGTGGGGATTCTGAATAAGTTAAAGATCGAATACGAAGTTGAAAGTGTTGTGAATTTCTTAATCCTTCCCATGCAGAAAACCTGTCTGCATCGGCATGATTTGCCTTAAGACATATTACTTTCCTTTTGCAAGGTGTTATTTGCATGTCACCCTGACAAAGGATGCAGCCTCAGAAGAGCTAACAGTTTTGAAGATCTGACTGCAGTATTTAGCTGTAATTACCTTTTTACTTTGAGTGATACACATAAAAAGGGAGAGTTTCTCATGAGAGCTGGGTCTGCTTGGGCCTGTTGAAGGTATCCAGATATCATCTATGGAGTGACATTTTAAGCATGAAAAAATTGTCTGCAGGACTGTCCTGGCCCTGCTGAGCTTGCATCATGCTTTCCATTGGATGCAATATGTTAGCAATACATTTGATTTGTATACTTGAATGAGCTGGTCATTCTGTGTTTATTTTGCCCCTCATTGCTAAACTATGCCCGAAGTAAAAATAGTGAGAGACTGTCACTTCATCAGGTGATAACAAGTTGCTAGTTCTCTAAAGCCTGTTTGAATGCTTATTGATCGTTTACATGAGCTGCAGGGGCAGTTTATTTTCTCAAGTATCGAGACATTCAGCAAGAAACAAGCTGGTTAGGTGAGCGTTGGGAAAGAAATGGGGGAAGAGGTGGAAGAACCACTGAATTCCTCTAACCTGATAAACCGGTTGCTACTTTTTTAAGAGAAACTTGTTCTGCAGCCTCCTTTCCACAAAAGGCTAGCACAAAGCTTTCTTGGCTCCTTCTTTCCAGCTGTCACACCATCGTTTTGGATAAGTGATTTTTTTGAATATATTTTTTTAATGCACTCTTAGGCCTCAGACTGGAGAAAAAAGCCTGAAAATGCGTGCTGACTGCCTGTCTGTGGTCAAATAAGTACAAACCCCGAAAATAAAGGGTGCACAAAAAGGAGTTTCATGTGTGTATCAGTGGTAATGCTGGGCTGTTCTCCTGGGCTAGAAGTTTAATTCCCATTGTTTTGCTATTTGACCGCATTAAGTTTAGCTAACTTGAGAACTGAGAAGCGTGTAAGTGTTCATGTTCAAAGACGTTTTCATGAAACTGATTACAACCTAAATCGTATTTCTTTCTTTATTGGTACTGTGTCTAGTTTTCAGTCTCAGATTATTTGGTGACTGTATCGTCCCAGTATAACGCTTGATAGAGCCTGTATTTTGGAGTATTTGCTGGGTCTGAGTGTGGGAGTTTTGGAGCAGGTGTTTGGGAAACCTTTGGCAAGTGTTCCTGAGCAGGCTGTTCTTTCCACAGCAAATATTTAGGGTGTAGTTTCACAAGAGCTGGCTTCAGCAGTGAAGCCAGCTTCTTTCTCCCACTGTGTCATAATTTGCCATTCTTTTTCTTGTGACAGTAAGGCTTTTTGTGAAGCTGTGCTATGATCAGAGTCACTGAAATTAGTGGACAGGATGGGATCTTCTAATCTGCTTTGCTGTCCAAGCTTACGTCCCATGAAACTACACCCTTTGGTTGCTTTCATGATCCAACATGTTTGATGGTGATGCCAGCTGAAGGTATTTCTGCCCTCACATCAGTGCTCTTAAGCTGCAGTTGCACAAAAGCTTCATGGCACCTTTGACTTAGGTGGCTCTTACATGGACCTCTCTCCTCTGCATTCTGATGGTACAGAGGGCTTGGGGGCTGCAAACTAGAATGGAGCAGGACACAGCTGTGAGTTGGATACCAGCTCTGTCTGGTGAGCGGTGTGGCATACAGGCAGTTGGCTGCTGGGGACAGCCAAAGAGCCAAGCTGTGGGCAGCGCTGTGGGTGAAATGAGAGAAGTGCTTTAGGGCAGGTGGGATGCCAAGCAGTTTGTAGTGTGGCCTTGGTTTGGTGTCAGCAGGAAGCAGTGTCTGTTCTCTGACAGACAGACACAAGGTGTCCTTCAGGTTGTCAGAGCAGGTGAGGCACAAAGTCCTGCTCCTGGAGGAGGGCTGAGAGTGCTCTCTGCAGTCTTATCTGCCATTCTAAGTGTCTGCTAGCATCTAATAGCTTCCTGTTTCCTCTGATAAATTTAGCTCAGCATTAGTTAAACGGTTTGATGCTGAGTGTTGTCAGTCTTCACGGTGGGGAACTAAGGGTGTGGTAATGCTTCCTGTAGCTGCAGGCTGCTGCAATTTGGAATTTTTCTGTTCAGTAATGAAAACGGATCTCTTCTTAAAGAGCTCTAGTAATTCTCTTGGTAGTGGTCTAAACAAACTCTTTTTTTACTACTGCAAATTCCCTGTTCTACTCCGTTCCCTGTGTTATATTTACAGCACTAAAATCCGTTCTCTTAAACAGATCAGAGTTAATACAAGAAACAGTCCCTGTGTTTTATATATATAATGCACATGTAAATATATGTATGTATATAACATGAATGCATTTGTTATTAATAGCAGTTGTGCTCTGTTAGCTTTTATGGAAACCTTGGCCTATCTGAAGGCTACAACTTTTATCTGAATCCCTAGAGTATTTAAACCTTGCTTTCTTCCTATATCTAGGCACATTTAACTTCAGGATGACCAGAGAATTAAATAAAGGAATTTGTCTAAAGCTGTGTATTAGTTTCTGTGAAAGCATAAAGATGTGTTATTCCCCATTTAGCTGGGCTGTGTTCTTCCTTCTCTTGAAATGAAAAGGAGATAGCAATGTTAATTAGAAGTGAAGGATTTGACCCAGTGGTTTCAGGCTAAGCCTGACCAGGCCTTTTGAGGTAGTGGATGCTGCTGCTTGTTCCAGTTAAGTTAAATGTTAATTCTCTCACTCGGGCTAGATGGACTAGCATGTATAGAAAAATGAGTGTTGCAATGGCAGTGTGGAGACAGGCATTTCAACCCATTCTGAGCAACGTGATGTTCAAAGTTTAGAGCTGTATCACTAGCAGTTTGCTGTGTTCTCATCACTGTAGTGTTGTACTGAATACTTGAATTTCTCTTGAAATTGTTCTTGTAACTTAAAAAGTCTCTGGACAGTGGTAAAGCACAGGGTAGGAGCTTGTTAATAAACGTATTGCTGGTGGTGAGTATGTGATCCTCAAACTTTGTTCTATAACTTGCTGTAAGTAGCTACTGAAAAAGACCTTGAAAATGTGTTAATGAACTACTTCCAGGTTTTCAAAACTGTCAGAAAGATAATAAAGGAAGAATAAAGGATTTGGATTCTACTATTTTAATAGTAAATAGCATGCAGTAGTTCAATCAGTTCTTGGATGTTAACATAGAAGCAGTTCGGAAAATTCGTGGTGGGTACTCTGTATTGTCTGCAAACCTTTGCTGTTTCCCTGCTGATCTGGCCCTTGTCACAGCTTGTGGGAGGGCTGTGCTGTTCTTGCATCAGTGTGTTGGTTTGTACAGAATTTTTATTAAAACAAAAACACCCTTAGGTTAATATGCAGCAGGTCTTGTGCGGCTGGGTGCTCCCAAATGAGGGCAACACCTCTGTCAACGTGTTGCAGCACTTCTCTGCTGAACATTTAGGTTTAAGAGTGACACATAGGTGCTGACAGGAGTTGATGCTGCTAGCGAAGCAGAGTTGTGGCCAATGCTATAAGAATGCTGATTGTGGTTTGATTTGTTCAGGAGTAACTATTTATGTAATGTCAGCTCTGTGTTATTTTATGCTTCCTATGGTTAAAATTGGAGCTTCTGTGTCTTTCAGTTAGTATTTTTTTTTTAATGTTTCTGTCTTTTCCTCATGTTTCTATCTGTCGTATCTCCTTAGCAAACTCTTACCATCTAAAGTTTATGAATGGGAGTGATGCCTCTATCTGTTCAGTCTTTCTGGAGAAGTCAACCAGCAGGCTGAAATGGAAGTGCTGTGTACAGATGGAATTGTTACAACTTACAGGATCATAATTAGGAAAATGGGATGTGAAATAATTTAAGGTTATTAATAAGGCATGATGGAATCTAAGTGGCTGTGGATCTCTGTGACTGACATATTAGGTGAAACTACATGGTGAAATGCTTGCTGTAGCAAGCAGGTTTTAACCAAGGGCCATTTTAGTAACCTCAAATGAGAGGGGGAAAAGCTGCTGCCATGTAATTATGTTCCCTGGCAGTGGGACTTCTATATGTATTTGTAGTTCAGTAGAATAATGAAATATTTGTCTGTATGAAAAATCTTCAGAAAAAAATGGTATCAATTAATTGAAAGCCTGTGGGTACATTAATTGCATTGGTCTCAACTAACTTTGCTGTTTTTTAAATTCTTTGCTATGTTACAGCACTTGTCCTTATATACATCTTGGTAAATGATCTTTTATTTTCCTTTCCTGTTGTAAATCTTATTCCCTCTCCTGCACTAATTTTATTTTTTCTTCATAACAGTTGCTGCTTTGCATGAAAAATGCAGGGGTACCATATTGTTGTTTACCTTTCTCATCCCTTTCTGACAGCTACATGTTCATTTCAAGACAGGGAAATATCAACACGAAAGGCGATTTCTTCTGTATCCTCAGTAGATGCAGGATCAGAAATCACATTTGCTCTAGAAACCTTGGTGCATTGCTCTGATAAATGTGTTGATGTTCTGTAAACTGTTTGCAACTTATTTCAGTATACTTCTATATGGTAACCTCTGCTTTGCTTTGTTATAAGCAACTGCTTTACTAATCTGACTTTCATTCATTGATTCCACATGCTGAGAAACTTGTTTATAAGGTAAATATTACATCAAAAGTTACTGGGAATTGAAATTTTAATGCCCACTGTTCATGGGCGTTTATAACTTGTAAAATGAATCTTGAAATTAAAATTAAGGAACTGTTCTTATTTTCTTCTCAGAAAATTTTGCTTCTCTGCTGAAGTTGGGTACCTTTTAGCTTAAACGAAGCAGGTATTACTTGATCTCAGGGCAGACTGTGAGCTGTCTGTATTATCATTCTTACTGCAACCAGGAAAATAGGAATGTAAAAACCATTATGGAAGGTTCCCTTGAAGTAGATTTTATTCTGTGTTAATTTGGGAGTCCTTTGCAGCTGAAGGGAGTCACAAAATGATGTGTAGTACATCCAGTATCTCGAGTAACTGTTGGATCAAGGAGGGGGTGTATGTGGTTGAGAGCTGGAAGATGCATTGGGCTTGCAAGAGGGCTTGGGGATTTCCTTGATTCTTTCTTTATTTGTGTGTAGTGGCCACTGTTACTCTTTAGAGCAAGAATTGTAACACAGTGAACTTCTGCTCATTGTAATGATTGTGAAAGAACATCAGGTAAATAAAAAGGGCAGAAGAAGAAAGCTGATGCAACTGTGATGTACATAAAGAAGTACAGGAGAATATAAATCACTTCCCACTGCCCCATTCAAACCTCAGGCAGGGGGAACTGATCACAAGAAGCTGTGTGGCTAGCTTCATATTCTGTACAATTCTTATCAAGTCTTCTCAGTCACAATATTCCAAAATAAAAAGTTACCTGGAAAAGAGAATGCAGTTCTCTAAGATTAGGTGGCATCTAAATAATGTCACCATTAATGTTCTTGTTCTATATTGGGTAGGTTTCAGGCATAGCGCAGTGTAAGTTCTGATCTTAGTCATGGATTGCTCAAATCTTAGAGACAATCATTTCGCTTATTTTCACTTTTTCTTAAACTGAATCACTGTTTGATGCATGGTCTTGCTGTTCCAATCTGTGACTTCAGAATTTCAGAGACTAAAGGCTGGCTGGCTTAGAGATCTGCTTCTCATTTTTGCTTTCATAATAGCGTGTTCAATGAGAAACTGAAAACTTGGAGTAGTTCGTTTTACATTTTGCTCATATTTGTGAGTTTGAGCAAGGATTACTTGGATTCTTTTATAAGCAAAGACACGTAATGAATCTCAAATCTGTTTTTCAGGACAGACAACGTGTATTACTTTACAGGTTAAAGGTGAGGCAGGAGTATGAAAATTTCTTGAAGAAAACAGAATTAAATAATGTGTATGCCTTTTTATATTTCCTCTTCTTTCCTTGGACATTACTGCAAAAAGAACCTGGAAAAAGAAAAGGGGGGAAAAAAACACAGAAAGCAACATTTAATTTTAAATATATTGGCTGTTCTCCTACAACTGGTTGAGCTTGCACTACAAACAATGAGGTAGTGTTGAGCAAATAGAGTGGTACCATGCATTACAGTCAATAGAGCCAGTGCTAAAGATCACATTGCTATTGAAAGTTTGTCCTTGAAACAGAGGTAAGAGAGAGTGGGGGTCGTATAGAATGCTGTGAGAGAGAGCTTGGCAAAATTTGAGGAAGTGCTAGTTGCACTGTATTAAAACCTGGAGTTCAGGAAGTATGTTCAACATTTTCTTTCAGGCTGCAGTGACTTGCTCTGTGAGTTGAACTGACAGCCAGCAGCCTGTGAGGACTGTGGGGCACCACCGTAATCCTGTTTGAAATATAGGTAAAAGGTTGACAGAGTATGGATTTTTTTTTTTTTTTGGCAAATATTCCAGGTTTCCTGAATCTTATCTTTTGTGTAAGGATGAGCTTGTGAATAACGCACACAAACACATGCTAAGGTGATCTGTAACTTTTCTGCATTTTATTTATTATTTCTATCCAGTGGCCTCTTCTGTATGAGTTAATTTAAACAGGAAAACTTCCTGCTTTTTATCTGCAAGTGTTTCCTTATTGGTCGGTTCCCTGACATACAAGACAGTTGCAAAATAAGTCCAGAATCCGCAGTTGTGTGCTGCTGTACTGGGCTTCTTTTGTCTCACACAAGAGTAACTTCTGGTGGCTTATTTGTGGAGTCCTGTGCACATTTCAGCACTCTCTTATTAAAACAGACTGTGCTTTTGAAGATAAAAGCTGTGACCTGATTGCTGTGACATTTAGGCAGCCTCAACCGTGGTCTCCCCTTTTATGCGTAATGCATTACCTAAATGAGATGCTGAGATACCGTAGCTGGAAAGCATGCAAATAAACTGGTACTGCAGACTTCTGAGAAATAATTAATCAAATATGGTCACAAAATCCTCAAGTGATATGGCTTGGTCAGATCTTTGTCTTGGCAGAAAGCATTCTTTCCTAGAAAAAAAAAAAAACCTAAGCTTTTAGGTAATAGTTGTTTACCTTGTAGCACAAAGGCCCAGATCCAGTTAAAACGAGGCAAGGAAATAAATAAGGTAGAAACATTGCGCCTTTAGAACAGCTTATGATGATGTTGAGTCACAGAAATGTTTTTGATGCTGTACAAGCTGTCCCTGGGAGAGGCAATGCGTGACGACCATTGCTTTATTTCTGTATTTATATTCTACTGGTTACTGAACCAGTCTTAAGAATAGGAAAAAAGGAGGAAAGGTTCTCATGCAGAAAACCGGTGGCACGTTAACCTCGTTTAAGCTGAAGTTACAGACTTTCCACGTAACTGTGAAAGAATATGATGAATTTTAAAGTATCTATTGAGTGAGGAGGGTGTAATCAACTTGAATTTTCTCCCTTGAACCACTAGCATCGTAAGAAGTGTACATGGCTCTGCAGCTTCCTGACTTTACAACTCTACGGTGACCAGTGTGATGGCAGTGAGGGCAGAGTCGTTTTATTTCAGATTCCCAGAAACAAAGGAAAAGATGAAAATGGGCATCTTCAAATAGTTTTAAAAATAGATATCCTGTATTTATTTATTTATTAGCTGCTTGCTGTTCAGAAGGCTTACTGTGTTTGGAATTTATGGCACAACTCCAGGCAGATGTTGATTGAGGCTTTAATCCCACTATCTTTGTTGGCAGGAGCTTGTCCCGTGATTGGGAAGTATTATGTTTTTTAATATGAGAAAGAAAACATAAAGAGTTTGTGTCTATGCAGACACTAAGAGTAGGTGAGAATGTTTGAAAGAACATCAGAAGCAGCAGGAGGTGTGGTACCTGGTTTGCTGTTGTTGAAACTCTGTTCGGGAAAGAATTCAAGATGATAAGGTTAGTAGGTAGCAAGAAGTTGCGCAGAATACTTGAGGAGAGGACAGCTTACAGTGCTTGCAAGCTCAGTGCCATTTCCTGCAGCTCCTTGAGACTGAGGTAGGTTTATACTTGCCAATTCCAAAGCTGGATGGAAACTGTTCTGGATGTGGGTAATATGTGGGCTAATAGTGGACTATCTCAGGTATGCTTGTGTTGGCCATTGTGATTGATTACTCAGTTATTCAATACCTTTTTAGTACCTTTATTCTATATAGGTGATCATATTGAGCACTATTAAACCGTCTGTGGCATGTTGGAAATGAAGCCCACACCTTTGTCCAAACTAGTTTTCAGTCACTAAGTAATCTCAGGCATTAGTGTTGAAGGGAGTAAAATCTAATTGGAAATATTGTTTCCTAGCATTTCTAGTGAGTAGACCTGGGCTGCTTGTGTCATATTCTTCAAGTTTTCTCTGCAGAGAAATTAAGCCCAGAGGCAGTTCTTTTTTTCCTGCTTAAATGGTATCTAAATGTAGTATCTTCTATGTTGCTAGGAGGGAGAGGGAGGAAAAAATCAGCTGCAACTTGTTGGCTTAAGTGTTGTTTTTCCTTCATATAGTTTCAGTACAAGGTCACCATGTGGAATAGCAGCTAACAGGCGAAGAAAGGCAAGGGCTTACTATAGGATTCTCTGTTTAAAAAGTTACCTAGCACAATAAAGGGTTATCATACTTGTAAATAGTGCTGAAAAGCAGTCTGCACACTTTCCAGTAGTATTGACATGCTTTAAATTCCACCATTGCATGGGTAAGGCTGACATTATCAACAAGATTTGAAGAGTGAAGGGGTAGAAAACTGTCTGTGGAGAGTATTGTAAATAAATGTGAAACCCTTCTGGGTGTAGAGTCTAAGGCACAAAGTCCAGGTGAAAACATACTCCAAAGTCATCATATCATGTGTGGGTATGTCGTGTGTGTTCAAGCTCTGTGTACCAAACCAATGATTTGTTACTCGTGAGATTTCTCTGCTACATTAAAGCCTTGAAGTCTTAAGGGAGACCTTCCTGGGTGTTTGTTTTTCAGCAGTGCTCCAGTCTTGCTTACGTTTGGTAGCAGAAGAGTTCTTTTTATCAAACTCTGCTGCATCTCACCCCTCCTCAAGACATACAAACACCAGGATATGTGCTAAGGTGACACTGGTGTAACAACCTCTTGTTTAAATGCAGAGTAGACAATACAGAAAGCCCAAAGAGATCGGAGTCATAGAATAGCTGAGGTTGGAGGGGACCTATGGATATGTTCTAGCTTTACCCCTTAGAGCACGTTGCCTGGGACTGTGTCCAGTTGAGTCTTGTGTATCTCTAAGAATGGAGAGACTGCAGATTCACTGGGCAGCCTGCTGCCGTGTTCAGATGTCAGAGATCTCACTGCAGGAGCTGCACCTGCAGGTGTGTCCTTGGTTTTGGCTGTTCTGTGGTGATGAATTGTAGAGGGCACTCGGTAAAATCAGTCTCTGAGGCAAGGCCTGCAGTATCTTTGCCTGTTGATGCTGAAGATGTCGTGGACCATCTTCAGAGGGGTTGTGTTTTGGGTTTCCATTTGTGTTTGGCTCTTGTCTTAGCAGGAAGACGACACGTTGTCATTGTATGATCTGTGTTATAAGCAAAGAATAACCCACACCAAAGGTGTAAAAGGTAGCTTACAGCTCTGATGTAGTCACTTAGAGTAATGGGTAATATTTTGTGGTTTTCGTTTAAACATGAGTGAATATCTTATGTGGTGATAAATAGTCTGGCCTTGGTTGAGGCATATGAGGTGCACATTGAGACTGTATCACCTCTTTGCAATGAACAAGTGTGTGGTCTCAGTGCTAGGAGAGCTATAATTAGGAGGTTTAACATTAAGGGGTTTAATATCTTTTTCAGTTGACAAAGAACATACGTCAAGTAGGAGAGTTTGCATGAAAATGGACTGATGTTTCTGGATTGGGGAAAAAATCATTTTATAGTTCTTATTTAGGTTGCTTCTACAACATAAAACTGCTGTATGTGCAAGTCTGAATAGATCTTAGTTTTACTGGTACGTTGAGTTAGATAAATTCCTTCTGTCAACCTGTCTTATGAACTGTAGTTCTCAAAATTCATAGTGCTCGTAAAATGTAATGAAAATTTGATAGTTTTCAGGATCTAAAGCAAAGCCTTGAGAAAGAGAGACCTGAAATTTAGAAGCCTCTATTTCAAAAATATAGAAATCCTTCGTTATTAGACATTAATAGTGACTCAGGTAAAACTTTTATCTCAAACAACACACTCCAGTTTTTTATAATGTATCTTCTGTGTTTCTTCTGTGGACAGCTGTGTGTTAGTAATTTGATGTCCTTCAGCTCAAGGAAGTATATAGGAAGAATATAGGAATCTAGCTGAGCCAAAATAATGTTTTTCTAAGTTATTCCTGAAAGTGTTCCTTTTAATGATCACCAAAAGGTGTCACTCCTGCATAACGTTTTTGTTGTTTTTGTTGTTTGTTTTTTTTTAATTAAGTATATTCTCTGGCAAAGCAACAGTTAGACTTTTCTGTTTGTGGAGGAGGCAGACACTAGTGTGTGTGCGTGTGTGTATTCATGTATGTGTATATAAGAGTGGGGCTCCACACCTCTTGCAAAGGACTTACCTAAAACGTGGAGACTGTTACGCTTCTTTTGAAAGGTTTTATATGAAATCAGTTTATATCAATTTATATGAAACCACAGTCTTAATTTTTGGCTGGTCCAGGTGTGACTGGACTTCGGTAGTCTAAAGATGTCATAGAAGTCAGAATGATCACTTTTTAATAAGACAGTGTGTCATAAAATGGATCTCTTGTCCACGTGTACTCAGCACCTAATTATAATCTCTAGGTAATTTAACAGCATTATTTTGACATCACTGATATGAAATGATGCTTTTCCAGAGTGAGGACCATCTAGTTGTGCAAAGAGTACTGATAAATATTTCAGTACCATATTTTTCTACGTGGGGGTATGGATACATGTCTAACTTAAGTGTAGGATGTAAGCTAGGCTTCTTTCTGGAAGCTGATTTTGTCTAGAGTTAAACTGTGAAGGTGCCTTTAATTCTGAGGCTTTGTGGATAATTTTGTGTTTAGCCTGGTTCTGTTAGCTGTGTTGGGTAACAGTGAAACAAATCAACTTTTGTTGTAAACAGAAATGATCCAGTTTCAAAGAAGCGCTAGAAACAAATCTGATGAGTAAGAAGCAGCCAAAATTTTGGTAATTTTCAGAGGTGAATGGAAGAGAGAATTCCTCTAGATCATCTTGGTTTTAGATCTGTTTGTGTTGGAAGGGACTCTTAAAGATCATCTAGTCCAACTCTCCCCCAGTGAATTGGGGACATCGGAAGCTCAATCGTGTGCTCAGAGCCTGGTCTAACCTGAATGTCTTCAAGGACAGGACGTCCGTGACCTCCCTGGGCAATCTGTTCCAGTGCATAACCACCAATATTGTCCAAAAAAAAAAAAAAAAAAAAAGAAAAGCCAAAAAACACTTTTCCTTACATCTCATGTCACTCTTCTTCCTTGTCACCTCGAGGTCCTTTTCAAACAGAGCTGTGCTCCGTCCTTATATCACCTAGCTTGTACTGACAGTGGAGGTTACTATGACCCAGCTGCAAGACATTGCACTTGGATTTCTTGAACATCATGGGGATCACCTGGGTCCAGTGCTCCAGCCTGTCTAGGTCTGTCTGGGTGGCATTTCTTGGATATGTTGACTGCAACACACAGCTTGGTGTCATCTGCAAATTGCTGAGAGTGTACTTGATCCCACTGTTGATGCCATTGATGAAGATGTTAAAGAGCACAGGTCACAGTACTGTCTCCTGAGGGACACCAGTTGTTACCCATCTCCAAACAGATGTTGCACAGTTGGCCACCACTCTCTTGAGTGTGATCCTGTAACCAGTTCCTCATCCGTTGAACAGTCTACCCATCAAATCCGTCTCTCAATTTGGAGAGAAGGATGGTATGGACAGCTGTTTCAAAGGCCTTTCTGAAGTCCGTGTAGATGTCATCAGTGGCTCTTCCATTGTCCACTGTTGCAGTTATACCACCATACAAAAAACAGCAACGTTGGTCAGGCAGGACTGGTCCTTTGTGAAGCTGTGCTGGTTGAGCCGTATCACCTCCCTGTCTTCCATGTGCCGCAGCGTAGTGTCCAGGAGGATCTGCTCCATGATCTTCTCTGGCTCAGAGGTGAGACTGTCAGGTCAGTAGTTCAGATACAGTTCACTTGCCAGCATGGATGGGTTCTGCAACTGAATGACGTCTGTTTCATTACCGTACCAGCCACAGACACAGCTCAGATGCAGCGGCCTTTCTCAAGGATGAGAGCTATTTTTAGTTAGGGAAATGGGAAGATCCAAATAGCCAGAGGTTTATTTTAGTGCACTGTAACTATTGAAAGAGCTCTGAGGAATCTTCATGTTTTTCTAAGATCTACAGCTTCGTTCAGTTCAGGCTCCACGAAGGGGACTGTGTCCTTTCAGCCACTTGGGATTCATTTGTGGAAGTGCAGCAGCTTGTGCTGGCTCTCATCCAGCTTTGCTGCTGGCAAAACGTGTCTCTGCGCTCTCTTTGTACTCTGGGCTACATGACCAAAAGCCTGTTTAGCCAGTTTTTCAAACTGGTCTTCAAACTCGCTCCTTCCCTCTCAGCACGTTTTCCTTGAGAAATGTTTTATGTTTCACGGAGGTAAATATATAGAGCAGCTTGTTTAATTCTTTCTCTTTTCTCTGTTTGGTTTTTAGTCTAAGTATTGCATTATTGAACATGTTCTTTTAAATACAGAGTGATTCATCAGAACTCTAGCAGAAACTGAGCAGTGGAACCAGCTATAAAGGGAGGAGGATGGGGCCTGTGCACTGTGGTTCTTGCAGTCTAAATGAGGGCTGGTTGCAAGATGCAAACAGTGATAATTGGCACTATTAAACTGAGTTACTGCAAAATGACTAGGTGAGGAGGGAAGACAGAGGGTGTGTGAGCTTGGGAGAAGTCTCAACGTGGAGCAGCTTTGCATGCTGAAGTGGGGCAGTGCTATGGAGAGCAGCATGAAGGGGAATGACAGGTGGTAAATAGCTGGGATGATTTTTCTAAGTGGAATTAAGGGTATGTAGATGGAGTTTACGAAATGGAAGAGTTGTTCAGCAACCTGTCCACATGTGAGAAAGAAAACTGTAATGTAAATCTGGCACTGGTCTTAAATTGCCTTTATCTTGCAATGTTTGGGGTATGACTGTGATAGGTTTTGTTCTGAGGTGCTGCCTGAAATTTGTAGTGTGAAAAAGGAGGCTGAAATGGCCTTTCAGCTGAAACTTGTAATCATTGAACTTGTATTTTAATGTAGCTTTATAAATACATGTGCTCTAGTTGCCTTAACTCCTGAGTGCATGTGATAGACTTTGTCTTATCAGATATGCGTTGTATGGGAAACACAATCTGAGTAAAATGTGAATATTTCAGTGCAAGTCTTGATTTGTTTTTTACCAATATATTTGATGCTGTTTGGCATAAGTGTCCAAACATTTTTCTTTTTTAGTTTTCTAACTTGATGACTGTTTGTATTTGCATTACAAATAAAAAGGAGGCTGCATGTGTTTCCTGCTTCTGTCAGTGTGTGTGGGACTTCTTGCCTCTGATCAGAGCAGCTGTCTAATTGCATTCCAGTTGTAGGGGGTCCTGTGCATCTTCAGAAGCATAGGGTGCAAAGTAGGAAATCTAGGAGTGTTTTGTTACTGCTCATTGTAAGGCTCTGCTTCATTTTGGCAAGAGCTCCTGTACATCATCTGGAGGCTAATGCCTACTGCCATTTCCAATCCCGCTTACAAATATTTGCTTTTTACTGTGCCCAGGAGTTAAAACAGAAGAAAGGTGTTGCATTTAGAAAGAAGGCAATTCTCGCTGTATTTGTTATTATAGTGAGGATGCTTGTTGCTGCCTGTGGCTGTGGCAGTCCCCATAACTGCATTTCTGAAGTGGTTCTTTTTGAGCTCTGGAATTTTCTTCTTTTTCTGATGTTTACACATCAGCTGAGGTATTTTGAGAGCTCTTGGATCTCGGTTTTCTGACTTTAAATCATTCCTAAACAATGACTTGCTTTATAGCCTCAGGTTCTCCAAGCCTGCAGCTTGTGGTAGGAACCTGGGCTACCAGTCAGGAGGAAGCTGGCATTCTGACCTGCAAGAATGTCTCATGGTTGGTTGGTTGGTTTGTTTGTTTTCTTAGACAGTGTGCAAAGAATTGCTTTGGAAAGGACTGAGGGGAATATTTCACCCTTCAGAAAGTTTCTGTTCTTTCTTCTGTTTCTATATAAAATGGTCACTTAATAACATGGTTATACCTACCAGGGCCACTCTGAAAGTAATGCCTCCTATTTTATTCTGCTGACTCACAATGTCAGAGGTGGATGTTGGTGATACAGCAGCAGAGGCTGAACCTTCCCACCAGTGTTCTGTTACATTGTGTTACTGTGTGAGAGATGGCAGCAGAGGGGCACTGTGACATGGAAGTATGAAAAAGGCAAAGGTGTGTTGCTGAATTCCTCCAATACATGGGAAAAAATGGCACCCGCTGACATTAATTGCTGCTTGTTGAACACTCAGTGTTTACATCCACCCAAACAGTGAATGTAAGCACAGTGAGGCAGTGGGGGATGTGTTTCCACAGTGGTGACAGCAGCAATGGGTCACCTCTGCTGCTGTAGGTTTTTCAGGCTGGTTGAAAATGCATAACTGATGATGGTGGCTATGCTGAGAAACAGTATTTTGTAGCTGAGAGTTGGCTTTATCAATCTTCTGTGGTTTCCATGGGAATAAATAGGAGGCATTACTTTCAGTCTGACCTACATCTAGAGATATGTAGATATATCTTCAAATTATATATCTGTTTTCTTCAAATTAGGCAAGCTGCACAAGATGCTGGCATAAATAGCTTTCGTTACTTCTGTCCCTCAGTTTTCTGTCCTGGGACATGCAGTAGCCACCACTTCAGCATTACTAAACTTAGAATGGCAGAAGAACATGAGTTTTTTTATCCAAGCCTAAAAAGGGGACCTGAGTTGGATTTAAGCAGGTTACTTCAAAATAAGCCTTGGGTGTTCTTATCTCTACTGCTGCTACTACGGCTAATACAAGATTTTTCCCTTGTGAGCCTTACCTTTGGGACATAATTGCTATGTTTGTTCTAGGTTAACACCATGTAGCTGTGAAGCAGATCATTAGGATGTTGTCTACACAGATTAACTGTGTAAAGTGTCACATGTGTTGATAATAAAGTAAACCAGCTGTTATTTTCCCCGTACACGGATCAAAAGATGATATATCTTTGCAATTGCAAATTTGTTCTTAAGGGGAGGGTGTTTTGCTGCTGTAGATTGTAGTTGAGAGCAGTGGATGGCTACTGCATTTTGATGTTGATTATTGCTTTGTTTGTGATGTGATGCTTTCCTGGGGGAGGGTAGCATCGAGAGGGAAGCTTAGAGTAATTATATTTCTCCTCTTGAATGTTAGTTAATGAGCTCCTATGTACTGATTTGATATATGTAGGAACTATGCTGTGTTAGTTGACAATTAGAAGCAGGGAATTTAATAATGCTGTGGGCTAATAAAGAGGCCAGAAACTCGCCCAAGGATGGAAGATAGCATATAGTATATATGTTATATATTTTATATATATATATATATAAAACATAGTGAGACACAGAGCCCTTTTGTTTTGAGAATTAAACTTTTGGGGGATTATCCATTCTACATGCAAGGAATAACTTATTTTTAGCTTAGAATTTCAGTTCTTAAGGCATCAGGTTTTTTTTTCCTTAGCATACAACTTTTTAAACATCAGTAAATCATGATGTTTTTTTTTTTATAAGTTAAAAGAAAAAATATTAAGGATATAACTGTTGTCAAAGGTAGCCTAGGTAAAGACTATCACACAGTCAGTGTTATGATTGACCTTGGAGGGATTTTTTTTTTCTTTAAAACATGGCACAGCAATTTTTAATAATTCAGATTTTGAACCTTATTATTACAATGCCACTTCCTTTATGTGATCACATAATTCTTCCTAGTTCTCCTTTTTATCTTATTGCTGGTGTTCTTATTTTCTGTTATGCAAATGAATGTTGTTTCTTTGTCTGCCTTTTACTCAGGAGCTGACATCTGCCCTCTGTCATGTTTTTTTGAAAGCTTTTATGAAATATTGGGCTTTTTACTTTCTTAAATAAAATATTAATGGTTACTGTTCATTTTATGGCATTATGCGTATCAGTCAGTAAGTGCAAGTTATCACTTTATTTTTCAGTTTATTCAGCTGGTATCCAGTGATTTGAAAGTATTTGGAAGGAACTCTTACACACTCTGCTGCGATGGCCAGTTACTCATTCGACAAGTCCTCCACCCAGAAACTTCTAAGAAGGTATGAGATCAGAACTGACACAGAAAAGCACAACTGTGTTTAACTGTGTTCTTTGATGTCCTTAACCTGAGTTTGAGATGAGCAAAACAGTTCCACCCTGGGAACTACAGAGGCTCAAGGAATAATTCTGATGATCCCCACATTGTAGCACAGAATTAGTCTACAGTGCTTACTCTAGAAAATCAGCTAGAGTACTTGAGGACCCCAAGGGAAGCATGGTGAAGAAGAACATAAGGGAAAGGAATACAAGTTGTCAGAACTCTCTGTCATAGGGTATGATTACAAAGGTCTAACCTCAGTGCACATGATATAGAAGTACTGCTCTGTTAGGTTTAAATTAAGTCTTGTGTAGGGCTACAGGTTTGTACCAGCATCTGAAATTGGTAGGAGCCATGTGTCAGTGTCCTGTAGACAGAAAACATGCAGGCAGTGACTTGTTGAGGAGAATGGCAGTCTGTATTCCATCTGTATTTATTCAGCAGGAAGTAGCACTGCAGCTTACTTGCTACTCCCACGTGAAGAAGCAGCAATTCCCAGTCAAGCCTGTCTTGTACAGGAAGATCAGTCTTGCCCTTGTGCAGGGTGGTGTCTGCTGAGTTATCCTGCTTGACAGGTCTGCAGGAACCCCACAGCAATGGGAGCTGCTGATGTTGAAGGAGTTGTCTGATCACCTGTGTTTTTCTTCTCTGTATATGAGTACTGATTGTGTTGAGTTTCTACAAACACTTGTTTGGCATTTGTGTTCTATTATAAAACATAACATTGTGACTTTTCATAAAAACACATGCTTTTGTAGGAATTAAACATAGAAACAATGATATTTAGTGTTCAAATGTGTTAGTACTGTTTATTTCTCTTTTAATATGCCACCCTGTAGCAAAGATTGTGGGTAATTCCTTACATTTTTTGTCTTGAATCAAATGAACTGAAGCAGAAAGTAACAACACCAAAAAGAAAAAGTATCCTATAATGCTGTGGAAGCAGTAACTAACCATGACAGATCAAGAACTGGACTTGATGACATTCTTAATCTTCCTGTACTGCATTTCTTTCTCTTGATCTTTTTTTTTTTTCTCTTTCTTCATTCCATTTTCATTTGCTGCAGTCTACTTGCTCCTGAATGTTGAATATTATTAAGCCTCAGAACTTGGCTCTTGCTATTGTTATAAAGGGCTGCTTGATGACTTTTCTCAGCTATTTATTTTCAGAGGGGATCAGAGCAAAGACCAACTTTCATATAGTGAAACAGTTGGAGGGTAAGAGAGAAAATTCTGAATTAGAGCAGGACTATTTCTGGTCTATAACATGGAGAGAAGAGCCAATGTTCATATGAAATAGTGATTAAATGTTTATTTAGTAATGTTATATAACTGAAGTTCTTATTCCTTCTTTACTGTTACATATTTGATCCCTTCAAGCTGATGAAAGGTATTTTCTAAGTTCTGACAATATCTATATATACTGTTACCATGCCTTGGTACAGCATTGCTTGTAAATGTTGCCACATATGAGAAGATACTTTGTCCTAATGGGAAGAATTTATATAGCAGAAAAAACAATTTTGGAGGGTTTTGTGACTTTCTAGATGTCTTCTCAAGCTATTCTGCCTCTCAGCAGCAAATTGGGTCTGCTCATTTAGAGACCTAATTCTATAAGACTGCAGTGTTTTAACTTTTCCAAAGGATAAAAACAACTGGTTTATCTGAGGCCGATGACGTGCAGCTATGTGGTTCATCAGACTGCACTGTTCATCCAAGAATACTGATCAGAATGTAAAGGAATGTGTTCAACACTTTGTTGCTTTCCTTGTAGAACTTCCTGCTGTCGGACTGCTTCTATTCTTTCTATGATCTGCGCAAAGAATTTCACACGTGCTACCCTAGTTCAGCCACCGTGAAAGACCTGACTATCAAGAGCATGGCAGAATGTATCCTTTTGCTGCTGTTTTTGCAACGGAATTGATTTAGCTTCCGTAGGTTTTATCCTTGTAATTGTCACAGGTTTTATTCTCCTAAACTAAGATGGGTGGGTTTTAAAAATCTCATGGTTGTAAAAATCAAATTAACGTTTGCTGGAGTGAGTGTGTGTGTGGGGGTGGGAGGGAGGGACGGCTCCTTGTAATGTTTTTAATTTTTTTCTCTAGTAATGAAATCTAAACCATATTTAGTAAATTCACTAAAATGCACAGAAACACTTAACCTGTCATTTGCATGTATATTTGATCTTAATAGAGAAATGTTTATATATCAGTGGGCCTTTTCAGGACCAAATGCCCTCCAAATTTCCATTTTTTGCAGACAATTATTGATTCTGTTTTGTTTGAAACAAACAAAAATTTAAAAAATAAACCAAGTAAATCAACACTCCATCTTAATTTTAGGAGTAATGCTGTGGCCCCACAATAACATGGTTAAAGTTCAATTATGTTTGAAATGGTGGGAGTTTATTCTACTTTTTTTGAGCTGTTAACACAGTATCAGTAGTTCTCAGAACGTTGACTGTGACAGTGAATGTTAACCTGTTTGTGAGCACAATTACAAATGCCTGATGGCCACATATCCCTCTGAAGGCTGGTATCATTTGATTATCGATTATCAATCCTGTGTTAGTAACAGGAAAGCCTATGGTTTGTTTACAACTGTTTGTTTAAATCTGTTATTTTCTATAATTGCCTGTTCAGATCTAGGCTTAGGGACAGATGAAACGGAGGAGGACTTTGGTGTGTGGCAAGTAAAAACAATGGTGGCTATCATTTTCAGCATGCTCTCTGAAAATTGTGGTAAGTGATCTATTTGCACAGAATGCTGAAAATTTTCCTTTCTCTATGAGTGGACAGTGGAACTGTCATTCTTAAGTAATCCTGGTTGTGTTTAAACTTCCTGCTTTGTTGCAGATCACATATTTACTGACCCTGAAACTGTGAAATACAAGTACGAAACAGGTCCTTGGTAAGTGCCCTTGTCACAGTTCATTACAGCCAAAGCTGAATCTCATCTACAGCAAAGAAAGCTTGCAAATATTTCCCCGCTGTCACTATGGAAGTAGGTTGGCTCAGTGTATTCAGTGATGTGGTGCACAGACCATAGCTGGTGTATTGAATGCTGTCTGCCTTTAAAAGTCACAGCAGGTGAAACACTTTGTTCACTGGTTTCTGTTCTGAATGGGAGTGAGGTTGACTTATCCTAACCAATGGTGAAAAAATATTTGTGAACTTTCCCTATGTCAACAGTGGCTGGTGCACTTATACAGTGCTATGTATTAGCACTTCATTACTATGTAATGCTTTTGAAGAATTATCTATGAGGATGTAGCTGAAGCAAATGAGAAAAAAGAATATTTCAAGAGGCTGCTTGAAGGATTTTTCTGTCTGATAGAAGCGTAACTTAACGCTTTTGTGAAAGCCTTGATGTTAGTTATTTGTCTGGTCAAAGTGTACTTGGATATGTTTTTATATCTAAAGTTTGTTCTTCATTCATGTGTTGAAGTGGAAGCTGTTGACTAGAAGAAATGTTCCTTTCCTGACTGCAGGTGCTTTTCTGTCCTGCCTCTTCAGTGACTCATCAGAATGAGCATTTCCCTGTACCCTATGCTGATCTGAGTTACAAATTTGGAGACATCTTTATTGTATACAGATCTCTTGTTGTGAGCTTGTTTTCTAGACAGACCACTCTGTTTTTCTGTGATTTTTTTTTTTTCCTTTTTTTTCCCCCCCCCTCAGTCTAAGTTGAATTTTGGTTTAGGCAGACAACAAATGGAGTAGTTCTTTGTTTTCAAACGTGCTTCATGAACTGTAGGATTAAGCATAAATAATATAAACTCACATTTAGGACTGCCTTGTAATCATCTACATGAAATTGTTAGCTCTTCTAAATAAATAAATGCGGAAGTTCCTTATTGCTTTGAGATATTCTTATTTTTCTTAAAGAATTCTCACATTCTCTGAATGTGAGAGGAAAACTGTGCCTTGTGGGCATTGTGTGTCTAAAGGGGTTACCTGATTATCTTCTCTTTACTGAAATGAGCAGAACTGAAGAATCTCAACTACAAATATACTCTAGATTTTTTTTTTTTTTAAGTTAAATGAATTGTAAATGGAAACTTGATAATGGGGAACTTAGATGGAAGCTTAATTTTTTTATTATTTTTCTTTTTTTTTTTTTTGCTTTCTGTGCAGCAGTAAATCCGAGACAGTGGATAGTGAGACAGTAATACGTGCCAGAGGCTTACCGTGGCAGTCTTCAGATCAAGATATTGCACGATTTTTCAAAGGACTCAATATTGCCAAGTAAGAGGATAAGAATTTGTTTCACCTTTATCGCTTTCTTTAATATCAAGTGTTTTTAATATTTAGCACACACTCTTTCAGAAGTGAATCCTTCTAATAATTCTCATGTGGAAGCTGGGAAAGTTAATAAACAGCATGAGGTCCAACATCTCACTTCTTATTTTGTTGGCTTTACATTTCAGAGGTGGTGTGGCCCTTTGTCTGAATGCTCAAGGAAGAAGAAATGGTGAAGCATTAGTTCGATTTGTCAGTTCTGAGCAGAGAGATCTGGCACTGGAACGGCATAAGCATCACATGGGTAGCAGATATATTGAGGTAAAAAGAAGCAACTTGAAATAAATCTTTGAAAAGCAATCTGAATATTTTAGAGTAAGGTTTCAAATGAGAATAAGGTGTGCACTTAAGTTGCTCAAAGTAAGCAAAATACACTGTCTTGCACATGAAAGAGTTGAATGCTGTAATTTTCATGTGTGCTTTTTTTCTTCAAGGTTTACAGAGCAACTGGGGAAGAATTCCTAAAAATTGCAGGAGGTAAGTGATTTTGAAGTTCAGTGTTACTCACATTCATAGAATCATTGTAGTTCTGATTTTTTCTTGGCTGAGGACACAGTTAGTTACTGAAGTAGCTTTTCCTGTTCTGCTTTCTAAGAATCCCTGACCCTGTGAAATTTTGCTTATATTTGATTGAATTTGAGCTGTGAATGTTTGGGCTGTGATGTTAGCAGGCTCAGTTTGCTGGGAGGAAGAGGAGCCTTTGCAGCAGAAATATCTGTGTACCTCACAGTAATCTCTTATTTATTCCAATTCCATTGAAATACACATGACTTTAAGGGTAAGAGGGTCCACTTCAAAATAGATTACTGGGAATAACTATTGCTTCTGGTCTTCTGTGGGTTTCTTGCTAGCTACTTACCTCTGTGTTGCTCCTTTTATGTATTTCTGCTCTTATGTCCTATGAAATTGGCTGTCCATGTGCTGTTATCTTTGTACTAGGTACCTCCAACGAGGTGGCACAGTTCTTATCTAAAGAGAATCAAGTTATCATCCGGATGAGAGGCCTTCCATTCACTGCTACTCAGGAGGATGTTTTGGGATTCTTGGGGCCAGAGTGCCCGGTCACAGGAGGGAAAGAAGGACTTCTCTTTGTCAAGTACCCAGATGGCAGGCCCACAGGAGACGCGTTTGTGTTGTTTTCCTGTGAAGAATATGCACAGAATGCACTTAAAAAGCACAAAGAAATACTTGGAAAGCGTTACATCGAACTCTTCAGGAGCACAGCAGCAGAAGTCCAGCAGGTTGTAACTATGGCTGTGTGAAACTCAAAAGTTAACAGTTACAGATTTCTTTCAGTACTTCCTCTGTCATCTACGGTATTTCTGTGTGCAAGTCTGATATATTGAAGATGTCAAGTTCTAGGAAGGGAAATGTGCTTACTGATTGGCAAGGAAAACTGCAAAATTTTTCTTGCTTTTTACTGCCATATCTCTTAGTTCAGAAAGTAAAAATTACTGGATTATTTTTTCTTATGTGGAGAAGGACTGAAATCTCAAAAATAATTCTAGAAACATAAAAGTTTGGTCATCTTGTAGTAATACTTCTTGAAACACTGCAGTGTTGCCTTTAAACTCTTGTTTCTCATGCACAGGGTACAACACGAAATTCAAATCTAGACAGATTAGAATAGTTTTTGCTACAATTGTTTTGTTGGACACTGAGAATTGTCTGGATGTATCCGATGTCTGGCAAAGGGAAGTGAGATGTTTTCCTAAAAAGAAAATAAGTATTTCATTTTTTCTTCTTTCACTAGTTCCTATTATCATCTTCTTAAACTAGGGAAACGCTGATTTAATTTGACACCACCAACTTTGTACTGAAATCACATACTAAGTTTTTCTGCCTGACAGAATGTTTCTAGACTAATAATGCCAAAAAGAACTTTTAAAATTTCATCTGCCCTTTGTGAAAACATTGGCTGTATGTATGTGTGTGTGTATATATATATATATGTGTGTGTGTGTGTGTGTGTATGTATATATATATATATGTATATATATATAAAACATAAGTTTCTGGCCTGAAATGTGATCTGAGAATAGAGTCTTGAAAAAAGACTTCTGTTGACCTGAATTCCATAGGCTGAATCATTATTGACAAAGCTAAAGCTTTGTAATCTCTTTATTGGTGCCTCTTTGTGTGGAATGTATTTATTTCTGATAATGACTGTTAAATAAGTCTTTCAGCGATAGTTCCCAACGGTGAGCTGTCACGTGGGAGTGAGTCAAGAGAAAGTAACATGTTGAGATGAAGGTCTCCTATAGCTCTTACCTTTATTTCAGGAGCCCTGTGTTTCCTGATGGTTGTTCTGGTTAAATGAGGATGTTTGTTTATTAACCTGTTAGCATTACGAGAGAGTGAGAGCTAGTCTTTTTACTTACTTATTTCAGGTCTCAGTTCTTTTAAATTGGCTGGTTTTAATTTACCCCAATCTAAGTTAAAAATGTAAGTGACAGTACTGATATATTAGTGAAAATGTTGTTTCCAGATGCTCCCTTTTGGGATGTTCAAAATTGATCTGTTATCTCTGAACGTAGTGAACTTATTAAAGTCTGTTATTAGAGACTAGCAGGTTAAATATATTGGATTTATCTTGTTTTCCTTCTGAGTTATAAACTTCAAAATGCCCAACGGAAAGCTGTCTACAGAAATCTTAAGATTTTTTTTCTCCGCTGTTGGAAATAGATTTATTTTAATGTATGAAATAGTGTTTTGAAAACTGATGTGTGCTTACTAGATGCTGTGTAGATCCCTATCAACGTGCGTTTTGTTGTTTTCTGTTTTCCCCCCCTTACAGGTACTTAATCGATACATGTCAACGCCTCTTATTCCCACCCTGCCAACTCCCATCATCCCTGTTATACCCCCCCCATACACAATTGCCACGGGTAGCATCCGTGACTGTGTCCGGCTTAGAGGCCTTCCTTACACTGCTGGCATTGATGATATCCTGGACTTCATGGGTGATGCCACAGCTGATATAAAGCCTCATGGAGTTCACATGGTCCTTAATCAGCAGGTAAGAGCATTGCATGAAAGCAGCTTTTCAGTTATTGCAGATGATTAGAAGTCTCAGTAGCTCACGTGTTACTTGCTATGCCTTAGGTCTCCTATGATTTTGAGAAAATACTTCAATTTATGTCTTTTCTTCTCCCACATTTCTCCCTCCCTTCTATGTACACATATGCTTTTCTTTCTATAACTGTGTGCTTAAGGTAGGGGAAGGACAATGCTTGTGGCAGGATTTTTTTAATAGTAGCTGTGTCTTGGAGGCTGCCTTGAAATAGTCCTTTGTGTTTCAGATAAGTTTTGGAAATACACAAAATAGGAGTGGCAGGAGTGGCTTTTGCTGTACTCAGTGGTAGCTCTGTTGTTTGAGTGGTGTTTTGGGGCTTTTTTTCTACCATGGTTAAAGACTTCTCAGCTTAAAAGAAGCTGCTTATTAAACTTATGTTTTGGATATATTGTATTGGTGCGGACATGGGGATATTTTTTTCCTTGTCTTCTTCTGTCAAGAATAAGCACCACTGACCACAGAAACATTGAGATGTTATTTTTTTTTTATGTAAATAAAGATGCTGTATATCTCTTTCACCTCCTGGAGATGTTAAAAATCCAAATTGAGAAGAGTATATGCAGCCTGATGTAATGTGCCTGTTAGCCCTGCTTTGATCAGGATTTGAAATAGAAACCTCTGAACCTTGCTTCTGGACCAAATGATTCTGTCTTTTCTGCAGAAGGAGGTAGTTTAACGTAATTGGGTGCTAGATACCAGAGTCTTGCTCTTTTTCTTCTAAATGTAATTACTGACTTACTAGTACTAGATGAAGAAGAACAATATAGGCTATAAGTAGATATTTCATCTTAATGCTTTTAGCATTACTTGTGTTCTGAATCGTCATATAACACACAGACTTGTTGTTGTTCCTTTTCTAAAGGGACGACCGTCAGGTGATGCTTTTATCCAAATGAAATCTGCTGACAAAGCCTTTATAGTGGCCCAAAAATGTCACAAAAAAATGATGAAGGACCGTTATGTGGAAGTATTCCAGTGTTCGGGAGAGGAGATGAACTTTGTTTTAATGGGTGGCACTTTAAATCGTAGTGGCTTATCCCCACCGCCATGTAAGTTACCATGTAAGTCTGCAATTCTTCTGCTCTCTGCTGCTAAAGGCTGATATGTGGTAGGTGCTGAAGCTTTGTGGCCTTTCATCTTTTGACTTGGGTTTTGCCGTGATCAATAATCACTCATCTGTATACATGCTGAGATTGGAACTGTTCCCTTTGGGCAATAATGGGACTGATTGGAGGCATTTTTTTATTGAATTTTCGGTGGTGCATAGAGGGCAGCAAGGCCTTGCCAATGAAGTAGTTGCACACTTCGCTTTTTATGGGTGTACTGTTCTTCTGAGCTCTGCAGTAGACTTGCCTGTCATGTAATCTACTTGGAATTAGAGGGATTTTTACAAAGGGGAAAAAATATTCTGTATTCTAGCTGTCAATGAGTGCTCTTGCTGTCTTGTCTTAGAGCATTGAGAAGCTACTCTTCAGGCTTATTTTTGAAGAAAAACGTCCACTGCTAGTTGGATGGATTTTTTCATTTTTCTTTTTTGATTTTATTAAGTTGCAATGAGTTTATTATGGAGCTGTCATGGAAATTCACTGTACTGGTCTAATCTGTCTCGCTACCAAATCGCAAAGCAGATGGCAACTTGTCTCTGAAGAATAGTAAAAAGTTGTCAGACACGCTATTTAAGAACAAATTAACTGTGCACCAAACTTACTGTTAACATGCAAGTCAGGTATTTGTGCATCAGAAGATATGATCTAGTGTTTTTAGGTTTTTTTTTTTACCTGTTTCCCTCAATCACCATGGTGTTTTTTTTTCGTTTTTAAACTTGTTATATCCTAAAAATAGTTTCTGAAGTTGCTGTAGTCTTACACACGGAGACTTGTGGTCTGCAGTTGCAGATGCCCATGTACAGCTAATTATGGTACTTTGTGGGACAAGAGAACAACTTCTGTTAGAAAGAAGAAAGGTGTGCACGCCTGCTTTCTCTATGCACATGGCTTTATGCTTTCTTTGAATAACTCTAAAGTTCCCTTCTTACCATTTACATATGGATGGGGTGCTCAACTCTTGGAGATGTGATCTCTTAGGAACAGCTCACTTCAAATGCTACAGTTTTCATTCATGGTAACATGGTATGGAGAGGCTAGAGAGCAGTATTTTGCGTAAGGTTCATAAATCATGCCCAGATGTTGTTAGTCTCACTAGGATGAACAATTCCTTTCCTAAAGCAGGGATCTGAATCCTTTTTTTGTTCTCATGCCCTGGTTTGTTTTCAGGTCTTTCTCCACCAGCTTATGCTGCTTTTCAGACAGCAGCTGTGATCCCAGCAGAAGCAGCTCTTTACCAGCCACAAGCCCTCTTGCCAACAGCCAGGACTCCACAGGCCTCGGCTGCTGCTCCTCCAGCTGTTACGTACTACCCAGCTCAGGCTGCTCAGCTTTATATGAACTACACAGCTTACTATCCCAGGTATGCCCTTGACTCAGCTCCTTCTCTTGTCGTTTTATCTCTGTAGAATAGGCAGCCGTGTAGCTGTCTTTAAATAGCTGTTTAATTTATCCATCTTGTCTAGACAATCCTAATAATTTGTTGATCAACTGATCGTTGATCAGTAGCCATTTCAACTATTCTGTGGACTTTTAATGAAGCTCACCCTTATCCATAGGATCTGGTTCAACTTCACAGTAACATTAGTCTAATGTTTAGCAGCGTTTTTGGCGTTGGTGTGATGTCATCAAGGCAGTTCTATTTCTTGGCTGAATGAGAAGCTGTGCCTATACCCTCCTCTCTTAGCTTGATGTTGCACTTTAGAGTGCTCTTTTGGTGCTGAAAGGCTTATTATAGATAACATACTAATTGAAGAATCTTATATCAGTGAGACCAGAGAATACATTTGTAAGCAAAGCAAGTGGTCTTCACCTTTCTTTCCTCACAGATGTTATCAGCATGGCTCCCTGAAATCTGGTGGTTGGGTCTGTGTGGCGATAGTTTCTGCAGTGATGCTTCCTAGGCTTGTGGCACTTAATAGCCTGAGTATATTGTAACTTGCTAGATAGGCCCTGAATGGAGGTGCTACTTGACTCGCTTCTTGTGTAGCTTAAAAGCACCAGATTTTGGCCCTTGCTTGCTTTTCATTCTGTGATTTTTCTGTCATGCTTTCTTCATGATTTTGTTAATGATCTTAGAAGAAGTCATCTGCAGCTCCTGTTTTCCTCCTCCCTGATGAAATACCTGCTCTTCTACCTCATCAGCTACAAATGCTGGCCATTTTCCTCTACATCCCTTCTGCAAATCGTCAAATGCTGAAGAGAAATTAGAAAAGTTGACAAGTCTATATCAAGGCTGCTTCTTATCTTTTTTTCTCCTTATTTTCATATTTGAACTTTCAGTTTTGTCTCTGCCTGTTCCATGTACTAAAATCAGTTGTTTTCGTAACAGTTTGCCTCCTTTCTCTTTCAGTCCTCCAGTATCCCCTACCACAGTGGGATATATTGCAGCTCCTCCAGGAGCTGTAGCTGCTGCCGCCACTGCCACCCACACTCCACTTCTACCCCAGCCTGGAGCATTAGTCCGTATGCAGGGTTTGCCATATAACACAGGAATGAAGGAGATTCTAAGTTTCTTCCAGGGATACCAGGTTAGTATGCAGTCAGTCTCCCTCCCTGATGTTTTATTTAGACCTTTGAAGTAATGATCAAACTGAGCAAGACTGTGCTTTTGGAAATTGAACAACAAGGACACAATTTCAGCAATTTCTATTTAATTGATAGACCATAGTGTAGTATTAAAATTTGCTTTATTTTTTATGTAGTAAGTACAGCTGAATTTGAAAGCAATGATTTAGTATTCACATGAAAGACTTGAGTGTTGAAGACTGGTGAGAGCGAAGTTCTTGTTAATAGTCTGCAATGCAAGTCACCACACCTTGGAGGAGAGGAGAGAAGCTGGTGTCAGGCTCTCTTGCAAGGGCTATTTATTTTACTTATAGGCAGAAACATTTTTCATGCAACTGCATTGCACTGCAACCTGAAGAAAACTCTGTTCTCTGACCCTGGTTAAATTGGTAGCAAGTGTTCTACATGCTGCTATAGGTAACTTCTGTTGGTATTTGATGCTTCCATACAATATCAGTGGGCAAGCACATAGAAACTTATTTCCTCGAGGAACGTGAAAATTAAAAAAGCACCATGTGCAAACACTTTTTTCAGCAGTACATACTTGAATTCATGGAGTGGTCTTTCCATGTCATCTTCCTTTCATCTTGAAGGATACGTATTTTACCTGCATACATCCATGTTTTGTTACCACACACTTACTAAAAGGAAAGATTGACCGTGGTGTGTATTCTAATGAGTATTTAACTTCTTTAGATAACAACATTTGCACAAATACCAAATCTTTCCTCTTGGTACTACTCAGAAGCCCTGACTTAGAATTGACTTCCTGTGTTTCAAACCACTGTCTGAGTGGTATTCATGGAAAGGAGGCAATTTTTGCATGAGTTTGTCTTAAAAAATTCAGTATGTTGGTTAACAGTGATATTGCTAAAGGCCGAATTGAATTGTTGTCTTTGTTTGTTTTGTTTAGCTTAGCAACAGTTAACATGAAACATTCAGGCATGATTTTTTTTTTTCCCTAATGACAATAAGCTTTAGTTTGTAAAACCAGATACTTGTTACGTAATGCATGTAGACTGTGAACAGGTGCTTAAATGTACACGTTCTCAGTTTTGGGTATTTGGAAGGTACGTGCCTCTTGAAGCATCTTCTGAAGTGTTACATTTATGTTCACAAATAGTTTTGCATACTTGTTTCTTCGGTGGAAAAATGTGAGGGTCAGTTTTTAACAGGTATGCTGCATTTTTGACATGTTAAGAATGTACTAAACTTAGTTGGATTTTAGGGATTTTTCTTCAACAGAGCATTTTCAGAGTTAAAGTGAATGAAGTTATTTGTGGGTTTGTACCCCTTTCTCTCTCCCTTCTACACCTCCTCCTCAGCAGAGATAATTTGTTTTTTCTGTTGATACTTTACTCTTTTTCATCTGACTCAGTTTTTTGATGGACCCACAGTGGTTGAATTAAAACCTTAAGTGGGGGCATTCTGATTTCCTAAACTGAAATTCAGCTAGAAGTGTAATTGTGCTGCTGAAAAAGGGCATGGGCCTATCCTGGGAATGGAACAAATCGGTGACTTCCAATATCTAGTAGCACTGTCATCCGCTACATCTTCAATTTAGTGAAACTGGACTTTGGATTTGGTACTGTATTTGACCTTTTCCTTTTTTGTGCATTTGGAGAGTAGTTAGTAGGATTTGATTGCACAATTAAATGTTTGAAATTTGTAGAAATTTTACCACAGTGTGAAAGCTGTTTATATTCTTCTGCTGCAGCCTCCTGTCATCATCAGTTACTTTATTAAACTGGTCACCTCTTTGATTTCTTTAGAAGATGTTGTCCAAATGAGTTCGGGTTCAATATCTTAAAGAAGCCAAGGAATTATTTTGAATTGTTCTTGGGATCCCACATGTGGTAATGCTAGTTTTATACTCCCTCGTTCCTTTAGGGGAAAACAGAGGTGGTGACTTGCTTTACTGGGACAATGTTGAGTCTCTGGAGGAATGACTAATTTTTTCTTTTGTTTTTTTTCCCTTCCTTCCTCTCTTCCTCATGTTATTTCTTTCACTTTCTGCTGCTGCCCAAGGATGCTTTGCTCAATGCTTCTGGTCATTTATAAAGTGAGCCCTTAATAATTATCAGTGTTTTGGGCATGGTTTTAATCTTGGCATATCTAATTGATGTTGGTATTCAATGGGCTTGGGAAACAGATTGGAGAAGCTGAAATTGAAGGGTGATTTTTTTTTTCTTTGTATGTTCTTGTCTGAAAGGAACAAGTTCTAAGTTTTAGTTCCTGCTTAATGCTCTTGTTTCATTCCTTCAGTCTTCGTGGGCTCCATATATTGCATGTATGCACACGCTGCTATCTAAGTAAAAAAAAAAAATACCTTCTGTACCAGACCTGCCTCTTAAAAGATAGACTTTGTGCATAATGGAATTCAACAAGCTGGTCTCAACATCAGTACATGCTTCTAATAGTAAATAGAGCAAACATCTGCAGGTCAGCATTTCATCACTTGCTTTCAATTTCACTTATTTTATCAGCTCGACTCTCTTGTTGAGCAGTCCACTTTAGCTTGATTTCTTCTTATAGTTAGTTTACCAGAGAAAATTTCTTCCAGTTTGCAATCTTGGAAAACTTGTGAATAATTCTAATATTAGATCTTGCAGGTAGTAGCTTTCCCCATCGTCTTTCTGTGTAGTGTTGTAGTGTACAGTAACCTTCGAAATAGCTAATATTAATACTTTCTGATTTAGTAGTTCCTCCATGTTAAGCTGTGGGTTTTATTTTTATTTTTTAGTCGTATTGTGTTGTAGCTGGGCCACTGATTCACTCCAGTCATCTGCTGGATGCATAGCTAAAAGGTGTTTGGAGAGGAGAAGGTAATAAAAGAAGTGTTTAGAATTAAAAGTAGACAGTGTGTTCTTTAGAACTGTAGTGGGCTTAAGTGCCTTCTATCTGCAGCTGTAAAGATCTTGCTGTGTATTAATCCTACAACTCTTCAGAAACCCAAAATTCTGGTCTTGCTGAGGTGGAGAGTTGTACTTAAAACAGTAATAAGACGATGGACGGGGAAGGATGGATGGCTAAATTCCAAGAGCATTAACAACCTTTCTCCCTTGTGTCAGGACAGCAGGCTTCATTGTTATCGATTAGTTTTTTTCTCTGAAATGCATGTTTGAACAAAGAACTATTCTCTCTTTCCAGTGGTTCCTTTTGAAATCTGATGCTTCGTAGTCTGAGAGGGATACCCCACGGTCTGCATGCCAGTTCTTGGCGCAGCACCTTCTGTCTAGGGAGGGGAGTAAGAGGATGTGATGGAGAATTCCCACTTAAAGTTACTTCGTTAGCTGACAGGATAGATGTTGCATGTTTACTCCCATGCATTTCATCATATTATTCTGTTTTGCTTTGCTCCTAAATCTGTCTTCCTTCTGAAAGCATCTGTGAGAATAGTACTAGTAAATTAGTGGTTACAGTTTCTGTCAGTTGCCTTCTGCGCTTGATGCAACACAGTAAAGTGATGCCTTCCAAGCTGTCATTTTGGGCAACGTGTTTCACCACCTGTTCTGCAAAACGTTCAGGTGTTTGCCACTGCTTCCACCTTAAAAACACAGACTCTTAAGATGTAACTGATATATTTTAGTGGCCAGTCTTGGGTATATCTGATTACACTTCTGCCGAAGGCTGCAGTCATCTAGTCATCAAATCAGATACTTAATGTTAAAGATTGGCTAGTTTTAGACTTCTCCCCCCCATGAAAAAAAAAAAGTTGAATCAAAACATGCATGTGCGAGGAGAGAGTGTATTTTTGTTAACCAGTATCTCTCATTAATATTATGTTTTAGATGCTGTCATCCTGGAGATATTTGTTGGTCACCTAAGAAGAGTTAGCGTTTGTTATTTTTTTAATGTACTTATGTCACTTTGTATTATTAAAGATTATCATAATACAAAGTACTTAATATTGCAGTGTTATTTAATTTATGTGAGTTGAACTGTCTTTGCCAATTCAAATGTCAACATCTGGAAGGGTAGATATACTTGTAAGGTAATTCAGTGGCTCTATTAAGAAATACGTTCTTCAGGAAGCACTGTTTACTTTACTCTTGACACTGCCTCAGTGTCCCTGAACTTTTTATTCCATATGTATGCATATTTCTTCTGCCATCTTTTATCCCCCCTGTTCCCACTGAGTGGGTTGTGTGGGAGACTGCTTTTTCTGAATTTTATCTAGTTCCTCCTTCAGTCATTCTGGGAAACAGGTCTCTCCTGTTAATCTTCCACGGGCATGTGAGAGCATCATATCTTATTAAATTGGGTAAAGGAAGACTGTCAGAGATGTATTTCTTAGATTAAGAAATGGCTTATAAAATAACATTACTGCATTATTCCAGTAGACCACTATATTTAATACTGCGCTTGACGTAGTAAGCAGAAAACTCTGATTCACAGGATCATTTAGGCTGGAAGGGAACTCTTTACATCAGCTTTAGTGCAGCACTGCAAGAGCCATGAGCTCAGAAGGTGAGAAGGCAGCAGTCTGAGGAAAGAAGTTCAGTTCAGAGAAGCAAAGAAGGTGGGATTGAGTTGATAGAGAGGATACTGGAGACAGGAACAGTGAGGTCTGCTTATTGCATTTAAAGGACAACTATTGCACTATTTCATATGGAGTATTTGTCTGTTAAAGGTAGAATTTGAGAATACAGTGCAGAGTTTCATATTGTCTCAGTAATGGCAGAAACAAGCAACTAGGACCTAGCTGAGTGAATTCACAACTGGTCATATGAGGGGATTAAATCACTGGGTGGAATTTCTCAGCTAAAGGGAAGAAGAATTTGGCCCTCTGGCAGAACAGTATTTTGATTCTCAGTGCTCGGATTATAGGTTCACCCTGGACTTTACACTGTTTGTCCTGAGTTGTTTGTTTTTATGTTGTTTGGGTTTCTAAATTGTGGACAGTATCAGAAGTGTTCATGATTGTGTTTTTCCTTAGGCAGCTTAAGGTTTAGTTCCTATTTCAGTCACGTGTTTTTGTTCCCCTACTCCTTCTCCTGTCTTGGTTTGCAGTGCTACTTCTTGTAATCTGTAAGTTTGAAGAATTTACTATTCGATAACTTACCTGTTAATTAAATGCAATCTCACCTTTGTTTCTTGTGATGAAACATTTCTATCATTAGGTGCTTTTGTTTCCATTTTCTTTTTCAGGCCTATGGCTAGACCTAAGGCACAGCTTCAGTGTTTCTGTACAGGGTAATTTTCCTGCTTTCATGTTCTCCTCATTGCTTATGTTTTGATCACTCTCTCTCACTAGAAACTGTAGACCTTTCCCTACTGTACATCTACTGATAATCTGAAGTATGTACTATCTTGAGACATTCTTTCCAAAGAGTAAACTTACATTTTGTAGATTTGTTTCAAGGGCAGGTCTGGGAACTGATAAATCTAATATTTGCACGTTCTGGTTGCCCTGGCAGAGACTATCTGGAAAATACTTCTTATATTTGTCTTTTACTTAATGGCATGGGTCTAGATGTAAGAGGTGGCTAGAAGCAGTAGTAAAAATTCTGGGAGGCTGCTGTCTTTTATGTTCTTTGGGCTCTTGGTTTTTGTTCTCTGTGGAAGGTGTATATAGTGGCGGTTGATTTTGTTTTGTTTTTTTTTTTCTTCAGCTTCACTTTGGATGAATACAGTGTGTCCTGTGCACCCAAATATAATATTTCCTCCCTAAGCTGGCAGGAGACTTCTTGTATTATAGAAATACCAAAGAAAGCAGTACATGTACTTTGTGTGCATTTGGCAGTCTTCTAAAAATGTTAATGCAAAACCATTTTGGGGGACATAGAAAACTCTTCTTGCCACTGAAAGTTTATTCTGTAACTTGAGATATGGTAGACATGTTGTCATCTGGATTACAGGAACCACTCCAGTAGTGTTTGTCGCATATGCAAGTATGCTCAGTCCTTTTCCAGGATACGTCAGTTTGGAGAGACAGTGAGAGAGATGCAAAACAAAGTTTCGTATTTCCCAAGATAATTTTTCATGTTTGTGCCAGGCCTGCCAGTAGTGTTCATAGTAACTGTTCAGATTCAGGATCTCATATATTTCTTAGACAAAGCCCACATGTGTGGGGATTTTGTCTTTTATTTATTGTTGTGCCTACTGTGCAGTCAGTGTTTTTATTTGAAATATTTTTCTACCACAAATCTATAGTGATGCAATCACACTGTGTAGCTTTTCTTTTTCTGCATGAAAGTAAGCTGTAGTAGTATAAATGTTTTCAAAAAACTCTACTTGAAGTGCATTCATGCTGGGACGTGATTTTTGTTTGACTACATTGATGAAGTCTGTGTAATGCAAGTCTTTTGTGTAGCTGAAGTGTTTAGCATTCTACAGTAGAGGAGCTGCAGATTATTTCCATGACTGTATAGATCTGAATGAGATCTGTACACTTCCAATCCCAGTATGCATGCTGAAAGATGCTGAGCTGTCCTAGTGAGAGTCTTTACTGGAAGCGTGATTGTGCAGACTTAAGAGATTTCTTGACTAATGCTACTGTCTCACGAGTACAAGTTGAAAAGGAATACTTCATGGTCTAAACTGTTTCCCTTTGTTAATTAGGAGCAGCTCAAGTATACGGTTCAGAATATTCCCCATGTGCTTTAACTTCCATTTCTACAACCAGTTAATTCAGTTGGTCATTGTTTTTCAATCTTGCTTAAAAATAGCATCTGTCAAATTCATTGTCTCCTGCCAGTTGTTATAGCTTATGCTCTTAATTAAGATTGCAAATGATAGTCTGCGTGGCTTGCTGTACCAGAACTGTTCCTTCTCTTGCTGATTATCGTATGTCACACTTGTACTGTAGTATGCACCTGATGACTACAATGGCCTTATTCAGCTGAGCGAACAAGCAAGGAGTGTGTTACAAGCACCGAAAGAGTGGGTCTGTTTGTAACTCTTTGTAACTTCCAAAGAAGGTAAGATGCGACTGGAAGAAACTGGATCTCCAGTGGTGTATGGGAAGTGAATGCAGGGCTTCTTGATGCAGTTTTTGTTTTCTTTCCCCCTTCTTAGCTTGCATTGGGATCCTTGCTTTAATCTTTTTTGCTTTTGTCCTATTAAGAAAATCAACTAACCTAAGCAATAAAGCACACAGTGATCTGTACTTAGTGGAGTAGCCATGGTGGAGGTGGCATGATTGCCTGGTTTTACTCAGGCAGTGCGTTAGCCTTCCAAATGTGTTTATTATTGGTTGTTTTCATGTAAAGCCTTCAGTCCAGTATCTAACATACTAGTAGACGGTGATTTTTTTTTTTTCTTGATGTGACTATAAAATGTATGCACGAAATTCCCAAACCTCTGAATCTTTTCTCTCCCTCTTGATCTCGCTAATTAAATGTGAACTACTTACTACTCTTTTGATTTTAGGAGAGGTTTTTTGGTGTAGTGGCTTTCTAATACAACTAACTACATTTGCTAATGGCAAACTTTTTAGTATTACCATATACTTTGTAGAGAAATGTCACTGATACCTAGGTGCAATTAATCATTTCCAGTTACTATTGCATTCCATTCAAAATGCTACTGATTAGTTACTGTGGGATTTCTTTTCCCTTTTGGAGGGTGTAAACAGAAGTTTCTGTACAACAGAGTGGTAATGAAATACTTAATGTCAGTATCTTCATGCCCTCCCATTATTAGTGTAACTATTCTCATATAAACACCATTTGCTCAGTTGTTTTCCAATGACTTGCTTTTTAGTGTTATTATTGGATCTGCTAAGGTGAAGATGGACTTCAGGCTGCATGGTCTGGTGGTGTGTGAAATAATACCTGTTACTACTCAGAGCATTTTCATATTTATGTAGACTTGGACAATCAGTTTGTCTCTCTTGTTTTACCTGGGTTTTCTGGAAAGCCAATCAGCAATAGGGTTCTGCTGTGTATTAGATGGAAATGGTCTCTGAGCTGCTCTACAAACTATTTTCTAATCAATCTGAATTCTGTGCAGTTCAAAGATTTATAGATACCACTCTTCCAATTAAAAAAAAAAGCATCCAAAAAAAGAGATTTCTACAGATTTGAATCTATTTTGTATTTCAAAAATATGTATGTAAAGAAAGCTTGGTTCTCTGTAAATAAGAACCTATAGCTGTTGCTTTCAGTGTCTTAAAAAGAAACTGTTGGTTTTTTAACTCTGTTTAACCACTGCTTGCAGAATGCTAGGCTTCTCTACTAACTCATACCACTCTTATTTACTAATGTAGAATTAATTTCCAGATCCTGACAGTGTTACATCAGGGCTGCTGTTTAAACTCCTTTTTAAAGTAAACTTCTTTTTAAAGCTGTCTTCTGTGCTGAGCGTTCTGACTGTGCTCCATGAATGTTTGCATCTGATTTTCAACAGCATTATTTAACTTGCATACAGGACCAATAAAAATGACTTGCTGTTACAAGGATCAGTAGTAAAAGGCTATTTTAGAGTGGACTCTTAGCTCAGATTTGTGACTCAACCCAAATTGCATACAACTTCTCTCTTGGAGCACTATGTCATTCTGAAATAAACCACATTTATTTCTAAATTTGAACTGGTCTTCAGACATGATGTTTTATTTGTCTTTGAATTTCTTTCTGCATGCTATTTCTTGACTAACTTCATAAAATGAAATGGATGTGAAGCTGTGCTAACTGTCCTTATACGTGCTTTTAGTTTCTAAAGTATGTTGTTGCTTCTATCTTAAGAATACTTTTATTGCCTGCCAAATGTTTGGGTTTGTGAAGCTCTGGCATGTGTTGCTTCATTTTTCTACGTTTGAATGTAAAGCTGATTGGAAACTTCTTCTGATGATAACTGAGAGGGTTAGTATTCATTTCAGACAACAAGGTACATGTGAATTCTGTTCAGCTTCATTATTTTGACCCTTCATAAGCTCAGGAGGGCATATGTCACATGAGCGAGTACTCCTAAAACGGTTGGCCATGCAGCATAGCTTGTGCGTTTCCTTTGGCACTGATTTCTGCAACATACTGATCTTGTATGCTGAGTTTTTTTAATCCTTCAATCTTTTGGCGTTGAAGTTTCACTCATTTCTGTCCAGTGTACAAACGGGACTTCTGAGTTAACCTGTGTGGGTTTCCAGTGCTGTAAGAAGTGGCTGGGTACCACTGGGGAGGCAGACACGTCTGCTTTAAACTCAGCATTTTGGAACTGTCTTCCTTATCAAGAATGGCAGATGTGCTCTACAGTAAATAACTAGTCTGATTTACTGTCCTATCTCTTACTATCCTGTCTTTCTCTTAGCTTCCTTAAAATGATTATGAAGGTTTCTTTGATTCACTGAGGTTTGGTGCAGTGCCTCAGCTTTCTTTCTCTGGGCAGTCCTTTCTTGCTCTGTAAACCTGGGTTAAGATGAGTTGATCTTCCCAACACAGAACTCCAGTTCTCATATCTCTTTTTTTTTTTTTTTTTTTTTTAAACTTTGCATGCAATTATTCTCGTGCCTTTGTGGCCTGTGTCAGTTGGCCAGTAGTCCACGTACCTCAAGAATTACTTTCTGAATGCATGCACTTTCTTGCTCTCTATTAATGTCCAAGTCTTTCTGGTCAACCTTTAAGCTGAATTACTTCTCTAGCAAAAGCTCTGCATGGAATTACATCTACATCATTCTGATCAGTACACCAGCAGAGTAGGAGCTGCTGCTAAAGCAGATTTCTGTTAAGCTTTGGTCCCTTGTCTTTCTTTCCCATTCTTGCATCCAGAATCTCTTTACCGCAAACACAGGAGTGGAGTGAATCCGATACAGAGAATGAAAAACTGCATTTCCACATGTCATCGCTGGTTTCACTAGCTCATTTCCTTTTGTCTTCTTGTGCCATTGCAGCTCCACGCAGATTCCATCCTCATGCTTTACAACTTTAGTGGCCAGCCCAGTGGAGACGCACTGGTGACTTTCCCAAGCCTGGATCTAGCTAAGAAAGCAGTGGCTGAGAAAAACGGACAGCTCCTGGGAGGCTGCTGTGTAGAACTGTTTCTGGTCTAACTAAACACTCTGGGGCATGGGGAAGGAACGTCATGCTGAACACCGTGCCTTTTACAAAATGAGTCTTCCCTTGCCACCCTTGCAGCAGCAAATGTGCCTTTTCAGCGTGCTGTGTTGGAATGTAGAGTGGTACATGTCCTGTATTTAATTTGAAAAAGGCTGTATTGTATGCCAAAGATAAAATGTATGCAGTTAATTTACTTAATCTCTTATGTACTTGTTTGAAAATAAGCAAACCCCTTACTGGCAACTTGTTAATTCTGAAGACAATTTAATAGCACTTCAGCTATCGCAGCCGTGGGAGACACCTATCACCTGTTCAGTAGCATTTGAAGTGGAAAGTGAAGCTTGAGTCATTCATATTGTTCTGTGTTTAGTTTTTAAGAGTTTACACTTGGCAAAGTGTCTGTTTTTTGTAGAATTGAAATGTCTTTGTAAAGGGCTTTTGGAATGTGTAGCATTCCCAGTTCAAAGCATATCTCCTATTGATCTTTTTTGTTTGTTTTGTTCGTTGTTCTTGGTTGGAAAATACCGTGATGCTGGACCCCAAGTGCAGTTGTGCTTTCTCACGTTTTCATTATGCTGTTTTGCAAAAGCCATATTTGTCTTTCCTACAGTGTACTGCTGCCAAATATTTAAAGCAAAAAATAAAACAGTGGCAAAAACAGAAAACTCCTCCCTGCCCAACCATAATTCCCTACCCCAACCTCAATTTTTTAATCTCTACAGGACAAAAATGGCACATAAACCTGAGTACTAATAAGTTATATTTTTTTATTTAAGCATAATAGCTTTCAAATACTGTATTAAAGATTTTGCTCTAGTTTATGTGCATGCAGTTTGTTTACATCTTTAAACTACTTTATTTGTATATTATGAAACAAGATACATTGAAATCTAAATTCTCTAGTGCATGCTTTTTTCCTTTTCAGTGTGTATATACATAAGCTAGAAGTACTTCATGTCGTGTAGCACGTGTTCAAAAAGAAAAGACATCTGCTGTAGAAGCACTAAATGACTTTGTTTTTACCGTGCCTTACTTCAGAACTATCCCAAGTGCAATACCAGCAGAGCAAAACGCAGTGAGTCCTTTTGTGACGTGTTCATGGATGCCTGGATTGATTTTTTTTTTTTTTTTTTTTTGTCAGCGTACAGTGTGTTGTACTTAAAGGAACTGAATGATGTATGCTTCTTTATATTACAATGAATAAAAGAGATGCTTATGATGTGTGTTGGCTTTAGAAAGTAACTTACACACTGTTTTAACACAGTTTCATGGGATATCATTTTCTGATGATAACCTTCTACCTACTTTTCTGTTCCCCCTTGACTTCAGAGGGCGTGTGTATTTTGTGAGGGTGCATGTAGGGGCTTCTGTTGTTTTTAAATGTTCTGGTAAGCCAGAAATACGTATGGTAAATTTCTTTTTCAGTGGAACTCTGAGAAGAGAGTGTTTTGTAACACTTCATGTGCTTAGCTCTCATTCTGCAGCCAGAGGAAACTCGGTGTTGAACTTGAAATCCAAAAGTGCACACAATTTCTGCAGGTAATGGGTCATTCTCTCCTGTGGGCAACCCCAGCACTGCATTTGTCGTGACAGAGCTAGATTTCCCTTCTGCAGGAGAAATGAAGGGGGAGGGAGGGGGACATCTGATTAAGGTGGTTCAGATCAGGTGCACACCCAGCTGTCTCATGCCACAGCTGCTCAATTCACCACTAACACCTCCCAGGTGAAGTGTTACCGCTCACAGGTGGGGCGGATGAATCTCGTTGGGTGTTGTACTGAGGGGCTGCAGAATTCTGGGACCAGAATCAAATCTCAGAGTAACTTTCATAGGAGATAGGACTGTGCTCAGTTCAAATCAAGTTCCTGATCTGTTCTCAGGACTGTGTATCATTGTGGCTCTCCTTGTGCCTCTGAGGAGAACGGACATTAGAAACTTACTTAGCAGACCATTTATTACACTGTTACGTTCTGCCACACTAAGTTGACCAGCCTTAGGGCTTTGCCAGCAGCTGAAAAGTCCTACCTCGTAGTGATACCCTCCGTGAAACCCGTGGGTGTCTGTTAGCAGGGACGATGCTCTGTTTACCTGAGAGCATCTCCTTTCTTACAGTCGCCCCTCGCGCAGTCGTTGCTCCCCGCAGCTCGGCCGAAGCCATACGAAACGAAAAGCCAAGGAGCCGTGCACGCCTCGGGCGTGGATGCCCCGGTGGGGGTGGCAGCGGGGCCGGGGATGGCAGAGGAGCCTCGAGGGGCCTCGTCAGCTCCTCGTGCCCGTGAAGTCCCGCGGAGCTCGAGGAGCAATCCCCGGCGGGGCGGGCGTGGGGCGGCCCGCGGTGCGGTGGGCGGCACGGCTCGGCTGCGTGCTGCGGGGGGAGGGGCGCTGCGGGGCACGGCGCGTGGGGCCGCGCTCGTGGGGTGTGGTGTCTTGGCCCACGTGCAAGAGGCCTTCAGCTGCTCTGCTCGGCCGTTGCCCTGCTGCTCGCCCTGTAGCTGCGGAGCCGCCTTCCCACCAGCAGCACCCCACGGGCGGGACGCGGAGGCTTTCCTCGCGTGCTCTCAAGGATGGCTGGCCTCGCTGGAGGACTTCAGGTAAGGCCTGAAGACGTTTTGTGTCTCTGGTGCGCGCGTTTGCTCCTTGCGATTGAGGTTTTTAGATCTGCTGTGTCACAGAGGACGCGTGGAGGAGATCAGTGCGGTTTTTTTGTTTTGTTTTTTTTTGTGCACGCATGGTTTGGCGAAACGAGAGCTTTAACTGTTTTACCAAAGGAAAAACGACAACAGCTGTGGAGTCTAGAAAAGAACTGATCTGTCTGTTTAGTGACCCTGGGCGTCCTCATCCTCTGTGCTCAGCTCCGAGAGGCGTTTGTTGGAAATCGGTGCGGTGCTCAGCACCCGCAGAGCGCTCAGCTGCGCTGCTGCTGCGTCACTGAGCAGCGGCACGGTGCCACGCGCTGCTTTCCTTTGGCTCCTCATTCTGTGGCGTTGCGGTGATCCCCTTTACTCGCGTGCTCCTGTTCTCTCGGCCCTGATAACTTCAGCTAGAAATCACTGTTACGTTGCTCATCCCTTGGTGCGTTGCTCCCTGGTTTGGGGAGAAGATGGCGTGTGCTTATTACTTGATATTGAGGTGAGTGGAGACTGAAGGGATGTGGAGCAGTTCCCTGTGTTGACGGCTGCAGCTGCACCTCTGGCTCAGGTGTTCTGCGTTGGTATTGCTTCATCTGCAGAGCAAGCTCTCACCCTCCGTTAAGTTCTGCTTGTTTCCGTTAATGGAAATCATCTCAGTCAACGTTTGCTGGTGGAAACCTATTCCTTATTTTTTGAAATAGTGTTTGCCTCTTCTCATCCTATTAAAAATAAATCAGAGCTCTTCCAGTCCAGCTGTTTGCATCCCGTTTTGTAAAGATGTGCGTTTGGCAAAGTGCGTGGTAATGAGCTCTGAGGCTGATGCTCACAGCATCTCTTAAAAGTTGGTCGTATCTGACAGTGGAAAAAGTCCCTCCTCGTCCGTATCAAGGTCTGCCCGGGGCCAATCTAAAGCACCGGTTAGTTCGATTCGTTATACGCTGCTGTTCTTTTTTTTTTCTCTCTCATTTGTTGGGGCTCGTTTTTTCCTTGGCATAGATGCAAAAGTAGTAGTCGCAATAGTACGCAGTCGGACGGCGTCGAAATAAAAATGGCGGCTTCGTCGAGCCCCGCTTCGGAGCGCTCCGCCGTCGGCGCTTCGGTTGGCGCGCGGCGGCGGCGTTCCTTGGCGCGCCGCCCGGCTCCCGGCGGCGCTGCTGCGTTGTGCCGTGCTGGCCGCTGGGGGGCGCCGTCCCGCCGCCTCTGCGGTGCTGCTCCCGCGCTTCCCGTGTGGCGTGCTCACCTGCCGTCAGCGCTGAGCTTTCCGCTTCAGAGCCTTCAGTCTGGGTGCTTCTAGAAGGAAAACATCTGAAAGCGCGTGAGGGGGAGGCACGTTTGCATGCTGCGGAGTAGCGAGAGGACTTCCCTTCCTTTGGTACATCGAAAGCTGGCACTTAGCATGGGTGCCAGGAAGAGAAAGACGTTTTCCTGACGTTTCCTGCGCTAGCTGCTGTTAGGGCTGTGTATCCGAATGGCGGACACACACGGGCTGGCTGGGGGAGGGCGGGAAGAAGCGAGGTGTCGCTGAACCGAGGGCGGGGGGGGGCAGGCTGCGGCTGCCGCCTGCTCTGCAGTCAGGGCGGGGGGGCCGGTGTGAGGGAGCTGGGTCTCATCCGAAGTCTCACATACTTCGCTACAGCTCGATCCAGTGTGTTCTTAAACGTGCTCTGCAGCACGGGTCTTGTTCCCGTTGGGCTTGGCGTGTCTGTCTTCAGTTGGCAACCGTGATTTTACTGTGAATGCCCGCACAAACTACATTTAATATTAACTGTAACAAAATGTCCGTTTTGACAGTTTTGCTCAGGCTTTAATGATACTCCATCCCTGAATATAACGTTGCAAGATCACTCATAATGCTGCATTAGCGTTAACCTCTTAAACGTGTAATGCTGTGTAGCGTTTACCTCTTAAATCTTCCTAAAATGACTAACGGAGTCAAGGACGTGGTATTGGTGGTGCAGCCTGAAGAGCTGGCTGCGTGATGATCTGCAGTGAGCAGGCAGTGCAGTAATAATAATAGGCCATCTCTCTTGCTGGCAGAGGGGAAATATGTACAGCGATGGCAGCTTCCATGTGTTCAGGGACATGCAACTTTTGCTCGTCTCTGAGCTTCATCTCTGTTTGTTCAGCTAAAAGAGGTCGGTGAGTGAGAGATTGCAGCATGGCAACGTCTTCGTGAGAGTAACCTTATTTTACTTGGGTGGAGGTCCCGGTAAAATAGGGGATTGTGAATTTTTCAAGTTCCAAGAACGTTTTTGGAGGTGATTTGGAAACGAAAGTAGTATCGCAGTGCCGTGGCTGAGATGCTGCTGATGGCATCACACAGTGACAGTATGCTAACAGCGAGGAGAAATCTGGAATGCAGTGGCGACAGTATTGAGGGTCTTGTTCCTATTCTGGTCACTGGCACCAGGAGATGCTGCAGCTGTTCCTTTTTTTAAATATGCTAGGTCTGAGGAATGAGAATGGTGACGTTACAGTGTAGCAGCTTGCAACTGAAGTGAACCTAAGGCCCTTTCCATCACAAGTTCAGCTCTGTGTGCTGTGGCTTCTGCAAGCTTTGTAATGGCTGGACTCGTTTGAATAATGATACTGAGATTAAAATCTGTCTTCTAAGGATTTAGAAAGTGCTTTGTTTTTCTTTTTTTTTTTCCTGACCTGTTTTGAACAAGACAAGCAGGTTGGGAATATGCTGAGGATGCAGTCTGCAAACTCTGGGCAGGATGGGATGTGGTGGAGGCCAAGGGCGTTACTGCTGTGAGACTCTTTGGGATAATTCTGAAGCAGTGAAGGAGAGGAGAAAAATACATCAAAGCACTTTATAGATTCAGCTGTCTAGCTCTGAGCCAGGTAGCTCTCGAACAGTTAGCACCACAGCCTCAGCAGCACTGTGCTGGGCAGACAGGGATGTGATTACAGGACAGAGGTCGTTCTGCTCGTTGCTGGTCTCATGAGCTGCACTCAGAAGTGATTATAAAATAATGGGCTCTAGATGTTTTGAGACAGTCAGGATAAACCAGAGTTGGGGAAAGACTGCTGGGAATGTGATTAGAGTTTGTTTGTTGCCTGACTGTCAGTGAGCATAAAAGAAAGTTTAGGTTTTAGATACGGAACTGGAAATTGCATTTGGAGTATGAAGAAAGGGCCAAGGAAACGCTTTTCTCATGCCAGCACCACAGTTTTCATAGCTGTAAAGCAAAGCCTATTTAGCAAGAAGGAACATGTAATGTTTGTATTGAGGTCACTGTAAAATCACAAAGTTTGCTTGAGGTATAATTATGGAGCTGGTAAAGAACCAGACACCCTTGGATCTAAGCACCCCTGAGTTTGTGACTGTGCCATTTGAGTCAGGAATTCTCTGCAAAAGCTGTTACAATTAATGAGTAACTTTGGAATTCTATTTGGCGAGCAGAGTACGGCTCTTCAGAAATTCTTGTTCCTGTCTGTTGTTACTAATTCCAGAAATGCTGTGTCTCACATTAGCTATAGGTATAAAACTTGTGCGAAATACATGGTGAACGTGGTTGCTGTTTAACAGACCATGCCACTAAAATTCGAACTCTACGAACTCTTTGTGTAAGAGGACTTGCATTTTTTCCTGAATGCTCTAAACCACTGCCCTCCCCCCACGCTCTTGAATGTTTTTCTCTATTGTTCAGTGTACCCAGGAAAAATAAGGCTGTGGTTTATCATTCATTTTTGTTTTTTACCCACATAAAACATAGGGTGTTTTTGAATTTTATGAAAAACACTCTGTTCTTAGTCCCCCAAATCAACTGGTGAGCACTGATACTGAAGAAATGGGCTTTGCAGTAGTTTTCCTGAGAAAAGCAACAAACGGTGCTTTGCAGATGTGTGCTGGTTCGGTTGGCACTGTGTGTGAGTAGCTGCGCTGAGGGGAAGAGTAACTGCTATGAGAATCTGCTTCCCTGTAAATGCAGTGTTAGAATACCAGTTTTCTGCTCTTCTCTCTCAAAGGATGCCAGCAGAGTCCGTTTAGGAGTTATAAAATGCTTCGTGCTTGCTACTCTTCAGTCATTTCAATCAAACGTCAGTGGTTTACAAGAAGGTGTTTTTCATGAGTGACAAATGAAATCTAAGGTCTGAAAGTTAACAAACTGTTCTTGTCACTGAGGTAGCTTTTCAGTACTAGAAAGAGCACCATTGGTTGGTTTGTTTGCTACAAAAATTGAAGTGATAACTTACATTAAGGATACCACACTAAAATTGGCTCAGAGGGAAAGCTTTTGTCCCAGCTTTGGTGCCTGAGTACCTCCTCCACCTGAGTGTGCAGAACTTTGTGGCACAGCCCTGGGCTGTGTTTCAGAGGTAAGGGTCTTGCGTTTCTCTGACCTGTTTTTCATATATTCCTGCTTCAGAATATATCCCACTGCTGTACTGTGGGCACTTACATACCTGATTGCTAAGCAGAGGTTACTGTGATTATCTGTTGCGTGATATTCTTGAACCTTTCTCAGAATGGATTGCACAAGCGGGCTAGGGCAGCTTTCTGCTCACAGCAAGAGACATCGTGGCCCAGGTTTCCTATGATATTCCCCATATCTAAGCTTCATTTGTAAAATGAGCTCAGCTTGTCTTTGTTTTAGAAGTTGGGTACACTTGAAGCACCACATTTAGTTTGGGATTACCTTAGTTTACATGCTCATCAAGAGTTTTGTCATGCAGAATCTCACTGAGTATGGTCAGTAACTTATCATTTTTTTCCCCAATTCCTTGAATTTTCCCCTGTGTTGATTGTTCAGGCTTTCATTTACAGGCACAGAGAACTCTCTAAAAATGCTTTCTAGGCAAATGCAGTCAATTTCTGACCAGACGTCAAACTGCTCGTGTAATCTTTTGACTTATCTATGTTAAAATATTGAAGATAATGTTCTCTCAGTAATTCTCCGTGATGGGAAAGCATTCCTCATTTTCAAAAAGTGCATTTGCATTTCTCTTACCGTAGCATTCCCTGGAAGATTACTGATGTGAAGCTTTATAATTAATCCTTTCTGCGCTGCTTCAAGAGTAATCTAATGGACGTTTCTGGGAGGACATGCTGATGGAAGGTATTTATAGAAAGTATCAAGGGATGTCTGGCAAACTGAGTTTGGCTTTTAAATACTTGGAACCATCTCAGAGCAGGGATGGTGCTGATGGTGGTGGATATGCAGTTTGCCTGCGGTGTGAGCACACTCTGTGCCTACTGTTCCCAGCCCACCCACCATGTTCTGAGAAGAGTTCAGCTTTTCAACTGCTGTAAACATTGCTCCAGCTGTGTGAAACCAGTGCAGTGGCTGCAGCCGTTGCTGGAAGGCCAACGGAGGCCAGCCTTAATTATGCAGACTTTTTAGAGAAAATAGTGTAAGCAGTCCCAACACTGAGCAAACAAAGATTTCCTCTTAACCCCATGATAGCAGGAAACCCTGATCCAGAAGGACAAGGGTTTTCTGTTTCCATGTTTCTCTTTCAGAATGGCTTCCTTTCTTGAAAATCCTTGCTGAATCCTCAGCTGTACCGGGCTGTGTCTCTGCATCCAGGCCCTTTGGCTGAGTTTCTGGTTTCTGTGCTACTGTGCTGTAGGTGTTCTTTTGGCTTGCTCTGTGAGACCTGTATGTGGTAAATTTCAGGATAGCAGAGTCCCATTCTGAAGTTTTTAATGCTGCCTTTCATAAATGAACCTTCACATGTTTTTTTTTTTTTTTCTCTAGTTGTGTTTTTTTTTTTTTTATCTCGTGTCATGGGGCCTTTCGGGTAGCAGCTCTTCTGGTGGGGGAGGTGGGGCAGTTACATGGCACGCCCAGTGTTTGAGGCACTTTTTTCTTATGGTTTGGATGGTTCTGTACTGATGGAGGAACAATACCAGGAACATTGAATTGTTTATATATGAATTATTGATGAGTTTTGAATTAATGAAACTGACAAGAGAAGCACATGTTAAAAGTTTCTAGGGGCCATCAGTCACCATCTGTTACTTAAGTGAATGTGATGATGGGATGTAAATAAGGCATTAGATGAACCTGAGTACCTTTCAGAGACAGCAAAAAATTAGAGCTGAAAAAGAAGACTATAGATATGAAATAACAGCAACAGAATGGGGTGAGATAATACAACCAGCTCTAACTGCAGGCAGGAGGCATTACTGTCACTGTAGATCTCTGATACAGATAATGTAAGTACTTGAATAGCCCTGTTCTTCCCCCAGCTTAGTCCATCCCCACATGTTTCCTCTATAACAGCTTGCTTGGTGAGTACAGGGAGAGCTGGGGACTCGTGGCCAGTGCATCGTTTGAACACGTGGTGCCGGTTCTTGAATAAGGGTTCGTAACTGGGAGGGTCTGTGCTGTTGGTCCTTTTCCTGTCCTAAATGGAATCTGATACAGTTTCACTAAGAGGCATAAGGGAGGGGAAAAAAGTGATTAGCTTTTCATTAAAGCCTTACATTTTCTTGGGCTTTTGACTGACTTTAAATGGTGAATCTATCTGCGCTGGGGAGATAAATCCTTCATAAAGCTGTGAGCAGTTAGAAGTTTGAGTTACGGGAAAGGTTGGTGATGAAACAACTCGTGATCGATAGATCTGTGGTGTGCTGACAAATACTGAGACTGTAAAAGGTGCACATCGTAACTGATAAGACTCTAAAATGCTTTATATACGTGACCTGAAATGTCAACCAAATATCGAGTTCTGGGAACTGAGTACCACAGTACTTCAGAGATTTTATGTTATCTCTGTGGGATACAGCGGAAAATAACCTGACGGAATTCAAATGGTGATTGCTTGATATTACTTGAGAACAATTTACTTCAGTGTTCTGCACAAATTCAGATAATTGTGTGATGCCTACTTGAAACCTGTCTGTAATTCAGCTAGCTATGATATTTTGTAGTGTCTTGACTTCCTATGGTTTCTGTTAAACGCTGCGTTCTGTCCTAGTGGTGGTTGTCTTCTTAGTGACTTGCATGACTTTTTTTTGCATGTATTTGAAAAAAATCCGTAATGGAACGTGATTTAAGATTCAAAATTATAGGACAAACTGTCTAAGATACAGCAATACTGAAAATATGGCAAATCCTAAGACGTCTCTGTCCTTTTTTACCAAAGCTTATTCAGTGCTCTGGTGCTCTGTCCTGTGAGCTTTGGGGTTCAAGTACATACCCAGTGACTGATTGCCCTCGCTAAGACTGGTAGTTATCTTGACCTCTCTGGCCCAGATGGTGTCAGTTGTTCTCTGAGCAGCACTGACAGAGTGGGATCCATCTTCTTTCACCCACTCAGTTGAAACAGTAACAGAAATGGGGACTTAGGTCACCTGCTGAAATGTGCTGAAGTCTCAGTTGACAGATGCACCGCGTGCTGGGGCAAGGACTGTCTGGCGGCTGTATACAGATTACTTTAACTGTCCTGAGTTAAGTGTGATTTAGTCTGTGAATAAAGCGCTTACTCATGATGCCCTCATCAAGCATCAAGGCACATCAGGTGTAAGTATGGCAGCAAATAAACATGCTTGGGTTTACTCTACTACGGAAGGTAGCTCTTCTTTTGTGCATTGAGCAGCTTGGTTCTTTCCTCTTCTGGTAAGAGTTACTTAAGGCTGTAGCCTTTGTTTTCCTCCTTTTTGATTGAGTACCTTTAGTTTTTACAGCCAATATTCTCTTTCGAGTCTTCTGGTGCTTTGTACCAGTTAAATCTCTCTTGCTCTCCCCCTGCTTCCACACTGAAGCATTAAATTCTCTCCCCTTTCTCTGGAGGATGCTGCAGAGCACACTTTCACTGAGGCCTGTACTGGTTGCGCAGTGAGAGCAGCAAGCTACCATCTTACACAGCTCATTAGAGGCTCTTGGTAGAGGCCAGATGCCACCCACCCATTTGCAGTAGCAGATTTCCAACCTTTTCCTGTTTGTATACTTCTTAGCATTTTCTTTCTTTAAAAGCAAATCTCCAGTGAACTATTTCATTTTGTTTTGCTCAGCTCTATAATAAAGCATAGGTGATTACTGTATTAGCACCAGCACCAGAAATCCGGATGTTTCTTTGTTTCAGTTGGAGGCAACACGTTTTGGTAGGATCTTTAAGTTAATAAAATGTTTTACTGTCCCTTCCACACCCCATCTGCGTTTTGTCTTCATCACTAAAAAAAGCAACAGCAACAAACAAAAATAGTCTAAGAAGTCAGTATGCTGTTCAGAGTAGGGAGCTTGATTTTATCCATCCGAGTGTCAGCAGTACCAAAGATCTGAAGGTACCTTCCCATCTGAAACAAAGGTGGACTTGGAGATGCACTTTCAGAACAGCTCCACATCAAGCTCTGTGCGTCTCAATAATGTTTCTTTTAAAGTCACTTCTGAGTGTTTTTCATGATGCACAGCATTCAGTTTGATCCGAGTACTTGAGCCCATCTGCAGCAGATCCCTGATGTCTGCAGAACAGCGTTCTGTGCTGCTTAAGCTTCTGGTGTGGATTTTGGATGAAGGAAACACAGTGTAACTTAAAACCATCTTGCAAATTGAGTGGGAAGATGGATGTGTAATCGCCTTTCTCGGTTCCTGTTAAAATATTTCATGTCATCCAGTATTGTACTGTATTTAGACTGTGGTCCTCCAATCAAAAGCAATCTTCTTGTTGCAAATGATAGAATTCCATTTAAATCCAGTTATCTTGAATGCTGTTTGAACCGCTAAGGGTTCATGTATTGTTTGGAGAGGGGAAAAAAAGAGCATAGTGCAATACATGTGCAAGTGATGCATAGCAGTGAGGGCACAGCCTCTGCAGGGGGGATCAAAGAGAGGGCAGAAATGGCACAAAAATTGAACGATATTGGAACATGCTGTGCTTGGCCAGTGGTACATTTAGCTCTTATCTAAGGGATATTTTGTACAACTTACATATCTAGAAAGCATTGCGAAGATATTTGTGAGAGGTTTTTCTGTTTTCTGCTATAAGGCAAAAGTTGAGGTTAACCTTTCATGGCAGTGCAATACTGCTATTGAAGACAGACCTGCTCAGTAGCCAAAATCTTTTTTGTATGTGTGCTTTGTATTCTTCCTAGCTAAGGAAACCTCACTGGTCTCCAGTGTCATTTGAGGAGCTGGATTATTTCCAAAGGGTTTAGGCTCAGTCAGTTGGCAGTTTAGAGTCTCAGTGAAACAGTGCTCCCCACCACCAAACGCGTGTCTGTGTCTCCAAACCACCGTGCCAGTCAGCCCAGTACTTGCTAGTGTTCATTACCTTCATTGTGCAACTTTTCCATGACTTCTGTCAGTGGTGAAGTCAGATGGCAGTGATGACATTCTCGCCATAACTTCTCCCCCCCCCCCCCCCCACTTAGAAAATAAACCATCCCATAGTAGCACTTAATTCAGTTTCAGAATTGCCTTATTTGTCTTATTGGTTTGACAGCTTGCACTCCTTATCCAGCTCCTGTGACACAGCCAGGAGAATGCCACAGCTGAGTTCAGAGGCACTGACGTAAGGCATGCTGAGTACGTGCTGAATTCATGGCAGTAAGCTGGAAATCTGCACATCTGCTGTGAACCAAAATTGCTTCAGATTTGTACGTGGTTGCACCTTTATGATACATCTTTTTAATGTCAGTCCTTAAAACTAAACCACAATTAAATCACAGACAGTGTTCTGGAGCAGGCTGCACAGCGGCTTTGAGGACCCTTGAACAACTGTCAAACGACAGGAAAAATCTGTTCTTATGTCATTCTCACTGAATTTCCTACTTGAAAACAGTGGCATACTTCTAAAAGTTTGTCTCACCCTCTTCTAGCGTGCTGTAAGAAAGACTTGGCTGGTGAACCGAAGGGCTCACAAAACATTTGTGAACAGATCTCAGTGCAGCTCGCTCAGCTGACAGAAGGACTTCCAAGAGCATATTGGTTCCTTTTTCCATCCTGCTCGTTTCAGGTGCTGCCTGAATATACAGCACTGCGTGCCCACGTGCTATTTTCTTGAGTGCCTGGTCCTCTTTAGGTGCAGAACATCGTAGTTTATCACTCTGAGAGTTGTGATGTTGGTCAAAAACCACAGAAGAGAACAAGCTGCCAGTGGCTTTTTCATGTTAGAGGTAAGGCGGGTAGGAAGGAGTCTTGTGTTGGGTGTGATGATGGAAAGCGCCTTGATAATGGACACAAAACCACCCCACAGCAAATGGCATCTAGGGTACAAATGCTCATTGTCAATTAGTTGTAATACAGAGCTGTGTCAGAGAACTACGTTCTGCCACTCAGCTTCTTGATGCAGTGGGCTGAGAACTCTGATCAGAATTGCTCTTTGTTTTCTGACCATCTTGCTCAACCTTCCTCAGCCCCTCTCGCTCGTGCTCCCTGCCCTCTAACCAAGAGAATCAGTCTGTTCAACCTCCACAAGTTTCAGTGCTGTGCATCTCTTGGATCTTATCCTATCCATTCCCTTTTACCTCAGTGGACATTTCAGCTCACGTACAGAAATGGTTATCAGTAATACATTTGTTATTTGCTGCATCACAACGAATGTTTCTGTAAGATGAGTTTAATGTCAGGAAATAAATGTCCGAGGCCTGCAGGCTCAGGCTGCAGGTCGCTGATGTGAGGGATTTACCTGTGTGTTACAGAAGCAACATTTAAGATCAGACTGGTTAACTGATGATCTTGCCCCAAAATATTGCCTTAAAAATACAAATGTTAAGATTATATTTTGTTGTTGTTCTTCCCTTATTTGCCCACTCCAAATTCTGTCTCTCTTAAATGCTCATGTTTTGTGATTGCCATATATGAGGGTTGCTCTGAAAGTATTGCCTCCTACTGTTCTGGCCCTCAGTGTTAGAGGCAGATGGTGGTGGTACTGCAGCAGAGGTTGAGCCCTCCTGCCAGTGCTGCTGATGAAATGGTGTCTGGCGTGGAAGTGCACAGGGTGCAAAGGTGCGGAACTGAATTCCTCCAAGTAGAAGAAATTGCTCCCACTGACATCCTTTGACGCTTCCTGGACGTGTATGGAGACCAGGCAGTGGATGTGAGCGCAGTGAGGTGATGGGTGGTGCAGGCTCTTGCTCTCTGCTGGCAAAGGCACACAGCTAGTAGTGCTGTCTAAGCTGAGAAACAGGGAATGTGCTCCATCAAACAGAGCACATTTAGTGTTCTATTTATAGAACACTATATGTTGTTCACACTGTGCTCTTCGCGGCTGTTGTAGTTTCTGTGGAAATAAACAGGAGGCAGCAGTTTCAGAGCAACCAATGTATGTGCAAGTGAGTTTTGAGACGTTCTGAGAGAGCTTACGGAGAAAGGCCTCACTCATTCTGCAGTGTATTAAGTGGTCAGGATTAAATTAACCTGTCAAACAACAACAAAGCAAAGATAATAGTTTACTTAAATTAGATTTTGCCTTTTTTTTGTTTTTAGTACGTGCAATGCTTCTGTTGTACTGCCCCTCAGGATACATCTTCAGTGAGAGCTGGAAAGATCACGAACAAAAGTTAATGTGGCTTGCTAACAGGTGTGGCTCCTGGTTAAGTCTTCTTGTATCTGTGAGTGTGCATTTCTTTGTGATAAGAAAAATCTGATCTCAGCCCTCACCTAACTCATTGCAGTGGAGTTGAACACCACTGTATGCTTTGAGTGAACTGGCAGGGAGAGATGGCAGCAATAGGGTCAGAGCCTGGAAACAAGCAGATAAAATACTGCTGGGAATACTGTGAAGGAAATAGCAGCTATGCTGAAGGAACTGAGATTTCTGCAAGCACTTCACCTTGTGTTTGTGTCCCAAACAAACTTCTGATTGTTCTTCTACAAGAACTGACTTCAGTGGGATGCTTCTTCTCTCTGCTTCCTTGATAAGACCAAGTAATGTTTTGCAAATTATTAGTGATGTTTTCACATGGCCTGGAATGATGTCCAACCACCTCTGCTCTGAACTGCAAGCAGTGTGGTGTCAGCATGGACAGTGCAGGTCAGCACGCTCGGTTTTGAACGTGTTACCTATCCTCTTTCATGTGCTATCCATCGTGGTGAATCGGCCTTCAGCTTATTTGCATCTGAAAGAAGACCTGAAGTGGCAGGAAAGTATATGCAGTCAATCCATGGCTTAGTGCTAGTGTTGGTACTTGCTAATTATGTTCTGAGTGGTCACACTAAAACCATGTGGAGCAGCTTTCAAAAACCACGTCCTATATTTAGTAAGGCTCGGATATAATTACTTTGCATTCAGCAACTGTCACGATGGCCACTGCTTTCTGCTGTACTTGTGGGTTAAAAATCACTGGCAAACGCAGTCAGGATGTGTGCTGTAAACCAGGCAGTCCTGACCTGGTCTGTGTTCTCTGTGCCATGTGAGCAATGACTGCATGACCTCCACTCCTCTCCTGGGCAGGTGTGCATTGCTAAGCAAAGGCCACAGCTTTTGCTTCAGAGCTGAAACTGGAACACTGGCATACTTCAGTACACCTCGGTACACAATTCCGCAGGGATTTCACCGACCCTGCAGCCAAACTGCAAGGGATGATAAATAAATAACTAAATCTTTTCAGTAGCACTAATATCAGTGAGATGATGCAGGCTTCAAGGCATTTCCATCAGTACTGCTTGATTAGCCAACCTTTGGTTAAAAAAATATATAAAATAGGAATTTTACATCTGTTTTTGGAACAGTTTATCACATCTGTGATTATATCCTCTTTCAAGAATGAAGATCACTGTTTGTGATCCCTGAATTGCTCCAGTTTCTGGAGTAATTTCTGAAAACAGTCTCCCATCAGCATAATGGAAATGATCAGCTTTGCAGGCAGGAAATGGCCACTTGCTGCAGGGCTGCCATCGCCTGCTGCATACCACGGGCTTGCTGCTGCTGGCTGGAAGCTGAGCCGTGCGTGCGCTGCTCTGAAATCACCACTCTCCAAAGAGAAATAGGAAGCGTCCTTCACTTTGCATGTCGTGACCGAGCACAGCTGTCCCTCTGCAGTCAGGGCTGCATTTCAAATAAATGACAACACGTTTGCATCCTTTTTATTTATTTCAACACTACGATTTAGGAGCCTAAATGCAAGTTCTTCCCTTTTATTTCAGCAAGTAGCACTGCAATCATAACTTACAAAAATGTTTAAAATACAAAATGTACATGAAATTACAATACAAGGCTCTGTAAACATCTAGAACTTAATCTTTATTGTCCCATATTTTTAAATATAAAACTTCAATTTGAATGATTTCCAAACCTCAAGGAATGACATCTGTTCTGAGTATCAAAAATAGAGTTTCAAAGCTCTGTTTGTATCAGGACAGAACAGTCTTGTTCTTTTCATTCTTTGGTTTAAAAAGGATGGCAGTTCCACTGACAAGGTGAACGTTTCACTACAGGAACAAAGACAGCTAGTTCACGGTAACTGCACAAACTGAACTCCCTGCCCCTTGTGTTACAATGTTATCCCAGGATTTCTGTTTCAAGTTGATCTCTTTTGACCCTCCTTGTAGAAAAGCTACCTCATCGTTAAGGCTTTCCTTCAGGATAATCTACATTAGAAGGACTCAGGAAGGAGAAAGGACTTAAGGGCAAAAAAGTGGATGCCAACAAAACATTGATAGTTGCCAGGTTCTGCTGTTTAATTAAATTTGCATAGTCCAATAGAGATTGTGTGCTTTTTATATCACTAAAATTATACAAGATAAACAGTCTTTACCTACATTATCACACAAGCTAAAATAAAATTAAGACCCTTGTACTGAAGCTTTTACAAGGCAAATACAAAACTGCTTTAGTATCCAAAGCTATATATATATTTTTTTCTTTTCATTTTTAAATAGGAAAGCGTCTATGTCTACAGGCATCAAGGTATTTAAAGGCATCAGAAAATTTAGTGCATAGCAACTCTGTATTGTATGGGCTCCTGTATTTTAGGTACAGTATGAATTCCAGCTACTTACTTGGAGAACTTGCAAGGAGAATCTGTACCAGTAGGGTAAAGGAGTATAAATCCCATACAGTATGAAAAGCTTTTAAGTTAGAATTTTCCTACAAACAATGCTTAATGCAAAAGACCCAATAAATGATTGGAAACTGGAACATGCCTTGCCACCAGCGCACAGTCTGAAGACAATTGCATAGCTTACCGTGGGGTTTTTGGTGCGTTTTTAATGTTAAAAACATAAGCAGATGTATTTCTTTGCATGTCACCCCTTATCTAGGATCTTTAATACAGATGAGTGGAGGACAGAGTGAAACACCACCGCTAAGGGACGGGTGCAGTGTCACAGCTCTCACACTGCAGCCCTGCCAGTCTCCTAATTCAGTTTTTAAGATGTGCATCACTGAACAACGTCACAAGCAGGGCGCTTGGGATCCCAGCATGTGTTCCCTCGTGTTGGGCTGTCTGAAGTAACTCTGAAACACTGCCATAGCAGCTTTAGGCTGGGCTCTAACAGGAAGCAACTGCTTCACCTCCTCAGTGAACGGTCTTCTAAGAAACACATAATTCAGCTATTATGAATGTGACCTTGGTCAGTGCAGTGCTAGAACCTGCGTGCTGACCCGAATCGAGACGTAATGCCCTGCCTGCGGGAGGATGAATCAAGTCCTCCCTATGGTTGTCCAGCAGAATGCAACACCAGGAGTTTACTCTTACGGGCATGGGTGTTACAGTTTGGTAATGGAGTCAGCTTTAAGACTTGCAACTTACAGGATGGTAGTCTAGAGAGCAGAGATGCATCCTCCACGTGTACTGAGCTGATAAGATGTCCACTGAGCATCTGAGAGTCACTGTTTCTCATCTTGTTTGGCTGTGATTATTGTACCCTGTATTTTCCATATCAGAAAGCTTTGTAAACTACAATTTCTGGAGGGGGAGGGAAACGTTTGTGGCCTTTGCAGGCGGTTTCAGATCCTCTCCTAGGTTTCTAATCATAGAGGCCCGAGATTTTTACTATGTAAACAGAATTGCTTCAGATGTATCAGCTTACTTAGGTGAGGGAAACACATCCTTTGAGCACAGCAGGGTTCAGTGCTGCCATGAGACTTGTGCATTTCTTTGGTAGCTTCTGCTTTATGCATCCACAACACGGGCAACGTACTCCACTGACTCACCAACTCACAGCACGTTACGAATTTGCAGACTGAGTTTAAAAACAGTTTAAGGAACCGTATTATCTCCTCAGGACTTCGAAGTGGCATGGTGAGGCATGCAGCACATAAAAGATGCAGATGTGGTCAGATGATTTATTGCATGGAAAACTCGAATGCCACTGAACTGGTGACTTAAAACATATTCTGCAGGGTTACCAGGAACACTCGGATCCTCAGCAAATATTAAGATTTCTCCTGTTATCTAACATGGCTTTGATGTTGCTGTTCTTTAATCTAAAATCCTACTTCTCAAATTTGATTACAAATGTAACTTTCTAAGAAAAACCTATTTCAAGAAGGAGCCTGTGCTAATAAAGTACAGGAAGATTATCCACAAAGTTATAAAAGTTAAATTTTGGAATGTCATTTCTATCCCAACACTTTCATGATGGAATGGTCTTTTTGCAGCCTATCAAGTAACATTTTCAGTTTATAAACAAGTGCAGATCTACATTTGGCTTTGCTTCCTATGAATCTAAGAAAGAAAACACTACAGTATTTGTATACACAATGGCTTCCATGGCATTGGCTTCAGATGACAGGTATGATCTGCCACTGGAAGATCATATTTAAAAAAATAATAATAAAAATTAAACAATATCAGCTTAAAGGCTTTCCAAAATGACCAAAAGGTGTTAACAAATTATCACTTACAAACTACGCTACCTCTAAGGGAAAGCATCACACTGAAGATGTGTATTAAATCTTTTTCCACATTCAGTACTGTGAATATTATAGGAGCAAACTAACATCTCCACACATTTGAAGCACTTATCATATAAAAGTATTCTATTTCAATGCAAAAAGCAAAGCTTATTTGTATTTTTAAAACAGTTAAAAGTATCTGGTGTAGACTGGGTGTCCATTTTAAGAAGTCTCTTTACAGCATCCGATGAACTATAATCATAAACGCTCTGTCTCTACATCAAAAATGTAACCCACTAAAAGGGCTTTGCAAGGATCCACTGTTCCAGTTCATAAAGGCCACAGAGTTGGAAGCACAGTAAGTCTAAAGAGGAAGAGGACAAAGAGTATTCAGAGAGACTGTGAAGTTTTCATGGATGTTTAGCTGTAAGCTTATCTGTTACTGGATTCCATCAGATATTCTCGTCTCCAAAGATCCAGGGCACGTACGTGGAGACTGGGTGGCCACTGTTGTTCCATGTGACACTGAGATCTGTGACATATCTCTTCCTATGATCTCATTTACTAAAAAAGGAAAAGAAAAAAAGGCTGTTTTATGCTTTTCAAAGCACACGATTTATCAACCCATCTCTTTTAAAAAGAAGTGCTGCCGTGCTAAGCCTTGATGCAGTAAATTAACAGGATGCATTAGGACTCTAACTTCAGTAACGGCTAAACAGGGAAAAAAAATGTCATAGCTTCTCATCTTAAGCAGTGTACTTAATGTAATCTACGTCAGAGAATATCTGTAACACTCAAAGAAAATAAGCAAATGCTTATTCATGAAAACCAGGTCAACAAAAGGCACAGGACAAGTCAGTTTAATACAGGTTTCTCAGAACTCCATGTTCAGGAGTGCTACAGGCACCAACCCCGGGCTCTCTAAAGCTACTTACAGAACTTCCTTGCAACTTACTGTTACTGCAGTCATTATTACTGCTTTTTAAACTACATACCTACTCAACTGGTCAGTCTTCTCAGTGTGTTTGTAATGCTGCAGTAACAAAAATGGTCAGCTTTTCTACAGGAAGGCTTAATACTGACTGATACGCACATCATTCAGCTTGGGTGTCGCGGCAGGAGAATATCCCTTATTCAGCAAGATGCTGGATGCACCAAGTCACAGTAATAGCAGAAATGCCTCTGGTGTGGGTTTGTTTGGATCCTCTGTAAGCGTACATGTAACGTGATCTTTTTGTTGAATAATAACCGTTCCTAGTGAACGAGAGCATTGGTTTTGGACCTTAAGGCATTATGCTCCGTGTTGGCTTGCTCGAAGGGTCCCCCACAGCTACTACTGACTGCATGTGCTGAACAGGTTGTGTTTGCAGATCAAACAGTGCAAATGTTCAGTTAAAATGTTGATGAGTGGTACGACAAGAAGCAAAAATCCTTCCTATCTTTTGAAATTATTAGACTTCAAGTGACAGCTTCAGTGTATCTTAGATGCAGTGTGTGTGTGTGTGAGTATGGCAGGCAGTGTCAGGACACGCTGCAGCTCCCACAGCGCTTACTAACTGAATAATGTGTACCTAGATGGCATTAAACTTTGTTTGCATGACAATCTGTCATGAAAACAAAAACTGGTCACGTGGCATGTTATTTGCTGAGGTTCTGCACGGTTCCTTATGTAGAGTGTTGCAGTTTCAGGTTAATTTGTAGTTTTGTTTTTTGTTGACTTCTACATAAAACCTTTTTTTTTTTTTTTCCCCCCCCACGTTTTTCCACTCTGCAGTGCTTTGTGTCTTGTTAAAGAACTTCTTTGGCGGTGTTTAGGCCAAGACAGATCTGTCTGTAAGCAACTCATGGACAGGGGTAAGCCTGCAGACTCCAGAAGTCTTTAGGGTGATTTGAATTATGTACAGGTGATGGTAAAAATCCTTCAGAGACAGCTCAGACTGCAGAAGGCAGCAGCACAGATCGAAGTGTGCCAGTCTTCTGCAGCGCAGCAGCCCAGCTGCCAGCTTCGGGACAACCAGATGGGGCTGCTCTGAGAAGGGGAAGGGTTGAATGGGGGCAGTGAGGAGTCCCTGCCCAGCATGCCAGCTGTCAGGTGGAAGAGTGGGCATTTAAAATCAGGAAAGCAGATTTTCTACAGGAGCTGGGGGTTCAGAAGCCTGATTTTTAATAAACAAAAAGCCAACCATCACTACATGGAAGTCATATTGTTTTAGGCAGCTTGGAAGTCCTTTGGAGTAGCTCACTGAAGAGATGTACAACTCAGGGCAGCAAATGATGAGATGCTCAGCTATATTTCCATGGCATTATCACAGAATGTTTTGGGTTGGAAGGGATCTTTAAGACCATCCAGTTCCACCCTCTTTGCTATAGGCAGGGACAAGTTGCTCACAGTCCCATCCAGCCTGGCCTTGAAAGCCCTCAGTGAGGGGGCACTCACAGCCTCACTGGGCAGCCTGTTCCTGCATCTCACCACCCTCACTGTAAAGAATTTCTTCCTGCTGTCTAGTCTGTATCTACCCTCTTCCAGTTTAAAGCTGCTTCTGTCATCCTGCCACCACGTGCCCTTACAGAAAGCCCTTCTCCAGCTTTCCTGTAGGCAACTGTAATTGTCTAACTGTGCAGAAGTATAAATTAAGACAGTTTAAAAGGTAAAAAACATAATTAGTAAGAAGAGCTGAAGTCTGTGCAGAAATGTACAGAACTGAAGGTAAAAATCACATGGTTTCCCTTCCATGTTAATTTTTGAGAAAATATTTAAGACTAAATCACTAATCAAGAAGTTTGTGTTCAAATGCATGCCGCATTGACTTCCTCCACAAAGAATCAATATTGCCACAGAACGTTTACTGGTCTGCAATTAAAACTGAAGACTGAAATTCATGGGTGTAAATGCAGACTTTCTATAAGTCTGGCTATAGCAATGCTGAAGTTCTTACGTGACGAATTGAGAAAGGAAGTCTGTTTCATCAGTTCAGAGAGAGGCCTGAGCTGATGATGGTTCATTTCTTTATTTTAAACACATGCACATATTTTTAATACCATTTCCCTTCTTCCTTCAGCAAAAGTTTCTTGGGGAAGGCTGCTAAGCTCACTGGGGACTCAGCAATAGTGCTCTCAAGTATGTTCTTTAAGTTCTATGTTTTGTCTTCTAGGTTCACATATGATGTGTACCGGATAATTCTGTCTTCCTTTTGAGGAGGACCAATCTCCTGAGAGTTAAGATGAAAGGGAACAGCACCTTTGGCTTTTTTTCTCGTAAAAAAGCTCTGCCTGTTTGGTATGTTTCGTGGCTGGTGTTCTGACTGCTGATCCCCAGAGTTCTATTCGCTAAAGATGAGGAATTAGGAATATTTGAGCAGAGTGGAGTTGTTTCGTTATGAAACACACCAATACCATGAGACAAGGTGCTTCCTAATAACAGGCTGTGTTTTTGGATGAATTTTTAGAACAGTCTGTAAGAGATTACAACAAGCTGTTAAAAGAGAGGAACCGGTCCTCTCATGTATTTGTAAGGTCTATCTTCCCCCCCCATTTCTTTTGTCAGTTTTACATCATTTTATGTTCCTGACCCATAACCTTCAGTCAACATGCATGCTTGTACCATCGTGCTAAATATTTCTTATTGGTTTAAGAGCACATGTAGATGTAAACTCTGAGACAGGTGTCTTCATTGCTATCACAAGAAGTGTAATCATTCTCTTTTCAAATCCAATGTCCACCAAAAACTCGCATCCACCTGAACTGCTCTAACCACGGTTTCCTTGACTCCTGTGAATGCTGAGACAAATGTTTTGTACAGGAACCCAGTAAATCATGCCTGGGCCCTAAAGGCCTTTCTGCTAACAGAGCAAGTGGCCTCTTTCAGATTTAAAGCTGGGAACAGGATCCATAAGCACCCATCCCACTGTCTGATAGTCACTTATCTGACAGTAGGCATTCCTTAGGGTACAGAGCCATTCATCTGACATTTGGGTTTAAATATTAGTTTCCATTACAGCATTAGTATTTCAGTGATTTAGCCTGCTTAGTCCAAGCACCTGCAATATCAATGACTTCATTTCCTGACCATATTTCTCAGATGCTGGCATTTGTGCATAAGCACGTTTCTTTATGGATGTGGTTTTTTGTGTATGTGCCCTTTTAAAAAGGGACTTGAGTGTCGATGTGCATTTCATAATTCAAACTCAGGCTTCTCCGGTACCTGTCTTAAAATTTACCAGACAAGACAAGTCTGTGCGGGTTTTTGGTTTGCTTTAATGATTATTATACTGAGTCTGTCATCCAAGAACTCTTTCAAGGATTCTTTCATACCTACCAGACTCTGAGTTGCACTGATTGTAGTCTAGAATACAGAAATAATCTAAGCTCTGAGTAATGTGTTACCAACCAACTTGTAGTTTCAAAATACAGATGTGTCAACTCAGCATGGAGTCCATTCTCCAGCTTTGGCATTCTGAATTGCAGCTACTTACCTTACTGATTACACTCTGACAAGTAAAGCAGAACTAAGTTCTGAGAGTAAACTTAAGCCTGCACACTGTGTGTAAGGGTTTTACTGTGGCTATCTGGGTCCATTAGGTGTTAACAGTCCTGAACTGAATGCGCGCTTATAGGTATTGCTCTCTAAAATATTTGGGGAAAAGATGTGTTCTGTGTGTGTGCGCGTGTGAGTGCATACATGTGTGTGCATTTATTTACCCGAAGGGTCAGCATTTGGCACTGTAGGCGTGTTTGTAAAGAAGTGAAAAACACTTAAGAATGACTATGGACACAAACGTGACCGATACACTACTTATCAATTTCTAATATCACCACTAAGGAAGTAGTGATAAGCACGTAGTTATCACCTTTATATGTGAAACAAAGAGCTGATAGCACCTTAAAGCAAATTCAGGTGAAAATTCTCAATTACAGTGCACGTTCACCTAGAATTCTTTCTATAAAGTGTGTATTTCTGGTTCTTAGACTGGTAGTGCATGCAGCTGTGTTCCATCTACTTAGACTGACATTGCTTTGTATCTTTAAAAAAGGAGAAACATTCCGAGTCTCTCAGTTAACTGATCAGGCTGCTCTACCACCTTGGCTGTATTTGGCTTAAAACGTTCAGTCTCTTTGCTACCTCACTAGATCCTACAGCACTCAGGAAGTTCTGTGGCAGCTATAAATACTGCAGGCAGAGGCTTCTACTCAGTTAAGTGTACACCTGGTTCACAACTTCTGATGTTTCCAACTATTTCAGAAAGTACAGGTGTCCAATTATAGCAATACTTAAGTACTACATCGTGCTTTTCACTCGTATATGTTAGGACTATTAAAACACCTTCCCCTCTCCTTTGTGCTCCAATTTTAAACATTGAAGCATTTTCATAAGCAGACTCACCCTCTAGATTTTCCACATAGGAGTTGGACATGAGTGCTGAATGTTGAGTCCATTTCTCTGTTGAACCTGATGGCTGGTATTCCAGGTCAGAGATAAAACTGTCTGTGTCAGAGAAGAAGACAGACATAACTACTGACTGGACTAAACCAAGAAGTTACAGTTCACTCAACCAGGAAGTGACTTTCAGTTTTTTTTCAATAGTGCTGATTTAAATACCCAGTTTTATCCACAATAACTACATACATTGACATAAATAACTACGTATAATTCGTCTGTTGTCATTATTTTCCAGTCTGTAGCCAGAGCCATAAAGGTAATGTTGATACTTTTCAACATATACCTAATTTTATACAACGTATATTTCATTTAGTATTTGCATTGCAGTATTCTTCTTGCAGTTTTCTCAACTTGCTTTACTTAATGCTTTACTTAATGCAGTAAAGTTAATAGTGCTTTCACCTCCTGACAGCACCTCTGCTGAACATGGTAGGCAAACAGTGCTAGTCAGTCCAACCTTTATTTGTATTCCTCTTATCCTTTACACAAAGGAATTTGCTGCTGTGAACAGCTGTTAGCTTCCCCTCACTGGTCAGACTGAGCACTCTGCCCAAGGTATTGCTCTTCAGATGGTCACACAGACTGAAATGCAGGAAAACTAAGTGTTATCTGGGTGGCTCTTAGCAGACAGAGGCAATGTGAGAAACTGAGGAGGAAGCAGAGAACTCTACCTTGCTGAACTAGTTCCTGGAGGAAAAAGTAAAGCAGGGTGGTGTACTTATTAATGTAAGCAACGAGACTGTTCGCCTGTTCTGATCAGTGACTGTGCAGAAGTTGCACTGGGATATTTCTGATTTTATGTCCGAGATGGTGCTGTACGTTTTAGTAAACTGGACTTTATACAGCTGAAAACCTACTCTGAAAGCTGGCTGAGTGGTGCCTTCTGGACACAGCCACACAAATGCTTTGCCACCCTAATTTCTGAGCACTGCGTGGGAATGACTCCTGGGAATAACTTTATTCCCACTCCCTCCTGAAGTCCAAGCAATTCAAATCACATACTTCTTTGGATGACTCCTCGTGCTCAGTTACTTAAAGCATGAGGCTACACATGTTTAAATGGAAAGTGGAAAGGCTTATCTGTGTTTCAAAGAAATGTTTGCTGCCATTTTGAGGACAGGATATTGAGCAGTTTTCCCGCTGGTTCTGGTAGAGCCAGCAGGACAGCGCCATTTAAATACAGATCTAATGAATCCAGGATAAGCTGTAAACTACTTGTGGATGATACAAATTAACTCTTACAGAGATCTATCAAGTTCAGGTTTTAAAAGGAACAGACAGTAAACACACAGAGATCCTCCGTGGGCAACAGTGGAATTAGTTCAGCAATAGCATCTGTGCTGTTAAATCGTCATGGTTTATAGAGATTGTCACTCTATCAGACAAAGATGAGTGAGTATATTTTTCCTAATTATTTTAATGCATAGAAAGGTTTCAAGTTATTCTAACAAAATTGTCGACAGCACTGAGCTCTTCCTCTAAGACATTCCTGACACAACGCGTTGCAGGCAGCGTGTGAAACGAGCCTCCTGCCAGCACCGCTTGGAATGAAGCATGCTTTTGCCTCAGGCACATAGTACTTGTTACTGGGAAAGTGTGGTAAACAAAGCAGCAGCCCTTTGAGGTGCACAACACAGCATATGTGTCTTTTTCAGTGAACACTGCAGTTGAAAAGAACTGGAGGTACCAGACAGATCTTAAAAGTATCTCTCTACCTCACTGTTTCAAAAACATTGCTGAAGGGGTTTTTGTATTTAAGTGATAGAATGCATTTTGTATGCAAACAGTGTAACCCTGAAATTATATCTTCTCAATTTAAATGAAATCAGGAAGACTGATGTATTGTAGATGTCCCTATTCAACAAAAAGAAGCACACTTCTGAAAGGCAGCTCTTGGCCTGACCTGCGTCCCGTAAGCTTTCTTCCTTTAAGAAAAACGTTAAAACCTCAGTGAGCTGCACCACACCTGGAGCTCTGTTGTGAGTAGAACCAGACAGACTAAAAAGCTTCTGGAGTTCAACCACTTGGTTTTCAGGATCTCTTCCTACAGGAGTCAAGCAACTTTGGTTTTCTTTGTAGCTCTATCTAATGAAACACTGATAATGCACAGATGAACTGGAAAGGAGATGTGTGCAGCCAGACTTAAGCCAGAAGCTGTGCTGGTTCTAGAACAGCAGATCCCAAAAGCTATCATAAGTGCATTACTGTCCCCAGTGCTGTTACAGTAAGTAGCACAGACCGAATTTCTTTATGATCTCTGCAAAGGAAGCTTGTCTAGATTGTAGGAACTGCCTAGGCTTGGTAGCAGTGCTGCACTGATCTAGGAGTTTGCGTTTGAGAAGACAGGTCAGTGAAATACTACTATACATACAGATGGAAAGAGCATCAGTAAACCTCAAAGAACATTTGTCAACTCCAGATAGTTAGATCAGCTGCTTTTACAATCAGCTGCTGCATCACACTAGTCAGTGCTGGGTATTTAGCCTGGTTCAGACTTTACACTACCAGCTGCCAGGTTGTACTTCACCCTCAGCCTTCCCTCTGTGGAGCAGCCAGCTGTGACTCTGCTGCTTTGTGATCAACGACAGGCAAGTGGAAGCACACATCTGGAACGGCGAACTTCCAGGGATGTGGTGAGTTGCCTTGTGTGTTACTACTTCAAGTAATACAGTGAGCTTACTTTAGAAACTTCAAGTTTAGCACCAGCTTTACTAAGTGCTTTTGTTGGTTTTTTTGTAACTTATTTAATCAGGACGTAAGAAATCTGCCTATGAAGACTGTACTCTTCCTAACATAACGTTTACAGCTGTACAGACAGCTGTACACACCTTTGGCCCGCAGAGTCACAGTGCAAGCTGTAAAGTCACTCTGTGCAGTGACAAAAATCTCTGTATGCCATGGTTATGTCACGCTCTGCATTTAAATGAATTGGTTTTACTCTGACATGTATGTCACGTGACTGCCTTTCTTCCAAGCAAGAAAATGAGTTTAATACAGCATAAAGCGTGAATCTTAAGGCTGTGGGAAGCAGTGCGAAGTGTTTGTGTATTTTTGCCACTGCTGCAAGGTCATGCCTAACTCCTTCCAGCTTTGCTGCTCTTGGTAGTATCCACACCGTGGTGCAGATATAATATTTGCATTCCCAAAGCAAATTTCTAACCTCTTCTGACCTTTTTGTGGCGGTACAACTAGGTGTTCTTACATCAGTTATGAGGCATTTTGCAGCTATCAGAGACAGACAGGATTCAGACATGAGCAGGCTGTAACTTCCTGATGATTTATCCAAACAACTTAATGCACCAGCAGTCTGCAACTGCCCACCTACGAAAGATTCTGTCCTGGCGTCAATTCTATGAGGTAGTGAATGAATCTACTAGGAGATATGGTCCTAACGTCCTTTAACTGCTGACGACCACAGATGGATAACGTCATTTCACCTTCCCTTACCATTCCAACCTTCTCCCTTTAATGCAGTACTCAGTGTCTGGATCTTTTTTCCGTTCATTCTTAATTAAAACTAGCACACTTCCATACATTTCAAGCTTTTTCCTACCATCTTGTTTGACCTCAGGATGTCACTGAAGGAGCCCATAAGCCCACGAGAATTACAAGGGCTGCTCTGCAAGTAATGCCTCCTATTATGTTGGCCCACAACATCAGAGGCCAGCGTTGGTGTTACTGCAGAACAGGCTGAACCTTGCCGCCAGTATTCCGTTACATTCTGTTGCTGTGTAACAGATGGCAGCGGAGGGCAGTCTGACAAAATGGTGTCTGGCATGGAAGTGTGAAGGAAGCAAAGGTGCGTCACTGAATTCCTACTCCATACAGGAAAAAAATGGCACCTGCTGCCATTCATTTGATGCTTGCTGGACAGTTATGGACACCGAGCAGTGGCTGTGAGCACAGTGAGGGGGTGGGTGGTGCGTTTCAGCACTGGCAGCAGCAACAGTGGTTCAGTTCCAACGGTGCAGATCTTTACAAGCGTGGTATGCAGGTTTTTGTTAATTGCTGACAAAAATGTGTAGCTAATGCTGGTGACTGCTGAGAAAGCGTTATGCAGCTGAGAACGGGCTCTGTCACATACTGTTATCATGCTCTTTTTCTCTGTTGTAGTTTCCACGGAAACTACAGGAGGCATTACTTTTGGAGCAACCTCTGTAAAACTGTTTATTGCTTTTTATTGCAACTCTGTACTCGTTGATAAAATCTGACATATATAACAGAATTCAAAAGATGGTACTGAAATGCAGCCTTGATAAACAATTTACACTAGTCCAGTTTTCTGAATGGCTTTTAGAATTGGGAATGCTCTGTAGGTTCTGTGTACAGTGCAGCAGGTCAGGGCACACTGCAAAAAGCAACGCGTTGTTCTGGCATTTGGGATTCCCAGTGTTTCTGTAGACCTTCAGTGCTTTGCTAGGCAGGAAGCTGCTTAATTAACAGCCATATGTTAATTCATATGTTTTAATTAGGTACAGAGAAATACCACTTAGTCATTCTCCAGCCCTTCCTGGCTAGTTACTACAGCTCGTAGCCGTACAGAAGTGAAGCTGAAGTAACAAGGTACCTGTAATGATCTACTCTGGTCTTTACTAGAAAACGTGCAATCTGAGCTTCCAAGCAGGAGAGCTTACTGACTAGAGAAGATCAAACAGAACTATTGCAGTGAATGACTGCAAGTTGCTTAGAGTGCTATGTGGAATGTGTCTGAGGAAACTGAATTATTGCTTTACGTACACAAAACTGTTAGAGGATTTCTGGTTATGATATATAATAAATCCACATACTAGATTTTCTAATCTCCTGCTTGAGGTAATGGAGATGTAATGAGTAACAGAATGCTGGAGGATTAGCAGGTCAGCCTGAGTTGCTGAATACTGCCTGACAATAATACCTTGAAAACGGTTAAATACAGTCATACATGTTAGAAATCTCTTCACTGTAGAAAGCAATGAAATAAAAGGTAAACTTGCTCCTAAACTGCAAAATAAACTTATGCTCTTGTAAGGGCAGCAGTGTTAGACTAGTTTTAAATCTAGAACTTGACAGCATGATAGGCAAACTGCCACACTGAAAAATTAACAGGGCCTCATCATACAGCTAGATTGAGCTGGCTTTTTTTCTAGTTGTAAAGAAATGGGACCTTTATTAGATGGCTACAGAACAGAACACAGAGTGGACCACGTATACAGGAAGTGCCTGAAATGAGCAACTGTTGTTTTAGCTTTCTTGTTAACACCTGCAGCCCTAACTGTTCTGCTGTCTGTACAGGGAAATGTCAGCCCAGGCAGACGGGCAGAGAAAGGACTTGGTGAAAGCTGTTAAGGAAAGGAGGGGACGTTGTGGAGAAGGGAATGGGACAAATAAAGAGGAGGAAGCTGCTCTTGTGCAGCTCCAGTCCAAACATTTCTCGGCTTGTGCAGATGGACTACTGGAAAGTCCCAAGCAGGAAAAAAATCCACTGGTTTTCAGAATGCCTTTAAAGTAGCAGCATACAATACAAATTACTTTGGATTTGCCTTATGTTTCAGTTTCTTTAATCTTTATCTGATTTCACATCTAGATGTCCTTATGCATCTTGATTCTTTCTTTAAGCGAATTACAAAGTGTGGGAAGCAAGGATTGTGGGGAATAAGCGTGAAGCCAAATGTAAGGGCAAATTCAAAGCATCAACTGAAAGGGCCTAAAGCATCAATCAGGTCCTGCTGGAAAACACAAAGCCACACCGGCTTAAGTAAACATCTTTTTTTTCTTTAATTGTAATCCGGGTAAAGGATCTGCCTGCCAGTTCTGAAAGCTTTTTTCACTCACAGTCTAAAGAGAGCCCGCACTTGTGTTATGATAACATGGGCAAAGGAATATAACTAAACTAAAACCATTCCATGCCAACCATTTCTGACATTTTAAGTTGTACTCTAGCAAGCTGAACAGCTTAGTAATACAAGTAGCACTTCTGTATACTGCTCAGGTCGTGTTCAGGTATTTTCTTTTCTTGGCAAACTGTCCACTCAGCCAATTTTAAAACATAAGGTTTACTAAAGGTTTGTTTTTTGTTTGTTTGTTTTAAGCTACTGAGTGCAATTCTTAAGAGCAGTAATCCAGATACAATTAAAAAAAATTAATTGTCTTTGCCTTAGAATTATTTTGAGGGCAGTTTACTCGCCTTAATTGGTAACCTATTTAAAAAACCCATTTTGCAGCTAAATACAGCTTTCACGTTTGATACGTACCTGGGGAAAACATAGCATGTTAATATTAATTGATATATGCACTTGTGTGTGCTTTTTTTTTTTTTTTTTTTAGTTTTTATAACATTAGAGGAATTCATCTGCAATTTGTGTCTAGCTCTATTTGTATTGAAACTAAAATTCAATAATGAACAAAACCAAATTTTTTAAATTATTTCATAAACCACAGTAAAACATCAGATGCATTAAAAAAAATGTTCCTGTCTAAACATCTATTTTTTTTGTTTTGTAAAGTTAAAACTGGTTAAACAGAAGATGTATTTACTCATGCTGAGAACGCTGAACAGCTCGTTGCATGTCACTGCACTGTAAGACGTGTGGAACAGCAAGTTTCAGCACACACAACCAACCCGAACTGGCAGATGAAAGAAGAATAAAAACTGCCAGTTCTCCATTTCTCGGAATTCTACTTCTGAATGATTCAATCAATGAATGGCAGTGATATGAAACTGAAATGAATGCCATTTCTGTGCTTGTAAAGGTACAGCTGATGCCAAGGGATTGTTTAGCATTTAAAAATGCATTGTTTTTTGTGTGGGAAGTAAATAATTTGGTCACAGGTTATGAGACTTTAACTCCCACAGCCAAATTATTTTCAAGAATAGTAATTACTGAAACTGCGGTCGTTTGTCTCTTCTGATACTGATTATGTTTCTCTAATTTATTAGCAAGTGGGTACCCTTTAAGCATGGCTCTTCCAGCTGTTCCTGCAATTAAAAGAATATAATGTACGTCAGCACAGAAACAGGTCAGTAATTCTATTGTTAAGCAACAGAAATGGTTTCTGGAAGAATCTCCTATCTGTGCAATAGTCAGATAAAAAAAGTTGGCTTGCTTTTCTGTGCATTCATTCTGAAGTCCAGACAGGAGCTTCCAAACTGAGCTGCACATAAATGCTAAATGCTTCTGCTTACAGTGTGAAGAATTTAACTACAGTATTTAGGTGGTTTGCCTTTGGTTGGTTGGTTTTATTATTTTCCAATTTCTGTATCTTTTACGTGGGCACAAGGGGAAGCAGGGACAGGTTCTAATGTGACACTTTTTTGAAATGTTAGATCTTTCTCACTCCTCTAGCATGGCAGCAAAAATCTTAAGTGTTTTCTGTAGTCTTCCTCTTCTCTGAGCACGTCCTTGGAAGATTCAGTCTCTCCTTTCATTCCTAATTTAAGGAAAGTTGACTAACTGATACACAGTTTGTAAACATCTAGTTAATAACTTCTGGAAACAGGGTTTTATGTAAAACACTGCCATTTAACTGGAAGTCCAACTGTACAACAACAGCTCTCATTTTTCCTCTTAGTGTGCAGTGCTTTCAGTGGCATTTCTTATCAACTTCCTTACTGCTTATTGAAGGGACTGATGTGCATATTTAACAGCTGGCCTACACTTAAGTCTTTATGTTACTGTTACTGCTGCTGTAATTAAATAACTGCATGGGATAATTAAAAAAAAACTACAGATAAACCTAACTGTAGAAAATAGATATTAGTAAAATACTCATCATCAATATCAAATACCTTCTACATACCTTTGAAGGCCAGGCCTTCTGATCTTTCGGTCACTTCCATCTGATGTGTTCTTTAAATTCCTTCTCATATACATATAAAATACTCCCAACACTTAGCACCCGATTACTGCTACTTTTCACGTGGTTTTATAAATTAATACTGTCCAAGTATTTAAAGTTGAGGATTATATGGTCTGGCCTTAGCACCAGAATGCCTTCCACCATGGTCCTTGTTTACAGTAAGCCGGTGAATTTCTCAGAAACGCAGACAAAGTGGTAAGGAGAAAGCCAACAGCTACAGTGAGCAGAGGTGCTGAATGACAGCAGCTTTTCTACAGAACTTCTAGGAAGAGACTAAGCCAGTGCCAAAATGCATGTGCTGTATTTTCAGCAAAGTAGCCTGCCTCTCAAAACCAGGATAGCTCCATGAAAGCACAATCTGAACTACACTTATGTAACTCAGATATATTTTAATGACTTTCACTGAAATATGCCAGAAAGAAGACCAGAAGAGGCTTCAAATTAATTCCTTGTATAAGTATAAATATGCAGGAGTTAATTCTCTCGGCCCTGTTTTATGACTTAAAACAAAGGCTGCAGGCAAACTATACACTAAACTAGTTCAACTGTCTAACTACTGCTAGTTTTAAATTACAAACCATTGCTTTGGATGTGAAAATATGACTCCATTTTGGTAGTACAAATATAGCGCTGCGAAGAAAATAACCCTTTTCTCCAACAAGTTTTGGTTTAGTGCAATTACATCCCAGTATCAAAACATTAAATCCACTTACCATCATCCAGTGTGATATCTTGCAGTCCTATCTGAAAATTCAGCTCTCGATCTTCAGGTTCTGGTTTAATGTTAATAGCTGCCCCATCTGGTGAAAACGGAGATGAATCGCATACGGTATGGTGCACTAGGGACGGAGCTGCATTAAGACCTCCCAATGCAGGACTATGTGCTTGAGGGGAGTGCTGCCCTGAGTGACTTACAGTGGCTGGTGGGGGAGATGAGGCAGGTCCTGAGCTAGGAGATTGGTAAGGCATAGGTTGTAGCTGGGGTGACGATGGTCCAGACAGCGGTGAATGGACCAAAGGATGGGAAGCTGTTGGGGACGGGGAAGCAGACGCTGGGTTTGTAGAATGGTATGGGACTTGCTGCAGCTGGGGAGAAGACTGCCCAAGGGAGCGACTCATTGCAGAAGGGATGGAGGACTGCCCAGCACTTGGGCAATGGTATCCCATCGATGGCAGGTGAGAAGATGACTGTCCTGAATGTGCTGAGTGTGCTAGCGGGTGCCCTGCTGTACTTGGTGTTGACACAGAACCTGGATTTGAAGAATGGAACGGCATTGGTGGTAGAGCTTGGCAGCTAAGATTTATCAGATGAGGTACAGCTGTGTCTTGCTGAAATGAAATAGCATCAAATCCTTGGCTGGAGGCAGAGTTCATAGGAAGACCAGACTGTTCACTGTACACATCACTGGACTGCATAGGCTGATAGGAAGGCCTCACAGGAGGTGCTGATGTTACCTGAAAAGACTGAACGACAGCAGGGGGCAGAACATGACACTCTTCACTTGGACTAAGGTTTCTACCTTGCATATGAGACAGGTGGGATACTGCTGAGGTCACCATTGCTGTGTACGGTGGCTGAACTGGACACACAAGGCTCCTGGGTGATGTAGACAGTAAACTGTCATGAGGATGCCCTTGCTCTGGTGAAGGCAACTGAGTTCGGATAGAATGTAGGCCCTGGACGTTGCTTGTGTGAGGCAGTGCCAAAGATGGAACAGTAGACAAGTCCACCTCATCTCTGTGCTCTTGCTTCATTATAACTAGAAAAAGCAAAATCACGTGTTACAATTCCAACTCATTTCCATCCTGTTAAATTGCCATTTAACAGCCACAACAGTATTGTTAATACCCTTGCTCTAATTTCCCTTTACCTTTTGCTCTGTTTTCATTGTCTCTGAATTTAAGAATAATCATTACAGGCATAACAGGAGAAGAATCCTTCTAGCATTTACTCAAAGGCAGTTATCTTTCCTTCTACACTACGCTCCTATTATGGCTCTTAAAGACATTTGCAACCCAGCCAGAGAAAGTCCAGCAGTACATCTAAATTACACAGCTCACCAAAGGTGGGTGTGTGGGACTGCTGCTAGGCTCTGCTAAAAACAGTCAGACAAGAGTTCAGAATGAGGCACAAGGAAAAGGTGAATGCAATTCAAGCCACAGGCAAACTTATGAAGATATACACAGTAGAAAAATACTGACCTTTTACATCTTGGTTGCTATTTTACATTTATGCTAAAGTGTTAAACATTGATAATTAAAATGGGTGCTTAAAACATTTGTGCAATTATAGCTACAGCTATAAGTAGAAGGGCTTATTTAAGCAGTGTTTCATTACTTCATTCCACTGTTTGAATGTGGATTTCTCATACAAGATGCATCTTAAATGATATTTTTGTAATTATCTAATATTCTTAAGAACAGCATTGCATATATTTGATAACATAATCAATTTATACCTAGTGCTCCACGTAGTTATGTTCCTCAAATTATGCACAAAATCTGTAATTTTAGAGGAGTGCAAGCAGAGCTTATTTTAAATACTGTATATTAATGAAAGCTTTGTTTGCCAGCATACAAATTATCTCTGAGAAGATTGTTTCAGTATCCATGTTTAACTTTAAAAGACTCCTTCAGGTATCTGACCTTAAGTCCTCCGAACAGTACTAAAGCATCCAGATCCATCGTTGGTCCATTGTGAACTGTGACCACCCTCAATAGGCAGGAATTTCTTAGTAGCAAGGAAGCAGCAGGCAGAGCAGGAGGCACTGTGTATCTAGTAGCTCTCATGCCAAACTGAAAGGATTAAGACTTTTTTTTTTTTTTTCCTTTTAACTGAAACACATTGAGTTTTCACTTGTGTTCAAGTTCCAAACTATTTTCTCTGAATGGGCTGCAATATGTCTGGGTTTTCTTCCCCTGAAATATCCATAAAATTAGTATGAGATGTAAGGAAAACAAAGGAAACACACAACCTGTGTGTGTCATACTCTGTGACTCATTGCCCTCCTTGTCAGAAGAGCAAATTCTGAGATTTACTATCATGCTCAAAGAATGGTAAAATGCAAATTATTCTGTGAGTCGTGTAACAAAGAAATACTTGGCTGTAGTTGCAGCACTGCAGCTAATGACTCTAAATTTCAGTATTGTAATCAGTGAGCTTAAATAAGGTATTTTACATACTGTTCAAAGCTAGTCTTACCTACCTGTCAAAGGTACAAAGACTGTCTGAACTACTTTCAGATGTTTACTGTAACGAATACAAAATGCAGCTTTTTTCCTTTTTTACATTTAATACCTGGTGTATAAGTAAAACGCTGGGACTGGCTTTTTTTCCTCTTGCCATTGCAGAGATAAAACTGCACCTGTACTGCAGCTGTAATGGTTTTGTTGTGGTACGGAGGAACTTCAAGTATGATGTTTGCCTATAAGGAAGTTCAAATGAAAAGGTTTTATGTATTAAATGGAAATGAAACTGCAATTAATTACAGAATAACTAAAACAGTTAAAGCAAATTGATATTCCACAATGAATGAATTTATGCCTATATTACATATAAAAATGGTAGCATTAGCAGACTGTTAACCAGAGACTCTTTTTTTCCTTTCTTAAACTCACATGTTCTGAAGGTAACACTTGTAATTAGAGACACATCTAAATGACGTTTTGTTTACCTGCCAGTGCACAAAATACACTAGGAGTCAAAGAACTGCACTTCACATCATTTAAGCTTGAAAGAAAGATTCTAATGCACTGGAAATTACTTGTCACCTTAAAATTTATCTTCAGTTTTCTCTTTGTCCAATTAGAATTTCTTTTTGTAACACTTTCTCAAGCATACTTTGCTTCCAGTTCTTTCAGCACATCATCTTAATGGCTACTTTAAAAACCAAGACAATGTAGAAGTCTCCAGTTGTCTGTCTGAATCAGCCAATGTTCCACTTTGCTAAATGAAGTCTAAATTTCAGAACAATTAAGATGAGCAGTTTCGCACTTTAAAACATAAGATTTCTAAAGAAAGAAGAAGAAAGTTTCTCACCCCTTGACACTTTTCCCTAATTATTTTCCCTTCTACCTCCCACTGAGGTCGTCCATCTGTTGGGAGAAATTAACAAATAAGTGAAGCAAAAAGCATTTTCTAAAACCCTTACATCTTACAAATACTCCAGGAGAGCATTTACCATCAGTCATAGAGCAGCAACTCAGTGAGAGAGACAGCTGACTGAGATGCATTCAAACAGATTGCACTGTATGGGGATTCTGTGGAGTTTCAGTATTACAGCAACACAGTGAAGCTGACTGCCGTGCAAGATTCTGTTTTAGCAGAACCTGATTACAGACAGCTGGATCTGCCTCTAAAGGAGGCACTGTGGTTGGAGGGATTTTTTTTCTGAAACATTTTTTGAAATGAAGTTGAATAACTAACACTACTTAGGATTATTCAAACAAACATCTGAAGATTTACAGGTTCAGTCACTGCATGACAAACAACATATACCGTATCTTCCTGTACGTATCCAAAGGTTATACACTGAAGACAAATACACGCTGCAGAACCAAAAGGCCCCGTAGTTCAACTACGGGGCAAGCTGTCTGCGCTGCAAGGACTCGCTTCACCCTGGTGAACCTTATCCTTGCTCTGACCTAGCATAACCTGTCACCCTTAATCTACTGTCTAGCAGGAATATTTCCTCAAAAGGGCTTAGAAGTACAGCTTGGGAAAGTGGATATCAAAATATACAATATATTAAAAAGCAATTTGTTATATTTGCCAATTAAAACAAAATCAACACCACACTTAAACATTTAAGTAAATAGGAGGATGTAGAAGAACTGGACTCAGCTGCAACCTTTTAATTTACTGTTTAGTGATAAGCACAGGTGCACGCTTTCAAACATATACATCTTACTCTAAGATGTTAAGCTGAAGTATACTGTTCCTTCCTGGTTCTGTATCTATTCTGGATTTACACTGTTAATGTACTTCTTCCTTAAATTAACATCCATAGGAAACAGTTGAAAACTCAGGTCTAGCTGTCCTAGTACGCTGATATCTTTTTACCTAATCTTCCCTTTAGTACAGAAGGCACAGCAAGTCAAGGTAACTGAACGAGTTAAATCACCACTGCTGGAATCTGAAGACCTGAGAAGTTTCAATGTTTCACAAAAGAGCAGCAAAGATATTTTCATAGGGTTTTTGAGTGCTGAATTCCCTAGCTGACGCAGATACGTTATTAAGCAAAATTAAATCAGTATGCAAATGGCAGCTGTTTCTGGAAAACAACAAAACTATGCAAAGGACTTAACTCCAGAAAAAAAAAAAAAAAAACGAAAATTTTCTACCATTTTTCCACTTTGACATTCTGTTACTTTTGTGATGTAAGAACTGCCTGTAACTTCTCAGTTAGTGAATTTCCTATCTGCATTTGAGACTAGCAGCGATGCAACCACCAAAACTTCATCATCCCTTAGAATGCAACTCCAAAGAGTCATACGCTTTGGGTAGAGTAAATAATTTTAATAACAACTTTTGTGATTATATTATATACTGTATACATTAATATATTTTTTGATATATTAAAATTTTAACCTGAAATAACAGGAGGGCCAAGTCAGTGCCTTTGAAAAAGCTCTGACTGCAACCAAAGTCTCAAAGCAAAATAAATAAGTTCCTTATAATGATAAAACTTGAAGTAACAGCAACAGTATCAATGAAAAACAGAACATCTGCCTTAGTTCGCATATTCATTTTTCACCTTTTCTTGCCATATTATGGAGGAGAAAATAAATGGCATGATCCATCAACTGCATCTTTATTCAGAGCCAGTTACCCTGCAGCTGTCTCCCTGAACCACAAGCACTATTCTCAGCAGTCGCTGCCAACCACCACCTATAGGTCAGTGCTCAAACTGAGGTTTCCAATTGCTACTTCTAACTTCATTTCTTATTTTTAAAGACAGTCTTTCTTCCTAAAATTAAGCTCAGGCAGTGTGTTCTGTTTTGTTCTTAAGAAACAAAAGTAGGGAAGCACTTACCTTGTCCTTTTTCAAAAAATATGATTTTTGATTCTGGAAGGAAATTAGATCCCGTTACTACCATTTCATGGCCTCCATTGACTGAGCAACTACTGATGCTGTATTTCTCAATCTGAGGAAGTTCTTGAGCAGATCGCTGAGCTTTAAAACAAAAAAAACAAAGAAAACATTACTCACACTTTTAACTGTAGCAGTAACACTTTTCCTATTGTCCTACACTAAAGAATCAGAGTGGAAACTAAAACGGTTGTCTATTTCTGTATATAAATTGTAACTGTGCACTGCTCAACCTTTGTTTGCTGTATTTACATAATTTCAACATAACTCTTAAATGAAATGATAAGAAGCCATGAAACCCAACAGATCCTACTGTTACAGCAAATAAATTTTTAATTTAGGAACAGTAAATTTAAAAGAAAACACAAGTATTTTAAAAGCTACTTTCTTATTTGTTGTGAGTTCTAGCAGAAATTGAGATTAAGGTCATGTTTTGGTTCCTTATTGCCAGCATTTAAAGACATCAACTGCCTACAAGTTCAGCTGCTGATCAGGTAATTGCTGTAAAAAGACAAGTAATGGTATACACTGTTGTACATGAAAGGTATGATTCCTTCCTAAAATGAGTACTTACTTTCACTGCTGTCTCCTTTTGCATGCAGGAGCTTCTTAAGCTAATAACTGTGTGTCTGCAGTGTTAGTTTTAAAGCCTAAAACTTTGCTGCTTCTCAGAACCTTCAGGCTGCCCACTGCTAAGCAGCATCCCCAGATAAACGTCTTGTTTTTTCTTAATTAAGCTCCTCACACACAATGCTTTTCACACACAATCATTACATATATTCTGACAATAAATATCATCAGAATGACACTATTACTGACACATGCAGGAAACATGAGTATGAATTACATATAGTTAAAGCAATCTTACAGCATTCAACAGGTATGGAAGCAGTCTGCAGAGATAAGACTTTTCCACTAGGTTGTGGGATGTGAACACGAAACACGAGTCGGACTCTGGTATTCTTTCTTCCAATATCTGTCTCTCCTTTACGGAGCTCTATATCTGAATTGCGAAGTTTCAAAATACCCGCACAATCGATACTGGAGATAGGTGAGGAAGGATGGATTAGAAGAGAAATGGAAGAAAATGAATCAAACTTTTTGCTAAAGTATACTCTGCAAGCCTTTCTGTTAAAGAATGAAGAACATTCAAATTTTCCCCATGTTATGCCGCTTTAAATGTTTCCATGAACAGATCTGTTAGTGTCAGACACGTCAGCAAACTTGATATATTCTGCCTTAGAGACATCTAGCTGCTGGTTTTTTGAACCTCTAAAGTTGTTCAGAATAAGTTACGTAACAGTCAATTTTTACAAGGATGATATTTAGTTCTGCTTAGGAAGAGAGAACGACCACACCGCAGCCATCACATCCCAGATACCATTCCATGGTTACTGATTATTCATATGAGCCACGCAGTACTTCAACCAAGTAACACAGAAACTTCTGAAGACTGTTACTGTGGGTCTGGAACATTCAACAGAACCAGCATGAGATCTGTAACTTCTGGAAATGTACGTTGGCCTCAGAAGTCTCATTAGAAATAGATCTGCTACATTAACAAATAACTGTGCTTCACTCATTTCACTGACTCCAGGTAGAACAGAGCAGTGTAACTGTTGCTAAAACCAGCCATTAGTAAACTATCATTGGGCACATTCTATCCAGAAAGATCTGAAATGCCAGAATAACTCAACCGCTTAAAAAAAAAAATTAAAAGAAAAAATGCCTGTCAGGACATGAGAAGGCAGACAACAACATTCAGTGAAAAACAAGCAGCTCAACTCTACTGCCAGTCATAGCTCACATGCAGTTCCACAAATGTGGGGTCATACACATTTACAGATTAGATGGGAAAGTATAACCCCCACGTTGTTCATCTTCCCATCAATCAGATGAGCTTCCTTGTCTCCTGCTTCATCGCTTTTAATGTTACCTGAAGACTTATTTCTGAGTGCTGACGCATTTATCATGAATCATAAACATGCTGTTTTACTAGATGCTTCTTTAGTACAAGTGGGGATAAGATACATCAGCTGAAGAGCAGCAATGTACCTGGCTGACATATTGTTTTCAGGAAGAAGTGGTATTTCCAAAACTTTTGTGCTGGCAATTATTATCTCCTGACTTGCTGTAGCAACAGTTTTTCCAGTGATTCGGTGCACCTGGTAAAATGCATGAGGTCTTAAGTAGCGATCATCTGCCGTTCCGATGAACATCTGCAGGTTTACAGGCTTTTCGCTGTAGCCCAGGAGCTGATGGAAAAAAAACACAGTACAACATTAGTTGATTTTTCTGCATTTGTGTGAAAGAGCAGTGCTTAGCTTGCGTACTTCTGTCTCCTCCTGTGTTGTTTGTTTTAGAGTGGGAGAATGAGGGGAAAGAAAGGAAGCAGTTTGGAACTTCTGTTTCTGTTGTTTTCCCGGGGCTGAGTGATCTCAGGACCATCACTACAGCAAGGGAACTATGCTGAATTCTAAAGTAGACTGACTTCAGTTCTGAAACTCAAATTCCGTCTCCTCCTTGATTCCAGCTACCATCAGCAATTCGCTTATGCATAGCAGAAAAAGAGATTCAATAACCTTAAATCAAAAAGTCACATCTTCACATGGCTTGAACAGTCCTTACCTCTTCAGTTCCTTTTTACAATGAAGGAAAATTACCTGCCAGTAAAGGTATACAAAGCTTAAAGCAGCTTTTAGCAAATGCAATACTCTGTCCTACAATTGGCTAATTTACATCAAATTTAATAAAAATATTTCATTTATTGGCATTTATATAACTCTATCAATAGTAGAAATAGATATGTCCTTTCAAATATCTAAAATCTTTTTGTTCACACCAGAGTTCTCAGTACAAACAGCTACACTTGGTCAAAAAAAAAAAACAACACAAAAACCAACAACCCTAAAACCTCAGTCACTGAGTAACAAAAGTCTAGGTTACCAGAGTTGATACCCACATAAATAAATTCAATGTTGAAACATTTACTGATGTCAAAGAACAGACAGAGCTGCTGTGACCATCAGTGTTCTGACAGGTTTCTTGCCCTTAATTTTTAAGTCACCTGTAAACTACCACAACACAACCAGCCCACAACACGTTCTACTCTTAATTATCATCCCACTGAAAGTGGGACATAGGGACTCTTACCAAATTAAGAATAATTTCCTTTTAGTAATACTTGATGCAAGGCTTCAACTTCCCAAACTATTTTACTTCAATACCTAAGCATTCTTTGTACAAATCTCTACTCTTTTAGAATACCTAAAGTAAAATATAAAGAATATGAGAACATACATAATGTAGCATTTACAGCAGCCACCTTTTCCAGAATTCTCAACGCTGTGACTCCACCATCTGTTTTCCTCAGCTGAAATCAAATCTTAACATGATAAAACACAGGCTGAATGTGAGCATTGTGAAATGTGTTCACTCCTAATACTAAGAACTATTAAAATTACAAGGCAAAGCTATTCAAAAACTTGAATAACGGCCAAACAGGGTCACTGTGACAAAGCTGACTTCCAATTAAAGCTATCTTCCCCTTCCCTAACAATGGACAGGTACACAACAGTCCTGGAGATAACAGCAAGACGGACTCAGAACACTGTGCCAGTCCATCAGGAGCTTCATTCGGTGAAGCAAAGTACACCTGGTGCCAGCAGCTGCAGTGGTGGAGCCTCACAGGCAGCGTGGCTGCACTCTGAATGTGCACTGCTCAGAACTGTTTCTGACAATACTCCCATTACTCCCAAGCAAAGGTTCACCCTCTCGCTTGGCTCGGATGTGCTATGGAAGACACGGGGCCGAGTTTCCAAATGTTATTCTGCAAAGTGTGCTAGAGGAAAGGAAAGTGGCAGAAAAGACAGAAAAAAAATCTTCATCCCAGCAAGAGATTAGAAATACATCAGCAAGTTATCGAGTGCATTTTCTGAATGATGATGATGTAATACAACCTTGCACGCATGCACTTCGCTCCTGGTTTACATATACTAGATTAAACAAAAGATAAATGTGAAATTCAATGCTCCAACAACACTGCAAGGAAAAATACTGTACTGAAGCAGAATACACTCATCTAACAACTTAGATGAAACCTATGCACGTTACGAATCAGAAGCATATAAATAAGGCTTTTCATGATTAAAAGTGTTCTGTAACATTACCACAACCCCCAAAGAATTTCATACACACTGAAAAGCAGTACTAGCTGAAACCTGTCTCAAAACAAAAGCGAACAAGCTTCCCTCTGCCACCACTGCACTGTGTTTATCAGATGCTTACACAACAGCCTTCTCATGCACCGCTGTAAAGCACCTGTGGTGGGGTCCTGGTAAAGGTACTGCAGTACGTACAGTTAGGAGAGTCATAACATGCAGGAACACTAGAAGAGACTTCATAAAATTTAACTTCTCCATAAAATGATTTACTGTGTTTACTCAGTGTTTAAAATTAAAAGATAACTATAAATAATGAGTACAAGTGTGGCGATTATGTAAGCTGGGCAGTGGCAAAGAAAAGAAATAATCTGGTCTCCTGCTGGAGGGCCTGATCCCAGAAACAGGAGCTACAGAAAACCAAGGAAACACCTTTTTTAAGCAAGCAATGAGCAGCTTGCTTAGTTTTTTCATGTTTAGGCATCATGCTTTCAACAACAAAAAAGACAGCAAACCTAATTGCCTGTGGAAGCCATATATACATGAGCTGAAACTTGAGGCAGCTGGACAGGGCTGCTACAGACCTCAGCGCTTTCCCCTTTCTTGTTGAGGCATCCACTGCAAGGAGTAAACAGCAAATTTACACAGCACTGCTGATCAAAGGGAATATTCTGTTGGGGGACAGTGAGTCAAGGTGTCAGGAACAAACGAAGTGAGAGCTTGTGGAAAAGATGTCTGCACATCATTAGTAAGAAGGTAGCTGGAGATTACTGGGGGCAAAAATGAACTGTTTTACAGCGATGATGATCTCCAGAGCCTTCTACTCCTCTCAGTCTGTTCAGTGGCACATTCCCTGTGAACAGTGTCTTTCTGAGTAAGTTTTCACATAGTATCTTTTTAGCATTTTTTGGTCTTTCAGAAAGGGCAAGGTAATAGAGTGGGAGGGGTTAGTCAGAAAGAGCAACAGCTGCCTCTCAAATCATTCCTGCAGTATCTGTGATTTATGCAATTTGTGTTCGCATTGTGACGGGAACAGCTCCAGATCTATAACTTCAGTTGAGGGCTGTTTTTCATTTAACACACAAGTTCCCTTTTGTTCAGTAAATATGATATTAATCTCCCTTACTATTAGGCCTACAGAGTGACTTCTGAAAACATACAGCCCATACGTACGTACCTTTGGACTAGCTCCTGTATTAGGGATCACTTTGAACTAGCTACTCTTACACTGCTTTGGTTGGTGGTCAATACTAAGGACAGCCCTCTGACTTCCATTGCTACTGCTTCTGAAATTAAATAATGGAGCTAGGTCAAAGTCCAAATATAGTATTATGCTAACTGTAGTATTCTATGAGCATACACATGAAGATTATTTCTTATAGAGAATCATTCAGGGCCCTCTTCCTGCACCAAATTCTGTGCCTAGCACAACATGCACGTGCAATTAAACACAGCCTATTTCATATCATTCCTAAGAACAGAGGACAATGCTGGATTACTTTGTTAGTTCACCTTGAAGTACTCCTACTTTATTTAACCATAGTTGTGTTCAGCAGTACGCCAGTATGAGAATCACCCTGGTGACAGCAAGCCTTAGATGCTGTGACAGAACCTGTAAACCTTTACCCCACCATCCTTGGTCCCCACTGGAGACTGAATTACCAAGGAATCCAAACTAACTAGCAATGTGACAGCCTCTCCCCAGAGGAAAGGGGCCATTTGGATCCTGGGTTGCCACTGCTGACACGATACCTATCTTGTGAATAATGGACACTTACTATCTGCAGTCAACATCAAATTAGGAAAAACGACATATTCAGGACTTCAAAAGGCCTTAAACTACAGGTTTGTTCTTATTAAAAAAAAAAACGCTGACTCTCAGAAACTGATTCAAGGAGAGTGGAGTTATACTTTCTTTGTGTTAGGCACAGTACTGTATGGTGAACAGCCCGAATACTTAACCCCAAAACATGCTATTTTTTATTCAATGAAAATACCTACATAACTTAAGAAAACACATATAGTGTTTTGTTCAAGTATCTAGTGAAACTTTGCTAGCTGTTACTTGAGCTCACCATAGTAGATAACCCATGATTTGTACCAAGAGCACATAATGTTTCTGTACAGATCACAGGTATCTGAACTAAACCATCTTACCAACCTCTGGTCAGTGCTGCAGAACTGCTGTGACGAAGATGCATTGCAGTGAATTGCTACACTGTCAACCTACGTGAGATTCAGTCATGGGTCACTCACAGAAAGACAGTAACAAAAACAGAAGGGTTTTTTGGTTTCTTTTTCTCCCCGTGCATACCAATGCAATAAAGTTGGAATGCGCACAATCTTACAGCTGTGTGCTACAAAAAAAAATTACTTAAAAAAAAAAAATACCACTTTCCCAGGAGTAGGGAGCAGTGTGCTGCAGCCAACTAAAAAGTTACTGCATACTGTCACTACTGACCTCTAGAAACCCTCCTCTGTAACAGAATACTGATACACCACCCACTGCTTTGCAGAGGAAACTCAGCCAAGTTGCTTTTGTGTTTCTATATCGTTTCCATAGCAAAGGTCAGTGCATGCGTAAGTTAAACTAAAGCTGGAAGGCTAAAGACTGAAGGTCACAACAGGATAAGCCAGAAGAGCTTCACGCCAAAGCAGTTCCAGCCTCATTACTACACTGCACACAGTAAACTTGTGCAAGTCAACACTCTGTTACCAATTTTTACCAAGTATACAGAGAATATGTTAATGAGACATTTTAAAATCGCTGGGATCGAAATAACTAGTTACTTCTTCCTTGATAGTCCCATGACAGCTGGATGCATCCCTGTGCTGTCTGTATTCCATAGAACAACTCCAAAGCTACACAGTAAGGTCAAAAGAAGAGAAAAGGTCCAATTATATGAAGGCAAAAGGAAATACAAAGGAGAGACAAAGGAGAGACAGAGCTGTTTTCTTCTGTTAGGTGTTTTTACTTTCTACAACTGTATAAAGGAAGACATGGTATAATTCACCGTGATATCTAAACAACCCAAAAAGAAAGGAACTTCTACTGCGCAAGTTCTACTTTCAAACAGCTGTTGACTAAACTGAACCTGCCAGACCTCACCACAGTAATATAATATTAAAAAAAAAAAAAAAGCCTCTGAGACGTTTTGTCCTCTGATAAAACGGAGATGAGACCTACAAGCTTGGGATACTCTAGCTGACAACATCCAAGGAGCACCGAAGCAACAGAACAGCTAACAGTGGTGGTGCAGTTTACCAGAAGTTTATCAACATGGCGTTTTGAAAAGCTTGAACTAAGCTACACGTACAAAACCAAGAAGTTAGAGTCCAGGGAAGTTAGTGAAAGTCAGCGACTACAGTCACTGCCTTGTGGCCTCCCAGAGGTGCAGCAAGGGCTGACCTACGATTTCCTGAGGACTGTTCACATGAAACTGGAGTTCACTGCAAGAAAAACTCCATTCACATTTCTCTGACAATACCCCCAACCCAGACAGATTTAGCAGTGCACGGGAATGGGTTTCTATTTTAATTTCATTCTGAGTCCACAAAGCTTTTAATGTTAGAAAAAGTTAAATGCCTAATTTTAAAATTAAATATGTTAAAACATGTACTTCCCCTTCCTGAACTGTGGTACTGCTTTCAATCAGTTGATTATTTGATGTAGGAAGGAATAGCGTGCACATCAGAAAAGCATCCTCCTTCCTCTTCTGCTAATAAGCTTGTGAAGTACACTGCCTTGAAGCTCTTCTAATAATACAGACCTCTGTCACTGAGAATAAATAAATAAAAAATAATGAAGTATGAAAGAACAAATGTTAATAAACTACTAGACTGTGGCACAAGTCCAGATTAAAAGCATTCTAAAGGTCATCACAAAGACGACTGGGTCCTGCAAAGGACCAGAACAAAAAAAAAAAACAGTGCATTACTGGTCCTCATACCATATAATCCTACAATGTGCAGAACACCCTTCAAGGTTTAAAAACCTACATTTTCCATCTCTGAAATCTCATGCACACTCAATGCTTGCGGATAATTTGAAAACATTTTAAATACTAATTTCAGGCATATTTTGAAGAGTGTTTCAGCTCTGACTCTTTTCCCATTCTATGCAACAAAAAAAGGAAAGCAACTCAGTTAAAATGGCAGTAGACTAACACTACAGCTTCACGCAGTGCAGAACTGCAAGGTACATCAAACCAGTCATCACAATACACGACCCATGTTCAGTTTGCTCTATGTGATCAAAAAAACCAGCATTCTCTGGTCTTCCAAAACCCAGTGCCATATTATGCTGTGGATGGTTTTTCAGATGAGCATTTCAGAGAAAGCTCATGTAATGAACTTATAGAAAAAACATCGTTTGATGCCAGGAAAAAATAAAAGCACTGCTTTTCCACATCTTAGTGACCGCATCGCACAAAAAACAGACAACTGTGTCATTACAGGTCCAGTACGCCACATTTTTTCCTCCACATTCAAGCATTTTCTAAATATATATCTGAATACTCGATTAAGTGCATCAGTATGGGCTTCACTACCTAGTCGGGAGATTCTGGAGCAGAAGATGCCTATAGACTCATATACATCTGTTCTTAAAAAGATATTTGCTAGCATCTCATCCAAAGGTCCCCACTTTGTCCAGAACAGCCACTTACACGACTCACACAGGCTGCCTTCTACATAATGTATTTGCAGGTTGCTGACACCAAACAATACTACGCAATTGGAGCTGGGATGCAACCTGCTTTCCAGGGATGTCCGAATAAGGGGAAGAATTCAAGACAGAAAAAACAAGTGTAAGAATTGCAAAAATGAAGACAGAAAGAATGGAGAGAGTCATGAGACACAGAAAATATCAATGCTCATCGGGCTTTGGGAAGAACAGGGAGAATCCTGATATAATGATACCCATTACTGGAGAAGTTATGTGAACTGATCACGTAGAACACCTGGTAAAAAGTGACAGCACAGAATTACAGGAAGGAGGCCAGGAAGCAAACGCTCATTTAGACAATCCTTCATTAATGTACTTTTCTTGGATCATTTCTGACATTTCTCGGTTAGATCCTTCCATGTAGGCTACAGTTACAGTGTACCTGAGCTCAGGCAGGGTTTGATAGGCTTTCAGAGGACACCTTCCCGTTTCAGAATTTACCAAGTAGTTCAAAAATCAATATACTTGTCCCCTTGCAACTCTTCAGTCATGACCTTCAAGCTCTGTGATCACATTAAACAGAGTTGACATTCAGTCCCTCTTTCACACGTCTCAGGTAGGCAGTTTCTGTGACTACAAGTGCATACCCCTTCCTCAAGGGGAACAGAACAAAACATCACAATAAAATAAAATTTGCTGTGCACAACAAAAAGTGTATCTTTATGTGTGGGTTATTTTTTAAATAAATAATTTTAAAACATGAAAATAAAAAAGTAACTATTCCTGGGAGATCCTTGTTGTGTTTCACCCCGCTCTAAAATGCTCTAAGTCATTAGACAAGTGAAGACTCGTGAAAATCCCAAAGTGCTTTAGAGAACAGGAAAATCTCATTCTAGCAAATTGTAAAACATAACGTTTATGTACATATGATGGGGCAAGAGTGAGAAATTCAAGGCATCATTATCATTCATATAAGAAATAAATAGCTTCTGCGTTCCATCTAAAAGGCTTCTTGGGTATGCAGAATAAGTACTTTAACCCACTGAGTTAGGTGAAGGCATTCAGCCTTTGCCTCCTGACTTTGCGATACAAAATTTTCACACAGTTTTCATGAGACAATTTCAAAACGTCACCTTTCCCCTTGCTAGCCATGCCGCCAAGATATCCATTTCTTCCTTGTGAAAACAGTCAGCCTTATCTCATGGGTTTTTTCTGCCCAGGTAAAATAAGTAATGCCAAATTACACGGACCAGCAGGAACATAATCTCAGGCAGGCAGAGATTAAAGCCACAGTTACCTGCTACTTAGAAACTTTTGCCAACAAGAGAATTTCATTACAGAATTTGCTTCCTTAAAGTCAATGAACTTACAAAACAAAGCACGATGCTCAACTCATTTCATTTCCTCACATTTGGAAATAAGCTGATTAAATGTACTCACAACAGATGATGCCAAATTTGTCAGAAGCTTAGTCTCCTAGCAACTGGTACAGAACAGTATTAGAAATAGATTAATGACATGTGCTAATAGATTAATGGCTTGAAACTACGTACTCTATTTTAAATAACACATCAGCTGTACATGCAGCACTTCAGAGGCTTCACAGTTCAGAAGTTAAATGTTCTCTCTATAAAGCTTTGTTCAAAAGCAACAAGAACTTCGAAGCAAGAAAGAACACTCAGGCATCCATGCACACAAATCTTGCCTCATCTCTGACACTGCTTAACATACAGACATGTAACACAAGAAAATGCCAAGTACATTATCACAGCGATCACACACATGGATCTAACAATGGTGTAAGGCCAAGAGCACACAAAAACGACAAACCATAATGCATATTGTGAACTGAAGTTGCGCAGTCAACTTCTGAAGTGCTGGAAAAGATTGCACCTTTGTATTTAAATGGTTTATGTCTGCACACAGTAGGATTTACCTTTCACCAAACTTGGCCCTTACTGTACTGTTTTTACCAGCAGCGAGTTAAAAGTTAATTCAACACCTTTTGTTTCAACAATTTCCTCTTTCCCATCAGGCACAACAGTTAAGTTTTAAACTAGCTGGAAGAAACCAAACTGCAAAATAGAATATTGATTCACATTTGTATTCATTTTACTTTCGAGCAGCATAGCACAATGCACATGTTTAAGCGTGAGACTGTGAAACTATAAATACTCTGCCCATTTTTAAAACAGTATTCTTGTATTCGTGAGGTATTTCAATTCTTATGTGAATAAATACCTTTGAAAATAGTAAGTCAGATAGGTTACAGAGCTGGGTTTTTTTCTGACATACATGTGAACACTGCTTCAGAAGCATTAAGTAGTTCCATAAGCAAAAGAAACCCCACATGTATTTGTCAAGTCTGGTAAACATCAGCAAAACTAGTTCCCTTAACACAAATACTAGCACAAGACACAATAAATAGATAAATAAATAAATAGCTTCCAGCTCAGCAGAGACTTATTTTGTCAGCTAAAATCTCACAAGATTCTGTCCGTACTAACAATGAATTAAATTCCAGTGCCAGCTACCTTGGCGTGTGAAAACTGTGTCTACTTGTCTTCCACTGACTAAAGCAACACAATGCTCCACAAGAAGAAATGCCCCCAGTTAACCACTTTCAGATTCCAGCCCAGCTCAGGCATCCTCTCTTTTCTCTAGCTCGGAGCACAGACATCCCTGCTGAGCACCTGACTGCACCTCTACTGCGCTAAGAAGTCTTGCAGGGCTGCCAATAGGAGGTTTGAGGTCATGGTATTGTCACTAGGAGGAAAACACTGAGGAACTCCACAGGGAACACAAAAGTTGGCTGAAGAGCTCACAGTAAGAATGGAAATGAAAGAATGAAAGAAGAATGTTAAAAGACACTCTAGGAAGAAAAGACGTGATGGCAAGATCCAGTCATTTTTTGGAGAGCATGGAAAGGCACAGATGAAAAAGTCTGTATGAGGACGAAGAAGAAAAGAGGAGAAAAAAAACCTCAAGGTAAACTATCAGAAGAAACAGACTTGGGTAAGTAGCCCAAAGAACACGACTACGTGCCACACTTCAAGAACTGCATTAGACAAAGAGCTTGGAGATTACAGGAGAAAAGTCAGTCCAGCAGATTTAATTTCTGCAGGTACATCTTTCTTTATGTACATGTAGCTTCAGAGCTTTAGAGAAGACTGTAACTGCTGATAAATGGATCCTAAAGTCTGCTCGGCACTGAGTGAGATGCGTACTCACCTCAGAGGGAGCACATCTCAGCTTGCTTACCTAGTTACAGCCACAGTAAACACCCATGCATCGTGCCCTTCAAAGATTACGATGGCAGGACTTTCACAGGAAAGCCAAGCCAAATTTGTCAGGACCCTGCACCTAACTCTGATCTCAGCAACAGTTGGTGTTTGCAAAGCACACAAATACTATGCTTCAGATGTCTTCAGCATTTCAAACACTTAGCAGTAAGGAAAAAGCCAGTTCACACAGCTGTTAATGACCAGTACTAGATATCAAAACAGGTAGCGTATCACCACCCTCTTAGTCAGAGGAGAACTGCTGCCTGCACTGCTGCATTAACATCAGTTTCACTACTGAAAAAAACAAACTGTTCTAAGAGACAATAAAGCTTGCTCGATTCAGTTAAGACAGTGGAAACAATGACAAGACACCAGGCTGGGGAGGAAGGGAACAAGTCTTGCTCTTACAGATTAACAGTCCAAATCTAAGCTAACTTTTATATTGCACTGGTTACATCTAGGGGAAAAATCTTACCCAGGAAGGAACGCGAGCTTCACAGAAGGTAACAACTCACAGCATCATAAATGCCAGTAACTGTGCTTAACAGAAAACAGTTATCCTGCTTTCAAGAAAGCCAGACTTCCTACCTTCACTACAGGGTGTCCTCCAGTAGATGCTTTTACAGCTCCTCTGCTTCCTTCTGTTTCATAGTGAGCTCTGTGATGAGTTTTAGGCTGGACTTCTATTTTCAGTTCACACTGCCCATAATGACTTGGTAAAGGCCAGTCAAGAGGTGGCAACGAAGATGTGCTGCAATCAAGACATGAACACTGTGGTTAAATGAAGTATGTCATTTGGCCAGGACAGTATCAAAACTGCTCGCCTACAAAATGATGTCACTTTCCTAACAATCACCAAATAAAAGCAGCTATTAGCCTAACACCATTACTTGTAAATGATGCATTAAAAAAATTCAATTCAACATTTCAGGGTTGTTAGTGCTTTCTTTCTTTCTTCCAATACTTGATTAAAGGTACCGTGTGACTCCCTGCCATTACCAGTGCTATTCCTTAATGTTATTAATTTCTTGCCCTCAAGTACACCAACAAGCAAGTCCAAATGGTGCAAGACAGCCTAAGATCAATCTGTAAGTCATTAAGTTTAACTGCCTTCATTATTACCTTCAAATATTTCTTGCTTTTCTAAGATTGTTAGCACATCAACATTAAAATGAACACTATATGATGGTCCAAATTTTTAAGACTAGTAATCCTATCTGAGCATGAAGACTTACTGCAATGGACACATCTGAAGTGCAAGCTATTTACCCACAATTTGTGCTCTTACATCCAGTAGGAACGTTGCTCCAGGGAAGGAGAAAAATTTAAATAAATAAATAATGCAGAAAATAACATGCAAGAAACTCAAAGGAAAATAAGCCACATAACATTGTCAATTTTTTCATACCTATCCTTTTACTTGTATGAATTTGCATGCTTATTCTCATAAGAACACTCAGATTCAAGTCAGTAATTACCTGGTAGAGCAAATCAGTTTGCAGACTTTTAAAAGTGAGCATTTATAGTGCTGTGTATCACGTAAGAACATACATGAGAAAAATAAAACAGTTCTTACTACCGTGCTTTGACCAACAGGGAAAGCAAAGTAGGTTCTAAAGAGATGGACAGATAGTGGTCTGCATCATTGCCTGAGAAAGCTCATTTCCATTTCTTTTTCCTTCATAGCAAGTCAGGAAAAGCCCAACACCAATCCAAAACCACGCACATTTCCGCAAACACAAAAGATAAATGTTACCTTCTGTAGAATTCAGCTAGACTTATGAAACATACCCATAGTTGGAAAAGAAGATAACATTTAGATCGAAGGAGAAGAAAAAAAATCTGACTTCAGTAAGTATCTGGATGGACTTGGGCTCAGCCTGCAGCACCATACATCCACCTTTTACTGCAAACATCACTGTCACTAGGCATGAAAAAGGGGGGAGAAGAAAAGGTGCCACTTGCTGGCATTCTTCCATGGGAGGACAACCTACAAACCTGCTGACCTGCAGCTTCATGCAGGACCTTCAGTGTGTGCTTCAGGAGAGAGCTCACCTGGTAAATTAAACCTCACCTCCTGAAGTCCCATTCTGGGAGTCACTTCTCTTTCTGCTTACTGAAAGGAAGAAACGTGAACAGTAAATCACGTCCACGAGCGTTCGGTGCATAGCAAAGACTCTTCCCCCAGCACGCAGCTCTGATGACTGGTCCTTCCACAGCAATACTATTTACTGGGTAGGGAGAAGACTGGTGATGTCAGCAATAAAAGAGGAAACACAGGAATGCAGTATAAGCCCAGTCCTTCCAGTTACTTACCATAGGCCAAGGTGTACTGCCTAAATGCTATTACTGGCTATCAACTAGACCTTGCCATTCTCTTTTATAGCTATTGTAGGAGAATTGGACTCAAGTCTTCAGTCTGCAAAAGGAAAGAAAATGTCAGGATTAGAAGATACTAAACCTCTTTTAAAACACTTTTTAGCATACAAGAATTTTTTCTATTCCTGAAAATATTTTTCTCCCCTATAAACAAATGTACTATGCCAAAATAGATGGTATGCACAGTGAACAGATACGGTCCCTAAAAGAGCTTGGTATAATATGCACAGGCAATACACCATTACTGAGACATATCATACTGAGAACTATATATTCTATACAGTATACTCACTCAAGAAAACATATTCATTGCTATTGACAACTCCATACCTCCCAGAGTAGTTAATTCTGCTATTAACTTGTAAAAATACAGCACAAGCTGCATCAGTCCCATTATCTACCGAAAAAATATTTGGAATATTAGAACAAATACAGACACAGGAAAATAACCAAGTCTAGATTTTGTCATTCTTTGAAAACAAACAAAATATCGAAGTGAGGGAGGGAGCAAGCACACATGCACATGCAGATATGATACAAACAAACAATAATGAAAACTGGAAACCTTCCAAGTTTCCTAAATAAATGACACAGCACGAAGACTTTGAGGCCGTGCTGCATTAAACTGCTATTTTCTATTTTCTACGAGCAGCAGAATACAGACACTTGAAATCAAATCTCAGCGTGTCTTCGAGACAGCACCATTCTGTAAACCTGCAAACATTCTACCAGTAATACCAAGAGAATTTCATAATCTGATTAATGCAAGTCTCCAAAAGCTCATACTCCTATCACATCAAGATTAAATGCTTTAGGGAGCAGCTGCTATTAAAGGAAACTGAGAAGAAGGAAGCCTTCAGCAGCATTGTCAGCAGAAGCCACTGCACTTAAAATGGTCACTTCAGTGTTCAAATACTAATTCAGTCAACACCTTCACTTTCAGCCACAATTTCTAAAGCAGAACTGCTTCCAGCCACACGCACTGAACAAACATCTTGTGTTCATCATAGGGACAACCACACGAGTGCCACATTTCATTTTTCATACCTATACAAGTCAGCCCAATACGGGCTGTGCCTCTTTCACAGGAAGAAATGAACTCTAGAAACAACACTGCTTGCTTGCATTCAACTTACACTTTATTTTTCCTTCTGTCTCACACACAATGTTCTGAGGTCAGTGACAGCCATAGAAAATAATCCCATTAAAAACTTAAAATGGTAATCTTCCATCTGGAGCAGTCTTCCAGGGAAATTCATTGGACAGACAGTAACTGCTCACCTCAGTCCCTCAGCTGAAGCACATGCAGCTAGCTCAGTTCTGGTCTGATGTTCTGTTGTATCCATGCCTAGACAGTTTCTGAATACAGGTGAAACGAAGGCTCACTTTAGCAACTCAGCATGAATATATTCCTGCTTCTCCGTAATCACAAATTCTAGTAATAACTTCTAAAGACACACTGGGATCTCAGCTGTTCTATACTAGCAGACCAACAGTTAAATATGCTTTGGAGTATTGATACAGCACACTGTCAAGTAAAATCTATATTCTGTCATGTCAGAACAAAGCAGAGAGAGGAAGCATCTGTACTGCACAGAGGTCATACATCACTCCGTGTGAATTTCTCTGGATTCATTAATGGTGTGTAAACACTGAAGCAGCAGCCTCCCTTATTACAAATCCAAGAGGTTCAAAGTCCTTCTTCTTGTCTCAAGTAAGTGGAAACCTACCTTGAAAGTCAGCAATTTGCAAACATTTTCACCATAAAGTTCTGCTATCACAGCATAACTAGTGTTATTTCTATTTAGCAATAAACAGATGGATAACTACGTACAGAGTAAGTTTGTCTACAGTCTGCTCACACTGAAAGATTTGTTCTTCTCAAAAATTAAAGACGGAGATCCCAATAGTTATGCTAAAAATAGAGGATAATTCCATTCCTCTCTCCTCCCCAGACTTCCAAGAGAAATATTTAGATGACAGAACTGACTATTGCAAGTATTTTACCATCTGCCACTACGTTTACACATTCTTTTCCTGAAAAAGTAGGTAACACTGTCAGCAATCCCGGTTTTCAGCAGTAAGTGCGAGGTAAGTGCAGGTAAAACACTCTCAAGTTGCCATGAAGTATCTACCACTAAAGGGAACTGTCCTGAACTGTCCATACACGCTTCAAAGCCCTTCTGTTCATCACCGCTGGACAAAGAAGCTGCCTTGGCAGCCCTTCAATTCACAGCACCTCAAAGATAACTGTCAGTTTATGAAGTTGTTCTTAATTTACAAATCACTGAGAATTCCAAGAGGAGAGGCACAATAGAATAAACTAACATTGTATTTCAAGGATTTTGCTTGTTTATAAGTATTTCCAGGACACAAAAGCACATTTCTCCTTGTGAAATACTTGTTCCAGGGGTTAAATAAAAAATGCATGACTCATTAATACCCTACAAAGTGTCTATTTGCAACTTTTCAATTTATAATCACACATTTTGCAATCTATATTAATATCATGCTATGTGTAATGCCTATAAGGACTGCCTCTGAAAGTAACGCTTCCTATATTATCATGCTGGCCCACAACAGCAGAGGCAGATGCTGGTGGTGTGGCAACAGACCCTTCCCACTGACATTGTTACGTTCTGTTGCTGTGTGACAGATGGCAGCAGAGGGGCAGTCTGACAGAATGAAGTCTGACATGGAAGTGTGAATGAAGCAAAGGTGTGTCACTGAGCTCCTCCACGCTGAAAAAATGGCACCTGCTGACATTCACTGATGCTTGCTGAGCATTTATGGAGACCAAGCAGTGGATGTGAGCACAGTGAGGCGGTGGGTGGCACGGTTCAGCAGTGGGAACAGCAGTTCACTTTCACTGGTACATTTTTATGAGCATGGCATGCATGCTCTCATTCATCACTGGTGACAGTGCACAGCTAATGGTCATAACCACGTTGTAAAATAATGTTCTGTAGCTGAGAATTTGCTCTATGCAATAGTATTAGTGTGCTCTTTGTGTCTGCTGCAGCTTCCATGGAAATAAACAGGAAGCATTACTTTCAGAGCTACCAACGCATAACACGTAAGAAACATACAAACTGCAATTAGACTTTCTGACAACTAAGGTGTTTGCTGTCTGTCTGCTGTCATAGACAACTTCAGCAGGATTTCGCTCCATTTCATTTTTATTCATAAAGCAGAAGTGAACTGAACTTCCCTACTTCATGAGCATCAAAAACAAAACAGTTCACAGTGTAACATCTGAATACTGAAGTCCCACGGTCTCATTGCTCTGGTGGAACAGGCTACAAATGCTAAGTAGTTCAACATTTCACTGAGGATACAGCTGCTAATGCAACCATTTCCACTAATTCAATACTCAGGAAATATTTTGGGGCAGCAACGGTACACAGCTGTTTTGTTCAGTTCACTTGTCAATAGATGTAGCACAAATGCCCATTTTATATTTTTGAGAAGTAACACCTTTTAAATAAATTCTGACATTCTGGATTAAGTCAATCATTAGCTCTTGCTTTTGCTTTTCCCTGGTGTCATCCACTACACCAGTTTCTTCAACTACTGCATCCCTGAAGTACCAGTCTTAAGCACTGACTCCCCAGAATGACATTACTTCAGTCCCTTATCGAATCAGTACAGTAGTGCAGAAACACCAATATTTCAGCCCACAGCATGTATTTAAATGGATAACCGCTTTACGTACACTAACTTATTAGAAAGCATCTACACAAAACCAGGACAGCCTGACCCACCAGCACCCCTCTACCCCTTGCTTTTAAAACCTAGCAGGGCAACAAAAAGGTCCACAAAACAAGCAGATAACTTGAGCTGAGTAATTGCAATAGCTACCCAGCCAGCAGCAATGCTACATCAGTTCTCATTCCTGCTCTACCTCCTGCACTGCTGTGGCCAAATGGCCCAGAAGCTCTGAGGTCACACAGATCACAGACCTGCTGCTAGGAGAAGATAACAGAACAGGAAGGAGGGAGAGTAAATTATTCCTCCAGCTGAACTACTTCCTTCTACTGAGCCTCCACAAATTATCCTGCAAACACACCACAACTACAAAAGGACAAGACCAGACTAACTCAGCACCATGTTGGTAGAAATACCCTTGGAGCCAAAGCTCAGAAATGAATTCCTTCTAGATGGCTTTCAGCATGACACGCAAATCTATTTTCTCTATCCTAATTTGTATTATTCTGTCAACCCAAAGAAGCAAAGGAAATGAAACCTTCACCGCTTTTGTGTTGTCACAATCTTATAGAATGAGCAGTCAGGTTTCTTTTCACAGAATCATAGTGGCTGGAAGGCACCTCTGGAGATTTTCTAGTCCAACCCTGACACTAAAACAGGTTTTCCACAGTAGGTTACGTGGGAAGGTGTCCAGGCATGTCTGAATATCTCCAGAGAAGGAGACTCCACCACCTCCTGTTGTGCTCTGTCTGGCCGCCTGTGCCAGTGCTCTGTCACCCTCACAGTAAACAAGTTTTTCCCCATGTTTGTACGGAACTTCCCCTGTTTGTACCAATTGCCCCTTCTTCTGTCACAGAGCACCATCAAAAAGAGCCTAGCCCCATCCATCTGACTCCCGCCCTTTAGGTATTTGTAAGCATTGATAAGATCTCCTCTCAGCCCTCTTTCCTGCAGGATGAACAGTCCCAGGGCTCTCAGCCTTTCCTTATATGGGAGATGCTCCAGGCCTCCATCATCTTTGTGGCCCTCAGCTGGATACTCTCCAGCAGTTCTCTGTCTTTTTTGAACTGGGGAGACCATAACTGGACCCAGTGCCCCAGAGCAGAGTCCCACCAGAGCAGAGAAGAGAGGGAGGATAACATCCCTCAACCTTCTGGGCACACTCTTTTTCATGTACCTCAGTGGTACTAAAATGCTAACTGTTTGGATTAGATGCAACTGCTTAAGATTTACATTTTAAACAGACATTGCATTTAGCTGGGTTCCGTGCATGGCCAGAAACAAAGCGTATTTAAATAAATGCAGCTCCTGTGTTACAGTGCATATACCGTATCCTTTTAAAAGAAGAAACAGACAGGCATTTGGAGTCTCAACTTGCTTTTTTCTAATTGTAACATTTACCTGCCTACAAGAAGCTTTCTTTTAGAAGTCTCAATGTAACATAGAAATATAAGCCCGTTAGCGTGCCTGTGCAGGGAGCACTGGAGGGAAGCCTTCTGAAGGACTCATGTATTTTCTTACAACTTACCGAAATATAGGAGTATGACCAGGCTTTGGTTTGTTCCAAGTAAAGTGCGAAGGAACCGACAGAAATTGGTCTCCGGGCAAATCTTTTTTCAAGGTGTGCTGAGAGCCAGAGCAGTCATCCACTGCATTTTCAAGGGAAGATGATAAGTTACCCTGTTCTTCAGGACAGATATCTATTTTTCCAGACAAAGTAGCAGTCTGATCCTCTGAGGTCTTTCTTGTTTTAAGAGGAATATCAGTTTCTGTACAACACTGAAATGGTGAAAGGCCGGAATTAAGACCTTGCACGTTATGGATGGAAGTGTTTAGCCATGTGTCTTCTGTTATGCTTCCTCTGGGAGAATGACCAGGTGATGGAGTTGGAGAATGGTGAGGAGAGAGAGAACCAGCATAGCAAATCTCAGCACTGGAGTGTCGCCTTTTCCCACAGGGAGACGTAGGTCTTGAGGAGGGCCTTGATGTTGGTCTAGGGCTTAGCCAATTTTCATCTGTAATGCTAGTTCTAGGAGAATGACAGGGAGACTGTCTAGGTGACAAGGCATGCCCAAATCCATAAGGCTGTTGCCAAGATTCATCACTAGGACCTCTTGGAGAACCACCAGGAGACGCCAGAGGAGAGCCAAGGGTAAATCGAGCAGCTGCTTCATTTAGCTCGGAGTCTACATCATCATAAACATGGGAAATGGACTCACAAGAGGAAGCATCTGAAAACCAACTTCTGGAGGAAATGCTGCTGGCAGGGCTTGGACTAAGGGATGATTCCCTGTACGATGGCTCAAGAGGAAGATAGAGATGGTCCCGTGAAGGCCTTTCCATATACTCATTTTCTGTGCCATTTGTGTGCAATTCATCTTCATTGGCTTCAATCCCTTGATGACAGTTAGGCGAAATAGATGTAATCTGAATACTGGGGCACTCAAAGGGTTTGGGTCCACCTAGTGGACTGTATTTGGATTCTGGTACCTCACTAGTTCCTTCATAGTTCTTATGACTCTGAAGTCTTGTAGGTGGTGACAGAGGAGAGGAGTGAGACTGTAGTCCATGGCGAGGAATACAAATTGGCTGATTTACAGAAGATGATGGCTGGTCTACATTAAAGATGTATATGGATGCACAGTCATCAGACTCAAGATCTGAGAAAGAAACAAACAAAAAAAAAAAAAAGAAAAAAAGGAACTGAATCAGAGCACGGTACTTGAGAAAAGTCACAAAACTCTTGTTTCCCAGACATGTTCTGTTTTTCACACATCCTAGACATTTCTCCTTACACTAGGCACACAAAATAAAGCAAATCTCCCATTTACATATTTATGCATATGACTACAGAATAAGTTTTCTTTCACAAATCTAGTTTTCAACCGGATTCTGCACTTTATCCACATCTTAAGTAGCTGAACATCTAATATACACAGAACGTGGGTTTAAATCTTGAAAGGATCTAATATGGAATGCTCAAATCAACGTCATCTTTCATATCTATATTTAAACTATTCACTTCTTAATTGTTTTAATGTTCCCGGGTGCTTAATCATCTTAACATGAATATGAACAAATATGACACTTTCTGCAGTCTCACTAGTCAATACTTACAAGCACTAGAATAGGACACACATAATATTTATCTCCTTTAACAACAGAAAGCATCTTTCAGTGACTCAAACTTCAATGAAGATGACAAATAACTGCAAGTATTTAACCAAAAGAGGCCTAGCAAGAAACCTTATTAAATATAGCATGAAGAATCTCCAAAGGTCTTTCTGGTTGCCTAGAAAACTGTCAAGTGCCCATCTCACAGAAAAGCATTTTTTCAAGTCTCATGAAGTTTGATCACAAACTATCCAGCATAAAAAAGCAAAACAAAACAAACTTAACTAAAACATAGGAAATATTCCAAAGAAAGACAAGCAATTGCAATGGAGTACGAGTCCAGTTAAGAAGTTCAACAGCTTCATCTCACAGAATCAAATCAGATACTCTTGCCCTGCTCCACAGTATTAAATGCAAATATGAGACATTTGTCTTTGAAATTATTAGAAAAAGAACCTTTTCCCTTACTTTCTGCCAACTCCTGTTCGTTTCTTCTCCATTACAAAAGGGATCCCAAGTAAGATATTAACACTTTTCCAATCTTTTCAGATTTCAAGACTCATTAGCTAGTAAGTTATCATCAAGCAAAAGATCCTTCTAGCCAACACTTTTTACACAGCTCAGCAGAGTAGGATGTTAATCAAGTCATTCTATTCTAAGTTTCTTCTAGAGCAATCAACTAAAATTACCTAAAATATGTTATTCAGGAACAAAACAAGAAAGCATCTCCTCAGAGACGAGAAGAAAGCATTTTCAAGTGGAGAGAAAGCACATTGCTACCACTGAACAGACCACAACTCTAAATACTGAAAGAGGCACAAAAATGTATTTAATATTCAGTATACACATCAAATCCCACAATGTGTCTTACATACAGTCATATGCAACACTTTTATACAACTATGCCTTTACTATTATTATGTGTTTTAAGAGCACAAAAAAAAGTGTTATATGCTGTTTTATAAATATGCATACACTAACAGCATCAAGAGACTATGGAGGGACTCCCTTGCCTGTCACACAAATAACGGGCAAGCAGTCATTACCTTGAACACAGCCAGAACTTCATTTCTCTACCTTTTCTCCATGATGAACATACGTATTTTTTAAATTATTTTGTGGGGAAAAAAAAATAATTCTTGTGCTGTTTCCCATCTCAAAACATGAAATGGGAACAGTAATTAGTTACAGCTTTTCCACATTTACTGGTACATGCACATGCAGGGTCACAGATGTTGTTACTCTCTACTTTAGCATTGGGACAGTTGTCCAAGACAGAAAAAAAGGCAACCCTGATAAAAGGATGACTTAAACGATTAAGCATTTCTCCAGCTACTTGAAAGTTAGAAATGATGCATACAGATAAAATTTTTTTGAAATAATATGAAAAATGTTACAGGAAAACAGTTGAAAGCCTGAGTCCTGCATGTAACCATTTACTGCCATGAACAGCTTTAGGAACAGCAGCAGCACACTGCTGGATTCAAACTGTCAGCAATGCAAAGAGCCTTATTTATTTCTCTTGCAGCAATAATCAAGAAATCTTAAAATACTTAAGACAGCTTATCCTCATTCAGTGCCTCTGGAACTTACAAAAACTGCAGGTATATTCAGAATTCAAGCTCCATGGAGCTGAGGTGGAAAGACTGAAAACATCACAGAAAACATCAGCGCTGGCTGGGAAGGCCTGTGGGAGAAAGGCAGGCACGTTCCCCTGACCTCGGCTTTGCTGCTCCTGCTCCATGACAAACAGCCTCTAATGAGCTTGGCACCGCTTCTCCCATTATCCCTCCCCAGCACAGCACATGTGCACACTCGAAAAACAGGAAGCCAGAAACCTGGAGTAAGGCCTATGACTCTAACAAACACCAACCCCCAAAAACCACGCTTACGACTGTGGAAACAATTTATTTTGAAGTCTATAGCCATCAAACCATTTTCAGAGGCCATAAGTAAACAGATTTATCTTATTTTGGGACCATCCTCCAACTCTCCCCTTACAGACACGTGTTAAAATAATCTGTTAGTTGCTTATACAAACAACAACACTAGGGTTCATACAGTGTGTCTCATTAATTGTTCTACACCAGTTACCGGTCATTTTCTTCTACCACATTAACAACTGCAGGGAGAATTTGATCTGGAAGAGGAAAGAGCCCCCTAACTAAATGGAAAGAACGAGTCAGCCTACAAAGATGAATACAATTTGGGCAAAAATAAAAACAACAGTGGGGGGGGAAGACTAACAACCCATAAAATAAAGACAATAGCTCAGAAGAAAATCTAATGCGGGGCTTCAAGAAAGCAGTGAATAAACAAACTCACAGAAGTCTCACAAAAGGCAAGTACAAGGCAAAAAGGTGCTGCTGAGAAGCCCAGAGCACAAAAAGGAGTCATGGACATCTGGAATATTAACAGGAGACCTACTACATCCCAGTAATACTGATAAGGGGGCAAAGAAGAAAGCTGGCCTAGTCAAGAGGACTTCACCAACCTTACAATATATGAAGGAACCATTCAAGAAACAGAATGTAAATCAGAGTAGTAAAGTAGATCATAAAAAACACCACAAACACATGGAGGCAAGATGCTAGGTAGGCAACAACATGCAACGATTTAAGAAAAAAAAAAAAAAAAAAAAAAAAAAAAAAAGCACTGCCATCAGTATCAAAAGTCTTCCACGACCACAAAAGGGGGGATGCTAAATGTCTTTTCTTCAGTAAAGTCAATTAATTGAGTAAATTAACAAAATTAATAGCAATGCAAAGTAAAGAAAAGTAGACAGAATAAAAGGTTAAAGGGCACTGAAGAACTACAGACCAATCTGTTTAACTTCAGTTATAGGAGTAATCTGCTCCAATTAGCATTCAAAAAGAAGATAGGGAAACAAAACAAGAAGTCAACATCTGTTATGAACAAAGCCACGTCAAACTAATTTTGTTTTACGACAGAAGGTCTTTTGGGTAGCCAATGCAGAAAGCAGCTCAGCTTTGCCTTAACTTACTAAGACATTTAACACTGCCTCGAGTGGAGAATCTGACGAGTCTTTAGAAGCACAGCAAAGCCCTCTTTCACACCCTGCTGAGAACACATTTACTAGAGAGAACATAAAAGGCAGCGTATCTCCCATATCCACAATTACAACAGCTATATAAAGCTGCAGACCTGCAATGCAGTCGACATCAGGTGCCTGTCCCACCCTTCATCAATGAGCCGGGAAGGCTGTCATCCTGAGCACACATTTGCAACCGTCTGGAAGCAGGCTGGTGTATATAGCAGCTTCTATTCTGTGTTAGAACAGCACTGGCTCATCTCTGACTAAGCTGTTAACTATGCTTCAATGTAAGTGGGGAACAGAATTAAATAATACGCAGAACAACTGTTTCTGAAGTGCATTTTGCTCACTACTTGCTGCAGGACTGGCTATGCTGGCCCACCAGTTGCTCACCGCTCAGCCACGTACTGGCACGTGTTTATGTGCAGCTGTGCAACGAGCCAGATTTCTCCACAGAAGGAAGGTCAATTACTATCAAATGTCTGAACACAAGTTCCATGCCAAAAAAATTCAAACCACTTTATTATTCTAGGTTGGTAAGCCCATAAGCAAACAGGTTCAGACAATAAGAGTTGTTATGAGGTACCAAGAAAGTGCAACGCGACCTAGGTCTTACAAAAATACCACTGTGAAAACAGGATCAGTAATCAAGTCCTTTAAATAGCATTAGGAGAGACTTGAGCACCGCCACAGACATCATCTGTGTTCTAACACAGGTCATATAATCTCTGTCTCCATTCCCAAACTTTAAAAAGAAAATGGCAACCTCTTCTGTTTTTCAGGTCTGTCAATGTCAGTCACCACTGTCTCTTTCCAAAATTGATGGTATTAAAAGAATGCCACAAAAATATCTGTTAATGTGAACAAAAAGTGAATGCAGCTCCATTTCTAAAATGCCACGAAGCTGCAGTCCTCATTCTTGGGGTGAAAGAAGAGTCTTCAACTTCACAAAGAGCCAAAAATACTCAAGAGCCACTCTTTTCCTATTGTGCACTTAAAACCACAGCTGATCAGACTTCTTGTTGGTTCACCACCATGTTAAATCTCTATAATTGGATATTTCATTCCAGTTTTCCATTGCAACCTGTAAGTTCTCCAGAGACAATTCCTGCCTTTTGACAAGCTTAATCAGTTCTAGCAGGCAGCTTAAAAACAAGCAACCCAAAAAAACCCCTGAGAAACACAGCCATGTGTTTGTTTATAAAGGGTTAGAACTGACTAGTAAGCCACCAAATATGGTAACAAAAAAGCGTAAATTGTTAAAACAATTAGAGTGACAGTGTGGAGCAGAGGGAAAATACCTCTTAATACTCCAAGCTTACAAACACACAGAACAGTAGCGCCAGCTTTCAGGAAAGAGATGATTTACATCAACCTCATTTTGGAAAGGAGTTCTCCCTGTTCAGTGATTCTGTGCTGTTTCACGCGTATCTGATTACTCAAAAAGGACAAAAAGACATTTAACTTCTGTCGGTCACGTACGCTGGGGGCAGCTCTGCCATGCCCATCAGAACTTCACTCGCCAGTCTTACTCATCTTCTTATGTTAAGAAGCAGGGACAACGGAAATGTGCTTTTCTGCAGTGGAAGCTCATCAGTGCATCTCCCAAATTCTAGTCTGGATGACAATTAGCTGTCCTCAGTAGAACAACGAAACTGCAGTAGTTGAAGCAAGGGAATCATACAGCATATCAAATGTTTATAACTGACACTGCACTAAAAAAAAGAACAGGCAGGCTCGCAGGGTGGAGCTCCACCTTGGGTTTTTTCAGCTGTAACTGCCCACCCACCCACACAAAGGGGGAAGGGCAAATGAGAGGAGGCGTATTTTTAACCCAGATGATTTTGGCAATCTGATTTACAGTGCAGTAACATAAGCCTTAGGACATAGGGAGAAACAAGCAGCCAGGACAGGAACCACAGGTGGCTGCACAACCAAATGAAAATGTAGCATGCAGTTAAAGGCCACAGCTTGGTACAACATTCAAACTGGAATGGCTGTCTGTGGAGAAACACACATCAAGCCTCACCCTAACCTAACAGAATTTCCCTCCAAATAGGGAAATAACAGCCATTAAATTTTATTTGACACATAAGAAAGACTAAATAAACATGAAAATCAAATGCATCTACTTAAGCCATAAGCATGTTCCAAAAAAATTATGTACTCGTAGCAAACGGAATCAATCTCAGTTGAGAAACTTTCCTCCCTGTCTTTGAAATAAAAGTTTCCCTCATCTTTCTGGTGTAGGGAGCTGCTTGGGCAGGGGGGCTGGACTGGATGACCTCTAGAGGTCCCTTCCAACCCCTACAGTTCTGTGATTCTGTGATTCACTGCAAAGAGCTTTGAGCGATGCTGATAAGAACAACATAAAAAGCAGGCAAAAAAAAAACCCAGCTTGTCACAGTAAGCTTCAACACAACTGTTGTTCTCAGTTACAAGAACAGAAAACAGCAACCGGAAGCACAGGGCAGCGTTTATACCTGTGCCTTCTCAACCTCTCCCGGTATTCGTGCTGATTATGAGGCAAGCTTTTAAGTGAAAGCTTTTTAAAGCTTGTGATTCGGTATTTAAGGATTAGCCATTAATATCCGTAAGAGGTAAAAGAAAAATATTTACTTCTTGCTTTCAAAATCTGCAAGTTCCACCGCTGCTTCCCCTTTTTCCTCTGCGCATGTGTCACTCAGGAGGGCACCAGATCCTTGCAGATAAAGGGAAGATGCTGCCCTCCAGTTTGAAGTTACATCCATCATTCAGTGTAAGATTGAAAGTCAGCTCAACATGACCCAAGTGGTTCAGAGATACTCTTTAAATGGTGCCATACCCCCACAAAGCAGTTAATAACATGCAGCTGTTACTGCTCTTTCCCAGATGAAGCACAGTTTTCTGCCCATTCAGTTACTAGACTTTGTGAAAGAACTTAGCCCTGCACTCCCCGAGCATCTGATACGTGTGGATGTAGGGACCAAGACTGAGCACTCTGAAACTGGTGTGCTGTGCCTGACTACAGGAAGATGAGCGGTGATAATGATGAAACGACAGTACGTGACTGAGGAGAAAAAGGGAATTACGTGCTGCAGCTGCTGGCCAAAGGTTTGTCTGCACTGTTGGTACTGTAAGCCGACCGAATGCTCACAACCCAACTCGCTTCTGGAGCAAAACTGAAAGACTTTGTAAAGGGTTCTCCCCAGCTAACGCTCTATCTAGAAAATAAAACTGTCACCTAACTGCCTGCATAACTGCAAAGGCCACTGATTAACTTCTGATACCCACAAGCTCATTGACAGTAGCCTGCCGTATACAGAGCCTTCCAGTATAGGAAGTCTGCTTCAGTCCTAAAGCAAGCACTGCAAAGAAGCAGTTTTCAAGACCACAGCACTTAAGTAATGTCACAGCAAAATAAGAACAAACCCAACATAGCAGTGTGCAAGAAAATCAGCATCCTAGTTTATAGGAAAGCATGTGACACAGGTTGCAGCCTTTAAGAAAGTTTATTGAAAAAGAACACAAGAAGCACAGGCAAAACGTTTGAGCAGGGAGAGGCTGTTACACAGCACGAGGAGGGGAGGCAGAACTGGAGGCATGCCCCTCTCTGGCCAGAGCATGACACAGAGGCTGAGACGGGTGTTGACAGGATCTGAGCAAACTAGTTTGGGAACATCTCACACCTCAGCAAAGCTGCACTGTACTTCTGCAGCTGTCCTGAAATGCAACAGAGGGCAAACCCTTTCATTCTGACACAGGCAACCCTACCCTACAGATAACTCAGTGCTTCAACTCATTAATATGTAAACTTGACATACACAAATCTCAAAGAGAGACTGTATATTAAGAGACTGAAACAAGCCAGAATGAGAAGTGCTTGAATCAGTGAAGAATTAGCAACCCCTTGAGTTCACTTTGTCAACCAAGTGACGTGGTGTAACGGGCAGAAACGAATCTAACAGCCCAGGAGGCACCCAGGGAAACAGCCAAGGGAACACTGCAGCAGAGCAAGAACAACAATTTTTCAGCAACTTTCAGAACGATCCCCCAGAATAGAAGGAAGGCCATCACCATGTCACTCGCAAACTCTGGAACACATATTTCTTCATAGAGTCCTACATAACTTGTGTTTATTCCAGCAGGAGCAGAGGCTTCACCAGATACTGCATCTAATCAGCTTAAAAACAAATCCTCCCCCTGCCCACAGAAATGCTAAGCAATACAAAGGTACTAACAGTTGCTGCTCTAAAGCCTTGACCTGACAATTTACACCGATGAAACACAGGAGCTCTGATCTAATTTAAAGAAGCTACACACAATATAAAATGTTGGCTTTTTTTTAGTAGTTCTTTGTATTAAGCCACACATTCCCTTCTGGCATTGTCACTTGAGTACAGTTGTCCCAAATGACTCTGCTAAAACCTTCTGTAATCGTTGTTACTCCATCTCCGCAGCTCCTTTGTGTTCGTGACTTAGGGGACAGCTACTAGGAAACATTTTACTTCAAATACATACACACACTTACAAATTATTGTAGACATTATTACAGCCCTTTATTCGGTCACCCAAAGCAGCAAACCACTGTCACAGTTAATGAAAGCATTCTGAATTCACTGCCAGCTTGAAATTCTGGTTTTGGTGCGGGTTTCATTTTAGGTGATGCAAGAATTTTGCAGATCAGTTCAGTTAGAAGGCAACCTTCATTCGTGGTGTTGTCCCAGCCAGGAGCAGCCACTTTGTGGCATAGTACCAAGGCTGCAATCACTGAACCTGCCTTTAAGTGACCTTACCATTTTTCTATTTGCTCAAAGCAATATAAAACAATCTAAAGAACAGAAATAAAAAACCCTATTCCTCACAGCATTGGCTTCTAAAAATGAAAGTTAACAGTCAGAGAACACAGATCCTTGTTAAGGTTTTTGCCCCCTGCAGTCCTGAAGAAGCTCGCATCTCAAAAACAAAAATCTAGATCTGAAAGGACCTAAAAGCAAAGGAATATTCTGGATATCTCCCTCAACAAACTCATTAAACATACAGAAAATCCGACCTCAGCCACCAATATTTTGTTAAAACTATTTCTAATTTTTAGAAGTGACTAACAAGAAGCAGTTTTTTAAACAAATGCTAATAATGAGGTTCTACATTTCTAGGGGTGGTGAATCAACTGTAGGCAGCTGCCCGCGTGTTCACCTACAGCCATCTTTTCTGCAGCCTCAAATGAAGTATTTGTTCCTGCTTAAAAAAAAACAACAAAAAACAACAGAAGAACAAAAACGACCAAATCAAACAAGACTTCTTTTTTCCTCCCATTTCCCCAAGAACCTAAAACCAAAAAGCAGACCTCCTAAAAAACCCAAGGAAAACAATTTCCATCACCCCTATCATCCTTTGCCTGAAAAGAATCCATAGCACGCAATGTCCCTGCGATACTCAGCCAGAGGAGCCGTGTAAATGATTAAGTTCAGCTGCTGAGCTAACTGCCCGCGTGCAGACACACAGCCTGCTCGCTGCTCAGCTTTGCAGTTCTTCAGATTGAACAGCTTTACAAGGTTTGGTATGACCTACGTCGGCAGCGTTGCACAAAATCGCACGGAGATGGGGTGCTCTAAAGGCAGAGCAGAACACTGCCTCACAAATAAGCTTGCTCCTGCTTTGCCATTTTACCTAGTCCTACCGATCGTTTCACTCATCTTAAATTCCACTGTCACTTGAACCCCACACGGCATGCCTGGACAAATGCACGGACTTGGATGCTGCTTTGCAGGCTGGGCTGACTGCCAGCACGGCTCCACGTACTTCCCTGCCCGCTAGGGCAGCTTGAGGCAACAACTCCTGTATTTACGTTATTGCTGTGAACAGCCAAACTGCTGTTCACTATTGACCGGGGCCCAATCTGCTCTTATTTCTCACTCATTCAACAGCAACTTTACTTAACGAGTCCTCCAGTGGGATATGATCAACCGCTTGCAGCTGTAGAATACAAACGAGAAAGAAAAGAGTTACATTTTAAGTAGAGAGCTACTTTCTACTTCAAGAAAGAAAGTTTGTTTCCAACATAGAGAAATCTTTACGACACAAGTGTTGGCACAAACATTTTTTACGCCAAGACAATCTTCGCAACCCAGCTCTCGGCATTTGCCCTGACTCACACTGTGCCCAACATTCAGATGGGAGGAAAGGGAACAGAGAGCGGCGTGTGAGGATGAATGCTCACATGGAATAAGTGACATCTGGTCAAGCTAGTGATCTTTCTGAAACTTCTGTATGAGTGTGCCTCACTGCGCAGTGTAGTGAGCCAAAACGTGAACATTACGACATCAGATCTCGTGCAACTACAACTGCCTCACAACAGCACACATGAGAACTGGGTAGTTTGCCAAACGGTCTCATTCTGGTCAAGTTTCATTCAAACAGGGGAGACTTTATAATATGGAAGAAGCAACACATCTGAACATGTCAGCCTCCCATGATTACTGTTACAGTGTAGCCCAGGCAACCCTGACTTCACCAATACCAGATTTAGCTTTCATACAAATTTTCCTCTGGTACTTCCTCAGCACCTCTCTGTTATCTGGGTGTCACAGACCCTCTATTTTCAGCCAGCTGCAGCTGCTTGGCTCCCCCTGCCCTCCACCAGCACGTTATATAACCGCAGCCTATGCATGATTTGCATCAGCCTTCTACATGCACATAACCAAAATCACCACGTTGTGAAATAAAACAGCAGCTGCAATTAAATTTCCCCTCAAGTGGTGGTTCCTACTGAAATACATTTAGTGTTCAATATCTAATAAACAAATATTCTGGTTTACCTCTGAGGGAAAAAAAAAGAAAAGGTCTCAAGCAACTTGTTCATTTGCTTTCTTGCACCAGCTGATGCCAGTATTAACTCACGAGCTCTCTTTTGCACAGCAAACATTTACAGGCCCGCACAGACAGCTGTATTTATATGGATGGCTCAAATTATACCCATAAGTCTCAGAGTTACCATCTCGTGCAAAGACTTTCTCCCCTACCCACAGACAATCAGATCTAAACAGACTAGTAACACCTTACAGTACAGGTGTGTAAGACGGTCTCCTAAGGAAAGCAGACTCTGGCAGTTCTGGGCCAAAGTACGCAGCCACAGAAAGGATGTCAGCGACAGCAGCCCCTGCTCAGTTCACACGTTGAGTGCACGACGACTGCCAGCATTCAGCCCTCCATTTCCCACCCAGCCTCATTATGAGACTATTTTCCTACCACAACTTGACTTTCTTAGCATTGCCTACCTTAAACACCACCTTAGGGAAAAGAACAAAAAGTTCAAGCACACTGCAAACTTCCATAAACATGTTAGCCTGTTTCCTACTCTCTACCAACAGCCTCTGACAGCAGTGTCACGAATACACGATGAAGAAGCGGAGAATAATTTAGATATCAGTGATCAAAGCAAAGCTATAAAGACTGGTATTGTTTCAGCACAAGTCATCAGTTTTAACATTTTTCTATTACATTCCTAAATTAAAAGACTCATACGTAGTGCCCACTTTTGCTGGGCAGCACTCTGCTGAGTTCCTGAGGCCAACGCAGTGGCATATGTCACTTGGGAGCACTCAGCACACAGGAGCAGGACCTGCAGAGCTGCCCAACGAGCTCCCAGGTGCTCCAGGGAAAGGACAAACACAGAAGCACTAAAAGGAAAATATGCTATAAGTCTGATATTCACGTGGCGTAATGTGTATTTCAGTATCGGTATTTGGAAACAGCCTTGAACCAGTAAGCTCATGGCTCTAAGCTAGAAGAAAAAAAATGTCAAGCAGGATGGAAGTTCTCAAAGCGAAGAGCCAAGTCTACATACACTGTCCTTAAGAGAAGCAAGGCTCCAGCTAACAAAGGCATTCTGAATTGTCACCAAATTCATCACCAAACTGGGACACAAAAACAAAACAAACAAACAGAATAAATCAACCAACCCACAACTCCTCTGGAGGTAAGAGGGACTGTGAGAAATAATGTACCAGTAACAAGATTACTAAACAGTATTACTTAACCAAATATCAAGTCACGGAAAATATGCAGAATTTTTTTTCAGCTTTTTTCACAGTTTCCAAGAAAATAAAACAGATATTACGAACAAAAGCTCCAAGGAGAATAATTTCTGCTTTTCTCAGTAAAGCAGTCAAATTTGGGGAAAGCAAACAAACAAACAAAAAAATGACTAAGGATGGCTGCCTATATTGAAAGCAAACAGGTAACAGGAATTTCTCCTCCTCCATAACTCAAGAACAGAAAGCTGGGGGGGTTGGGGCGGACACGCTGCTCCATTCCGCTGGGTCACAAAGCCTCAGCCTGCCTCTCACTCTTACCCAGCTCCTTCAGGATTCTGAACAGCAATACCAACACTCTGCTGTCCGTGTTTCCTAATTGAATAATTCATTTTCTGGCTATTGAACTGCTTGCAGCCTCTGATTCTAAGCCACTCCACATGTCACATACCAACAAGAAATAATTTTGGATGGTATAGAACTTTACAAGATCCTGAATTCCCAGCTCAGTGCTACACAGTCTGAGTTCTTTAATGAGCCCTTTCCTTGTGGAAAAAAAAAGTACAACTTTTGAAACAGAAGATAAACTCCAAAAGTAAAAATTCAGCTAAAGAAACATTATAGCAGCTCGCATTTGCAACCCTTTGCACAGCCCAGCATTTCAACAGTGAAATCCTCAACAGATAAGCTTTTAACAGCAGCATGGACACCATCAAGCTTACCTGCTTAATGTATTTGAAACTCAAACTTCTCTAAATTATTCTGAATTGCACTGAAACACCGGGGACAAACAGGGCAGGGGCTACAGAAAAACAGTATTTTTTTTTTTTTTTAATTCAAGTATCAAATACTAAAATCTCAAAAAAGCTCTTTTTAGTTAGCCCAAAGGTAGGGACACCTCGAATACGTCTGACAAAGCCACTCGTTTCACAGTCTATCTTACCAGACTGCGCAGGACCTCAAGGCAACTGGCACAACGTGGCAATCAGATGCTCCTAAAACCAACAGAACAGTTTTGCAAGACAGAATAGCAACGGGTTGGGTTCACTTCATGAGTGCTGTGCAGCTGAAGGCCTGGATGACTCTACCAGAAAAAGATGAAGCTCACTAGGCCCAGAGCTCCACCACCTGTGCTGGCTGCTGGGCACTGCTGGTAACAGCAATTCCTTTCTTTGGGGCACGGACACTAAACTAGCAAAGAGAAGAGGGAGGTGCTGCTTCAGAAGGCGCTCAGTACCGAATCACCATTTAGAATTACCCGAAACGCTTCCAAGCACAACCAGATTTGTATGGCAGCACACAGGTCCATTAAACTGGCAATCCCACTGATTTTAAATGAAGCACACTGCAAAGTGCAGTATCAGAATACGGACTTCTAAGCACCTCTGAACCATTTTTCATGCATTCCCCCCCTCGGTACAAACTGCAACTTTCAGACTGAGCACGCAAGCACTGCTGCAGAACGCTTGGTCTCATTTTCTGCCACTAAGCACAAAACTAAGTACTCTAGTTCGAGTGTCCTGAAAACCTCTGAAACTGCTCTGTGTATTAACTTGGACAGGTCGCTTTGATTTCTCCTATTATCCTTTTAGTCACACAAAAAGGTAAACTCCAACCTGAGACAAGCACGTGCTACGTAGTTCAGAAATAAGAAGTACTTTACATGAAAGAATTAACGAGCCAGAAATTAAAATACAGATACGTATACAGAGAATAATTAAGTGCTAACACTACACTAGTCTCAGCACAAAAGAAAGCATGAACATCTATTCCTGTGCTACTTATGCTAGAACTCTGCACCCAACACTTCTTTCACGAGGATGCCAAACGTCCAGAGATACAGCATGAAGCATAAAAACTTGTCTTCATGTGATCCCGGGAGACTCAGTCATTTGAATGTTACTTATTTCAAATTAAGTACCTTTCCATGTGACATACATGTTTTAATATTACCTTTTGTTAGGAAAAAAATACCCTTATACTTATTTTGCCACGCAACTGACATCATCACTGAAGTTAGTGATACAGGACTGTGAAATGCATGGTTTAAATAATCTCCTCGAGGAGATCTAAGAGCTCCTGCCCACCTATTATACTTGGATGAGGGGGAAATGGAAAATGAAAGACTTCCAGTTTGGACCTTCAGTTATACCAGATCTAGTTCTCAGCACTCGGGCAGGATTAGCAGCTGAACTCTAGCAGCGCTTCCCGGAGGCACGGATCGACCCTGAGCCTTCCACATAGAGACCACGTCCGTGCACCGCCAGCTGGGTATCCCACAAGCCACCGACCACTGAGCTTCAGAGCCCGGGATGCAGGCACACTGAGCGCTGAACGCTACAGCAAACAGATCGCTTCGTGATTCCACTGTCACATTTTAAAAGTTGCCTTAAAAAAAAGTTCTAACACGTCAAACATGGAAATCTCTCTCTATGGGAGTCAGTACCTGAACCATTTGTTAAGGGATGCCACCAAATCACAAACATTGTAGAACTGTTCAGGCTGGAAAGGCTGATCCTCTGGGATCACAAAGTCAACCCAACCCATCACCTCCATGCCCATGCTAGCATCCTGTCTTCTTGTTCTGTCATTTTCATCGATTCCTCACTGAGGAATGCAGTTCAGAACATCAGTGTTATGTGAAAAGTGAATAGAAATTGGGATGTCATCAATCCTTTTTTTGTAATTTGTTCACATCCCCACTGTTTCCCATTTGAGGTGCGCGTATCCCGTTCACCTGGGCTGTAATGCATTTATTTTGGCTAGCAGAACTCGGGTCTCCTTCCCAAAAGCACCATCTGCATTTTAATGCCCCTCTCTGTTCCGCTAAGTTGGAAAACGGGGAAGGAAAATCTTTATTTCTCTTTCTCCTTTTCCTCCAAAGGATCCGCAAGCTAAAACTTAGCGTTTAAAAAAAAAAAAAAAAAAAGTGGGAATGAATTTCTGGGGGAAAAAAAAAAAAAAAAGAAGAAGACGCGAAGCGCTCACAGCGCGGATCACTTTCCTCGGGAAGCGGCGCGGTCCGGAGCCGGGAGGCGGCCCAACATGGCGCTGCCGTGGGCGCACAGCGTCAGGAGGCGCCGCTGCCCGGCGGACACAACTTTCCACCCCACGGCGCTCCGCTCGGGCCCGCTCCGCCGCCGGCCCCGTCCGGCCCTCCCGACTTCGCTTTTTTTTCTTTCTCCCCTCCCAGTTTTTCCCCTCCCAACGACAGCGGGGCCGGGCCGGCCCTCCGCGCCCCGCCGGGCCCGAGGGCTGAAGGCGGTGACGGCCGCTCCCCGCCCCCCGCCGCGGCCCTCCCCCCCCCCCTCCACCGCCCTGCGAGGAAAACAGGAAGCCGCCCCCCCCCCCCGGCCCGGCCCGGCCCGGCCCGGCCGGCACCGCACCTGTAGGGCCCAGCGGCGGCCCGGGCCCGGGCTGCCCGTCCTCCCCGAAGATCAGCCTGAAGTCGAACTCGTCGTTGGCTCCGCAGTTTGCCGTACTCATGGGTTTGGCCGGCGAGACGAAGCGGGACGCCGTCGCCCTGCCGGGCCGCGCCGGACTCCCCGCCGGGCTGCGCTGTGGCCGCCGCCCCTCAGGGCCGCCTCATGGCACACCGCGCGCGAACGGGGGGGGGGGAGTGGGGGGGGAGAAGAAGGGGCGCGAGCGGCGGCTCCGACCTCGGCGCGAGCGGCCGTGCCCGGGCGCCTTCTGTCACTCACAGGGGGAGGGCTCCCGCTACGGGCCGCCGCCGCCGGCCCCGCCCCCGCCCCGCGCGCTCCCGCCGGCCCCGCCCCCTCCCGGCGATTCCCACCCTCGCGCTCCCGCGCGCAGCGGGTGCCCGTGACGTCGGCCGCGCCGAGGGCGCCTCGTGACCCGGGCGGGCAGGAAAGGACGGGGAGAGCGTCACGCGGAGCCGTCCCCGCTCCCCTCCATCTCCCCCCCCCCCCCCCCCCCCCTCTTTCCCCCACCACGTCGCGCCGCGGGGTCCGCCGGGGGATGTAGTCGGGCGGAGGCCCCGCCCAGCGGAGCGGGGTGCCACGTGTCGCTCCGCTCGCCCCGCGCTGCTGCGGTAACGGCGGCGTGCCGGCTGCGCGGGCCGCCCCGCGGTTGTCCTGGTTCTCGTGCTGAAGGAAATGAAAGGGCGGGAAGAGAACGAGGAGCCGCGGCCGTTGTTGCGGCCGGCCGGCCCCAGGCGGCACTGAAGCCCCCGGTGCTGGGTTTGCGTGAGAAAAGCCGGCGCAGCCTGTGCTGTGCGGGCGGGTCGCGCCTCAGGTGGGGGAACCGGGAAGGTTCTGTCTGTCCTGAGGTTCTGTGCTGTCGGTGTGGATGGGAATTGAAGTGCTGCTTGTACCCAGCCCCGTGCCCTCGAAGGTCAGTTATGGGGTGTTCGCAGTTTTATTTGTGTTGCAGACTGATAAACTTCCCTAATTGCCCCCTGCTGCGCCTTCCAAGCGTTAAGGAACCGGGCTCCGCTGCCAAGCTCTAAAATCGGTCGAACTAGAACCGCTGTTGTGGTCATGTGGCCATGTGAAATCAAAGGTCTGTGTGTGTGTCAGCACCTCGTTAATCGCACTGTTCCGATCACAAATAACAAATTCAACGTGTTTCAGTGCGCGGGAGCTTCTTAACGCTGTAATGTTTGCAGAATCGTAGGGGATGGAAGGGATCTCTGGAGCTCTCCCAGTCCAGCCCTGCTGCTAAAGCAATTCCCTGCAGCATGTTGCCCAGAAAAGCATCCAGGTGGGTTTGCGTATCTCCAGAGAAGGAGGCCCCACCATCTCTCAGTGCTCTGTCACCCTCACAGTAAAGAAGTTCTTCCTTGTGTTTACCTGGAACTCCCTGCGTTCCAGTTTGTGCCCTTGTTCTGTTGCTGGGTGCCGTGGTAAAGAGCCTGGCCCCATCTGTTTGACGCATTCATGAGATCCCCCATCAGTCTTCTCTTCCCCAGGCAGAGCAGCCCCAAGGCTCTCAGCCTTTCCTCGTACAGGAGGTGCTCTAGGTCCCCATCACCTCTGTAGCTCTCCACTGGGCTCTCTAGCAGTCCCATCTGACTTCTGTTATTGTTGAGGTGCATGCAAACAGAATAACAACAGCCCCACGCCTGCATTTATCACTCAATGTTCTCTTCATAGATCTGAGTGCAAGCCAGAGAAGAAAGCTGATGTGGAGACAAGGAAGCTCAGTGACCTGTGCTGAGGAACACACGTGTTTATCTTTCTTTCCCTTATTCTCCTAATGCAGCATCCTTTCTGTTATTGCGTCCCATAAAATGCATGTGGGGCTGCAGCTGCTGTTTGTGCAGCCCTGGGAGATGCTCCCAGTGCACCTGTGTCCCTCCTGCTAGAAGCCCAGCCCCACACCATGAGCTCAGCCCTGGCTGCAGCCTCCTCTTATCTTTAAGTCCAAGGTCACAGAGAAAAACGTGTAATAGGATTAACCAAGGGTTAAAAAAAGCCCTCATGCAGACCTGAACGAAAAGAGGTCTACAGTGAACACTTCTGGATGATGTGGTATATATAAAATGGATCTTAGCTCATTTTTCTCTGAAAACTTTTGAATAACCTTTCACAATTTCAAGGCAGATATATCAGAATTCATCTTATTGTTAAATAATGGTTGTGTCAGATTACAGCACGTGGAGTAACTGTAGCTGTTTCCTGTTCTGCTGTACCAGGAGATTATTCATTATGCATGTCCCTGGAGAAAAATACAGCCAAATTTGTTCTCTCTGAAAGGGGCTGTGTGAATGCAATCCAGGTTCCTTGATAAGAAGCTCAGCGTGAAGTTCCAATCAGCATGCTGAATATGTAAAATACTGCCTTGTTCCTTCAGCTGCAAAACAAATCCTTTTTCTCCTTTTTGAGGCGGGTATTCAGCAACCTGTGATAGCTGCAGGTCATCAGGGAAAGGGAAAAAAGGCCGCATGGACTTCATACCCTAAAATACAGCAGAGCAATTTGCTATCTCATGACCATCTAGCCAAGAGGAGCAATTTACAGACTTCGTAGAAAGTAAGGCTGCACTCTAAGCAATTAATGGTTATTTACCATCATCTCTGTTAGGCTTTCTACTTCAAGGTTAGGTATATCCAGCTCTTTGAGTTCGGAGCTTGTGTTTTTTGCCAATCCTCTGTCTTTTCTCCACCAGATCTTTCATTTCACCCTCTCTCTCCTCCTGCACCACCACACATATCCTTTCTGCACTGAATTCCCCAAACCTAAAACACCTTCAAACGTTTCCACGCAGCCAAAGAGTAATCGGGGCATGACCACGTTGGCAGCAGCCCTCAGCATGCTGACGTGTGTTTGCACCGATTTGCAGGGACGTGGGTCAGCCCCGTGCTCGAGGCTGTGGCACGGATGGCCGATCTGGCACACGCGTGCTGCCCAGAGCTCCGCCAGCAGCAGAACCAGGACAACCTGCTTTCACTGAGGTTTTGTGCCGAGGGAGTGCTTTTGTGTATTCCTCTGTTTCATATGCATAGGTGGTTCCTCTCCTTGTTGCTTTCGGGCTGCGTGACTGCATCCAGATGGGGATACACCTTGTTGTGCTCAGAAGCTGGAGTTACTGCCTGCGCCTTGGGAAGGAAAGAGCACACTTCCTGTGGTGGTTGAAACCTTTCCAAACTGGGGCTATTTTCTAGGCGTGTTGTGACTTTCGGCTCCAAAAACCTGAGGGCTGCATTGTGCTGTGTTTTATTTTCCACGCATCATCCTATGCTGGATAGCAAGGAATTCTGAGCTGCAGCCACATCCCAGATCTGTATTTGTCTTGGAGTAGCAGGGATTCCTCCCCCTTCCTATGGGCAGCAAATCAAATCCAGCTGTGCAATTGTAGCCAGAATAGGCTTTGGAAGAAGCATGGCCAGGCATTTGTTCTGCATGATTCAATAAACCAAACAGCCTCAAATTAGGAATATAATGCACAAGGTTGTATTTCAGATGCTTGATCTCGTTCCCTCCTGTGGTCGGATCTGGACCTGTTTAGAAGCCACACACACCAGTGTGGCAAGGAAAGGGCAGATGAGAAAGCACAGAGAAGGACTCCTGGAATCAGCAGATAGTGTTCTTTGGCTGCATCTGTGGTCATGCTTTTTACAGCTAATGTCGAAAAAAGCTTGAGTACAGGAAAGTGTATATATAACCACTGCAAATTTATCCTTAGACACTTGCAATCACTTGCAAATGGCATCCAAACAAAATATCGTAGCTTTTATTTCTCTCACAGCTAGCAGGGCAAATCCATTTTTCAAGCATGCAGAAGAGTGTTATGTAGGAGAAAGATACTATTTCAGTAAGGAGGCAATGTTCAGGACAGTTAAATTCAGCAGCCATATAGTAAAGGGTCTTGCATTCTGCACACAAGGTCATAGGTTATTTATATTTAATATGTGACATCTGGCATTTTGAATAATTTCCTTGGCTAATTACCAGTGCCTGGGTGAAATGTGAAACTTCTGCCATCGGGGAATTAAAAGGAAAACAAAAACAAAAGTAGATTGCAAAGCACTGGAAAGTTTCGTAGGAAAATTAGGAGTTGTCCTAATTCAGGCATCAGATACACAGTAGGAGAAAATAGAGTAAAAGGGAGTAGTGTGACTGAGCTTGGATAGATTTAAGTATTGAGGGAAAAACGGCAGTCATCCTTTTAAGACTCACTGTGCCTTGACTGCTTAATTGCAGCACTCCTACCTTGGTCTCATGCTCAGCACCGGATCAATGGGGTATTTGTAATAACAAGATTTCAAAGTGGAAAGAAGGAAAGAAAGGAAGAAAGAAAGGATTGCCTACAAGGTGTGTGCTGACAAAAACACACCTACATAAAAGTTTAATGAGGTCACAGAGTCTCATTTAACCATTTTACAGTTTACCCCAGGAAGCTTCATCGCTCCCCTAAACTTCCTGCAGTCATAGTAGTGCCCTGCAGTATATTTTTCTTCAATACATATTTCACGTTAAACAATCGTTGCTTTGCTTTACTGTTTGTTTAACATTCTGCACACATTACTTCATAAAGTTTTCTGCTGCTTTATATTTCTATGGTTTTACAGAGCGGGTTGGAGTCTCATTTGGCAGTTACCGTCACACACACATTAAAAAGAGCAGAGGCTCTGGAAGTCTGGCACTTGGCTGCATGGCTCTCCTCACAGAATTTCTGTTCACAGTATTTTGCTTTCAGACCATTCAGTGAAAGCAAAATAAAATTACCAGCAGCATTATTACTGGAATTAAAACATAAGACCATTCCAGGCACAGGTATTTGCTTCTGAAGCAACTGCTTTCACAGGTACCATAGAGTCAAAAACCTAAAGTGGTTTGTGAGTGAAATCAGATGACAACTGAGATTGCTACCAGAAAAAGAACAAACTCCTCTAATGCGCAGTGATGATTGCATGAGATAAATATTTGTGGAAACACTAATGAGGTTTCATAAAAGCTCTTAGGCTTGACATAAAGACTAGGGCATTTTACTTACTTCTGCATATTTCATCTTTGATTTTTGAATGTTTGTCAGCCAGCAGATGGTTCTTTCTCTAAGGTACAGCACTGGGACTTAGAAAATGTGGGTTCTGTTCCAACCTTCCAATTTCTCATAGGCTAATTTTCAGACTTTCCTGAAGGGCATAAGTAATTTGCTCTTTATATATTCACTACAAACACTGCCTTAGTTCCCCTCTAAGGTGAGGGACAATACAACTTTTGTAGTCTCTCTTTTTACTTAGATTGCACACGCCTCTGCATGAGAACTTTGAAGTCTGGAATAGCTCTCAAGTGCTGCTTGAACAGCAAAGCAGCCAAAATGGGCAATCACACAACTATCACAGCAAAATTACCCCAGTCCCTGAGCCTCTAGCTAGCTCTGTAGGATCTATACATAATACGATAATCCTATGACATGGCTCTATTTTGTCTAAGTGTACTGCCTGCATGAAGCCTGCAGGGCTTGTTCTTCAGCGAAAGAGACTGTCAACCTTGTGCAAATTACTTTTGTCCTTGACTTGGGTCAGGCTAAGCCAACATAAAACAATAGGCTGTAATGCACAGAATGCTTTAAAGGTGCTCTGGCAGTTTGGCTTTTGGACTGCCGTCTTTCCACGTTGTGGAAGTGGATTCATTTTGCAGTCGTCAGGTCACATGCACACACCACTTGCTTCGTCTGTGCCTAATGAGCTTTCTGACCCAGAATCTTAATTTGGATACAACAGCTTTCAGATGAGAGGCAACAGGTGCTGAACAGGATTGCCATGTCCCAGCTGTGGCAGGTGCTTGCGTGTCTTTTTGCTGTGATCCATGCCAGTATGAAGTCAGGCAGGCCAGCCAGGTGGTTCGCATTTAGCTTTTCCTTTGCACTGGAATAAAAGCAGCACTGACAGAGTCGGTTTTGAGTTGATTGAGTTTCTGCCTGGTTTGCTGACCAGACTGCACGTAAGAGGGTTGATGCTTCTTTGACCGAGCACGGGTCGGGAGATTTAACTATTTGATTTGGTTTCAGAATCAATTTTCAATGCAGCAGTTATCAGACATGACACTGCTAGCCCTGGTCCTTATCTTTCTACCATAACCCTTTCCTGGGAGCAGGCTCTGTGGGGTCCTCTGGCTCTTTACATGCCAGACTGGACTGTGGGATGTACTGCTGCATATTAAAAATGAATGGAAAGCAGGAAAAGTGGAAAGACAGTAAGAACTGATTAAATACCTAGTATTCTTCCAAGCCATAGAAAGAGATACTCAGTAAATAATTCCATGAGGTCTGTGCAGTGGTTACTGGTGCAAAATTGCATTGCAAGTATTTTTATGTTTGTTCATTTTGTTTTGTCTATAAAGCACTTGCTGATAACAAAGCTTATAATGTGTAGATTGATCAAAAAGCAGTCAACAATTGCTCATAATGTGTGGATTGATCAAAAAGCAGTCAACAATTGCTCAGAATGCAGGCTGCTCTCCATTCTTCTGGGTTACATGTAGTTTCTGCCATAGTTAGCTAAAAACACTGCATCTAGAATGGTAGTAATAACTAGGAGAAGAGGTAACCCAAAGGAAACCAGTCATCTAAAGTGAAGTAATTGGTAGCAAGCAGTCTAAAATCCAGAAATGAAAGGCACTATATCAAAGTTCAAAGCTACCTCAGGAGAAAGTAGGCTGGGAGACCGAAACTGAAAGTTATTAGAAAATCTCCACATACTATACACATAACAGCAGCACAGCAAAATGTGTCGGCCTTCACTAATTACATCTTTTAAAAACAAGAGGGAGATAGTGTTGGTTTGTGAAGAATGCCAGGCCAGCAACACCAAAGAGAAGCACAAACTCCCCAGTTCAGACAGCAACTTATGGATGTACCGGGGCCCCACTCCATGCACTCCAGTGATGCTCACTCTCTAGTGGGGAGGATGACATTTGCAATGATGGTACCAGAGATGTTTCTTTTCCACAGACACTTGCTGAGTAACTGGTAAGTTAGTGGCTGGAAAGAGATTCTGGTCAGAACAGATTTGATACAGCTTCAACCATTAACCTGAAGATGAAAAGATGCTATCTACTCTGCAAAGCATCTTCAAAGCCCTTTCTACAGATGGAGGACAAACAGAAGCCAGAGTTTTAGCCACAACTGCTATAAAGCACATATCTGGAGGAAAAAGAATGCGACATTTGGGAAGATCTGAAAAAAGCTCAGAACTATTCCATGACAAAGACTGAAGTGTTCTTTGATAGGGACATAATATGATTTAAAATTACATTATTTATGAACTTAATACAGTAGGGGGAAAAAATCAGGAAAAAAAGGAGTTTGGCTGTTTAAGAAAAAAATAAATAAATAAAACAGCAAGAAACTCCAGCTGGGAATTCATCTAATTACAAGGGAGGAAAAAAAAAAAGGTTGAAAATCATTGTTCTGCTGATTTTTTTCTCCCTTTAGTCTTTGAATTTGTGTAGAATAAAAGCCAAGCAAAACATTACGGAAAAGATGGATGATTTTTCCAGCTCAAATATCTGCTGCTAATATAGAATCTACCTTTTATCCTATTGTAAACAGAAAATAGACAGACAGTAAATATAAGGGGTTTAATGCAACGCTGAAAAGTTGTGAATAAAGATGACAGAAGAGGAAGATGGTACAAGAGGCGAGTGATGTAAAGAGATGAGTAAATACATTTGTGTGTATGTGCTAAAAGTGCCCACCACAGAAGCACAGCAAATAAATGAAAGAAAATATGTCCCATATATAAAGACCTATGTAAAGATATAAGACGTATAAAGACCTGGTCAGCCATTGAGACAGCTTGAATTGAGGTAAAATCTGAAATTCAGCCTGAAATCTAAGGTAGGCCAAAAAAGGACATGCTTTCATAAGATTACAGTAGTAATGACTACAACTTGGTCATTTTAACTGGGTGGTTATAGCACACCAACTAGTCATAATAACTTTTGGGACTGTATCAGCCTATTTCCTATTGAAATAAAACAAAAAAAAACCCCAAATCTTTTCCAAGTCTGCAGTCCTGAACAATCTAAAATGTTTTCTACAAAGAAAAGGGTTTCAATCAAGGGGAGGATCATGAGGAATAATGTGTTTTTTAGCAACAATGAGCAAAGCAATAGCGTGCTTTTTGTTAAGTTCCTCTCAGAGGAGGAGGCAGTGGGCTGAAGCAGCTTAAGTGAAAATATCCCATAAATACCGTTAAAAATAGAAACTAATTAGCCCATAAACCCACCCAAAATGACAAGTTTCTAAACAAAAGGATGGGAGCAAGTTATTTTTGGAAAAATTACTTTAGTATTTATAAACTAACATATACAAGTATAAAATACAGGGAGGTGCTAGTTCCTCTTGAAAATTTCTTCATTAACTTACTAAAACCTTCTGCTGAACTAAGTGTACTCACAGACAAGAAAAGGCAAAGTTTCTGGAATCTGCTACTTAGTTTTCCATTTGAATTTAAACATACATCTTCTCCAATTTTGCTCAAATGAAAAACAAGAAACAATCAATCAGCCATGAAGTGGTTTCTGCTGGGCAGGGATTCAGCAGGAAGCAGTCAGCAGTACTGTATGCACCCACAATCACTGTAATGCATGACTTTTTTAGCATGCAGTAGCATTAAGCTGTTCTGATGGCTTTGACATGCTTTTGCTCAGCAAAAAAATGCTGAAGAGAGCAGCAGCTGCCCTTCTTGGTGCTCTCCTGCAGGCAGACTGTAATCCTCTGGGTTTATACAGTTGTTCAAGAACCATTAAAAGGAAAAGCTTTCTGAAACACCAGAGGCACCAAATGGGAAACTGTTTGTGCCAAGTTTTACCTATAATAAGAAAAAGTGTATTTTATGCTTGTGAGCTTTTTACAGTAGAATCTTCCAAAAGGTCAAAATTTAATGATGCATTTCACAGAACAGCGTTTCATATTTATTATCACAAAGGGAGGGGTGTATCTGCTACAGTATGGCCATAAACTGGAAATGAATATTTTCCAGTCAAGACAGCACATGAAAGTTATTTGTCTAGCAGCTTCCAAAGTTGTAAACCCAGTTCAACTGGCTACCAGGCTGTGACTATGCTTGGTACAAAACAACTGGTATGTACCAGTGAATCAGACAAAAGATCAAACTAAAAATAGTTTCTAAGTTTATATTTATATACCTTCAGAGTATTAAAAACAGTCTTACTGGATTTCTTCGTGTTGTATTTTTTCTTTTTGCCATTGGGAATGCCCTGACAAATTATACTGAGGTTGTTATAAAATTGATTGTAAAAGTTTAAAATTAAGCTTTAAAATGACTTAGAGTAGAAAACAATTGTAAGCCAAGAAACGTTCCTGTTAGAGTAAAACTTGAAAGAAATCCAAGCTTGTTAAGGCATAGAACCTCATACAGTACGTGCAGGCAAAGTTAACTCTTTACTATAGCAATCCTTTAGCTGGAAAATAAATTTCACGAGTATTTGAATAGGAGTTTAATCTGGGATTAAAGACCTGTTACAATAAATTATGTCAACACATGGAATAACATAGAGTGTTCCTGGTGTCAGTAACGTTGTGAGGTAGGTTCTTCTGTTAATTAAATGTAACATCAATTCACTGAGGCTTCATGGTAGGAAACAGTAGCTATATGTGGTTAGTTCTGCTGCAAGAATCACAAATAAGAAAGATCCTAAAAGGAAAGGAATGGCTGCCAGTAAATGGTACAAGACCAAAGGTTAAGTAACTCTCAGAACACGAGGTTATGGGTCGAAGTAGTTAAAGGGAATATATCCCAGAAATACATCTGAGAAAACGAACTAATTAACCCCTAACATCACCAGAATGGCTGGTCTTTAAATGGAAGGGTGGGAAGAATTTATTTTCGGGAAATCTATTTCATCTTTCAATATGACCGGCCAAAATATGACTCAAAGTAAAATTGTGTAGGATTTAAATTTGTTTGTACTGAAAATCTCTGCTTTTCTCCAAAGTGGCTCAAACAGTATTTTTAAGGAAAAGATTTGCTGCTTTTTCTGCTTCAGTTAAGGATGTATTCCTACACCTTCACCCAACCTAATGCACAGTTGCCACAGTCTGGCTCTCCACCCTCCCTGTAGCTGCTGCTCAGAGATTTGTGCTGATGTGAGCACTGTGCAGGAAGTCAGCTCAGGGATCTGAGCCAGTTAAAAGCGGCTCTCCAAAGAAAGCAACTTTTTGCCTCGGTTCCCTGAGCTGGCTCGTTATTTGGTAGCACGAGTGGCACAGGGGAAGAACCTCAGTGAGCTCTGTTTCACACAGTTTCTATGGAAGGGGCTACAAACCCCTGGGACCGCCAGCTGTCCAGCAGTCACTTGTAACCATCTTACATGAGCACCACAGTTCACAGCCTAAATAGTGACTTAAACTATAATTAGCTTTAGAGTGCACTAATATGGCAGCCAGTAAATTAAACAGATAAAACTTCACTAAATCTGATACCTCTGAGAAGGGAACAGTAACATCTTTCAGCTGGTAAGTCACAAATCACCCAGCATGACTTATTAGAAGCTGTTGATTAAAACAGACCATGTGAAGGTGCAGTAGGTTAGCTGCAGTGGCCCTACACTTCTCTGCCACAGGATGGAGGGTTTCTGCAGTTTCCCCACAATGGCCATCAGAGAACTGACTTAACTCACTAAACCAGATGAAAACGTCTCACTCACTTTCGCTGTGTTAATTTTCTGCTTGAGGCAGTATGGGGTGGAATGGGATCACTTTCCCTTGGAAGCAGCAGGTTTTTTCAGCTCAGCTCAGCTCAGCTCAGCCTGCCGCCTTCGCCTCTGGGGCTCTGGGTGCATGTCCCACTGCTTGCTGCTGTTCTGGGTGAGCAGGATGCCTCTCACAGCCACCTACACAGCTTGCAGATGCAAAGCAGTGAACACTCCCTTTGCAGCTAAAATCTGCCACGGTAGCCCAAACAGCTTAATCAGCAGATCTTCATTAACTCCCTTTACATTATCTACACTGAAAATCAGGATGGAACCTGTATAGTGGTTATAACTTGTCAATTCAGTTTTCCACACCAACAACCCACCTGCTTGCGCCCCAGAACGAGTTCTTAGTGGTGGTTTTTGGGTGTGTGCTGGAGCTTTCCTCCTATTTTTCAGTGATGCCACAACAGACGTGTGAAAGACTTTGCACACAGCTCCTTTCTGTTCCTCTGCCTTTCTGTGCCTTCTGCACACCTTCTCCATGTACCAAATGAACATACCATCTTTAAAAAAATAAAAAAAAAGCACTGATGAGGAGGAATATGCTTCTTCAATACTATTTTCTATTGCTTGCCTTTCTCCTCAGCACAGACAGGGAAGAGAAAAGGTTTTAAAACACTGAGGCAAGATGGATCACAGAACAAACCATGGAGAACAAATGCAAGACAGCAAACACACAATCACAGGTTTCTGATCTACAAGACTTAGAAGAAGAGCCAGCACAAGTCAGACACAATGCAGAAATCACTGGAACCTGTTCAATCTGACTGAATGCCAGAGCGTACGCTAATCTACAGAACAGAGCCAGACCTGACCCTATTTGCAGGACCTTTGTTGCTGTTTTAAATATGTATCTTTACTGCACCAGATTAGAAACCAAAGATGATATTAAGTTAGCAATTAAAGGATAATTAGCAAAAGAGGCAATGCTTTGATCCACACCAGTTAGTCAGGATGTCATTAGTGCCAACTGGATATATTCAGTATAGATCTTCTTCTAGCAATATTTCAATCAATTTGAATGAATAAATGAATTTAGGCTACACGATAAAGTATGGCATCTAAATCTCAAAACCTCCTTTTACTCAAAATCAGCAACCTAGCCATTAAGGTCAATTGCAGTTACAAGTACTAGGAAATAAAATTAATATTTACATCTGTTTGTACTTTGAGACTAATCAGAACGTGGTGATATGGTGTTAGGCAATACCAGTTTAATGGTTTCTTCATTCTCACTGCACCATGGGAGCATGCTATCTGCTCAGCTGTTCTGGCACAGCCATTTGTGAGACCACCTGTGAGCCAGATCAAGGAGAGGGCCCAGCTTCGTTCTTCTGTTTTAGTGGAGAGAGGTTGTTAAGGTTGGATACGTTCCATGATCCAAAGTGTGGCTCCATAATGAGCTGTGTCAGCACAGCTGTCCAGAGGTGGTGCAGGGGCTGCAATAAGGCAGACCAAGGATATCTTAAGTTAGTACTGCTGCCAAACACTTCGCAGTGATAAAGTACCAGTAACTGCGCACTGCCCTCAAGGGGCAACAGCTCAAGAGAAGTGCTGCAATACACTGCTGATGCATCCATGTTCTTCACCAATGCCAGTAAAAGGCACTGCAAACAAGCTTACAAATTAATACATGCTACTTCAAGGTAAATGCTGTGAATACACTCCTACAGAGTGACTTCAGAAAAAAAAGTGACGAGGCTTCTCCTCAAATGAGGACAAAGTAAGTACAAAAAGTAAATGCTGCAGCCTATTGCAAGTGACAAAGCCAGGGCAATTGAAGTACTTGGTACTGGATTTTCTCATGTTAACCTTAGTTATAGAGGCACAGTCTGCATTCAGTAAAGAGAATCACTTCAAAGGATCACTGTTAGAAATAATTAATAAGCACTAGTAAATAATCAGAAAAAACAGACAAACTTTCTTGAAGTTTGTATTCATTTTTGGAGAATCTTTAAACCACTTGGACAAGAATTCAGAAATGCGCCCCCTCCCCACAATTCACATCAGTAACTGAAAACAAACAATGTGTCCTCTGGAGATGATGTTGTTCTAAGCCATGTCTCTGACAGATGTATTTTTTGGTCTCAGATAGAAGTAAATTCTACAGAAGGTTAAAAAATGTGGGTATAGTTCAGATAAACATGTAAGAGTTTGGATATTCATCTGAATAATCTCAGTCAAAAAAAATATGTGCTGTAAGTCTCGTGAGAAAGAGGCTGTTGGCACTTTTATTTCTGTTCTCAGCTGCAATACGATCAGAGTAGTCAACTTCTCACATAGTGTTTTGTCTTCAGAAGTTGTGGGGGAAAAATTCTGGTCTAAAAATAGAAGATTACAGAGAGACTTATCCTATGTAAACTGATTTTGCCTCCTGTTACTGAAAAAGACAATAGCACGGTAAAGTAAAATTTTAGTGAAAACTGAAAAGCTGCATGCAGTTCAGAACCCTTACCAGGAATTGTTACTGTTATTAGTTAAAGCAGCAGAAGGAATTCATTTTAAAACAGTATGACTTAAATTACAGCTGAGTCACTAATACTATAACGTTTCCTTTTCAGAGATGGCAAAATTGGCAACTAAAGAAGAAATCACTGTTTCCATTTTATAATCAACATGCAAGAAAACTTCTGATTTTTAGGTACAAAGCACTAACCCAAAATGCTCCACCTACGTAACCTGAAAAATAACTCAGGTTCCACGAATCACCAAAGTTCATATAACACTGCCTTCAAATGAAGCCTCGTGGAAATGTGTATGAAACAAAGGTGTGGAATTGAGTTCCTCCATGCCTAAAAAATTGCTGTTCCCCATTGATGTTCATTGATGCTTGCTGAACTTCAATGGAGACCAAACAGTGGATCTGAGCACTGCGAAAGTAGGACTGTGTGGGCAACATTTTCCTAGCAGCACCACCATCGTAGCAGCTGTGAAACAGTGGTCACCTCTGCTGGTGCCAATTTTTACAAGCTCAGAATGCAGGCTCTTGTTCATCGCTGGCAAAAACACGCAGCTAGTGGTGGTGACAGTGTTGAGAAATAGTGTTTTATAGCTGAGAATATGCTCGATCAAATAGTGTCATTGTGCTCTTTGTATCTGTTGTAGTTTCTATGGAAATAAACAGATGTTACTTTTGGAACAACTTAGGCATCTAAATTTCTTCCATAAACTTTATTCTCAAAATGCCTTACAAATGTATCAGTCTTTCAGTATAAGTCAGTGGGATGGAGTCTCAATAATACATCCGAAAATGGAACTTGAACTTTTAAATTATTTGACTTGCTGATTTTTTTTAACCAATGTCTTTATATGACAAGTACTCACATAGATCAGGTAAAGCCTATGATCTACATGTGCACATAAATTGTCCTTTATGTAGACCACCCTGCCTCACCAAGGGCAAACAGAGAAACATCAGTTCTTTAACTGGTCAGGTATTTTTTGCTGGAACATACAGGTATGGTTAATACCTCCTTGGGCTAGGTGTCCTCAGGAGAAATCTAATGTCAAAGACATCCAAGTCAACTGGCTAGTAAATACCTATAGGACACTGTTTGACAAATAGCTCTTGTCAGCAGCATTGACAGATATCTCAGTGTTGTGCATTCAAAACTCCCAGTGGAATCTGCTGCATTTTTTTTTTCTGTGCACAAACTACATAATGTTGCCCTTTTCTTCCAAAAAAAAAAAAAAAATCAAACTCCATCCACCTATAATTCAGACTCTTGTTATGAGGACCAAAGAGATACCCACTTAAAAAGACTCACACACACGGTTGAACTCACAGTGTGATAAGTTCATTCTTGAAGGGGGTCTTCTCTTCCCTCCCACTTCAGATGGTATTGCAGTTGCACAGAGCAGTTTTATGAACAAGCTTATTGTTACTGACTCTTGCAGTTTTATTGGAAAATTAGATATTAAAATATGCAGACTATTTTATAACCGCACATAAATTTACAGACTTGCAAGATCCAGTATGTTTGCCGATCCCCAAACCAGATTACACAATACGGGCATTTGTAGGGAAAAAATCATAGGCAGATTTTTAAAGGCTCTAAAAGTCTCAGAAAAGGACTGTTAAGCAGCTGCTTATTCCCAACTTTTATGAATACTGGGCTGGGTTATTACTCCATATAATACAGTACTTGTTTTTGGCATAAGGGAGGAGGTAATCCCTGACTCTTGATCAGTTTACAGGCCGTATTTGCCTCCCCAGTGATACTGCCAGACACTGGTAAATTTTCTGAAGGGTAATGGGACTAGACTGAGAACCTTTCACATACTGATCAACTTATATGCTGTCAAAGAGATTCCAAAGAATATGTTTTTGTTTTAGGAAACAGAGGGGCATTTTTGTTTTGCTCCTCCCCTCCCAAGTGTCTTTCCCTTTAGAAATGATTCTTGGCAATCCTGCATGCGTGGTTTTTGTTGTTTTTCTTTTTTTCTTTTCTTTTTTTTAATTCTCTGGACAAAACTATGGAGCCAGGAGACAGATGAAAACTAAGACACAAAAATCCTTTTAAAGGAACTTCTATCTTATCTAGGCTTATTTTGATGTGGTAGGAATATGGAGACTGGAGCCAATTGAAGAGTTTTGGGCTTTTTGGTTGTTTTTTTTTTTTTGGCCAATCTGCCCCAGAGTTTAAGACTGTTATAAAGATTATACGCTTTCCCGGATATATGTTAAACAATCCACAGATAACAAACGTCTAGTTTATCTGTCACCTATTTCATCAGCTCTAAGAAGTACCTGTATTCATCAGGAAGATACTGTGGAAGACGTCACCACTTCTTTAGCTTAGAAAATAACAGATCCTCAGGAGGAGCATCAGAGATAAATGAAAAATGGTTACTGTGAATCCTGGAACAAGTTCTCTTTCAATTCTTTCCACTAAACCTTTGCCTTCTCCTTACATTTTTTCATCCTTCATGCTCTCTGGGACCAGTTCAGTGTGGAGCCAAGCAAAGCAAAGGATCCAGCTTGTTCGCCTGTCTAGAGCAATCAGAACTTCAAGTTTATCATTCAGACACCATATGGACCATAAACCAAACATTTCTGTGGCCTCCTTTTTTGAAAGAAGAACTGATATCACAAGTTATGCTGAGATCAGATCTCAAGATCTAAGAGGGAATATAGAGAAGATCTGAGAAGGAGCATTCAGAAGGTCAGAATTGCATGGCTGATCTGTATTAGGAGGACAACTCCTTTACACTGCCCGTAGTTTCCAGTCCTTTCAGATCTGACAGTCTGACTACACATGCAGCCACTCCCTAACCTGGTTCTGTCAAAATAATATGCTTTTCGTGGCAAATGATCAGAGAACCATTGGAAAGGAATGAAAGAAAAGTGTTCCTTTTTGTTGGCTCCCATTACTCCAGAGACTGGACAGAGTTCTCTCTGACAGTTACCATGGCTATTAATACCCCAAAACAAAGTGAATGAATGCCACGGTTTAGCTAAAGAAGAAAGGATCAAAATCTCACTTAGGAAACCCCAGGAATATCATGGGGGTAGGCAACTGTATAGCAGCCTCTTTAAAGAGAAAAACTGATGACCATTTGGAAAAAAGTCTTTATATTTTAATGATCTGCAAAGTTCTGCCTCTGGCAATTCCATTTTAAAAATAATCTTTTACAATTAAAACCAGTTAACTCAGAAACTGCTGCAAGAAGAAACAAATTTAATCTCCTATCCAAATTTTGAACAGGTTTTGCTTTTTGCAGACTAACCCTAAAACAATATTATACGCTGCTACTGTATGTGTGCATAGAATAGCACAGCATCTGTTAGAGTCAAGAAACAACTCTGACTGCCTTACTACCAGGAAAGACTACTCACTTTATGCAAGAATGCTATTTGTCTGTTAGCCGTGCAAGTATCCACTTAGCTCCCATTACAGCTCATTTATAGTTGCCGATATCTACCCTTTAAATACTTACAGCTGCCACTTCAGTGTTGAAAAAGTATCTATTTTCATCTTTTCATTTGGGAGTGAGACACTGTCCAAAGTATCTGGTAATGTGAACTGTGGGGCCCTGGACAGCCCTGGAACTATACAGCCTAGCTCAAAGTCACCCTGGATGACAGTAAGAGCAGTTCTGGTGGCAGTGGCCCTCGCTTATCACAAAAATCCACCCAACAAGAACACTATACTGCTAGCTTGTTTTCAGTCCACAGCAACTCTCCAGTCTAAGTAGTTAAACAGCTGTGCACAGATGCACTTGAAGAACTGAGAGAGCAACATGGAGGCAGGAAGAGGTGCCCAGGGTTACCTCTCTAGAACTGACTCTGCAAGACAACGGTACAACTGACTGTGCTGTACCTGAATCACAGACAGAGGACCTCAACCTGTAGAAGCACTGACGCAAACCTTTTCCAAAGAACTTATTCCCTGAACAATTTTATAAAATGTGCTGTGGATTCAATAACAATTTCAAAATATTCTTCCCTTTCAGGAGATAATAGGGGGAAGAAAAAATAATAATAATAACTTTTGATTCTACACTTGACTAGATAGTTTTTCAGCTGCCAGGATTCCTATAGCGGGTTGACAAGAAGCAATAAAATGTCTACAGTTTAAACAATACAGTCTTCCCTAAAATCACAATCCATCCTCAGAAATGGAGATTTCCATCAAACTCAGTCTGCTGCCATGTGCATCAAAGCAGATGGACGCTGTCAGAATTACAGCTCCTATGCTATTAGGAAATAGAGATACCGACCCACCAGTTTCTCTCACTAAGACAATGTATGCTCATCACTGCAGGCATTTTCAGAGCTATAGCTCGTGCAGGCATAGCCAGCTTGGCTACAAGGCAGCTGTATTAGCTGTTGCTGGCAAAACCCCTGCAGCACATATTTCATTGCAGTGGTGCATGATGTCCTACAAAACTGAATTAAGAACTTGAGAAGTTAGTCTGGCTCTGAAATCTGTTCTGGCCTAGCTGATCTGACAGTAGCCAATCATTTCAGCTGTTATTTTAACAATGCAACTTCAATTACATGGAAATAACATTCATCATAGCTGTTCTCAGGAATTTGCAGAGCAAACTGTTTCCCAATGGACAGTGTTCTTGCTTGGGAGAGATTTTGTTTCCACAATTCTCACCATTCGTAGCAATAATTTGATGCAAAAATTGTAATTCCAATTTGACTAATCACAGCCCTGCACATCGCTGAGATGTACAAATGCAAATGTTAGGCTGATGAGAGACACTTCTTTGGGCATGGAAATAATGAGGCCTTGGCTGTTCTGACCTTTCCTAGCTGATGATTATTGACCCCAGCAGTCCCTCTTGCCCTCCTGCGGGGCTCTCTGTTACTGCGTACCCTTTCTTACCAAAGTATCGTCCTTGCTGTTGCACCACTACAGTAAATCATGTAGTCCCAGTGTGAATCAGACCACAGGACTGACTCACCTGAAAAATTAAAGCAACTATTTGCAAGCAGCTGTGCTGGCACAGTGGAGGTGGTGCAGAGCATGAGAAGTTGCACTGAGAAACAGGAGGCAAGGAGCTGCTAAGATAACTTGGCTTGAACCACAGCCTGGTATGCGAGCCTTGAAAGCATGCTGTGTGTCTGTGGCACCAAAGGAAATGGAATTGTAAAAGGATGAAACTGCTGGTGAGTCTGACTAGCTCAATGAAAGAGCTCAGAATAGGTGTCAAGTCAGCAGTCCCTTGCCTTAGTTATATCTCCGCATTTATCTTTTTCTAAAAGTGTGTGTGTTTGAATTAAATGCTACCATCGCTTGTTTAGTAGCTCTGAGCTTCTTTGAGAAGTGTGTTGTTGTTCTTTTTTTCTGGAATAATTAGTGCTAGGAATATACTGTCAGTGTAGTTCAAACACAGTGTCATTCTAGTACACATGAGATTGAAGGACAGAAGGCAACTTCCTTAACTGATGGTCATTCAATAACCCTTTTTGGCATCCCTCAGTTCATCTCTAATCTCAGTGAAGTATAATATGTTTCATAAACAGCCTCATGCAGACTCCATGAAGTACTGGAAACCAGTTCCTTTCTTTTAAGCACGGAATTCTAAAACTTCAAAAAGAAAAAAGGCTTAAGGCAAAATTCCAGGCCTAAGTAGCTCTTAAGTTTTGGATCTAAGTTCTCACAAAATCACAGAATTGCAGGGGTTGGAAGGGACCTCCAGAGATCACCAAGTCCAACGCCAAAATATCTTACTTTAATCCAACTAATTTACACAGCCTTTCATGCTTTCTAAATAATTCAGTCTAAAGCTTTACAGTCAGCTAGCAAAAACATGAAACAATGCTGGTCTCCATTTTAAAAACTCTACTGTCAGGAATCATATAAAAGAAATGATGTCACTATTAGCATCTGAATTCAGGATGTTACCAGCATCTCAGAACTGTATTTAATTACTAGTACAAGCTCTCAGGGCAACAGTAAATCATTACTCCATTACACTGATATTGTTTCACATAACTCCATTTCCAGGTCCCTGACTATTTTAACTTTCTCCTAACCAGTTTATCCATTCTTTAAGCAGCTTTATACACAAGTTTTTCTTTCTTCCAGTATGAAATGAGTCTGCTCTTGAACGCCTCAGCTTCCTCACCCATTACCACATCCAACTTCTGTTATCACAGGGAAGACAAAAGGCACAAACAGATGCACTCCATCTTCTCTATCCTTCTGAAAAATGGGTCAGTCACCTTTCTCTCCTCCCCACCTCCTACCCTCTGTTTATAGTATATCCTGCCTGCTCTGCCTTTCATGTTTGTTATCTTAGACAGTAAATTCTTCACAGTGAACGTTCCGTATACTCTTAACACTTGGCCTATTTTGGATGTTGCTATTAAATAGAAAATAAAACGGTATTTCACATAGACCTAAACTTCATCTCACAACAACAAAATAACAAAGCCTGTGAATGATTGCTGAAGTTTTTAGGCCACGAAGAGAGGCTATTTTTAGATGCTGGTATTAAGTTTCACTCACTTTTGATAATCTGCATTTTCCTCCTGTGGAGCTATGTTTTGTTTACAGTTTAGAAACCGTGTTAGATTTCACATGATGACCTTTAAAATAAACCGAGCTTAGTATCTCAATATCCACAATGGTGTGGGAGTGAAAAGATGTGGTTGAAGATAGTTGTTTCTCGTTAGGAGGAAGCTAATGACAGATGAAGCAACTTCCTCACTTATCAAGGAAGATCCTCTTGGTGCTACGTTCTGTGTAACACCACAGCAGTTCATTAGGTACTGCGGATGTGTTTATAATACATACGCAAGTTGCTGACAGAACTCAATTTTATATATTGCTGTTTAATGGAGTAATCTATACAAATTAACAGAATAAATCTGATAGCTTTTACCAGCTGTGCAAAAGTTAAGAACTTGACTACAAAATACTGAGCAGCAAGTAGATGGGAAGTGTATCAGATAGAAATATATATTTCCCAGTTCAATTTCAAGAATCACAGGGAACCTTATCAAACACATTCAGTTGGTCTGTACCTTCTCATCCCACTAGCATCAATGCTAAATCACACAGAATTGTCAAAGAATAAAAATTACTGAATTCCTTTAAGAGATCAGCTACAGCACAAACTCCACAGGTGCCCATATCACTTCATCCTGAGTGCTGAACTAGATACACTATACCTGAAAGGACTAAAAACCATTTTAATTGCTTTTTTTCATTTTCTGATGTTGATCTTTGTGCTGAGGTTGTCAACAGGATGTTTCATGCTAAGAACTGGACTGTAACCAGAAGCTTATTCCACTTTAGTTAAAACATCTCTACTGTCTGCATATATATAAATGCAGGTGTTAGAGAAATAACATCATGACAACTAGTACCAGCACTGACTGAGTGTAACAGGCGGTACAAGACAAAAATCAAAGAAAAGAGATCTGCATTGTTGCATGATCTGTACTACTGAAGCAATCATTGCCAAGCAAAGATAGGAAGACAACATATGAATTGGTTCATCATCCCAGCTACACGCCTTCTTGAACAGAAGTCAACACCTGCACAACACTGTACCAGTACCTTGAGTGCAATATTCATTTTCATTCACCCAGGGATGTAAGAAAGGCTTGCAATGGAAATTTGGGGATTAACATGGTAACTATTTATGTTCAGATAAAAGCATTGCTGAGCTTGACATGCCTACTCTAAATACTGAAGTGGAAAAAAGAATGGTATTTACAAAAGCTAACTTCACCTTAGTGAAACTAAGAAAACAACTGACACCAGAAACTGTTCTGAATTATCATTCCAGGGCACCCTTTCCCAGTCCCACATGGACTGGAGTGAAAAATAATTTCAATAAGGCAAGAGTAGCTTTTTGTCAGTATCCCAACATCTGTTAAAAAAGTACAAAGACTTCTTGTCTAAAGGCTGAACAATATTTATCAGAATCATTTTAAGTCACAGCTGTAGAAAAGCCAGCCAAACTTACTAATGGAAGATGGAATATAGTCAGCTTCTTTCCTGAGCTGGGGACACCAGTCCTGGATGTGGAACTCCAGATAGACCCTTCACAAGGCAGAGCAGAGGGGGACAATAACCTCCTTCTCCCTGCTGGCCACCCCAATTTTGATGCAGCCCAGAGTGATGTTGGCCTGGGCTGACAGCGCACACTGCTGGCTCATGTTAAGTTTTTCATTTACCAAGATCCTAAATCCTCTTGACAGGACTGCTGAAAAGCAGAGCACCACTGCATACTGAAGGATATCCCTCCTATTTGCTCATAGGTACTCTTGTCATGAACTTGCATGGGAAAACCTATTGCAGAGAGGAGAAAAAGAGTAGGCCACATACATGATAAAAAAGAACATTTCAACCAGCAGTAATAAATTACAGACCGAGGTGCAAGTTCTGGCCTTAGAACAGATGGCCCCTGATATCTATTCTGCAAGGATATAATAAGAGGATTGGAACATCCTGAAACAGGACAGCTACTATGTTACCTCTCTAGAGGAGAAGTTTCCATGAGGATGAGGTTTGACTCCGACCAAAAAAGTGAAATTTATATAGGAGAGTTCACTTTTTGCACATGCATTCACACAGAAACATCTGTTCTGCTGGGCCGTATAGGATACCACTACAACAGCAGTGTGCGTGTAGTGCTCTAAAACACAGGGGAAGTGAGAACAGTGTGAACTGTGTGGGCGAAATGTTTTCTCCGACCAGGTGATCTGGTGAGTTCACAGGCTGGGCTGAGGGAGAAATGGTAAGCATAATGGCAGCCTAGCAGCGATAGGTGAGAATGTGAGATGTTTTTTAACAGGATGAGGTTAGCTCTTCCTTTCATGGAAATACAGCAACCCTTTCTGGAAAATCTCCTTTTCATCTATATTACTTTTTGTTGTTGTTCTTGTTTTTTTAATTAAGATGTATGAAAAAAAGAACCAAGTGGGGGTGGAGCAAATCAATTTGTCTTCAGTATGGCTCTCCACAAGAAGAAACAAGATGCAAACTGTCCTCCATCATACTTGGAAGCTGCACAGTCACTTTCCACAAAACAGAGACATCAGGCATAATCTGAAATGTGATTCTTTGTTTCTAATAAAGAATGGAGAATCTTTGCACTCTGCCTTCATGATACTGAACATGAACACAAGGAAAGACAGAATGTACGGGTAAACACGTTCAGCTGTGCATACTGTGCAGTAATATGCATATAACTAGTTCTCTTTTTACTTGCTCTACTCATCTCTTCACTTCTGGTAGCATCACTGCCATTACAGGATGCGGACACATCTCAGGTCACACTGCAGTTCCCATACACCACCTATACTGGTGAACAAACTACAATGCATTTCACAGTCTATATCGTAACGTTTGGCCTACTCATAAAAGTTAGCAGGAGATAAGATAGTCTCAATTACTACAGTATAATCTCAATTACTTTAGTATTCACAATGCAGTATTTATATAGCCTAAACACTATAAACATTGTAAGTACTACAACTGTTTTCCATGCTTAGGCAGTGCAAAACATACAAGCTGGTATTAGCTGTAATAAGATGATGTCACAAGGGCAATAAGACACTAAACAAGTCACTACTATGACAGGTAGACATCACAGTCTAACAGTGATATACTTACTGAATCCTGAATTTTCAATATTCCAGCTTTCTGAAATCTTACCATCCTGATGGCAGTAAGAAACACTTGAACTGCCATTCCCTCCCACCTAATGACCATAATGCTTAATGTTCAATTAACATCTGAAAAAAACAATTACAAAAAAGCATCGTATGTCATACAGGGGAGAGAGAAATGTATGCCACTGCTGAAGTGAAACTGTCCCACATTGTTTTTAACACCCTTAAGATCTCATGGGTTTTGTGGTTCGTATAGGTATGTCTACCCAGACATGTTTACTTGTGTTCTGTCTGGTGTCCAAGATTTGCTCTATTTCAGCAGTGAGAAGAAAATGATCATGGTTTCAACTTCTTTTTGCTGCCTGGGATTTGTGTAAATGAGTTGATGTGTGTAAATGGAACAGATACACTACTCAGATGTCAAGAAATTTGCTTTAAATTTTATAATTATTCAGAGAACTACTGAGACTATATAGCACTACGTGGTATTTTAATCTTTGCTACATGAAAAATCTGAAAACAGCAGCACTTAATTTCTTAAGTAGGTAGGGACACACTGAATCAAGTCATGTGAGGCACCGAGAAGCTTCTGAATGAACCTTGATCAGAGTCCCTTTGGTTTCCTAACTCCAAAAGAGTGTGTTTTCCAACTCTAAAAAAGATGAAAAGGTACTATCTTTCAGTTTAATATCTTTGTAACCTTGGCTTTTCTCCAATGCCAATGAGGGAAAACATCAGTTTAAGAAGTTTCACTGATAGACCTATGGCAGTACACTAACAGATCTCATTAGCACAGCATACAGAGTGGCAAGTACACAGACACGTGTGGCACATGCAGCATCCTAGCACCACACAGGTAACTTCACAAACCAACAAAAAAAAAACTTCATAGGAGAGGTAAAATGTGTAAATGCTTTTAAAACAGCTTAAAAGGATAGATTAAAGATCTGTACTCAAATTCAGTTGTCAGCTCCACCCCACAGAATACTAACCAAGAATCTATTTTTACAGCTGTGGATAAATGAAAACTATTTCAGTCACAATCACCGACCAAACACTTAAGCAGGAAGCCCACTGTGCATATCAAACAAAAGTTCAAACTGAAGTAGTAACAAATATATGGAGACCATCAAAGTCAATATGAGTAAAGCATCAGATTCGCACTCCAGTGCTCTGTTAACTCCTGCAAGAGGATATCTGTCAGACAAGAACTTTCTAAAAAAGGAAAACAGAGACTCTCCCACCACGCCAGAGCAAGGGAAAAGCATTTATTTATTTACCTAATGGATATTTAATGGGCAAATTCACATTAACTCCTGCAACAGAATTTCAATGGGAAGCTAAGTGAACACCGCAAATGTGTACACTTTTTCACCCTCCTCTCATAAAATCAGAAGTTAATACTCCTTTGAGTAGGGATGACTAGACTAGGCTCCCTCTGGAGCTCATCAGTTCCTCTCCTTAATTGACCTAGCAACTGCTGTTTAACAATACTCAAGGCACTCCCTCTTCACCAAAGACCTCGCATGTTGCTTTTAATGTTTTTCATCAGTTTTGTCATCATAGTCTCAGAATAAAAGTCTGCAAGACTGGCCTCTTGCACTGTTGTACAGATGGAAACTCAAGCCTTGTGGGCCATCTCAGCAACACAGCTTCTCAAACAGAAGCAGTCTCCTTAATAAGGCAACAGCTCTACGTACCTAGGTTTAAAGAAGTGTCGATAAAACACTTTTGTGAATGAAGGCTCCTTTCAACTTAGCACCTGTTTGGGACCTCCTGCAGTCTTGCCAGTTAACGTCTGAGAAGCATGCCCTTCTGCAGGTCACAACGGGTAAGTAAAAACCAAACCAAAACAAAAAACATCCTACCTCCCCCTCCTCCCCGCCAGCAACCCGAGGCATGCTTACTCTTTGAATCAGAGAGCAGCTGAGCTGACATGTGGTTCACTTGCCAGCTTTCTGAAATTGCAGCGCTGGAGGACTCTAGGATTTTGATATTCAAACTCTGTATTTGTACCGCCAACATTTAACCTCACATTCCAGGGTGGGGTTGGGCTCAGAGCCTGGGACATTCCAAAAAGCATTCCAACCAGCAAGGCCCCAGAGGTAGCCCAGCAAGTGCACCCATGTTAAAAGGCTAGTAAAAGTATCTTTGCATTCCCACTCATGCTTCTAATACGCAGTGTACATGCAGGCTTCAGGGAGAGGTTACAGCACTCCCGACACACATGGATCACACTTCAGTGGGTATCACAAACAGTTTCTGAAACATCAGTTCCAAGACTCCAACCCAAATCTTTCCTGTTTACTTGCCTTGTGATGGGAAAGAAAGGTCGCCTGACTGAATTCCTCATGATTAGGAGGGTGTTTTTTTTTTTTTTCCAATAAATACTGAAATAAAGCACAACTTTTATTGACCATATCCACACTGCATTAAAATTGAATAAAAATTCTGAAGAATAAGGCTAAACATCCTCCAACCCAACTGCAGTCTCAATTGCCACCCTATGCAAGAATGCTGAAGCGCAATGGCTGAATCATTAAACACTGCAGAAGTCAGCATATTTTCCAGAACAAAAATAAAATGTCTGCCACCCTCTGTTCATGAAAGGTACAGCAGAAAAGAGAAGCACAGGAGAAGCTCACCCACAGACAACTCACCAACGCAGTCTGCTTTTTAAAAGTAACGTGAACAGAACAAGTTCTAGAAGGAAAGCACTGTGCTAACAGAAGTAATTACTTTAAAACCGGTATTCGGGAGGGAATATGCATTGTAAATACAAACTGTCCTAACTGTGGAACTGATAAAAATGAATTAAATGATGGAAGTGGGGCAGGAAGTCACACATTAGCTGTACAATAATTAAAAAGAATGAAGGCATGTGACAGAAAACAAACATTAAATAAAAACACTTTCATACGCAGGTACACATACACAACTGCAATTTCTCCTTTTGACACTGGTCAAGGGTGCCCAGCATATGTTCTGCTTTCTCGCCATTTGCCAGAATATACAGTGCTTCTATATTTAGCACTGAATGCTCATTCCAACAGAGTGACTCTCACTCTCATTTTCACATGCTCTGACCGCTTGGCCTAGTTGTGGCCATCCAGAACTACAGCACGGACCACTTCAACAAATTAAGAGGAACAAATGTAAGAACTGGTGACCATGTAATAACTAAAATAATGATTTGAATGCATATTTTTATTAAAAAACACAAACCAGAAAAAGACACGAGATACATTTTTTTCCACTATAAGGGTGATTGACCAGGTTGACAAGAAAGATTGTGGACTCACCTACCTTGGAGATACTCAAATCCCAGCTACACATAGTCCTGAGCAACCTGCTCCTGTTGACCCTGCTTAGAGCAGGAGGGAGTTAGGTCAAACACCCTTTCCAAGCTCAAACATTTTATGATTCTATGATACTAAGATCTTGCAAGCCACACTGCTAGCAGGACCTAAATAGTTTTTCCTCAATTATTCTACGATGGCACCAAACTATGAAGAAGCATAAGGCACCAGACAACACCCTGTAGGAAAATGGCCACTTCTTTAATTTATGTTTAATACTGCGGAGTTCTTTGCAGCTTTGGAATAAAATTCTAACACAGAAGTTGTATCAAATTTAAGTGTACTGAACTGTATTTAGAGCAGTATACAAAATGAGTAATGAATGTATAGATTTGCTAGAAATTACTCTGTGATCTTAAGAGCAACCATTTTAAAAATGAATGTATATCTGTACTTAGTATCTCTGGCGAGATACTGTTCTTCCTTTACAAAAGACTGAAAGTTTTAAATAGGAAGACTTTTGATGAATATCCTGAACATCCCAGCATCTGAAATCAGAAATCATCCATCAGAAATCAGACCAGAATTGATAACTTGAAGATGATGATGATAAATTAATTTTGATTAAGACCACCAGCATTACCAATAGCTAAATACTGAGGTAAATGACATTTCAAGAACTCACATGGCCATACTCCATGGGTATCCAACCCTTCAGCTTGCCTGGGCATCACTGGGTGAAGAGGAACTGTCTTGGGGTGCGCGTAAGTTGCTCCAAAAATAATGCTGCCTGTTGACTTCCATGGAAACTACAACAGATACAATGAGCACAGTAACACTGTTTGATAGAGCAAATTCCCAGCTACAAACCACCATTTTTCAGCATAGTCACCACCATTAGCTCTGCATTTTCACCAGGGAGAACAGGACCCTGCATGCCATTCCCTTAAAAGCCTGTACCAGCAGAAGTGATCCACTGTTGCCACAGCTGAAACACACCACCCGCTGCCTCACTGCACTCACATCCACGTGTTGGACTCCACAAACATTCAGCAAGCACTGATGAATGTCAGTGGGTGCCATTTCTTCTGCATGGAGGAATTCAGTGACACAGCTTTGCTTCATACACACTTCCATGTCAGATGCCATTCTGTCAGAGTGCCCCTCTGCTGCCATCTGTCACATGGCAACAAGATGTAATGGCAGGAAGGTTCAACCTCTACTGCCATACCACCAACCTCTGCCTCTGTCACTGTCAGACAAATTTTGGAGCCGCCCTCACCAAATATATAATACAGCTGATGTATTTAAGTAACAAAACATTTTAACATTTAGTAGTTTTTGTCAAAGCATAAAAAAGGAGATCAACAAAACCACAAAAGTAGTGGGATATTTGACCTTGCTTCTGTTAAACTAACACCTCAATCTGGTTCAATGGCAGTGGTTGCAATTTTTTGCGAGGTCTCAAGGTGGTGGTCAGACTTCTGATTAAATTATGAAATTTCATTTTTCCTGTGCTTCATCCTTGAAAACATTTGTTCACAAATATACATACTGCCAAAAACAATGACATGAATAAAGCATGACTGAGCAGTGAGGGATATTGCTCTCTGCTAACACAGGGCTTAGGTAAGTCCAGTAAAGAGACACGATCAGACTTTTTAGTTGAATGCCTGATTGCAAATCTATCCATTCCATTTGAAAACATGCAGGTCACATACTTAGGCTGACTGAAAATGAAGTTGAAAGTATACCAAAAAATTGATTTTTTTTTTTTTTTTTGCAATCTTGAAACTTGTACTCAAATTCCTTAAATGCAATGGAATGAACAACTGTAAATTTTTTTGCTGTTCACAGGACACTTATCAAAATATATAACGTTGTTTTCTACAACTTACGTCAGATCTGCATTGTTGCCTTTCCTTGTCCTGGTTTCAGCCTATGTAGGGTTAACAGTGCCCCAATATTCGGTCAGTGCCAAGTGATGGGTGTGCTGGCTGCCACCACGATGGTGCAGGGCAGAGGGCAGTTGCACTGCAAGCTGTGACAGGTTGCATGAGCCTGCAGGCCTCAGGTCGGACTTGCCTGCCATACTTTAATGTCCATACTGCTAGTAATATGCAATTCGCCAAGATTTCCAAACTCAAAAGTACAAAACAGCTCAAAGTTCCTTCATTCCAATTATTCACAGCTATCGGGCTCAGCTCTGATTCCTTATTGGAAAGACACAGGTGTAATAACTAAGACCAGGAAAATGTGATTAATTCTGTTGTCACATTTCTGGAGGGTGAAATGTAAAGATTTCTTCTTGATTAACCTCATTTTCAAGTTAGTGTTGTAATTTTCAAGTTCTCTCTGCAGAATCCTTTTTGTCAATATGATGGATGTAAATAAAGCCTCAAGTCATACATGAAACTCATTTGACAAAACCAGGTCTACTCAACAACTAACATTTTCATACATTAGTTTCATAACGAATCCATCTGCTTACTGCTGCTGTATTCAGACATCTCTTACCAGTATACCATAAATTTCTTCAAATAAACAAGCAAGTAATAAAACCAATGACAAAGTAGCCTCAGGAATATCTGATATTAAAAAAAATTTATTGTTTGGGCTAATATTCTCAATGTTTTCTAAAATCAGATAGCTAATTTTTCCTGTCTGAAAGGCACCATGGGGATAGTAAGTGGTGAACAGCAAACATCTTACTGGCATTTTTCACAGCTGGGGATTTTATCCATCTCAGGGAATCCAGACGAAATGTGAACAGCAAGATATACAAACAGGAGCTAATTTCTAGCTTCTCTGAAGTTGGATGAAACCTCTGATCACCACGCTACCGTTGCAACTTAGGCACGTTCATGTCAGGATTTTCTTCAGCAAAATTAGCTTTTTTATGGGAAGGCTCAGCAAGATCTTTTCCATGGTCTCTGTTATTCAAGTGCTCCTGGTCTTCTCTCTTGCGTTTGTTAATCAGGTGGTTTTCTCCCTCACACAGCTTTCCCTCTGGGACACCCAGTGTTCTCAGACAGACAATAGCCGCAGCCTGTTCTGCTAGTTTCTTTGACTTGTCCCTGAAGAGCAAGCAGACAGAGCATAGGTAAAAGCAGAAACCAAAGTCTCAACACTGCCAAAACAATTACTTTCCTGTCTCTGATGCAACACCATGAAACAAACAGCATCTGAAGTCATTTCACAGCGGAAGGAAAAACAGAGCAGTTCCAGAAGCGATCTGAATCTTGCTAGGTCCAGTGTTGATTTGCCAGTGCTGATAGTAACAGTTGCATCTCAAATTTCATTTCTAAGGTCAGTATGTGTTTGGCCCAAGCAGTTGCGATCCTCAGATAAGCTGTCTTTTTGCAAACATGATCATTAAACAAAACTAACTGAGTTTTGAATTATCATTTTCTGAAAAGACACCCAGGCCCAAATATCATCTCTGGTAGGTGTACAAGTTCACTGACGCTGGCGTATGCAGGAACTGTTCCATAATAATAAAAATTCTGTCAATTCCAAGAAGGATTTCAGATTAAATGTTTGTGAAATTCAATGTTTGAAAATGTTTTCTTCCCAAAATTTCATATCAGCTGAGCTTTGCTTCCTAAAGTCTTTGAACAGTAATCCCCAAAACACCAGTAATTATTCTCCACATTTGACCTCTTTAAAGAGTCCAGTTCTAAGGTCTAACTTAGCGGTTATATCAGGTTCAACTTAGGTGCAAATGTCTGAAGTCAATCCCAGTATTAATAGATTACATAAAAAAATATCACAAAACTTTAGAGCAGCACTGGATGTAACTGTTGATCAGCTATGAACTCTGAACTGTGTCTTCTACTTCACTGTACAGAGACATCTAATTCTGACTTGGCACTGAGATCTGCTGGAGTGGCTGAAGACACTACCTTGTCCAAACGTCTCCTCTGTCTCCCCTGGTTTGTTACTGGACTCTTTGCAGGCACAACTGAACTGGATCACCTGCATACCCTCTTCCACTAGAATTGTGAACTAATGTATAAGATGAATTAAGATACAGAAAAATGTTTACTTGAACTTAATTCCTCATCACATTCGATTCTTGGAAGTTTTTAATCCTTTCCTTTCTCCCTCCCAGAGGTGGCTTTAGGAGGTGGCTTTTAGCTGATTTTTATTGAAGTCACAGGAGTAAACTTGTAAGCAACACTTCAGAAACAATTACAATACAACTACAAAAGCATTAAGGATAACTTACCACAGAGTTGATCTGTACTTTTGGTCAGCTACTGTTACTACTGAAGAGAATAGTCTATCTAGTGGTCTTTGAACCTAGAGAGAATTAAAAGGTAGAGATGCATCAAAAACAGTCATGTTACACAGCAAAGGTTCTTTATTATTCTTGTCTTTACATCCCATTAAGTAATACCCTTAAAATTACTGTAACGCAGACTAAAACTTTACCCTTCCATAATCAGGTTTAAAAAAAAAAGATTTGTCCAAACTGCAAATAACTTTGCATTACAAGAAAGAACCCACAACAATAAGTAGTGACTTCAAGCCAAACAAGCAGTTGCTTTTGTCTAATTTAGTTTCTACTTTTAACATCGTCCAGGAACAGAAGAAAACATTCTGAAACCAAACTATAACTTCACAGAAGTTAAAGAAACTCCGTCATGGACTTCTGTGTAATGACCTGTCACTGCAGAAACTGAAGATCTCACTTTTACGTAATAAAATAAGCTGCCATTTTCACATACTTAGATTTAAAAAAAAAAAAAAAAAAAAAAGATTTCTGAACCACCTTATTCAAGCGCAGTACTTCACTGGGAAGCTGAATTTCACCCTACACTGAGCCTCAGAATAGCAATTTTAAAAGAGGAAGACGTTGGAAAAGGTTTTTTGATGGACTCACAGTTTCATAAACAGGCTGAGGATGCTTTTCTTTCCTACACCATTCCAGAAGATACATTTTTGGAGTAATCTGTGGTGGATATTCTCGCCTAGACCAAAACATTTGTGGTCAGTAACTGTGCTTAATAAACAGACCTACTTCAAATCAGGTCAATATCTCCACAAAATAAGTGCTGCTCGTTATATCACTTCTACCCATTTTTCTCTGTGGTTTACTTCCACAGCTCAAATTATGAGAAAAATGCCACTTCCTTTAGGCAGTTCAAGTAACATTCTAAAAACTCTATACCTTTGTATACTTATATTTGTTTACATATAGATGCTTGATTTTTTTTTTAATTGCTTGGCACTTCTAATAAATTAACCGAGTCTCAGGATGCCCAGAACTAAAAACATCTCATAGCATCTAAATAGCACAGGAAGAAGAGTGATGCTAGTGATTACTTAATTATGTGCACAAATTGCTTCATAAAAATTCACTCTGTACATGTACAGGCTGCTATGCAAGTCGTTATTCTCTAAAAATAATTAAAAAAAAAATAATGCACTGTTAAATTCATTTTACAAATGCAAGCCACTGAAATAAAATAAATTTGTAAGCTTACTTGTCAAATCTAACAGCCATTTTTATTACATCTGGATCCTCCATCTGGTCATCTTCATCTTGCTTCTTAGTTTCCAAAGATGTTTTCTTAGCTTCAAAAATAGCTGTTGTTTCTTCATAAAACTCAGACATTTCAAAGGCTTCACTATTGAAACAGAACTGCTTTGTATTAGAGAACAGATTATGTCTTTTTGTAAGCCAGTATGATTGAATAAGTACAGAAAGCAATTGTTTTGAAATAGAGTATATACATACAAAGAATCACACAAAGGTATAGCTGTATTCACTATATTCTACACAGTGACATCGTATTGTTTCTCCTTCATTTCTCATCAGACACACTCAAGATGCAAGTAGAAACACATTCTTATTCCCAGCACTAGACATTTAATATAAATTGCAATATGAAGCTCCAGGCAGAATCAATCAGGAATACATATCTTGCAATGTTCACTCAAGTTATTAGCCCAATTTGATTATTACCTGCAAGCTTCAATATGTGGGAGGAAACTAAGATTTGGATCAATGGCAAGTGCCTCAAACCATTTTAAACCCCAGACCTTTTCACTGCATCCAGTCTGAAACACAGACTACCCATTCTACATAGATAACAATAAAGCCCGTAGCACTGGAAAACTTACTTGCTGAGTGTGATCAGAGTACTCATTGGTATGAGGCTGTTCAACAGTGAAATGCATTCCAGCCACAACACCATCTCCAACGCAGAAAGTGGAGAAGTGTTGAAGCTGAATAATTCTGAGTGACGTTTCCAACAGAAGGCACCTCAGTATGTATTGCTAAATAAACTATTTTGTCTGAAATGCAGCAGCCTTTGTCTTGCACTCAGTACTGAGGTTAAAATCTCAAATGGCTGTAACATACCATCACCACCACAAGGCAGCAGTATTAACATTTTTGTCTGCCTATGCATAAACTCATCTTACATAACTCTAAGTTATTCCTTTATCTGGATATTAAACAGCCAATTTGGAACAACGGTTAGAAGGCTTTTAGTTTGCTGATGGAAACTGATAAAATCAATTTCTAAGAGCCTCTCTCCTCTGCACCTCTCTAATCTACACACATTGCTGAAGCCAATTTTGCAGTTGTTATTGCATCACATGAACAAAACCTGCTTGTGCTCAATTTTGGAGGGCCCTAAATAATCACTAGACACAGTACATAAACACCGTAATTTTATCCCAGACCTCCATCCAGAACTGATGTGTATACACTGTACCTCTTCTAATGGCCTGCTTAAAGGCTTGACTCTTACTTGACAATCTCTTTTCTTTGCATACTAAACCTTGCTATTAATTCACCAGAGAACACCACCATCCATTTGGCTACGATGTATTTGAAGCTGTAAAAGATTGTTTCAATTTCGGTCTACACTGCAGATCTTCTAACCAGATTACAAAACTATCCATGAAAAAGAGCAAGTTAAAAGACACAATCAAATTTGTTCGACTTCTTATGTTGCAGAAATGAAGCTAACTTGCAAAATGTAGTATTGCTGTTGTGAACAGGCAGAACTGCAAGCACTGATGTTCATTTTCAACATGAACAGAATGTTGATTAGGTGTTGCTAGAAAATAGCAAGTCCGTTTGCAGAATACTTCAAGTTTTCAATATTTCTTCTACTTTCATAAAAGTAAAATATAAAAGTAAAAAAGTATAAAAAAGTATATAAAAGTAAAAAAGTATAAAAGTAAAAGGTTTCAGACTGTAAACTGAAGTTTCTCCTTCCAGAAACTTCACTCACATCAGTTTAGAGGTCTGGGATAAAGAGACTCAGTAAAGCTACAATATTTCATAGAATGCCTGGGTTGGAAGGGACCTTGAAGATCATCTAGTTCCACCCCAATAGCATGGGCAGGATTGCCACCCAGCAGATCAGGCTGCCCACAGCCCCACCCAACCTGCCCTTGAATGTCTCCACAGATGGGGCACCCACAACTTCTCTGGGCAATTGTGCCAGTGTCTCACCATCCCTCTAAGCAGAAATTTTCTTTCAAACAACCAATCCAAATCTCCCATCTTGTAATTTTAAAATGTTTTCCCTTATCTTATCATCTGCCTATGCAACTGGTTTGTCGTTGTTTCCCATCTTTTTGGGTTTTTTTAGTAAGTGCACTTCAAGTACTGAAAGGCTGTAATTTCCTCAAAAACACTGTCATAAATGTTCAGATATTTCAGGTATGAAAAGCAGCACAAGAGAAATGAATGCAAGTATCATACAGACTACCTTCATACATTGTTTTGAGTTCATGTCTAAGTGCTCATTTAAGGAACTTGTCATAAAAATTCCAGGAACATTAGGAGCCCCACAGGCACATGGAAAGCTTTTCTTTGAAAGAAAAACAAAAAATACCAATGAACAAACAACCCACAGATCTGAAAGACAAGCTCCAAACCATCAGCATCTGAACTACCTCTACAGAATACTAAAACTCTTCTTTTTAATTTCATTAGTCAATGCAAATATGGAAACTTGGAAATGGTTACCATACTGCATACCTCATCAAGTACACATTTTTGTCCAACTTTTTCTGAACGTTGGAAGTGCTAGGCAGTGCTACAGACAGAAACGGTTTGCGAGTCTGATAGAGAATACAATTTCTGTTTCTGAAGCTCATGCTTACCAGATCTCCTGTGTTGACTGTGCAGCATGCAGCTTCTTACCCTGAGCAGTTTCCAACTGTTCTCTTAACATTTGACACAAACAATATTTTGTGTTGGTATAGTGATTATCGTATCTCACTGCCTGAGAAAGACAAAGCATATTAAAACATACCAAAGAACATTTTATTAGGTAATCTCTTGATGAATTTCAAAATCATTTCTGAAATGCAAAATACAGTGTACAGTTTTCTCAATAACATATTCAAGGCTGCTCATCTAAACTTTGCTTCCTGGCTGCTAAAAATTCTTGACAGTATTTGTGATATGCAATTCACTCTAAAAATGAAGCTAACAGCAAGTGAGAAGTCCAAATTCCTTAACTTTTCTGTTCAACATTAACTGCACTAATAGCATCAAGAAAGTTGTCCTACTTATCATTGGCATTTCAAATTCCTAGATGTTTTTGGATAGCCTTGTAAGCCTCACAAATGTAGCCAAGTAACCAGGGCTAAAAGGAAGAGCATGTAGGAAAAGAATCATTGGGAAAATTAGTAGATACTATAGTAAGATTTAGACTGAACAGTAAACAGCATTAATGACAAGGAAAATCTTCCAAAAAATACATACATATTTGATGTAATCATGCATGACTTCTTTCAAGGGGAAAGGACCTTCTTTTCTGAAGATAGATGGGTTCCACATGGCAGCACGAGCTATCATTACAGATGAGGCAGCTGTTGCTTTCTGGAAGGTCTCAATGTCTGTATATTCTTTGATGAAGTCATGAGATCCTCCACTACAAATGAACATCACTATCATGATCCAGAAAGTTTTATTTGCTCTCACATAAACTCTAACACAGCCTCTTATTTTCAAATGTGATACTACATTATAAACGATGGCACTGTGTTCAGGATATTATCTCAAAACTAAGAGGAAAAATGGGTCTGAGTTATGCCAGCAATAGATCATTCACGAAAGAAATTAAATGCAATCAATGTTTCATCTGCATATTTTCACTTTAAAAAGATTTTTATGGAAAATGAAGACAGTTCGTGTTCAAACTGTGTACTTTCATACAATCCTTAATGGATAGGACCCACAAAAAAAAATAATCACACTGACACTGCTAAAAAATGACACTTTCTAAGTATTGCCTATTCTGTAACACATGTATTTGCCCCCACGTGAAGAATATTCTTTCTTCTGCACTAGTACATCTTAAGCTAGGTACAGGTATATTGCAATAACCAGCTGATTACTCCAACCTACTTTGCTATTACTGGAATGGAAACTGCTTCAGATATGGCTTTGATCACATCACAGTGGACAGGGTGCTGAGGCCTCTCCTCCTTCTTCCTTTCCAGCAAAGAAAAAAGACCAAAAGTTTCCTAAGGAATCTGTACATATTATTTTTGCTCATTTTGTTTACATATTTGATTACTTTTTTCATTCAAAAGATATTCACATTAAATACACTTAAAGTTATTGCTATCGTTAACTCCATATCCAGATAAGCAGGGATTTTTAGATACAAATGTGCAAATAATTTTATTTATTTTTTATTGAACCTAAATTTCTAGAAAGACAGCAATAAATAGTTCAATAACATCAAAAAGACCAGCTCCCTAATGACTAGCTTATTTTTAAAAACACTTATTTAGCTAGCAGTTGAAATGAGAACTACGTATTATATGCAGAGTATATTCTGATCATATCTTACTGTGTGACATTTGCCAGCAAACCGTAGTAAAGATGTAAAACTCTTGCCTGGAACAGATTTACCTTCCATGGACTGCAATGGCAGCAATACCAGTTTTTTCTATTCTCTTTACCAAATTCACAGTATCCTCAACCTGAGTGGTAGGAGAGAATGACACAACCTTAGTTCAAAGATACAAAACAAATGCCAGAATTCATTCCTTTCAGTAAGAGAGACATTATTCCTGTAATTCAACAGCAGCTCCTGAAGTATATTCCTATTTGTTATATATTTATCAAAAGAAGAAGAATCCATCTTCAACAGTTCCTCAAAACCATGGATTGCAAACTTCCTTGAGCCAGATAACACCAAACTGTACTAAAAAAGTACTCTCTAACAGGCTTTTTAGGCTGTCATTTGAAATAACAACACTTAATTAGCAAGTTCTCTTTAACCATTACTCTGTAAACTGTAATTAAAATGCATCTTAGAAGGATGATTAAGAGAATGCATTCTGAAATAAATCTAAAATCCAATCATGTGTTCATAAACATTCCTCTCAGATATGCCTTAGAGTTAACTAGTAACTAAAAAAGTACAAACAGCATTCATACATAACCAGTGAATCAAAGGTGCAGTGAAGCTCCCAGTATGCATTTAAAGAGGTAAGATGCTGTTAAGCAGCAGAAAGATATTTGGTATGCTGCTAAATTGGCCTGCGTTATACAGCTCTGCAGCTCTGCGGGCACGGAGGATTAAAATCAGATTTTAAAAAGCCAGTTTTCTTTTCAAAAGCTGGAAGGCAGTCCAAGGTTTGTTCACCACAAAATAGCACAGCCTTTGAATAATGCAACACCTACCAGGTGGCACGAACATAGAGACAGAAGTCCACCTGCTGATCTGACAGAGGGCATACTATGCAAAATCAGCTTGAAATAAAGCTGGAAGAGGCTCTAAGATAGTTGCAGAAATGGGAAGAAGTGCCAGCTTTTTTTGTTAAACAATATTAGACAGCACTTCTAAAACAAAATGGTCTTACACAGAGTAGTGATTCTTTCCACAGAGACTTCATTTGTTTGTATAATCACTTTAAGTGCATGTGCAAATGACTTTTGAACAACAGCTAGCTCAGTTACAACTCAACCACCTGCAGAAATATCTATCCAGCTCATTTGCAGTCACAGCGACTGAACACATAATCAAACACAGATTTTCAGAATGATCACTCATTAGAAGAGAAGGCACATTATCTCCTGGAGATTTAAAAATACATATTTCACTACATACTTAGTAGTTAAATTTCAGAACATACCCTGAGAATATAAAATGCAACCATTATACCAAAATAACTCCTACCACAGTTTTCTTGAAATAAAAGATTCTTGGGTAAAATCGACCTACAAAAAAGTCATTTTAAAGTTGTGATGGAGATTTAGCTTCTGAGGAAGATTACGAACCTCCTCAGATAAACTAGCAATCTATCAAACCTTCACCTTTTGTTTAAACCTCCTTCAGATGGTCACTGCATTCGAAGGCCATCACACTGTACCTACGTACATGTATTACTCTCAGCCAATTTCACACGCTGCAATCTTCTATGATAACTGTGCACTTTTTCAGTCAGTGCAAAACCTTTGAGATTAACTCAGTGGGATACAATAAGACTAAAATACATGATTATAGAAATATCCACAGTCAGAATTCAACAGAAGACCATGTGTAAAAATCTAATGTTTAGTACCTTCTTTTATATGGCTTTTGAATTATGGGAGAAAAGTTTGGCACTCCAAACAAATTATAATTCCAAATGATGTTTCACAATAGCAGGTCTAAAATGTCTATTTATTAGAATCCCATATACAAGAACTGATTTTAAATCACAGAATTAAGCTAAAATAAAGCACTTAAGCATAACAATTCATGTTCTTACTGAGGGCAAAATGCGGATTTTGCAGGTTACTGGCTTACAGATTCCTTTAACGAGAGTAGTCAGTATCTGGAGGAGGGGGAAAAAAGACAGAAAAATGTGATCACAGAAGTGACATGAGCAAAACTATCCTTACTTCAAGATGCAATTAAATTAGAACAATTTAACATTTGGTTATTGTACCTCTATAAAGAATCTTAAGGAACATGCACAATCACTAAATGCATATATCATTTTATCTGGTAGAAGTTCCAATGCTGCTTTTAAGATGAACAATAAACACTGGTAATACTTACAGACTCTATTTTGTCAGGATCAGATAGAAGTGCTGCCCCCATGCCTCCCTGAGAAAATACATAAGAAACTGTGACACCAAGAACATGATAAACACAAACATTTTTCAACTCAATTATTTCACCTAATAGCAGACCACAGCAAAAATACTGTGGTGATTATTAAACAAAGTAAATAGAAAATGGAGAAATCTGAAACGCAGGAATGTTATTGAACAGTTTGGTGGAACACAATTCCTGGAATAATATCAGGATAATGAAGCAGTAATTCAGGACACCAACTTGCTCCCATTACATTATGGAGAAAATGAGACTTCAAAAAGCCTATTTTAGCAATTGTAATCATCTAGTTCCTACTCATTAAGTGTCAGCAGAGCATTCTGGATATCTTGTTTGAGCATTACACACCACGTTTGCAGGCTTTTGGTGTCAGTAACTTCTGCCGATGCGCTGTAAACCTAGTTTATGTTAAACTGCTTTTCTAAGTAGCTGCATTAAACACACTGTGAACCCTTTATTAATTCAGTATTTTGGCTGTCACTTTCAGCACTGTCTCACCTGCATGTGTAGATCTAGAAGCCAAAAGGCAGATATAACAAGAAGTATGTACTTCTTTTGATCCCATATTATTAGTGGAAAGTAACCATTCACCAGCATATAAAGTTTTGAACTTTCATTCTAATAAAGGATGGGTGTTTTGTGCTAAATTATGATTCTGTGGAAGAATAAAATAATCTTTCACGTAATTACTTTTAATACAAAAGAAAGTAATAATGGCTAAATAAAACAGTTATGGAAATATCACGAGACATTATTAATTTAATGTCATGTTCTCAGCATGACTACAGTCCCTTGGTAATATCATTTCATCTCAAAAGAAATTTGGTGAAGTGTAAGCAATGTTCAGAAACAACAGAATCTAAATACATGAACAAAAAGGCTCTAAGGGACTAAAACAGGAATCACCCAAGAAATTTACAAAGAAAAAAATATATCAGAAATAAGATTAAGTATTAGAAGAATTTTTTTTTTCAGACTGTAAGACAATCTACAAAACTAAAAAAAATGGAAGAGGAAATCTCCCCGTAAACTGATTAATCTTGTGACTTTCTTGAACCATTTCCTGGGACACTCAATATCAACTACTGTCAGACAGATGCTGAATCACTATGAACTACTTAAGTGAAGGTACTAGATATCTGAAAGATCTCTTACACTGTCCTTATGCTCATTACATGCTGCAAAGGAAAAAGCATTGTTTGTGATGGAAAAAAATCTATCAGTCACCTCTTAGATACTCAATCATTAGGGCTCTTTGATTCTTCTGTTCCAAAACTTCATGTAGTCCCTCTCTCCCCTCAGGCCTAGACCAAGGCCTAGAACAAACCCCCTCCCTACTCAAGTAGTCTAATCAAGAAACATATGCCTTTGCTGAAAAACACAATTCATTTAGACAAAATATTTTTTTTCACTTTGCTTAAAAACTTACAAAGGAAAATGAGAGATCTGTACAACACCATGGCATCACGCAAGGTATAGGCATATCTGGCAGGAACAGATTTGGCCTTTACTATTCCTTGTTTTACCAACACTGCTGTCAGACACCAGATATTTCAATTGGCTATGTCTATTTGTGCACCAGATACAATAAATTAGCACAGAGTTCTATTTTGGGGATGGAAAGAATGGTTTACTTGGTCCACATGCAGCTTGGTTTAGCAGGAGAAAACATGCAAGTTCTATAAAAGCTTTGATTGATACTAGGAAGTAGGGAAGATTTCAAGGCCTCCTTTGCCTTTCTGCCTTAGTAAAGGGACAGTAAAACTTCCCGACGGTAAGAAGGGATAGCACAGAATTAGGAAGAGCAAGTACAAATTATGTGAGTACTGTTTTCTCTGATTAAAGGACAAAGCATTACAGTTCCATATGACACTTCAAAATGACAGTAATATAAAGACTAGAAGATAAAGTTTACACATAACAACCAGGCTTTTTTCCCTAAAATGAAGCTTTGAGTCTTCTGAACTAGAAGTCTTCCTATAAAAGGTATCAACAATAAAAAGATTCACGAATAATCAAAATCCACTTGCCTTAGTAGAATATTCTTTTGGACAGCCCATATTGATATCAATACCAGCTACATCACTTTCTCTAAAAGAGAAGAAAAATGTATTTCAGCACATTAGAACAAGAACTAGGAAACAGATACCTTGCCAGGAAGCTTGTTTCATCATTATAAGGCTTAAATGTAAATTAAGTTTTTAATTGAATTTCTGAATTTTCAGCTTCTCACTGACATATCTACTTAAATAGCAGCCTGAAAAACAGTCTGACTGCATGTTTCAGTGAGCAGTGTGTGGAAGCTGCAAATACTCATCTTACACGTGCTTATCTAGAATTAAGTGACACTAACCAAAACCACCACCAAATTCACCAGTGTCAACAAAGAAAGTCTTATAGAAGTTCCACCTGCTTAAAATGAGGATTTCAAAACATCTTTCAAAACCTTTGAGATGCACTTTTCATTTATGCACAGTATTTTACTGTGGGTTTCAAACCACATAAAATAGGAGTGATTTTCAGGCATATTGGTCTGATCAGCAATTGTGTAATAACCACAAGATTCCCCACTGGAAAACTCAAGGACTGCACTAGAATAGTGCCATTCAATCCCCATATAGACACCATGCAGCTGCTATTTTGAGTATGAATTGTTTTAAACAGAAGTTGCAGTCTACACTGTTATACTGTTGATCACTATAAATCAGTACTACCCGATGCTGATAGCTCCTAAAATCTCTTCTTAAACCTATCAAAGGTCCTATCAAGACTTACCTTCATCCTTTCAATCACTACAGTTCTTCTCTAAACTGAACCCAAAGAAACAACAACAAAAAGCCACAACCACCACTACCAACAACAAAACTACAAAGCCAGAGCAGGAATGGGGTGAGAGAAGATGACTTACACAAGCTTAGCTACTGCCAAGGCTCTTTCAGCATCTGCTGAACCCTGTTGATAAAATAAGAGTGTGTAATTACAAAATAGCGTCAAGTGAATAAAAACATTCACTTCCATGTGTGTTAAACTGTATTTGCTCCAAACATTTAATACAACGTGAAAGAGACCCTTTCACAGCACAACCCATAGCAAAGCCAATTAGCTTAAGCATGTGAATGACAAAAAGTGATGCAAAAATAAATTCTGAGAGATCAGTCCTCTTTCCTAACCATCAAATGTGCTCAGCCTATCACAACTAGATATTCATCCTGTTCTTAAGCTCTTCCATCGTTAAGGAGCCAATAGTCTCTACACACAGCATCAAAGCATAGTCTGCAATATAGAAACTTCTTCTGGACTTAGATTAAGATCGTTACTAGCACTACCTTGTCTCAGAGAGTACTTGTTTTTGCTTTCTTACCATTTGAAAGATGACACGGTGCCTCTCCCTTTCACAAGTTCTGAAAACAACTCTTTCATTTGGCGCAACAAAGTCTACTGTTTCAAGTACTTCTATATGAAGTGAGAAACATAAAACAGACAAAAATAATATGCGGATATGATCACAAAGGAAGTCATATGACTATACAATTTCACCGTAAACAAAACATTATCAAGCAAAACTTCCATGAGCATTGACGCACTGTCCTCCCTAAGTCTTTGCAGTACTTATCCTGCACACCGCAGACTCCATTAATTAGTACTCCCTAATTATTCCCCAACTTATTTGCTCGGGGAGCAACAGCACTGGAACAAGCCAGAATGAATGTAACGCTACAGTTTTCAGAAAAGCAAGAATGGAATGTAGATTTATGGTAGACTTCTATTCCTTGACAGGACACTAGAAAAAAATCATTTCCTGTCTCACTCAGCTGTTGTGAAACTCATGAAGATCTTTTAAGAACTTTCCTGTAAAAATCATGTTATGCCAAATCTAGGCCCCAGACCTGAAGTTAAGAAAAGAATGATAGTGAGATCTCAAATGCATCACTTATTACACTACACTTAAAACAATATATATTATAATACTTCCAACAGGAGCAGTACCAACACTCAGTGACATAAGCTTTGACAAAAAGTTTAACAGGAATCTCTGAAGCAGCTTAAGTCAACAGTGAGGTCTTTTTCCCCTGTAAGTGGTAGGGAAGAACCTTGTGTTAGGATCCCAGAACGAAAAAATCATCAAAACTCAAGTGTTACCAATTGCTTAGTTCTGTCCTCTAAAAAGATTTGTGGTTTCCTCGGGGGGCACTGGCTGAACAATTGAAGTACTTGAAGAAGGAAAAATAAAAGTCTGAAACTGTACAGAAATACATTCTTACAGGTGTAAGAATGGCTCTTCAAAAGCTTACCTGAAGTTTCTATAAACTGTTTAGAGGAATTATAGATATTTGCACCTCATTGCAATCACTGTTCAGATTACTTCAGCAAAGTAATTATTTTATCTTTACTAAAAAAGGAACACTTACAGACATTACTAAAACAATGCCACACTTACCATTTACAACTCTCTTACACTGCAACATCTTTATGTCAATAAGCTCCTGAGAACAAAGGGGGTTGAAATTTAATGAGTAAAAGCATAGAAACCATCCAGACATAAGCAGTTTTCTGTTTATTTAATAATAAGTATCTAAAGTTATCAAAAGTAGAACAAAGTAAAGAGAAACATTACATTCAAAGTTTCAAACTATGAAAGGTGACTTCAGGAGAACCATTAGGTCACAGCTTGAACTAGTGACTGAGCACGCGGTGCTCTCCATGTGACCAGAAGGGGTGGACCCAGGGTGGAGCCATCCTGGGCCAATATAAGGGCCAGCCACCACAAGGTGAACATATCTTGGACTTGGGCTGATTCCTGAGGAGTAATGCATAGCTAGGGAGCCCCTTCACAGGCTGGGTGAGTTTCTTTCTTGTTTTATCTATGACCATTGGCCTACCTGTGTATGCTTTGTCTGGTATTGCCAAGATCCTGTCAGAGCAATTCCACTTCTTTATGAGCAGGCCAATGCTATGATGATGTAGTTCAAAAGCTATTATTTACTACGCTAGAAACAAGAGTACGCTACTGCAGTAAAATGTAAGTAAACTGCTACAACGAGTGCTTTGTCTGAATTCATTGAAAGAGTTAACTGCTCTTATAGCACGGCTCTCCTGTAACTTGCAGACAGCTCCGAGTCCTACAGTAAGCCACGTCTGTTCCTGCTCCCAGTTCTCCACAACCACATCGCAGATTCCCCCACCCGCCCGCGTTTCTCCGTTGGGCAGTGCCCGCACCCCACTCCTACCTCGCAGTACACGATGTCGGCGCCGTAGTCCAGCGCGAGGAGCCGCATGGGCAGCGTTCCCACGCGCACCATGGGGGCCAGGATGTTCTTCCCCCTGAAGCACAGAGGTGCGTTCACCGTCATTCCTGACGCGGCGCCGCTCTACAGCAGAGAAAGCGGAGCGTGGGGAAGGCGGCAGCGGACGCCACCCCCTACCATACCGAAGCTCTTCCCCGTGGGCGCCGTCAGCGGCTCCGCGGGGCCGCCCCAGCTCCCAGCCGCGCGCTGAGGGGCTGCGGCGGGACGAGGCCGGCGCCCGAGACACGCGCGAGCTCAGCACCCACGCGCGGCGCCGGCTGAGGAGAAGCGCGCGGGGCGCTGCGCCGTGACGTCGTCAGCCCGCGCGGCCGCTGTCACGTGGGGCGCAGCATGGCGCTGAGGCGCGGCGCGGCGGCCGCGGGCCGGGCGGTTGGAGCGCGGCAGCCCGACAACGTGGTGCGCATCCCCTGGGCGCTGCGGCAGCGCCTGCAGCGGGGCGAGCGGGACCGCCGCCGCGGGCACGGGCAGGCGGCTGCGGTGCGGCCCGGTAAGCTGCTGCTGCGGAGCCGGCGGCCGGAGCTGAGCCAGCCCCGCTGGCAGACGGTGGGGCGTTGGGAGCGGCCGCAGCTGGTGTCGGCGGGCTGGAAGCACAGGAAAGCGCGTGGGGACTACTTCCAGCTGGAGGCCGTCCAGGAGGCGGCCCCTGGCCTGGCGGAGCCGCAGCCCCGGGCGGAGCGAGGGCCGCTTTTCGCCGAGATGGGGCTGCAGCCGGCCCTGCTGACCGCCCTGCGGAACCTCTCTATCAGCCGTCCCACGGCGGTGCAGCGCGTCGCCTTCCCCGCCCTGCGCCGCGGCCGTAGCGCTCTGTGCGCCGCCGAGACCGGCAGCGGCAAGACGCTGGCCTACCTGCTGCCGCTGCTCGACCGGCTGCTGGCCCGCCCCGCCGCCCCGGAGGAGCCCGAGGAGGAGTCGCGGCCGCGGTCGGCGTCGCCCCGCGGGTTGGTGGTGCTGCCGTCGCGGGAGCTGGTCGCGCAGGTGGGCGCGGTGGCCGCGGCGCTGTGCCGCCCGGCGGGGCTGCTGGTGCGCGGGCTGACGGGCGGCGGCGCCGCGGGAGGGCTGAGGCGGCAGCTGCGGGCTCCGCCGCCGGGAGCCGCCGTGCTGCTGGGCACCCCTGGGGCGCTGCGGACCGCGCTGCGGCGGCGGTTCCTGGTGCTCGGGCGGCTGCGCTGGGTGGTGCTGGACGAGGTGGACGCGCTCATTGAGGACGAGTCGTTCGCCGCGCCGCTGGAGCAGATCCTGGCGCACGCCCCGCTTGCCGCGGGTGCCCCCGGGCCGGGCGGCCCCGGGGAGGAGAGAATGCAGGTGGTGGTGGTGGGAGCCACCTTCCCGGCGGGGCTGAGCCAGGTGCTTGCAAGGTTTGTCGACGTGGACCGCTTTGTCAGCCTCAGCACCCAGAGCTTGCACCGCCTGCCTCCGCACGTCCAGCAGAAATTTGTCCGTCTGAAAGGCCAGGACAAGATGCCTGAACTGCTGCAGCTCCTCAAGGAGCGCTCAGCATCCAGCGGGGCTGTCCTCATCTTCTGCAACAGTGCCAGCACCGTCAACTGGCTGGGCTATATCCTGGATGACCACAAAATCGAGCACCTGAGGTTGCAGGGACAGATGTTGGCAGCTGCCAGAGCTGGAATCTTTGCCTCCTTTCAGAAGGGAGACGTGTCTGTCCTCGTCTGCACCGACCTTGCCTCCCGAGGGCTGGACACCAGCAGCGTGCAGCTCGTGGTTAACTATGACTTCCCAAACACCCTGCAGGATTACCTTCACCGCGCGGGGCGCGTCGGGCGGGTCGGAAGCAAGATGCCTGGAGTTGTGGTTAGCTTTGTCACCCATCGATGGGATGTGGACCTGGTGCGGAAAATAGAGACTGCTGCCCGGAAAAGGGCAGGTCTCCCCGGCATGGACTCTTCTATTAATGAACCTCCACCTAAAGCAGGTTGATTTGAGTTGCCAAGTGGTAATAAATGGTCTGGTAGGGACTAAATTGAATCAGTTAAGACACAAGTAAGTGCAAGTTTGTGAGCTAGTCTGAAATGGGAGAGAAGTGAGTTTCAGAACAAGATGATCTGGTTAACTTTGTGCACTGTTCTGGAAGCTGTAGTAGTCATTTCCAGAGGGATCACAATTCATGCATATGACTGTGCGATGCACAGTTCTGTGTTTCAGCATCACTAGCAGCTAAATGTCATCATTAAAAACGTCTACTGGCAGGAAAAAAAAATTTCTTCCCAACATTGTTACAACTTTGACCCAATTTTATTTACGTGGTGGATAGGCGAAATGACAAATTATGTTGGATTTTTTTTTTTTTATAGCAGCTCATTCAGGGAATTGTAGACCAGACGCCTCTAAAGATGTGTGGGAGAGAAAATGTACAATAAAACTGAAGGTTTTTTCAATTTTTGATGTCTTTCACTGAGAGTAAAGATTGGTGCTGCTTTATTGTATAAAAAAGGCATTAAGGGTTTACTGGTCGTCTGACATGTCTGTTGAACTGATTAAAAAAAAAGCTGGAAATGTCTCCAATTACAGGAAAGAAAGTGTTTTGACTTAAGTTCTATCCTAATGGAACAAATGCAGAAAGTTTCTTTTGGATATGGTGTCCTTGTTCTCTTACACTGAGAGGACTAAAGTGAGGCTGAGGTTATTTTGTATCTAGCTGCTGGTTTGTGTCTGTGGCAAATAATCATTAAAAAAAAAAATGTAGTTCAACTCTGATTTGTGTTGGGGGGACTTATTGCAGCTCTTCCTTTTAGTGGCTGTTTCTTCTGTACTATCCATCTCTTTAGCCTGTGGAAAAACTCAGAATATAGAAATCTGTTACCTGAAAAGACCATGGGCAGAGTGGCTCTGTATCTGGTTTACAACCAAATAAGGTTCTGGAACTAGTCTTAGTATGAGCGAAAGCTGAAATAACAGAAAACTTCAATGGATAGCCGCTTCAGCATAAGGCTATAACCTTTTCCTAGGTACTGACCCCATGTATTCTGTTCAATTGCAGTTACAGGTAAAGCCTTCAACTTTACAAACGAAGAGGAAGAGCATTCTGCCCAGAAGTGAAACCTTAAATAAGACCCATTTGTTGCATAGACCACTTGCCTCTCTGAAGTTCATTCCATTGCAAATCACGCAATTCATGCGTCCACAGGCAGAGCCATGCTCTCCTGGAAACTAAGTACTTAAAAAGAAAATTGTGGGAAATCTGATGGATTATAATTTACAAGAAATCCTCTTTGTTGAAACACGTTTTATGTTGTATCAGGTCTTGTGAATGGCCCTTGGTGCTGGCTGAGGGTGTGGGAAGGGCGGCCTGCTGATCCGCTCACCTGTGACAGCAGGTTCTGGTGGGTGTGCTTGGCAAAAAAGAAGAATGTTTGCTGCACGTTTTGAAGGCTGCCGCAAAAGGCACAGAAGATGATGACAGTATCCATATATGGCCTCGTACATGGTTCTTAAATGTGTATTTCTAGTTAAACTTCTATAACGTGCTTTTAAAAGCTCCTTAACGGTCTGTGAATCCAGAATAATGATACAGAGAGTCCCGTGTTGGGTCAGTCAGGGCTGAAGCATACAACTGTGACATCTATAGCAGCCTCCTGGCCGTATGCTTCTTAAATCTGAAGTAACGTTATGTATTTACAAACCACAAGTTTAAGCAGTTTATCAAAAGATGTTTTAGCATTTGTATATGAACGTATCCAATAAAAAGCTTTGGGTAGATGTGCTTAGAGAACACCACATTCACCAATAAAGCCTTGTGTAAACATCACTTTCAAACAAAAACAGCATATTTTGAGGAATCTCGCTTTCCTACTGATCAATGAGAGACAGTTGTTAGAGCCAGCCATCAACAGCAGTAGTTACATCCAGGAGGGTGCAGTCAACCAGGCCCTGGGGAATGCAAGCCTCTACAGAGCCATCGAACGCAAGCATCCACATCATGAGACCTCGTATTACAGTACACAGTAAGTAAATGCTATGGCAAAGGCTTCCAGAAGATTTAGAGATTCCATTCCAACTAAAAATATATATAGCTTACACGTGGTAAAACGACTGCTTAAGAAGCAGACTTATTCCTTGATGTTTTAGCTAATTTACCGAGCTGCTTCTCAGTGCTCTCAATAAATGTCAAGTCACTCATTGTTCACATCCTATTAACAGTCCACACACGTAATAGTTACCTTGCTCAATTCATGTCTGCCCATAATTATACTTTCTGTTTAAACTCACGTTTTATTCTTTATGGGCATAACTACGACTATATTCTCCTAGGGGCACCACAAGGGCATCCAGACATTTCTGACGGTTCCTAGCATCAAGGCACCTAAATTAACCCCGTGTAGCTGTTCTTCCAGACGCCATCCTTCTCTCTCCTCCTTGAAAGGTATTCCTGAGCACCGTTTACATGTTAGTGGTTGAGTGTGTGGTAGAGAAGTTCTCCATGCGTATTCTGACCAGCTTCTCAGCAGGAACTGGCTGCAGGAAGCACTTGCAGTTGAAGGCCTGCTGACACGCCTTGCGGAAGTTCTCGGAGAGGAAAGCATAAATGATGGGGTTGATGCAGGAGTTCCCATAGGCCAAGCAATGGGAGATGATGCGGAAGGTGAAGGAGACGTTATTGAGGGGAAAGTGCCCAAACTCTGCCCACATTGTGATGATGTGGTGCGGCAGCCAGGAGAGCAGGAACACGGCAACCACAAGAAGCACTGTCTGCGCTGTCTGAAAAAGATGAGATCAGGTATTAAATGGTCGCTGTGCTCTAACAAGTCTGTGATAGGATTTTGACCTCCACCACAAAGACCATGTGGCAGGCAACACTGACCACTGCTAGGTGAATGAACTACGACTGTAAGAGAAAGAATGCTGAAAATCAACCTTCTTATATGTTTTAGCTTAGGCTGTTGACTTCAGCTGTGATGACCCCTGGCTGGGGAAGAGGAAGGAGGTCTGAGCAGTGCCTCAGGAGGGCTGAGCAAGGTGGTGAAGCAGTCTGATGGGAGTGGCTGATGGAGTGGAAAAGATGTGACAAGAGGCAGACTGGAGCAAAGGAAGGCGGTGTGGGCTGCTGGAGTTATTTTGGTGCAAAATTTGATAGACTGCTTCTTTGGATTTTGTTCCACTCATTGAGAGGAAATGGTAATTTGGGGATTAAATTTTGGGCTGCAGGGTTGGAGGTAAAGACTAGGGTGTCAGTGTTTTGGGGCTGGGAGCTAAATCAGTCAGCTAACCCCAAAAAGGAGATCATCACCAATGTAGATAAAGTCCTTTATCCTCTGAATATTGCTGTAAAACCATTTTGTGGGGACCTGTAGGATGTATGACAAGAAATAACTCAGCATTTATCGGTATGTATTTTTCCTTTCTAGAACAAAAACTGCATGATCCAGAATAGTTAAAAGTCTTCCTGACATTAAAATTACTTCTGAGGAAAAAAAGTGCATAAAGAATTTGTTGAAGAAGGTTTCTTTTATTGACTCTAAGTTACTAGTGGTATGAAACTATAACTGACTGTAGCTTCCTTTCTGTGGTGGGGGTTCTATGTGGTCAGGACTCCACCTCTCAAGTTTAAGCAGCCTCAGAGTGTTGCTTTTATCTCACTTTCTGCATGTAGCGAAGGCAGGGAATACATAGCAGAGCTCTGAAGTTGACCAACTTGGGGCGACAGAGGAACCTTCCTACTGTTTTTGCAGGGCTAATTCCACCTCTTTTCAGAAATACTAATGGTATCAGAAGGCAAGGTTTGTTTTGTTTTGTTTTTCTTTAATGTATTTAATCCATCCTTAGAACATTGTAGTAGGTGTTTATCAGGTAACTTCCTTCTTCTCCGCCTTACTGAGTCTCAGCAAAATGTGTGCTTTGGAGGTTATCGCTTCTATTTTGTCGCTTGGATAAATGTAACAATATGTTTGAATATGCAGGTATTATCTTTCTCCTAAGGAAAATGGGAGTTGTTGTATAAGTAGCAGGAAAAATAAAACCAAACAAAAAAAATGAAGACAAATGCCAACTTAGGCTTCATTTCAGCTTAAGATTTTACAGCCTTGGTAGTCAAGGTCGGTGCTTCGGTCAGCAACTCCCTTCCATAATTTCAAGCAAACAGCAAGCAATTACTTCCCTAGAAGAGAGATAATTTCCTAGTGAACGAAAAACTCATTTAATCACTGGTTATAGAGATTGCATCTAGCAGTTGTTTGCTGGAGAAACACCTGCAGGTTTTCATGTCATTTTAAATTACTCTAGTGCTCTGTCACCTTACCTGCTATGCTAGAATTATAAAGAGTCAGAGTTACGTTTGTCTGACAACAAAATACCCAAGCTTTTCTAGGAGAAAGCAAATCTATCCCTGCCTTGCGATACATCAGATAAAAAAGCTGCCAAAAAAACCTCTGCTCCAGTTTTCTTCAGCAGATCTCCCTGTCAGTGTTACAGTAGTGGCTAAAGTGGCTGTGTAGAGTTGAGCTCACGAAGAAGATTTTTGGATTCTCATTAAAGTGGGAAAAAGTTCCAAGAGTCATTTTCTCCTCCCTTGATTATCCTTCTGGTGAGTTAGAAACTGCAGCTTGCTTTCCTGAGTCTGCATGCTTAGTGCTGTGTAAAGGGTAATATGAGGAAAACAAGGGAATTAAATGAGCAACAGAACTAGTGAAGCTGGATTTCCGAAGGGATTATGTCTTAGATGATTTCTCTGGTGCCTTAAAAGACAATTTCCTTCTCAGAGCATTTGCAGTATTTCCCTTGTCAGTGGTGCTTCAATAAAATTGTAATAAAACTTAACTCATCTGGAGCCTACTTCAGTGAGGGCTTTTGCTTTCTTCCTGTATCAATAAATTAGGTATAATGTAATAGTGAGTGTATATTGGCTGACAGGATGTTTCTGTACTGCAGACAAACTATGAAGATTGTATTGTGGAGATGATGACAGCAATGGAGGAAATATGACAGCATGCTCCAGGGAAGAGTAGGATGAAATTTCTCCACAGAAGAAAGTAAGGTGCTCAGGTATTGTTGTGTAAAGTCTGTGGTCCTAAAAAGTGGTTGCAGTCCCATACATAAGAACTTAAAGGAGTCACTGCTAAAATATTTATAAACAAGTATTAAATGTTTATAAGCCAGCTTTTTGCAAGAGACTGAAGATATGGGGCAAAGTTTCAGGAAATCCACTTCCAGATTCTTCTGGTTCGTTTTAATAACAACCCTATGACACTCTCGAAGTTTCAAAATCCTTTGGGGTCGGCTCCATTTTTAAAACAGAAACAAACAAAAAACAACCATGCATTTCTCAGAAACTACTACGCTCACATGTTCAGGTATCATGTCTTTGTTAAATCTATTGCTAGAACTTACTTGACCGTCTCAAATGGAGTTAGTTTAGGACTTCTACATTGTACCGACCTTTCTAAAACCTTCATTAAAACCTGAAGAACATGTGGGCACGCTAGAATTGTAATTGCTGCTTATAACATATATTCATTTTGGTTTTATATGTGAATGAATCACAACAATATGTTTAAAGTATATTCTGCTTGCTCTAACAGTAATAATGTGGGTGAAGCCTAAAGGTGCTCTCTTGGGAACTGTTTTTTTCTCCTATTTGTTTAACCCTGCAGAAAAGTCAACTGCATCATGAGATGATTGGGGTGTTCTCTCTATTGGACAGGCAATATCTTTGCTGTGTTTACATAGGTCCTGCAGCAATGATCTCCTGCAATAAAAACAGATGATCACTGAAACAGAGAAATATGTTTGGATGAGAGACAACTGTGCTACCTTCACTTGTCTTAACTGCATTAATGAGCCAATTAAATCTGTTAAACTCTAGGAAGATGTTATTTCTTCAGATCAAGATTTCTGTGCAGACAAGAGAAAACAAATTAAAAAAAATAAATAGGGTGTAAGTAAACTAAATGCACCAAGCAAGTTTGTATTCATTTTGAAAGGCCTTTAGGTTCATCTTACACCTAGCATATTTCAGGTGCTTCCTTATTTCACATATCAGAATGCTGTCTGACATACAGGGTGACAAAGCATATTCTCACATGAATAAACAACCTCAGCTTGTGAACTCTTAAAAATGACCACGTGGGAAACCAGAAGCTGTTCTTAATAAGGTACCAGTGTGATCAGGAGTTAGTGGAACTGAAAGACACAGATGAAGTGGTCTTGTGATGTCTAGCTTGCCTACTGTGGTGTGAGGGATGCTAATGAAATTATTAATGACATGTAGCATTCTTAACTCTCACCAGCAAAAATGGTGCTACTTTTTTACTCTCTATCAATGATAAGTAGCTTAGGCTTGTTACCAAGACAACCTTTGAGAGCATCCCTCTGCTTGAATTAGGAAGTAACAAGCACTGAAAAATTCTTTTGACTAGAGGCTATTGATCTAGATTATTTTTTCTTCTTACTGTGAAACGGCAAACCATGCATTCAGCATAGGGCTAGTTATTAAAAATGCAGCTGCAGTTGCTAAGTATTAGCACAAAGTTGTTTCCGAGATCCAGCTGTTTGGGATTTTGCAGATGAAAATATATACAGTACTAGAGCAATTATACACATAATTTGTGACTTAAAGGAACAAGTTTTGGAAATTGAATTTTCATCTTTTTTCTTTTTTTCTTTTTCAAGTTATAGGATATGTGGTTAAGAGAGGGAACTGAAACAATGTTTTATTTTTAACATGACACCAGCTGAAAGTAGTATTAATACAGACTGAAAAGCTGCAGAAGACCTATCCAAATCACTTCTGTTCTGTTTGAGTTTGTTTGGTGAGTTGAGATAATCTGCACTGTTAATGGATTGCTGCTGGTCTAGCTAACCCATGCTAACCTTATGGTTCATTTCTGAAGCTTCAGTGCGTCCATATTAGGCATGTATAATGGCCAATACTGGATTATTTAACCGTCATTTATTAGTATTTCACACTCACTTTCAAGCAGCTTCACAAAACAACCCAGCAGTGCATTGGAGCCGAAGTAAAAAGTGTTTAAGCTATATGGTGGATCAGTGGCAGGCTGGGAAATAGAGACTGGGGGAAATCGTAAATATGTTTGTTAAACAATTAGTTTTCTTGGGTGTCCCATCCCCCCTTATTCTTCTGTTATTTATATAGGTGATCTTTAAGGTCCCTTCCAACCCAAGCAACTCTATGGTTTGAACCTCATAGCTTTCCTTCTTTTCTTTGTTTTCCCTTTGATTTTTTTTTTCTTCAGCCCTGAACGAGCTATGTCTTGCTTTTAGTTGCCCTTTGCCCTTCAAAAAGCAACGGGAAACATGTTTAAGGACCTTTTTTGAGTGAGATACCTCATTCTGCAGGGTGATGAAACCTTTAGCATTTAACTGTGGCTTTGGAGCTGTTACTCTTGATGAAATCCTAATGAAGCTGCTTCAACTTGTCAAGGGCAAAATTAAGATTGCACTGTAATGAATCAAATGTTTCAAGTATTCCATGGGCTTATTATATTTTGCATAACTACCTGATGCATTAGTTTAATAAACAGTATTGGGATTACAACGTGTAGTGGGTAGAGCACTCTAAGAGCAGAGAATTTGGAAAAAGAGCCTGTCACTTTTCTGATTTAGTCTAGACAGATTTTTTCAGAGCTGATCATTTGTATTATGTACCTCAGCCAAACAGAAATGGGAAAGAACATTCAAGGAGGCTTTTATTGAATAGTAAATTCTCACTTGCTTGGAGGAATACTGAACTTTGTTAGTGGGACTGCTGTTGTTTCCTGAATATGATGGAGGTTTTTTCTCCCTGTTCCATGGTTCTGAAGGAAGAAGCACAAAGAAACCTATGCCTGTTTTTCTACATGTTCTCATTAATAAATAACAACTGACTCATCCTTTTTTACTGCTGTGTGAGAGGACAGTGTATGTAATGAACTTGTTCCATTCTTTGGGTCTGCTTTCCCCTCACTTACCAGAACTAGTTTCAATTAATGATTTACTGCTGTGACTCCAAAGGCAGCTTTATGCTAGCTAGGGCTAGTTCTTCACATTGTGCCATCTTTCCTCAGCCTCTGTTTGGAGGCTGGTACTTTCCCCTTGATTTCAAATACAAAGCCTAGTTACGTGTTTTCTCAGATTGTATGGGAACTGTTGAATCACAGCCTGAATAACTGATTGATCACCTGAGGTGAGCACTGAGTCAGCCAGAGGAGCACAGGTGAAAGCAATGCACCTGTGTGACCAGAAGGGGTGGAATCTGGCTCCACCTCTCCCAGACCCCACTGGCTGACCACCACTGGGGAAGGATCTCTTGTTGGAGATCCCTCCTGCATGGTGTTCTAGGCAAGCCTTGACCTTCAGTGGTAGGCGAGCCCTTCCTAATTTACTGGTTGTCTTCATACCATCTGGATAAGCCATACAAAAATGTGTTATCTACCTTCATTATATTGAGTGGGTACTATTCTTTCAGGGTATTCACACAACGCTGATTAGTTTCATTCTCCTATTATGCTGTCTCTAACTTACACTTCATTTTCCCTACTGTTTTAGAGACAGTTGGTACAAGTTTTGATCACCTCACATTTGATTTGAATAAGCCACCAAATGTCAGCTTTGGCTATGTGTTGTACTTCTACTGTGGTGGATGTTCTGCAAAAGAAAGTAGTGATCCACAGTGCTGTAAGCTTTTGCTTTTAGATAGTACACTGTATCAGTGCCCAGAAAGGATACGTGGCTCTGCAGTCTACTACTGTACTTACCAACTTCACTCTGCATCAGCATACTCTGTTTTCTGAAGACGGAAATAAATCAGACATTTCTTTTCTCAGAGTTCCTCTTTAAGCCAATGTGCAGAGGTGAAAACTGTCAAGCTTTTTCCTCTTCTCATGTCAGGCTTTTTTCTTCTGTGTTCACAAATCTGAATCCCACTGATGCATTTGTAAGCCTTACTTTCCATTAAGTTTGAACACCAGGAAGAACTCACAGCACAGCTTGAACTCCAGAAATGTGCTTCTGGCTTAGTGGTAAGTGTATAATTTTTCAAAACAGATGTTTCAAAGAAGTCTATATCTGTCCTTAACCAGCTTATATGTTGGGTAGAAGATTCTGCTTCAGAGAAAGCACATCTGTTACTTGATTGTGAAGCACTTCTCACTACCCTCTGGTCTTTCTTATATTACTCCCTGGTGTAACTGATCTAAATTGGTCTAAAACTGCATGGAAAACGTTCCTTTTTTTTCTTCTTCTATTGTTTGTGTTCTTTTTCGTTGTTGTCATTTTATCAGAAATAGCAGTTAGCTATCATGCAGAAGAGGAGGAATTGAAACAAACTTGAATTTGTAATTGGTCCATCTTGGCTGCTTGCATAGCAAGCTGAGAGGTGAACTCTTCATTTCCCCAGCAGCTTGTTTCCTCTGGTCTGACTGCTCCCCTGCACATCTCTGATTCTGTCATTTTGCTACTGATTTCCTCTGATGCTCTTAATATTGGTTCACTTTGTATTCATAAATGCTCATAAGCATTATGATATTCTATTATCTACTAATTGGCAATGAAACTCTCTATTTCTGCAACCCTAGGTTCTTGTTAGCAAGACAACTTGTAGGATTTCACTTCTGATTAATATACATTTTTTTTAATTGTTCCCAAGATCTCTCATGCTACTTTGATGTACTTAGCGCTTAAACCTCAGATATCATATTCATTAAGCATATATGAAACCCCCCCGGCTGTGTGAACAGTAGTATGTTGAATTATTTACTTGACAAGAAAACAGATCTTGATCAATTTGCTTTTGACCAAAATACCCATCTATCTTGAAGAATTTCTGAACGTTTTACCTCAAACTGCGATCTGACCTTCAAAAAGAGGTCAAGGTAGTGTCCCAGATCAGCTCTATGTATCTGTGTTTACTTAGCTCTGGGAGCAATGAACAGCTAGTTTATATGTAGGTAATCATAGGATTATGAACATACAAGATGAGGAAGAAAACAATATTAGCTTCATAAAGGAAGATGTGCCTTAAGTTGACGAGTAAAATTTTGGAGCAAGAGCTTTGGTTTGTGTGCTTTGTAAACACATTAGCTTAGTTCTCAAATAGTGGTAAGAAGAGGGGGGAAATCTTTAGGAATTACTAGGAAAAGAATATAGAACGAGTGAGGATGTGTTTTCCCACCTTGTGTCATTCCCCTTTCTACTGTAGATAAATCTAAAAAATACAGAACTATACTAATTTTTTAGATTTAGGTGTTTAAATTGGTCTCTTAATGGTGGTCAAAGGCTTCAATTACAACTAAAAGTTCCACAAATCTCCCTTCTTTTAAAGGGTGCTTTCAAAATAGCTGTGAAATTCACAACCCTAGAACCTTTTTTAAACCTGAAGAAAAAAACTCAAATAAGTTGCAAACAGAACAAACGGAACAATCTGGTCTTTAAACATGCACAGGACAAAAACAAGTAAACACTGAGGAATCCTGGTGTGCTCCAGAGGCCATTAAGGCACTGCAGGGTCAGTTTATGATCAGAACAAACCTTGCTTTGCATTCATTTCCTTTATTAAAATATTTATTGCAAATGTATGTTCAGAATTCCTAGGGCTGAGCTATTAGGGAACTTTTTCATTGCTGCTAGATGGGGAGTAGTTAACTTTCCTTGGAGACAAATTGTAGTTTCACTACACATAACACACAACAAAGAAGCAGATCTGAAATATATTTTTGTGATCGAGAAGTGCACAGGATTTCTTAGCGCATACTCTTGCTGGCCTGCCTCAATAAATGATTATCCAAAACTGCAAAAGGGGAATCCTGTCACTTTACACCATCTCAGCTGTAAGGTTGGCATGCACAATCTGGTTTAGTTCAGTACACAGAATTTCAGCACTAACTGACAAGACTTACTGGATTTATCCCCTGATCTGCACAAATAATACATATAAATGGCAAAGGATATCTAATTGAGCTCATCCAACATCAGCATGTAAATAATAAGCTTAGATATATAAAGAAAAGTGCCAAGTAGGGGTCTGAATTCAAAGTCAAACTCTTGATAATGAAATATAAAGTCAGGATGCATCAAACTTTGAGCACATTAAATTTTTACAGTTTCGAATGTGCAAAAATCAAAATAAACTGCTATAGTTTGAACAATTAGCATGTTGTAACTTAAGAGTTTACAAATTGCAACCCAAGAACAAATGTTTTTATTTCCTTCGTGATGAATGTACCTAGAGGATTTCACATCATCCTCAAATTCTATTAAAGGCAAACCTGTTATTTTCAGCAATTTTTTTGAATGATGGTTTTTGGCATGAGGGTGGGAAGGGGCAGGTGGGCAGACTGTTCTCTCAATTATTCATAAACTGGGCTTTCTCGAGCTGAACATGCTTGTGATTTTTAAAGCCTTGTGTCTAAACATTTCACTAGTATGTTGGCCTTAGAAAACAAGGTCTTTCTATCTGTCCTTATAGCCCCTACATATCCTCAAATAATGTGAACTTTTAGTACTATACTGTGATAAACAGGACAATGGCAGAAAGATCAGAACTAATTGAAGAGAGAGAAAAATGGCTTTGAATGCCTGGTACAGAATGAAATCTGCTGGTATGTCCTGTAGTGATTGCATCTGGAAGAAATGGCACTGCTGAAATTAAGGTTGGCATTTAGCAAAGAGGCTTCATAAGCTAGTTTCCAAGGAACATTTTGACAAGGAGCCTTGATGAGAAATTAGGTGACCATCCTATTTCACACATGTATGTCAGAGCTTCTTTTACTTGGGCAGGTAGATTAAAAAGCAGTTACTTTAACTGAGTTTTGTTCTTTTACTCAACAGATGACAGATGCATGTATGCATATGGCATGCAGTTTATTCCTAAACTATGTTTTATTTGACTGTACTGTGTCCTAAAGAGTCTGTATAGCACAAAGAAAGTTTCTGGGATTCTGAATGGCAAACCTGTGGGAACTCATAGCAGAACAATTTGCTTGCAGTGGTAATGCAGACAACATTTCACTAGAAACCTTTGATCAGCAAGGGTTTAAGCCTGCAATTTGATTTATTTTGAGACTTTTACTTGTGTATAAAGCATAGATTAAAGTTATGAAATACATACAAAATTCTGTTTGCAAAATTCACCATTTATCTGTTAAAGACAAACAGGCCAATGCTAAAATTGTTCTCTTTGAGGTGGGAGGAGGTTAACTGCTCAGTTGTCCTGTTTTCTTCGGTTTGTAGGAATGAAGTAGGAGCTGAATGGTCATAAATTCTGACTGAATTATTTTTTTAAGATCAGTATAGGATTTTGTTTTCTATGTCAGTGTGGTAAAATGCGTGCTAAATTAACAGATATGAATCAAGTAACCTCAGGTTGTAAGATCTTGCTTTTGTGTTACGCTTTGTTTTGATGGATCCAAGGTCTATCCACTGAAATTACATGCAAAACAAGCTAGGTGTTTTGTATGGGCCAAATTAACTTTCCAAATGTGGAGTGAGATTCACTTGTCAAACATCTGAGTAAAATAAGCAAAAGCTGCTCATTTAGTCTCTGGAATTTAGGAATTGAAACCAAGTGAAACTGTTTGTCCCTAATAGACCGCTTAGATACATATGAAGGAAGCTAATTCAACAGAACTGACATGTACATATGAATTTCCTATTAGGCTCTAGTGTGAAGTGTTCTTAGGAAGATCTGCTGTCAATGATTGACACTCAGTGTGTTTCAAGGATACTCTGAAAGTACAAGTGAGAATGGAGTGAATCTGCAAACTGCACAAGAAGGATGCCTTATAAAGTGCTAGGAGATGTAGTTGGAACAAAAACTAGTTGCAGGAAAGATGCCGAAGATGCTGTTTGGCCTGCAAAAAAGGCTAGATGAAAAGCAGATTTCTCAACAGAAAATGCTGGAAGGAAACAAATTTTGGAAGGTAGTGTGCATGCATAAGGAGTGGTGTGCCTGATTTTTTTAATTTATTTTTTAATCTTTGGATCAACTCCTTGCCTTAACTAGATCTAAGCACCAGAATTAACAGTAGCTTCTAGGCATTCCAGAATTATGGCTGGGGAAATACTTAACAGCGGGGAGGGGGAGTGCTCTATCACTGACTAGTTTGAGAAGTCAGCCAAAGGTATTTTTTAAGATTACTCCTCTCAATTGTGTCTAGCCAGGAAACAAACAATTGAAGAAATTGTGGAACTGCTTTCCACTCAACTCTACAGGTCAAATCTGGAAACAATGGAACCAGATGCATTTGAAGAAATAAGAATCATTTAAGAAAAAGTATTTTGTGACTTCAGTGCTTTACAGGAAGATGACACCAGTATTTTTTGTCTGCCAGTACCGTTCTCTTCAAATATATGAAATAAGGTTGTATTGGGACATAAACATATCTAGGCAAGGAGGAAACAGTAGTGAAATTTAAACCATCCAATTTATTTAGGGATTTGTCAATAGTTTTTTACACCTAAAGCAACTGGGTAAATTTGTGAAGTCATGAGAATCTATGAAAAAGAGCCACATTTCATATCACTTCATCTGATATGCTTGAAACAAAATCAACAACAGATCCTCATTGCCTTTGTCATGGTAGCTGTTGGACTGGCAAATGAAAGCATTCCCTGGTCATTTCCTCTGGCTGTCACATCTGCTTGGTGGCAGGCACACTGATCATTTGGATAGTATGGTTGCTGTGCCACAGGCAGAAACTGTGACCTCATTGTCCTATCAGCATCTAGCGATAGTGCCTCATTACAACTTGCCTTTGACCAGCCAGATAACCTACACTATTCCTTATCACTGCACACACAACGATTATAACATTTCTGGCTGGAACAGAGCTTTTCCTTTTCATGCCCTGTAAATCTTACGTTGTGGCAGTGCTGTTGGTGAGTTTTGTTACCTGGAAACTTTTATTAATTATGGCTTATCCACCTAAAGATTCTCAGTGGAAAAATTCTATCCTTAGTATTTTCCTCAGTTAGTTCTTAAAATTCTGCATAAATCATACAGCTTGAACAGGGAGAACTGGTATTTGCCTCACAAAGGGGTCAAAGTGCCATCCAAGGTCTAAATCCACACATACTAGATGTCAGCCCTAAAGAACTGCAGTAGAAACAGCTGCTGAACAGAGGCACTTCAATTTCAGGATCCTTTCCTTTTAGCTTATTGAATTATACTCAAATACCTAGGTCTTTTAATAGTCTGAGTATCTTTCTGCCTGCCACTGTAAAAGTACTCTATTTGTAGGGCTTCTATTATAGCACAAAAAAATCAAAAGACAGTCCAGCAGGCATGTGTGTGGAGATCAATAGAGCAATTCGATAATGGCATCATTTTGTGTTATGTCTATAAAGATACGACAAACTGTCAACATGAATCTGAACTTCAGCTGAAAGACATGGATGACATTCGTAACTGAATGGAGCTTGAAAAGAATACTAGTTATTTTAAAAGCATGAGATACCCATTATATTAGTGTACAAATTAAATACAAGATATTTACCTTCTTCTTTGATCTTTCAGACTTCTTAGAAATGTTCTTTACTTTTGTATGGAGATGATATAAAACCTTGAAAAAAGGAACAATAAATTGAATGTCAAATTGAATGGTATATATTAGTATTTGAACTTCTTACGTGAGCACTAAAAATTAAAAGAACTGCTCTAGTGTGACTTCAAAGTGGAACGTGATGCTTTCAGGCTTTTAATTTTAAGCACTCTCCAATTTTCTTTTCAGAGCTTGCTTCTAGAAGGAGAAAATGCTAAGCTTCCAGAAGATGTGGTTCAGCGTTATGGAAGAGCTCAGCTGACTCTGTGCTGAAATTGACAGGAATCTTTACGTGGATTTGAAATTCTAGACTGTGCTTAAATCACCTGCGTTTATCCTCTAGGCTGTTGACAAATAAAGGCAGAGAACAGTGCTATACTTTGGCATGACTGCCTTGCCACTCCTAAGTGCAGCACTGACAAATGGAGCAGATGCGTGTGTTCCCATTTCAGAGAGGTCATAAGAAATGTTAGAGTACTGTCAGTGAAATCCCAGATAACATTTAAATCAACCCTTTATGCACTTGGTTATAGCACAAGGTAACCGGACCACATTTATACTTTGGCATTTGGAGGGTAAAAGACTGAATTTTCTAAAGCAGCTAGTGAACAAAATAAAGCCTCTGTTAAATGCACCTTACCTTTCATTTGCTGCTGTGCTCACCGAGGGCAATGAGTGGAAAAACAGCTGGAGTCACAGTGACAGAATTTATAAAATGTAGTGGCTTTTTCTTGTTGTGATAGGCAAGGCCAGAGAAGCAGATATCTTTAGCTTAAATCTAAGTGCATTCTCCTGTTCATAGCACTGATGATATTGAAATAAGTCAGTGTTGAAAGTGTTATCACTTTTGATTAAACAGATGTGAACTAGAATTCCAGAGAATATTTTTTTTTCCAGGAGATCTGACCTGCAATTGACTAGTGATGAGGAAGTCCACTCCCTGGCAGTCACAAGCCACAGTAGGAGATAAATTACAAAGTCACAGAAAAATTATTCTGGAAGTCTAATGCAGTTCATAGGTTCACCATCTGTCTCAGGCATTCTAAAGATCAATCTGGGCAGAAAAAACAAACAAACAAACAAACCTGCTCTTGATCAGTAGCAACCCACAGGAAGTAAGAAAGAGATGCCTTGCTGAATAAAACATGAATCTTAACATGTATTTTTACAAGGCTTTGCAAGGCACAGTCCAAGCTTTGTGTCAAATAAAATCAAGAAATTGCAGCAATGTTTTTCTCTGATACTATTTCTGTAACTTTCTGCATAGTTGCTTTTTCTGTGGTTTTCTTTTCTTCCTAGGAGCAATCATTTTATTGAGAGGTCAAACTAAAAATTCCAAAAAAACAGCAAGAGATTTTAGCAAACGTGGGTGTCAGCTGAGAGTGAGCTTGTAGCAGTTCTTCACTTTGTACCTGAACAGAAATGTTTTCAATCCTTTTTGTGAGATGGCGATTTCTTTCAATTCTACAATGTTCCTCCCACCCCCAACACCAGAGAAGCATCCTATCCTATGAGGGACTCTAGTTAGAACTGGATCTATTGGATTTGTAGGTTTGGCTGAGTAGTTTGTGTGTGTGAATCCAAGCCACCAGAAGGCTGGAAATTATCCTTTCCTTCATTTGAATGATATTCTTACTCACCTTGGCATAGCAGCAGGTGATGAGCACCAGAGGCAGGAGGTATCCCACTAGCAGGATCATAACCTTGTATGTCTGCTTAGCTGTTGAGCCCTCTGCCCAGTTCTCCCAGCAGAAGGAGCTGTTGGGTGCTTGATGATGACCACTCATAAGGGCCTGGTGCTGGGCCACAGGGATAGCAATGAGTAGAGACAGCAGCCAGATGACACCCACGCCAAGGGCAGCGTTGCGCTTGCTGCGAATGCCAGATGAACGCTTGGCGTGAACCACAGCAATGTATCTGTCCACAGACATGGCCACCAGAGTAAAGATGCTGACCAGCATTGTTGCCATGGCCAAGTAGTGAACCCACTTGCAAAAGAAGGCACCAAAGATCCACTCTGGCAGGGAGTAGATGGTGGCCTGGAAGGGGACACAGAAGAGCAAAAAGGAAAAGTCTGCAATGCTCAAGTTGAGGATGAAGATGTTGGTGGCACTGCGTGATGGGCGACCCCCAGGCCGGAGACGTCCCAAAACAACCAACACCAGTGTGTTTCCCACCATTCCCAGGAGAAAAATCAAGCCAAAAAGCACTGGTACGATCACCACCTCAGGGCCTCCCTTGACAGCCCCTGACCAGCATGGTGGGGTTCCTGTTTGGTTAGTCTTGAGGCTGCACTTGCTGGTGTTGGTTCCAAAGAAAAGCACAAAGTTGTCTTCCTCCTCCTCCATGAAGCTGGGCTGCTTGGAGACCAGAGAGCAATTGCTGCAGCCCTTACTGCCGTGGGGAAGGTCTGTGTTTGTAAATGGTGGCCAGAGGCTGAGTGCTTGGGTTTTCCAATGCTCTGTGCCTTTGCTTTGGGGAGCAATTTTCTTCAGATGATTCTTCCAGATTCTGTCTGCGTCTTCCAGGAAACAAGGCAAAGAGGTCTGAGGAACTGGTCACATCTAAGATGCTTGGTTGCTGATGGAGATCTTGTGGCAGAGGAAAAGTCTGTGCCAGGAGGGCTGAGGATGAAGCAATGGTAAAGCAGGGGCAGGCTGGTTTCCTCACGCCCCTCCTCTTCAGCTTCCCTCCCACGCCACTCCCTGGAGCTGTGCCTGTTGTACCTGCTTTCCAGCTCTGCTTGGAGCTACGGAAGCAAAAACGTGCTGCCCATGACCTGAGCCTTTCAGAGAATAATCCCTATCAGCTCCATCTTCATATGATATTAGTCAGGAGGGGAAGAAAAGCAAGTTTTTATCCAAAGGAATAGACGGAGCAGCAGATGTTGATTGATTGTCTGTACAATACTATAGGGAGCAGCATAGGAACTGGCTACATGAACTCAAAAAAAAAAAAAAAAAAAAAGCGAAATTTTTTTTTTTTAATCAACAAACAGGATTTGTTATTTGTTTCAGTCTTTAATGTGCTCGCATTAGAGCATGAAGCAATCTAGATAGTGGTATTGTCAGCACAAAAACCTGGAGAAGCCTTAGATTTAGCATCTTGCTCCTGCCGCTTTTCCATTCTTTCCAAATCCCTTAGTGCCTGAGTATTCATGATTCTTGTTGATCCATTTGTAGAGTTCTGGGATCAGCCCGACCATACCAAGTACGTTTGCTCTGGAGAAAGAAAAGCTCGGTCTTGGTAGCTGTGGGCAGCTGTAATATTCACTGCTAGGGAAGAGAGGGTGGGTATATTTTTTAAGATGTTTTATTAAGGGTTAATGGCTTAGTTACTGTGGTTTTGATACTTACAGAAAAAGAATGCATATTGTAGAAGGCACTATGCAACTTGTTTTTGATGGTCTATTTCCTCTTATTTCTGAAGAGATTCTGCGAACCCTTCAGGCAGGAAGGAGGGAACAAAGTTCAGGCAAATATTAACAGTACTTGCACAGTGATTTGTGCTTGCACTGCAGCCCCCTGCATAGAAGCATACATGTTTCTGTTTCCAGTGGTTCCAAGTTTAGGGACTAGATCAAAGTAGTCCTCTCTAGCTCTTATTAATGAGGGGATTAGGGTGGAGGGAATCCCTTAATTTTTAAAACAAACTGTAGAACAGAGAGCTACTGTGACTTGTCTCTTGATGAAAGAGGTAGTGCTGCCTTACTGAGCCTGCTTGAATAGTCTTGTTTAAAACCTGTTGCAAAGCCAGGCTCTGTATTCCACCCACACCCGCATGCACCCGTGGTTTTGAGGCTGGTAACGGGATATGATGAAAGCTGACAGTGAGAGATGTTTGAATTGGAATGGAAATTGTATCTACCTTTGTTGCGTGCCAATGAGCTGATCACTGTGGCTGGACCAGCCTCCTCCAGACAATGTCCTCTCTGAATTCTGGATGCCACCTGCACCTTTCTCGCTCTTCTGCACTCCAGCAGCTCTGCTTCCCGAGGCATAGCACCTCAGCCACCGTTAAATATTACAATCTCCCAAATCTCCTGTTCGGCTGCTGGCGTCCGTGCTCTCAGCTCGCAGACAACTGCTTCAGCGCACAGGTTTCAGGGTCCCAGCACGCCCAGCTTCATGCTGAAGATTTGAGTGCCATCTGCCGGCGGTTCATCTCCTCCACTGCTCACAGATCACCCCCCAGGCGCTCTGTGCTCTTCCTCCCTTACATTCACTCCATCCTGCCATTCAGCAGCTAACTTCATCTGCTGTTTTTGTTTGTGTAGTGAGTAGTATTATTTAAGAAGAAACCACAGCAATCAGAGTAAATGCGTGCTTTTTTCTTTTTTTTTCCTTATATAGGATATGAGTGGAATAATAAGTAACTTTAACGCAAGTGGTTTCTCCTATGGGGGTTTGAGACAATAGGTGGAGGAATTTGCAAACTACCTGCAGAACAACCACAGCTTTGCAGATCTAAAAGCTTGTATGACATGCTACTCAGAAAATAGGAGCATGACAGCAGCATTCTGCTAACAAGGAGGAAGGGATTTTACAGTTCTTCAGTTTTAAACACAGGATTTTTCAAAAACCTCCGGAATGAATATTCCCAGCTTTTCTATCCATCTTCACAATACAATTAAAACAAAAACCACCAAAAAACCACCCTGCTCTAGTGCACCAAAACTCCACTGCTCTAGTGTTTGTAGATTTAACTGAGAGTTGTGACTGAGGAAGGAAGAGGAAAAGAGTGTAAATATTCTGTGTGGAAAGCGTTACTGACCTGCTACACAACCAGTAAATCAGGTGGAAAAACTCAGCTTTCTTTCAGCAGTGAACTGACATATGGAAAGTCTGATTTCAGGTGGAAGACTGTTGCTGTGGGAGTATTCCCGACTGGTCTTACTTGGGAGGAAATAATTTCCAGTGGTAATTTACACACTTTGCCAAAAACTTATCCCGAAATTCTGCTTACCATGACATTCAGAAGTTCCAAAAATGATAAAAGCTTCTGATTCACTCTTTCTTTTAAAGCCATTCCTCAGCTGCTTCAAGTGTTCTGGTTTTGAAGTTGTGAAATCCCCTGTCCATGAGAATTCACAGCCCAAAAGCTGTGGCAGGGAGCTGACCCTGCTAACACATAAGCCATGTCCATTAGTCCAGCTACGTGGAAGAAATCATGTAACTTTGTTGAGCACTAGAGCACAAATAACGAGGGAAGATGTCATGTCTGAATTGCTGGCAGCATCCACGTGGTGTGTGGTGTTGTAAAATCCCAAGTGCTTCCACTTGAAATCCAGAAACTGTGAAATCAGTGCAGATCAAGCTATGTGAAATAGCTCTACAAATTCTGCTGTTCATTAGAAAATTTGTTTTGCTTCTTGAATGAAGACAGTAAATATTTAAACATAACAAACAGGAAACAAAATATTTGTTGTAGGAGAAAAGAGAAAATAAAAACCTTGCAGATATCACCTAGATCAAAGACTGAAATGGAAGCCAGATGCAGTTGTCATTGTATGAGTTGATTTGGGGGTAAATGGAACTCTTGGCCTCACATGAAGTGTCACTCACTAAACAGGTATCAGAGGTCTTGTAGAGGAAAGACAACATTGGACTTCTCTTAACAAACTCCCACAGTTGGGATAATAGAAGGAGAAGCACTGGGAATGAAGGTAGGGGGAAAAAAACAAAACATTAGATGGTAATATTTAAATGGTAACATTTTTAGCCTGTGTGGGTACAAACCAATTTGTCCATTTTCTGATTGCTAATGGGTGCTTCAGCTCCTAGTTATGTTGAATACCAGGTTGCAGATCACTCTTACTGGTTTGATAATTGTGGCTCATCTTTTTGATACTACTGCATTAGCTCTCTAAGGCTCTTGACTTTTGAGTGAAAGGAAGCCACTCAAGCCTCATATTGAGCAGAAGTCTTACTGACACACTCCTCTTTCTTCCTCTGAGGAAAGTGGATTAAATTTCAGACCCAGATCCATTTAAAGGA